>CM051239.1:28269891-29499891 GCA_027917425.1 Gastrophryne carolinensis | reverse complement strand
GAAGTGCCCCCTGTCACCAATTCCCTGCAGGGTAAAGGTCGACAGGTTTCTTCCAGCCCTTCTCACTGCTGAGGTCACATGGGGTTGAGCACAGAAGCAGGGCCCAAGTACTCCTGCCTGATCCCTGTGCTTATTATGGACAGTGCAGTGGGATGCCCAGGGGTGCAGTGGCTGGGCTGACAGACTCTGTTTGAGCTGAAGTTCTATTTAGAATGGACAAAAAACTGTCCACCTGGCTCCAGGGCCGGATTAAGTGTGATGGAGGCCCCTGGGCACAAAATCTGGTGGAAGCCCCAAATACAGATTTTTTTTCCCTTTAAAATAATAGTCCAGCCAAGTAACTGATTGGTGGTTGTCTGACACCCGCCTACTTACTGGAACGTCAGATGGAGTCCCTTGTGCGGGTGCGTGCTGCTCGGGAACTCCTGCTTTGCCATTCTGGGTGGGGGGTAGTGTAGTCGCCGGCTGGTCCAGCAGAAAACAGCGGCTGTGCCTGGTGGCTTATGTGCAGTGACAGCTCTGCACCCATCACTGTAGCGTTGCTGGCGGCGGCTTTGCTGCTCTAGACTCTCCATCCTGCCCTGTGGTGGCTTTGGCTGCAGGTTTGCAAAAAAAAGTCTTTCCCAAGCACAGGGGGCCTCCACTGCCGCTGATAGCTTTGTTGCCGGCCCCGCAGCCCATCAGACCAAAGACTGAAAATCCTCCAGGACCAGACCATAAACCAAAGGTTGGTGGAGGCCCCCTTTGCAGGGCAAATCGTGGAGGCCCCAGGGCGGGAGTCCCTTGTGCCCCTCCTCATAATCCCTCCCTGCCTGGCTCTAGATTTTAACAGACTCCAGGGTCGGTTGAAAAAATAAATGTGGAGCACAAACTCCTATGTATGTGCAGGTGAAATAAACACCCTTTTATATACTCACCTCAGGATTTGATCCCACAGTACAAGTGAGAGGCCTCCCCAGCACCCCTCCATACGATGCAACCAGCATATATACAGTAAATGGCTGCCGGCAGAGGAAGGCGATCTATTCATTTAGAATATATTTCCCGGCGTTAATATGCACAGCGATCTATTCTGATTGGTGGAGAGCCTGTGCATGCACCATGGGAGCGTGGAGTGAGGTAAGAGAGCTGGAGCTGTGGCGTGAATTAATCTATTTCTGTTGATCAGTTAAAAGAAAATAAACTTATATCCAGTGTATCCAAGAGGGAGATCATTTATTTAGGTGCTATTAAAAGAACAAACCACAATGAAGACAAGGTCTATCAGCTAATGGAATTTCATGCCTATTTCAGCTGTGACAGCTGTGTTTTGATTGGCTGATTAGAGGTACAACTTTGTAGTGTGTTGTAAATTATATTATTGTAAATTTAAATTATAAACCCTTAAAGTGGACCAAAACCCAGGATTTTTACTATCCTGGGTTTTGGTCCTTTCCCCCGGGGCACCTAGATCGGTATTGCCCCTCTGTGGGAAACCTCCCAGATCGCCGAGCGCAACTCACCTCTTCCCGATCCTGTCGCGCTTGTGCACCCGTTCGTCCAGTCAGCGCGCTTGGAGCCACTGATGTCATGTTGTCTAGGCCTTTTCTAAGGCCAGCGGCTACGAGCGCACTGGCGGCCGCATCCCTTGCTTGCCTCTAACAGGGAGCGTGCCCACGCCAGGCATTTGTGATTGGCCAGGGCGGGCACGCACCCTACTAGAGGGATAGCGGGGATGCGGCTCGCACATGCGCCATTGGACCGGGAAGCAAGGTAAGTGTATGGAGTGACCTGGGGGGTTTCACACAGCGGGCCATCCCGATTTTGGATGCCTGGGGGGAGGGAATCGAATTCCCGAGCTGATCGCGCTGAGTTTTGGTCCACTTTGTGGTTTAGCTGCCATGTAAAAAACAAAACAAAACAAAATGGCAAGTACCTCTATTCCCCCACAGCTGGTAGCAGTTGGTGGTGCTTTCATATCAGGCTTGTGCACCCTCTCCTCCCCCGCCATCAGTCACAGGAGCATTACCATGCCCCTCTTTCTAGAGGTGGGCAAGCAGGGTAATCACCACGGGCTACTGTGTATGCTGGGGGGGGGGGGGCGTTTTTATCCCAGCCATCTTGTTTTCATCAGATAGGTCATGACCACTGTTAGTGGTGCCAGCCATATGCCAGGCCCCACATGCCCCTCATGGGCTCAGTCATGGGAGGGGGTGCTGCCTGCTGCTAAAGAAGAGGCACAGCATGGCACATATGAGACAACGGCAGCACTATAGGAGGGGTTAGGATGGGGAGAATGTTTTCTCCCTTTCCCTAGAAACTTCTCTGGCCTGCCCTAAAGTTTTTTAAACTCTAGGGCCAAGTTTAGGTCCACTTTAAAAGCAGGGCATCTATGTTTCATTCTGCAACTGCAACAGCCTTTTCTTCTTATAGGACTATTTCATTATGCTTGGGATTCACCTGGAGATATGTGCAGCGGGCGGCAGATCATTACGGAGGCTGCCCACGCGGTTCGGTGTTGCTTGACCTTGATAAATTATTTGATGTAAAAACACATTAAACGGCTTTTCAATTTCACACCTACACACATCTGATCGACCTGTCAGGCCGGCGACACCATAGGATATGAGGAATTAAATTGCCTAATGGTGGGATGTTAAGAGAATGTACAAATACACCATTGCTGCTAACAACATCGACCTTCTGCAATGCTGTCAAGCTGACGACAAGTGGCGACCTTTAGATACCAATTACTGTGCCTTTCCTTGCTTCCCTAAATGCACAGAATTAGCAAAATATGACCTGTAAAGTAGGTGTCCCAGTAGGAGTGTGGATAGAGGTGAGTAGGCAATCCCTTTGGTTTCACAGACAGGGGCGTTCCCAAAATGGACCCAGGTAAATCTAAAACAGAGGTGTCAAACTTATTTTCACCGAGGGCCACATCAACATTCTGGTTGCCTTCAAAGGGCCAGTTACACAAAAAAACACAAAACAATATGCAAACACATCCATTCAAATCTATAGTTACATATAGCTACATAGTTAGTATGGTTGGAAAAAGACATATGTATGGGATGGGGTCGGAGAAAGTTATTTTTAGTTTTTTAAATATTTTGCCCCAAATACAGACACACGATTGTTTTGCCCAGGTCAGAAGCAGACACTGAATAATTTGGCCCAGGATAGATGCAGATGCTGAATTATTCTGCCTGACGAAGCTCTGGTGGCGGAGTGAAACGCGTGTCGGTGACGGGTCACCCGACCATGCCCCCTCCAACGCAACCTCTCTAGCACTGGCTGATTAACACAGCGGCCAACCGCGGACACGCAGCAGGGAGGCGAGCAGATATCCCGACAGTGAGATGACAGATCGCAAGGGCCTGCGGCGGTGAGAAGGTACTGCAGGCGGTTGAGCAGCTGACATATCTAAGAGGTGGCAGGCACGTTCATGTTGTTGTCTGGGCCGCAACAGCCTCTAGCTCCCGCCGACCTATCCCAGCTGGGACATTCACAATGGTGTATTTATGGGCAGTGCCTGATTAATTTATATCCACAGAGGGAGCCCCGCTGCCTTCCTTGGAATTGGGAATTCGCTGCTAAACACTTGGAGGACATTGTCCCCGTTATTAATGCTGGCCGGCATGTGTGAAAGGGTTTTGTGTGGAGGGATGTGTGGTCTCCAGGCAGCACCTGGCGGGGGCCACCGATTTTAATATTGGCAATTGCTTTTTATAGTTTTCAGACTTGATGTGTTGTTATTATATACCTTGTGTCATCTACTTTTTCTAAAATAAATATAGTGTCTTTGGCAATATTGAGCCTTTTGGTGTTTGTGCCAGCCTTGCATCTAACCAGTGCTTGTGTGTTTGGAATGCTGCCTAGGATACAGATGCTAAATTTTGCCTAGGGCCCCATCCGGCCCCTTGTCAGAGGGCCACATAAAAGGGCTTGGGGGGCCGCATTCGGCCCCCGGGCCTTGAATTTGACATATGTGATCTAAAAGATTCTAGTCCAGGTTAAGGCAGATCAAAACCCAGGATTTTGACTATCCCAGGTTTTGTTCCGTGCCCCGGAGGCATCCTGTTTTGGGGTGCCCCGCTGTGTGAAACCCCCCAGATCACCCATAATGACTCACCTGGGTGTAACGGTAGTTGTTAGGGCCATCTCTTAAAGTGGACCAAAACCCAGTATTTTGACTGTCCTGGGTCTTGGTCTTTTCCGCTGGGGCACCCGCCCTGCTGTGTGAAACCCCTCAGCTCACCGATGCCAACTCACCTCTTCCAGCCACTCC
This sequence comes from Gastrophryne carolinensis, assembly GCA_027917425.1. NCBI lineage: Eukaryota > Metazoa > Chordata > Amphibia > Anura > Microhylidae > Gastrophryne > Gastrophryne carolinensis. Next base: position 29,495,621 of record CM051239.1, on the reverse strand, counting down.
AATAAGTGCGCACGGAGCCGCTGACGTCAAGTTGTCTAAGCCTTTGTCTAAGGTGGGTGGACTGGGAGACAAGGTAAGTGTATGGGGCGACCTGGAGGGGTTTCACACAGCCCCCGGGGGGGGGGGAATTGACCGGCCTAGGAATCTATAAGATTGGTGTGGGTTTTGATCCACTTTAACTGTAATCCAAAATAGGTCACGGTGTCAGGCAATGTCACACAGTGGCTATGGCAGCCAAGAGTAAGGGTTAATGGGAGCTGACAAGACGGTATCACAGCAGATACTGAACAAGAAGCAGGATAGGTGAAAGCATCAGCTTGTTTTTTTGCTTGCAGGCTCATTAAAAAAGGTTTAATTCTTTAATCCAAGTCACGGTCAAATTCACAGGCCAAATAAACTTACATAGCTTGTATAAAAGCAAATACAAGCAGATGGGCTTTATAAGGATGTTTCAGTAACGGGCTGAAATATGTTTGTGTCCTTCAAGCATAGAACACATGTATTCTGTCAGGTATTCTGGCTTAACAGTACGTTTCATTGAAAGCATACCTACCAACTTTTCAGGGTGGGAAAGAGGGACATTTTTTAAATTAGGCATTGAGGAATAGATAGGAGATGGTTTGTAACAGTAAAAACAATATAAACACTTCAAATAGGCAAATTAATAATTTATTGATGCAGATCTGCATGTTACATCTCAAAGAGGGACAAATGAGAACGAGGGACGGGGGGGGGGGGGGGGGGCATGGACTCAAAAGAGGGACAGTCTCTCCAAATCAGGGACAGTTGGGAGGTATAGTGAAAGGGTTATTTAGGCTTGTGTCTGTCAGAAATAGAACACAGGTACTCTTGCTTGTCAGAATGTTTTAGCATAGGGGCGGGCAGCATGGTATTTCCCAATTAACAGGAAGGGGCAGTTGTGGCCTAGAGGTAAGGGGAGCGTACTTGTGACCGGAGGGTGGCAGGTTTGAATCCTGGACATGACTGAAGTGCTCTTGAGCAAGGCACCCAACCCCCCCAACTGCTCCCCGGGCGCTGTAATTAGGGCATCCCACCGCTCCGGGCATGTGTACACTCACTGCACGGATGGGTTAAATGCGGAGGACAAATTCCTATAGCATACAATGGTCATCTATGCATTAAATAAAAAAATAAAAAAAAACAGTAGGCCTTTTTCCAAAGGGGGATTTGGGCGGTCACTTTGAGCTGAGCAACCCCTGGTAGTGGAGACATATTTCATTCAGCATGCTTTATATTTCCTAATATATCCTCATGACTCCTAATGACTCATCCATGCAAAGTCTCAGTTCCCTCAGAAGAATACATTTTGGTGATTGAGAAAAGCAGTCAGCATAGGGGGGCAAGTTCTATAGGGTTTATCCGGGAATGCAAAGGGCTGGTAAATAAAAGTTGCTGCGCCCTGTCAGCATGGAGCAAGAAGAAAGCAGGGTAAATGAGCCCTTTAACTGTGTATAATAAAGGGACATTCCAGGCAAAGTGGACATCTTGATCAGCCCTGCAATCTATGAGGCCGCATGATTCCCTCTCTCTGGGGCATCCCGATTTAGGATGCTCTGCTGTGCGACAACCCCCCCCCCCCCCCCTCGAGTCTCCAGTAAAACTTTATGTGATGCCCGGGCAAAGCCTACACTATACTATACCTTTAGCCAGACGCACACCTGCGACAGGCATTTGTGAATGGCTAGCGTGGGCATGCCCCTTCTATGGTGGTGCTGGTTGCTGCGGTGGTTCAGCATTCCAAAACTTTCTTTTTTTGACTGACTTTACTTTCTTTGATTGCTTTTATTTTTTAATGTGTTTGTTCTACGTTATTTAGGATAAATTGTTCCATGAAGGTTTTGCATCCTCTTTTTTTATATTTAAAGGGCAGTTTGAGAACTGATTTAGAGTGGACCAAGATTTTGACCTGAGTTTTGGTCCCTTGCCCCCGGGCATCCTGCTTTGGTGTGAACCCCCCCCCCCCCCAGGTCACCCATTTTAACTCTGCTTCCCCCGTTCCTATGGAGCATGCGCAGCCTCTCGTCCAATCAGCTTGCTCAGATCCGCTCACGTCAGCTTATCTAAGACTCAACTGCCGGCAGCTGCATTCCCGCTACCCTATAACAGGGAGTGAGCCCGCACTGACCATTCACAAAGGCCTGGCGTGCCCTGCTAAAGGTATAGCAGATGGGCACTGCTTGCGCATGCTCAGTTGGAATGGGGGAGAAAGTGAGTTACAGGGCGACCTCACACAGAGGGGCATCCTGAATCTGGATGCCCCTCTTAAATCATATGTTCTATTAATACTGAGCGGTAAACTAGAGAATAAGGGGCAACTTGTTCCAGGGACGTAGCTAGGGGGAGCAGGGGGGGCACTTGTCCCAGGTGCAGCAGGTCAGGGGGGCACCAAAGGGAGGCCTGAGCACAGGTGGGGGGCACCATTTTGAATCTTTGCCCCGGGTGCAAGAAAGCCCAGCTACTCCTCTGACTTGTGCTACAGTAGGCAAAGGTAATTGTTAACCCATTGTGTTGGGCTATATTTGACACTGTCCTAAACAGTTTTCCATTTTTAAATTGAAGCAGAAATGGCCGAGATATCAGGGTTTACAGGTTCAGCCAATGACATTCACCTATTCTTCCCGTCCCCCAATCAGCTCAACAGAGTGGGACAGGATTGCTGGTCCCTCCCTCCTCCCGCCTTCTCCTCCTGATTCATCACATTGCTGTCAGCGCAGAGAGCTGATTATTATGCAGCATCACAGATCCAAGGGCCACGCCCACTTTTTTAATAAGGTAAACCTCGTTATCTCGCCATTTTGTTTTTCAATTTACAAATGGCAAACAGTTAAGGACAGCGCCAAATGTAGCTTGACACAGTGGTGTTACAATTACCTTTGCCTGCACTTTAAAAATAAAGGAGGTCTCTACCATTCCTACTACTGCCTAAAACACACAGCTACATACAAATTAAAATGATAAAACCAAAAGTCACATTGTGCCAGAACTTTTTATTATATCTTTTTTATTACAGTTTCAGGTACTTGCAAACATTTTTGGGGCTATTGTAATATAGGAGTGTTACTTTAACAAGACGACATGTAAAAATCCAAACCGTTCCTTGTAACTGTGTGTTTCAGGTAAGGTTCCTGACTCACAGGGACACTAACCTAACTCAAAAGGAGCACTATCGCAAAAAAATAGTCAAATGATAAACATCCATATAAATATGCTGTATGATGGCAGGAGGAGGGGTCACTTATACACCCGGCATCAGGAAATATCCAACCAGACTAGGTTCTAGTATTCACCCCTGGATTTTATTTCTACCAGAAGAAAACCACAAACGAGCGGGAGTGTTTTTCAGTTTGGGTGTATAAGTGACCCCTCCTCTCATTATCTAAGGTGTTTATATGGATTATTTAATATTATACATACACCTCATAAGGGCTCTATCATGACATTATCTAGTATTAAATATCCATATAAACATGCTGGATAGTGAGAGGTGGGGGTCACTTATAATCCCTAAATGGAAAAAAGCACCAGCTTGTGGGTTTTCTCTACAGCAGAGGTGCACAACAAGTTTTGGTCCAAGGGCCTCGTTGTCTTATTGTTCCACTTCAAGGTGCCACAATGAAATCTAAGCAGGTAAAATGCAAGCTGTTTACTGCAGGAAAGCCGTACCTTTTTAAAGCATTTTTTATGCTTTTATGTGTATGCAGATGTGGGCCGAAGTGAGACAGGACGAAGTGCATTGGACAAAGGTTAGATGAGTAAATGTGAGGTGAGCAGCGGTGAGGTGGGAATAATTGGGCAGGGGGGCGACGCTGGAAGAGGTGTGGAGACGCAGAAGGATGAAGAGTGAGCAGATGTGGTACAAGCTGAGCAGAGGAGAGGTGGGAAAAATTAGGCGAAAAATGCGGTGAGATGAGGAGAGGTGAGGCGAGGTGGGAAAGTGAGGCTGGCTGAGCTTAGGCTGAAATAGGTGAGATGGAAAGAAACGGGCAGAGGCGAAGCTAAGGGCAGAGAAGTGTTTGAAAATGTTTTGTAAAAAAAAAATTTTATTTTCTTTACAATTTGTTTTTTAAATATTATTTGTGTCATGCATTCCCCTGCTACAATAGTTTAATACACTTTCTGCATCTTGAAGACTGTGGTCCCCATTTTTGGGGAATTTTTCAGGGTTAAAAACCCTTAAAAATACCAAGAATAAATGGCGTGATGTCCCCCTTACCCAGCATAACCAGCCCAGGCACCAGCTATGGGGGCTTGTAGAACAGGGCGCAGGGGCCAGTTTTGGTGGCCCCTGGCCCTGCAGGCTAAAAGCCCGTATAGCCTAATTGCCCTGGGCCCCCCTTTCCCCCCTCCCCCAGGCTTTGGGGAGGCAGGTAATAAGGGGGCTTGGGCAAATGGCAAGTCACCCACTATTCGCAGGTGATTTTCTAGCCCCTTAAGCCTTGTGAAATGGTATAGGGGTCTCGTGGAGTTAACAGTAAAAAAATACACCACACATAAGAAAAAATGTCATTTTTTGCCTCCCCAGCCTCTATGGTATGTACTTCCATGATCTCGATACCAGGAGTAAACTGGCCATAGGGAGACCAGAGATGTTACGGGCTGGTCATTGGCTGACAGGGCCGGTAAAATCACAGACCAATTTTTGCCTCAGTCCGCCACTGCCAGATACTTTTATCCAGCACAGCTCCACCACCTGGACATGCTGGTGTAACACTTACCAAGAGCAGAGAATGAGCGCCCCGCCCATATTCTTCCAAATGGGCTCACATGCCATTTGTAGGGCTCACATGCCATTGGAGGAAGTGGGTTATGGTTCTCGCAGAACTGGACTACACAGTTGTGGAGGTGATTTAAAGCAGATGAAAACCCTTGCCTCCCCAGGGCATCCAATAGCGGTGTGGATCCCCCAGGGTCGCCGGTAAACTCACCTTTACCATGACACTGCATTTGCTGACTGATGCATCCCCGGCATTCCTTGTAGCTGTGCGTCTCAGTAGCCGGGCGCGGGCCAAAAAATAAGGCGGGATGTCCCGCGGGGTGAAACCCCCCAGGAAGCCCACAATCCTACCTTTTCCACGTTCCAGCGGCGCATGCGCGTCAGCCGCCTCCCGCACGTCCCTCTAGCAGGGCGCGCTCCCGCGCCGGCCGTTTGAGGGAGGCGGCGGCGGCGGAAGCGCTCTGCTTGTCCGGAGCTGCCTCTCGCTTGTCCGGTGGCGGGGATTGGCTGCTGCGGTCACGTGGGAGCGGGGTGAGGTGAGTTTTCGGGGCTTTCTGGGGGGTTTCACACAGCAGGGCACCCCCAATCGGGGTGCCCCACCGAAGTGGACCAAAACCCAGGATAGTGCAGGATAGACCTAGGCCCCAGCACTGCATCACTAATGACATTGCAATTAGATGAACTTCCTGCATAGTCACTGGTGACAAAAAGAAAGATTAAATCACAGGCAGCAAAATAAGCATTACAGAGGATCCAGCCCATCCTTGCTACCTCTAATACACATGCAGCTTTGACTAGTTGGGCCTTTAATGAACTTGGTTTTAATGAACATAGAAAAACACTATCATCATACACGGCAGAGAGCTCCTTATTAGGAACCCACATCCCAGACACCCAATATACATTGTAACAGGTCCTATTGCTTTATCAGAAATCATATAACCTCTCTCGCATACAGCTCTGTGGCCTTGTCCCGGCTGAAATCCTGCTGAATACTAATGACTAAAGTATAGGTGACCCGCTATTTATCAGGATTATCTCTGTCAAGCCTGGGACTTGTACTGTAGACTTTATCACAAAGGCTGCTAAATTTACTATAAACTACCGTATATATATTATGCTATATCACACAGAGGGACACCCCATAGCTGCAGGAATGAGCAGGATTTGTCAGTTTTGACCTGACGTCTTCTTTAAAAGTGAAATGTAGAAAAACTGAATTTCCCATAGTGACTGGTACTTTTCAAGCTTGCTTTAGAAGCTTTTTTGGGGGGTGGGGAGGAATAGGAGGTTTAATACTTGTCTGTTCTCCATGAATATTTGCATCATGCCCGTGCCTACCACTCTTGGGTTAAACCGGTTATTCTTTGTCTGTATGTGCCAAGTGAATGAGGAAGTGATGACTTGCCTTCTTTACCGGACTTGACACAGTTGGAAAAGAAAGGTAGTGGCCATTTTGTTGCTTCCTCTCCCAGCATCTTAGCCATGCTGCTGCCTGGATTCAACTGACAATGCACAGTAACAGGAAGCCCAGCAGCACTTCCTGTTTGCAGACAGCCTGCAGATACATGAGCTGCCATTTTGTTTCTAAAGTTTACTACAGCAGGAGTTAGAAAAAGGTAAATTAATTTTTATCCACAGCAATCTAAATTGCCCTGGGGAAGGATGCATACGAGTCATTTTTGACTGTTGTCATGATTAAGAGCGTTAGCTCGAAACGCGTAGACGCGGGGTTGGCTCTTTACATGTGCGTTTTGTCTTATCTGCTGTGATGGCTTTTAACAACGATGTACAATAAAGGAGGATGATTTTACTCACCTAACCATGTGGCTGGCGCTCCTTATCTACGGACTTTGATCACTTCAGGAGGTGAGCTCTCCTTGCCTTGTGCCCATTGTTTGGAGTTTGTGGCAGAAAAAAAAAAAAAAATAAAATTTTGGTCTGAGGCTGGCACCTAAGATATTTCATTGTGACATTTTTGACTGTTGGTCTGCTTTTAATAAAAAAACACTCTTTACTTTGTACCCTTGAACAGGGGTCTTTTTTAGGCTGCCTAGGTAAGACATTTTTCTGGACAGCTGAAGGTGTACCCACTCCCATGATGCAAATGCAGAGTGGGTGGGGGAGCAAGAATGGCGTTTTTTTTTTCTAATTTTTACTCCTGATACTTCCGACTGCACTGCAACAGATAGAAAAGACAAGACGAGAAGCTGAAGAAGACAATCTTCTTGAAGCTTGTACTTGGGATGAACTTACTGAGCAGTTGCCGGCCCCTAATTAAAGGGTTTTAGATAGACAATCTAATCTCCATCTCAATTTAGGTGGGAGATGACCATTAATTGTAAACATGTTTGAACACTGTTTTATGTCTAGACACTAGCTTCAATAGCAACAAAAATAATACAAAAAAATCACATTTACAAATATGTAACATCTAAGATGAAATAAATGCATACAATGGTGTTAAAATGACAAGTGAAATAAACAGGAGCTTGACTACAGTGTTAGGCCGTGCATGGCGAGCGCCCGTATCGTCTAAACGAGGGGTTGGAAAGCACTTCCAGGTTGCGCTCATGCATCAGGACGAAGTGAAACGGAAAGTTTTCCTTCTAATTTACTCGTTATCGAACTTGCTGTAAGGATGATCCATATCCTGGAGGAGACCTGGAAACACAAAACAAAGATGCAGCTTTCATCACAGCCCAAAACAAAACATGGTCTTCATTGAAACAGGAGCTAAATATATTTTCTACATTATTGGGTCTTTAAAAAGGTAAAGTCCACTTCCAATGGCATTTTGGAAAGTGTATATTATTGTGTGCCAATAAGGCACCAAGCTGTTTATGTTGGAAACTGCTTCCATAAAACACACATTTGCTATTGGCAATGTACACCGAGAAAAGAGTAGCGATGCCGTTACACAAATAATGCTGCTGATATGGCCTCTGCGGAGGTGAGGTAGCTTTCTCAGCCTTACAAATGCCCAGCAGCAGTGTTCTGTGTGTACAGGGCTCATCTCTCTCTTGGCGTATATTGCCAATAGCAACAGACTAAAGATAGCTAAGGTATGTTATATAGAAGCAGTTTACTAGATGAGCTCAGCACCTTAAGGACATCCTTTTGGTGGACTTAACTTTTAAATTAGGAGCTATTTGCAATTTTTACTTAACCTTAGTTGTCTTATTATATTATGACCTATTCTTGGTTTCATGTTCTTGCAGTGTGACATCAACATGTTTCCTGTTGGCACTGCCCAAGATACACCTTTAAAGCCAACCAAAACCCTCTAACCTTGCTATGCCCATCCAGGCATATTTGAGATCAACGATTGAATTTTTTCTCAAATGTACTGGCTGACGTGACAAGCCCACTGGTCGCAGCCACGACTTCCCTCGAGTCTAAGGCTCGCTCCAGGCACCAGCCTGGAACGCTGTGGGAGCCCCAAGACAGATAAGTATTTTGAGCGGTCGGCAGGGTTTCACACAGCTGCGCATCTTTTAGACGCCAGCGCCGACCCTTGCAGGTTTTAATAGGAAAGTCTACTAGATCACAGACCAGGACTGCTAAGGCTCCCCTGCAGCAGACTAACAGGGGCTTGGCGTCTTTATGTTCTGCATGCCAGCTTTACTTCCAGCTTTGGGCCTCAATGGGGGCGTGTTTTGGACAGGCCCAGGCAGAGGCACCAATTCTAATTATGTGCTTCGGGCATGAGCGCATCTGTTGCTTGTGTTTGTCTCACAGCAAAGATGGGTTAGATAATTCCTACTGGTGTGCAATCATACAGCGACCATATATGCACATGAAAAAAAAAAAAAAGCATTCTACTACTGGTAACTGACTGGTATGTGAAGGGTGAAATGCTTAGCCTAATGGCCGCTATGTTAAAAAGTTTGTACTCTATGCTTTGATATTAAACTTAGTTATAGAGAAATACATGTAATATGTGTAGGAATGCCCTTCTCTCAGCGATTTATCTAGATGTAGGTCACAGGAATTTCTTGAACTCCTTTATCAGTAGACTTATAGGAAACTTGCTCACGCAGGACCCACAAGATTTCTTGCTAGCTTTACTGCTAAGCACTCCTTTTCTGTGTATATAATATGCTAGCAGTTCTTTAATAAAACAGAGTCATTTGTTCAACTGTGCTGCTGTGTACGTCTCTTGTTCATTACATGATTCTCCAACCGGTTGCTAAGGGCGAACTATACGGAGGTTGAGTCAGAGAGGGCAGGTAGACTTATCAGGGTCCGAGTTACCCCCAACATTAGGACGATACAAATAGTCTGCTGATCTCGATTTCTATCAGTGACCAGTACTGTGCATAAATGCACCTTATTGTCATAAAGGCTTTGTAAAAAAAATAAAAAAAAAAAAAAAACAATTATAATCACTGTTGGTGGACGCTAATTTTTAATATGCAACAGTTCAAATGGGGTCTGTAAATGCAAATAAAAAAAAACAAAAAAGGGGTGGGTTTTGCTTCTGAACTACAACTACACTCATGGCCAAAGCCAAGGAGTCCACTCCATGAGGACCCTGACACAAGTTACCCTATATTATCCTCTCCACAATTGACTGAACATCAGCTGTACATCCCTGACAGGACATGAACATTTCTAAGAAAATGTCTGTGGCTTTTTTCTTCCATGCCTCAGGTGGAGCTGGAGATCTGCTTGGGATAATGCTGGATTTGCATATCATACATAATACATAAGAATATGAGGAAATAGGGTAGCAAATCCTTGTTCAATTTCCATTATACCAGCTGGAGAAACCGCTTCTTACATGCCAGCCGTGGATAAATGAAGAGAAAGCTCTCCCGAACATGAGGAGCTCTGAAAGGAGGTCATTACTGGTTCTAAGACGGACAACAACTGCCAAACACCTCCAATATAAAATGTATAGTTGCTGAAAAGCAATACACACAAGCGTTCTCCACATGTACCACACCTCCTTCAATTTTAGATAGTAGGCAACACGAACCATAAAAAAATTAGCAAATACTATTGGCCATACAGTACAGGCGTTACAGGTGATAATGGTCAGATAAACAAAACTGGTAATCAGCTCCTCTTAAAGCGGACCTTCACTCTGAATAAGAGTCTATCTTATATGTTTCCCACACCCTGTACATACAGATTGCTCACATTAAAAATCATCCTACCTGCATCTACTGCATGTTATGAGCCTTTAAACATCCAAGATGGCGGCTTATGGAAGCCGCCATCTTATCAGGCAGCCTGCAAACAGGAAGTGCCTCCTGACTGTGCTGCTCTGCATTCTGGGATTGCTGACCTTTACCTGACCCCAGCCCTGCTCTGTCTGAGCAAAGCACAGCTATAACCCGCCCCCCTGTACCTTATCCCACTCTCCTCTCCTCAGTAAGTGTGATGCTTCTGAGGCAAGATGGCGGCGCCCGTATCCTAAAGCTGCAGCCCAGTGGGGGAAAGAATAATAAGTTAGTGACTAAAAACGTAAAATATATTAATTTTAGATGCTGGGGAACCGTTTTTTAAGAATTTGGGCTTTTCATTAAATCATGCTGAAGGTCCGGTTTAAAATACTCAACTGTAGCTTAGTAGGACTGTAACCTACCTGTATATTCCCTTAAAGCAGCATAAAACCCATAGTTGATTTGGCTGTGAAAGTAGCGGTTACTGACGACCCCGGGGGTATGCTAGTGGCTGGCACTTGAGTCATTTAAAATCCAGGGCCAAGCTGCTAGGGCTTTGGTCCACTTTACTTTCATCTAATTCTAAGCTGATCCAAAGTTCAAGGACCAGGGCAGTAGATAAATGCCAATTCTAAACGCTCACCTGAGTTGCACAGTGACAAGTAACAAGTCTACTGTAACTAAGGCCCAGCCTGAACTTTGGTCAACCAACCTAAAGATAATAAGGTTCTCCAAATCTGACTGGAGAGTATAGACAAAACCTAATTACGTAGACTCCTTTAATTTAAACCTACAGTAAGTTAGAGCCTTGGTCCTGGACCAAACGCTCACAATTTTCTTACAATCACCTGGACTTAAAAAAAAAAACAAACAAAAAAAAAACAGACATAAGATCATTTTCCTTTTTTTTGTCGGACCATTTCTTCATGATAGTGCTTCTTTGAACCGGACCGTCACCCTGAATAAGAGTCTATTGTGTACATTTCCCCCCACCCCATACATACAGATTGCCCACATTAAAAATCATCCTACCTGCATCTATTGCATTGTTCTTTTTAGCCTTTAAACATCCAAGATGGCGGCCCGAGGAGTCTCAGGTGCCTGCAGATAGGAAGTGTCTTCTGACTGTGCTGCTCTGCATTCCGAGATTGCTGTCCTTTTCCTGACCCCAGCTCTGCTCTCTCTATAAACTGCCCCCCCTTGTGCTTTTCACCGCTCTCTTCAATATGTGATGTTTCTGAGGCAATGGGGATCCTATCCTGTATCCTAGAGTCCTGAAGCCCAGCGGGGGAAAGAATAATAAGTAAGCAACTAACAACTTTAAAACTATTCCCCAGCATCTAAAATGAATATATTTTAAGGGTTTAGGCATTTCATTAAATCATGCTGAAACCGGACCTCCGCTCTGAATAAGAGCATATATTATATGTTTATCCCACGTTGTACATACAGAATTCCCACATTAAAAATCATCCTACCTGCACCTAGTGCATTTTCTGAGCTTTTAAACATCCAAGATGGCGGCCCATGGAGTCTTAGGCTGCCTGCAGATAGGAAGTGTCTACTGACTATGCCGCTCTGCATTCTGGGATTGCTGCCCTTTTCCTGACCCCAGCTCTGTGTCTCTCTGTGCAAAGCAAAGCTATAACCCCCCCCCCCCCCTGTGCTTTTCACCCCTTTCCTCTTCTCAATATGTGATGTTTCTAAGGCAAGAGTATCCTAGAGTCCTAAACAGAGTTGCAGCCCAGTTGGGGAAAAAATAATAGAAGTAAGTGACTAAAAACTGAAAATATATTAAATTTTAGATGCTGGGGAATAGTTTTATAAGGGTTTGGGCTTTTCATCAAATGATGCTGAAAGTCCGGTTAAACCAACTCCTCCTTTAAAGTGATTTTGGAGTATCCTGGGTTTTGGTCTTTGCTCCCCGGGCACCCCGACCGTGGGTGCCCCACTGTGTAAACCCCCCTGGATGCCCAATTTAACTCACCCTTCCTTGGCCCTACGGCGCATGCGCAGCCTCTCGCCCAGTCAGCGAATTTGGATCAGCTCCCGCCCCATCACCCAGGAGCTTGTCTAAAGCGAGCGGATCCACTGGTGGCCGCATCCCCCGCTACTCTATAACAGGGAGTATGCCTGTGCTGGCCATTGACAAATTCCTGGTGCGGGCACACCCCCTGCTAAAGGGATAGTTGGGATGCAGCCCCTGCTCGCACATGTGCCGTTGGACTGGGAAAGAAGTTTTCAGCGCCCTGGAGGGATTGACACAACGGGGCATCCTAAATCTGGATGCCCCGGGGTGAGCAAGGGTGTCTGCCCTGGAGTCTCAGACTCCAGGGTGGGTTTTGGTCCACTTTAAAAGTTACTCTGTGTGTTCTTTATCTTGGCTTTATATAAACGTATACCTATTGATTACATCCCCTCTAAAGCACTTATCTAATTGAAACAAACATTTTTAGTTTTTCTAATTTTGCACCTGCCTTGACAGTCTGGCTGTGTCATTTTTACAGTGTGGTGCCAGGAATTGTACCCAACTGTAACCAATAGTCAAGGCGAGGTCTTCTCCGTCATTTGTACACTGCATTACTTTATACATTATCCCTTTTTTTGGCTTTTGCAGCAGTTCCTTGGCACTGCTTGTTGATCAGTACATCCAGATCCTTTCCCAGCTATTTTGTCCCCAACCTCCCCCTATATAACGTATAGCTAAAAGCCTTATTGGCACAACCTAAACGCATAGGCCTACATTTCTCATTATTATTAGGTTTCATTTGGCAAGTATCTGCCTAGGGTGACATTTTTCGAGGTCTTTCTGTAATAGGTCGCTATCTGTTGGGAGTTTTAATAGGTCTGATTTTTTTTTTTAGTGTTATTGGCAAACTTTGCCATACTTTTTTCTGTTCTGTCAACCCAACCACATCATCTATGGGGAGATTAAAACAGCTGTATTGCAAAAAAAAAAAATAGCCTAAATAATAAAAATCAGTATAAATATTCAACAATATTCGACAAGAGGAGTGATTACTTATATAACCTGGTAACTATCCCCAATGTGTGACTCCAGCTGTCAAAAACAGCGACGCTGCCACTAAGCACCAACCAGCCCCCCTCAACATTTAATCTACAAGATCAATCAATATTTATTCAGTTAAAAACATGTAAACATACATTTAAAAACATATAACTCCGCAGCGGGGCATCCTATTTGTATCACCATATACATAGATACCCAGTGCCGTACAAAACAAAAAATCCTTCTTGCAAAAAAGGAAAAAGAGCAGAGAGAATTACTCTGAAAATATAAATCTATTACAATGCTCCTCTGCCGTCTAAAGTGACAAGTGCAATAATACAATTCTGTGATTACTCACCTGTAGAATTGTTTTTGTCTGTGTCCTGTTCAGGTCGCTCCACTTCTTACATGTGGGTAATCCGCCACAAGGTGGCGCAGTGACTGCAAGATCAAAAATTGTAGCTCCTCCCGGCCCCATATAAGGCAGATGTCTCACAAAAAACCCCGGTGGTTCAAAAGCAGTAAAGAAGAGACAGGCCGTGAGGCCAAGAAACCATGTTACTTCACATAGCTTCAACAAGAAAAAACCCAAGGACAAGGTCCAAATAAGAAACTGTAATCACCATAAACAGGCGAAAGAACAAGGGTGTGGTGGAGCGACCTGAACAGGATACAGACAAAAACAATTAATCACAGAATTCAGGTCACTCCACATCCAAAATCAGTGTCCAAAAAGAAGGGTGGGATCCCCATTGATCAACAGCATGTGGTTCATGACACTACCGCCTGAAGCACCTTACGGCCAAAGACAGCATCGGCTGAGGCCCTAACGTCAACCTTGTAAAACTTAGTAAAGGTACTAACAGAAGACCAAGTAGCGGCCTTACAAACTTGTTCAACAGAGGCCTGGTGCTGAAAAGCCCAGGAAGCACCAATAGCTCTAGAAGAATGAGCTGTAACACGAAAAGGGGGTTCCTTCCCCTTGGCAGAATATGCTTGCACCACCGCCTGTCTAATCCACTTGCTGAGAGTGGATTTGGCTGGAGGCAGACCCTTCCTAGGGCCGTCAGTGAGAACAAATAGAGAATCCGATTTCCTGAAGGATTCTGTTGCAACCAGGTAGTACTTGATGGTTCTGACCACATCCAAGGCATGGAGGGTCCTTTCCTTAGAATTAGTCGGAGCGGGACATAGGGAAGGCAAAACAATGTCCTCATTAAGTTGGGAAAAAGACAACCTTAGGCAAAAAATCCGGTTTAAAGCAAAATACCACCTTATCTTGATGCCGCTTAAAATAAGGAGGCTTCATACAAAGCGCAGCCAGCTCTGAAACGCGACGCACCGAGTTGATAGCTACCAAAAAAATCACTTTCAGAGTCAAAATGGATAGTGCAACATCGCCCAGGGGCTCAAAAGGGAGGACCCTGGAGAGCAGAAAGCACCAAGTTCAATTCCCACACCAGTAAAACAGGCTTATGCGTTGGGACGTACATAAGTACATAAGATTACTGGCCATTATATATGTCTAAGCTAGCCCAATTGATTTTTAGCAACACCAAACTAAGGACGGCTGGAAGCAAGCGCCCCCTACTGTTACCTATACACACTGTTTGAAGGTATGTAATGTTATATGGAATTGTGTAAAACTGTTTAGTCCCATAATGGTACGCTTCTGACTATGTGACTCACTATATGTAACCAGATATAATAAGGTGCACTGAAGAAGCTCGCAAAGAGTGAAACGTTTGCACGAATAAGACTACTTGCTACAACTGAGGATAAATCAAACCTTGAGCTTGCTACAAACTGGAATTAAAGGGACGGAGCCCCTCAAAATTAGGGGCAGCTCCTACAGGAGCAGAGACTTTGATTTTACAGTCAGTACCTCTGCCAAAAAACACTAACAGTGTAAAATATGTTGAGAAAATGTTTGTATGTTAATATATGTTATTAATTTTGTGAAGGTATCTATGCACTAACAAGAATAAATGTTGGTTTTTAATGCACTAAAGATGTTCACATTTTGATAACCCCAAGAGGTATACATATTCCCCCTACAAAGCCCTTCAATAGAAGGGGTCACCCTTAAAAAGGGCCCCCTCTCTCCCCCCAAAATATTCACTTAGATAGAAGGGTGGGGGAAACCTATTCCCTCTTAGATAAGGCCAACTCAAGGGTGAGCTCATCTAGATCTCACTCCTTACCCCCGCTTGACGTACATAAGTAACCCCTTGGAAAAAGGTCTTGATAAATCTATGATTGGGGAAAGATCTTTGGAAAAAATGGCCAAGGGCGAAACCTGGCTCTTGAGCTGGAGACCCGAGTCCAAACCATGTTTTAGGTAATCCAAAATCTATGAAACAGAGAAAGTACGATAAGGGAGACTCTTGGACTCACACTAGGCAATGTAGGCATGACAAACTCTGTAATAAATCATGGAAGAGGATTTCTTCTGAGCCTGAATCATGGTACGCACGACCGTGGCGGACAGCCCCTTCTCTATCAAGATGGAGGTTTCAGCAGCCAAGCCGTAAAAGCCAGCTTTTGTAAATTGGGGTGACGCAGCAACCCCTGTGTGAGAAGCCCTGGATCGTCAGGCATGATTTAGCGATCCACTGACAACTGAACTATGTACGCAAACCAACTCCTTCTCGGCCAACGAGGAGCCACCAGGGTGGTTGGAATCCTCTCCTGGGCTATCTTGGGCAGCACTCGACCCAGGAGTGGAAACGGAGGAAATGCGTAAAGAAGCCTGAACTCCGTCCAAGGAATTGCCACAGCATCCGTAGTGAAGGCCAGTGGATCCCTTGACAGGGAGACGAACCTTGGAAGCTTGCGATTGTGCCTGGACGAGAAAAGGTCCACATCCGGCTGGCCCCAGCGGCGGCACAGAGCGTGAAAGAGCTTGTTGCTGAGAGACCATTCTCCCAGACGAGAGGCCCCCCTGCTCAGGGAGTCTGCCTCCTGGTTCTCCACCCCAAGGATGTAAACCGCCGAGATGCAGGGAACATTCTCCTCCGCCCAAGTCAGGATCTGGGTCACCTCCTTGAGGGCTCGCTTGCTCAGAGTCCCGCCCTGGTGATTAATGTAAGCAACAGCCGTCTGATTGTCTGAGCGGACCTGGACCGCACGACCCCGTAGATGGGGAGTCAAATGAAACAGGACCAACAGGATCGCTCTCAGCTCCAGGAGATTGATGGGCAAGTGAGCCTCCTGCGGACCCCACTGGCCCTGGATTGCCAAAAACCTCCCCAGCCGGTCAGACTGGTGTCCGTAGTGACAATCTTCCAACGAGGAGTCAGAAAGGACCTGCCCACTAAAAGATTTCTGGAGTCCAACCACCACGAGAGGGACTGCTTGGCGAGAGGAGACTCCTGTGTCCGGTCCCAACCGGTCAAAAGATTCAATTGAAGAGGCCTCATGTGAAACTGAGCGAAGGGCACTGCCTCGAAGCATGACACCATGAGGCCCACCAGCTTCATCCCCAGACGGATGGATGGCCGCTGGCAATGCAGTAAGGCTCGCGTCTGCGACTGGAGACCCTCCACCTTCTGCTGGGGGAGGAATACCTTGACCTGAGAGGCGTCCAACCTCACCATTGAGGGAGCGATAGAAGACTTGGGATAATTGATCACCCAACCAAAATCCTCGAGAGTGGACAACACTGTCCGGGTATTGCTCTCAGCCTGCTGTCCAGATAAGGAAGAACACGAATGCCCCAGTTCCTCAGGAGGGCCATAACGTCCACCAGCACCTTGGTGAACACCCAGGGAGCCGAGGATATCCCGAACAGCAGCGCCACAAACTGGTAATGCTGATCCTCCAGCGCAAACCTCAGGAACTTCTGATGTCCCTGGAATATCGGGATGTGCAGGTAAGCATCACTGTCCACCGTGGTCATGAATTCGCCGGGCCGAAGCGAGCTCACCGCGGACCGTAAGGACTCCATGCGAAAATGCCTGACTCTGACAAACTTGTTGAGACCCTTCAGGTTCAGGATAGGCCTCAGAGAACCGTCTTTCTTGGGCACAGTGAACAGATTGGAATAGAACCCTCGACCTCGTTCCTGGTGAGGCACAGGACAAATCACCCCGGACAGTAGAAGGCGAAGAACAGCTATTCTTAGGCCCTGCGCCGTCAATGGGTTCTGGGATATCCGTGACTGAAGAAATCTTGGGGGCGGCTAAGCTGCCAGCTCTATTTTGTAACCGGAGGACACCACCTCCTGAATCCACCGATCCGAGACATGCAGTCTCCAGACATGAGCAAAAAGCAGAAGCCGTCCCCCCACCCGAACGGGTGAGGGCGCCCCTCATGCCTGAGAGGACTTGGCAGGGGGCTTAGATTTAGTTCCCCAGGAGGGATTGGGTCGGCCGCGAGACCTACCTCGTCCCCAGGAATCTCTGCGGCCACCTGAAAAGAAAGAGCCTCTTCCTCCTCGCAAAGGAGCGATCCATCACTGAGGGAGTCTCCCATCCTTTGTCCAGAGGTCCAGACGCTCCCCGAATAACCGAAGCCCCAAGAAGGGGATGCTAGTAATTGATTTCTTGGCAGCAGCGTCGGCTGACCACTGCCGCAGCCAGATAGAGCGACGAAGCACAACCAGCAGGGCCGAAGCCCTGCCGCCAAGCCGGACGCTATCGTCCATAGCCAAGATTACAAATGCAATAAATAAGACATCTCACCTTCTTCTTGATGGCTAAAGAGACAATAGCCGCGGCACAAACAGGACGAAGGCCAGCACCCACAAAGGTGAAGGTGTGACAAGCCAGCTGATCCATGCGCCGGTCAGCAGGGTCGCGCAAGGAAGCAGCATCGGGAGACGGCATAACCGTGGTATTGGAGAGCCCCAACACAGGGGAATCCACCTCTGGGGGATGGGACCAGAGGCGAATCAACTCCTCAGAGAAAGGGTACCGTCTGTCCAGGCCCTTAGGCACCAATGGCAATTTATTAGGCCTTTCCCATTCCTTAAAAACCATTTTGGAAAAGTGACCCTGTTCAGGAAAGACAAGCCGCTGTCTCCTAGGCCAAAATAAATCCCCCTGCTTCTTTTTGGCTGTCTCCTAGGCCGAAATAAATCCCCCTGCTTCTTTTTTTCGGAGGAACAATGTGCAAGGTCTCAAACACAGAAGATAGCAACTTCTCCGTGTCATCAGGGAGCCACAAATCCTCGTCCGAGGAAGATTAAGGATCGCTGTCATAGCAACCCAGCTGATCCCCTGAGGAGGCGGAGTCCTGAAACAACTCACCCTCCTCCATGGAGTCCCGACCTCCAAAAAAATCATCATCATCATCATCATCAGGCGAGCAACCCGGCTCAATATGGCGCTTCTTACTCGTGGCCTTGCCGGTAGCTGTGCGAGATAACTGTCTCTCCAGGCTGGCCACCCGGAGCGCCAAATCTGTTTGTGACCCCCTGCTGGCTTCCCCCTCACTGGGAGCTAAATGCAGGCTCAGGGGTGTCGGCGAGGCCGCAGATAAAGTAGGGCTGGGGGCAGAGACGCCCGGCCAATCCTGTTCCAAAAGTACGCTCCTGGCGCAAGGGACACAAACTGCGCTGAGTCCGCTCAGGGGACTGGTACCACACATGAGGCAGAGCTTTACCCGCCCAGAGGGGGTCCCTAGCTCACTATCCCCAGAAGCCTCCATTATGGTGATTATAGCAAAAAATAAACCAGGTTACAAGTCGCTAACGGCCCAAACCCAGATGATCCCCAATTTAGTCCCTCTTAGTGATCCCTCTTAAAAACAAGGGTGCGAAGGGGGGGGGGTGGTAGGAGACCGTGAGGAACCACAACCCTGAGTTGCAAAAGATGGGACCCCTGGAAGACACAACATAAAGACCAATAAGTATACCACAACACATGCACAAGGAAAACAGCTAAAAAGTGCAAAGGACTCACGGACCACCAGTGGTAGCAGGATCCGGATGAAGCGTCCCCTCCTAAGGCAAGCCGAGGAGAGAAGAATGCGACCCCGCAGAGGAGCTGGACACACGCAGGCCGCGATGCGGGCAATGGAACTGGCAGGAGAGCCACTAGCACCTCGAGGGGCGGGGCGCGCAGCGATGACGCAGAACGCAGAGCCTCTCCCAATGGGTAGCCGGCCATAGGCGATGGTGAGCCTATATGGGGGGGGGGGGGGGGGGAGGAACCTCTTGGGCTCATTTTATTACCACATGTATCCCACAAGCTTTATTCTTTATTGTGTGTGTGCCTTTACATACTTCTTGTACTCACCTCCCTCGTTCCTTATCTCCTTCTCCCTTCCCCCTCTAGCTGACAGGGCTCTGTGAAGGAGGATGGGGGGGCGGTGGACCCCAGCGAGATTGGCCAGGCCACTGTTCTGTCCGGCCGCTGCATGCTTGTGCGGGTGCGAGCGGCGCCCCGATGCGGGGGGGGGCCTCCTCTGGGCCTTTCTTCCCTGTCTTTCAACCCGGCTCAATATGCCGGTTCTTACTCGTGGCCTTGCCGGTAGCCGTGCGAGATAACTGTCTCTCCAGCACGCACTTAGTGAAAAGGGCATCCCTATAAAAGTGGAATGATACTAATTTTCCGGTTAAGGAAAAGAAATGAGCTTGGGTGGACATTATCATCATGATGGGTATAAGTATATAAGGGTATACAAGGTATATAAGAACCTCCTCTCACTTTCTAGCATGTTATACATGATAATTAACCAACAATTTTGCCATAGAGCTTCTTTAAAGTGGACCAAAACCCAGGATTGACTATCCTGGGCTTTGGATCTTGCCCCTGGGGCACCCCGATCGGGTGTGTGAAACCCCCCAGGTCGGCGAAAGCAACTCACCTCTTCCTGGTCCTATGGCGCATGTGCAGCCGCTCATCCAATCAGCACGCTCAGAGTCGCTGACGTAACATCATCTAAGCCTTCGTCTTTAAAGCGGAACAAAACCCTGAGCAACTGTCCCTGGAATCTAAAAGATTTTCTATATAATGTGTGTGGGACTACATTGCAACAGTCGCAGGGGTCATCCCTGCCCCACCACAAGCCCCCCCCCCCCCCCCCCCGCAATCTGTACCTGAACCTTGATCCCCGAGTGAAATGCCGCTAGATGATTGGCCGCTGGTGGTTATGTGGGCCGACATAAACAGAGAAAGAGATGCAAGACCCCCGTCAGGTAATCGCAAGGGCGCATTTTACTCAGGGCCCGCAACTGAGTAAGGATTATTGGGGTCCATAGGTGGGGGTGTTGTTCTAGCAATCTGGATGCCCCACCAAGACTGTCCCAATGCGGCCCTACATCCGATATGTAGAAAATGGGTGTAGGGCCGCTATAAAAAGGAAGAAAAGACAAGTCAGCCAGTGCATACCGCTTCCTCATTTATCGTATGGCCGCCAATCACATGACTTTGTATAGTAGACTTAAAACATCACAAAGGTCACATGACTGCCATTTGCTGCCATACAAGTAAATAAAGAAGTGGAGACTTGACTTACTCTTTAATTTAATTGCATTTGGTTTGGCTTAACATTTTATATCCAGCGAGGAGGGCACGATAAAAGACCATCACACCCCCCACCTCCTAATGCCCAAGTGAGCCACCGTGGCTTCTGGAATTAAAAAGAAATACTTTAATAAATGGCTGCAGAGCCGGGATGAAGGCTGCGCACCTCGTCCCCCGATTTATACAGTGTAATAAAATAAATGCCCATGTCTAGCTGTTTGCTCAGATGGCGGATTTATGAGGACGCACAGACCTTTGCGGCGATTTGTTCAGGCCGAGCTTCTTGTTTGGAGACGGCTCTCTTGTACGGCGGCCATGCATGAGCCCCGAGCTGACATTTGGAAATTGCTTTGCTCCTGTGTTCCCAGGGGGCAGCTGCACTCATTGGCCAGGCGGCCATCTTTACATTCAGTAATCATTCTTGAGGCTCAAGGGTACATTTGCCGATGGGCGGCACTGACAGAAGTTGAAACGCGATGGATAAAAAGATTAAACGTCATAAAATATGTAGTGCAAACTTTAAGCCATGGATGGTTTTTAAGTGCTTCCTAAAAAGGAAAAAAAAAAAACAGTGTTTTTGCCCTCCCTGGGTTTTGATCCACATAAAGCGGTCCAGTCTATGTAAGCCCCCCACCAGAACCACTCCCCTTTTGCTCAGGCAGGAAATGGGGGTTACAAAAAAATAAACCTATTACCTCCCGCAGGATCCAGCCTTGCTCCCCAGCATCTCAGGTCCTCGGGGGCGCAGCCATCTTATAGAGAATGCACAGTCTATCACACAATCCTGTGCCACAGGTTCAACTGTCACTCAGGTCCACGGCTGCCATTTAGAGCCCCCCCCCCCCCCATTCTGGAAAATCAGAGGAGGATTTCAGTGATCAGGTGACTTGTTTTATTAGTTTAACCAAATCAGGCTTAGCACAGGGGGAGGATGGGGAGGCTTTGGGGTTCCTCCTTAACATCTCAATTTAGGTGTGAGAAACCCCCGCCATCGCAGGATTTTGTACCTCGCTCCCATGGCACATGTATATCTTTCAGTCAATTAGAATATTATTGTGGTGCATTTTAATCCTTTAAAGTGGACCAAAACCCAGGATTTTGACTATTCTGGGCTTTGGTCCTTGCCCCCAGGGCACCTCGACTGAGGGTGTCCCGCTGTATGAAGTCCCCCAAGATGCCGAGACCAACTCACCTCTTTCCGGTCCCACGGCACGTCTAAGAGCAGCGTCTCTGAGTGCCCTGGCGGCCGCATCCTCCACTTCCCTCTTACAGGAAGCGTGCCCACGCCAGCCATTCACTAATGCCTGCCGCGGGTACGTGCCCTGCTAGAGGGTTGGCGGGATGTGGCCGCATTTGCCGTTGCACCGAGAAACAAGGTAAATCAATGGGGCGACCTGTGGGGTTTCACACAGCCCAATTTTGGATGCTCCAGAGGGAGGGATTCGATCGGCCAATGAATCTTATAGATTCCCGAGCCGATCGCGTGGGTTTTGTGCCACTTTAAATGCCACACACGTATGATCTAGGTTTTTGGTGTTCCCCCAGTTTGCAGCCCACCCACCAAAAAAAACTGGTAACCTCCATTTAGGATCCAGCACCAGCAGTCTGCTCTTCATGCTGGGGGACCCCAAACCCCCCACCCCCGGGTGGTTCAGCGGGGCAGAGAACATCTGCTCCCTGCTCGCCCAGCACTGGGACTGATCAGAGAAGCCAGAGTGATCGGTGGAAGCAGTGGAAGAGGACACGGATCCGCTCCTGGCTTCCACCGATCACTTCTGGTTGAAGATTGATTCTGTAGGACAGCGGCAATGGAAGGCGGAATGTAGAAGAAGAAAAATGAAACAGAGACCGCGGCCCATATGGGCTATGCGGGCTGGTAGCCATCCGGGCCGGGGACTGACTGCTTGCCCAGGCTGGTTTTACTGGGGAGGGGTGGACCCCACTTCATTTTTAAAATTTTTTTGAAAGGGATTAATCCTTGAAATTATATAAAAAACAAAATAGGTTTTGGTCTTCCTTAATGAGTGGCATAGAATGCTGAATAAAGAGGGAGCGCACACCCATGTCAGCCATTCATATAGGCCTGGCACAGGAGCGTGCACATCGCCATGAATTACGCCATGTCCCATACATAGGCTGTTTTATGGAGATCCCGGGGATCCACATATCCCAAATCGGGATGCCCCACCAAGAGACACTAGTGGTTGTGCCTCATTTACCTCAAACGCCATTTCCGTTTGGTGCAAAGCCTGCATTCTTATTCTATCGTAAAATATTTCAGTTTGTTTTTTAGACTTTAGGCAACAATGAAGGTGGAGAAAGTTCAGGAATGATTATATGCCATTAGAACAGGGGTGTGTAGACGTTTTCTATCCATTGTAGTTATTGCATGTTTCCTCAATAAATAAATGACAGAGACTAATATTTATGACCCATTTGTTGCTGATTTGAATCACGCTATCTTTTAAAGTGGACCAAAACCCACCGCAATCGGCCCAGGAATCTATAGGATTCCTGGGCCGATCGATTCCCCCACGGGGCATCGAAAATTGGGATGCCCCGCTTTGTGAAACCCCCCAGGTCGCCCCATACACTTACCTTGTTTCCCGGTCCAACGGCATAGGTTCGAGCCGCAACCCCGCTATCCCTCTAGCAGGGCGTGTGTCTGCGCCAGGCATTTGTGAATTCCCATAGGACCGGGAAGAGGCGATCTAGGGGGTTTCACGCAGCGGGGCACCCCAATCGGGGGAAAGGACCAAAACCCAGGATAGTCAAAATCCTGGGTTTTGGTCCACTTAGAGGTGTGAAAATATTCCCGGTCCAATGGTGCATGCACGTCCGCTCATCCAATCAGCGCACTCGGATCTGCTGACATCATGTCGTCTAAGCCTTCATCTAAGGCAAGCGGCTCAGAGCGTGCTGATGCGGGCACACGCCCTGCTAGAGGGATAGCGGGGATGCGGCCATGGCTCCCACATGCGCCATTGGACCAGAAAAGAAGGTAAATGTATGGGTGACCTGGGGGATTTAAGACTTTTGTATTCTAATTGCCCTGCTAATGTGCACCTCCCTGGTTAGTTATAAAATGGTCTGAGCGGCTGCCACCCCTCCTTTGTTTCTTTTGAATTTGTGCAAGCACATGGAGTGTGGGGTCTAGGCTGTATTGCAAGGTCTTTGACCCTTCCACCCCATGGCTTGCACTTGAGGTTTAGGGCAACCTCAGGTAAGCCTGCTCCCAATTTATCTATTGCATTGTATGTCCCAAATGGGGCTCTCAGAGATTAGAGTTAGGTCTGCACCTCACAGAGGCACCTTGGCGCTGGTGGTGCAGCTTAAGCATACTTCTGCAGATGTGTGTGACCGAGCCCCCTGTTTTTAACCTAGTTTAGAGACAGATTGTAGGTTGGTCAGCAAGCTAACTGGTTTGAGTGCTGTGGCCCCTTTAAGACTTTTGGATTCACACATCGGGGCATCCCGATTTTGGATGCTCAGGGGGTAGGGAATTGATATATAAGATTCCCGGGGCAATCGCCGTGGGTCTTGGTCCACTTTAGGATCAAATATTTGCAGAAATACCGAAAGTTCAGGAGGGTTCATAAGCTTTCTAGCAGCGCTGTAGAAGACCTGTGATTGTAAGCTTTAACATCAAACAAGGTCTCAGATTAATCTCCTAGGCTGAATCACGTCCCCCCTGGATGGAAGGCAATCTCGATATGTAATTACTGCCTAATTTATAGGAGAAAAGCTGACTGAGTGGAACAAAGTAAAAATATACATATTAGTCCCTTTCCATGGAGACAGGCCTGAGCTGACGTTCTGCGGCTTAATCTTCGCAGCCTGAGTTAATAAATCTCGCCCGGTCCTGTCGCTCATCTTCATTAAGACAGAATTAAGTTGGACAAGCTGGAAAAAGACTCAGAAAGGCGGCGCTGTATCCGAACGCTGCCCATTCACACACAGCCAATCATCTATGTTATAAAGCTGTCATTGTGCGAGTTATCCGGAAATAAGGAGCCGGACGCAACACATTCTGCATGAATTAAAGAGGATTCAGTTTACAGATTATCCAGGAAGTGTTAGGAAGACATAGCACTAACATATTAATAAGTGGCGATTTTTTTTCTTTATATTATAACATCAAAGCCATGTAAAGGCTTTATAAATTTTTTTAAAAATGATCACATATGAACAATTTATTTTAAAAACTTACTGTCACCTATTCCATACCTAACATTTTTTTTTGTCAGAGTACTGAAGGGTAAGTATTTAGTTTATGCTACTCCATTTTAAAGTGGACCAAAACCCAGGATTTTGACTATCCTGGGTTTTGGTCCTTACCCCCGATCGGGGGTGCCCCGCTGTGTGAACCCCCCCAGATCGCAGAAGTCAACTCACCTTGTCCCGGTCCTAAGGGCGGCCACTTGTTCAATCAGTGTGCTTGGCGCCGCTGACGTCACATCGTCCGCATCACCTGCTACCCTCTAACAGGGAGCGTGCCTGCGCTGGCCATTCACAAATGTCTGGCGTGGGCACGCGCCCTGCTAGAGGGATAGCGGGGATGCAGACGAGGCTCGCGCATGTGATGTTGGACCAGGAAAGACGGTAGGTGTATGGGGGAGACCTGGGGGGTTTCACATAGTGGGGCATTGCGATTTTGGATGCCCCGGGGGAAAGAAAATTGATTGCGGTGGGTTTTGGTCCACTTTAAATGTATCGGCCATTTTGTTTTAGATATGTTGCCTTAAAGTGGACCAAAACCCAGGATTTTGACTATCCTAAGTTTTGGTCCTTTCCCCCCCCGATTGGGGTTGCCCCGCTGTGTGAAACCCCCTAAATCGCTGATGCCAACGCACCCCTTCCCGCTCCTACGACGCATGCATGGGCGCTTGTCCAATCAGCACGCTCGGAGCCGCAGACGTCACGTCGTCTAAGCCTTCATCTAAGGTGAGCGGTTCCTAGTGCGCCGGACGCATCCCCCGCTACCCTCTAACAGGAAGCGTGCCTGCGCCGACCATTCACAAATATCTGGACCAGATACGCACCCTGCTAGAGGGTTAGCAGGAATGCGACCACCGCTCGCGCATGTGCCATTGGACCAGGAAACAAGGTAAGTGTATGGAGCAACCTGGGGGGTTTCGCACAGTGGGGCATCCCGATTTTGGATGCCCTGGGCAGAGAGAAACTAAAAGATTCCCGGGCCAATCGCGGTGGGTTTTGATCCACTTTAAATGTATTGACCATTTTGGCTAAGATAGGTTGCCTTAAATTGGACCAAAACCCAGGATTTTGACTATCCTGGGCTTTGGTCCTTTCCTCCGGGGCACCCCACTGTGTGAAACCCCCCAGATCACCGATATCAACTCCCCTCTACTCAGTCCTAAGCACGGCCGCTCGCGTGTGACAGGCATTGTAAAGGATCTGATCATTTCACAATAAACCAGATCACGCTGTGAACTTGCACAACTGCGTGCACTTCTGTTCATTCTGTGTGATCTCCAGCACGCTGTAAGTGCAAAACGATATCGAGGTTGGGCAAGAGAGGCCAAGGAGACCTATCGGGGGTCGGATTTACCCACATCAAGTACATTAAAACAAACAATAAAAACAGGCACAAAAAAAAAAAAAAGGGGCACTCACCTTTTGTCTCCAGCAGCTGATTGGTCCTAGTCCTTGTCCACCTGATTGCTGATAAACACTATTTATCAACGCTTCAGTGTCTTGATTGCATCCCCCCCCCAATCAGTCAAGGAGCAAGACCACACACCCCCCATTCACTACAATGAAAGGGCATCGCCCCTGTGACCGATGGAGAGTCACAAGCCTAACACCCCATCAATCCCAACCCCCTGATCAGGCCCAGGACGGCACAGGATGCAACAAGGGCTGGGATCCAGCAATCTGGCGAATAGCTCATCGCCAGACTTGGACTGATCAGCTGCAGGGGACAAAAGGTAAGTCAACTTTTGTTTGTTTTTTATTGGGTGTTCAATCACTTTGAAGATAGATAAACTGTGAGGAGGAATGGGTTAAAAAATAAACCTGGCAGAACCTTAAAGTGGAACAAAACCCAGCACAACCAGGCCTGGAAAAGATCCATCAATTTTACAACAAATATGAAGAGCAAATGTAGATTGTTTATGAAAAAAATAAGACAATCCCTAAAAATAAACCATAGCGCATCTTATGGAAAAACAATTTATATAAGACCCTGCTTTACTGTCGGGGAATCACGCTACTTTTGCAGCACTTTGTTAACCCTGTGCCAACTATTAGGGATGTGTTGCTGTCAACCAATTAATTGGTTAATTTTTTTTTAAATAAAATGGAAAAAAGTGTCTAACTTATGTGATATTTGTTTTATTACAAATTAAATTTAGTTGTATGTGATTTTAAACCGTACCTCCAGCATCATTTAATGAAAAGCCCAAACCCTTAAAGAACGATTTCCCAGCACCTAAAATTAATATATTTTATGTTTTTAGTCACTTTTTATTCTTTCCCCCACTCGGCTGAAACTCTGTTCAGGACTCTAGGATACGTCATCTTGCCACAGAAGCATCACATACTAAGGATAGAAGAGGCGGGAAAGTGCGGGGGGTATGTGGTTATAGCTGTGCTTTGCACAGACAGAACAGAGCTGGGGTCAGCAAAAATACCATTTTGTGAGTACTCACCTGTAAAATGGATATTGTCAGTGTGTCACACACCCCGCTTCCCCTTTAATTCTTACGATCGGGTTACTCCACCAGCAGGTGGCGACGTTGCAGAGAGAAGTCTTGAAAACGAGCCCCTTCCGGCCTACATATACCTGGGACCTCCCACTTAACACCCAGTGAATTCAAACAGCAGTAAGACAAGGTACCAGGAAATCCAATGGTAACCTCAAAATAAAAATAAAGAAAAGCTTCACCATAAAGAGGATCCAGGATACCAAAAAGGGCGGGTGAAGCGGGGTGTGTAACACACTGACAATATCCATTTTACAGGTGAGTACTCACAAAATGGTATTAATCTCAGTGTGTCACACACCCCGCTTCCCCTTTAATTCTTACGATCGGGACATCCAAAAGCAGTGTCCACAAGGGATGGGTATCCGAAGGCAAAATGAAGCATAACTTAAATGACTGCAGTCTGCAGAACTTTGCGGCCAAACACAGCAACCTTGTAAAACTTAGAAAAAGTATGAACAGAAGACCAAGTAGCAGCCTTACAAACTTGTTCAACAGAAGCCTGGTGCTGAAAAGCCCAAGACGCTCCAACGGCGCAAGTAGAATGAGCAGTGATACGAAAAGGGGGTACTTTCCCCTTAGCAGAATAGGCCCCAATAATGGCCTGACGAATCCATTTGCTAATGGAAGACTTGGCCGGAGCCAAACCCTTCCTAGGCCCACAGGGCACAACAAAAAAGGCATCAGTTTTACGAAAAGGAGAAGTAGTAATCAAATAGTACTTAACACAGCGTACTACATCCAAACAATGCAAAACCCTCTCCTTGTCATTCTTAGGCTTAGGACACAAGGAGGGAAGAACAATATCCTGATTCAAATGAAAAGCAGAAACAACCTTAGGAAGAAAGTGCGGTTTGAAACGAAAGACCACCTTGTCCTGATGCCTCTCAAAGTAGGGCGCCTGAATCGACAAGGCCGCCAACTCCGAGACACGCCGAACCGAAGTGATAGCCACCAAGAAGGCAGTCTTCTGGGTCAAGGTAGACAGAGCAATATCCTGCAAGGGCTCAAAGGGAGGAGCCTGAAGAGCAGAGAGAACCAAGTTCAAGTCCCAAACATGCGTAACCCCCTGGAAAAAAGTTTTAACTAAAGGATGAAGCGCAAAACGCTTCTGAAAAAAGATAGACAAGGCAGAAACCTGCCCTTTCAAAGTACTCAGCTGGAGACCAGAGTCCAGCCCTGATTGCAAAAAAATTCAGAATCCTGGAAACCAAAAAGACCCTACAAGGCAAAGATCTAACCTCACACCAAGCGATATAGGCTTTCCAAGTCCTATAGTAGATGGTAGAAGAAGACCTCTTCCGGGCACCGATCAGAGTCTTAACAACCGAGTCAGAAAGACCCTCCTCCTTCAAGATGAAGGTTTCAGCAGCCAAGCCGTCAAACCCAGTGTTGGTAAATTGGGGTAACACAGCCGACCCTGAGTGAGCAGATCGGGCCGAAGAGGCAGAACGATCTGATCCACTGCCAGCCGAACGATGTCTGCGAACCATACTCGCCTTGGCCACCTTGGAGCCACGAGAATGGCGGACACCCTTTCCAGAGCCAGCTTCCGTACCACCTCGCCTAGCATGGGAATCGGAGGAAAGAGGTACAGAAAACCCAGATCCCCCCAGCTGAGGGACATGGCGTCCACCGCCAGAGGATCCTGGAAGAGCGACACGAAGGTCGGAAGCCTGCAATTGTGACGAGAGGCAAACAGGTCCACCTCCGGTGCCCCCCACCGGAGACACAGCGACCGAAAGACTTGAGGATGGAGCGCCCATTCTCCCAGACGGGAAGAGCACCTGCTCAACAGATCCGCTTCCCTGTTTTCCACACCCGGAATGTAAACTGCCGAGAGACAAGAAACATGGGCCTCCACCCAGGTCAGGATCAGGGAGACCTCTCTGAGGGCACCCAGACTGCGAGTGCCTCCCTGATGATTGATGTAAGCAACCGCTGTTCGATTGTCCGAACGAACCTGAAGGCCCAGAACATGTTGAGTCAAAAGAACAAGAACCAGATGGATGGCTCTCAGTTCCAGAACATTGATGGGCAAGTGGGCCTCTCGAGGTCCCCACAGCCCCTGAAACTGAAGACCCTTCCAGAATCCCCCCCCATCCCGAAAGACTGGCGTCCGTGGTGACAATTTCCCAAAGAGGAGTCAGGAAAGACCTGCCCCTCAAGAGATTGGTCGAGACCAACCACCATTGAAGGGACTGCCGGACCCGGGAGGACAACTGGAGGGGCCGATCCAACGACCTTGGTCGCCGGTCCCAAGACGCCAACAGATGAAGCTGAAGCGTCCTTGTGTGAAATTGAGCAAAAGGAACTGCCTCGAAAGAGGCGACCATCAACCCTTCCAGTCTCATCCCCAGACGGATGGACGGTCGAGGATTGCAAAGAAGGAACCGAGCCAATTCCTGAATCCGACAAATCTTGGATTGAGGCAGAAACACCCTGTGTTGACAAGAATCCAACCGCATTCCCAGAAAGGACACCACCCTGGCCGGGGCAAGGGAGGACTTGGGAAAGTTGATCACCCAACCAAAGCTTTCCAGCGTGGAGACCACCGTCCTGGTGTCCGTCTCCGATTGATTGAGAGAAGGGGCCATGATGAGAAGGTCGTCCAGATAAGGTACGACGCGAATGCCCTGAGATCTGAGAATGGCCATCACCCCTGCCAGCACCTTGGTGAACACTCTTGGAGCCGAGGTAAGGCCGAACGGAAGTTCCACGAATTGAAAGTGCCGATCCTTCATCACGAACCGGAGAAAACGTTGATGAGCCTGGCAGATGGGAACATGAAGGTAAGCATCTTCGCTGGCCTGTTGTTGAGTGCCTTCTCTGTGGGCTCAACCCGAGGCCCACCTCCAAGCGCGGCACCGGCCGGATGACCGCCATTTCCAGAAGATTCTTTACCGACGCCAGGAGCCCCTGCGCGGCCAAAGGATCGGTGGGCACCCGAGACCGGAAAAACCGTGAAGGAGGGCGAGACTCGAACTCCAGCTTGTAACCGGACGACACCACCTCCCGGTTCCATCTGTCCGGAACCTCCTTAAGGGGCAGTTGTGGCCTAGAGGTAAGGGGAGCGGACTTGTGACTGGAGGGCTGCAGGTTCGAATCCCGGTCCTGGGACATGACTGAAGTGCTCTTGAGCAAGGCACCTAACCCCCCAACTGCTCCATGGGCGCCGTAATTAGGGCAGCCCACCGCTCCGGGCACGTGTACACTCACTGCACGGATGGGTTAAATGCGGAGGACGAATTCCTATGTGTGCGCAAGCATACAATGGCCATCTATGCATTAAAAATTAAAAATTAAAATTATTAGACCAGGGAGAAGTGTCGCAATCGTCCCCCCACCCGCACGAGTGAGGGCACCCCCTCATTGATGAGCGGGCTTACCAGCAGGCTTGGGCTTGGTGCCCCAGGACTGACCGGGACGGCCACGGCCCCTCCCCCGGGTCCAACCTGCACCCCTGGTAGCGGGAAAGGAGGCCCCTCTGCCCGCTCTGACTCGAAGGAGGGACTAAAGGAAGTTGCACCCCGAAAGGAACGACGAGGCCTCTTACGTTGAGGCAACTTACCACCCTTGGTAAATGAATCCAATTTGTCGCCAAACAGGCGCAAACCTACAAAAGGAAGAGCTGTAAGCGACTTCTTAGAGTTAAAGTCCGCCGTCCACTGGCGCAGCCACACCGACCGACGAATAGCAACCAACAGGCCCGCGGTCCTGCTACACATCGCAAGCGCATCGTCCTGGGCGGTCATGACAAAGGAAATAAATGATTCACACTGCTTGAGAGAACTGAACTCCTCACAAGTGGGATCAAGATCTGCGTACAAATCTCTAATAATGGACCTAACAGCCATCAGCAGAAGCGCCGAAGCACACACCGGCCGCAGCGGCGATCCAGCACTGATAAAACCATGGCGAGCCAATTGATCAATCCGACGATCCTCACCATCTTTAATGGTAGTAGTGTCAGGGGAGTGCAACACAGCCGTGTTAAGACAGCCCCAACACGCAGGCATTGACGTCAGGGGCACAGACCAAAGCTTCACCAAATCCTCCGGAAAGGGATAACTCTTATCCCAACTAGGAGAAACTCCAACAAGGCGCGTGGGTTGTTCCCATTCCTTAAGGACAACCCTCACAAAGTGTTGTTGCCTGGGAAACACCAAATGCGGCTGGGGCACATCAAACAACTCACCCTTTGGCGGGGGGACCGCCTCGGGTGGATCCAAGGCCAAAATTTCAAACATTTGAGCCAAAATGGAAGGAGTGTCAAGGGACACCCCCGCAGCCTGATCGCCCGCGGTACCAACCAATTGCTGGTCTGCAGGCTCGTCCGACTCCTCAAGGAGTTCTCCCTCCTCAGCAGGGGGACAATCGGACCAATCCAATACTTCAAACACCTCATTCACCAGAACAGGCGATGCCGGAGAAAGGTGTTTCCGCTTAGCCGTAGCCTTCTGAGCCACCGTGGTGGAAACTATTTTCTCGAGGTTGGCCAATCGTGCACACACCCCGGATTGCGAATCCCCACCTTTGACAACGTCACACGGGGTCCGGAATAGGTGGGGGGGGGTAGGAGATGACGGAAGTAGCGAGGAGCCAGAAGCCGGAGTGCCGGACTGGCGCGCAATATTCTGCTTTGCACATGGAATACATATTATGACATCATCGCCTGGGAGCGGAGCCCCACAACCCCCACACAGCCTGGATAGCCCCGAAGAGCCTTTTCCGGTAATGTCGGAAGCCTCCATATGGTGAAATTATGGTATTCGCAATAACCCAGGGATTTCCGCATTAACCAACCCGGGATGCCCCTTTTATAATTAAAGTCCTGGGAGTGGGAGGATGTTTTAAGCCTAGGAGAATCCCAATTTGGAGAATAAGACTAGCCAGGTATATCAGACCGGGAGACCCACTACAGTGAGGGGATCTCAGGATCTGTAAGGGAAAAGAGACCACAATCAGTCCCCCAAAGACAGTTAGCCAGCATGCCCACACACATACATCAAAAAGACACCAACGGAAACATATATAAACAATAAAAATACAAAAGCAAGAGAAGTATATATAGCCCATGAAAAAATATACATATAAACATATACATGCATAATTAATATGTGCCTCCAGGAAGGGGAAGCTATACCAAAGTGACAGGGCAACTCGCAAGTGACCGCCATCAGCATGCCCTACAAGCACAATGCAGACAAACAAACAACAAAACCAAAACCTGATTGAACGTCAGCGCCCTCCTCAGCCGAGCTAGGGACCGCTGGCCTGTTGCCGAGTGCAGTGTAATGTAGTGAGGCTGCGAGTGAGAACGAGGCAGGAAGACGGGCCGGGCTCAGCGAGCGACGCGCTCCAGCCCCGCCCCCCGCCGGTGAACCATACCACGTGGGCCGAGAGGGAGCGCAGCCCCGCTCCTAAGACACGGGCAGCGCGGCCCGCCAAATGGCGACGCCACGTGCAAACGGACGCCAACCGGCACCCTCAGTCCATAACACATCCAGCAGGAAAAGTTTATTTAAAAACTGCTCCAAGTAGCACCAGCAGCGCGGGACACGCGCCCGCACACTGCGGCGCTGACCCCGCGGCTGCCAGTGCTTCCCAAACACAAGAATCACACAAGTGAAAAGCACCCCATACAAAAAACCACTCCCCCCCCCCCCCCCCACGCGAAGGGAGAAGGGACCAAGCGGGAGAAGGTGGCCAAGGGGAACATCGGGACAGCGGCATCCCAAATCCGGATCACCATGCCGGATAACCGCATTGCCCCACGCGTGGGGACGAGCGGAGGAGATAAGCTCCTAGGCACCATATAGTGCCATCTACCGTTGCCCAGCCAGCAGCCTAGGCTGGGAGGCTTCCGTTATCTATCTAGGCATATTAAACAAATGACTGGGCAGAAATAGACCAAAAAGGGGATGCCGGGGTTTGACCCCGGCTACCTGCAAGCAGGAGACTTCTTTCTTCTGTCTTGTCGCATCTTGCAGAGAGAAAACACTGGGTGTTAAGTGGGAGGTCCCAGGTATATGTAGGCCGGAAGGGGCTCGTTTTCAAGACTTCTCTCTGCAACGTCGCCACCTGCTGGTGGAGTAACCCGATCGTAAGAATTAAAGGGGAAGCGGGGTGTGTGACACACTGAGAATAGGACAGCAATTCCAGAATGCAGAGGGCACTTCCTGTCTGCAGGCAGCCTGAGACCCCATGTGCCGCCAGCTTGGATGTTTAAAGACTCAGAAAATGCAGTATATACAGGTAGGTTGATTTGTAATGTGGGGCAATCTGTATGTACAGGGTGGAGAAAACATATAAGATAGGCTCTAATTCAGGGTGAAGGTCTGGATTTATGTGGGCAATCTGTGTGTACAGGGTGGAGAAAACATATAAGATAGGCTCTAATTCAGGGTGAAGGTCTGGATTTATGTGGGCAATCTGTGTGTACAGGGTGGAGAAAACATATAAAAGATAGGCTCTAATTCAGGGTGAAGGTCTGGATTTATGTGGGCAATCTGTGTGTATAGGGTGGAGAAAACATATAAGATAGGCTCTAATTCAGGGTGAAGGTCCGGTTTAAGAACCTTGCCATCTTGTTTTCATTACATTTTGCACAGCACCCCAACTTTTGAGAATTAGGGTTATAATTAAAGTAGCAATATGATAGGGATTATCTAGGCCAAGAATAAAAACAAATCACTGTTTGCATCACTATTGCCATGCAGAGGATTCCTCTTGGTGAGTTGCTGAACAAAGCGATTGACTGAATCCAAACTTTTTTCTGTAGCCTAGACCATGGATTTGTGTTTTGGGGATTTTTTTCATGGATTTTGTTTGTGTTAAATGCACTGAAAGATGGACATATACTGTACAAAGAAACGGAGAAAAGACAGACAAGCAGAGTAAGGAGCAGCTATGCCGCCCTGTATACACAAACACTGATGCAAGAGGGACACCTCACAATACTAAAAAACAGAAGTCTTGACTAACTAAAATTCAGTGGCTGGGCTGCAGAAAAGGGTCTAAATCTCAACAGTTTAATTCCGCAGCTCACCAGAATGAATCCTCTGCATGGAAGAGAAGAAAACAATTTGCTTGTACACTCAGCCTGGACAAGTCTTTAAAGCAGACCTATAACCTGTCACATCCTTGTACTTTTACGGTGGGGTGAGGGGCAAACTTGCAAGGGAAGGTGTATGCCGGTTTAGGTATTATATGCATCTCGCCCCACACCCAGAAGTGTATGCAGTTGAGAGAAGACAACAGATGCCTACTGAGGTTCCCATTGCTAATGTTTTAGTAGATATTTTACATTTGCCTTTAATACGGCAGATCGCTGGGAGAGGAGGTCATCAGTGTGAGGAGATAATCATCCCCTAAGCAAATATCCTCAGACTGCGGATCACAGTGTCCTTCATACACCATACTTCTAATTATCCGAGGAGCGTGTTTTTTGGCTAATGAG
Organism: Gastrophryne carolinensis; assembly: GCA_027917425.1. Classification (NCBI taxonomy): domain Eukaryota; kingdom Metazoa; phylum Chordata; class Amphibia; order Anura; family Microhylidae; genus Gastrophryne; species Gastrophryne carolinensis. The sequence goes on along the minus strand of CM051239.1, from coordinate 29,461,040 downwards.
GCTTGCAGGACAGCCGGCCAGAGGAGGCTTTTATTCACTTGCTGGTTTCATTTTTAGACTTTTTTTTTTTTTTTTAAGGGAAAAAAGGTCTTTAACTCCTCACGGGTGTGATGTCCTAACTTTACCGACCCTCAGACTGAGCTATCAATACCACAGGCCGTGCCATTTGTATAACATAGCCCCAGTTGTCTATGCCACAGCCTAAACCATCTGCAGAGCGCAGCTCAAACCATCTGCAGAGCGCAGCTCAAACCATCTGCAGAGCGCAGCTCAAACCATCTGCAGAGCGCAGCTCAAACCATCTGCAGAGCGCAGCTCAAACCATCTGCAGAGCGCAGCTCAAACCATCTGCAGAGCGCAGCTCAAACCATCTGCAGAGCGCAGCTCAAACCATCTGCAGAGCGCAGCTCAAACCATCTGCAGAGCGCAGCTCAAACCATCTGCAGAGCGCAGCTCAAACCATCTGCAGAGCGCAGCTCAAACCATCTGCAGAGCGCAGCTCAAACCATCTGCAGAGCGCAGCTCAAACCATCTGCAGAGCGCAGCTCAAACCATCTGCAGAGCGCAGCTCAAACCATCTGCAGAGCGCAGCTCAAACCATCTGCAGAGCGCAGCTCAAACCATCTGCAGAGCGCAGCTCAAACCATCTGCAGAGCGCAGCTCAAACCATCTGCAGACCGCAGCCCAAACCATCTACAGACCACAGCCCAAACCATCTACAGACCACAGCCCAAACCATCTACAGACCACATCCTAAACCATCTATACCACAGCCCAACCCATCTATACCACAGCCCAACCCATCTATAACACAGCCCAACCCATCTATAACACAGCCCAACCCATCTAACACAGCCCAACCCATCTAACACAGCCCAACCCATCTAACACAGCCCAACCCATCTAACACCGCCCAACCCATCTATAACACCGCCCAACCCATCTATAACACCGCCCAACCCATCTATAACACCGCCCAACCCATCTATAACACCGCCCAACCCATCTACAACACCGCCCAACCCATCTACAACACCGCCCAACCCATCTACAACACCGCCCAACCCATCTACAACACCGCCCAACCCATCTACAACACCGCCCAACCCATCTACAACACCGCCCAACCCATCTACAACACCGCCCAACCCATCTACAACACCGCCCAACCCATCTACAACACCGCCCAAACCATCTACAACACCGCCTAAACCATCTACAGACCACAGCCTAAACCATCTACAGACCACAGCCTAAACCATCTACAGACCACAGCCTAAACCATCTACAGACCACAGCCTAAACCATCTACAGACCACAGCCTAAACCATCTACAGACCACAGCCTAAACCATCTACAGACCACAGCCTAAACCATCTACAGACCACAGCCTAAACCATCTACAGACCACAGCCTAAACCATCTACAGACAACAGCTCAAACTATCTACAGACAACAGCTCAAACCATCTACAGACCAAAGACATTCTTATGGCGATCCGCCCCCCTCCCCCTGACAACTGTAGACAACATTTTTATTTCTCAACTGTAATAAACCCCTTAAAGTCTAAAAAGACTCCAGGACCAGCCGATTCTCTATCCCTGCCCACTGGATCACCAAGGAAGCTCACATAGTCCGTGATCCCACGACACCCGCGTGGCCACATGGCCCTCAGATCTCCCAGCTGAGGCGTGTGTCATTCAGAAATGCCAGCCATAATGTATGCAGACAGAGGAGACCGCAAACCTTCTGCAGACCGCAGCTCAAACCATCTACAGACCGCAGCTCAAACCATCTACAGACCGCAGCTCAAACCATCTACAGACCGCAGCTCAAACCATCTACAGACCGCAGCTCAAACCATCTACAGACCGCAGCTCAAACCATCTGCAGACTGCAGCTCAAACCATCTGCAGACCGCAGCCCAAACCATCTACAGACCACATCCTAAACCATCTATACCACAGCCCAACCCATCTATACCACAGCCCAACCCATCTATACCACAGCCCAACCCATCTATACCACAGCCCAACCCATCTATAACACAGCCCAACCCATCTATACCACTGCCCAACCCATCTACAACACCGCCCAACCCATCTACAACACCGCCCAACCCATCTACAACACCGCCCAACCCATCTACAACACCGCCCAACCCATCTACAACACCACCCAACCCATCTACAACACCGCCCAACCCATCTACAACACCGCCCAACCCATCTACAACACCGCCTAAACCATCTACAGACCAAAGCCTAAACCATCTACAGACCACAGCCTAAACCATCTACAGACCACAGCCTAAACCATCTACAGACCACAGCCTAAACCATCTACAGACCACAGCCTAAACCATCTACAGACCACAGCCTAAACCATCTACAGACCACAGCCTAAACCATCTACAGACCACAGCCTAAACCATCTACAGACCACAGCTCAAACCATCTACAGACAACAGCTCAAACCATCTACAGACCAAAGACATCCTTATGGCGATCCGCCCCCCTCCCCCTGACAACTGTAGACAACATTTTTATTTCTCAACTGTAATAAGCCCCTAAAAGTCTAAAAAGATTCCAGGATCAGCCGATTCTCTATCCCTGCCCACTGGATCACCAAGGAAGCTCACATAGTCCGTGATCCCACGACACCCGCGTGGCCACATGGCCCGTGTGTCATTCAGAAATGCCAGCCATAATGTATGCAGAGGAGAGGAGACCGCAAACCTTCTGCAGACCGCAGCTCAAACCATCTACAAACCGCAGCTCAAACCATCTACAAACCGCAGCTCAAACCATCTACAGACCGCAGCTCCAACCATCTACAGACCGCAGCTCAAACCATCTACAGACCGCAGCTCAAACCATCTACAGACCGCAGCTCAAACCATCTACAGACCAAAGACATCCTTATGGCGATCTGCCCCCCTCCCCCTGACAACTGTAGACAACATTTTTATTTCTCAACTGTAATAAGCCCCTTAAAGTCTAAAAAGACTCCAGGACCAGCCGATTCTCTATCCCTGCCCACTGGATCACCAAGGAAGCTCACATAGTCAGTGATCCCACGACACCCGCGTGGCCACATGGCCCTCAGATCTCCCAGCTGAGGCGTGTGTCATTCAGAAATGCCAGCCATAATGTATGCAGAGGAGAGGAGCCTCTCTGAAGATCTAGGGGGAAACACAAAGAGGGGCGTCCCAAATTAGGATGCCCTGATGATAAAGACATAACCTGGAGGGTAAAAATCTGGGGGTCTTGTTCCTCTTTAAAACCTTCCATTCTGTGCTAGTAAGAAAATTTGCCTTACCCTTTTTTTCTCATAATCTTGGCGATTGCTCCCCCTAATTAACACTGCTTAAACTGGAACACCTATTTCTCACAAAGCAGGGAGGAATCCCGATTTGGGATGCACCTTGTGTGAAACCCCGGTGATCGGCGCATCAATTTACCTAGCCGAAAATCCCACAGTGCATGTGCCGGCCGTGGCCCTGCTATAACTTTAGCTAGGTGCTTACCTGTGCAAAGCATTTGTGAATGGCTGGTGCGGGCACACCCCCAGCTAAAGGCGAGCAGGGGATGGGACAGGTGGTCTTACACAGCAGGACATTCCAAATCAGGATGCCCCTGTTATGTGGACTAAAATTCAGGTGAGTGAAAAAAAACAGGGTTTTGGTCCACTTAAAATTTGATTGATTGTGCTTTCAAGTTCAACCTTAACTTTTAAGGACACACCAGCTCCACAGATGGCTCACCCAGCCCACTCCACTCCGAAAGAAGAGGAGGTTTGCTGGCTGTTGATCCAGAGGGATAGTATCCACCACTACACAACCCTCAAAACCTTCAAAAGGTGCCCTTAAAACTCACCTATTCTGACAAGCATATAATCTGGCTTAAGCAATTCTCTAAAGGGCACATGCCACAAAGTTCAATACTGACTGTGTGTGATCCTTCCCCCTCGTCTTCACCCCTCATCCTTTAGACTGTAAGCTTGTAAGGGCCGGACTCTCTCTCCTATTGTATCTTGTATTCAGAAAATTCAGTGTAAATAACACTGAATTCGTAATAGTCTATGTACTGTATGTTTCTACCCTGTCTGTAATTACTACTTTGTACAGTACTACAGAAGATGATGGCGCTATATAAATAAACAATAATAGTAATAGAAAAAACAAACAAAAATAAATTTAAAAAAACAAGAGAATCATGAGAAAAAAAAAAAAAAACTTACCATATTTCTTCCGGATCTCATTATGTTTTAGGGACCTTTCCTGCTTCCTGAAAAAGAACAGAAACAGCTGATCAGATGAGTGGATGTATTCACAGAGCAAGCGCTCCTCTCAAGATATACAGCTTGTCTATGGGAGGACGAGCAGACGTAACGCAGAGATGCCAGACTGGACAGCCGGAGACAACATTACAGCTCTTTGCTTAGTTAAAGAGGAACAACCACCCCCTAGAGTCTATAGGACTCTAGGTGCGGTGGTCTCCCTCTGTATGGGGCTTCCCAAACAGATTTTCTAGCCACTCACAGCGGCAAAGAAAATCTAAATGAAATGCGGGTGGAACAAAACCTATGATAGTGAAAATCTTTTGTTTTGTTCCTATAGTTGTTGTCACTAACAATACCGATGCTACAGCTGAACTCAAGCCTAAAGGTTTATTTTATTTTTGTATAGCATATGGAAGGATTGAAACTTTTGTAAAGCTATTTTTTGTGGTTTGTGCCCCTGTTATGAGAATTTTCCTGTCTGTGACCAAATTAGAAATTAAAGGAGCACTGTCACGAAATTGTGTAACATTAAAAATCCATATAAACACGTTGGCTAATAAGAGGAGGGGTCACTTATACACCCAAACTGAATAAAACTCCCGCGAAGCATGGTAGGAATAAAACCCAGGCGTGACATGTTTAGTCTTTCAGGGGTGACAGAGCCTGTCAGCCAGGATGTCCTTTTCTTTCCATTAAATCTTTCCATTAAAAGAAAGAGAAACAATCCTGGCTAGATATTTCTTGATGCTGGGTGTATAAGTGACCCCTCCCCCCACCATCCAGCATATTTATAAGGATTGTTATCATTGGGCCATTTTTTCATGATAGTGCTCCTTTAAAGTGGACCAACACCCAGGGGGGATCGACCCCGGGAATCTATAAGATTACCGGACCGATCAGATCCCTCCCCGCGGGGCATCCGGAATCGGGATGTCCCGCGGGGAGGAACCCCCCAGGAGGCCCACAAACCTTACCTCAGCCCCGTTCCATCGGCGCATGAATTTATGAATGGCCGGCGCAGGCGCGCTCCCTGTTAGAGGGAAGCGCGAGACGCGACCTCCAGCGCTCAGAGCCGCTAAGCTGCTATGCGCGTCCAAGTGGCCTTGGACGCGCATACCACAGCGGCTCTGAGCGCTGTGATTGGATGGAGCGGTCACGTGGGAGCATGGTGAGGTGAGTGTTTCTGGGCTTTCGGGGGGGTTTCAGACAGCGATCGGGGTGCCCCACCGAAGTGGACCAAAACCCAGGATAGTCAAAATCCTGGGTGTTGGTCCACTTTAAAGACAAAAAAGGCAAACATGGGTCTGGGACACAAGGATAGATATCCCACTGTTTCTGCTGTTCACAGCCTGGTTTTCTAGGTAACTGAACCTTATTCTCATTGACAAACAAGAAATATGGCAAACCAATTATGGGATTATGTGTCTAGATAGCGGAGTGGAAAAGGAGATCATCATCATTTACCAAAGATGTTGGACGATACTATCTAAATCCTGATCCCATGCCTAGGTAGAACCTAGGAGTTTTAGATTACGTCTTAGGAAGGCTTAGGTGATTCTAATATTTATGAGCTCATAAACAGCTACAAGTAGTTTAGAGTAGCAAATAACTTGTCATGTTAAGGGAAGGGAGTTCCTTATCACTTTGCTGGGAATTCCAATTACATATCTGGGTAAGAGATCCTGGTGACTTGAACGGGGAGGAGTTGGGAGATCCTGATCACCTGTCTGGAAAGATTAAGTATATCCCGATTTCTAGTCTCAGTAGGAGTTGGGGGATCCGGATCATTTGTCTAGGTAGGATTTGGGAAATTTGGATCACTTGTTTTGGTAGGATTTGGGATATCCTTTCACTTGTCTGGGGACAAGTTGGGAGGTCCTGACCATTTGCATAGGCATAGGTCGGGAGATCCTGATCCTGTGTGGGAAGGATTTGGGAGATCCTGATAACTTGTTTGGGTAGAAGTTGAAACAACATGACCAATGGGATATCCTAAAAACACTAGTTTGGAGAGGAGTTGGGATATCTTAAAAAAAATGTTGGGGATTATAATTATAATCACTTGCAGGGTAGAGGTTGGGAGAGTAGGAGTTGGGAGACATTAATCCCTTGTTTAGGTAGGATTTGGGACAGCCTGATCACATGCCAAGGTAGAAACTGGGAGGTCCTGGTCACATGCCTGAGTAAGGGTTGGGAGATCCTGATCACTTGGCTGGCTAAAGATTAGGAGATGCTGATCACTGGGGTGAAACTATGAGGCAGAGGCTCTAACCCACAAGTGTAGCAATAACAAAAGCCTTGTCCTCAGAAGCACGATTGCAACAACCCTCTTAACCTAAAGGGCAGCTCTGCTTCCTATGAGGCTGATTCTTTGCGCAGGAGCCTGATAGGTCACCTCACTATTTATCGAGCACATTTACTGCTCCATAAATAACCAATTCCATCTCACTATGTCTCACTTTAGCCAAATCACCAACTAGCGCCGTAAAAGGTGACTATTGTGATAACTGAACGCAATGTTACATCCGATTGGTGCGCTGATTGGGGAACGTGTCGGGTAATTAACTTGTTTGCCAAAATGATTGCATGAATTATTAACTTTTCCGGATTTGCATATACAATTATATTAACTGTCACAGACACAGAATTGTATACGGATAACTGTAAATGAAAATAAAGGGAACAAAAGCATTTTTAAAATGGAACTCCAGCCGATGATTTTATTCATTTTGGAGAAAGGAAGAAAAAGAGTAAAACCAATGCATTCTTGTTTGTAGTAAGAGACCGTAATTAAGCCTCACTTCCTGCTTGGGGACTGGTCAAGTGGACCTAAAGAAAATAATCCCACAGCTGCATGTCCCCATTTGTTTCTTGCACAGCCAGACACCAAGCAGGTTCCCCAAAAAGGTTTTCATGTAACATGTTGTTTCCTGTCCACCATAGGATGGAACTCAGATAGGACAGTGAGCATCTCTCTAATGCGTGATGAACCAGGATCCACCCCCAAAACATGAATTTACACGGAGGTAAAAAAAATCCCAATCACAAGACAGGGTGGCGGCATGGAACCTGGATTGGGCGATCCAGAAAATTATAAGTAGAGCCAGACTAGGAGTGATTTTTATTTTGATGCCTGGACAAGAACACCTTCACCTTCTGTTGCCATGGCATTTTTCACCATTTTACACTATATATGTACAAATGTAATTTTTCCAGGAATTTCCAGCGATTACCAGGAAATTATATATTGTATTTTTTCAGTCTATAACAAAATTGTCTGGTTTGTAATTTTTTTTAGTGCTTTCTCAATATTTTTGGGTGAAATATGTGAAAAAAATCCTCGTTAGTCTTACCGCTAACAGTTTTTATATGAGTCCTTCAGGCTGGCCAGAGAGAGAGAGGGAGAGCGCTCCCCCCTATAGAGGAAACACAACTGGAACAAGTTTAGAAGCCGCACCCCTTCCTCCCAGTCCTCAATATTGGACAAGTATTTATTGGTGGTGAACCATAGGACCTAAATTATAGGGGGGTTTTAAGGGTCGTTACCGGTAATACTGACTGATTTTCTCCCTTCGTCCTTCAGGATGGCCATGGAGAGGATAAGCAAGTACTTTAGAATTAGGGATGGGAAGCTGCCTGTGAGACCCTTCAACCGAAGGCCTGGTCTTTGTCAGAAAATAAATCTAACCTGTAGTGTTTAAGGAAGGTGTGGGAAGATGACCATGTGGCTGTCTTGCAAATTTCCTCAAATGAAGCCCCTGACTTCTTCGCCCATGATGTGGAGACTGCCCCCCTCCAGAGATGCGGCTCCAGCCAACTGCCTTTCCCAACCTCCAGAAGTGCAGAAAAGCGGTGTCCTGCTCCGTGTTGTGGTGCTCCAGCGGTTGGTGAGCACCTCCCCAGGAACTCTTGGGTTGTGAAAGCAAAAAAAAAAACTGTCCGTTGTTCCAGCGGTCCTCCTCATGAGGACTGGGGAGAAGGGGTGGGGCTATTAAACTGATTCCAATTGTGTTTCCTCTATTGGGGGAAGGAGCTCGCTCTCTCCGTGGCCACCCTGAAGGACGAAGGCAGAAAAACATAATTACACCTAATGGTGATGTTGTTTACCTGTAGCTCTCTGATGAGACAGTTGAGACTGAAATTCCTAGAAAGGACCCGGAAAACCACAAGAGTATAAACAGTACTTCCCAGTTGGTCACATCTCTTATATCATATACTTACTTACTTATTAACTCACCCTCTTAACAATTTCAGCAATTATATACATGTATATTTCTTTTTTTTTTTGGGGGGGGGTTGCTGTGTCATCATGAGAGCTACAGTGAAACAACATCACCAGTAGGTGTAATTATGTTTTTCCCTTACACTCCATGATGACACAGGTGAGATAGACCTTAATAGTGGGACACAGTAGATAAAACTGCTTTTCCAAATGACAGATGTTTATCGTCCAACACATACAGTCACATTGGCTGGGGAAAAAAAACTCCCTTTATTAGCCGGTATAGAAGCCTCTGGTTCATCATCTTCTTGAGACACCTGCTGTGAATCCTCACTATCTTCCTCCTCATCTTGCCTAGCATGCTTTCTTTCCTTTTTATGTGGCATGGTAACCTATGGGATTCAAGATAGCCACCAAAATCCCATGAGATATCGAAATCTCACAATATGACGCCCGACTCAAGAGCTCCCGGGACCTGCCTAAGGTAAGGATTTTTTTTTTATTTGTAACCCCCCACCCCCGTCCTGCCTCAGCACCAGGGTAGGCTGGCAGGACGGGGCAGTTTTCAGTGAAGTTCTGCTTTAAGGTGGTTGTAACTCTTTAAAGAAAAACTGGAAAACAGAACAAGTCTAGAATTAAATCTTTCCCTGTCACTCTAATTCAAAATAATGGGAAGCGATAGTCCCCGATGTGATGGCGTGGAGCGGCTCTGGTGTACAGTGAAATATGGCCGCGTTTGTCAGTAACAGTCCTGCATTGGCGGAAACGTCTCTCCTTAGTGGAAGCCGCTCATAATTTAGTGCAAGATTTACAATATTGTCGAATTTGGCCGCTTGCACATTTTGTCAGGCAGGGCGTCGGCAAGAACAGTCTGTAAATAAGAGGCGGAGAACCAGGAGGTCTAATGAATAAGATCCAAATCCACACCGACACAGAGAGGGGAATGAATTTTATTTGATATATACAAATAGACAAGACTGTAAAACAAACAGCGTGCTGAAGATTTCATAATTCTTCTGCCTTCGCTTTTACGCAGAAAAATGATTATGATTTGCTTGAGGTGCTGTAGAGAGTTATTATAGGCAAGATTCAGACTAAATGTTTTAGTTTTGGATATAGAGTGGGGTAAGTAGTGTCCTTTGAGCACCAGAGCAGACTTTAAACTGTGACTCCCCCCCAAAGAAATTATACCAGAATTGGTTAGAATGGACCAACACCCAGGATTTTGACTATCCTGGGTTTTGGTCCACTTCGGTGGGGCACCCCGATCGGAGGTGCCCCGCTGTGTGAAACCCCCCAGAACGCCCGTAAACACTCACCTCACCACGCTCCTACGCGGGAGCTCGTCCAATGAGAGCGCTCAGAGCTGCTGTGGTATGCACGTACAAGCGGCGTCCAACCACAGCGGCTCTGAGCGCTGGAGGCCGCGTCTCGCGCTTCCCTCTAACAGGAAGCGCGCCGGCCCATTCACAAACGGCCGGCGCGGGTGCGCGCCCTGCTAGAGGGAAGCGCGAGACGCGGCCCGCACATGCGCCGTTGGAACGGGGTTAAGGTAAGTTTTCTGGGCTTCCTGGGGGGTTTCACCCCGCGGGACATCCCGATTTCGGATGCCCCACGGGGAGGGATCTGATCGGGCCGGGAATCTTATAGATTCCCGGGCCGATCCCCCCTGGGTGTTGGCCCACTTTAAAGGGATTGTCCAGGATAAGTGTAAAAACAAATTATTGTTTGCTTACCTGCCATTCAGAAGAATCATCATGGTGAACTGCTAAATAAAACTATTGTTGCAGAGATCCAGCCCGCTGGATTCTATGTATTCCTGACCACCTTTTTTAAGCACTGAAAGGTGGACATACAATGAACCAGGGAAGCAAGACAGACAAGTAAAGCAGATAGCAGCTATACTCCACTGCACGTACAAGCATTGTCTAATGCAGGGCAGGTGTCAACACTGGTGTGCCCAGGCAGGTGCCGGGGCCCTTGCACTTTGGGAGGGCCCCACCTTATTCCCTCTACCCTGAGCAGCCCCTATGCATGAGGCAGGGCCATGCAGTAACCAAGTCTAAGGACTGCCAACCAGGAGCAGATTGGAATGTTTCTTCTTTCCTTCTATTATTTCTGTAAGTCCTATTATCCTTGTTTCTTTCCTTCTGTTCTTTTCTTTCCTCCACGTTTTTTTCTCTCTCTTTCATCTGTCATTCTACCATTCTTTGTTCCTTCATTCCGGTCATTCCTTCTTTTCTTTTTTTGGTTAGTCCTTCTCTTTCTTCTTTCTTTCCCTCCATTTCTTTTTTTTCTCCCATTTCTTTTCTCTCACTCTGCTTTTTTTCTGCCATTCCTTTTATTGTTCTGTCATTCATTTTCTTTTTTTTGTTTCTGTCATTGATTATATGTGTTTGTTCTTTCTTTCCATTTATTTTTGATATTTATTTCTTTCCATCAATTCCTTTATTATATCATTCTTTTTACTCTTTCGTTTTGCTTTTGTGTTTTATGTCATTCCTTTTATTCTTTTGTGCTTTATTTCTCTTTCTTTTTGTCCTTCCTTTTATACTCTGCCATTGCTTGTATTTTTTATCTTTCTATTCTTTGGCAATATTCACCATACATGCAACTTTATAACCATGTATGGAGTATCATACCACACCGCAAGGGGCCCACATAAACCTGGAGCCGGCCCTGGTCTGATGCAAGAAGACGAGTGGATATAGCGCCACCTCTCAATGGTTAAAGGGACATTCCGGGTAAAGGGTTAAATTATCCCGCTTTCTGCGCTCCCCGTGCTGGCTGTCAGGGGTGGAACCTTTCATCCAGATTTAATTCACTCTGCTTTATATTTCTAAATAACACCCAGTGAACATTTTCCCTTTCGCAGGGCTTTCTCAGCAGCAGTTGTTGACTTATCCATGCATGTAACAATATAAAGGGTAACATCAGAAGTCAGTTCATTCTGGGGACTAGCAGAAGGGTGAAAGTTCAATAGGGTTTCTCAGTGAATGCAAAGTGCTGGTGAATGAAAGAAGTCTTGCTGATGCAAGTGCTAGTAACCAATACATTCTAGCACTTCCATCAGCAACTATGGTACGGAGAGCCTGCCTTAGGCCCAGTATGAAGAATGATTAGCAGAGGTTATAACCAACTCTCACAGAGAACAGTGGTCAACTGACCTTTGCATAGCCAAAGGTCTTCCATGAATGCACCAGTCCTCTCCATCAGTCACATCCAGTCACTGAAGCAGTTAGAGATTATTTATTTTTTTTTTTAAGCACAAAAATGTGGTCACGTCTGCACAGCAATTTACATATGGGGATTGCAGCCCAGATGAGGAGAAGGTGCCTGGTTCCTCCAAAAAGCCAAAAGCTGGGGCAAAATGAACCCCAACAGTCTATCTCAAACTAAGCCACACTTACTAAGCCAAGATCAAAAAGTTTTTTCAACTACTTAGCGTAAGTCACAAAGTCAGAGAAATTCTGAGAGGCAGATGGCACCATATACAGGTCTTGAAGCGCAAGTGGAGAGACCATTGAAAATCAAGGCAATCTTTGGGATCACCTGACTGAGGAAGCTCCATGCGAAATGCGTCCAGGGAGAACTGTACCAGCAAATAGCAGTAAACAAAACTGAAAAGACTTTTTACCCACTTGGGGATCCAGTGAGGATGGATAAACCTCAGTTGTGCCTCTAATGGCATTTAAATGTAATGGGTAACAAAACTTGTAACAAGTATGAATGTGACTGGAATAAAATAATTGTGTGAATATAATTTCGAGTTGAAGCAGACTTCCAGTCAAATAAAAAAAAAAAAAAAGTTTTGTAAATTGCTCCTCTAAACCCCCTCCTCTAGCAATCAGTAATATAAAACTATATGGAAGGGTTTGTCTCCATGAAGATGTTGTGGAATAGCAGGAAGATTCTATGATCCTGAACTGCATGGGAGCTGCCATCTTGCCACATTTCTGAAAAAACTTGTCCTACCCTAAATCTCTTTGAAATAAAGCTCTAGCCAGAAGTAAAAACCCATCAGCTGTAATGACTCATTGCTGCTCAGAAAGCTCCTAAAACATTATATCAACATTGTGCACAACTGTTGCAATGCAGCCTAGGTCAATGACTGACATTGATACATAGTTACACTCATCCCCTCCAGCAGCTGCTGATTGAAGTCATACTTCAGTCAAAAAATAAAAAAGTCACTATACCATTTATTGCAATGGGGCGGGGTGCCATATTTCCTGTGACAATGTTACCGGGCAGGACTTAGTCTATAACAACGCAGTGGTGTTGATGTGGTGGAGGGAGCAATGCGGGTCTTGCATCGGACTAGCAGCGATAATCTGGGAGGGGGGGATGAAAGGTATTGTTTTTTTTGACTGAAGTAGGACTTTAAGTGTGTGAGTGTGTGTAACATAACAGACATGATGCTCCTTTTTCGAGGGAAATTTCTCTGTTTGGTGTGGGCTGCTATATTTAAATCCCAAGCTGCCATCAGCCTGCCTTGTGTGGAGAAACAATATCACACAGGTACACTGCAGCCATGCTTATCTTTACATCATTGCAGCCAGCTAGAGAAGAATTTAATCTCCTCACATTCTGTGTGAAAACAATCTCTCTCTGGCTGGTTGGGCTAAACTTAAGGAAGCTCCCAGCTCAACTGCAGTAAGTCTATGTGCTAACTCAGGTATGGCCGAAGGTGGCCACTCACATGTAATTCTAGCAGGGCAGCTGATTCACAACATATGCATGGGTTAGGCCCTCTGAAATAGCATATGCCACTAATCGTCAAAGTGGGGATTTAGGGGAACAAATTACTAAACTCTATTTACTTGACTGGAGTTACCCTTTAACTGTACACTAAGGCAAGTGAGGTTTAACTAGTTGGAACTAGAGGCTTCCTATTGGATTGCTGTCCTTCACTAGATGTTGCTGCATCGACTGAATGGAGTTGAATAGTAAATTGCAAAATGATCGTGATCATCAATAGAATAGATTTCCCTTCTCCCTCCCTGCTGAGCTCCGGCTCCCCGGTTTGGGAGCATCAGGCCTGACCCTGGAAAATGCTGCACAGGAGTTTATGCCATTAGTTAGCGCCAGGGCTGCAGCGCAGATCAATTACTGGGTGTAAATGGGCTCTTGTCAGCAAATCCTGACATCAACGCTTCTAGCTAACGTCATGACACTTCCAACGCGTAAAAAAAGAGCTGCGCTGGTTTATTTATCTTGTCTGAATAATTTGGCTCTTTTAATAATTCATAGATGCCGGTGGCTGCACAAAATAACAGTAAACATGGTACCTCAGAAGGGACTCCTGTTTCCTCTGCTCTCGCTCCCGCATGAGACTCTCCTCTTCTGCCTCCAACCTGCTAAAAAGATCAAAATGAAGGATAAGCAGTCAGTGTGTAATGCAGAGAGAGGCGGTCATTTTGGCAACAACAGTCTTAGGCTACTTTCACATTATGCATGGCCACCACATTTGTGGAAGAGCACAAATGCAGCGCTGCACCCAATTGGGTGCTGAGCTGTGTCTTTGATGCAGCCTCCGACGGGGGGCCAGGGAGTGACGATGGCTCCAGCGGGGGACCTGGCAGCGGCGGAGGCTCCAGCGGGGGGGGGCCAGGCAGCGGCAGAGGCTCCAGCGGGGGACCTGGCAGCGGCGGAGGCTCCAGCGGGGGGGGCCAGGCAGCGGCAGAGGCTCCAGCGGGGGGCCAGGCAGCGGCAGAGGCTCCAGCGGGGGACCTGGCAGCGGCGGAGGCTCCAGCGGGGGGGGGCCAGGCAGCGGCAGAGGCTCCAGCGGGGGGCCAGGCAGCGGCAGAGGCTCCAGCGGGAGGCCAGGCAGCGGCAGAGGCTCCAGCGGGGGGCCAGGCAGCGGCAGAGGCTCCAGCGGGGGGCCAGGCAGCCGCAGAGGCTCCAGCGGGAGGCCAGGCAGCCGCAGAGGCTCCAGCGGGAGGCCAGGCAGCCGCAGAGGCTCCAGCGATAGGCCAGGCAGCGGCAGAGGCTCCAGCGGGGGGCCAGGCAGTGGCAGAGGCTCCAGCGGGAGGCCAGGCAGCGGCAGAGGCTCCAGCGGGGGGCCAGGCAGCGGCAGAGGCTCCAGCGGGAGGCCAGGCAGCGGCAGAGGCTCCAGCGGGGGGCCAGGCAGCGGCAGAGGCTCCAGCGAGAGGCCAGGCAGTGGCAGAGGCTCCAGCGAGGGGCCAGGCAGTAGTGGAGGCTTCTGGGGGGAGACCAGGTAGAGGCAGAAGACCAGGCAGCAGCGGAGGCTCCGGCGGGGGACCTGGCAGTGGCGGAGGCTCCAGCGGGGGACCTGGCAGTGGCGGAGGCTCCAGCGGGGGACCTGGCAGTGGCGGAGGCTCCAGCGGGGGACCTGGCAGTGGCGGAGGCTCCAGCGGGGGACCTGGCAGTGGCGGAGGCGCCAGCGGGGGACCAGGCAGAGACGAAGTAGTGGGGTAGGGGCAAGGCAGTGGCAAGGAAAGAGGAAGAGGTGGGGGACCGGAAGGTGGAGTTGAGTATGGGCCTTTACCTGCGGTGCCTATGGATTTTATAGGGCTGCACTGCGGTTGCGCTGTGGGCAAAATTCTTTCCATGCAGTGTTTTGAAAACTGCAGAGCGCAGATGTGAAAGGGCCCATTTACTTTAATGGGCTGCGTTATGTTGCCGTCTGTGACACACTGGAGTATTAACACTCCAATGCGATGCAAAATGGCTAGGTTTGAAAGGGGCCTTAAACTGGTCACTATGATTCCTAGGGCATAACACTATTTGGGATGCCCCACAGTGGGAATCGCTGCATATATGCACTTACTAAGCCAAGATCTAGTGCTGTATTGCACATGTATCCTCTGCCATGCATGTTGCCACCCAATGGACTATAGAGAGTATGCATAGCAGGGGAGGCCGCTACATGCACTTTATGTGCCATCTTGGAATATAGAGATAGATCGCAGCTTGGAAGGGATAAGGAGGGCAGGGGTAGTTGGCAGTGATTCTGTGACTGTAGGACATCCCAAATCAGAACCCAGGAACCATAGTGTGCAGACCAAAAGTGTCCAGACCAAAAATCTTTGGTCTAGTCCGGTTACACTAAAACTCGACTAAAGTCTAAATATAGAGAGCAAAAAAAAAACATCACTATTAACTAAAAACTTTAAACCACTAATATCACAATACCCATAAAGAAACAAAAAATTGGGCGATATATACCTTTTGTTCCCACAGCTGATCGGTGCTAACTCCTGTGGTTGTGAACTCATCAGAACGTTGTTAAGTCCTGTACAATCCAGACCCTGTCTCCTGTGACAAATGGCACAGGACTCGATCCAGCAAGCTACCATCACAAAGGAGCAATACTCAACTCCCTTTAGTGCTACCTGGTTCCTGTTCCTTAAAGAGGAACTTCAGAGGGCCAAGTCCCACTTCCTGGGGCAATCCTGAATTTGGATTCCCCACTGTGTGAAACCCTCCAGGTGGCCCAATCGTCTTACCTCCACCTGAGCCCTTGCTACACCAGGCCTTTCTGAATGGGCGGCGTGAGCACACCCACAGCTAGAGAAGCGAGCGGGTATGTGGCCGGCAGAGCGATCGTCTTCATTCGGCTTCATTTGGTTCTGCTAGCCACACAGTCAATGTAGAGCAGAGCTGAATGGAGATGATCACACCGACTGTGAAAAGGCGAGTTTCCTAGCAGATCCATGGGGATACATACAGCGGGACATCCCGTATTGGGGTGCCCCGTCAGAGGAATACCACCTGGGAGAATGAAATTCCTGGGTGTTGTTCCTCATTAAAGGGACCTTCCAGACAAAGCGTTAAATGAACCTGCTTTCTGCTCTCCCTATGCTGGCTGTCAGGGGGTGGCATTTTTCATTCAGCTTATTTCAGCCTGTTTTATATTTCTTAAAAAAAAAAGTTTTTGTTTCACTTTAACCATTTGCCTGGAATGTCCCTTTCAATTGTGTTGGGCCAAGTGTAAAGGGGCATCCTAGTTGCTGATGTCGCCAACTCGGGTATTCCTTGTCTGGACCATGGTTCCACAGCCAAGGCCAGATTTAGCGGGAGAACTGGCAGTGGTAAATGCTCAAAGGTGCATCAGCAACCAGGATGCGGATTTAGTTGAAAATTGATTTTTACCCACTTTAAAGCGGAACAGAACTCAATAATTTGACTCCAGGCACTGAAGTCAGGCAGCACTGGAGAGAATTTATAGCTGGAAGTGGAGAAATCTATTAGGCTTGGAGATACAGAAGCTATGAAGGCTTTCGGGGGCCCCTTTACGGACAACTAGGAAAAGTGATCAGCTAACTGTAAAGTAATGGCAGTACTTACAGACTTGTGGCGGAGCTCTTCCTGCAGCAGCAGCAGTAACAGCAGCAGGCGCCCACACTCAGTATGATCAACCCCAACACCACCGACATGGCAATAATCAGCGCCTCAAAGTTTACTGCAAGATACAAAATCATCATAAAGAGCAGTTAGGTACAGATGGAGTTAGGAAATAGGGCCAAAAACGCTATATAAAAAGTAGGGGAGGTTAGATTATGGCCCCTGTGGTCCAGGTCCCTGTTTGGATGGAGCTCTGCTAGGAAATGGTGAGTATCTCTCCAATAGGATTCTCTGATAGCATGATGGGGAGGTTAGTTTCCTGTCCTCAATTGGATGGGGCATTGCTAGGAAAAGGTAATCATCCTCCTAATACAGGGCACATTAATGGCGCGAGTATGTGGGTGAGATTAGTTTCCTGTCCCAAGTCAGATGGAGTACCGCTAGCAAAAAGTGACAAACTCTCCAACGCAGGGCTCACTGCTTTTTTGTAATAAAAAAAATGTAAGTTTTTCAATGAATTCTTATTGCATGTAAAAGCCCCATTTCTCCCGAGTACAACGGTAGCACATGTGTATTGGTAGACACCCTTTCCTGCCCAGGAGAGTCCCCCGAACTGAAACAGCGTTTCAACAACTGTTATGCGCACCTTGCAGTTTTTCAGGAAAAACAACCCTTTACATTTGAAATACCCCCAATAAACTGGAAGTACACACCTCAAGCTTTCTAGGCATACCAGGCTTGTTGATGTGGGCACAGTATCTGGAAGTAATCCCTCAATTAATTCTTTAGTCGCAAAGGGTTTCTCTAAAACAAAGAATAAAAAAAAGCATAATCTAAGCCACGTTTTCCTTAAAAAAAGTAAACAAGAAAAAACAAGTTCATTCTGAAAAAGCAAGGTCCCCCAAACAAAACAATACCCAACATGCATAGGTAATGTCAAGGGAAGAGTTGCCAAACACACGAAAATAAAGCATGCGCGTAACGGTAATTTTACTTGAGAATTTCAGCTCTGCAGACAAAGTGCGCACCTTGCGCTTTTTCAACCAAAACAACCCTTTACATTTGGAATACACCCAACAAACCATATATTCCCTGAAAGTACACACGTAAAGCTTTCTATGCGTACACAGCTTATTGTAGTGGGGCTTATCTTTCTGGAAGTGATCCCTCGAAGATTTCTTTGGCTGCACAGGGTTTAGCTAAAAGAAAAGAAAAAAAGCAGAAAAAAAAACACATTTTCCTAAAATATTAATATGCAAACAAGAAAAAAACAAGCTAAATCTGAAAGCACAAAGGTCCCCCGAGCAGAACAATACCCAACGTGCATAGTTATTTTTAACCCTTTTAACTGCCAGCCTACTTGAGATTTTGTCATCCTCTGTTGACAGATAATTTTTCACCATTTTGAGCTATGTTTAACTGTGATTTTTGCAGGAAGTTCCAGGAAAATTACATATTTTTTTGCAGCAGAGTTTAGGCTTTAACATGAAATGTCTTTTCTCCCCTGTTTAGATATTTTTGAGTAAAAAAAAAAAAACGGAATAAAATGTTTTTGTTTTAAATATGGTCTCATTTAATTTAAATAAAACATTTATTTTATTAAAGAAATATTGAATATACCATATTGATGTGATCGCTCCATTTCTCCTGATTACAACGGTACTATATATGTATCGGTAGCCACCGTTCTTGTCCAGGGTACTCCCCAAAAGAGTACTTTATAACATTTACAAATAAAAATACAACTACTATCCATGCTATAAAGGGTTACATTTTTAAAAAACTGGCGTAAGGTCCCCCTTTCCAGGGGGACCCCATTTTTTGGGGAATTTTAAGGGTTAAAAACCCTTTAAAATCCCCAAAACAATGGCGTGAAGCCCCCCCTACCCAGCATAACCCACCCAGGGACCAGCTATAGGGGCTTGTAGGAGAGGGCGCAGGGGCCAGACTAGGCGGCCCCTCGGCCCGGCAGGCTACAAACCCAAAGCCTAATGGTCCCGGGCTCTTCAGAGAACCCCTTGCCCCTCTCTGCCTATCAGCGAATCTGACAATTGTCGGGCCGGGAGCGGGATGACGTCAGACGGGTGACATCATCCACCCAGTCCTCAAAGAGGCCTGGTTTTGGGTCCACTTTAAGAGACCTGTTTCCACAATGTGGAAACCGCATAAAATTCACCCCTTCATCTTCTGGTGACCAATCACTGCACACCTGCTTCTGTCTCTGTGTTATCAGAAAGTTAGATGTCATGATGTCTCGTTTTGGCTATTCATTTATGGCAGCCTCACAGTTAGTTCTACGGTTTATGGAGACCCTTCTAAATTCTCCAAATGACATAACCCCTGGAAGCCCTTTTTAATAGAGCAAGAATTGCTATGTTTCAAGTAGACGATAATTTACAACCATGTTACAATATTACTGACCACCTACTGTATTTTTTTCGCCATATAAGACGCACCTTCCTATAAGACGAACCCAGGATTTGGAGGAGAAAAATACCCCCTCCCAATCATCCTATTATAGACAGTATGCAGAATTCCCCCAATCACACCATTACAGACCCCACATTAAAGACAGTAAGGGGCATCCCACATTAAAGGCAGTGGGGCCGTCCCAAATTACAGGCAGCGAGTGGTATCCCACATTACAGGCAAGGAGCGAGCATCCTCGCTGATTGCATGGGGGGTAGGTTAAGTTAGCTTTGTGAACACAGAAAACACAAAACGCTACTGAAGTTTAACAATGTGAAGCCTTAAAGCGGACCTTCACCCTGAATAAGAGCCTATCTTATATGTTTCCCACACCCTGTACATACAGATTGCTCACATTAAAAATCATCCTATCTGCATCTACTGCATGTTATGAGCCTTTAAACATCCAAGATGGCGGCTCATGGAACGTCTGGCAGTCTGCAAACAGGAAGTGCCTTCTGACTGTGTCGCTGTGCATTCTGGGATTGCTGACCTTTTCCTGACCCCAGCTCTGCTCGAGCAAAGCACTGCTATAATCCGCCCCCCTGTACTTTATCCCACTCTCCTCTCCTCAGTAAGTGTGATGCTTCTGAGTCAAGATGGCAGCGCCCGTATCCTAAAGTCCTGAACGAAGTTGCAGCCCAATGTGGGAAAGAATAATAAGTAAGTGACTAAAAACTTAAAATATATTAATTTTAGATGCTGGGGAATAGTTTTTCAAGGGTTTGGGCTTTTCATTAAATCATACTGAAGGTCTGGTTTAAGCTCTAGTAGTTAAAAAAGGAATGCTCAACGTGCTAAACTTTTCTAGAATAACTTCCGACCATATAAAAGTCTATTGCAATGCGTTATCCTGTGGCGCATGCATCTCATAGCAAACGTGCCCTCCACCGATGATAATAAACTCTTACCAGATACAACAAGAAATAGTGCAGCAAAGATCTTTCAAAACTAGATAATGCAGTAAAGAATTCCAATAATTAATAATGAATAATTAATTCTTGTGACCCTAAGCTCATGACATTTATAGGGCTAAATAGGGCTGAGATACACTGGAGAGGTTCTCATCTGATTAGGGAAGTCTCTCGGAAGGAAAGCAAATGGATATTTGATTTAGATCCTTTGAGCTCTGCAGGGTTAAATATAGATTTTGATGTATACTGTTTTGCAGATACATCCTAATCCCTTTCTAGGAATAGGTAGATTATTACTGTTAGAATTATTTTAACTTTTTTAACTGCTTTCTTTATTCATTTGTTTTGTGTGAAGACGACTCTCACCATCTTATGTCAATATGACCCCTTATTTGGGTGAGAGGCCTCTATTTGAAGTAGAAATTGAACGCACTCAGAAGCTTGCTTACTTCAATAGCAAACGCCAGAAATGCCCTCTTTGCGGCTTGCTTAAATACAGGTTTAGAAAAAGAAACTTAAATGACCATCCTGACTGGATACATGGACACATGTCATATTTCTATTGGATACTTCAAACACATACAGCACATATAGAAAGAACTTATACCTTAAAGTGGACCAACACCCAGGATTTTGACTATCCTGAGTTTTGGTCCACTTCGGCGGGGCACCCCGATCGGGGGTGCCCCGCTGTGTGAAACCCCCCGGAAACCCCCAAAAACTCACCTCCCCTTGCTCCCACGTGACCGCCGCTGCCAATCCCCGCCGACGGACAAGCGGGAGGCAGCGACGGACAAGAGAGCGCGCGCCGCCGCCTCCCGCACGTCACTCTTACAGGGAGCGCACCCGCGCCGGGCATTCACAAACGGCCGGCGCGGGTGCTCGTCCTGCTAGAGGGACGCGCGGGAGGCGCCGCTGGAACGAGGTGAAGGTAGGATTTGTGGGGGTTCGGGGGGGTTTTACACAGCGGGGCACCCCCGATCGGGGTGCCCCGCAGTCAAGGGTCTGATCGGTCCGGGAATCTTATAGATTCCCGGGCCGATCTTGGGAGGGTGTTGGTCCACTTTAAGAACATCCGCTCCTTATTAAGCAGACATAACATAATGGACATTTCTATGAGGAGGAGGGGTAAAAAACCCCTCTTCACACTCGGGAATGGGAGAGATAGCACACAGGTGGCTAGAACTGAAATAATTAATACTAATTATAATATTTCATTTTCCACCTCATAGCTTTGCCCAGGTTCCACCCCCAGCTGCCAGGTACGATCTTCAAAAATCATGTGGCAGCGTAAAAAATAAAAAATGCGTTCTGTTGCTTTAAACTATACCTGGGACTCTTTGTGCCCCAGGATGGTTATAAATCATATTGTTGTTTACTGCAATTTGCAGCTCTACTTGGCGCTGTGCAAAGTTGGAGGGTCTGTGAATCTGGGCCACTTTGCATTTTCAACTCTGCTTTGAAATTCAGCATTTAAGCTCTTTGGTCTCCATTAAAAACGGGCATGACTATACAGATAAAGAATCCTGAGGCGGAGGCTACATCTGCACCATTACTGAAGATGTCAGCCATTGTCCAGAGTCGCTGGCAAGCGCTAGCAAAGCAATGGGGCATGGAAGAGAAATGAAATCCAATCATGATCGTGGGGATAATGGATGAATGTGGAATGAGTGTGGGCACCCTGCTGTACTGCATCTCCAGTGTTTCACTTGAAGGACATCTAATAGGGAGGGGAAGAGTTGCTGCCGGTGGAGAACGGAGACTTGTCCTCAGCAGGCCATCGTTGCTGTTGTGTGTTCTCCGGGTATCTTAATAATCACAGTCACTGGAGCGTGGATGTGATAATGCTGCAGCCCAGGCAGCGCACGCCACATCACCCAACACAGAGGGCAAATCAATACCACCCACTTTGACCCTTGCCGAGTCTCACGCGTGACATCCTATTTATTCTATCATTCTACACTGTTTAAGCTATAGTGTGCATGGTGACCAACCAACAAAACCATCTGGGCAAGAGGATTTATCTGCAAACCTCTAGGAAACAGAGGACCACCGGGCATTGTCCTGGGTCTACCTCTGGCTAGTCCGCCCCGATCTCAAGTAATACCTGGAAGGTCCATATGGGTTGTCAGTTACCCCAGTTGTGATCTAGTGGTTGGGAAACCGATTATGTGACAGGAGGGCTGCAGATACAATTCCCAGCTGGGGAATGAATAAAGTGCTATTGAGCAAGGCACCTAACCCCCAACTGGTGTGGTTTATGTGTGTGTGTGTGTTTCACTTCATGAATGGGATAAATACAGAGCAAAATCCTATGTTCAATGGCAATATATTATAATTTTGTTAAAAACACACAATGGCCACTGAATTAAAGAAGACCAAAATCAGGATTTTCCCTTACCTGGGGTTTGGTACAAACTGAATTTAAAGATCTACAAAACCCAGGATTTTCTTTATCTGGGGTTTTGTTTGCATTTGGGATGCCCCAGCAGATCGCCCGCACATGTGCTATGGAAACATTGGCGAGTTAAGCAAAGCAATCAGCTTTCCTAGCCTGTGGGGCTCAGTTACAGCTTGCTCCTGGGACATCCCGATTTGTGAAACCCTGATGGTCGCCAGTATACTCGCCTCAGGATCCGAAATGCCAAAAAGGGTTTTGGTCCCTATTGTTTGTCTCCTAGAAGGAGAGGGCATGGGAAGGGAACTCCACCCTACAGGAATAAAGGCGGTGTCTCCCACCTATTAGTAACCTGGGTTCAGCTGGTCAGTGCGTTGGTCCCCTATGCAAAGCTTAATTCAAAACTGGTTAAATATTGGTAGTCCAGGTGACTGACTGTCCAAAACTCACTACCACACTTATATGTCGCTATCTTTTAAAAATTCCATAACTTTATTACACCATCATGGATGAAATTTTATATAATACATCCTTTGCATATCACTAAACAGTACAATACACATAACACACTTTTTGGAGAAAATGTCCAGAAAATAGTATCTGTTCAATTAGTTCTGGACATTTCATACTTTCCATGGTGCTTTATCAACACTCCAATTGAATCTAATGTAAAAAGATTGGAAGCACTTTATTAACACAGCGGCATAAGAATAGGGTAGGACCTTTAGATACATGTTAGTCGATATTAAATGGGATCCTCATGTTATAGGTCAGCAAGAGGACCGGTCATCTTTTTCATTAGTCAAAATATATACAGTAGGACCAAGGTAACTACTAGCGTAGTAAGTAATCCCCAAAATGCAACCCATGTACTTGTAATTCATTACAAAAGGACTCGAAAACCTAGGTCTAGGACTCGAAAAGCATGGTCTTTTTTTAGTGAGGTTATCTGTACAACTAGGCTCAAAAGGAGGGTCCATGAGAGCTTGTAGAACTTTACACAAATCCCATTGAGGAAATAGCGGTGACTTCAAAGGTCTCTTCCTGGACAGAGCTTAAAAGAATCTTTTAACTAAAGGCTCTTATTAAATTTGACAGTCCAAATATACAGACAGAGTGGAAATTTGTGACTTAAGAGTATTAGGCTACAGACCTTTGTCTGTTCCATCTTGAAGAAAATCTAAAATGTCTGCATTAGACTCCCCAGATCGATTATGATTGGATAACCATAACCTTAACATTTTCCATGTGTTGAGTCACGTCCTTTCTACTGTTAAATATTGTTGAGATTACTTTATTTCTTAACAGGGCCTCCTCAGGGTCTACGAGGCTAAATTGAACATTGCCACCTGTGCATGAATGATTGGACCCTGGTAAAGAAGATCGTGGCTCTGTGGCAACATCCATGGCTCCTGAATCGACAGACAGGCTCGAAAACCATGGTTTCTTCAGCCAATACGAGCTATTACCAGAAGGGTTGTCCTTTCTTTGCACAACTTTCTGATTACTCTTGGAATTAGTCAGAAGGGGGAAAAGGCATAGCTGAGGAAAAATTCCCAAGGATGGGCCAAAGCATCCGTCCCCAGTGCTGTTGCATTCAGGCTCAGAAGGGCTCTTCCCATTAATTCCTGTCCTTCTAGTTCTGCCCATCCATCCCTTCTCCCATCTCTCTCTCTCTCCAGCTCATCTCCAATTCATCCCTCTTCCCTGAGCCCGATCTATTCATCTTTGTTACCAGACCTTATTGTCCGTAACATTTTGTGCCCTAAAACAAAAAATTTGGGGTCAAAAAAATCCCCTTTCATTTTCCAGTGCCTTTTTTAGTTTTGCCCGTGTGACAATTTCTTACTATCCACCCCCCCCCCCCCCCCCCCCCACAACAGCTCTCCGTCTCTTACCGGATGCCTTTAAATAGACCTTTACAAGAAGTGGTTGAGTACCCCTGTCCTCAACCTCCCCCCCGCACACTCTTGGGGACCTTGATGACCATAGTACCACCTAGGACAGGGCCCCATAGCCTCAATTATGCCAACAAAGAGGAGGCTTGCTTTTTCTCTGTCAGATATTTAGTTTTGATACTATTATAAATATACAGATGCATCTCTATATATGAGGAAATCATTATTTTAGTAATTCCTCCCTGTGGTATTCCAATTTGGGATGCCCCGGCTGTGTGAAACCCAGCAAATCACCCGCACATGTGCTGCGGTATCGCCAGTGAGGTACGCATAGCAATTTGCTTTCCTAGCCTAAAAGACTAAAGGTTACAGCCTGCCCCTGGAGAATCCTGATGTGTCCATGTCTGTGTGAAAACAGGCATGTCACCCATATACTCACTTCAGTATTCAATCCTGTGGCACATGTGCAAGCTTCCCGGGGGCATCTCTGCCAATCTCCTATATCTGAATAGCTGGCAGTGGCTTTAGCAAGTCAGGAGGGGCGTCAAGGGGGTCCTGAGAGCAGATGAAGGGGCACCATTTGAGATTTTTGCCCCGGGTGCCAGAAAGCCTAGCTACTGCTCTGAGTGGGAGGCACCCAACAACCGGTTCAATTCAGAACTCATTGACAGGCATAATTTTGCACAGTCAAGAGTTCTGATTGGACAAGAGTCTGCACATACATTGTGGAAGTGTGGATACAAGTGAGTATACAGGGAAACAAAGGTGTTTTATACTGCGTGGCATCCCAAATCTGGATGCCCCTAGTAAAATCTCTTACCTAAACATTCCATCAGATAGCAAATCAGGCCTGCCGGAGGGGGGCACAACGCTTCCCTATTACCTTCTTGGTCACATAGTGGACCAAAACCCACGGCGTTTGGGCCGGGAATCTATAAGATTCTCGGGCCAACCAATACCCCCCCCCCAGGGAATCCAAAACCGGGATGCCCTGCTGTGTAAAATCCTCTCAGGTCGACCATACACTTACTATAAGTCCAACGGAGCATGCGTACCTTCTTTCCCGGTCCAACGGATCGCATGTGCGAGCTGCATCCCTGCATGGTGGTGACCACTTTCCCACAGCCCTGTAATCTAAAGCTGGTTCTACTGGTTTCCAGCCTGTAGGTGCTCATTCTTTATGGGCGCCATAGCTCGGATTCATACACTGCCATACACCTCCAGAAAGCCAGGAAAGAAGTGCAACGTCAGGCTTTATATACCTGAGCTGCGGGAAAGATTTCCTTTCTTTTAAGGTTGTAATTAGATAAAGGCATTCTTGTCCATCATTTGCTGTATAGCAGAGAAATAAATAAAAAAATAAATAGATCGCCATTGTATGCTTGCACACACATAGGAATTTGTCTTCCGCATTTAACCCATCCGTGCAGTGAGTGTACACATGCCCAGAGCGGTGGGCTGCCCTAATTACGGCGCCCGGGGAGCGGTTGGGGGGTTAGGTGCCTTGCTCAGTCATGTCCCAGGACCGGGTCCCCTTCGGTCACAAGTCCGCTCCCTTACCTCTAGGCCACTACTGCCCCTGTAACATAACGGCCTCTAGTAAAGTTTGCCTTCTCCTCTAAGCATATCATGCAATGCTCGGTAGGGGGTGGTGGATGCTGCCCTAGTTACATGGTTCTGGCGCCATTATTTGAGCACACAGCAATGCGTTCCCCAGTACAGGTAGCTGACCGCCTCCTGGGCACTGCGGGAGTCCATCTCATTATCCACCTAATACGCTCTTGAGCGGCATTATCCTGGTGATGGCATCTTGTTAGGCCTGGCATAAAGAATAGACTGAGCAATAAGGAGGAGGAGAAGCGGCGAGACAATGGTGGGGGGGCTTGGTTGGGTCACAACATGCTTCCCAGCCACTCACCAATTTGGTCATTAATAATGAAATGTGGATCTCGCATTTCACACAACCAAGACCAAAATTCCAACTAGGTTGCCACGCCTACAGCACTTAACTTCAGCGGCTCTGGAGCATTTTTATTTTTCAGAGATTTCTTGCCATAAAGCAGAACTTTGCTTTCCCGGGTTCTGTTTCTTGCCCCCCCCCCCAAGGGCATCCCGAACTGGGTTGCCCCACTGCGTGAAACCTCCCAGTTGAGCCAGAACAACTCACCTCGTCCCGGTCGTGGGTGCTTGTACAATCAGAGCCATTTGCCGTGCATATTAAATGTTTGGCAAATGGCTCTTGGTTATAGCAACTGGAGCAAGAGCAGCCACATCTCCTTCAGCGTGAGTGCGCCCGCCCCCAGCCTATCTGAATGGCCTGGTGCAGGAGCATGTGCATAGCCCATGCAGGAGAGGTTGCCCCCGATGTTTACATCGGTGAGGTAGCACAGAAAGCAGATGACTACTGTGGCACTTGGGGGGATTGACACAGTTCGGGATGCCCCAGGAGATAGCCAGCGTCGGGCCCTGGAACAAAGCTAAAAAATTTTGGGGCTGTACCTGGAGTGTTTTGTTCCAAAGGGCATCTATCTTCCAGCCTGCAGGCTTGATCCCAGCACAGGTACTGTTTCAGCATGTTCCTAGCTCAACCACAGTTGGGGGGGTGCATCCTAGGACTCATACAAGCATCCCGAAATTATCAGCGAGAGAGGACTACAGGCCAGGAAAGGAACACACTGTCAACACTGCCAAGCCAACAGCTATAAAACTAGAGGGCTTTAGCCTCTGGGCTGGGAGGTAAGTGCTCGGCTGCCAGTGTATTTCTTCCAGCTATTAAAGTTGACCAAACCCAGGATTTTGACTATCCTGGGTTCTGGTCCTTGTCCCTGGGTCACCCCGCTGTGTGAAACCCCCCAGGTCGCCAAAACCAACTCACCTCTTCCGGGCCCCCTGTCCAATTAGCACGCTTGGATCCCTTGACGTCACATTGTCTAAGCCTTCGCCTAAGGCGAGTGCCTCCGAGCGCGCTGACGGCCGCATTCCCCGCTACCCTGTAACAAGGAGCATGACTGCGCTGGCCATTCACAAATGCATGGCAGGCGAGACACACGCCCTGCTAGAGGGATAGCGGGGATGCGCCCGCAGCTCGCGCATGCGCCGTTAGACCCCAAAAGGAGGTAAGTGTATGGGCGACCTGGGGGGTTTCACACAGCGGGGCATCCTGATTTTCGATGCCCCCGGGGGAGGGAATCAATCGTCCCGGGAATCTGTAAGGCCGATCGATGTCGTTTTTGGTCCACTTTAATGTGAATTTACTTCCAGGACTGATGAGCGGCTACCAACCCTCATCAGAATATCAGTCTTTGCAAATATGACACCCGAGATGAGCTTTATATATTTAAAGTGGGCCCAAAGTCCTAAAATGAATATCGGCCCCTTTTGCAAGAGGCATCCTGATTTGGGATGCCCGTGTGTGACATCTGCCTGGGATCACCGAAATACTCACCTTGTCAGCAATCTTACGGGGCATGCGCCTCTCAGCCAATCATGGCTATACGCAGTCTATATTAATGCACGTTATAAAGCTCTGGTTGGAAACAGAGCTCAGGAAGTGGAGCAACAGTATCCACGGTTTTACTTCGGTCTGAATGGCTTGGGGGCCGGAGCACGCATCAGCTGTGGGAACGGTGGAAAGTAACATTTTACAGCAATCGGGGTATTTCACACATGGGGCTTCCTATACTGGTAGTCCTCTACACTCCAGACATGGTTATAGAGGGTTTTGGTCCTCTTTAAAGTGTCAGTCTGACCATTAAAACTACCAGTGGGGAATGTGCTGTGTAGCAGCACTTAGAGTGGCAAAGCTTGAGTGGCTGCTTTGCCACTTGACTGCCAAAAGCAAGTGTGGATCGCCAACCAGGCATGTGTAATGGAGGACAGGAAATGCTGCACACGCAGCTGCACCTTCTGCAATAGGAGCGGTTTTCTGTCCCAATCATGCAGGGCTCCATGAGGAAAAAGTTGAGAACTTCCCAAATCCAGGGCTCATAGGCAGCATCAGTTAGGTCATTATAGACCTGATGGGCTTAGGTTCACTTTATTGCACCCCAACATATTGGGGGGGAAGAAAACTTGGACTGGGTGCTATCTTACTTTAAAGCAGACTTTCACCCTGAATAGGAGCCCATCCTGTACCCTGTACATACAGATTGCCCACATTAAAAATCATCCTACCTGCACCTAGTGCGTTTTCTGAGCCTTTAAACTTCTAAGATGGCGGCTGATGGAGCATCAGGCAAGTGTCTTCAGACTATGTCACCCTGCATTCTGGGATTGCTGTCCTTTTCCTGACCCCAGATGTGCTTTGTCTGTGCAAAGCACAGTTATAACTTGCCCCTCCGCAGTTTACACCCCTCTCCTCAGTAAGTGACGCTTCTAAGGCAAGATGGCGGAGTCCGTATCCTGGAGTCCTGAACAGAGTTGCAGCTCAGCAGATGAAAGAATAATAAGTAAAGTGACTAAACAGAGCCATTTGCTGAACATTTAAATTGGATCAAAACCCCCAGCAATTGGCCCCTGGAATCTATAAGATTCCTGGGCCAATTGATTCCCTCCCCCCCAGGGCATCCAAAATCAGGATGCCCCGCTGTGTAAAACCCCCCAGGTCGCCCCATACACTTACCTTCTTTCCCGTCCAACGGCGCATGCGTGAGTCGTGGCCGCATCCCCACCATCCCTCTAGCAGGGCGCATGCTCGCACCAGGCATTTGCGAATGGCTGGCGTGGGCACGCTCCCTGTTAGAGAGAAGCAGGGGATGCAGCCACCAGCACGCTCAGAGACGCTCGCATTAGACGACGTGACATCAGCAGATGCAAGAGCGCTGATTGGACAAGCAGCCGTGCATGTAGGACCGGGAAATGGCGAGTTGGTTTAGGGGTGTTTCACACATCAGGGGTTACCCCGGGGGCAAGGACCAAAACCCAGCATAGTCAAAATCCTGGGTTTTGGTTCACTTTAATTTGCACGGCAAGCTCGACTCTTCCCGGTCTAACGGCGCATGCGCGGGCTCTCATCATGCAATGAGAGCCATTTGCTGTGCATAGGCGCACTGGGGGGTTTCACACAGCAGAGCATCAAAATTTAGGATGCAGGAGGACAAGGAACAAAACCTGGGAAAGTTAAAATCCTCGTCTTTGTTCTGCTTTAAGCACTAGGGCCCTAGTCCCGCCTATGCCACGGCCCCATAGCCTCTACTTATTGTTACTAGTAGGAGCTTTGGCTTGCTCAGGACTAAGTTCAGTTTCGATACCTTTAAAAAAAAATGGACACACAGAACTGCTAAGGATTAGATCCCTCTAAGACACATGTTTGTATTGGCTTTGGAATTGAGATGCACCTGCCTACATACAGGGCAGTAAGTCTACTATATGTGCCTACAAATGTCTGTACTGTCCCTTTAAGCAGGAGTAAATCTCGCAGACATGGATATTCCAAGCATCACTCAGACATAATTATGGAAAGCGCGCAGCCGATAACATTTCTACCCGAAGAATGATTCTAAATGTTAAATATAAGACGCCTGTGCAGCTGGCAGTAATTTAGGAACTCCAGGCGTCCATTGTTACTATAAAAAAAAAAATGCAATTCGTGGGAAGCCCGACGCCCTCCAGTGTCAAAATAAGGGCACTGCACATGGCTGAACAATGCCACATTATCGTTGGGGTGGTTACGTTGTAATTTTTTTTCCCTTCTCATTATTAAAATTTTATTGCAAATGAAGGCATTTGTTTTGATAGCGTTGCTGAGAATTTGCATTATTAGCAGACAGCTATGCTAATAGCGCCGAGCGGAATCACGGTATTTAATGGACTCGTTTGCATAGATTATAGCGGGTACAAATGCCAACAAGCGCACGCTGTGCCCACGAGAATATGAAGGTCTTTGTGTTATTAGGCAACAATCATTTAATATTAATTAATTTATTTATAAAAATCATTTATTAGCCATACTTTTCAAAACAAAAGTGCAGCATTGGTTCAAGGGCATGAAAATATTAATCGGCAAAAAAAATATAAATAAATAATAGGGGAAAAAGCCTGTAATGGTGGAGATTGATCAAAGATAACCAATCACATACTTTGTTTTGTTTAAAACCTTATAAAGAGATTGTTGCCTGGAGCATGTGATTTTAATGTAGGCGTAGTTAAGATTTTAATTAGTGCTGGATTGAAACGGCCAAAAAACATATGGCACACCCTAGGCTACACCACTGGTGTGCTCCTTTTTGCTTTAAAGGAAACGAAAACTCAGGATCCCCCCCCCCCCCCCCCTTCCTAGGGTTTTGGTCCACTTCATAGTGGCATCCTGATTTGGTAAGTAGTTTAGTGGGTTCGCACAGCCAAGTGGTTGTGCACACATGGAATTTAATGAAGTTACACAAGAATTTGTATTGGAGCTTCATGGTGGCTCCCAAAAAACCCTGTATGAAAAGTGCTGCACACACTACAATAAAACCACAATACAACAAAAAACACAATACTGCCCTGTTTAGCTCCGCTTTATAGTGAATCGACTTCAAATCTAATCAAAACTAAAAACCCCCTCTCCTAAATATAAATTCAAGTGAATCAGTGCAGACTGGCACTCCATTGAAGTTATCAAAAAGACTGTATTGTAGAATCATAGTTTCTATGAGATGAGCGAGGCTATCCAAGTATGTAAAAGCTGTGCAGCCACGTCATACAATACACATGAGGCAATCAAGTGCAGTCCATATTTTCACTATATCAGTCCAGGTCGTCCCAGAAGTAATGACAGTTGTGTAATCCACCGCTAGGTGGCGCCTGACTGCAGGACCAAAAGCTGTATCTCCTCCTGGCCTCCTATAAAAACAGGTGTCTCTCTATGATTCCCCAGTGTTCTTCCTGCAGTCTGCTGCATAAGGATCGTATGGATACTCTCTCCTGGAATACTGCAGATGAGCGGGGCCTCCTAGCCATCGCCCGCTGCATCCTTATTGCCACCATTCCCGTGGACCCACTACTGCCTCCCAGCTTCGGCTGACCGGGACGGTGAAGGTAGGGTGAACGCCGGGGTTAGGCGTTGGCAGAGCTAGGCTCTGGGCCACAGGCCCTGCCTAAAGGGTAGCCGGCCATAGGCTGATGGTGAGCCTATATAGGGGGTAGAGGAACCACTATATGCCCACGGGGCATATGCCCCTCCTGCCCCACAAGCTTTATTGTTGTATTGTGCTGGTGTTTATTGACTGGACTTGCTGTCCCTTGCGTGCTGGTGTGTTTTTTTACTGACTTTTTACCTCACATATTTACCCTCCTGTGTTTTTTTACAGATTTTTTACCTCAGATATTCACCCTCCTCGCTCCGCTCTCTCCCCTCTCCTCATGCTGCCGCGCTGTGAGGGCAGGGGGGGTGGGGGGGGGGGGGAGGATGTCGGCACTGCATGGGCGGAGTGTGTCGGGGGCTGTGGGCCCCTCCGCTGGGCGCGCGCATGCTGCCGGCCGGCCTGGCCGCCGAGCTTGCGATTCTGCTGGGCTCCTCCGTGGGCCGCCTGATGTTGCGGGGCCCTCTGCCATCTTGGGGTGGGCCGGATTTTCGCGCCATCGGAGGGGCCGGGGCAGCACGATGACGCTTTTCGCGTCACTGTGGTGCGGCCCGCCCCTCGAGGAACGTGTGCTGCTGGCTGATCCGCGCCATTTTCTCCTCCTGCACGCTGCTGTCGTCTCTGTCTCCCCGAGGTGGATGTCCCCGTGTCGGGTCTGTCCAACACTACGGTCATGCCTTCATTTTCAGGTGCTCGCAGAGATTCCTGGTGACGAGGTAGGTCCCGTGGCCGACCCAATCCCTCCTGGGGATCCAGGCCCAAGCCCCCTACCAAGGCCCTCTGGCATGAGGGGGCACCGTCACCCATCCGGGTGGGGGGGGGCGCTTCTGCGTCACGGATTTCCCAGAACCCATTGATGGCACAAGGCCTGCGGATGGCCGTCCAACACCTTCTGCTGTCAGGTGTGATTTGTCCCATGCCTCAGCAGGAACGGGGTCAGGGCTTTTACTCCAATCTGTTCACGGTGCCCAGGAAGGACAGAACGCCGAGACCCATCCTGGACCTGAGGGGTCTCAACAGGTTTGTTAGAGTCAGACATTTCCGCATGGAGACCTTACGGTCCGCAGTGAGCTCGCTTCGACCTGGCAACTTCTTGACCACGGTGGACATCATGGATGCTTATCTACACATCCCTATATTCCAGGGGCATCAGAAGTTCCTGAGGTTTGCGCTGGAGGATCAGCACTACCAGTTTGTGGCGTTGCTATTCGGGATATCCTCAGCCCCCCGTGTGTTCACCAAGGTGCTGGCGGGCGTCAGGCTATCCTGAGTATCCCGGGCATTCGCTTGCTGCCTTATCTGGACGATTTACTGATTGCGGCTCAGTCTCTTCTTCAGGCCGAGAGCGACACCTGGACTGTGTTGTCCGCTCTCAATTATCCCAAGTCTTCAATCACTCCCTCGATGGTGGGGTCTTTTCTGGCATGACATTGGGACACCTCTCTGGCCAGGATATTCCTGCCACAGCAGAAGGTGGTGGGTCTTCAGACGCAGGTGCAGGCCTTGCTGTCTTGTCAGCAACCATCTGTCCATCTGGGAATGAAACTGTGGGCCTGATGGTGTCATGCTTCGAGGCAGTGCCCTTTGCTCAGTTCCACTTGAGACCTCTTCAGTTGAATCTGTTGACTGGTTGGGATCGGACGCAGGAGTCACTGGAACGGGAGTTTTCACTGTCTCCCCCGGCCAGGCAGTACCTTTTGTGGTGGCTGGACTCCAGAAATCTGCTGGTAGGCAAGTCATTTCTGCCTCCACGGTGGGAGATTGTCACCACGGACTCCAGCCTGACCGGCTGGGGAGGCTTTTGGCTGACTCTCGGAGATCCAGGGTCAGTGGGGGCCACAGGAGGCCCACTTACCTATAAATATCTTGGAGTTGAGAGCAATCCGGTGGTGCTTCTCCACTTGACTCCCCATCTAAGGGGTAGTGTGATTCAGGTTAGCTCGGACAATCAGACGGCGGTCGCCTACATAAATCACCGAGGCGGGACTCGGAGCAAGCGAGCCCTCAAGGAGGTGACCCAGATGCTGACTTGGGCAGAGGAGAATGTTCCCTGCATCTCGGCGGTTTATATTCCTGGGATAGAGACCCAGGAGGCAGACTCCCTGAGCAGAAGCGCCTCGCGCCTGGGGGAATGGTTTCTCAGCAACAAGATTTTTCACGCTCTTGTCTCCGCTGGGGTCAGCCAGGCGTGGACCTATTTGCGTCCAGACACAATCACAAGCTCCCGAGATTCGTCTCCCTGTCGAGAGATCCTCTGGCCTTTGCCACAGACGCTCTGGCAATTCCTTGAATGTAGTTCAGGCTCCTTCATGCGTTCCCTCCGTTTCCACTGAATGCTGCGCAAGATAGCCCAGGAGGGGGTACCAACCATCATGGTGGCTCCTCGCTGGCCGAGGCGGAGTTGGTTCGCGGACATAATTCAGATGTCAGTCGTTCGCTACGCCTTGCCCGACGATCCAGGGCTTCTCACGCAGGGGTCGCTGCGGCACCCCAATTTATAGACACTGGCTTGACGGCCTGGCTATTGAAACCTCAATCCTGACGGATAAGGGGCTGTCAGCCACAGTTGTTCAGACCATGATTCAGACGCGGAAGAAGTTTTCTTCCATGATATATTACAAAGTTTGGCATGCCTACATTGCTTGGTGTGAATCCAAGAGCCTTCCTTGTCGCACTTTCCCTATCTCTAGGATTTTGGAGTTTTTTACAAAACGGCTTAGACTTGGGTTTCTAGCTGAACACCCTCAAGGGCCAGGTCTCGGCCTTAGCCATATTCTTCGAGAGATCCATTGCCAATCATAGACTGATCAGGACCTTCCTCCAAGGGGTTACCCATGTACGCCCACCGCGTAAGCCTGTATTACTAGTGTGGGACTTGAATCGGCACTCCAGGGTCCCCCCTTTGAGCCCTTGTGCGATGCTGCATTGTCTATTTTGCCCTAAAGGTGGTATTTTTAGTACCTATCACCTCGTGAGTCGCGAGTCAGAGCTGGCCGCGATTGGTGTGAAGCCTCCTTACTTTGGACGGCATAGGGATAAGGTGGTGTTTTGCTTAAACCTGATTTTTTGCTTAAGATTGTGTCTCCTTTTCACCTTAATGAGGAAATTGTCTTGCCTTCCTTGTGTCCAGCTCCGACTAACTCTAAGGAAAGGACCCTCCATTCCCTGGATGTGGTCAGAACCATTAAGCACTCCTAGTTGCAACTGAGTCCTTCAGGAAGTCGGATTGTCTTTTTGTCCTCTCCGAGGGGTCTAGGAAGGGCTTGCCTCCGGCCAAGTCCATTCTCAGTAAGTGGATCAGACAGGCGGTGGTGCAAGCATATTCTGCCAAGGGGAAGGAACGCCCATTTTCTTGTTACAGCTCATTCTACTAGAGCTATTGGTGCTCCCTGGGCTTTTCAGCACCAGGTCTCTGTTGAACAAGTTTGTAAGACCGCCACTTGGTCTTCAGTTCATACCTTTACAAAGTTTTTCCAAGGTTAATGTTAGGGCCTCAGCTGATGCTGTCTTTGGCCGAAAAGTACTTCAGGCAGTGGTGAAATGAACTACATGCTGTTTCGCACTGGGGGTCCCACCCTAATGGACACTGCTTTTGGATGTCCCAACTGTCATTACTTCTGGGACGACCTGGACTGGATATAATGAAAAATACAATTCTGTGAAACTCACCTGTAGAATTGTTTTTGAATATGTCCAGTCCAGGTCGTCCCACCCCGTCCTTATTCATTATATCTGGATTGCCCGTTATGGTGATTACCATTTTTATATTGGACCGTTGTCCTTAGTTTGATGGAGAGAGTACATGCTGAAGCTATGTGAAGTAACATGGTTTCTTGGCCTCCCGGCCTGTCTATTTTCTTACTGCTGTTTAACCACTGCGGAATCATAGAGAGACACCTGTTTTATAGGAGGCCGGGAGGAGCGACAGCTTTTGATCCTGCAGTCAGGCGCCACCTAGCAGTGGATTACCCAACTGTCATTACTTCTGGGACGACTTGGACTGGATATATTCAAAAACAATTCTACATGTGAGTTTCACAGAATTGTATTATTCCAATGTTTCGGGGTATGATGCCCCCTTCATCAGGGAGGACTGCCAAATAGAGGTATTGAGATAGGCACTGTAATATAGTAACATGGTGCTAATGCCATCATTTAGCAGTCTACCTGATGAAGGGGACATCATACCCCGAAACATTGGAATATACGGATTGCACTTGAATGCCTCATGTGTATTGTATGACGTGGTTGCACGGCTGTTACATACTTTGGATTGCCTGGTGTACTTTTCCTTCTCTCCCCTTCTCCCCCTTGCTGTGCAGGTCTTCCCTGTCACTGTAAACATATTATTAGGTTAGGGATTTTTACTTTACATTATTGTAGGTTTGAGGAGAGTCTAGTGACATCTCTTTTTCATTGAAAGTTTTAGCACTTTCACTTTATTTGTGGATAAATTACATGTTATTTATATGCACAGGATTTCTTAATTATTAGTATTATTTTGCACTGGCACTTTGATTTGGGGTCCCACGCTTTATACTTTTGTTATAGATAGGTATATGGGGGCTTGTCTTTTGATTTGATATTTAGGAGAGACTTAAAGTGGACCAACACCCAGGATTTTGACTATCCTGGGTCTTGGTCCACCTCGATGGGGCACCCCCGATCGGGGTGCCCCGCTGTGTGAAACCCCCCCCAACCCCCCGAAAAACTCACCTCTCCGCGCTCCCAGCGCCAACGTACAAGGACGTCTAAGCGGCTGCCGCCGCCGCCGCCTCCCACGCGTCCCTTTTGACGCGCGCGCGCGCCCGCCTGCAGGGGCGCGAGGGAGGCGGCGGCGGCCGGCCGCCGCCGAAGATCAGGTAGGGTTTTTCGGGGGTTTTGGGGGGGTTACACCCCGCGGGACATCCCGATCTCGGATGTCCCGCGGGGTGGGGGGTGATCGGCCCGGGAATCTTATAGATTCCTGGGCCGATCACCCGTGGGTGTTGGTCCACTTTAAAGAAAGGGGGGTTTTAGTTTTGATTGAAGTCGATTCACTTTAAAGCAGGGCTAAACCGGGCAGTACTGTGTTTTTGTTGTTGTATTGTTGTTGTATTGTGTAGTGTTTTTGTATAGTCCTGTATCTATTATTACATTTTGTGGGAAATGTGGGAATGGATGCATTTTTTTTTTAAACCAGACCTTCATCCTGAATAAGAGTCTATCTTGTATGTTTCTGCCACCCTGTACATACAGATTGCCCACATTAAAAATCATCCTACCTGCACCTACTGCGCATTCTGAGTCTTTAAGCATCCAAGATGGGGGCTCATGGAGCAACAGGCAGCCTGCAGACAGGAAGTGTCTTCTGACTATGTCGCTCTGCATTCTGGGATTGCTGTCCTTTCCCTGACCCCAGCTCTGCTCTGCCTGTGCAAAGCACAGCTATAACCTGCCCCCCTTCACTTTTCCCTGCTTTATTCTCCTCCATGTGCGTGATGCTTCTGAGTCAAGATGGCAGCTCCCATATCCTAAAATCCTGAACAGATTTGAAGCGGAGGAAAGAATAAAAGGAAAGCGACTAAAAACTTAAAATATATTAATTTTAGATGCTGGGAAATAGTTTTTGAAGGGTTTGGGCTTTTTCACTGAATGATGCTGAAGGTCCGGTTTAATACATTTTAAGTGATTTTATTTTAGAGTGTGCAGCACTTTTCATATAGGGTTTTTGGGAGCCACCGTAGGGCTCCAATCCAAATTCTTGTGCATCCTGATTTGGGAATCAAGTTTGAGAAATAGCCTGGTTAATTCGAACCTGTGATCCCATGGAACATCTGTGGGCCTCCATTAAAGAGCATACATTGCTGTGCATCTCCTGAGGTTAATCCCTCTAGCTGCACTCACCTGCTGCCAGACATTTAGATATGCCCGGCACTGGTGCCTGCAGGGGATGCCAGGAGGCCTGCACATGCAATGTGGATCGCCGGTTCGAAGTAAGTATAATAATACAAAGTATAATAATCAATTATACCTAATTACTATAATAATTAAACACAATAATTGCAAAAAGAACCAATCAACCCATATGCCCAGTATTAAAATAAAATTATATATATATATATATATATATATATATATATATATTTTTTTTTTTTTTTTTTTTTTTTTTCGCATTGCTCAGGCAAAAAAAATAAATTAAAAAACACTATACCTTTTGCTCTCCACTTCCACTCAGCATTGCTTGTGACGCTATGCTCAAAAGCAGCAAAACAAATACTTAATGGCATGCACGCTGGTGATTGGCCAGCAGCTTGCGCATGCAGCGTGGAAGTCAGAGAAAGGTAAGTTTAGATCGACTCTGGGGGGGGGGAGATAAACACTGCAGGGCATCTCGAAACGGGATACCCAAGGCAGGAGAAACAAGGCCTGAGATAGTGAAAATCCAAGGTTTTGTTCCTCTTTAATACAGCTTTCTCTATTGAAAATATTGTTAACATTCAATCTTTCTAGAGTTCATACATAAAAAAAAAAAGAGAAATCTAAGAAAACGATTTGTACACAGTTCCAGAATAAACACATTCTGGCATGTCTGAGCTTAGGTATCGCATCAAAAATTATTAGGATTTTATTGCATTTATGGCCACAACCAACTCTGCTGCAGCTGGCATCCTGACTTGTGGCGCCATCTGGTGGAAAGCATTAGAGTTTTTCCCCAAATATAATATGCTGAGAAAACCAGTAAAGATATTTCCATTAGTCCTCCAGAATGGCTTAGCCACCTCCTCCTCTTCTGTACAGGAAACACAAAACTGGGAGAGCATTAACAGGCCCATCCCCTTCCTTTGGCCCCTCAGTGTTTTTATAAAGCAGACAGGAATTACCAAGCCTCAAGCTAATTACCATACAGGATGAATCATAGAAAGACAGGGAGACGCTGTCCTGGAGGACTAATGGAAATACCATTACCGGTAAGTCTAACTGGGGTTTTCATCCAGCATCCCCCAGGATGGCTTAGCCAACGAAGGACCCCATGAGTCCTACCTCAGAACGAGAAAAACGCCTGTAAGACTTTTGATTCAAAAGCCTTCTGACCCTGGGCCAACAATTCCACCTGATAATGCACTAAGAAGTGGCTGCCTTGCATATTTCTTCCAGAGAAATGCCGCCATTGTATGCACAAGAAACCGATACTGCCCTGGTAGAGTGTGCCTTAATGCCTTCTGGAACTGAAGTTCCTGTAGCCTGATAGGCTGTAATTATAGCGTCCCTAATCCATCTTGCAATGGAGGCTCTGGAGGCCTTAAGACCCTTGGTCCTTCCAGCCAATGAGACAAGCAGATGATCTGATTGTCTCCAATCCTTGGTTGATTCAATGTAAAAAAAGAGTAGAATGCTGCTAGCATCTAGCAACTGGTTGAAATCTTGTCCCTGAGCCTATTCAATACATGGTAGGACTATTTCCTGTGATCAGTGAACTTTCGTCAAAGTTTTTGGCAAGTAAAGGGTACCTGGCCTGTACCCTGTCCTGAAAATCTCTTAGGTAAGGTTCCTTAATGGACAGGGCCTGCAAATCGCTAACTCTTCTGGCCCAGGTGATTGCAAGAATGAAGGCTACATTACAGGTAAGCAACTCAGAGATAGGCCCAATTTGTAATCTTCTCAGAGGATTCAAGAATCGTGTCAATTCTGTCTGACAGGAATGATCTGGAGGAACAAAAGGATAAATAGCGCTTCCAGACCTTACAAGGCTCTTTTTAGGGGTTGTGCTACCCTAGGCACTTTTTGGTCATTGCCCCCCCCCACATACAATGATGAACTTGCCAGCCCCCCTTCCCCCAAACACACAAAATATTTTTGTGAAAGAATTGGATATTGCTAATTTTGGGTGACCATTTCAAAGGGCAGGGGGGTATCCGGCGGGCACACACGCCCGACAGGTGCCCTGTGGCAGATGCAAGGAAAATAAATAATTTTGATGCTGCGAATTTGTACTTACTCCAGCAGGCCCCCCATCTGGCATTTGACAGGGCACAGAGGGAGGCAGGAGGGAAGATGCTGCGCACTGGATAATCCAGACAGGTGTTATTCGTGGTACACCACAGACACTGCAAAAAGAAAGGAAAAATAAATGTTCATGAGTTCCCCCCAATCTCTCGTGCTTAGCGGCAATGCCTTCCATGAAATTGCTTGGCATATAAATAATTTAAAAAAGACAGCTGTAGGTGTTGCAATCGTTAAAGATCAGAGTGGGATCTTTCATATGCTTAGTTTCCATTAAAAAAAAAAAGAAAATGATTCCACTATGTAAGTTGTAGATTTGCCCAGTGTCAGACTGGGGTACCTTGGAGACCACCAGAGGAAAATAAACCCATGCCTTTCCCATGATCCTGACCACAAATCAAAGCCTGAGGCTTGTGTCAGATTGACACCACCTCTCTAGAATGGAGCTACCCCCCCCACACACACTCAAACCCTGCAGACTTCAAGGCAATGGACACAGTGTGTTTGCATCACTCATCCCTGCAACTCCCAATACAGAGGACATGAGGATAGAGGACATGAGGAACACAAGCTGAACCTCTATTTTATATTTACTCTGGCAATATAGCTATAGGAAAAAAAAATCACCATTAGACCTTCAGGACGACCCACAGTGAGAGCGATCCCTCCCCCTGGGAGGAAACACAAACTGGTTAAGACCCCACCCCTTCCACTCTACTTCAGTCTTAATCAAGTAATCTTGATCAAGGAAATCTGTTTTTGCACAGCCACCACTACAGCGAGCTCTCTGCCAGGTCGGAGACCTCTATCAAACTTTCTAGGGATTCCGGAGACATCCCAGGTGCTTAAGATGTGTAGCTGGAGAGTCCTTGAATGTCACTGACCCCATTACTTCCAAGACCCTCAAAGCTTGAAGCATCGGGGTAGTCAAGCTATGCAGCACAAAGATTGAACTGCATTCTGGAGGGTCTTTATCTTCTGGGAAGGCAAAACAATATTCTGAAGAATTGTATTGATCTCGAACCCTAGATAAGTCATGACCTGAGATGGAACTAGACTGGACTTTTTGTAATTTAGAACCCAACCTAGTTGAAGCAACAAATCCTTTGCTACACAAACACATGGAGTAATACCCCTCGGTTTGGGGCAAAAAGTAGGAGATCATCCAAATAAGCTATGATCCCAATCCCTTTATGCCTTAAATATGCTAGAACCTTGGTAAAGATCCTAGGAGCGGATGCCAGGCCAAAGGGAAGACAGACAAATTAAAAAGTGGATAGTTTGGTTGCCTATCTTTATTGCAAATCTCAAGAACGTTTTAGCGTAACAGCTCATTGGGACCTGCCAATAGGGGTCCTTTAAGTCTATTGAGACTATAAAGGAAACTGGCGGAAGCAGATGTGAAGGGATTTTTAGCAGAGTGCTATAAGGGACCTGGCTTCATTGCTTCTTAAACCCAGACTGCTGGGTACCAAACAGGATGGATCCTCTAAAACTGCCCCTCCTAGCAGAATAAGCACATCTGGCTCCTCTGGAACTCCCCTGTGTCCCCTGACCAGGTACGTAGCCACAAGGTCCTGCAAACTGAATTGGCCAGGGTCATGGTTTGGACCAAAAACCTTACCGATTCAGCTGTAAAGACAAAAAGGAGGTCGCCGAAAAGAGAATAGGTAAAACCTTCATAATTTCATTAGTACTAGTCTGCTTTAACAAACATGACTTAAGCTACTGGAGTCAATACTTCAAATTCCTAGCAACACAGGTAGATGCTAGAATTGGTTTCAAAGAACAAGATTCTGGCTGCCAGGCACCCATCCTCTTGTCTAACAGGTCCTTATGCATGCCAAAAGCTTCAAAGGCCAAATCCACTCCCTTAGAAACCTTTGCAGAAGCTGTATCCATCGTGGGACACCTATCAAAAAAAGAGAATCCTCTTCAGAAAACAGAGAACACCTCTTAAGAGCCCCTGATCTAAATACCTTTTTTACCGGGTCTCACCATTCATTAAGGATAGCTTCTCTAACAGACTTATGAATGGGAAAAGACATAGGAGTCTCCGGAACAAAGTCTGGATAAAAACCATCATGCTTAGA
The DNA here is from genome assembly GCA_027917425.1 of Gastrophryne carolinensis. Lineage (NCBI taxonomy): Eukaryota > Metazoa > Chordata > Amphibia > Anura > Microhylidae > Gastrophryne > Gastrophryne carolinensis. The sequence goes on along the minus strand of CM051239.1, from coordinate 29,419,408 downwards.
TCTAGGGGGTAACACTCCTAACCTCAATCCTCTTGGAAAGTTGTATGGTATGTAAAAGATAGGGTAATTCATCGGGAGGAAAAGAGAATCTTCTGGCATGCTAGAAAGAACTGGGCGCACGTGTGCCGAGCAGGGAACTGGGCGCACGTGTGCCGAGCAGGGAACTGGGCGCACGTGTGCCGAGCAGGGAACTGGGCGCACGTGTGCCGAGCAGGGAGTCTGGTGGCACATAGGAATGACGCCACTGTGCCGCCGGGAGATGATCCTCCAATCAAAACTTCCTCTACTTCCTCTTCAAATAACGGAGGAGAAGCATGAGCCTAGCTTGTACAGCTGGAAGGAGAGGTCACCCGGCGGTAACCCGCTGCAGCCCTCGTCCTTCCTCTCCTTGCAGCGTGGTGAGCTAGCAACACCCGCTGCCGCGGAACCCTATGCCCCAGCCCCGCCGCCTGATCGTCCGAATTAACTCTGCATCAGGTTGTAGGGGGGGGGGGGGGGACCTGCCAATCCCAAATCACTCCAAGCAAACGTCCTTAGGGAATAAAAAACGTACCCTGCACATACCATCAGCGCCGGTACTTACCTAAACCTGACGGTTCTGGAGCTGGTGGTTTGGCTCCTGCCCAAGGCAAGGAACAAATAAACCAACTGGAGGCTAGGAGGAGCCAGGGTCTAGGACCCTGGATTAGCTGTACTGACTGAGGAATGAATATGCCAGCAGTGGATGCCCCTATGTGCGACCCAAGGGAACTATAGACCCCAAACATCGAGGCCATCTTGTTCCTCATGGCTAAGATCTCCCTGTACATAGCTGAAGTCTCCTCTCCTATTCTCAGCTGAAGGTATGTCTGACATACAGACTTCATCCAGGTATCCGGAAGTGTAACGCTACAGCGTCTAATTGGTTAAGAATCCCTGAGCTTCTCTTTTGGGGGGGGGGGGGGGGGACCTTGTCTCTACCCTCATCCTTTACTTTGGGAGGATTAGATTAAAAAGGACAAATTAAAAAGCATAAGATGCAAAATATAAATCAGGGTTTTTACATTACCGTCTTTTCCTGAGGCATTTTGCACAAGGTGTTAAGGCTAGGAGATACACTGCCTCACCTGGATTATTCTGCCTGAGATTGCCAACCTCTAGTGGGCTAGGAACAGAGGCTTCATGGGTCATCGCCACTGCCACTGCTCTGTTCCAAATCCTTCCAGCCTCTGGAATCGCCCCATGTGTAAAGGCTGCGCCCTGCCTGGAGTGACATCAGAGCGCCGCCGGGTGAGCGACCATGAGTCTACCCCCCCTTCCTCGCGCGGTATCCCGGACAGAAAACAGGGAAAAGACCCTAAACGTCGCCAACCGGAGGCTGCCCAGGCTCCCCCAGGCAAATACACTGCTGCCCGTCGCAATTGGCCGAGATTAAAAGGACAGCACACTACTTGTGCGCTGTCAGGCTATGAGGGCCATGGCCTCCTCCAGACCTCGGGCGACCTACACCCGAAGATAAGTGGTCCGAGGCCCAGCGGGCTTCTACAGGGGCTCCTGGAGCTGAAAACAAAAAGTTAAAAAAAAATTGGCCTAACTGTCCAGTGGTTCCTTGGGAAGGAGGAAACACAAAGAACTGAGGTGGAGAGGAATGGGCTCTCTGTTCAGTTTGTGTTTCCTCCCAGGGCTGTAGCCACTCTCTCTTTGGATCATCATGAAGGATGAAGGGAAAAAAAAAAAATACATTCACCCGCAGCTTCTCAGTGAATGGGCAGGTGGGCTGCAGACAGCTTCTCGACGGGCACCTCCCATTGCACCATCCCCTTTGCATCCCTCACGTGATGTCACTGTGAGTGATGGGGGGTAGTGAGGGCTTTACTCGTGAGCCCCACCATGCAGCAGGATTATGGGACTGCAGGTCCATGTATTTTTTTTTACTATTTCAAGTGAAATTTCATGGCACGAATCTCAAGAAGTTCAGATTCATGTTCGGATTTTTCCCTCAAATTTGGAACTAATTCTGAGTCATGGAGGTATGGTGCTACCAACATCCTACCACCATGCAGTTTATGACAGACAGAGTGAGTGGATTGGAGTGAACATTTATTGCTGCTAGATTATTGTCATTCTGAATTGAGAAAGCCGGTCAGGTGACTAGTAAAACGTCTATAAAAACAGCGAGTTCAGTTGCCTTGATTTATTCTTACAGAGAATAACCACTAGAAGTCCTAATAATGATACCATGTAGTGCAAGAACCTTGCCGATCATTTCTCGAATCAATCAGATTGGTGAAATAAGAATGTGGGTGTGTGGGGAAGGAACCAGAAACAATCAGCCTATACTGGGCCCTTTATACTCACCGAGACATTCTTCAGACAATCCTCACACGATTTCCCTGTGTAGAAGCTGCAGGCTGTGGAGCAAAGAAAAAATACCTTTAGACAGAAGCATAGTAAAAACTTTCATGAGCTCCTAAACTGCCCATACACATTGCAACTGTGTCCTCCAATCAGATTCTTGTTAGATTTCTTTTGAATTTTGAGGGTTTTTGTTCTGCTTTAAGATTTTATTTGCTGCTTTAAGATCAGAGTGGCAATAAAAAAAACTGAATAGGGCATCCCTGCTTTCTAGTTGTGGTTGTGCCCACGTCAGCCATTCAGAAATGCCTGGGGCAGCCACACGCCTAGGCTAAAGGAATAGCGGGGATGACAATAAAAAGGGGGCAGCACAGGAAGTGAAAGGTGTGTCAGAACAAGGGGACCATTGATACTATAAGCAAGAAATGATGGGGTGCACACACCTCCACAAATAAGGTCACTCACTATGGTCGCACTACCCAAGGTATTAACACACAAATATAAAAAATATATAGTTTATAAAAATTGTATTGTAATAAGTTAGAAATAAATTAAAAATAAAAATGTACATGCATTGGATTTGGGGGTGGGGATGACCAGAGTTCCCTAAACAATGGGCAAGTACGTACAGATCACACAGAAATATACTATGCTAACAAACATAATAAATATGTAAGCAATGCCTAGATATAGGAAATATAGGATAACCTAATACAAAGCCAGATATTGCTAATCCACTGAGGGACTGTGTGACTGGTTTCTATGGGACAAGTGGGCGAGTATAACACTCCCTTATGTCTTTTTCACTGTATTTTTCCCTTTTTCAGAATGCTATTTCTTTCAGGATTTTACCGGTGATAGGTCCTTGTGCCTGGGGCATCCTGATCGCCCACACAAATTGCCTATTCGCCATTTCACCTCACATTTGCAAGCTCTAGTCCAACCAGAGCTTTATGCTGTGCATACTAAAGCTAGAAATAAAATGTTGTTTTGAACTGGGCATCGGCTTAGGGAGAGGAGTGGCCGCATCCCCAGTTTCTCTGCGGTGTAAGGCGCTCTCCCCAGTCCAGCCTATCTAAATGGCTGGACGCAGAAACACGTCCAAGGTGCAGGGATGCCGGGGATGTGGCTGCATGTCACGATTGTTGCGGAAAGTTAAGAGATTGTGCGTAATCTGGGGGCTCACACAGTGGGGCATTCCGACTGGCCTGATTGGTCCACTTTAACTACTAAATGAACTGAATTGTCAAGAGATCCAAGGTACCCCTAGACCAGTTTAAAGGGTAAGGGGGGTATTAAGGCACCTACCAAACATGCCAGCAGGTGGCTTGCCAATACTAACTGTCCGATGAGGACAGAAGAGCCCAGAAACCACCGGAAGAGCACTTTAACTGTGCTGAAGGGCACAGGGGCCGATGACTTGGCAGGGCCAGAGTTACCAGCCCCTATGCCCGTGCATCGGCTTGGTAATCTTAAAGTGGACCAAAACCCACGGTGATCAGCAGGAAAATGCCTTCCCGGGCCGGTTGATTCCCTCCCCTGGGGCATACAACATCGGGACGCTCCGCTATATGAAACCCCCCAGGTTGCCCCATATACTTACTTTCCTTTCCGGTCCAAGGACCCATGCACGAGCCGCTGCCACATGTTTGCTAGCCCTCTATCAGGGGGCGCATGCCCGCGCCAGGCATTTTTGAGGGTAGCGGGGGATGTGGCCGTCAGCACGCTCTGAGACGCTCGCCTTAGACGAAACTAAGTCAGTGGATCACAGCGCGCTGATTGGACAAGGGGTCGTGCATGCGCCATAGGACCGGGAAGAGGCGAGTTTGTTTTGGCGACCTGGGGGGTTTCACACAACAGGACACACCCGATGCACCAGGGGCAAGGATCAAAATCCAGGATAGTCAAAATCCTGTGTTTTGGTCCACTTTAAGAGGGAGGGCACACTCAGTGCAGGCGAAACGAAGCACGCTAAAAGTCAGTGCATAATGATCTGTATCTAGCACCATTGACAGGTGTGAACAAAACTTAAAAAAGCCAAAACCTCACTTTTATTTTCTTCACTATTTAGTTTTGAGGTTTAGTATAATTTTGGATTGACCCACTGTAGTTATTCAGTAATAAAATAAATCAGCAAAAATACAAGCTGCCTAACGCTGCAGTTCTAGCATTTTAAACAATGTACAGTGCATGCATGCTATGGGAAGAATGTGGACAAATTAGCAGACTTTAGCAAGTGCATCAATCTGTAGCCTTGTTGGGGGGAGGGCATGCCTCAATCCGCAGACTTGGGGGGGGGGGGGCATGCCTCAATCCGCAGACTTGGGGGGGGGGGGGGGGGAGGGCATGCCTCAATCTTGCAGCCTTGTGGGGGAAGGGCATGCCTCAATCCGCAGACTTGGGGGGGGGGGGGGCATGCCTCAATCCGCAGACTTGGGGGGGGGGGGGAGGGCATGCCTCAATCTTGCAGCCTTGTGGGGGGGGGAGGGCATGCCTCAATCTTGCAGCCTTGTGGGGGGGGGAGGGCATGCCTCAATCTTGCAGCCTTGTGGGGGGGGGCATGCCTCAATCTTGCAGCCTTGTGGGGGGGGGGGAGGGCATGCCTCAATCTTGCAGCCTTGTGGGGGGGGGGAGGGCATGCCTCAATCTTGCAGCCTTGTGGGGGGGGGGAGGGCATGCCTCAATCTTGCAGCCTTGTGGGGGAAGGGCATGCCTCAATCTTGCAGCCTTGTGGGGGAAGGGCATGCCTCAATCCGCAGACTTGGGGGGGGGGCATGCCTCAATCCGCAGACTTGGGGGGGGGGGGAGGGCATGCCTCAATCCGCAGACTTGGGGGGGGGGGGGCATGCCTCAATCCGCAGACTTGGGGGGGGGGGGAAGGGCATGCCTCAATCCGCAGACTTGGGGGGGGGGGCATGCCTCAATCCGCAGACTTGGGGGGGGGCATGCCTCAATCCGCAGACTTGGGGGGGGGGGGGGGGAGGGCATGCCTCAATCCGCAGACTTGGGGGGGGGAGGGCATGCCTCAATCCGCAGACTTGGGGGGGGGGGAAGGGCATGCCTCAATCCGCAGACTTGGGGGGGGGGGGATTGGGCATGCCTCAATCCGCAGACTTGGGGGGGGGGGAGGGCATGCCTCAATCCGCAGACTTGGGGGGGGGGGGGGGGAGGGCATGCCTCAATCCGCAGACTTGGGGGGGGGGGGGGAAGGGTATGCATCAATCCAGCAGACCTGATTTTCAGACTAGGCGAGTTTTAAACTGTGGGCATATCTGGGAGGCCCCCTAAGAAACAGTTTTACAGCTGTGGATCAAAACTAAAAGTTTCCGTCTTAGGCAGGGGAGGGGGGAGCGATTCCTACTGTGGGCATTCCAAATAGGGATGCCCCCTAAGAATCCAACTAACTAGACAAATCAGTTTTCACTATTGTGGCCCCTGCTGCCGTATCTGCTCTATAACTTATATACAAAGCAGCTTCCTGGCCTTGTGTCCGCGCTGTGCGCCCCTCTGCCAGTACTAATCATGTCCTCCGCTCCCTTTTCCAGATCAGCAGTTCACAGACGTAACTGGTTTTTAAGGGCCCGGAGAATTACATTTAGCCAAGCATGATATTGCTTTGAAGCTGTGCCTTGTATGGAGTTTAAACCGTTACTGCTTATAATTCGGCTCTTTCTGGCCGCTGCCATTGGCTTCTCGGCGACACCGTGCGCGTCAGCTGATAAATCATGTGTAATATCCCTGGAGTAATCCATTATAGCACGACAAAGGCTAATGCCACCCATGTGACCACTCACCCCATTACTGACAACTATTTCCAGCCAGGCCAGATACCTATACTAAGTAATACTAACCTAGCCCCCTGCAGCCTTCATCTAAGATCTCAGCGTGGTCGGTTTCCACATACTCACAATGTTGGCCCAAGTGCAGAAGACCACCAGTGTTTTGAGATCAAAGCTGAAAAGATTGTTAAAGTGGACTAAAACCCACAGCGATCGGCCCAGAAATCTATAAGATTCCCAGGCCGATCGATTCCCTCGCCCCCGGGGCATCAAAAATCAGGATGCCCCGCGGTGTGGAACCCCTCAGCTTGTCCCTTCCCTTCTTTCCCGATGCAACAGCACATTCGTGAGCCGCATCCCCGCTATCCCTCTAGCAGGGTACGGGCATGCTCCCTGTTACAGGGTAGTGGGGATGTGTGCGACTGGACAAGCAACCGCGCATACGCCGTAGAACCGGGAAAAGGTACGTTGGTTCCGGGAACGCCCGATCGGGGTGCCCCCGGGGCAAGTACCAAAACCCAGGATAGTCAAAAGCCTGGGTTTTGGTCCACCTTAAGCCATTATAACCGATGTATTACTGGTGGCCATTAAAGTAGACTAATCATTCCCTTAGACCATAGGCTGGCCAACTTTGTGCCCCTGAAGCATCCTGATTTGGGATGCCCCACTGTGTGAACTCCCCGCAGCGGTCTGCAATCCTTTCCGCCAGTCCATGCAGCTGAGGCGTGCTCCCACTATTTAGATAGACGAGACACGGGAGCATGTGCTTTATACCTAGAATTAGTATGCACGGCATAAAGTGCTGATTGGACAGGAGCCTGTTCATGTGCTGTGGGAGCGGCAGAAAGGTGAGTTGAGTGGGCGATCGGGGGGGGTTCACACAGTGGTGCATCCCAAATTAGGATGCCCTAGGGACAAGGACCTATCACCAAGATAGTGAAAACCCTGGTGGTTGGTTACTTAAAAGCAAATGTCGAACAGGACCTTGGGTCTATAGTCTAGCCAAAAGCAATGTCCCAATGCCTAAAGTGAATTTGGGTCACATCTGGAGCACTCCCAATTTGGATGCCCTGACAGGTAAAGGACCCAAGAAAATCAAGCGTGAAGATCTGTATGACAAGGGACAGGAAATTTTAGAGAAGGGTTCAGCACTGCTTTAAAGCAGACCAAAACTCGGTATTCTGACTATCCCAGGTTTTGGTCCTACCCTGATTTGGTAAGCTCACCTTTCCCCAGTCCTACGGCCAATGAGCAGGCTCTTGTCCAATCAGCGTGCTCGGTAAAAATTACTCAAGGGCCAAGCCTAACTGAGAAAAGCAGAGTGCACCAGCAGCTGCATCACTGCTACCCTTTTAACAGGGTGCGTGCCCGTGCCTGCCATTCACAAATGACTGCGCGCACTGCTAAAGGTGTAGCTGACAGTGACCGCATCTCGCATATGTGCTGCTGGCTCAGGGAAAAGGTGAATTTTATAGGGGACACAGGGAGGGGGGTCACACAGTCCTGGATCTGGTTGCCCTGGGGGAGGGAAAGAGGCCCCAATTGGGGATGCCACGCTGTGTGAAACCCCCCAGTTGGCAGATGCCAACTCACCTCATCCCGGTCCTTGTCCAATCAGCGCGCTCAGAGCCGCTGACATCATTGTCTAAGGCCAGCAGCTCCAAGCACGCTGATGGCCGCATCCCACGCTTCCCTCTAACAGGGAGTGTGCCTGCGACGGCCATTCACAAATGCCTAGTGCGGGCATGTGCCCTGCTAGAGGGATAGCGGGTCCAAGGGCACACACAGCTGTTTCCACACAGTGGGGCATCCTGCGTGGAGAAGGCAAGTTTCACACATATGTGCATCCCAAGTCGGTATGCCCCACAAAAACAGATCACTGGCTCCTCTTTAAAGACAATTTAAAGGCATCCCAAAGCAGAGGCAGAGCTGTGCATGCACCATGGGATCACTGTCCAAGGTGAGTATATGGAGATTCCACAGGGTTTCACACAGCAGATCATCCCACTTCAGTAAGGTACAGTACACACATCTGGGCATCCCAAATCAGTAGGAGACCAACAGCTCTGTAGTTGTTGCTCCTCTGGACAACCATCCCCAAGCAAGGGATCAAAGTCTGAGGGGAGTATATGGCAAGTTTCAAACGGGGGGGGGGGGGGGGGTCCTGCTTCGGGATGCCCAACGAAGAAGGAAATCGCTGGCGCTACAGTAGCTGCTCATTTTTAAAAGCAAAACAAAACCCAGGATTTTGACTATACCAGGTCTTGTTCCCTGCCTCGGGGGCATCCTGATTTGGGATGCCCCGCTGTGTGAAACAGCACAGAAAAACTCACCTTTCCCCAGCCCTACGGAGCATGTGTGGGCACTCTTCTGAGTGGCTGGGTGCGGGAGCGTGTGCACAACCTAAAGATGCTGGGCATGAAGCCATCTGATATCGACATCACTGAGAGAGCCAGGAAGAAGCTGCGTTCACCACTGCCCCCAGGTTTGAGGGGGGGGGGGGGGGAGATTCCAAGAGGGAAGGCTTTTAGATTCCAGAGCCAGTCGGACTTAAAAGTGGAAAAAAAAACAAGAATTTTACTTTCCCGGGTTTTGTTATATTGGATGACCAGCTGTGTGCCCAGTTCAATCAGCTCTCCTTGGTCCAACAGCACATGAGCTGCCTCTTGTCCAATCAGAACCTGCTGTGCTGCTGCATCCCCTGCAGCGTGTGCTTGCCTGCCCCATCCTATCTGCATGGCTGGGGCAGGAGTGCGCGCATGCCGTCGGAGACGCGGAAATGCTCTCTCCCCTTTGTAAAAAAACAGAGCCGTTTGCCAAAAGGTAAATAGCTCTGTTTGGACAAGAGCCCACACATGCACCATTGAACCAGGGAAAGTAGAGTTTTTATGGGCACCCTGGGGGTTGGGGGTGTCACACAGCAGGGCATCCTGATTCAGAAAGCCCCAGGGTAAAGTCAGTGGCCGGCCCTGGAATCTTTTAGATTCAGCCGAGCTGCACATGTGCCAGGGGATTAAGGACCGAGGCAATTCTATGGAGAGTCCACAGGGTTTCACACAGCGGGGGAGTGGGGGGTACGAACCCCAGGGGGAGGTATAGATGAGATTAAAGTGGACCAAAACCCACAATCTATAAGATTCCCAGGCCGATTGATTCCCTCCCTCCGGGGCATCCAAAATCGGGATTCCCAGCTGTGTGAAACTCCCCAGGTCGTCCATACACTATACAAGGTAAGTGTATGGACGACCTGGGGGGTTTCACACAGCTGGGAATCCTGATTTTGGATGCCCTGGTCCAATGGCGCATGCACGAGCAGCATCCCCGCTATCTCTCTAGCAGGGCTTGTAATCCCAATCGGAGTGCCCGGGGGCAAGGACCAAAAGCCAGGATAGTCAAAATCCTTGGTTTTGGTCCACTTTAATAGGATCGCATACTAAACCTTGATTTCTACCCATACCACTCAAGGGCCCTTCTACACCCCCCCCCCCCCCCCCCACTAGCCCGCTTGTACCATTTGGGCCCTATAAGGGGCAAAGTAGTAAATATTTAAAGTGGAACAAAACACAGGAATTTGACTATGTGAAACCCCCCAGGTCAACGAAATCAACTCGCCTCTTCCCAGTCCTAAGGCGCATGTGCGGCCACTCGTCCAATCAGCGCGCTCGGAGCCGCTGAGGTCACATGCAGCTCCAAGTACGCTGGCGGCCGCATCCCCTGCTACCCTCCAACAGTGAGCGTGCCCGAAATGCCTGACATGGGGGATAGTGGGGATACGGCCGCAGATCGCACATGTGCCATTGGATCATGAAAGAAGGCAAGTGTATGGGGCGACCTGGGGGTTCCCGATTTTGGATGCCCCAGGGGAAAAATTCAATCGGCCTGATCACCGTGGGTTTTGGTCTACTTTAAAGTGGACCAACACCCTGGATTTTCACTATCCTGGGTTTTGGTCCACTTCCGCGGCTCACCCCGATCAGGGGCATGAAACCCCCCAGAAAGCCCCCAAAAAACTCACCTCACCCCGCTGCTATGGCGCATATGCGGCTGCTCATCCAATCAGCGCGCTCAGAGCCGCTGCGGGAATCATCAGGCAGGGTGTTGGTCCACTTTAAAGTGGACCAACACCCAGGATTTTCACTATCCTGAGTTTTGGTCCATTTCAGTAGGGAACCCCGATCGGGGGTGCCCCGCTGTGTGAAACTCCCCAAAATGCCCGGAAACACTCACCTCGCTCCTACACGGGCGCTCGTCCAATCAGAGCCGCTGTGGTATGCACGTACAAGCCGCGTCCAACCACAGCGGCTCTGAGCGCTGGAGGCCGCGTCTCGCGCTTCCCTCTAACAGGGAGCGCGCCCGCCATTCACAAACGGCCGGCGCGGGTGCGCGCCCTGCTAGAGGGAAGCGCGAGACGCGGCCCGCGCATGCGCCGTTGGAACGGGGTTAAGGTAAGGTTTCTGGCCTTCCTGGGAGGTTTCACCCCGCTGGACATCCCAATTTCGGATGCCCCGCAGGGAGGGATCTGATTGCTCCCGGGCCATCCCCCCTGGGTGTTGGTCCACTTTAAAAAGGACCTGGCCCTATTGTAACAAATATCACTCGTCCTATCAGATACACAACCCAGTTCCCACACACATGCGATGCGAGCGCAAAGAGAAGCTGTCATCAGCAGCTGCGCACGATACCATTGCACATAATGAGATAAGAAAGCGTTTCCTTACGTGTGGAGGTGGAAGCCGAGGGGGTGCCCTGAGCCTGGCACAGCCCCGCCAGTCCCAATAGCAGCAGCGACACCCCAACCCGGGCGCAGGGCCACCGCAACATCGCTTCCATGGCTGATACTTTGTATCACTGCGAGAGAGACAGCACAGCTTCCGGGAGGCGTGTTCTGAGCGTAGCCCCGCCCACTAATGTTTATTCGCTCCAAAGATAGATGTGCGGAGAGCTAAGAGGTGAACTACTAATCCCAGCGTGCTTACTCTTCATAGCTCTTGATTGGCTGCTCACAATAACCAGCATTTCCAATCATTTGCTTCCCTGGTGCAATAGGAAAGCATACCTCCCAAGTGTCCCTGATTTGGAGGGACTGTCCCTCTTTTGAGTCACTGCCTCTCGTTGTTCTCCTTTGTCCCTCTTTGAGGTGTAACATGCAGATCTGCATCAATAAATGATTTATTTGCCTATTTAAAGTGTTTCTATTGTTATAACTGTTACATCCTATCTTCTATCCATCCCTCAATGAGGGGGCGTGGCCTAACTTAAACCGGACCTTCACCATGATTTAAAGTGGACCAACACCCAGGATTTTGACTATCCTGGGTATTGGTCCACTTCCGCGGGGCACCCCGATCGTGAAACCCCCAGAAAGCCCCGGAAACTCACCTCACCCCGCTCCCACGTGACTCGCTCGTCCAATCGCCGCCGACGGACAAGGAGAGGCAGCGACGGACAAGCTGAGCGCGGGCCGCCGCCGCATCCTGCGCGTCCCTCTTACAGGGTGCACGCCCTGGTAGAGGGACGCGCGGGAGGCGGCGGCCCGCGCATGCGCCGCTGGAACGAGGGTCAGGTAGGATTTTCGGGGATCTGGGGGGGTTTCACACAGTGGGGCATCCCGATTTCGGATGCCCTGCAGTCAGGGAGCTGATCGGTCTGGGAATCTTATAGCTTCCCGGGCCGATCAGGGGAGGGTGTTGGTCCACTTTAATGAAAAGGGTCCGGATTAATGTGAGTAATCTGTATGTACAGGGTGTGGGTAACATATAAGATAGGCTCTTATTCAGGGTGAGGGTCCGGATTAATGTGAGCAATCTGTATGTACAGGATGTGGGAAACATATAAAATAAGCTCTTATTCAGGGTGAGGGTCCGGATTAATGTGAGTAATCTGTATGTACAGGGTGTGGGAAACATATAAGATAAGCTCTTATTCAGGGTGAGGGTCAGGATTAATGTGAGTAATCTGTATGTACAGGGTGTGGGAAACATATAAGATAGGCTCTTATTCAGGGTGAGGGTCCGGATTAATGTGAGTAATCTGTATGTACATGGTGTGGGAAACATATAAGATAAGCTCTTATTCAGGGTGAAGGTCCGGATTAATTTGAGTAATCTGTATGTACAGGGTGTGGGAAACATATAAGATAAGCTCTTATTCAGGGCGAGGGTCCGGATTAATGTGAGCAATCCGTATGTACAGGGTGTGGGAAACATATAAAATAAGCTCTTATTCACGGTGAGGGTCTGGATTAATGTGAGTAATCTGTATGTACAGGGTGTGGGAAACATACAAGATAGGCTCTTATTCAGGGTGAGGGTCCGGATTAATGTGAGCAATCTGTATGTACAGGGTGTGGGAAACATATAAGATAGGCTCTTATTCAGGGTGAAGGTCCGGTTTAAAGTGGACCAACACCCAGGATTTTCACTATCCTGGGTGTTGGTCCACTTCCGCGGGGCACCCTGATCGGGGGTCCCCGCTGTGTGAAACCCCCCAGAAAGCCCCTAAAATCTTACCTTATCGGCGACGGATAAGCCGGCTTATCTGTCGCTTGTCCGTCGCCGATAAGGTACGTTTTTAGGGGCTTTCTGGGGGGTTTCACACAGCGGGGCATCCCGATTTTGGATGCCCCGCGGGGAGGGAGATGGTCGGGAATCTCAGGGGTGGGTGTTGGCCCACTTTAACAAATGTCCCTCTTTCCCACCCTGAAAAGTTGGAAGGTATGCAAACCATGCGACCTGGGGTGTTCCATACAGCGGGGCATGACCAGGTCCAGGAATTTCTCTGGTCCTGCACTGAGCATTAGCAGTTTCCTGGTGTCACCCTGGGCTCTGGTAATAGAACTGTTTCTCAGGGGCACTCAGGCCACCTGTCAGAGATACAGTAACTGCAGGACCGGAAGCGAATCTCAGGTCATGTTAGGTGAGTCACAGGGGCTTCCCGGCCCCCAGGACTGTTGTCGTGGAAACGTTTAGAGAAGGGCGGGGCTAAGTGATGCGGCGCGGAACTCGACTGTAGATCTTCTGTTTCCAGAGAGGCCGCTTTGCAGGGTGCACTGGTCATTACAGGGGGAAGGAAAACCAAGGTGCACCCGTTGAGTTTCTTTTTCCCGGCCAGCGTGTGGGACGTATTGTTGTTTCATTGGAGCGAGGGGCAGGAGCAGACGTATGTCTTGTATATTTATGGTGAATATGTGTACAATGTTTCCTAAATGCCATGTGTGTCACTATTGTGAACACGGCCATGGCTCCCTATGAGGATTTATAGAATCACTTTGCCGGGAACTTTGCTAAGCATGGGGCATCTGACACAAATTAGTGGGAAATTATCTGGCTGATTGGGGATTGTATAGATTGCATACCACCCAATTGCCCCTCATCTAGAAGGCATGTCCATCAATATATAATTAATTTGCCTTTTCTACTAATTTGCCTATCTCCTACTGAGATAAGACTTAATTTGTGACTTAATAAAAAAAAAAAACGCCCCTCTTTCCCACCCTGAAATGTTGGAAGGTATGAGATTGGGGGGGGGGGGGGTATATATTGCTGCCATTTATCATAGGGGGGATTGTATAATTTGTGGGGCATTTATATGATGGAGGATTGTATAGATTGGGGGCATTTATTTGACTGACAGGGGTTAGTATAGATTGTGGGACATCTGATATAGATTGGGGGCATTTATCTGGCTGATGAGGGTTAGTATAGAATGGGGGGCATTTATCTGGCTGACGGGGGATATTATAGATTGGGGACATTTAACTGGCTGATGGGGGATTGTATATATTAGGGGACATTTATCTGGCTGACAGGGATTAGTGTAGATTGGGGGGCTTCCGATATAGATTGGTGGCATTTATCTGGCTCATGGGGGATTGTATATTTTGTCTTGCTGACGAAGGATTGTATAGAATGGGGGCATCTACCTGACTGACAGAGGTTAGTATAGATTGGGGGGGGCATCTACCTGACTGACAGGGGTTAGTATAGATTGGGGGGGCATCTACCTGACTGACAGGGGTTAGTATAGATTGGGGGGGCATCTACCTGACTGACAGGGGTTAGTATAGATTGGGGGGGCATTTATTTGACTGACAGGGGTTATTATAGATTGGGGGGGCATTTATCTGACTGACAGGGGTTATTATAGATTGGGGGCATTTATCTGACTGACAGGGGTTATTATAGATTGGGGGGCATTTATCTGACTGACAGGGGTTAGTATAGATTGGGGGCATTTATCTGTCTGACGTGGGATTGAACAGATTGGGGGGACTTTTATCTTACTGACGGGGTTTAGTATAGATTGGGGGGCGTTTATCTGGCTGATGGAGACTTGTATAGTATGGGGGACGTTTATCTGGCTGACAAGGCTAATATGGATTGGGGGGCATTTATCTGGCTGATGGGGGTTAGTATAGAATGGGGGGGCATTTATCTGATGGAGGATTATATAGATTGGGGGGCATTTATCTGGCTAATGGGGGTTAGTATAGATTGGGGGCATTTATCTGACTGACAGGGTTTAGTATCTATTGGGGGGCACTTATCTGGCTGATGGGGGGTAAGTATAGATTGGGGCATTTATCTGACTGATGGGGTTTAGTATAGATTGGGGGGCATTTATCTGGTTGATGGGGTTTAGTATAGATTGGAGGCATGTATCTAGCTGACAGGGTTTAGTATAGATTGGAGGCATTTATCTAGCTGACAGGGTTTAGTATAGATTGGGGGGCATTTATCTTACAGACAGGGGGTTGTAAAGGTTGTAGGACATTTATCTGTCTGACTGGAGATTGTATATATTAGGAGGCATTTATCTGGCTGACGGGAGATTGTATATATTAGGGGGCATTTATCTGGCTGACGGGAGATTGTATATATTAGGGGGCATTTATCTGGCTGACGGGAGATTGTATATATTAGGGGGCATTTATCTGGCTGACGGGAGATTGTATATATTAGGGGGCATTTATCTGGCTGACAGGGGTCAGTATAGATTGGGGGCATCCAATATAGATTGGTGACATTTACATGGCTGACAGGGGTTAGTACAGATTGGGGGCATTTATCTGGCTGACGGGCGTTAGTATAGATTGGAGGCATGTACCTGGGTAAGGTGGGTTTGGCTTGATTTGAGGGGAAGTTTTCTGTCTGGGGGGGGTCACATAGGTTGAGTGCGATGGTTTAGATGGGGGGGGGGGGGGGGAATTATCCTACAAAGGGCAATGTCTGTGTATCAAAGTTAAAGACCCTTAAGCCATATAAGTGTCCTTGAAGGCCGGAATCAGGATGCCCCAGGGACAACGTTCAGTCGGGATATTAGGACTATTCAGCCTGACAGCGGTATATAAGGATATCTCTGCAGTAGGTGCTCAACTTTCTTGAGAGTTTTTGTTAATTTTGTCTTCTCTCATCCTAGAATGGCAGAAGGAGACAATCAGAACAGTGAAAATGGCAAAGCTGCTAATGTTGCG
This sequence comes from Gastrophryne carolinensis, assembly GCA_027917425.1. Classification (NCBI taxonomy): domain Eukaryota; kingdom Metazoa; phylum Chordata; class Amphibia; order Anura; family Microhylidae; genus Gastrophryne; species Gastrophryne carolinensis. The sequence continues at coordinate 29,403,823 of CM051239.1, read as the reverse complement.
GCTGCTTCTGACAGAGGGGTCGCTCCTATAAAACCACAGTAAGTATCCCAAGAGCTATGTCGTTGCTAATGTGCTTAAAGATGAACACCACCAGGGATTTTCAATATCCACGGTGTTGTTGCTTTCCAGCAGGGCATCCCGGTTTTGGATGTTGCGCTGTATGTATCCCCTGGAATCACCCATAAAAACTCCTTTCTGTGATCCTGAAATGCAAGCACAGCCTGCTGGCCAATTGGCGGCTCAGACGCCATTGATTCCTTACTAGCCAGTCTGGCGGCAGATCGTCGTGATAAGCATGAATGAAGCACTGGCTGCACTTTGCACCTGCCACGGGTACGAGCCTTAGATAGATGTATAGTAGGGATGCAGCCCGCACATGTGCCAATCCCCTTCATCAGCTCTATGGTAATAAATGGAGTAGGCATGTTGAGGTGTAAATATAGCTCCACGAACACCGCCATGCAAGCCCACCAAGCTGGGAATCGTTGGCTCCCAGCCCTAGGCAAGTATGAAGATACCACAGCTGGGCGGGGAAGCTGCGTGGGACAATGTTGAGTATAGGCTTTCTTTCGAAAAACATCCTCAGGGCAGCATACTCTTGAGACCATTTCCTGGCTCCGGGGGCAGCCTGCCAGAGAACTTGGATACACCCTGGGAATAGGCCAGGTTTTTGCTTTTTACCCTTTTACTAAGGATGCTATTTCTGGAGAAGATTTGGGATTGTTGAGTCCCCTCCCACTACCTGAGCATTGTTCAAGTACGGATGATCAGGCGGCTGGACAGATGATGAGGAGTCCGCAGTGCGGCAGCGACTGTTACTAGCTCACCACACCACGAGGAAGGGAAGGGTGAGGGCTACGTGTGAGGGCTACGGTGTCCTTCCACTAGGCGTGCGCTGCTTCCGCAATTTAAAAGGAAGTAGGGGAGGGGGAACGTTTTAATGGGGATCTTCTCCTCTCGGCGTCGCAGTGACATTATTCCTATGCGCCGCTGGGTTCCCTGCTCAGTGCACATGCTCCCAGTTAAAGGGGAATGCATGTGTGCTACCTACATACGTTCTTTCTGGACAGAAGGCTTAAGAATCGGCAGCAATTTAGCATTCACAGTTTTTAAAGGGAACTCTCGGGAGTCACTCGGATACCTCATTTCAAGCATGGCGGACCAGGCACAGGAGGTTGTATTAGTCCCGAACAGAACAATACCCAAAATGCATAGGTACTGTCAAGGGAAGAATTGCCAAACACCCCAAAGTAAAGCATGTGCGTAACAGTAATTTTACTTGAAAATCTCAGCTCTGCAGACAAAGTACACACTTTGCGCTTTTTTCGACCAAAACAACCCTTTACATTTGGAATGCCCCTGACAAAACATATATTCCCTGAAAGTACACACATTAAAGTGGACCAACACCCACGGGTGATCGGCCCGGGAATCTATAAGATTCCCGGGCCGATCACCTCCCTCCCCGCGGGACATCTGAGATCGGGATGTCCCGCGGGGTGAAACCCCCCCAAACACCCCAAACTCCTTATCTTCGGCGGCGGCCGGCCGCCGCCGCCTCCCTCGCGCCCCTCTAGGCGTGCCCGCGCCGGCCGTCTGCGAATGCCCGGCGCGGGCGCGCGCGCGTCAAGAGGGACGCGCGGGAGGCGGCGGCGGCGGAGGAGCCGCTTGTCCGTGGCTTGTCCGTCGGCGCTGGGAGCGGGGAGAGGTGAGTTGTTCGAGGGGGTTTCACACAGCGGGGCACCCCGATCGGGGGTGCCCCACCAAAGTGGACCAAGACCCAGGATAGTCAAAATCCTGGGTGTTGGTCCACTTTAAGCTTTCTAGGCGTACCCAGCTTGTTGTAGTGGCTTCATCTTCCTGGAGGGAAGAAGTATTCTTTGGTTTCACAGGGTTTACGTAAAAAAAAAAAAAAAAAAAAAAAGGGAAAGGGAAATAAACACATTTTCCTAAAATATCAATTTGCAATTAAGAAAAAAAATACTAAATCTGAAAGCGCAGGGTCCCCTGAGCAGAACGCTACCTAACATGCATAGGTAACCATACCAGCCTACTTGAGATTCTGTCACCCTCTGTCGACAGGGACCAGCTATGTGAGCTTGTAGAACAGGGCGCAGGGGTGCCTTGGTGTTCACGGGTTCTTCTGTGCTCCCCCTCTCTGCGCTTTGGGGAGGCAGGTAATGGTGGGGCTGGGGGTTAATGGCAAGTCACCTCCTAGCCGCAGGTGACTTGCCAGACTCGGAGCCTTGTGAACTGGTATAGGGGTCCCATGAATCATCAGCAAGGTGTCGTCATCCGCCCCGCAACCAAAGGGGTTCCATGGTGGCGGCACCCATCCTGAAAGCAAGTCAGGCCTGAAGACTCTCCTGAAGAGTGGGGGGTATCGGAAGCCCCCGGGTGAAGAGGAGAGCCGGCGAGAGGGATCACGCACGGAGGTGAGTAAATGTCATTTTTATTTTGCTTCCAACCACCAAAGAGGTCTAAAAGACTTTGAAGCCAGCTCTTCAAGTCCCCAATTGGGATGCCCTGAGTTTATCCCCTGAATTCCCTTAACGTTTTATTGTACCCAAGCTAGGCAGGCTGCGGCTGTGTCCTCAGCATCTCTGTGACTGAAACTTGGTTCAGTGCCCAGTCATTCAGCTGGGTGCAGGAGTGCGCAAAAGACTGCAGGTAGTCTGCGCGTGTTCTGGGGCGAAGACGGGGGAGTTTTGTGGGTGACCTGAGGGGGGTCATACAGCAGGACATGGCAAATCCGAATGCCCCAGGGGCAAGGCCCTAAATCCAAAATAGTGAAAATTAATTTTGGTTCACCTTAAATCATCCCCTGTAATTGTGATGCGAATTCTCATTGTGCTACTGCAGATATATAACTACGAAGGAGAAGTTCCATGACTACATCGATTGTGACGGTAAAGAGGGGACAAAGAAAAAAGATGCCAAGCAGGATGATAGTGCGGGAGCAGAAGATGACAGTAGCTGTGTCGCAGCAGAACCTCCAGCTAAGAAAGTGAAGCATGAGGATTTTACACTTGACCAGTTGGAAAAGAGCGCGGAAGACGAGACCGACAGGAAGCGGAAGAGAGGCATGAACAAGAGCCGTCCACATAAGAAATATTCCCATTATGAGCAACAAAAGTTATGTCCGTCTATCATACAGGTGGGGCGCTGTGATGTTATTGTGGTTAGTGTATGTAGTGTGTTTTGCTGCTTTGATGGGGTACTCGTTGCATTCAAGGACTGGCCATAATGAGAGGAGAATTCCTGGTGGGCTTCCCTGCTTTGGGACTAATAGGCTGCTGCTTATTACACCCCATCCAATTATTGCCTAATATATTGTACCATAGAGTTGTCCATATACTCCCCCTCTGTTTATGACTTGTCCTTGCAATTCTTTATCCTAAACCTTGGTGGGCACTTGGGCTAGCTGGGCAGGTAAAATCTCAGGCCGATTTTTCTCAAAACGTCCTTAGGGCAGCATGCCACTGAGATATTATGGCTTCGCCCCAAGGTAGGAACACATGACCACCAGAATACACAAAAGCTCTAGCTCCTCATCCGTCCCCAAGTTCTCTGTGGCTCCCTGCCAGGGGACTTCTAGGGGAAAGACCAGATTCTCCTATCCCTGACTCATGCAAGCGTGGAAGGGGGGGGGGTGGTCAGCGCTAGCCTCTGACTAGGTATGCTACGGTCTGAGGCATTGTGGAATCGTCGGGGTGGAATGCTGGGTCCCCGTCCCTTCCCACTACCCCCTCCCTCCTCCAATACCACACGGCGGACCAGGCTTCCAATGCCTGCGGCTGGCAAGGCGTTGGGCTGCATTGTCTTACGCTTTTGAGTGCGGCCTGATGAAAGGGGGGAGGGCTGTGCTACAGGGGGCGATTCCACCCGGTGATGCTCAATGACATTAGCGCTAGGGGCCGCCGCAGGACCCAGCTGATGCACATGCTCCTGGCTTAAAGAGGAGGCACTATGCTAATCTTAATGGTTTTTTTTCTCCCATCATCCTTCATGATGACCCACGGAGAGAGAGGGAGGAAACGCAAGCTGAACAGAGAATAAACCCCCACCCCTTCCTCCCCATCTCAGTTCTTTGTATTTCCTCCCTAAGGAACCACTGGACAGAGAGTTGCTAGACATCAGCCCATCAGCCATGGCCCAGCTTTACCGGTTGTGGTTCACCTGAGGTTGATAGGTGGCCAGGGTAGCTCCACATAGTAAAACAGACGCACTAGTTTCCCTCCATTTTTTCAAATTCGGGAGGTGGAGTCTCGCTGCCTGCAATTACGATATAGACAATGTCCATCCAAAAGATTCTGCTGCCACAGGAAAAGATACTAAGGATCATTACAATGTCCCAAATATTCATCAGTGTCCCTCAGGTTTCCATTCGGGAAATCATGACCTTGCTCGGTCTCATGACCGCATCAATTCCATATGAGAAACCTACAGAGATTCCCCCTATCCCTCCTATCCCAGTGGGACAGGCACCCAGAATCACTAGATCAGGTAGTCCATGTAGAATCAAGAGTCCTAGCGGATCTCCGGTGGTGGACAGATCCAGTGATGCTAGAAAAGGGGAAGAAAATGGAAGAAAAGAAATCCTGTAGTCATCACAACAGATGCCAGCAGCTGGGGTTGAGGATCCCACTTGGGCAGTCAACATATCCAGGGGAAGTGGCCACCGACCTTAGCAAGCTGGCACTGAATCGCTTTCTGCCAGATATCTCGGGCAGATTCTCTCCGACAGTGCTTCCACAGTAGCCTCCTTTAATCATCAGGGCGGGACCAGATCCTCAGCACTGATAAACTTGTCAGAATCAATTCTAGTTCCCTTACAGGAACAAGTTTTGTCATTTCTGCAGGTTATCTAAAAGGGACCCTGAACACTCTCACAGATTATCTAACTTGAGACATGGTTCAACACACCCTGACAGAGTGGTGTCTAAACCAAGAGATTTTCGTTCAGATTGTAAGTGCATGGGGTCTCCCTCAGATAGATCTCTTTGCCACTGCCAGCAATTCAAAGTGTGAAACATTTTATTCACTGACTAGTGGAGGAGGTGCATTAGCAGTGGATTCTGCTAAGTCACAACCGGCCAGTCACAAATGCCTGGCGCGGGCACACGCTCTGCTAGAGGGATAGTGGGGATGCGGCCGCTGCTTGCCCATGCTCCGTTGGACCAGGAATGAAGGTAAGTGTATGGGTGACATAGGGGGGGTTTCACACAGCGGGGAATCCCGATTTTGGATGCCCCTTGGCGGGGAATCGATCAGCCCGGGAATCTTATATTTTCTCGGGCTGATCGTCGTGGGTTTTGGTCCACTTTGAGGCGTTATCTAAAAAAAACTCACATATTTGAGATAAATTTTCCAAGCTGGATGTCCTTTTTTCTAAGCTCTCCGAGGGGGTGAATTTAGCCTTTGAGGACTTTGGTATCCTCAAACATCCTTTAGACAAGAAAATGGATACTCTTGAAGAAAGCATGGCAGGCTGAATCTTGTACTCTCAAACAGATTCTAGCCTATATTTGCAGTACCAGAAATCTTAATTATTGGCATTCAGCAGTTTAAATCATGAGAATCGGTGAGCATTTTGGCTCTGGCCATGGCTCTCAACCAATTCAGTGAGTATGACTTTGTGGCTGCATACCTGGTCAGTGGATACATTGGGTCATCTATACTCAGGGACTTTACAGCTGCATATTCTAAACTCTTGGGACAAACCTCAGGAGTCCATAGGCAGGATAATGGAAGTCCTAGATTTAGTGAAGGAATGACAAGACAAGCACAAGTTTGTCAGTGGCCTATCCTAGTCGGACCCCAAGGACATTTAGTGATGATAGATGCCTCTTCATGGGGTTGGGGGCCCATTGCAGGTCCCTGGCCGCTCAAGGGAAATGGTCCAGAAGACTGAGCCTATCCTCATCGAATCTCATAGAATTGATAGCTGTGATGAAAGCATTGCTAGCCTTCTGCTAGCCTATTATGGCATATCTGAATCCTCATGGAGGGACAAAGTCATCCGTGCTGCAACAAGCAGCAAAGGAAATTGTGATCTAAGCAGAACTGAACATTTTATCCCTGTCGGCCATCCACCTGAAAGGTTACCGGAATCGGGTGGCAGATTTTTTGAGTCACTCTCCGCTGTCGGAGGCAGAATTGTCACTGAACCAGGAGGTGTTCAATCAGATTTGTGTCCTCAGAGGTAGATCTTTTCGCCTCCAGTTGAAACAACAAGCTGAGGAACAACAAGCTGAGGAAGTTATTCTCTCTTAATCCCTCCGATCACGCTGTAGGAATAGATGCCCTGGCTCACCAGTGGCTTTTCAGTCTGACTTATGCTTTTCCTCCAGTTCGTTTCACAGGGTCTAAACAAAATATTCCGCTTGTCAGCCACTATTCTATTGCTAGCCCCATGGTGGCCCAAGAGACCATGGTTTTCAACTCTGAAGATGCTCTCGGTCCAAGAGCCTTGGGAATTCTTGTTGAGACCAGATCTTCTATCCAAGGCACCAGTGCTTTGTCAGGATCCACAGAAATGGCACAAGACACTTTGGACCCTGAGATCGCGCTTCTCCTTAATAAGGGGTTTTCGGGGGAAAAGGGATCAATACTCTGCTTTCCAGAAAGGAGGTGACAAAGAAGATTTATTTTTAACACTTTTAACACTGGGGAGGTTCGTAATCAAAGATCTCCTTTTAGTTTTCCAGTCTTATTGGATTTCCTTAGGAAAGCGTCAACCTGGGTGTCGGCATCAGTACCCTGAAGGTCCAATTAGCAGCCCTCTTGGAAGAGACTTTCATCTTTCTCACTGGTCAGGTGTTTTTTGCTAGCTTTCAGGTGGTCCAGACCAGTCCGTTTAAGGTTAGCTCCACAATGGGATCTTGCCCGGGTCCTTAGTGCACCACTCTTTGAACCTCTGTCGAGTTCTCATATTAAGTTTCTTCCATGGAAGGCTCTTTTTGGTGGCTATAACCTCAGCCCGCAAAATCCGTGATATCCAGGTTCTATCCTGCCATCACCCTTTTTATCAAATTTTCTAGGATCATATAATATTATGGGTGGATCCTTGCTACCTTCCTAAGATCTCTTCCGACCTTCATCGGAACCAAGAGATTCCATCCGTCGGGGATAGTGATTCCTCTACAGGTCTTTGAATGTCAGGGCCTGTTTACTTGAGTACCTTCGACAAACATAGGATTGGAGGAAGGCTGATGGCTTATTAGTTTCCTTCTCGAGTCACAGGAAGGGTCAGTGTGTTTCTAAGGCAACATTGGCCCGATGGATTAAGAGCACTATCAGTTTTGCTTACAATATATCTCCTTTTCCGGGGCGGATTACAGCTCATTCAACAGGAATGATTCCTACATCTTGGCGGAGCAAGATGGTGTCTCTATTGATAAAATCTGTAGAGCGGCAACCTGGTCTTCAGCTAAAACATTTGTTAATCATTACTTCCTGGATCTGCTCATCTTGCAAGATTAATCCTTTCGCAGGAGTGTTACAGGCAGCCTTTCCCACCCACTAGAAATAGTATATCGCTTATCCCCTCAGTTGTATCCTGCCCTAAGGATGTTTTGAGAAAACTTAAGTTAATTACCTGGTAACTCCTTTTCTAAACATCCAAAAGGACAGTATACAGGCTTCCCTCCCTCAGGCTACATTATTTTGTTATCTTGTTAATTTACAAATTGGTGCTTTTGTCTTTGTTTTTCAGATCTCTTAAACTACTGGGGTCTGGAGGAGAAACTAAAGCATTTGTGTATTCTGGTGGTCATGTGTTCCTACCTTGGGGCGGAGCCATAATATCTCAGTGGTATGCTGCCCTTTCGGATGTTTAGAAAAGAAGTTACTGGTAACTAACTTAAAGAGGAACATCAGACCTTTTGTCGTTGCAGCCTATGCAATGACACTGCATATGCGCAAGTTCTGAGGGGCGGCACAGTGCATGACGGGTAGGCAAGATAGCTCCCCGATGGAAGACGGCGCTGGACCGAAGGATGCTGAAGTGTAATGCCACCGGACCGGTAAGTTTTAAACTGCTCATTTTTTAGTCTGAGGGGGAGCGGGGCAGAGCAAGCCAGGTTTGTGGAGTTTCTATTAACTTTCCAATACCTGTAATATTTCTCTTTTTTTTACGTTTTTTTTTTTTTTTTGCCACTGCTAGCTTGTTTGGTTACACCAAGCAGGCATGTATGAGGGTCCAGTTTAATTCCACACTAACCAGGCACGTGTCTCTTTTCTAAAACAGGAATGTGCCAGTAAATGCTACTTTGGCAAGAAATGCAAGTTCCTGCACGACGCCGCTGAGTACCTATCGAAGAAGCCGAAGGACATCAGCCCTACATGCTACCTGTACCAGACATTCGGCAAATGCATGTATGGCCTGAAGTGCCGCTTTGCTGGTTCACACTTGGGAGAGGACTTCAAGAATCTGGCCAATGAGGAGGTGGCGAGTCAGTGGGAAGGGAAGGTTCTGGTCAAGAATGTTGTGAGTAAAAACCTCCAGATCCAGCTACGGAAGAGGAAGTTCCACTTTGAGAAAGCAGAGGAGTTCCTCAAATGCCAACAGGATGCAAGCGGTGATCCTGCAGCAATCCCGCCTCCGGAGAGCTGCCCAGACCAAGGAGGAGATGCAGGCACCAATCAGACTGTCGATAAGGAAGAGAGTGGCACGGAGCGTGTGGTTACCTCAGGAGCTGTAACAGATGAAGATCTTATAAAGCTTAGACCCTGTGAGAAGAAAAAGGTGACTAGTGATGCAGCTCGTACCTGTGTTGTGCTTTAGTGAATGCAGGACCCATGAACACTAACTCCACACAGAAACCACCATTGCTTTCAAATTTGCCCCCCTCCCAGCTAAATTGAAGGCAATTGTGGTTTCTGTGTAGAGTTAGTGTTCATGGGTCCCCCCTGGGGCTCCTGCATACACATCTGACATGGAGCCCCATATGATGGTGTAAGGGATGCGGTAAGTTAGCTGTGTCCCTGGTACCAGACTTGCCAGAAAAAAATTGGGTCCGTAGCCCAGGTTTCATTGCCCCCACCTCCTGCAGTCACCACATGCCTATGGGAAGGGCAGCTGTACATTATTCAAACAGACTGTACAGGCTCCTTATAAACCATCATTACACGTCTTTGATTCTGTAGGTTGAGTGCTAGGGCTTACCTGTTGGGCTCGGTGCATGTCTCTGTTGCCAGGCAAAGCACCAAAATGGAGGTCTATTTTGTTTCCAATCCATTCCAGGCCTTCCATTATTCTTTACATCTGGGACTTCTCCGCCCAAAGGGGCGTGGACTGCAAGATCAAAGGTGTGGCTCCTCCCGGCCCCCTATAAATAGCAGCTGCCTCTTAACCAAGCCTAGTCTACTTCTTGCAGTGGAACTGTGAAGATCGCTAATTCTCTCTCAGGATTTTAGCAGCAAAGCGGGACCTCTAACCTGTCGGCTGGCTGCAGGGCTCTATTTCCACAGATTCCTCTGACCCATCTGATGCCTCCCCAGCTTTGGCTGTTTTCTGGGATCCGTGACGGTAGGGTGAAACGCCGGGGTCTGGGGCGTTTATCAGGGCTTATATGCTCTGGGCTGCAGGCTTCTCTTAAACAAGTGAGTCAGTCGCAGATCTTATATGGTGAACCTGCTGAGAAATCAGATATATTTTTATATATCTCCCTCCCTTCTTCCCACATGTATTTTTTATTATGTGAATGTGCGTGCTTGTGCTTACTACTGGCGTGGAGGAGCGGCAGAGAGAGCTCTGTCGCCATAGGGACTACAGCGAGGAGCGGTCTCTACCTCTCCTCCCATATACTTACCACCCTTGTTCCCTCGCCGATGGCGGCCTCCTTTCGGTTGAGGGGGGGCGAGCGGCGGCTGCCGCCTCTGCTAGACCGCAAATCCGTGCTGGCCGGGGGGGGGGGGGCGCGGTGCCACGACGCGTACAGCCTGTTGGGCCTTGTGACGCTCCCCCGGCCAGAATCTTCGATATCTGTACGCATGCTGCATCGGGCCCTGTATGTGTTATATATATATATATCTATGTCTATGTATCTATATAGGTGCCTTTAGATATTATAGCAGTGTAGGCCATGTTTTGGTTACTGTCTCTTCTCTTTTTGATTTTAGATTGTGGGAAGAAGGTTGAGGGTTATGGTTTCTCCCGGTCCCCGTTGTAGGGGATCGGCTATAGGCTTAGGACATTAGCGTCTATTTTGCCTTTCACAAATATAAAATATTTCAAAAATCACCATGATGTGGAGGCATCAGGGGATAGTGAGCCGGGCACCCCACTTGGGCAAGACAGGCTCTGCCCCTTGTGCAGACGGAATCCCCTAGGCGGGTTCAGCACAATTTGTTCCACTTCCGCCAGAGGCATTGTTTCGGCCCATGAGAGGGCTTTCGCTACCGCCCCTAGTCCTGCGTCAGCTCCAGCCTTTTCGGCTCCTCCGCTGCTGCAGTTAGCCCCCAGAGGAGGGGGAGACGGCAGGGGGACATACTCGGATTTGGCGCAGAGGCTGGCTAACCTCGAGAAACAGCTCTCATTGGTAGCCTCTAAAAAGGCCTCGTGTAAGAAGCGGCACTTGGAGCCGACTTACTCAGACGAAGATTTGTATGCTTCTTTTGGTTCCGCGGAGGAAGGGGAGTCGGCGTATGAGCCACTCTTGGAAGGTGAGTTGCTCTCTGGTGGAGAAGTCAGCAACTCTGGTTATTCCTCGGATGAGGATTCTTTACTCCCAGACGATACGGAAAGCTTGCTTTCCTCTGTTTTTGACACTTTACACATTGTTCCTCCAAAAGTGGCCAAGAGAAGGAAGGATGATTTGTTTCGGCCTGAGAGACAGCGGCAGGTTTTTCTTGAACAGCCGCATTTTTCTAAGATGGTGCTTAAGGAGTGGGAAAGGCCTAACAAGCTGCCGTCGGTTCCTAGGGGCCTAGAGAGACGGTATCCTTTTCCTGCTGAGTTGATTAAATTATGGTCGCACCCTCCCTAGATGGACCCTCCAGTTTCAGGTCTGTCCAACACCACTATTATGCCGTCACCTGATAATGCTTCTTTAAGAGACCCTGCGGACCAACGCATGGATCAGCTGGCTTGCCATGCCTTTGCCTTGGTGGGTTCGCTTCTACGCCCTGCGTGTGCCACGGCAATTGTTTCCCTAGCCACGAGGAAAAAGGTTAAGCAGCTTGTGGCTAAGGCTAAGTCTCGCAAACGGGTGCAGGATTCCAAGGAACTCAGAGCCTGTTTGGATTTCATCGGCTTTGTTGTTACTGCCATGGATGATGTAGTCAGGCTAGGTGCCAAGACTTCGGCTTTGCTTGTAGCATTACCCTGTGGTTGAAGCAGTGGTCCCTCACAAATTTACCCTTTGTAGGGTGTCGGCTGTTCGGGGAGCTGCTGGACCTTTTGGTCAAGGATGGTAAGCTCCCTCAGAGAGAGAAACCTACTCAGCCCTTTCGGCACTCCTCTTCTTACCAGTCCTTTCGGCGGGGAAGAGGATCTTCCTTTTTCAGTGCCTGCAAAGATTCTTGGGGCAGAGGTAGGTCCCGCAGTCGGCCCAATCCCGCTTGGGGATCTAAGCCCAAACTTCCGGCCAAATCTACACAGGCATGAGGTGGCGCCCTCACCCGTACGGGTGGGGGGACGGCTACTGCTGTTTGCTCCAATCTGGAGACATCATGTCTCGGATCTTTGGATTCAGGAGGGAGTGTCGTCAGGTTACAAAATCAAGCTGGCAGCCAGACCACCCACAAGAGTTCTATGGTCAAGGGCATCCCGAAACCCGCTAAAAGCATAGGCTTTGAGAGCCGCTGTTCTGCACCTCCTACGGACAGGGGTAATTTGCCACGTGCCCCGGCAGGAGGAGGGTCAAGGTTTTTACTCCAACCTAGTCACGGTTCCCAAGAAGGATGGATCGGTGCGGCCGATCTTGGACCTAAAGGGCCTCAACAAGCTCATAAGGGTGAGGCATTTCTGCATGGAAACATTGTGGTCGTCTGTGAGGTCGCTTCAGCCCGGCGACTTTGACTACGGTGGACATCAGGGACGCGTATCTACACATCCATATTTTTCCGGGGCATCAGAAGTTTTTGAGGTTTGCATTGGAGGGTCAGCATTTCCAGTTTGTGGCACTCTCGGCATATCCTCAGCTCCCAGGGTGTTCACCAAGGTGCTGGCGGGCCTCGTGGCTATCCTGAGGGTTCAGGGTATTCGTGTCTTACCCTATTTGGACGACCTTCTGATCTCGGCCGCGTCCCTTCAGGAGGCCGAGAGCGACACCTGGACCGTGCTGTCAACTCTGGAAGCTTTTGGTTGGGTGATCAACTACCCTAAGTCGCATATCGCTCCGTCAACGGTGAGATCCTTCCTGGGGATGACCCTAGACACCGCTCAAGTCAAAGTCTTTCTGCCACAGCAGAAGGTCTTGTGTCTCCGGACACAGGTACAGGCTTTGCTAGCTTTTCAACAGCCATCGGTGCGCCTAGGGATGAGACTGGTGGGTCTAATGGTGGCTTGCTTCGAAGCAGTGCCCTTTGCCCAATTCCACATGAGGTCTCTTCAGCTGAACCTGCTATCTAGCTGGGATCGGTCCCCGGCATCTATGGACCAAGGGTTTGTGCTGTACCCCCCCCCCCCCCGGCCAGGAAATCCCTCTTGTGGTGGTTGGATCCTCGACATCTGCTGGTGGGCAAGTCCTTTCGGACTCCTCATTGGGAGATAGTTACCACGGATGCCAGTCTGACAGGCTTTGGAGGCCTCTGGCAGACCCAGAAGATCCAGGGTCAGTGGGGTCAGAGAGAGAACCGAATGCCCATCAATCTTATGGAGCTGAAAGCAATTTGGCTTGTTCTCCTACATCTGATCCCCAATTTAAGGGGCCATGCGGTTCAGGTCCGCTCGGACAATTGGACGGCGGTAGCCTACATCGACCACCAAGGAGGTAAGCCGGATTCTGAGTTGGGTAGAGGAGAACGTTCCCGATTTACATCCCGTGGGTAGAGAACCAGGAGGCAGACTCCCTGAGCTGGATGTCCTTGCGTCTGGGGGAATGGTCTCTCAGCTGGAAGGCCTTTCAAGCTCTGTGCCTCCGCTGGGGGTCGACCGGACGTGGATCTTTTTTCGTCCAGACACAATCACAAACTTCCAAGGTTTGTATCTCTCTCGAGACCCTCTGGCTGTAGCAACAGACACCCTGGCAATCCCCTAGACAGGGTTCAATCTTCTGTATGCTTTTCCTCTGTTTCCGCTCCTGGACCGAGTACTACGCAAGATAGTCCAGTAGGGGGTACCAACCATCCTGGTGGCTCCTCGTTGGCCGAGAAGGAGTTGGTTTGCGGACATAGTAAGGATGTCAACAGATCACTGTCTCATGTCCGACGATCTGGAGCTTCTCACACAGGGGTCGCTTCAGCACCCGAATTTACAGAGGCTGGCTTTGACGGCCTGGCTGTTGAAACCTCCATCCTGACGGAGAAGGGTTTATCGGCCACGGTTATTCACACCATGATTCAGGCACGGAAGAAGACTTCTTCCATGATATACTACAGAGTTTGGCAGGCCTATATTGCTTGGTGTGAGGGCAGGAAGTTTCCTTGCCTGTTTCTAGAGTTTCTGCAATATGGTCTAGACTTGGGCCTCCAGTTGAGCACCCTCAAGGGTCAGGTCTCGGCCCTATCCATTTTTTTCCAGAAGTCTATCGCCAATCATAGATTGAACAGAACCTTTTTTCAGGGGGTCACTCATGTCCGCCCACCGCAAAAAACAGTTTTACCGGTGTGGGACCTAAATCTGGTGTTATCTGCTCTCCAGGGTGCCCCCTTCGAGCCTTTGTATGATGGGTCCCCAACACCCGTTCAGTCCCGCTGTTTGGTGATCGCAATAAGCTTGGGGGGCATGCATAATGCTTGAGCCCCCCTCCCAGCTAACGGCACACTAAGCTCGTAATACTTGCTTTCATTACGAGCCTGTGACGAGAGCGGAGTCCCGCGATTGGCTGCCGGGCGGTCACGTGGGCCGCAGTCGCGTCCTCTGCGCCGGCCACTGGAAGGACCTGCCCACGTGACCACCCGGCGGCCAATTGCGGGACTCTGTTCTTGCCGCGGGCTCATAGCTCATAATGAATGTGAGTATTACTAGCTTAATGTGCTGTTAGAATGCCATCCAGCATTCTGGATGCGCTCCCCCTGAGCTTTTTGCAATCAACAAACAGCGGGACCAACACCCGTTTTTGGTCCGGTGTAAGTAATTGGGCGGCCGGGGGCCGCACACAGAGCTGGAGAAGCAGTTTTGTGCTTTTTCCTCAAGATGGTGGCCCCCGTGAACCTGAGCGCTGGGGGAACAACGCTGCATTGTGGATGAGGTAGGGCTGTTTTTTTCTCTATAAACCCCCCGCCCATCCTGCTTCAGCGCCAGGGATGGGTAGCAGGGCAGTGGGTTACCCTGACACTAGACTTTATGTGATAGGTCAATTAAAACCCCTCAGACCTCTCCACAGCAGAGAATGTAACATATTTAGAGTGTATTCTACTGATAAAATGTATCACAATGTTACAGGACTGTCTGTGATGAAACTATATCCAACCTCTAGACAGAAAGAGCAGGCAATTTATACTTGTCCTTTAACGTTATACTAAAGGCGAGCGTCCGACTGTTACATTTTCTCAGGCTACACGTTGCACTGTCCCAAACTTAAATCCATTTTCAAAAAGACCCTGTAGTTCCTTAGTTATTAGTACAATTATTAGAGCATAGGAGATGCAGAGAAAAATGAGAAGAAACCGCGGGTGTGGCAACAGCGATGTGATGTAAGCACACTGTGTGCTTTACATATATCATATTTTTGTTGTGCCTCTAGTTATTACTGCCTGCACAAAGTGTGACCAGAAAAAGCGGTGAGAGATGGTGCCGGCTAAGAGCATCTTCCGTCTTCTAGCACGTAGTGTGACCAGAGAGGAGGGTGTGGTTTCATAGCTGCAGAGAGAGGCAGACAATCAGGACATCTGGGCTGTTACTGTTCTTGGACCACTGAAGGTTGATTGAAGGACCAGGTCAGCGGGGTGGAGAAAGCTGAATGGGGAGACAGACGTAGTCGGAAGGAGAGTGCTGGAGGGACTCAATGTAAGGTAAGCTACTGATATTTTTGACACTTTTGACTCTCGAATCTATGTAGCAGTGTGGCTGCACTGGCCAATTACTTAAAGCTGACTAAAAGCCTGGGTGGCAGGCACTGGAGTCTAAAAGACTCTGGCCTTTACCCGGGGCATCCCAAATCAGGATGCCCTGTTTGAAACCCCTGGGCTCGCTGGTAAACCTACCTTTCCTGGTGGCTCCCACGGCATTGACGGTGGCCGCATCTCTGGGCTGAGTTTTGCTCCCTGCACCCAGCCATTCAGATAGGCCAGAGCGCACCTCAGGGAGGCTGCTACCTAATGCCGGACTCTACCAGTGGTTCCCCTTTGGGATGCCTAATAATATATACAGGTGATTATATCTTCATATTCTTTAATTGGTGAATAGAGCAGATTGATATGTTTATATGTTTGAGTTGTTATGGTTGGGAATATTCATTCTTCATTTATTGTTTGACTAGTAGCACTTGCACTTTATAAATAAATCGATTTTATAGTGATCCGGATCATAGGCAGGATGTGCACATGCTCAGTTGCACTGTTGGAACACTTTGTTGAATGATTTAACACCTATATCTAGGCATTTGATATCAATTAGTGTGGTGAGACTCTCCCCATCGCCTACACACCTTCATGTTGGTTTGTCCTGTGTGGTGGTGTTCGTTTTATGTGTTTTGTATGTAGTGATTATTAATATGTAATTAATAAAAATGTATTTTTTTATCAATTTATGACTTGAGTGCCTCCCTACATGTTGTTTTTTTGTTTTTTTTGCTCCTTGAGTAGAGACTATTCTCAGTATAAGAATCAGTTTAAGAATTTGTACATTTGTGTGGAAGTATTATTGGATTAATTTGTTAATGTGGACTAAAACCTGTGCACATGTTCTTCAGATTAGCCAGCCAGTCGATTTTAAAAAATGCCGGGTGTGCTTGGCCTTGACGGTGGATTTTTTTTAATCGACCCACCACCAAGCTGAAGGGACGTGGGGATCGTTTAATAGCTTTATTTTGTCCCTAACTTTTTTTCTTGTGTTTTCACTCTAGGTTGAATTTCGAGGTAAACTCTACCTTGCACCACTAACTACAGTAGGTACTGACATGAGTATGATTTGCTTTTTCTGAATGTGTCTGGTCAGAAAAGAAAGAGATCAAATAATCCTGCGTGGCTGACGCCTTTTGATGATCACCCTCTAAGGGAAGTCTGAACAATCCGCTGGGGGTTTGATGGAAGTCTGAACAATCCGCTGGGGGTTTGATGGGAAATAAGCTCAGGCAATAGCGTGAAATAAATAGCTTTGGTGATGCTAGCAACAGAAATATAAATATAACCAAAAAAATCTATGTAAAATGGGGTGGTATTAAAGGGTGCCCGGGGGGAAAGGACCAAAACCCAGGATAGTCAAAATCCTGGGTTTTGGTCCTTTCCCCCAGGCACCCTGATCGGGGGTTCCCCACTGTGTGAAACCCCCCAGATCACCAAAGCCAACTCACCTCTTCCTGGTCCTAAGGCATATGCACGACCGCTCATCCAGTCAGCGCGCTCGGAGCCACTGACGCCACTTCGTCTAAGAAGAGCTTCCTTCTAACAGGGAGTGTGCCTGCTCCGGCCATTCACAAATGCCTGGCGCAAGAACGCGTCCTGATAGAGGGGATACGATCGTGACTCGCCCATGCACGGTGGACCTGGAAACATGGTAGGTGTATGGGGCAACCTGGGGGGTTTCACACAGCGGCCCATCCCGATTTTGGATGCCCGGGGGGAGGGAATCGATTACACAGTTTTTAATCATTACAATAATTTTTAAGTGGACCAAAAGCCACCGTAATTGGCCTGGGAATCTATCAGATAAGATTCCCTCCCCCTGGGGCATCCAAAACCGGGATGCCCTGCTGTGCGAAACCCCCCTGGCCCGTCCATACTTGCCTTGTTTTCCGGTCCAGCGGTGTATGTGCGAGCCGCGGCTGCATCCTCACAATCCCTCTAGCAGGGCACGTGCCAAAGCCAGGCATTTGTGAATGGCCGGCACAGGCACGCTTCCTGTTTGGGGATGAGGCCGTCAGCGCGCTCAGAGCCACTCGCCTTAGACGACGTGACGCCGGCGGCTATGAGCGGCCCCACATGCGCCATAGGACCAGGAAGTTGGCTTCAGCGATCTGGGGGGTTTCGTGCAGCAAGGCACCCACAATCTAGGGGGCCCAGGATAGTCAAAATCCTGGGTTTTGATCCACCTTAAGATGTAAGTAGCTCCTCTTCTGACATATTTGAATTTTTAATATTGCCGCACTCTTTTGCTCCTTTAACCATTTTTGCTGTGTGTTGTCTCCTCTCTTAGTGCGGGAACCTTCCATTCAGAAGAATATGTAAGCGGTATGGAGCGGATATCACCTGCGGGGAGATGGCCATGTGTACTAACCTCCTGCAAGGTCACTCCTCAGAATGGGCGCTGGTGAAGAGACATCACACCGAGGACATTTTTGGTGTACAGGTAAGTATTGGATCTGCAAGATTCAAGTCTACATGATGTACTAAAAAAAAGGAATACAAAAATAACCCCCAAAAGATTCTGCTTTTATTTTTGAACCCAGGATTGACTACCCCAGGTTTTGTTCCTTGGGTGTCCCAAATCGCGTGAACCCCCCCAGATCGGACCTTTCCCCCATCCTACGGTGCATGTGCGGGCTCTCGTCCAATCGGAGCCATTTACTGTTCATATTTAAAGCGGACCAAAACCCACTGAACTTGTGAAATACATTTGACCAAAACCCCTGGAAAACAAAGGTAGCGGCCATTTTGGAGCTTCCTTCCCCAGAATCTCAGTTCAATCCAGGCTGCAGCATGACTGATAATGCACAGCACACGGGAAGCCCAGCAGCACCTCCTGTTTGCAGGCGGCCTGCACATCCGTGAACCGTCCTTTTGTTTTTAAAATTGACCACAGGCAGGAGTTAGAAAAAGGTAAATGCATTTTTAATGTGCGGTAATGTGCTGCTAAATTGCCCTGGGGACAGATGCATATGAGCACTGTTTGTCGCGTTGGTGTGGTTTAAGTAATTTTTGCATGTTGGTCCGCTTTAATGTGGACCAAAACCCAGGATTTTGACTATCCTGGGTTCTGGTCCTTGCCCCCGGGCCACCCGGATCGGGGGTGGCCCACTGTGTGAAACCCCCCCACATTGCCGAAACCAACTTGCCCATCCTGGTCCTACGGTGCATGTGCGGCCGCTCATCCAATCAGCACTCTGCTGGCCTTAGACGAAGGCTTAGACTACGTGACATCAGCGGCTCTGAGTGCTGATTGGACGAGCAGTTTTGGCCAAATCCCCCCCACTACCCTATAACGGGGAGCATGCCCGTGCCAGCCATTCATAAATGCCTGGCACGGGCCCTGCTAGAGGGATAGTGGGGTTGCAGCCCATGCGCCGTTGGACCGGGAAACAAGGTAAGTGAATGCCCCATTGACCTGGGTTGTTTCACACAGTGGGGCATCCCGATTCTGTATGCTCGGGGGGGGGGGGGGGGGGAATCAAAGGTTCCCAGAACAATCGCTGTGGGTTTTGGTCCACTTTAAGTTGTTTTGCTTAGGGGGCATTTCACAAGCGCCTTGTAACTGCGTTAAAATACCCAGTTGATCAATTAAACCTGCACTTTTTACTTACCAGACCAAAAGCCTTTTTAGTCTTTTGTTCTGGTTTAATGCCTCAGCTTTTTTTTTTGTTTTCTTTTTTTTTTTTAAAGCAAAACAAAACCCAGCAGCCACCAACCTTGAATCTAAAAGATTTGTGATGCCCCACTGTGTGAAACCCCATAAAAGCTCACCATTCCCTACTCCATCAGAGCATGTGCGGGCTCTCGTCCAATGAGAGACGCCCGCTATGACTGTCGTTCTGCAGATGGCTCTCCTGTTTTCAATGGATAGTGCTCACTGTCACATCCACGCCGTTGTGTGCGAGATCCAGCCCCAGCCATTTAGATAGGCTGTGACAGGAGCGTGTGCAGATGCAGGGGATGCGGCAGCGCGCTTCCCATTCTAGTAAATGAGCGCCCCCTGCTGAATGATATAGTCATTGAACGAGAGCCTGCGCAAGCCTGGACAGGTTCGGTTTTTTTCTGGATTCTTGGGGGGGTCTCACACAGCGGGGCATCCCCCAGGGGCACGGAACAAAACCCGGGAGTATCCCTTTCCCGGGTTTTATTCTGCTTTAAAGTGGACCAAAACCCATGGTGATTGGCCCCTGGTGCATCCAAAATCGGAATGCCCCACTGTGTGAATCCCCCAGGTCTCCCCATTCAGTTACCTTGTTTCCCAGTCCAACAGCGCATGCGCGAGCCACGGCCGCATCCCCGCTATCCCTCTAGCAGGACGCGTGCCCACGCCAGGCATTTGTGAATGGCCGGCATGCTCCCTGTTAGAGGGAAGCGGGGGATGTGGCTGCTGGCGCGCTCGGAGCCGCTGCTCTTAGATGACGTGACATCAGCGGCTCAGAGCACACTGATTGGACAAGCGGCTGCGCATGTACGTAGGCCCCTGAAAAGGTGAGTTGCCTTAGGCGACCTGGGGGGCTTCACACAGCGGGGCACACCCAAACGGGGGGGAAAGGACCAAAACCCAGGATAGTAAAAGTCCTTGGTTCTGGTCTACTTTAAATGGTGAGCTGTCCCTTGCTAATGGAAATACACACTGTGTCATTCTCTTGCCTTGCAGCTAGAGGGCGGTTTCCCCGACACCATGACCAAATGCGCAGAGGTGCTGAATACAAGCATTGACGTGGACTTTGTTGATATCAATGTGGGCTGTCCAATAGATTTGGTTTACAATAAGGTAGGTTATCTTAATAAGGTTGTTTTCCTTATACCGTATATACTCGAGTATAGGCCGACCCGAATATAAGCCGAGGCACCTAATTTTACCACAAAAAAAATGGAAAAGTTATTGACTCGAGTATAAGCCGAGGGTGGGAAATGCAGCAGCTACCGGTAAATTTCAGCTACCGGGCGGGTTATAGCTTTACTTTGCTCAGACAGAGCAGTTAGGTACAGTAATGGTGGACTGAAACATGATAGCATTCCTAGTCCTGTCTGGATCTTTTATGTGGATTTGGTCTTGTTAGGAAGTGTAGCTGGGCCTTGCAGAAAGGGAGATGGAGGAGGCTCTAATCGACCCTGTGGCCAGCACCTGACTTTTTGCTGGTGCTATGCACACCCACCTATACCATTTGCATACGGTGTGATGTTTAATATTTAAAATATGGTACCTCCTGGATGCTGGACACCAGAAATCCTCACGCGTGCTCCTGACCTGCTGCTGTCCGGACCCGGAAGAGGTTTTCAGGGGGGGGGGGGTCGCTCTTCGCGCTCCTGCGCTCCTCGCGCTCATTGGCTCCGCAGACTGTCAGTCGGCAGATGGGGCTGCGCGGCCGTGGATGGGCGGATGCGTTCCCTGTAATGTAGCGGTTCGTGACTCCAGCGGGGGTCAGGCTGAGAAGGCTGCAGGGAGATGCGGGCGGAGTTGCGAGGCCGCGGCCGCACACCACAGAATCTAAGGTGCGTGCGCACGGCTGCGCAGCCCCATCTGCCGTCTGACAGGGGCTGCGCGGCCGTGCGCGTGCACCTTAGATTCTGTGGTGTGCGTGCGGCCGCGGCCTCGCACCTCCGCCTGCGTCTCCCTGCAGCCTTCTCAGCCTGACCCCCGCTGGAGTCACGAACCGCTACGTTACAGGAAACGCATCCGCCCATCCATCCGCCCATAAGGTAATCCAGCCCTGCCCCTTTTTCTCCTCCATTGCCACTGACTCGAGTATAAGCCGAGGTGGCCTTTTTCAGCCCAAAAAGTGGGCTGAAAAACTCGGCTTATACTCGAGTATATACGGTATATAAAAATAATTCATAAATGGATACAAATGGTGCAGAAGGGCACATGTGGGGAACAAAGCCTAAATGCTATGGCAAGTTGGGGGGAATCAAAGAAATCGCTGACGTTTCCCGGGGTCCTTCTAGATCGGAGGTTGTGCACCATGTTAGGTGTCAAGAAGCCGATTCAGCAAGAAAAAAAGGGCCTCCCTCTGCACCTAACCCCCCCCCCCCCCCCCCCTGCTTTTTACCAATCCCACTATACTCAGACACACACACACACTGCAGTAGTTGATGCCCCCTGGTGGAGGTGGGGTCTGCCACCACAGTTCACCCTGTAGTTTCTGGTCCCATGCTGCTTGGAAATCTGCTGGGGGGCAATAAGTAAGTTTACTGAACATAGGGGCTGGGGGTGGGGCTTGTGGTTAAACCGGACCTTCAGCATGATTTAATGAAAAGCCCAAACCCTTAAAGCGGACCTTCACCCTGAATAAGAGCCTATCTTGTATGTTTCCCACACGCTGTACATAGTTAAATTATCTTTCTTCCCATGAAACCCCCCAGGTGGCCCCATAAATTCACCTTTCCCCGGTCCTATGGCGCATGCGCAGGCTCTCGTCTAATCGGAGTGCTCGGCTGCGCTGGTCAAAATCGGCTGAAGAGGAGGTGAGCGCAGCAGCGCCGGCACCCCCACTAGCCTCTAAGAGAGTGCGTTCCCACACTGGCCATTCGCAAATGCCTGGGGCGGGTGCACGCCCTGCTAAAGGTATAGCTGACGGCAGCCATGCCTTGCACAAGCGCTGATGAAGCGGGGAGCAGGCACGCTCCCTGTTAGAGGGAAGCCGGGGGTGTGGCCGCCAGCCTTAGACGACATGGCGTCAGCAGCTCCGAGTGCGCTGATTGGATGAGCGGCCCTCATGTGCCGTAGGACCGGGAAGGGGTGAATCCTGGGTTTTGATCCACTTTAAAACATGAGTGATAATATTTCCTTTCAAAGTGCTGTGTATTTTTTATTTTTTTTTCTAGGGCGGAGGTTGTGGATTAATGACCAGAGTGAGCAAGTTTGAAAGTATTGTCAAAGGAATGAACACAGTGAGTCGAAGTGTCTGAATATAATGTCTTTGTGGTGTTTTCTGATGTGTGTGGGATAGTCTGTCATGTGTCTGGTAAAGCGGACCAAAACCCTCTAAACTTGTGAAATACATTTGGCCAAAGCCCCTGTCGATACTCCTCCTTAGGGTGTAGAACTAGAAATGGATATTTTTGCTTATCAAATTGCCCTTAATGGAGCAGTATCGCAAAATTTGCATCAAAAAAGATAAATAATTAAATAGCCACACAATAGCTTCTAACGTGTATAAATAATCTGGCGATAGAAAAAGGAAAACATCTATGCCTTTCTTTTAAATGGTATAATGACAATGGCTCAGTCCATTTGCTGAATAGGGGGATCTGCTGGGTTTTATTTAGTGAGCTGCTTCATTCAGCCCACTGGTCTCCTAGCAACACTTTACCTCAGAGGCTGACACTGTAATCAGTGGTAACGGCTGTGTGTGTGTGAGGTGCTGCTTTTGTTATGAGACCAGGTGACTCAAATGTGTAAAATCTATACAAAATAAACTAAACTGACTGAAAATGACTGAAATTCTTCTTTGAATAACTGTGCAGGAAAATCTAAAGGTATTAAAGTGGAACAAAACACTGAGTTGCCGACCCTGAAGTCTATAAGACCCGGCCATTGACCTTGCCCCTTGGGCATTCTAAATTGGGATGCCCCACTGTGTGAAACGACCCCTGGATAACCACAGATCCCCCCATTTTTCTGGCGCGCTCACGCAAATAGTCATTTAGACAGGCCGGGCGGCCAGGAAGGTTACTGCTCAGGCTCCCCATCTGCGTGCAAACAGAGCTGATTGGATGAGAGCCCGCGCATGTGCTGTGGGACAGGGAAAGGTACGTTTTCACAGGTGAACTTGGGGATTTCACAAATCAGGGCATCCCAAGTCGGGATGCCCCTAGGGGCACAAAACAAAGCTCCAGATAGTGAAAATTCTGGGTTGGGCTTTGCTCAAAACACACAAAGCTGAAAGAAAGATCATATGGAAAAATGTGTTGAGAAAAGAGAGAGAAAATGGTAAACTGAAAGATTCTGCAGCAGAGCCAACATGAAGGGAAAACTGTCAAAATCAGCTAAATGACTTCTAGAGCTTTTCTCTCTGTTTTAGATATATGAGTTCTGGCCAGGCAATGTTGCAATGTTGTTATCTTATGCTGGACGGCTGCCAGCACTGAACAGCTGATACTTTGATACATTCTCCTCAGTGTGGAACTGATACATTGTATCTCCCTCTCCTCAGCATGGAACAGGCCAGAGTGCGACACTGACAAGACATAAACATGAGCTATTAGTCTCCAGCTGCTCAACACACACATCATTTTTTTTCTACATTTGTAATTCTTACTCCAACACTTACCTACATTCCAAGTACCATTTAAATATAAGTCACCAAGAAAAATTCGCGATACTGCTCCTTTAAGTACTTTTTTTTTTTTCTATTGCTGTCCCTTCCTGTAAGATGGCAGGGGATCAGTCATTGCATAGGTGTGGCCACACACAGCGGTGGCAATGAATGGAGGAAGCGGAGCCTTACAGCTACAACAGGCGCCATTATCTGGGATTAGAATTAAGCAGGAGCAGTAAAATTTGGCAAAAGGTTCACTTCATGGGGGAGAAATTGAGGGGATGCGTGTTAAAAAAGTGGTTTTTGGTCTGCTTTAAAGATGCCTCACCTGCCACTAGCGCACCACATGCAGGAGGATGAGGCTGAACTTCCCTTTTTCTTCCTTTCTGCAGGTCCTGGATGTTCCGGTGACGGTTAAAATAAGAACTGGCGTGCAGGAGAAAAATAATCTGGCTCATAAACTTATCCCGCAGCTGAGGGATTGGGGCGTTTCTATGATCACAGTGAGTCTTGTTGCAAAGACATAAAAAATTGCTATTGTTTTTTTATATATTATTTTATATATTCATATATATATATATTTCATATATTTCTTCTTATTTAGCGCTGTACAAAGTATAAATACAAACAAAGTAAAATAAAAAGTACAGACCAAATGTTGAGAAAACACAACAATAGGGCAATAGGTGAGGGAGCCCTGCCCTCGCTAGCTCACAGTTTAAAGTGGACCAACACCCAGGATTTTGACTATTCTGAGTTTTGGTCCACTATTGGGGTGCCCCGCTATGTGAAACCCCCCAGATCTCCCGATAAAACTCACCTCACCCGCTCCTACGGCGCTTGTGCGGCCGCTCGTCCAATCAGCGTGCTCGGAGCTGCTGAGGTATGCGTGTCAATGTGACGTCTTAGCTCAGCGGCTCCGGGCGCGCTGGTGGCCACATCTCGCGCTTCCCTCTAACGGAGCGCGCCCACGCGGCCCATTCACAAATGGCTGACGCGAGCACACGCCCTGCTAGAGAGAAGCGTGAGATGCGGCCCGCGCATGCGCCTTTGGACCGGGATTCAGGTACGTGGGGGGGTTTCACACAGCGGGGCATCCCGATTTTGGATGCCCCGCAGAGAGGGATTGGATCGGCCCAGGAATCTATATCGATCCCGCTGGGTGTTGGTCCACTTTAAAGGAAATGTAAGATGTTATGTTAAAGTGGACCAAAACCCAGGATTATCGGCCTGGGAATCTAAAGAATCCCGGGCTGATCAATTCCCTCCCCCGAGGCGACCAAAATGGGGACACCCCGCTGTGTGAAACCCCCCCAGGTCGTCCCACACACTTTCCTTGCTTCCTGGTCCAACGGCACATGCGTGAGCCGCGGGCGCATGCTTGCTATCCCTCTAGCAGGGCGCATGCCCGCACCAGGCATGCTCCCTGTTAGAGGGAAGCGGGCAGATGTGGCCCCCTGCGCGCTTGGAGCTGCTGGCTTAGATGGCGTGACGTCAGTGGCTGCCGATTGGACGAGTGGCCGCGCATGCGCCGTAGGCCCGGAAAGAGGTGAGTTGTGCTCGACGATCTGGGGGGGTTTCACACAGCGGGGCCTCCCCGATCGCTGGGGGAAAGGGCCAAGACCTAGGATAGTCAAAATCCTGGGTTTTGATCCACTCAAAAAACCCTCCTAGTTTCTCAGAACAAGTCCCGCATGCTTGTGTATTAGAATTTCATGGCCCTGTCCCCTGCAGCAGTACCAGTGCCTGTGCACGCCCCCCCCCCTTATTCACTGTAATAGAAGCCCAGTTTACGGGGGATTTGAAGTGCCCCTGTGTGTGCAACTCCAAAAAAGCCAATTATTCTTTCCTGGTGATCCCGTGGCCCCTGTGTGGCCTTTCTCTAATCAGAAAAGATTGCGTTACCTGACAATCTGTCCTAAATAGAGTGCTGGGCACTTCCTGCAGATGCATGCCCAGGCAGGCCATTCAGATATAGCGAGGATCGGCGCCTGCGCCATGGGATTGCTAGATTAGTGAAACATCTGTAATGCCCCGGGGCATGGTCCTGGAGTCTAAAAGACTGTTGTCTGCTAGGCTGTCCTGTGGGTATCCAAATTCGGGATGCCTTGCTGCGTGAAACCCTTGGGGTTGCCCGTAAAATCTCCTTTTCTGGGGACTCCCACGGCAGCATCCTCTGCTTCCCTGTAGCTGAGACCCACTCCTGAGCTCAGACTTTCCAATTAGCTGGAACACACCTAAGCTACAGGGGTGCCGGGGATATGGCCGCTCCTCTATCCCGCGCTCTGTGTGTAATCAGGCCGCATGCCGATCAGTAATATACATGGCATATGGCGCTTATTGGACAAGAGTTTTTTCTTGTGGCATAAGCCAAGGGACAGGTGAGTTTTGAGGGCGGAGTGCCTGTTTCATCAGGATTCCCCTGTGGCAAGCCTTTTTTTTTCTTTAAGTTATACATCTGTATGTAACAACAAACAGTTCTGAGATGACAACATACAATTCAGTGTTGGTAGCATAATACATGTAGCACGTAAAGAAGCAATATAGCCTTGTCGCCCAAAGTTTGAGCCAGCCGGACCCGTTATAGACAGGCGTGCTCGCATCCATCTTCACTTGCCAGCCAGTGGCTTGGAGCCCCTTCCCCCCCCCCTCCCCCCTCTGAGGACCCCAGGAGCGCCCCACAGCCCCGGGGCTGGCAGGGATATGTTGCGACGAAGTGGAGCACGCCGTCTCAAGCCCTGACCTGTTGCACTGTGGGTGACCAGCCAGCGATAATGGTATATTTACCATTACTTGAACAAAGAACCAAACGGGGGGGGGGCGCGGGGTTATACCTAGGGGGTAATAACTAGAATATTAATAATATTATATATATTATTAATATCTGTCCAATGATAACACAATGAATACACGCAAGACTGTAGATTCTTTGGACTTCTGGTATATATGGAGGACACTGAGACAATAGTAAATAATAATAGTATATTGTAGGTAAAATAACAATTCAACCTGACAACAAAATACAACACACAATCAGAGTTAAATGATTGGCATACATATTTCAGCTGGCAGCCTTCATTCCTCCTTTCTCACTTCTCTTTCTGCCTCCTAAGGCTCCCCCAGTTATACCTCCAATCTCCCTTTGATGTCTGGTCTTTCTCTCTTTGATGACTGGTCCTCTTAGTCTTTTATGACTGGTCTTCCTAGTCTGGCTCCTCTTACCTTGCCTTTGTTAGAATGAAACGGATTTTATTGCTTTGTCTCAGAATGCTGATACTATCTACTTTGAATACAGTTCCTGCCCTAGGCCTGCTGGTATTCTAAGCAGCTTCCCACAGATGTCATGCCATGAACCATTTTGCTGTATATGCCTTTATTTAATAAATGACCAAAATTAGTAACAGTTTACAGAAACACCTAACCGCTACACATCCCAAACTATTTTTCGCCCCCCTCTGGGGAGTCCGTGACTGTACCAGGTAGCTGTAAATCTATCAAATCTATTGTCTCTAGAGAGCATAACCTTTTCGAATCTCATTATTTCGTTTACCCCCTGGAACCACAAGGCAATAGAGGGAGGCTCCGCACTGTTCCACACCTGCGGTATACAAGCCTTGGCACAGCAGAGAGTTGCGGTATCTCTTTAGGGGCAAGCCTTTTAATGGAAAGTAAACCTTAGGTCTGATAGAGTGTGAATTTGGTAAATTTTTTGGGGGGTAAGTGCTATTTTTTTTCCCTCCTAGCTTCATGGAAGATCGCGAGAGCAGCGCTACACGAGGCTCGCAGACTGGGATTACATTGGCCAGTGCGCCGACATTGCCGACCCGCTTCCATTGTTTGGTGTGTAACAAATCCAAATGTATAAAGTAAAGGTGGTGTCTCGGTGTAAGGCATAAAATGGTGCTGGCAGCATGTGACCAGTTGGAAGTTATTTATGTGATGCCCGCCTTTTTAAAAGCAACACGTTCTCTTTTTAGGAAATGGGGATATTTTTTCATTTGAGGATGCAAATCGGGCGATGGCGACCGGGGTCTCGGGAATCATGCTGGCAAGGTGAGTCTACATATGGGAGCAGGTTGTTTCATGGCTGGGCTAATCCAAGTGACCGGCATGACTAAAGGCTTAGAAGGACCAAACACTTGTCTGTCCAGGGACTTCAATGCCGTTTTATTGCAACCATTGGAAAGGGGATTCTGGAAGCCCCACACAGGTCCCCAGAAGGTCTGCACTCCGCCCACAAAATATCTAAATAATGTGACTGCACCACACTACCTGATGCCATAAAAAAATATACAATTTTATTAATAATTAAAAATAAAAAAGGACTCTTATGGGAGCCAATACACACAACAATACAAAAAATGACAATATTAAAAAACATATACACACATTACTGAAGCACAGGGGGGTAGAAGAGAGGATAATTGGGCTATATGTTTATAATACAGCAAGTGTTATTCATAGCATGTAATTCATCTCATTGCCAATAGTGAGCAGATAATCAATGAAGTGTTCTGTCATAAAAATGCCTTCCCTGAATATGGGACTATCAGAGAGTAATTATACATGACCCAATATATCACTGTAACTAAATCCTAGCTCAGTGTCTGCTAAGCAGACCAGAAGACACAGCTGATAAACTGACAATGAGGAAACAATCAGAAAGAAATGTGTCAAAGACAATGTTTACATTACCGCATGTAATCTCTTGCCTGCCTCAGAGCCCCCCTGTGTGTGCCGGCCCGCCGACGCATTCCGTGGACTTGCCCACTTCACCAGGGCACAAGAATGGCCATCAATGCCGTTTTAATCATGTTGCTTTTATATTAATCTTAAAGCAGACCTAAAGTTAAAAAAAAAAGACAACCTAGAACAAAACTCCTGTAACCTGATCGATGCACAACCTTTTTTGGTCTAATGCCAACATTGCCCAAGTGTTTGACCTCAGGGAGCCGCAATAAAGGTCGCCTGATCAACTCCCGCGGCGCAAGCTTGAGCTGAAAGCGAGCATGCTGATTGGCTGAGTGGCCCACTCCGTCAATTAGCGTGCTTGCTTTTCTTGGGTCCTCTGATGCTGCCGGCCGCGTCCTCTGCTCACCTTCTAGCTGTGACATGCCCACGTCGCCCATTCACAAAGGCTGGGTGCGCGCACAGCTAGAGGTGAGTCGAGATGGGGATTCCAATTAGTTATGCCCCAAGGAGGGGAACTCAGGTGGCCATGGAGTCTTTGACTCCAGGGCCTTCGAAGTTCCTCTTTAAGCCAGGAAGAGATGAGGTGGCAAGAAGTGGGAAGAGGTGAGATTGAAAGAAGAAGTGGGCAGATGTGGATGGAGATGGGCAGTGTAGCCAGAGGCCACACATTGTGCATCCTGGGTCTAAAGGATAAATGAGTTGACACAAGAGGTTGGGTCACAGGTAATCTGTGAACTGCGGCAAGTGGTCTGGAACCTGTTAGGACAGTGAAGTGAACTGCTTAAAAAGAAACAATACCCAGTAATTTCACTCTTTAGGGTGGTGTTCCTCTCAGACAGGGCATCCCAATTGTGAGAACCCCCCAGGATCAGCCAGGAAACTCGCATCTTGCTGGTTCCCATGCGGGGGGGCGTCACTTTAACTTGGCTCCTTTCGGCTCTGCTGTCCCTGCAGCCACTAGCTAAATCAAATGGAGACAAGTGTGCCCCCAGCCACATTCCTGCTCACCTCCTAGCTGTGGTCGTGCCCACGCTGGCCATTCAGAAAGACCTGGAGTGGCTACGCAACCAGGTATAGCGGGGATGTGGCCGC
Organism: Gastrophryne carolinensis; assembly: GCA_027917425.1. NCBI lineage: Eukaryota > Metazoa > Chordata > Amphibia > Anura > Microhylidae > Gastrophryne > Gastrophryne carolinensis. Next base: position 29,374,601 of record CM051239.1, on the reverse strand, counting down.
GGCACAGACATGCAGAGAGTACTTGAGGAACAGGTGTGCGGATCTGGCGATCTGGGGGGGGCTTCACACATCAGGGCATCCCAGTTGTAGATGCCCCAGGGAGGTAGTTGGATGGCCAGGGCCTCAGATGTTACTCTTAAAGCTAGATGACACGTGAAAGGCATTAATGTTGAGAAGCTAACCCTGGCTGCCATTCTCTGATTTCAGAGGGGCTCTGGTGAAGCCCTGGCTATTTACAGAGATCAAAGAGCAACGCCACTGGGACATCTCCTCCTCAGAGAGATTCAGCATCCTCCAAGATTATTCCAACTACGGTCTGGAGCACTGGGGCTCGGACACGGAGGGGGTGGAGAAGACCAGGCGCTTCATGTTGGAGTGGCTCTCCTTCCTGTGCAGGTATGAGTTGGATTTGCCATGTTGCTTCATCTCCTTGTTTCGTCTTCAATTTGATGAATGTGAACCCATCTGACTTTATGAATTTAATCTAAAATGCTTTCCAGCCAACACACACACACACACACACACACACACACACACACACACACACACACACACACACACACACACACACACACACACTTAATGAAAAGCCCAAACCCTTAATAAAAATATTCCCCGGCATGTAAAATTAACAAAATTCCAGACAGGGTGACCCCTAGAAAACCCTTATGTTCCCCCAAAAAGAGACTTACTCTTGCACTCAAATAATGTCAAAAGATCAAATCATTTTATTGTAATTAGAATTAAAACCAAGTTAAAAACACTAATTTCAAACCATATGCATATTTAGACACCGGGGGGCGCAACTGCTCTCTATTTTAAACAATCAATGTGAGCTGCAGTGATTTCATATAACTATAACACCCAATAACAATAGATTATGTGCATATATTAATCTCAGAACAATGAATTATTAAACATCAAAACTCCTATCCTAATTCATCCTTTATAAAGTGCCAGTGCTTCCATATCAAATAAAAAATCTGTGCAAAAATATTCAAAGGCGTTCCATATGAGAGAGACAACCAAAACAACACATCATCAGACAAGTGCTTACTGTTTTGATGACCAGCAGGTGATCCTCCCGGGCTAAAACCCAACGCGTTTCGAGTTCAAAGATGAACTCTTGCTCACGGCCAGATACGTCCTAATCTACGAGGCTCAAAAAATTAATATTTAACATTTTTAATCACTTTTTATTCTTTCCTTCACTGGCCTGCAGCTCTGTTCGGCACTCTAGAATACAGGTTCCGCCATCTTGGCTCAGAAGCATCACATAGGAGTCAAAAGTGAACGGGTTATAGCTGTGCTTTGCACAAACAAAGCAAAGCTGAGGTCAGTAAATGACAGCAATCCCAGAATGCAGAGCGGCACACTTTCCGTTTGCAGGCAGCCTGAGACTCCATGAGCCACCATCTTGGATGTTTAAAGGCTCATAAAATGCAGTAGGTGTAGGTAGGATCATTTTTAATGTGGACAATCTGGTTTAGGGGTCTGGCTTATTTATGGGCTTGAGGAGCAAATATCTACATTGTTCAATGCTGCTCATGTGTGGCACCCGGTCACACGCTCTAAGGGATTTTTGGTCCATAAAAGATGTTAGTGATTGAGCCAATGCTCAGCCAGTCATTCATTCCACTACCATCATTCAGCCAAAGAGACAGAGCGGTTGTAAACAGACCAGACATCCTGTATTCAATAGGACAGGTCTCCCCATAACATCAGCAAAGTGGGACATTTAGGGATCTCCTGAGCTTTCAGGGGGACAAAATGCTTCAAAGTGGAACCTCTGGTCAGTTTAGATCCCACCTTGCCAAGAGGAATGCTGAATACTTTATTTGACCGCCAAGTAAGTGCAGGATACATACAAGAAATACCATATGTCACACACCCCGCTTCAAGATAATCATTACATGTGGGTAGTATGGTGTGAAGAGGGCGATCTGCAGAGATGATTGGAGGAAAGAAAGCCCCTCCCAGTCCATAAATACCTGGGACCTCCCACTCATTACCCAGTATAAAGAAAGCAGTAAGGCAAGGGACCAGGAAGAGCCAAATATTAGTCATAACAACGCAAGGTTCACAAAACGATGGTTCCAGAATACAAAAGGGCGGGTTGAAGCGGGGTGTGAGACATACTTACAATACCCATTTTACAAGGTGAGTATTCACAAAATGGTATTATTCTAAGTATGTCACACACCCCGCTTCAAGATAATCATTACATGTGGGACATCCAAAAGCAGTGTCCATAAAGGGTGGGGATCCAAAACAAGGCATAAAGCACAACTTAAACTACTGCAGCCTGCAGAACTTTGCGGCCAAAAACAGCATCCGCTGAGGCCCAAACATCAACCTTGTAAAAACTTTGAAAAAGTGTGAACAGAAGACCAGGTAGCGGTCTTGCAAACTTGCTCAACAGAGGCCTGGTGCTGAAAAGCCCAGGAAGCCCCAACCGCACGAGTAGAATGAGCTGTAACACGAAGGGGAGGAGAAGAGAATAGGCCCCAACAATGGCCTGACGAATCCACTTACTGATGGAAGACTTAGCGGGCGCCAAACCTTTCTTGGGCCCAGAGGGTACCACAAAGAAGGCATCAGTCTTACGAAAGGCAGACGTTACCACCAAATAGTACTTCACAACTCGAACCACATCCAGGGAATGCAGGACCCTCTCCTTTTCGTTACTGGGATTAGGACACAGAGAGGGCAAAACAATGTCTTGATTTAAGTGAAAAGGCAGAAAACCACCTGAGGAAGGAATTCCGGGTTAAAACGGAAAACCACCTTGTCCTGATGTCTTTCAAAATACGGGACCTGAATGGGCAGAGCCGCCAACTCAGAAACACGCCGAACAGAAGTGATAGCTACCAAAAAGGCCACCTTCTGAGTAAGGGAAGACAAGGCAAAATCATGCAAGGGCTCAAAGGGAGGACCCTGAAGAGCAGAAAGAACCAAATTCAAATCCCAAACCGGAATCAGAGCCTTCCTAGGGGGCCGCACGTGCGTAACCCCCTGGAAAAAGGTCTTAACCAGCGGATGAAGCGCAAAAGATCTTTGGAAAAACACCGCCAGGGCAGACACCTGCCCCTTCAGAGTATTAAGTTGGAGTCCTATATCCAAACCGTGTTGCAGGAACTCCAGGATTCTAGAAATAGAGAATTCCCTGCAAGGGAAAGCCCTAGTCTCACACCAATCAATATAAGACCTCCAAGTCCTATAGTAAACGGAAGAAGAAGACCTCTTCCTAGCGCTAATAAGAGTCTGAATAACCGCATCAGAAAGACCTTCCTCCTTCAAGATGGAGGTTTTAGCAGCCACGCCGTCAAAGCCAGCGTTGGTAAATTGGGGCAACGTAGATGACCCTGTGTGTGCAGATCCGGCAGCAGGGGCAGAACGAACTGATCTTCTGCTAACCTTAGCACGTCTGCGAACCAAACCTGTCTTGGCCACCTTGGAGCCACCAGAATTGCTGACGCTCCTTCCAGAGCCAGCTTGCGCACTACTCTGGCTACCATGGGAAACGGAGGGAACAGATACAGAAACCCCAGATCCCTCCAGTTCAGGGACATGGCGTCCGTCGCGAAGGCTAGCGGAACCTTCGCCAGAGACACAGATGCCGGAAGTTTGTGATTGTGACGGGAGGCAAAGAGGTCCACCACCGGTGAACCCCACCTGAGACAAATTGAATGAAACACCTTGGGACTGAGATGCCACTCCCCCTTGCGGGCTGACCACCTACTCCCGGAAAGTGAACTGCCGAGATGCACGGGACGTGGCTCTCCGCCCAGTCCAGAATCAACGACACTTCCCTGAGGGCACTCCTGCTGCGAGTCCCTCCCTGGTGATTGATGTAGGCAACCGCCGTCCGATTGTCCGACCGAACCTGGGCCGGCAAGCCCTGCAGGAGATGAGTCAAACGAAAAAGAACCTGATGGCTCTCAATTCCAGAATGTTGATAGGCTCGTGGGCTTCCAGGGGTCCCCACAACCCCTGAAATTGCAGATCCTTCCAGAAGCCCCCCCATCCTGAGAGGCTGGCATCCGTGGTGACCACCTCCCAACGAGGAGTCTGAAAAGACCTGCCCTTCAACAGATTGGTTGAGTTCAGACACCACCTGAGTGGTCGGCGAACCCGGGGAGACATCAGAAAGTCCTCGTGTGAAACTGGGCAAAGGGGACTGCCTCGAAGGAGGCCACCATCAACCCCACCAGTCTCATTCCTAGTCGAATGGTCGGACGAGGAATGGACATGAGCGACCGAATCAATTCCTGAATCAAAAGAACCTTGGATTGAAGAAGGAACACTCTGGCCTGATCTGTATCCAGAGACATTCCCAGAAAGGATACTATCCTGGATGGGTAAAAGGAGGACTTGGTGTAGTTGATCACCCAGAAGAACCTCTCCATAGTGGATATTACCGTCCTGGCTGAATGATGATGCCATGATGAGGAGATCGTCCAGATATGGCACTATGCGAATTCCCTGCGCTCTAAGAAGAGCCATCACCCCAGCGAGCACCTTGGTGAAAAACCCTTGGAGCTGTGGTGAGACCAAAAGGAAGAGCTACAAACTGAAAGTGCCGATCTTCCACCACAAACCTGAGGAATCTCTGGTGCGCGGGAAAAATCGGAACATGGCGGAAAGCGTCCTTGATGTCTCTCCGTCCCCCTGACGGAGAGCGCGGATAGCTGAACTAAGCGATTCCATGCAAAATTTTCGCAGCCTGATAAACCTGTTGAGGATCTTCAGATCCAGGATGGGCCGGATAGAGCCATCCTTTTTGGGGACCGTGAACAGATTTGAGTAAAATCCCCGACCCTGATCTGATAGGAGCACTGGCGAGATGACCTCTATCTCCAGAAGACTTGAAAACGCCTCCCGAAGCCCCTGTGCGCCAGGTGCATCCGTGGGCACCCTAGCCATGAAGAAAAGCGGAGGAGGACGGGCCTCGAACTCCAACTTGTAGCCGGAAGACACGACTTCCCGGATCCATTTGTCCGAAACTGGCGCAACCAAACTGAACGCCTTATAGTCACCATCAGAGCAGAAGCTCCCCAAGGCGGCTAACATGAAAGACAAGAATAACTCACAACGTTTAAGTCCCAGAAATTCGTCACTGTCCGGGTGCAAACCGGAAGATGACAACAAGTCTCTGACCACCGACCTGGTAGCCACCACCAGCAGAGACGGAGCGCAAAAAAAAAAAAAAAAAGGCTGTATGGCTGCCCCAATGCTGGCGAAACCATGACAAGCCATCTGGTCAATTTGTTTATCCCCTCCATCTTTAAGAGAAGAGCAATCGGGGTTATTCAAAAACGGCTGAATTGGATAACCCCTGAATTGGTGCATCCACCTCAGGGGGGGACGTCCAGCGCTTAACCGTGTCCGAAGGGAAAGGATATCTTTTATCCCAACTCTGAGGAATGCCTGGGGGCCGAGCCGGCCTCTCCCATTCCTTAGAAATAATCTTATCAAAATGCCTTTGATTAGGGAATTCCAAGCGCGGCTTGGATTCCTCATAAAACTCCCCTTGTTGATGAGGAGCAACCTCCGGAGGAGAAATAGCCAGAACCTCAAACATCCAAAGAACTCCCTGACCCCTTCTCAGAGTCCGCGCCAACAAATTGCTGGTCGTCCGAATAATCCGATTCGTCAAATAGCTCCCCTTCCTCCAGAGGGGTGTAATCTGACCAATCCAGGCGATCCTCATCGTCATATTCAAATGTTGGTGGGACAGGTGACAAATGCTTTCTCTTAGCTGGAGCCTTCTTGGCAACCGCAGAAGAAATACATTTTTCAATATTGGTCAATCTAGCACACACATCAGATTGCGACTGCCCACCCGTGACAACGTCACACGGGCCAAGACGGGGTGGGAAGGGGATGACGCCGGCGGTGCTGACCCAGACGCCTGGGGTTCTGACTGCCGTATAATAGTCTGCTGTGCACATGGTATACATAGAAATACGTCATCTCCTGTTAGGGATACCCCACAGCCCATGCACTTCCGGGATTGCCCCGAGGGGAGCCCGGTATCTGGGGATGCCTCCATACGGTGAACTTATATGTAGTCGCAATGACCGAGGGAATTACGCTAGTAAGCAACCCGGGATGCCCTTATAATTGTCCCAAGGATTTTAACATGGAATTTAACCCAGGGACCCAAGGACCGGAAGAAGACCCCTTAAAACCTAAGGCGTTCTACCTGAAAGACTGCCGGATATAAAGGGTTACATATAAGTATATATATATATATATATATATATATATATATATATATATATATAATATAGGGGGCCCATAGGGCCACTCACTGTGCCTTCCTGCGTGAGGTAAATGGCGTCCACCACACACGCAGCTCACAGAGGCAGAGAGGATCCTGTGGGTGTGGCCAGCGCGGAGCGCGCGATATGCGTAGCTCCGCCCCCTTACAGAGCAGAAAGCGGGCTCCGCAGTGGGTCTGCCTAACAGGGGCGGGCCGTGGCGTCCCGCTCAACAGCCCGGCCCCGCCCCTAATGGCAAAATGTGTGAGGTAAATTACCTCAGAAAAACACTATAGCGCACACATATACCGGCGCCATGGCAAGAACAGCAGCCGCGGCGCCGGTAACCACAAAGACCCCAGGGATGTAATGGGTGCGGGCCGCGGCGACGCGCAATCGCCCGGCCCCGCCCACTGTGGCCAGCGCGTGAGGGGAGATTTCCCCTCACAAGATTAAGGGAACCGCCAGCGCAAATAACCGCGCCGCGCCCATTGCGGTAGTCACCGCAACAAAAAACAGTAAAGCCAGGGGGACAAGCCAGCGCCAACAGCCGGCCCCACCCCCCAACTACAACTTCTGAGGACAAAAGTTCTCCTCAGCTCTGGCGCCAGTAGCAGCAAGCGCCGCTGTTAAAGTGAAACAATGCACAATAAATAAATCCTAACTCTGAGGTAAAAAAAGGTGGCCCCCGACATTTTATCCCCACCACCACAGGAGAAGGGCATCAGGAAAGGGGGGCCAAGGGACAGGGCATCCCAAACCGGGGTCACCAGCCCGGATAACCGCCTACCCTCTGGTACAGGGTCTCGCGGTGGAGCATGGCTCCAGAGCACTAAAAGTGCCATTCTACCCTCACCCGGGATACAGCCTAGACTGGGAGGCATGTGTATTGGGACTTATAAAAAACATAACCGGTTGGAAATAGAGAGAAAAGCGGGCCGGGAATAAACCCGGCTACCTGAAATCCCCCTGTGCAAGGAGGAGACATCATCTTCTGACTTGCTCGCCGTCTGCAGAGATGGAAAACTGGGTAATGAGTGGGAGGTCCCAGGTATTTATGGACTGGGAGGGGCTTTCTTTCCTCCAATCATCTCTGCAGATCGCCCTCTTCACACCATACTACCCACATGTAATGATTATCTTGAAGCGGGGTGTGTGACATACTTAGAATAATGCTTTTTGGCAAGGAGATACATCATGAGAGCTATAAACAATAACATATAATACATTGTAGTAACACAGTAGTGATGGGTAAAAGTTCAGTGCAGGTTATTCAGTAAAGACTGAATTAATTCATGGGGCATAACGGAACTGAGTTTAAGAACCATTCACCTATATTTGTTTAGTGCCATAACGGCCAAAGGAAAAGGAAAAAAACCTTTTTGCCTGGAGGTTTTAGTCGAAAGAGCCAGGCATCTGCGACCAGAGGGTAAGGGCCTGAAGAAGGAATGCTCTGGGTGCTTTGAGTCCTCAGCTATATTTTTTAGCCTTTGAGCATATTCATCTGCCCATGAATTGCTCCTTCAGAGATGGTAAAGGGCATCCTATGATGTCCTGGTAATCCTCCTCAGCCTATTCTTGTCTTTGGCTGTAGCCCCGCTGTACCAAACAGTGAAGGAGGAGGTCAGTAGCGATCATATGGCAGCATTGTAAAAGGTTTTTAGAATCCTTTTAGACATACCGTATCTTACCAATTGTCTTAAGAAGTCTAGCCTCTGTTGGGCCTTCTTTAAGGAAAATGTGGGTTCAGATGCTAAATGGACAAATTATTTTTACAGGGTTTCTGTAAAGATAGAAAATTAGCCATACACACGTATTGCTCCCCTGGGGACTTCCCATTGAGTGCAGCGCTTTATTGACATTCCTCCACTCTTCTGCCATCTTCTGGCATCAGAATGACTCAGAAACAAAGGTCTTCAGGAAATACAATGTTTTCGACCAGGGGCCTGCTACTTCGATTGTCACTGCCCAAATGACTGCCTCTTTTGCTTGCTTAAAGCGGACCTTCACCTCTAATAAGAGCCTATCTTATATGTTTCCCACACCCTGTACATACAGATCGCTCACTCGAAAATTATCCTACCTGCATCTACTGCACATTATGAACCTTTAAACATCCAAGTTGGCGGCTCGTGGAGCATCAGGCAGCCTGCAAACAGTCTTCTGAATGTGCCGCTCTGCATCCTGGGATTGCTGTCCTTTCCCTGACCCCAGCTCTGTTCTGTCTGTGCAGAGCACAACTATAACCCACTCTCTGCACTTTATCCCGCTCTCCTTTCCTCAGTATGTGTGATACTTTCAAGTCAAGATGGCGGCTCCCGTATCCTAGATTCCTGAACAGAGTTGCAGCCCAGTGGGGTAAAGAATAATAAGTGGCTAAAAACTTTATATATTAATTTTAGTTGCTGGGGAATCGTTTTTTAATGGTTTGGTATTTTCATTATTTTTCATGCTGAAGGTCCGGTTTAAATACAGGTTTAGACAAAGGAGCTAAAATGACCATTCTAATTGGATGCCTGGACACATGTCGGACGTCCATTGGATATTTCAAATATATACAGATTCACATATATGGATGGTATAGTTCAGGCATGAAGAACATCTGTTTCTCATTAAGCAGACATAACATTCACCCCTCCACACACTGATAATGTGAGAGATGGCATAAAGGCGGCTAGAACTAAATAATACTAATTATAATATGTAATTTTCAACCTCGCTTCTTTGGCGCATGTCCCCACTAGTACAAGCCGAGACAGACTGGCAAAGCTGATGTAGTGGTGGTGGTGGGGGGGGGGGGGTCCTGCTGTCAACCTGGGTAATCCAGCAGAAGGCCTTTTTATATTTTAGGATCTGGGGTTGCAATGTATCCAATCACAGGTGAGTGATGTGAGCAAGTGAATTTTTTTTTTGTGTATTAGTATTGAAGTATGAGATTGTTAAACTTTTCTAGGCCACCACTCACACGGGGTCCAAAAGTGTTTAGTAGCAATAACAATGTCATTCCTTTTTTTTGAGGCCCAGGTTTCTGTTTCTATACAGGTATATTCCCGTTGGCTTACTGGAACGACTGCCTCAGAAGATCAATGAGCGACCTCCTTATTACATGGGAAGAGACTACTTGGAAACGCTCATGGCCAGCCAAAATGTAGGCGACTGGATCAAAATCAGGTAGGAGTATATACAGTGTTTCCCTCCAAATTAAGTCCTACTGTGACTTTTTTTTTTCATAAATGCTTTAAAATATAAGCTCTACCCCTGAAAATAAGCTCTAGTTACAGAGGGACGGGGGCAGCTGTGCGGCCTCCCCCCATCTGTGCCAGCTGCGGAGGGATGGGGTTGGCTGGGCTGTAGCTACTTCCCTCATCAGAGACACTTGCTGTGGAGGGATGGGGATGGCTATCTGTCCCTCTGCCCAGCTATCTACCCCTCTATTTAACTATCTATCTCGTATCTATCTATCTCGTATCTATCTATCTCGTATCTATCTATCTCGTATCTATCTATCTCGTATCTATCTATCTCGTATCTATCTATCTCGTATCTATCTATCTCGTATCTATCTATCTCGTATCTATCTATCTCGTATCTATCTATCTCGTATCTATCTATCTCGTATCTATCTATCTATCTCATCAATATCTATCTATATAATCAATATCTATCTATTCCATATCTATCTATTCCATATCTATCTATTCCATATCTATCTATTCCATATCTATCTATTCCATATCTATCTATTCCATATCTATCTATTCCATATCTATCTAATCAATATCTATCTAATCAATATCTATCTAATCAATATCTATCTAATCAATATCTATCTAATCAATATCTATCTAATCAATATCTATCTAATCAATATCTATCTAATCAATATCTATCTAATCAATATCTATCTAATCAATATCTATCTAATCAATATCTATCTAATCAATATCTATCTATCTCTCGATCTCGTATCTATCTCTCGATCTCGTATCTATCTTTTGATCTCGTATCTATCTTTTGATCTCGTATCTATCTTTTGATCTCGTATCTATCTATCTATCTATCTCGTATCTATCTATCTCGTATCTATCTATCTCGTATCTCTCTATCTATCTATCTCGTATCTCTCTATCTATCTATCTCGTATCTCTCTATCTATCTCGTATCTCTCTATCTATCTATCTATCTATCTATCTATCTATCTATCTATCTCGTATCTCTCTATCTATCTATCTATCTATCTATCTCGTATCTATCTATCTATCTCGTATCTCTCTATCTATCTATCTATCTATCGATCTCGTATCTATCTATCTCGTATCTATCTATCTCGTATCTATCTATCTATCTCGTATCTCTCTATCTATCTATCTCGTATCTCTCTATCTATCTATCTCGTATCTCTCTATCTATCTATCTATCTATCTATCTATCTCGTATCTATCTATCTATCTCGTATCTCTCTATCTATCTATCTATCTATCTATCTCGTATCTATCTATCTATCTATCTCGTATCTATCTATCTATCTCGTATCTATCTATCTATCTCGTATCTATCTTTTGATCTCGTATCTATCTTTTGATCTCGTATCTATCTTTTGATCTCGTATCTATCTTTTGATATCGTATCTATCTTTCGATCTCGTATCTATCTTTCGATCTCGTATCTATCTATCTATCTCGTATCTATCTATCTATCTATCTCGTATCTATCTATCTCGTATCTATCTATCTCGTATCTCTCTATCTATCTATCTCGTATCTCTCTATCTATCTATCTCGTATCTCTCTATCTATCTCGTATCTCTCTATCTATCTCGTATCTATCTATCTATCTATCTCGTATCTATCTATCTCGTATCTATCTATCTCGTATCTATCTATCTCGTATCTATCTATCTCGTATCTATCTATCTCGTATCTCTCTATCTATCTATCTCGTATCTCTCTATCTATCTATCTCGTATCTCTCTATCTATCTCGTATCTCTCTATCTATCTATCTATCTATCTATCTATCTATCTATCTATCTATCTATCTATCTCGTATCTCTCTATCTATCTATCTATCTATCTATCTATCTATCTCGTATCTATCTATCTATCTCGTATCTCTCTATCTATCTATCTATCTATCTCGTATCTCTCTATCTATCTATCTATCTCGTATCTATCTATCTATCTCGTATCTATCTATCTATCTCGTATCTATCTATCTCGTATCTATCTATCTATCTCGTATCTATCTATCTCGTATCTATCTATCTCGTATCTCTCTATCTATCTATCTCGTATCTCTCTATCTATCTATCTCGTATCTCTCTATCTATCTCGTATCTCTCTATCTATCTATCTATCTATCTCGTATCTCTCTATCTATCTATCTATCTATCTATCTATCTATCTCGTATCTATCTATCTATCTCGTATCTCTCTATCTATCTATCTATCTATCTATCTATCTATCTATCTCGTATCTCTCTATCTATCTATCTCGTATCTATCTATCTATCTCGTATCTATCTATCTCGTATCTATCTATCTATCTCGTATCTATCTATCTATCTCGTATCTATCTATCTCGTATCTATCTATCTCGTATCTCTCTATCTATCTATCTCGTATCTCTCTATCTATCTATCTATCTCGTATCTCTCTATCTATCTCGTATCTCTCTATCTATCTATCTCGTATCTCTCTATCTATCTCGTATCTATCTCGTATCTATCTCGTATCTATCTCGTATCTATCTCGTATCTATCTCGTATCTATCTCGTATCTATCTCGTATCTATCTCGTATCTATCTCGTATCTATCTCGTATCTATCTCGTATCTATCTCGTATCTATCTCGTATCTATCTCGTATCTATCTCGTATCTATCTCGTATCTATCTCGTATCTATCTCGTATCTATCTATAAGGTATGGAATGGCGGTGGTGTGTTCAGATGGGCCTAGATATCCAGAATACCTTTTGTGCATTTTTTTCTAAGAATATTTTTGTAATGGTTTGTCCTACATTAAAATTCATACATAAAACTCCAGACACACATGCGCTTTCTCTCCCTTTTCCCCCTATTTTCCCCCTATTTTCCCCCTATTTTCCCCCTATTTTCCCCCTATGAGAACAGTGTTAAAGGAGCCATTTTAAAGCCTCTCAAAATCTCCAGGCATACATGAATACCTTATGTATGTTAAGTAAAGCCGCTTTCTGTACTTCCATTTCTATGCATGACTGAGCTGGGAACAGCATGTCATGGTGCAGCTTTATTAGTCTTCAGCATAATTTGCTGTGATCAGAGACGACTGCTGGACCACTGTGGCTTGCTGTCCTGAGAACTCCAAGGAATAGAATAGCTGTTAGACCACTTTGTATGGTCCTGGAGGAATGGAATTGAAAGGAGGGCAAACTTCGGAGCCCTGCTGCAGGAAATGGAGCAGGCTTCAGATGAGCTGCCTGGACAGTCCCTTTTAAAAGTTATAGACCAAAATAAAATGACCTCCGGTTTCAGTACCTTCAGCCCAAGGGCCAATCACGTCTTCCTCAGCCTCACTTAGTCCCTTGAATGGGACAGACAATCCAGGGACAGTGAGGGACCGAGGGAGAGCAGACTTCCCATAAATATCCTGGAACTGAGGGCAATTATACTGTCTCTCACACTCTGGACCTCCGATCTGGGGGGGGGTCATCCTGTGATTCAACGAATCACTTACCAGGAGTGATCAACCTGCAGGCCGATTGTCTGAGCAGAACAGTTCTGCATCAGTGAGTCCCTCAGTCAGAGGGGTTTTCAGTCTCTTTGCATGTGCTGGGGCCTCTCGGATGTAGATTTGGAAGGTTCTGAGATTTGGGTCTCTGTCCAGGAACCCTCTAGCAATAGTAACAGATGCACTGACCCATCCTTGGTCAGCATTTAGGCTTCTTATGCGTTCCCTTCGTTTCCATTCCTAGGTCGAGTACTAAAAGAGGATGGCTAGCCAGGGGGTTCCAGCCATTCTGGTGGCTCCTCGCTGGCCGATGAGAAGCTGATTCTCAGACATAGTAAGAATGTCAAAAGGCAACCCATGGAGGTTGCCCAACGATCCAGATCTTCTCACACAGGAGCTGCTGCAGCACCCCAATTCACGAGTTCTGGCTCTGACGACCTGGCTATTGAAACCTCCATCTTGACAGAAAGGGGTTTTGTAATAGGACATTATACTGTACATTAGCTAATTAAAAACCACATGTATACATCAGAGGTTGCACGATTCCAGCATGACCTCTCTCCAGGAAAGACAACTTTGGTACCTGAGCTCTCTGGCATTAATGCACAGGTTGGACACTCACCCCTCCCCCTGGGGATGGACCACAATCTCCATCCTCCTGGCAGCCCTCGGCTAAAACTCCTAAAATTAATATGTGGCCTAACTTTTTGATGGCCTATAGTCCTGATCCTGGTGCCAAGTGACCCAGTTGTGAGCTGCACACACTGTTAGACGGACACTGCTGTTTGATCATACATCATACATCGTACATTCTGGAAAGACTTGGGACCCAAGTATGTAGGCATTATGAATTACATATTCAAAAGATGAGATTGGTTCATGATTAATGTATATTGTGGCTCTATAATTTCCTGCACCATAATGAGGCCTATATGTCTGCGGGACTCCTTTGACGCTTGCATTCGGGACAAGCTCATGGCGGGGACTTCCAGCTGGTCGGGCCCTCACAGCCTTAGGTGTAAACTGGATCGGCACATGGTCTTTTATCAACTGAGGTTTTTCCTGAGGTGAGGAATTTTATATAGGGTCTATTGTTTACTGACCAGTTCCTGCCACCTGGGTAAGCATTTCAGATGGGTTTACAGATGAGCAGGTCAGAGAGGTGCTAATATAATAGTTTTTCCTCACAATTGCATAGCTACACTAAAGGGCTGATTCCTCACAGCCCTTCTCTCTTGCTCCTGTTGTGAAGAAACATTTGAACAAAACTTGTTTCCTATGCTGTAATGTCATGTTTTTAGTGTCTTAAGTCATAACGGACTTCTTCCTCTTATTTCCTTTTACAAGATGTTTACGTTTGCTGATATTACCATGGTTGTAGACCTCCGCAGTGTTAACCCTTTAAATGCCAAGCACGTAGTTTCTACGTGGTTGCTTCTCCTACCGTTAAGTGCCAAGCACGTAGAAACTACGTGCCTGGCATTTCCCCCAAACAGTTAAAAAATAGAAAAAAAAAATCACTTACCTCCGGTATCCTTGTGAAGCCTGGGGTCCCCTCTTCCTTGGGGGGGCATCCGATCGCCCCCCCGTCGTCCTCCGTCTTCAGGGGGGGGCCCGAAACCAGCCGCCCCCCCCCCCCGTTTCCAGCGCTGATCGCCGATCGCCGCTGTAAAAAAAAAAAATAAAACTGTCATTTACTCACCTCCGCGCCCGAGCCTTCTGTCCGGGTCTCCTCTTCACCAGGGGGGGGTCCGATCCCCCCCCTGGGCTGCGCAGTCTTCAGGTGAGGACCCTCTTCCGGGTCCTCACCTCTTGTAATGGCGGCGACGGCCGCCGCCGCTTAGCCCCGCCCATTGTGGGAGGAGCGGGATGACGTCATCCCGCTCCTCCTATACCCCCTCCGAGCTCCGGCATCTGTCAGATGCCGGTGGTGATCGGAGCAGAGCGGGTGTCAGGTGAGGAGGCTCCGATCGGAGCCCCCTCACCTGTCACCCGCCCTGCGCCGATCACCACCGGCATCTGTCAGTGACAGCGGCGCGGGACAGCGGCGAGGGACGTCGGATCGGAGGTGAGTATAGTGTAAAAAAAAGAAAAATAAAGATTTTTTTTTCTCTGTGTGTGTGTCATTTTTTTACTATTAACCCCTTGTGAACTGGTAAGGGGTCCATGACCCCTATACCAGTTCACAAGGCTGGGGAGATGGCAAGCCACCTGCGCTAGCGGGTGGCTTGCCATTAACCCCTGGCACCCCCATTACCTGCCTCCCCAAAGGCCAGGGGGGGGCAGAAGAGCCCGGGCCCACATGGGCTATGTGGGCTCGTAGGCTGCAGGGTGGGGGGGCCACATAAGCTGGCCCCCCCACTCTGTGCCTACAAGCCCCCATAGCTGGTCCCGGGCTGGTTACTGTGGGTAAGGGGGACCCCACGTCAATTTTTTTTTTGATTTTTAAGGGTTTTTAACCCTTAAAAATCAAAAAAAAAATGGGGTCCGCCCCCCCTGGGAGGGGGGACCCTATGTCATTTTTTTTTTTGATTAACCCTTTGTAATCTGTCATCCAGCAGCTATAAAAGGCTTCTAGCAAGTGAGCAGAAGCCAGTGATCGCCGAGGGACAGAGTGCTCCAGGATGGATGGGAGGTGAGTATAGTGTAAAAAAAAAAAAAAATTAATAAAATATTTTTTTCTTTATGTGTGTGTGTCATTATTTACTTTTAACCCCTTGTGAACTGGTAAGGGGTCCATGACCCCTATACCAGTTCACAAGGCTGGGGAGATGGCAAGCCACCTGCGCTAGCGGGTGGCTTGCCATTAACCCCCGGCACCCCCATTACCTGCCTCCCCAAAGGCCAGGGGGGGGCAGAAGAGCCCGGGCCCACATGGGCTATGTGGGCTCGTAGGCTGCAGGGTGGGGGGGCCACAAAAGCTGGCCCCCCCACTCTGTGCCTACAAGCCCCCATAGCTGGTCCCGGGCTGGTTACTTTGGGTAAGGGGGACCCCACGTCAATTTTTTTTTTGATTTTTAAGGGTTTTTAACCCTTAAAAATAAAAAAAAAAATGGGGTCTCCCTCCCCTGGGAGGGGGGACCCTATGTCATTTTTTTTCCCGATTTAACCCTTTGTAGTGTGGATGGTTTTTGTATTTTTTTTGTGAATGTTATAAAATACTTGTTTCAGTTAGGGGGGTCTCCTGGGCAGGAACGGGGGGCTACCGATAAATATGTGGTACCGTTCTAATCGGTAGAAATGGGGCTTTCACATGCAATATGATTTTCCTTAATAAAATACATTTTTTATTTAAAATAAAGGAGTCAATTTTCTAAAAAAATGTTTTTATTTATTTATTTTTTTTTCACTTAATAATATTGTAAAAAAAAAAAAAAAAAATTACAAACAAGACATTTCATGTTAAAGTCTAAACTCTGCTGCAAAAAATATATATATAATTTTTCTGAAAGTTACAGCAAAAATGGCGCAAAACATGTCGCAAAACATGACGCAAAATGGGGAAAATGGCCTGTCAACAGAGGGTGACAAAATCTCAAGTAGGCTGGCAATTAAAAGGGTTAATAGTACCTATGCATGTTGGGTATTGTTCTGTTCGGGGGACCTTGCGCTTTCAGACTTAGCTTGTTTTTTCTGGTTTGCATATTTATATTTTAGGAAAAGGTGTTTTTTATTCAGCTTTTTTATACATTTTTTAGGGAAACCCTGCGCAACCAAAGAATTCTTTGAGGAATTAATTCCAGAAAGATGAGCCCACTAGAACAAGCTGGGTACCCTTAAAAAGCTTAACGTGTGTACTTTCAGGGAATATATGGTTTATGGGGGATATTCCAAATGTAAAGGGTTGTTTTGGTTGAAAAATCGCAAGGTGCGCACTTTGTCTGCAGAGCTGAAATTTTCAAGTAAAATTACCGTTATGCGCATGCTTTACTTTGGGGTGTTTGGCAACTCTTCCCTTGACAGAACCTATGCATGTTGGGTGTTGTTCTGTTCGGGGGATGTTGCGTTTTCAGATTAAACTTGTTTTTTCTTGTTTGTATATAGTTTTTTTAGGAAAATGTGGCTTTGATTCTGCTTTTTTATCCTTTTTTTAGGGAAACTCTTTGTAACCAAAGATTACGTTGAGGGATTACTTCCAGAAAACTATGGCCACATCCACAAGCTTGGTACCCCTAGAAAGCCTGAGGTGTGTACTTCCAGAGAATATATAGTTTGTTGGGGGTATTTCAAATGTAAAGGGTTGTTTTTCTGGAAAAACCGCAAGGTGCGCATATTGCGTAGCACAGTTGTATTTTATCTGAAAATCTCCTAAAGCGCTGTTTCAGTTTGGGGGAGTCTCCTGGGCAGGAAAGGGTGTCTACCTATACATATGTGGTACCGCTGTAACCAGGAGAAATTGGGATTTCACACGCAATAAGATTTTATTGACAAACTTACATTTTTTATTCCAAAAAAAACTACAATATGTAAAATTTTTTTTTTTTTTTTTTTTTTTTGCACATATTTCACCCAAAAATATTAAGAATACACCTAACAAATGACAAACAAGACATTTCATGTTAAAGCCCAGACTCTGCTGAAAAAAACAATATATCATTTTCCTGGGAAATCCCTGGAAATCCCTTCAAAAATCACATTTGAACATGGGGAGCGCAAAATAGTGCAAAATGGTCTGGCAACAGAGTGTGACAAAAACTCCAGGTAGGCTGGCACTTAAAGGGTTAATGAAATCTCTTTCGGGACTTGGGTAGAAAATTTCCTGGTGTAAAGACCATAAGTAGATTCAGAAGATTCAGTAAACCTTTAGATCATAATAGACAATGTCACCTAGAACCTCAACTGATCAACCTTGATGAAACAGAGGTCAAAGTGGTCAACGACATTACGTTTCTGGGAATTGTATATTCTCAAGACTTAAAATAGTGCAAGCGTACAAATGATATAGGCAAGGCTCAACAAAGCCAGCTTTAAGCATCTGGACCACATTTTTACTGCCGCTTTTGAGTCTATCCTAAGTGCTTCCCTCTTAGTCTGCTGTGATGGTGATACCATCAAAGATGAGCTTTGGTTGGGGTAAAGTAAATAGAAATTGTAAGATGATAGGTTCCCTCAATCATCATTGGAGGAACAGATCCACAGAAGGATCATAACTTGGGCAAGGAAAATAAATGCACCATCACCCCTGTCTCATCGGTACTTCAGACACCTGCAAAACCATTTCTCATCTCTACTATTTCGGAGCACCACCAGTAGCAACACTTGGGCAAGATAGAAAAAAACGACCTCCCCCTGACCTATATAGTTCTTTTCTTGAAGTCGTAAGGGACTGTGAAGATATCTGGATTTTTTTTTTAAGTTACATTGCTGCCTGGGAGAGGAGGCTATGACTCTATTTGTTTCCCAGCCCCTCACCAGCTTCAGTTTTCCTGGGGAGCCCCGTTAGATGCTTGAAGTCAGTTCCTAAGCCAGTAGCGTTGGATCGTGCAGCGCAAGGGGAGCTCCGCATAGGTCCAGATAAGTGTGGCAGTGCTTCTCTGACTGGGTCTGGGCCCTGATCTCTGGGTCTTGCATGGTGGCCCTGCTGTGCGTCTCTCACTGAGCCCTGGACCCTCTACACCCTGGTTCATCTACCTACATGACTCCATGACACCCTGCGAGAGGCGCAGTCTGTCTTCCCCAAAGGTTGCAAGGCTCCGTGGTGTCAATGTGTTCGTGATTACTACTGCTGGCAGTAGCTATGAGGTTTTCTCTATCAAGTTTTCTAAAAAAAAAAAAAAAAAAGAAAAAAAAAAAAAAAAATATATATATATATATATATATATATATATATATATATATATATATATATATATATATATTACAATTTTTTTTTTTTTTTTTATTATATATATTTTTTTACACAAAAATATTTGTAAAAAACTGTAGAAAAATTACAAACGAGACACTTCATGTTAAAGCCTAAACTCTGCTGCAAAAAAATTATATATAGAATTTTCCTGGAAATTCCTGTAAAAATCACGGTTAAACAAAATGGTGAAAGACAAAAATTAGCTATGCATGTTGGGTATTCTTCTGTTCGGGGGACATTGTGCTTTAAGATTAACTTCGAGGGATTACTTCCAGAAAGGTGAGCCCACTACAACAAGCTGGGTATGATTATAAAGCTTGTAAAATGTATATGCATGTGTACTTTCAGGGAATATATGGTTTGTGGGGGGTATTCCAAATGTAAGGGTTGTTTTGGTTGAAAAAGCGCAAGGCGCACACTGTCTGCAGAGACGAAATTTTCAAGTAAAAATTTCCAGGGAATCCTTTCAAAAATCACAGTTGCACATGTGTAACGCAAAATAGTGAAACCTGGTCTATCAACAGAGGGTGACAAAAACTCTAGGTAGGCTGGCAGGGTTAAAGTCATACTAGCATCGATAGCCTGCTCTGGATGAAAGGGGAGTATATTGTTTTGTTTCTTTTTCTGGCTAAAATATGACTTTAAGCATTCTGATGTATTGTACTCGCCAGCATCTGTGTATATTTATAACCTATTGTGTTGTTTTTTTTTTTTGTAGTGAAATGTTGCTAGGACCCGTTCCTCAAGACTTCACCTTCCTGCCCAAACACAAAGCCAATTCCTACAAATGAAACCTTTTAAGTTGATCTTATTTCCTGTAAATGAACTTTAATTTGTTTTTTAAATAAATCATTGTGACGATACACGTGTGTAGTTGCTTAATGAAATGGTGGCGTCTCCACACAATGGCTGTAACGTCTGTCTGGAGCTGCTGTGTGTGATTAGGAGGTCAGACATATTATTCACAAGTTCTTTTATTGTATCCTCAATAGCTATTGACGTAACTCTGCAAACAGACACTTTAAGTTGCATAACTCATCATAGTCGATAAAGGAAGTAGTGGGGGGTTGTGACCCGTCATATTGCATAGTTGGAATTTCACTCTCCCGGGTATTATTCCTCCCAGGTATGGGATGCCCTGCTACGTCTACCCCCCTCCCCCAAACTTGCCTTCCTGACATTCCCACAGCACAGGCGTGGGCTAAACCGAATGTGCTTCAGGGACGCTCGGCACTAGATTTCCCTCTGCTTCCTTCTGCTCTGCTAGCCACTGAAGGAAGCCGAGTGCACCACCAGCCAAACCCCCCCCCCCCCTGCTCGGTCTCTAGCTGTGGCATGCCCGCCCCAACCATTCAGAAAGGCCTGGTGCGGGTACACGCACAGCTAGAGGTGAGTGGGGATGTGGCGATGCCCCAAGGAGTGCAACTCGGATGGGGTCTTTTAGACTTCAGGGCCTCTGTTGTTCCTCTTTAAAGTGGACCAGCAACAAAGGACCGTTTTGTTGCTGTAAAAAAAAAAAAAACTTATCTATGAGTTCATGGGCAGATTGCAGGGGATGTTTATTAGGGCTGCCTTCATCACATCAATTTCTTGCTTTTGATCTGCTTTAAAGTGGACCAAAACCGTTGGCGATTGTCCCTGGAATCTATAAGATTCCTGGGCAGATCAGTTCCCTCCCCCCGGCTGCATTCCCGCTATCCCTCTAGCAGGGCGCATGCCCGCACCAGGCATTTGTGAATGGCCGGTGCAGGCACACTCCCTGTTAGAGGAAAGCGGAGGATGTGGCCACCAGCGCACTCGGGGAAGTGCGAATGTTTAGATGATCCAGCTACCTCATTACAAATTTGCAGGCCATGTCTGCATCCCTGCATCTCTTTGTGAGGTGGCGCGTACCTGCACCAGAAATTTCTCAATGACCAGTGGTCCACACTGGGTACAGTAGGATCACCAATAGGTGAGATTTCACCGGTAATGGCGGGTGTTTCACACAACACTGCTGTAAAACTGTTTAACTGAGCCTTTGTTATGGCCATTTCTACAGGAAGTAAAATATATATATATATATATATATATATATATATATATATATATATATATATTAAATATTTTATATATATATTAAATATTTTATATATATATTAAATATTTTATATATATATATATATATATTAAATATTTTATATATATATATATATTAAATATTTTATATATATATATATATTAAATATTTTATATATATATATATATTAAATATTTTATATATATATATATATTAAATATTTTATATATATATATATATATAAATATATATATATATATATATATTAAATATTTTATATATATATATTAAATATTTTATATATATATATTAAATATTTTATATATATATATATTTATATATATATATATATTAAATATTATATATATATATATATATATATTAAATATTATATATATATATATATATAAATATATATATATATATATATATATATATATATATATATATATATATATATATATATATATATATATATCTCACCAGTCAAACACATCCAGTGTCTGAAAGCTCAATGTCCTTAGAATATATTAAAAGGAACAACCACCTATATGGTTGGCCCTGCCCTCTAAAAGACTACAGGGCCTGGCCATTCAAGTACCCCTGGGGGGCATCCTGTTTTCTTTATTGCATGGCACGGCCTGCTTCGGTATTCATAACAGTTGGGTTATTCCGCCACAAGGTGGCGCAGTGGTACTGCAGAAAGCTGTGGCATGTCCCGGCCCCCTATAAAAACGGGATTAACCATAGAGTTCCCAGTGTTTCCTCTGCAGTGATACTGCGAAGTTAGAAGATGGCTCTCTCTCTTGAGCAGGTGAGCGGGGCAACCAAGCCTGCGGCCCTGCATGTCTATTTCCATCCATTTCTGGACCCTCACTGCCTCCCAGCCTTGGCTGATAGATCGGGTCAAGGTCGAAGGGCACTAGGGTCAAGTGCTCCTGGAGCGCAGCTCCAAGCCGCAGACCCTGTACCACAATAGGTAGCCGGCCATAGGCTTTATGGTGAGCCTAATAGGGATGCGGAGCTTCTGTCCTGGCTTCTGAGGGGGTGAGTAGTTTGGGGACTATGTCCCCTTATTTTCCTTTTGGGGTCCCCTCCCCTCCCTGGCCATGGCTGCTCGCCGCTGCCTTCTCGTCTCTCTCTCTTCCCCCCCCCCCCCGACTTCTTTTCTAGTGGTGTTTTGAAGTTTTTTGTACATTTTGTGGTGTTCTTAGCTGCCGCGCCACTTTGTACTGCGCTCCGCGGCTGTGGGCACTTTAACCTGAGGTGATTTTGCTTTGTCATGGCGCCGGCCAGGTCACGTGACCGCTGTTTTTCACGCTCTTCGGGGGGGGGCGGAGCCGGGTAATGACTCGTATCGCGTTGTTCCCCCTGCGGCCCGCCCCTCAAGGTACCTCTGCCGACGCCATTTTGGACAAGCTGCGCATCTGGATTTTTCTCTTTCTGGCTGCAGCGCTGCTTCCTCCGGTGGGTCGCCTTATACTGCGATCTGTGCCTGTGTGACCCTGCGGTGTCTTTGGTCCATGAGTCCCCCTTGGGTTTTTTTATTGAATTGGGTGTATTTGCTGCGGGATGCTCATGTGTGTTTTTACTTATGTCTTTCAGGTGGGATACCCTTGGGTTGTGGTTTCTCCCGGCCCCACTCCTTCCTCCCCCTCATTCCCCCTTCATTGACTTATGGGAGCATCCCTTGGGAGGGCATCCCGGGTGGCTTCTGTCTTAAGCCTGTACCCACTGCTGGCCTATTGCACCTGTGTTAATCACCATATGGGGGCCTCTGGGGATAGCGTGCTTGGGGGCCCTTCGGGGCAAGCCCGGCTGTGTTCCATGTGTGGGATATCCCCTGTGAGTAACAGTGTCATGGTGTGCGTGCCGTGCGCTGAAAGTGTCCTTGCGCTTCAAGCTGGTTTGCCTGCTTCGCTTCCCAGCTCTGTGCCTCACTCGGCTTTACCTACTCCCCCGCCCCAGTGAGGGGAATGTTGGCAGGGACTCACATTCTGATTTGGCTCTGCGGGTGGCTAACGTTGAAAAGCAGCTTGCCAGGACTGTTCCTTGGAAGGCCTCTGGCAAGAAGCGACACCTGGATCCCAGGCCCGCTCCCCTTATTGAGGTATGTGGGGATTGATGATCTTGGTGGCTGTCACCCCCTTGAGATTGGGGGAGCTCTCCCAGGATTCTGACTCCTCTGGGAACCAGCAGGAGGGTTGTGATAGTGACCCTGGGTCTGCGTCCGGAGAGGAATCGTGGTACCCTGAGGACAATGATAATCTGTTGTCACATATTTTTGAAATTTTGCACATTGCTGCCCCTGAGGTAGCTAAGAGAAAGCAGGGGGAGCTTTTTCGCCCTGGTAAACAGCGTCTAGAGTTCCCTGAGCAGGAACATTTTTACCACCTTGGTGCTTAAAGAATGGGAACGTCCTAACAAGATGCCTGCTGTGCCCAAGGGTTTGGATAAAAGGTATCCCTTTACTACTGATTTTGTTAAGAGGTGGTCATTTCCCCCTGAAGTGGACGCTCCCGTGCTAGGCTTGTCCAATACTTCAGTCATGCCTTTCCCTGACATTACCACTCTGAGGGACGGTGAGGACCGGCGCATGGATCAATTGGCCTGCCAGGCTTTTACCTGTGTGGGGACTGGCTTGCGCTCTGTATGTGCTGCCACCATTACTGCTATTGCCCTTAAGAAGCTGCTTAAGCGTCTCATTGATGGCGCAACAGCTGGTAGTGTGGGGGAGAAATATAGGACTCTCTTACTTTGCTCTGATTTTGTGGCCTTTATCCTTACTGCTATGGATGATGCTGTGTGGTAGGACCTCTGCGCTCTTGGTGGCTATGCGCCGCTCTGTCTGGTTGCGCCAGTGGGCAGCTGATGCAGCGGCTAAGAAAGCTCTCACTAGCCTCCCCTTCGTGGGGCTGCGGCTATTTGGGGAGCTTCTTGATGTTTTAGCCAAGAATGGAAGGCTGACTCAGCGTAGGAGGCAGTCTCGGCCCTTTCGGGGGTCCTCTGCCCCCCTCCTTTCCTTTCGTATTCCCAGAGGGGGCCGTGGCTCCCTCCTCTCCAGTGGTCGCAGAGATTCCTGGGGCCGTGGCAGGTCCCATGGTCGTCCCGGTCTCTCCTGGAGTTCCAAGCCCAAACCCTCTCCCAAGCCCCCTCAGGCATGAAGGGGCACCCTCACCCTTCCGGGTGGGGGAACGGCTTCGGCTCTTTGCTCACGTCTGGAGGTTTCATGTCTGACCGGTGGATTCAGGAGGTAGCGTCCTCCGGTTACAAGATAATTTGCAGCCTGGCCGCCCCCAAGATTCATCAGATCCCGGATGTCTTTAAACCCCCTGTCTGCTCAAGGGTTGCGTCTGGCGGTTCAATGCCTGTTAGAGTCAGGAGTCATCCGTCAGGTGCCCCATCAAGAACAGGGTCAGGGGTACTATTCAAATCTTTTCACAGTCCCCAAAAAGGACGGCTCTCTGAGGCCCATTCTGGACCTGAAGGGCCTCAACAAATTTGTCAGATTCATGCATTTTCGTATGGAGACGCTACGCTCTGCTGTCAGTACCCTTCTCCCGGGTGACTTCATGACCACTGTGGACATCAAGGATGCTTATCTTCATGTGCCTATCTTCCCAGGTCATCAGAGATTTCTAAGGCTCGGTCCTTTCCTCAGGCCGAGCAGGACACTCAGATGGTGTCCTCCACTCTAGAGTCCTTCGGCTGGGTGATCAACTATCCCAAGTCTTCTCTGTCCCCATCCTTGGTGAGGTCCTTTCTGGGCATGACTCTGGATACCTTTCAGGTCAAGGTGTTCCTTCCTCAGCAGAAGGTGGAGGGTCTTCAGATGCAGGCTCGGGCTCTGCTATCGTGTCCTCATCCCTCCATCCATCAGGGGTTGCAGTTGGTGGGCCTGATGGTGTCCTGCTTCGAGGCAGTCCCCTTTGCTCAGTTTTCACATGAGACCTCTTCAGTTGCACCTATTGTAAGTTTGGGATCAGGACCCTGGATCAGGTATTTGCTCTGTCTCCTATGGCCAGGCAGCTCCTCTCGTGGTGGCTGGACTCAAGGAACCTTCTGGGGGGCAGGACCGTCCTGCCCCCGTGCTGGGAAACGGTCACCACAGATGCCAGTCTGACCGGTTGGGGAGGCTTCTGGGGGTCCCTGAGGTTCCAGGGTTGGTGAGGCCCACAAGAGGCCCATGCTTCCATCAACGTCCTGGAACTGAGGGCGATCAGGCTGGTTCTTTCTCGCCTAAGCACTCACCTTCAGGGTCGGGCTGTTCAGATCCGCTCAGACAACCAGACGGCGGTTGCCTACATCATTCATCAGGGAGGGACTCGGCGCAAGCGAGCCTTCAAAGAAGTGTCCCTGATTCTGTCTTGGGCAGAACGGCATGTTCCCTGCATCTCAGCGGTCTACGTCCCGGGGGTGGAGAACCGGGTGGCGGACTCCCTGAGCAGGGGGATGTCTCGTCTGGGGGAATGGTCCCTCAACTACCAGGTGTTTCTCTCCATGTGTCACCGCTGGAGTCAGCCGGATGTGGACCTGTTTGCGTCCCGTCACAATCACAAACTTTCCAGGTTTGTCTCCCTGTCCAAGTTTTATAAGGTTGATGTTAAGGTCTCAGCGGATGCTGCTTTTGGCCGCAGGGGGCTTCAGGCGGTAGTGACTTGAACTGCCGGCTGTTACTCATTGGGGATCCCACCCTACTTTTGGACACTGCTTTTGGATGTCCCAACTATTATGAATACCGAAGCAGGCTATGCCATGCAATAAAGAAAAAAGCAATTCTGTGAGTACTCACCTGTAGAATTGTTTTTGTTCTTGCATGGCATGGCCTGCTTCGACCCACCCTTGTTATTGTTATCCTTGGTTGCCTCTTTATGGTGATTGTTCCAAGTTAATTGGGGTTTTTTTTACCCTTTTTACAATTTTTACCTTTATTTTCTCCCGGCTTCTTGTCTCCCTGCTTGTCTACACTGGGAACTCAATGGTTTTATAGGGGGCCGGGCACATGCTACAGCTTTCTGCAGTACCACTGCGCCACCTTGTGCGGGATAACCCAACTGTTATGAATACCGAAGCAGGCCGTGCCATGCAAGAACAAAAACAATTCTACAGGTGAGTACTCAAAGAATTGCTTTTTTTGGGGTGCCCACTGTATAAACCCCCAGTGATTGACACTTCGCCAGTGCTCCCACACCATGATTACGGGCTGCAGTCACATCCCCGGCCTTCCTGCAGCTCAGATGCACTCCCGCGCCCAGCCATTCAGGAAGACCGCAGGGATCCCAGGGATGCCTTCTTTATGCCAACACTGTTCCAACTAGCTTAATATAATACATTACAATGCACTGCTTACAGCAATGATTGGGCGAGGGCCCACACACATGCCTTTGGATCCGGGCCGGATTAAGTGTGGTG
Organism: Gastrophryne carolinensis; assembly: GCA_027917425.1. Lineage (NCBI taxonomy): Eukaryota > Metazoa > Chordata > Amphibia > Anura > Microhylidae > Gastrophryne > Gastrophryne carolinensis. Next base: position 29,348,310 of record CM051239.1, on the reverse strand, counting down.
GAGGCCCCTGGGCACAAAATCTGATGGACACCCCAGATACAGTATTTTTTTTTTCCTTTTTAAATTGTCCAGCCAAGTAACTGATTGGTGGTTGTCTGGCACCCGCCCACTTACTGGAACATCACATTGAGTCCCTTTTGCCACCCTTGTGTGGGTGCGTGCTGCTCGGGAACTCCTGCTTTGCCATTCTGGGTGGGGGGTAGTGTAGTTGCCCCCAGCTGGTCCAGCAGAAAACAGTAACAATAGCTTTGTTGCTTGCCCCAAAGACTGAAAAGCTGCCTGGACCAGACCATAACCCAAAGGTCGGTGGAGGCCCCGGGACACGCATACCCCTCATAATCTGGCCCTGCTTTGGATAGGCAGAAAAGTATGCTTTTAGGGGGGCATCTTAAATGCCAAAAGGACAAACACCCAAAGCCCAGGATAGTGAAAAGCACAGATTTTGCTCCACTTTAAAAGGCAAGGATCATCTTGTCACCTCAACTGATGAATATGGCGCTACAGTTCGCTCCTATACAGCGCTGTACTGGTGTTAGAGCAACTCACACAATATATTCATCAATGCCGGCCAGTGACTGAGACGCTCTGAGATAGCGAACCACGGCCGAGCACAGCGACTACTAGCGGTCGCTCTCAAAGCCTCGCTACAGATGCTCATCTGTCAGTACCTGGTGCTAGTAATGAATCAGCCAGCAGCTTCGAGCGCACTGACTGCATCCCCCGCTACTCTGTAACAGGGAGCGTGCCCAGCTCACGGATGCAGTTCACGCATGTGCTGTTGGACTGAGAAACAAGGTACGTGTATTGGGCAACATGGGGGGTTTCACACAGCGGGGGAAGGTAATCGATCGGCCCAGGAATTTTCTGGTCCACTTTACGTTAGAAAATTGTATACTGTAGAATTTATTCAGATTAGGAAAACAAGTTCCAAATAATGGAATAGGAACTTTCTGTGAAAGTCAGTGCTCCCCACCCCTCTGCTTATGCCCCCAATATAAAAATAAAGTGATGGGAAAAATACCAATTCTACAGGTGAGTAATCACAGAATTGTATTATACGTATACAGCACATCCTGCTCCAAAAATAATTCCTTACATTTGGGTTATACATCCACAAGATGGCGCTGGACTGCAGAGACAGCAAAAAAGTGGCTCCTCCCGGCACCCTATATTCCAGGGTCCTCCCACAAATTCCCCAGTATTAAAAAAACAGCAGGAAGCCGGGAGAATTAAACCCCTAATTAACAATTTTAACCATGAAACATGGCAACAATCACCATACAGAGGTACAAAGAATAATGATAACAAGGGTGGGGTGGAGCAGGACGTGCTGTATATGTATAATACTAATTCTACAGGTGAGTAATCACAGAATTGTATTATTCTTAAGTATACAGCACGTCCTGTTCCAAAGATAATTTCTTACGTTTGGGACATCCAGTAGCAGTGTCCGTAAGGTAGGGTGGGATCCGCAAAAAGCAACAACGAGCAGTTTAAACCACTGCCGCCTGCAGAACCTTGCGGCCAAAAGCAGCATCAGCTGAAGCTCGAACATCAACCTTGTAAAACTTAGAAAAGGTATGAACAGAAGTCCAAGTAGCAGCCTTGCAAACTTGTTCAACAGAAGCCTGGTGCTGAAAAGCCCAAGAGGCACCAATAGCACGAGTGGAATGAGCAGTAAGGCGGAAGGGAGGATTCTTCCCCTTAGCAGAATAGGCCTGAATCACAGCCTGACGGATCCACTTGCCGATAGTAGATAGAGACCACAAAAAGAGCATCAGTCTTCCTGAAGGGCGCCGTAGCCACCAAATAGAACTTCAGATTCCTGACCACATCCAAAGAATGCAAAACCCTCTCCTTAGGGTTACTAGGATTGGGACACAGAGAAGGCAGAACAATGTCCTGATTAAGATGAAGGGCAGAAACAACTTTAGGCAGAAAATCTGGATTAAAGCGAAACACCACCTTGTCCTGGTGTCTCTCAAAGTAAGGGGGCTGGATGGAAAGCGCCGCTACTCAGAAACACGCCTAACAGAAGTGATAGCCACCAAAAACTCTACCTTAAGGGTAAGAATGGACAAAGCAGCATCTTGCACAGGCTCAAAAGGAGCCCCCTGCAAAGCGGAAAGGACCAAGTTCAAGTCACAGACTGGCAACATAGGCTTACGAGGGGGACACACATGAGTCACCCCCTGAAAGAAGGTCTTGACCAGATGATGCTGAGCCAAAGATCTCTGGAAGAAAACAGCCAAGGCAGAAACATGACCTTTCAGAGTGCTGAGTTGAAGCCCCAGATCCAAACCACGTTGAAGAAATTCCAGAATCCTAGGAATAGAGAACACCCGACAGGGAAGAGATTTAGACTCACACCAGTCAATGTAGGTACGCCAAACCCTATAGTAGATAGAAGACTTCTTTCTAGCCCTGATCATGGTGTTAACAACAGAGGCAGGCAGCCCCTTCTCCATTAAGATGGAGCTTTCAGCAGCCAGGCCGTCAAAGACAGCATTTGTAAATTGGGGTGGCATAGCCTCACCTGAGTGAGCAGATCTGGATCCTTGGGCAGGGCGTACTGATCTACCGCCAGCTGCACGATGTCTGCGAACCACACTTGTCTTGGCCAACCAGAATTGCTGGCACTCCTTCCTGAGCTATTTTGCGCAGAACCCTGCCCAACAGGGGAAAGAGAGGAAAGACATACAGAAGCTGAAACCCCTTCCAGGGCAGTGTTAGAGCATCCATGGCCAAGGCCAGAGGATCCTGGGACAGAGACACAAAGACTGGAAGCTTGTGATTGTGTCGGGACGCAAACAGGTCCACATCTGGCTGACCCAAACAGTGACACAGGGAGCGAAACACTCTGTTGCTGAGGGACCATTCCCCCAGGCGAGAAGACCCCCTGCTCAGAAGGTCTGCCTCCAGATTCTCCACCCCCGGAATGTACACGGCTGAGATGCAGGGAACATTGTCCTCCGCCCAGGACAGGATCAGAGACACTTCCTTGAGGGCCCCCTTGCTCCAGGTCCCTCCCTGATGATTGATGTAGATGTGATGATGAATGTCATCCAAATAGGGAAGAATGCAAATGCCCTGAGATCTCAGCAGAGCCATCACTCCCGCCAGCACCTTGGTGAATACCCTGGGAGCCGAAAGGCAATGCCACAAATTGATAGTGCCGATCCTCCCGAGCGAACCTGAGGAATCTCTGATGACCTGGAAAGATTGGAATATGAAGGTAAGCATCCTTGATGTCCACAGAGGTCATGAAGTCCCCTGGGCGTAATGAAGTCACAGCAGAGCGCAGAGTCTCCATGCGAAAGTGCCTGAACTTGACAAATTTGTTGAGAAGCTTTAAATCCAGGATGGGTCTGACGGACCCATCTCTTTTGGGCACAGTGAAAAGGTTGGAATAATAGCCTTCGCCCCTTTTCCTGAAGGGCACCTGGCAGATGACACCCAGCTCCAGAAGGTTTTGCACAGCGAGAATCAGACCCTGAGCTGACAGGGGGTTTTGAGCCCTCCGGGATCTGATGAATCTTGGGGGCGGCCAGGCTGCAAACTCTATCTTGTAACCGGAGGACACCACCTCCTGAATCCACCGGTCTGAGACGCGGAGCCTCCAGACGTGACCTAAAGAGCCAAAGCCGTCCCCCCACCCAGATGGGCGAGGGGGATTGCGGTGGAGCAGCGGTGCTGCCTACCATCACCCGGACCAGCGCAGCCACGGCTGGGAGGCAAATTAAAAAAGGAACGGGTGGGAATAGTCCTGCAGGGCCACAGGCTAATAAGCCCCGCTCGCCTGTGAGTAGAGAGAGCCATGTTCTTGTCATCGCAGCGCAGACTGCAGAGAAGATCTGGGGAATTTGTGGGAGGACCCTGGTATATAAGGGGCCGGGAGGAGCCACTTTTTTGCTGTCTCTGCAGTCCAGCACCATCTTGTGGATGTATAACCCAAACGTAAGGAATTATCTTTGGAGCAGGACGTGCTGTATACTTAAAGTATGCAAGACTGTATTCTCGCACTGTGCTGAATTAAGTCCATTAAAATGATTATATTCTGAGTCAGAAAGTATTCTTGACTTGACTTCTGTTCGCCATATACATTAAGACATATATAATGCTTTAAAGTGGAACAAAACAAGGGGCAGACCCTAGAATCTAAGATTTTGGGGTGGCCACTGACCTTCCTGCAGGGCATCTTTTATTGAGATGCCCCGCTGTGTGAAACCCCACAGCCGGTACCAGCTTAGCTTTACCTATTCCAACAGCAAATTTGCTGGTTCTTGTCCAAACAGAGCTGTTTGCTTGACAGTAGAAGGAGACCATAAGTGCCATCTAGTCTGCCCTTATGTATATACTGTATGTGCTCTTTATATTAAATGTATTAGTTTGGGGTGACCTCTACACCCCCTGCCAAAAAGCCCAACAGAGACTCACTATTGCACTCAAACAATCAATTTATAAATCCATTTTATTGTAGCATATTGTTTAAAACCAATTTAAAAACAATTTTACTGAACCATATGCATGGTAAGCCACCAGGGGGCGCACTCCCTCATTAACAATACAATCTCATATACATATAAGTAATTTCAAAGTGATTCTGTGCTAATCTATCAATAAATTCATATATATACAACTATTCTAAAACTTAATATACAATTCACAATTAATATTCTCACCCTAATAAAGTGCCAGTGCTTCCATCACAAATAATCCCTTGTGCAAAATATTTAAACCCATTCACAGAGAGCAAGGGCACACAGACAACACACAACAAACAAGTGCTTACTGTTAGTATGGTGACAGGCAGGCCCCCCTCAGGCGCAGACCAACGCGTTTCGAGCCCCCTATGGGCTCTTGCTCACGGTCAGTATGTGTGTGGGGACAGAGGGCCACAGCCCTCCTTAAATACATACCCTCCCGACCACTCCCACGCCTGGCCCCAGCTGAATGTGGTGATTGCATACTCCGGCCGGAAGTACACAAAACACCACAACAGCACACACTGGTACTGGCCCCATCCCCCACACTGATAGGTGAGAGGTGGATGGTAATGGGCCAGATACAGCCAGGCGGGGGAGCCATCGTTCAGGAACACATTTAACCCTTTAAGTGCCAGCCTACCTGGAGTTTTTGTCACACTCTGTTGCCAGACCATTTTGCACTATTTTGCGCTCCCCATGTTCAAATGTGATTTTTGAAGGGATTTCCAGGGATTTCCCAGGAAAATGATATATTGTTTTTTTCAGCAGAGTCTGGGCTTTAACATGAAATGTCTTGTTTGTCATTTGTTAGGTGTATTCTTAATATTTTTGGGTGAAATATGTGCAAAAAAAAAAAAAAAAAAACAAAATTTTTACATATTGTAGTTTTTTTTGGAATAAAAAATGTAAGTTTGTCAATAAAATCTTATTGCGTGTGAAATCCCAATTTCTCCCGGTTACAGCGGTACCACATATGTATTGGTAGACACCCTTTCCTGCCCAGGAGACTCCCCCAAACTGAAACAGCGCTTTAGGAGATTTTCAGATAAAATACAACTATGCTATGCAATATGCGCACCTTGCGGTTTTTCCAGAAAAACAACCCTTTACATTTGAAATACCCCCAACAAACTATATATTCTCTGGAATACACACCTCAGGCTTTCTAGGCGTACCAAGCTTGTGGATGTGGCCATAGTTTTCTGGAAGTAATCCCTCAACGTAATCTTTGGTTGCAAAGAGTTTCCCTAAAAAAAGGATAAAAAAGCAGAATCAAAGCCACATTTTCCTAAAAAAACTATATACAAACAAGAAAAAACAAGTTTAATCTGAAAACGCAACATCCCCCGAACAGAACAACACCCAACATGCATAGGTTCTGTCAAGGGAAGAGTTGCCAAACACCCCAAAGTAAAGCATGCGCATAACGGTAATTTTACTTGAAAATTTCAGCTCTGCAGACAAAGTGCGCACCTTGCGATTTTTCAACCAAAACAACCCTTTACATTTGGAATATCCCCCATAAACCATATATTCCCTGAAAGTACACACGTTAAGCTTTTTAAGGGTACCCAGCTTGTTGTAGTGGGCTCATCTTTCTGGAATTAATTCCTCAAAGAATTCTTTGGTTGCGCAGGGTTTCCCTAAAAAATTTATAAAAAAGCTGAATAAAAAACACCTTTTCCTAAAATATAAATATGCAAACCAGAAAAAACAAGCTAAGTCTGAAAGCGCAAGGTCCCCCGAACAGAACAATACCCAACATGCAGAGGTACTATTAACCCTTTTAATTGCCAGCCTACTTGAGATTTTGTCACCCTCTGTTGACAGGCCATTTTCCCCATTTTGCGTCATGTTTTGCGACATGTTTTGCGCCATTTTTGCTGTAACTTTCAGAAAAATTATATATATATTTTTTGCAGCAGAGTTTAGACTTTAACATGAAATGTCTTGTTTGTAATTTTTTTTTTTTTTTTTACAATATTATTAAGTGAAAAAAAAAATAAATAAAAAAATTTTTTTAGAAAATTGACTCCTTTATTTTAAATAAAAAATGTATTTTATTAAGGAAAATCATATTGCATGTGAAAGCCCCATTTCTACCGATTAGAACGGTACCACATATTTATCGGTAGCCCCCCGTTCCTGCCCAGGAGACCCCCCTAACTGAAACAAGTATTTTATAACATTCACAAAAAAAATACAAAAACCATCCACACTACAAAGGGTTAAATCGGGAAAAAAAATGACATAGGGTCCCCCCTCCCAGGGGAGGGAGACCCCATTTTTTTTTTTTGATTTTTAAGGGTTAAAAACCCTTAAAAATCAAAAAAAAAAATTGACGTGGGGTCCCCCTTACCCAAAGTAACCAGCCCGGGACCAGCTATGGGGGCTTGTAGGCACAGAGTGGGGGGGCCAGCTTTTGTGGCCCCCCCACCCTGCAGCCTACGAGCCCACATAGCCCATGTGGGCCCGGGCTCTTCTGCCCCCCCCTGGCCTTTGGGGAGGCAGGTAATGGGGGTGCCGGGGGTTAATGGCAAGCCACCCGCTAGCGCAGGTGGCTTGCCATCCCCCCAGCCTTGTGAACTGGTATAGGGGTCATGAACCCCTTACCAGTTCACAAGGGGTTAAAAGTAAATAATGACACAGACACACATAAAGAAAAAAATATTTTATTAATTTTTTTTTTTTTTTTACACTGTACTCACCTCCCATCCATCCTGGAGCCCTCTGTCCCTCGGCGATCACTGGCTTCTGCTCACTTGCTAGAAGCCTTTTATAGCTGCTGGATGACAGATTACAAAGGGTTAATCAAAAAAAAAAATGACATAGGGTCCCCCCTCCCAGGGGGGGCGGACCCCATTTTTTTTTGATTTTTAAGGGTTAAAAACCCTTAAAAATCAAAAAAAAAAATTGACGTGGGGTCCCCCTTACCCACAGTAACCAGCCCGGGACCAGCTATGGGGGCTTGTAGGCACAGAGTGGGGGGGCCAGCTTATGTGGCCCCCCCACCCTGCAGCCTACGAGCCCACATAGCCCATGTGGGCCCGGGCTCTTCTGCCCCCCCCTGGCCTTTGGGGAGGCAGGTAATGGGGGTGCCAGGGGTTAATGGCAAGCCACCCGCTAGCGCAGGTGGCTTGCCATCTCCCCAGCCTTGTGAACTGGTATAGGGGTCATGGACCCCTTACCAGTTCACAAGGGGTTAATATTAAAAAAAATGACACACACACAGAGAAAAAAAAAAATTTATTTTTCTTTTTTTACACCATACTCACCTCCGATCCGACGTCCCTCGCCGCTGTCCCGCGCCGATCACCTCACTGACAGATGCCGGTGGTGATCGGCGCAGGGCGGGTGACAGGTGAGGGGGCTCCGATCGGAGCCTCCTCACCTGACACCCGCTCTGCTCCGATCACCACCGGCATCTGACAGATGCCGGAGCTCGGAGGGGGTATAGGAGGAGCGGGATGACGTCATCCCGCTCCTCCCACAATGGGCGGGGCTAAGCGGCGGCGGCCATCGCCGCCATTACAAGAGGTGAGGACCCGGAAGAGGGTCCTCACCTGAAGACTGCGCAGCCCAGGGGGGGGATCGGACCCCCCCCTGGTGAAGAGGAGACCCGGACAGAAGGCTCGGGCGCGGAGGTGAGTAAATTTTTTTTTTTTTTTTACAGCGGCGAGTCAGCGCTGGAAACGGGGGGGGCGGCTGGTTTCGGGCCCCCCCCTGAAGACGGAGGACGACGGGGGGGCGATCGGATGCCCCCCCAAGGAAGAGGGGACCCCAGGCTTCACAGGGATACCGGAGGTAAGTGATTTTTTTTTTCTATTTTTTAACTGTTTGGGGGAAATGCCAGGCACGTAGTTTCTACGTGCTTGGCACTTAACGGTAGGAGAAGCAACCACGTAGAAACTACGTGCTTGGCATTTAAAGGGTTAACCCCTTCCTCACTTATCTTTATACATTTCCTGCTACTTGCTTTTATTGAGATGCCCCGCTGTGTGAAACCCCACAGCCGGTACCAGCTTAGCTTTACCTATTCCAACAGCAAATTTGCTGGTTCTTGTCCAAACAGAGCTGTTTGCTTGACAGTAGAAGGAGACCATAAGTGCCATCTAGTCTGCCCTTATGTATATACTGTATGTGCTCTTTATATTAGGATAGATGTGTGCTTATCCCAGGCATGTTTCAATTCAGTGACTGTCGATTTTTCAAATACCTCTGCTGGAAGTTTGTTCCCCGGCGTCTACTACTCTTTCTGTAACAATATTTTCTAACACTGCTCCTGATCTTCCCTCCAACTAGCTTTAGGTTGTGCCCCTTGTTCTATCATTAAGTTTCTTCTTAAAAACACTTCCCTCCCTATTCAATCCTTTCACATATTTAAAGGTCTCCATCATGTCCCCTCTCCCTTCTTTCCTCCAGACTGTACAAATTAAGTTCTTTAAGTCTCTCCTGATAAGTTTTAAGTTTAAGTCCTTCCACCATTTCCGTTGCCCGCCTTTGGACCAGGTCTATTTGAATAATGTCTTTTTGCAGGTAAGGTCTCCAGAACTGCACACAGTATTCTAGCTGTGGCCTCACCAGGGCTCTATACAGCGGCATCACAACCTCCCTCTACCTACCGGTGATGCCTCGAGCTATGCAGCCGAGCATCCTGCTTGCTTTTCCCACTGCCTGGCTACACTGTCCACTCATCTTGCAGCTATCAGTAATCAGTATCCCTAAATCTCTCTCCTCCGAGGTCCTGGATAACACAGTACTGCCCATACGGTGCTCAGAGCAGGGATTCCTTCTACCCAAGTGCAGGATTTTACATTTACAGACATTAAACTCTAGTTTCCACAGTTTTGACCATCTATCCAGTAAAGCTAAATAATTTTCCATGTTGCAGACACCTCCAGGAATATCCACCCTATTACTAACCTTTGTATCAACAGCAAAACTTTTCCTACCAAGCCTTCTCCTATGTCACTTACACATATTAAAAAAAGAATGGGGCCCAGGACAGAGCCTTGCGGCACACCACTTGTAACTCGCCTTTGTTCAGATTGCACACCATTTACAACAACGCTCTGATACCGATCCCTCAGCCAACTGGAAATCCACTGAACTATCCAGGGATTGAGTCCTACCTTCAATAACTTATCTATGAGCTCCTTATGTGGTACAGTGTCAAAGGGTTTGCTAGTCAATAAGACAATGTGGCCCTTGGACCAAACAAGTTTTTGTACCCCCCCCAATCTGCAGTTTGCATGCTTATTCCATTACCATTTATTTTACACTTTAAAAAGATTCATGAATGAAATAAAAAACTCTCCATACTGGGATTACTGCATTTATTAAAAAAAAATAAAACTAATAAGTACTCGAGATGTTACAGTTAGAATGTTTGTCAGAACTAGTGGAATGGAGCAGTGTACACAGGGATTGCGGCTCTTCCAGGCTCAGAATTTTGTCAGATACTCATGACGGATTGTATGAACTGGAAAGAAAAGAGATTCTGCATTAAATGGCTGCTTACATCACATTTACACACAGAAGGGTCCATCCACTAAAGTTTAAAGTGGACCAAAACCCACAGCGATCGGTCCGGGAATCTATAAGATTCCCAGGCCGTTCAATTCCCTCCCCAACAAGGGCACCCAAAAATCGGGATTCTCTGCTGTGTGAAACCCCCCAGGTCGTCCTATACACTTACCTTGTTTCCCGGTCCAACGGTGCATGCGCGAGCCGCGGCTGCATCCCCGCTATCCCTCTAGCAGGGCGGGTGCCCACGACAGGCATTGTTGAATATCCGGTGTGAGCACGCTCCCTGTTAGAGAGCAGTGGGGGATGTGGCCGTCAGCGCACTTGAAGCCGCTCGCCTTAGACGATGTGACGTCAGCGGCTCAGATTGCGCCGATTGGACAAGCGGCCGTGCATGCGCCATAGGACCGGGAAGAGGCGAGTTGGTTTCAGCAACCTGGGGGGTTTCATGGGGGCAAGGACCAAAACCCAGGATAGTCAAAATCCTGGATTTTGGTCCACCTTAAAGGGTAATTCCACTTTCCATGGCATTTTTAAAAGTATCCTCAAGCTGCTGAGCTTATCTGTTATTTTTTCTTCCTTCTCTATTGACTTATTTGATGAGAGCCTGTGATCGGGTGAGCCAATTGCTGGAGGGGACATAAAGGAGAGTACTCCTTGTTTTTGTAACTGGGTGGTCAATCCCAAATACTAGATCTAGGGTTACTGTCAAGTATAATCTCTTTCTGCTGCCATATTGGTCACCCATCAGTGCTACAACTGCTCAACCAATCAGGGTTTGCCCCAAAATGCTCAGGGAAGACCTAGCTGTAGGGATGTAGGCAATTAGTTTAAATCACTTCTTCCCTGTAATAGCACAATGGTACATTCCAAACGAGTCACCCCCGATTCTTCAAAAAAATAAATAAATAAATAAAAGGGCCACTACAAGTAGAATCTTTCTTCTGCCATATTGGCCCCCATCAGGGCTACAACTACTCAGCCAATCAGTAATACATAGTTAATAAGGTTGAAAAAAAGACATATGCCCATCACGTTCAACCAAGGGTTGTGGTTGGGGGAAGATATTTAATTTTTGTTTACAGCTAATAGTAACTGTTAATGTTATTTTCTTCTAAATAAGCATCTAATCCTTTTTTTAAGCTGTCAGTGGTTGAATTTTTTTTTCAGTTGAAAGGAGCGCGCCCTTGTCTTTAGAGAGGACTTTACCTGAAATAGGGTTTCCCCATATTTTTTGCATTGCCCATTTATATATTTATACAAGTTAATAATGTCCCCCCCTCAGTCGTCTCCTCCCAAGACTAAACAGGTTTAATTCTCATAATCTTTCCTCATAACTAAGATCTTTCATTCCTCTTATTAGTTTGGTGGCTCCTCTGCACCCTTTCCATAGTTAGAGCGTCCTTTCTATAAACGGGTGCCCAGAACTGGACGGCATATTCCAGTGTTTGCCCCAAGATGCTCAGGGAAGACCTAGCTGTAGGGGTGGTTGTGTATTTATTGGAAAGAGAAAGCCAAGTGGCCAGAGACAGCAAGAGCGAGCATGCCTGTATAATCCTCATCTGTCTCTACTCACATCATCGTACTGGAAAGTCACCATCCCCTGCTGGGCTGCGTCTCTTCTCCGGAATGTATCTGCAAAAGAGTGACACAAACACCATAATTGTCCCTGTGACTTTGAGATACGTCACTTAAACAATATGGGTAATTTATTCACACACTATTAAACCTAGCAGTAGGTTTGGAGCTGAGTCCCCCAACCTGTAGCTCAGGAGGCACATGTAAGGCCTGTATAGGTAGTAACAGTGAAATCCTATAAAAAGAGATGCGCACCATTGATCTAAATAGAGAGAAGATGGAACAGAACATAGCTGTTGATATTTAAGTGCAGTTACAGTAAAGGGCCACTAGAGTGTAGTATAAGGCCAGGAATAGAATAAGATAAGAACTAGAGAAACCAGTAAACAGGATATAGGAGTTAGAAGGCAGCGGGTGTAAGCTCTTGTGCTGCTGGGCTTCCTGTGCAGTATGTCAGTTGAATCCAGGCAGCAGCATGGCTGAGATGCTGGGAGAGGAAGCTCCAAAAGAGTCTATGTTTTCTATGTGTACATACACATTGCCCACATTAAAAATCATCCTATTGCCTTTTCTGAGCCTCTAAAACACCCAAGATGGTGGTACATGGAGTCTCAGGCTGTCTGCAAACAGGAAGTGTCTTCTGACTGCGCCGCTCTGCATTGTGGGATTGCTGTCTATTTCCCTGACCCCAGCTCTGCTCTGTCTGTGCAAAGCACAGCTATAACCCACCCCCTGCACTCCCCATCGCTCTCTTCTCCTCAGTATGTGATGCTTCTGAGGCAAGATGGCGGCGCCCATATCCTAGAGTCCTGAACAGAGTTGCAGCCCAGCGGAAACAAAAAAATATTTATTTATTTCTTACATGCTGCAGTAATAAAAGCCACATTTCTGTGGAAGTTACGTTGGTGTACCTGTCAGGGCGCGGAGCTTCACACAACAGGCAATGTAGTCATCAAAGGTGATCCTCCCGTGAGTGCTGAATCTCCGGGTGATAATGTTTATGGCTTGTGGGCTCAACCTATAACCTGAGAGAGACAACGCCAGATAAATGTTTATTACTGCCAATCAGCACAACGATATCCCGCCTACCACAACCGCATCATGCAAGCAGGCCTACAACCCCTGCCCCACTCCCCAGGACTTACACTTTACAGGGGCAGCCCTGTGTGAAACCCCACAGAACTGCCCATTTCTTACCTCAGTCCCATGGAACATGCGCACTTCCAATCGGCATTGCTTGTGGTGAATATTAACCCTCACCCAGCAGAAGCGGCATGGGCAGCCACGTTCACAGGTGACAAATCTGAGTCACTCCTTCCCTCTGTGGGCTTTGACTGCTGGCATTTTTAACTGATAGTATCACATTTTATTACATTGTGTCTCTCCATGGGTCTCCCACATGGCAGTCTGATTTATTTTGTATCCATGGTTGCCTGACTGATGGCCAATTTTTTATTACTTACTGATTACAATGAACACAGGGTGTGATTTTGCTTAGTAATAATACCATTTTGTGAATACTCACCTTGTAAAATGGGTATTATAAGTATGTCACACACCCCGCTTCAAGAATCCATAACATGTGGGTAATATCGTCCTGAAGAGGCGTTCCTGCAGAGATGATAGTAAAAAGAAAGCCCCTCCCTGATCCATAAATACCTGGGACCTCCCACTCATCACCCAGTATACAGAAGCAGTAAGATAAGGAACCAGGAAGAGGCAAATATAAAAACGCAACCACGCAAAGTTCACTAAATGGAGGATCCTGAAAACAGAAAAGGGCGGGTTGAAGCGGGGTGTGTGACATACTTATAATACCCATTTTACAAGGTGAGTATTCACAAAATGGTATTATTCTAAGTATGTCACACACCCCGCTTCAAGAATCCATAACATGTGGGACATCCAATAGCAGTGTCCATAACAAGGGCGGGGATCCAAAACTAGGCAACAATGCACAACTTCAAACCACTGCAGCTTGCAAAACTTTGCGTCCAAAAACAGCATCCGCTGACGCCCAAACATCAACCTTGTAAAACTTGGAAAAAGTGTGAACAGACGACCAGGTAGCGGCCTTACAAACTTGCTCAACAGAAGCCTGGTGCTGAAAAGCCCAAGAAGCTCCAACCGCACGAGTAGAATGAGCTGTAACACGAAAAGGGGGACTCCTCCCCTTGACAGAATAGGCCCCAATGATGGCCTGACGAATCCATGTACTAATAGAAGATTTGGCAGGAGCCAAACCTTTCCTAGGCCCGGAGGGCACCACAAAAAAGGCGTCCGTCTTACGAAAAGAAGACGTAACCTCAAGATAATGTTCCACAACACGAACCACATCCAGAGAATGCAACGCCCTTTCCTTGTCGTTGCTAGGATTAGGGCATAGAGAAGGCAGAACGATGTCCTGATTCAAATGAAAAGCCGAGACCACCTTCGGAAGAAAATCCGGCTTGAAACGAAAGACAACCTTGTCCTGATGCTTCTCAAAGTATGGAGCTTTAATGGATAAAGCTGCCAACTCAGAAACACGCCTAGCCGAAGTGATAGCCACCAAAAAGGCCACCTTTTGAGTAAGCGAAGACAAGGCAACCTCATTCAAGGGCTCAAACGGAGGACCCTGAAGAGCAGAGAGAACAAGATTCAAATCCCAAACTGGAACCAAGGACTTCCTAGGCGGACGTACATGCGTGACTCCTTGGAAAAAGGTCCTGACTAAAGGATGAAGTGCAAAGGACCTTTGGAAAAACACCGCCAGGGCAGAAACCTGCCCTTTCAAGGTACTAATTTGGAGCCCCAGATCCAAACCATGTTGAAGAAACTCCAGAATCCTAGGAATGGAGAACTCACGACAAGAGAAGGACCTACCTTCACACCAATCAATATAGGACCTCCAGGTCCTGTAGTAAACAGAAGAGGAAGACCGCTTCCTGGCGCTGATAAGAGTTTGAATCACCGCGTCAGAAAGACCTTCTTCCCTCAAGATGGCGGATTCAGCAGCCACGCCGTCAAAGCCAGCGATGGTAAATTGGGATAGCGTAGCCGACCCTGGGTGAGCAGGTCCGGCAGCAGAGGCAGAGCGAACTGATCCTCTGCCAGCCTTACAAGATCTGCGAACCAAACGCGCCTTGGCCACCTCGGGGCCACCAGAATCGCCGACGCGCCTTCCAAGGCCAGTTTGCGCACCACTCTGGCTAGCATTGGAAACGGAGGGAACAGATAAAGGAATCCCAGATCCCTCCAGGACAGAGACATGGCATCCACCGCCAGAGCCAGAGGATCCTGCGAGAGAGACACAAAGACTGGAAGCTTGTGATTGTGACGAGAGGCAAAGAGATCCACCGCTGGGACCCCCCACCTGCGACATATCGAACGAAACACCCTGGGACTGAGAGACCACTCCCCCTGACGAGAGGAGGCCCTGCTCAGCAAGTCCGCCTCCGTGTTCTCCACCCCCGGAATGTAGACTGCTGAGATACACGGGACGTGGGTCTCGGCCCAGTCCAGAATCAAAGACACTTCCCTGAGGGCACTCCTGCTGCGAGTCCCTCCTTGGTGATTGATGTAAGCAACCGCCGTCCTGTTGTCCGACCGGACCTGAACCGGCAGACCTCTCAACTGATGAGTCAAGCGAAACAGAACCAACCTGATGGCTCTCAACTCCAGAATATTGATGGGCTCGTGAGCCTCCTGAGGACTCCACAGACCCTGAAACTGGAGGTCCTTCCAAACACCCCCCCAACCTGACAGACTGGCATCCGTGGTCACCGTTTCCCAACGAGCAGCCAGGAAGGATCTGCCTATCGACAGATTGACAGACCCCAGCCACCATTGTAGGGAACGACGAACTCGGGGAGTCAACCGGAAGGACCGGTCCAATGACGACTGCGACCTGTCCCAAACCGTCAACAGATGCAGCTGAAAGGCCCTCGTATGGAACTGCGCAAAGGGAACTGCCTCGAAAGAGGCCACCATTAGCCCCACCAGCCTCATCCCTAGTCGGATGGTCGGATGAGGAGCCAACAAGAGAAGCTGAACTAACTCCTGAATCAAAAGAATCTTGGCCTGGGGCAGAAACACCCTGGCCTGCGAGGTGTCCAGAGACATCCCCAGAAAGGTCACAACTCTGGACGGACAAAGAGAAGACTTGGGGCGATTGATCACCCAACCGAACCTCTCCAGAGTGGACACCACCACTCCGGTGTCCAACTCCGCTTGGTTGAAAGAAGAGGCCATGATCAGTAGATCGTCCAGATAGGGCACAATGCGGATATCCTGAACTCTGAGCAGTGCCATCACCCCCGCTAGCACCTTGGTGAAAACCCGAGGGGCCGAGGTGAGACCGAAAGGAAGTGCCACAAACTGAAAGTGCCGATCCTCCACCACAAACCTGAGAAACCGCTGATGTGCTGGAAAAACCGGGACGTGTAGATAAGCATCCTTGATGTCTATGGACGTCAGAAAGTCTCCCTGACGAAGAGAGTGAATGGCCGAGCGCAGCGTTTCCATGCGGAATTTGCGCGGCCGAATAAACCTGTTGAGAAACTTCAGATCCAAGATAGGACGGACCGACCCGTCCTTCTTGGGAACCGTGAACAAATTGGAATAGAAGCCCCTGCCCTGTTCCGAGGGGGGCACTGGGCAAATGACAGCCATGTCCAGAAGATTCTGCACTGACACCAGGAGCCCCTGCGCCACCAGAGGCTCCGAAGGCATCCGAGACCTGAAGAACCTGGAGGGGGGGCGGAGCTCGAACTCTAGCTTGTAACCGGAAGACACCACTTCCCGGATCCATCTGTCCGAGACTTCTTGATCCCAGATATGGGAGAAGTGTCTCAGCCGTCCCCCCACCCGCAAGGGTGAGGGCGCCCCCTCATTGCTGAACTGGCTTAACAGCCGGTTTGGGCTTAGAGCCCCAACTGTATCCAGGACGGGCACGCCCTCTGCCCCTGTTTCCGGAATCTCCTCTGGAAGAGGGAAATGCAGAGCCTCTGCCAGATCTGGCTCCACGAAAGGAAGTTGAAAAGGCAGGCGCCCCCCGAAAAGGACGGCGCTGCTTCTTACGTTGAGGCAACCTACCACCCTTGGTAACGGAGTCCAAAGTTTCACCAAAGAGCCTCAAGCCAACAAAAGGTAAAGCCGTCAGAGACTTTTTTGACATAAAATCGGCCGCCCACTGGCGCAGCCACACCGACCGCCGAATAGTCACCAACAAAGCCGACGTCCTACCACACATCATCAAGGCGTCATCCAAGGCTGTTAATACAAAGGATAAAAATAACTCACACCGTTTGAGACTAAGGAACTCGGCACTACCAGGGCGAAGCCCGGAAGAGGTCAACAAGTCCCTGACCACAGACCTGGCAGCCAAAACCATAAGCTCTGAGGCGCACACAGGCCGTATGGCTGACCCAATGCTAGAAAAGCCATGACAAGCCATTTGATCAATACGTTTATCCTCCCAATCCTTAAGGGTGGAACAATCCGGTCTATTTAAAACCGAGGAATTAGACAATCCCAAAACCGGAGCATCGACCTCGGGTGGGGAAGCCCAGCGCTTAACCGCCTCCGAAGGGAAAGGATATTTCCTATCCCAACCTTGAGGGATACCAGGGAGCCTAGCCGGCCTGTCCCATTCCTTGTCAATGATTTTGTCAAAGTGCCGTTGCGTAGGAAACTCCAAGCGCGGCCTGGACTCCTCAAACAACTCACCCTCCTGTTGTGACGCCACCTCGGGGGGGGAGATATTCAGAACCTCCAACATCAGCGCCAGGGCGTGGGAAGAATCCGAGGATCTCCCCAACTCACTAAACTCCGCATCAGCGCCAGCGGACTGCTCATCGTCCGAGACCTCTGAACCCTCAGAAACTTCACCTTCCTCTAGCCCAAAATAATCAGACCAATCCAGATTATTAAACTCATCCAAAACATCAACCGGCGTAGCCGGAGACAAATGCTTCCTTTTCGCCGGAGCCTTACGGGCGACCGAACTGGAAACAATTCTCTCAAGGTTGGCCAATCTGGCGCACATCTCAGATTGCAGATCCCTACCCATGACAACGTCACACGGAGCGCGTGTCAGGGTGGGAGGTTGAGATGACTCGGCCGGCGGTGCTGACCCAGACGCCTGGGGTCCGGACTGCCGCGCAATAGTTTGCTGTGCACAAGGTATACAAAGCAGCACATCGTCCCCAGAAATGGATGCAGCACACAACATGCATCTGTTGGAATGCCCCGAAGGGGTCCCTGCCCCAATATCCGGGGATGCCTCCATCAGGTGAACTTTTAATAGTCTCCAAGACCCAGGGAATTACGCTAGTAAGCGACCCGGGATGCCCCTTTAATGTCCCGAGTGGGAGGATTTAAGCCAATAATGAACCCAGGGATCTAGGACCGGGAGAAAACCCCCTAAATTACTAAAGAAGGATCCTCCTGATAACAACCACCGCTCTAGAAGAGAAGAAAAGAAGGGACCCAATAAATGAATGATAAGGAAGAACTAAAATACAAAATAGAATAACCAGATAAGGCCCAAGGGCCACTCACGTATCCAGATGGCGAGGAGCAATGGCGCCGCACAACCAACACGAGGTGCAGGGAGAAGGCAAAAGGAGGCGTGGCAGCGCGGACTACCACGCGAAGATGGAGAACCTCCCAACACCGCCCACCGCAGGGAGCCCAAGCTCCGCATCGGAGCCTCCGGAGACCAGCCCAAGCAGCGGGGAGGCGGAGCCGCAGCGCGCGCGAAGGCCCCGGCCCCGCCCTCCCCTCCTGAAGCGGCCGGGAAGAGAGACCCCGGCTGGGAACCAGAGAGACCGGCGCCGCCGACTGCCGCGGCGCCGGACAGGGGAACAAACGAGCGGGCGGGAGTGACCGCCGCCGCCGGCGGAGCACCCGCCCAGAGCCGCACAGAAAGCGGGGAGCCGGTCGCGGCAGCCGCCGCGGCCCGGCCCCGTCCCCAGTGGAGAGTGTGTGAGGAGAATGTTCCCCTCACAATACACATAAAACCAGCACCCCGGCCGTGATGGCGGCCGCGGTGCCAACCGAGTGCATAAAGACAAAACACACACAGACAGAGTGAATAAAGGCTATAAGGGCAGAAGGCTATAGTGAGAGACCCCCCCCCCAAACCCCACTGTATAAATCATGGGAAACTAAGGGGGGCCCCCCCGGGGCCCAGCACCAAGGGACGGGGCATCCCAAACCGGGGTCACCAACCCGGCGTCCCACCTACCCTCTTTATTTAGGGTCTCACGGGGAAACTCAGCACCAAGGCACCATCGGTGCCAGCATACCCTCGCTCGGGCCCGCAGCCAAGACTGAGGAGGCATAAATTTTCAAGTCTGACAGGGAAGGAGAAAGCCCGAACGGAAATAACCAGAAAACAGGCCGGGAGTTACCCCGGCTACCTGACATCCCCCTGTGCAAGGAGGAGAGATCATCTTCTGACTTGCTCGCGGTCTTGCAGAGATGGAAAACTGGGTGATGAGTGGGAGGTCCCAGGTATTTATGGATCAGGGAGGGGCTTTCTTTTTACTATCATCTCTGCAGGAACGCCTCTTCAGGACGATATTACCCACATGTTATGGATTCTTGAAGCGGGGTGTGTGACATACTTAGAATATAAGTTTTGGTTTGTTTGGTTATTTAGCACAGGATTGTGTAGATGTATTCTCACTATTTGTATTTTTCTACTCTTGTTGGCAGTTTATGTACATGGTACAAAAGAGGAGAATGCTTGGATAAAAGGTGTGCACATGGGTGAGAAAATACCATTTTGTGATTACTCACCTGTAAAATGGGTATTATAAGTATGTCACACACCCCGCTTCCACTATTCATGACATATGGGTTATGGTCCAGTAGAGGGCGAACTTCTGCAGAGATGAAAGCAAAAAAGAAGCCCCTCCCGGTCCATAAATACCTGGGACCTCCCACACATTCCCCAGTATATGACAGCAGAAAGGGGACCAGGAAAAGACAATAAAACATTCTTAACAATAAAAGATTCACCATATAAAGGATCCAGAATACCAAAGGGCGGGATGAAGCGGGGTGTGTGACATACTTATAATACCCATTTTACAGGTGAGTAATCACAAAATGGTATTATTCCAAGTATGTCACACACCCCACTTCCACTATTTATGACATATGGGACATCCAATAGCAGTGTCCGTCATGGGTGGGGATCCAAATACAGCAAAATATGCACAAATTTAAACCACTGCAGCTTGCAGAACCTTGCGGCCAAAAACAGCATCCGCTGAGGCCCGCACATCAACCTTATAAAACTTGGAAAAAATATGAACGGAAGACCAAGTAGCAGCCTTACAAACTTGTTCAACAGAAGCCTGGTGCTGAAAAGCCCAGGAAGCCCCAACAGCACGAGTAGAATGAGCAGTGATCCTAAAAGGAGGAACCTTCCCCTTAGCGGAATAGGCCCCAACAATGGCCTGACGTATCCATTTACTAATGGTAGACTTGGCTGGCGCCAAACCTTTCCTGGGCCCGGAGGGCACCATGAACAAGGCGTCCGTCTTACGAAAAGGAGAAGTAGCGACCAAATAGTACTTCACACAACGAACCACATCCAAAGAGTGCAAAACCCTCTCCTTGTCATTGCTAGGCTTAGGACACAAGGAAGGGAGAACTACATCCTGATTAAGATGGAAGGCAGAAACCACCTTAGGAAGGAAATCTGGTTTAAAGCGAAAAACCACCTTATCCTGGTGTCTCTCAAAGTAAGGGGCCTGAATAGACAGAGCCGCCAACTCAGAGACACGCCGAACAGAGGTAATAGCCACCAAAAAGGCAACCTTTTGAGTGAGCACAGAAAGTGCCACATCCTGCACCGGCTCAAAAGGAGGCCCCTGTAGGGCAGAGAGAACCAAATTTAGGTCCCAAACGGGAACCAAAGGCTTTCTAGGGGGCTGAACATGAGTGACCCCTTGGAAAAAAGTCTTGACCAGATGATGCAAAGCAAAGGACCTTTGAAAAAAGACAGCCAGGGCAGAAACCTGACCCTTCAAAGTACTGAGCTGGAACCCCAGATCCAGGCCGTGTTGTAGAAACTCCAAAATCCTAGGAATCGAAAACACCCTGCAAGGTAAGGCCCTAGCCTCACACCAGTCAATATAGGACCGCCAAGTCCTATAGTAAATGGTAGAGGAAGACCTCTTCCTAGCTCTAATCAATGTCTGAATAACCGCCTCCGACAAACCTTCCTCCCTCAGGATGAAGGTTTCAGCAGCCACGCCGTCAAAGCAAGCATTTGTAAATTGGAGTAACGTAGCTGACCCTGAGAGATCAGATCCGGAAACAGGGGCAGCCTGTACTGATCTACCGCCAGTCTTAAGACGTCTGCGAACCAAACCTGTCATGGCCACCTTGGGGCCACCAGAATTGCTGGTGCCCCCTCTAGAGCCAGCTTGCGCACTACCTTGCCTACCATGGAGAAGGGGGAAACAGGTATAGAAACCCCAGATCCCTCCAGGCAAGTGACAAGGCATCCACTGCCAGGGCCAGAGGATCCCGAGACAGAGATACAAAGGTTGGGAGCTTGTGATTGTGCCGAGAGGCAAAGAGATCCACCTCCGGAGTCCCCCACTTGTGACACAGGGACCGAAACACCCTGTGGTTGAGGGACCATTCCCCTCAGCGAGAGAATCCCCTGCTCAGGGAGTCCGCCTCCGTGTTCTCCACTCCCGGAATGTACACTGCCGAGATGCAAGGAACATTGCTCTCCGCCCAAGTCAGAATCAGAGAGACTTCCCTGAGGGCACTCCTGCTGCGAGTCCCTCCTTGGTGATTGATGTAAGCTACCGCAGTTCGATTGCCTGATCGAACCTGAACCGGTAAGCCCTGTAGGTGAAGTGTCAGATGTGACAGAACCAAGCGGATAGCTCTGAGCTCCAAGACATTGATGGGGGTGTGAGCCTCCCGAGGACCCCACAACCCCTGGAACTGATGATCCTTCCAGAAACCTCCCTAGCCCGACAGGCTGGCATCCGTGGTAACCGTCTCTCAACAAGGGGCCAGAAAGGATCTGCCCCTCATCAGATTGCTTGGTTCCAGCCACCAGTGAAGGGACTGCTGAATCCCCTGGGAGACATCAGAAAGGATTGATCCAAGAACTGTGGACATCTGTCCCATTTCAGCAATAGATGGAGTTGTAGCAACCTCATGTGGAACTGAGCAAAGGGGACTGCCTCGAAGGAGGCCACCATCAAACCCACCAGAGTCATCCCTAGCCAGATAGAAGGGCGAGGATTGGTCAGGAGAACACGTATCAGATCCTGAACCCTCTACACCCTTGGCTGAGGTAGGAACACTCTGGCCTGACTGGTATCCAGATGCATGCCCAGAAAACAGATCTCCCTGATGGGGGGAGAGAGAAGACTTGGGGTGGTTGATCACCCATCCGAACCTTTCCAGCGTCGTCACCACCGTCCTGGTGTCCAGCTCCGCCTGGCAGAGGGAAGAAGCTGTAATGAGTAGGTCATCCAGATACGGCACAATGCGAATGCCCTGGGCTCTGAGCAGGGCCATTATGCCCGCCAGAACCTTGGTAAACACCCTCGGTGCCGAGGTCAGCCCGAACGGGAGGGCCAAACTGAAAATGCTGATCTCTGACCTCTAACCTGAGAAATCTCTGGTGTGCTGGGAAAATTGGTACATGAAGGTAAGCATCCTTGATGTCTATGGACGTCATGAAATCCCCCTGATGAAGGGAACCGATGGCTGAGCGCAGAGACTCCATGCGGAACTTCTTGGTTCTGATGAACTTGTTGAGAAGCTTCAAATCCAGAATGGGTCTTATGGAGCCATCCTTTTTGGGAACCGTGAAGAGGTTGGAATAATAGCCCCGGCCTCTCTCTGAAAGAGGCACCGGGCATATGATGGCCATGTCCAGAAGATTCTTTACAGCCAATTGGAGCCCCTGCGCCGCCCGAGGATCCAATGGCACCCGAGACCTTAGGAATCTGGGAGGAGGCCAGTACTCGAACTCCAGTTTGTACCCAGACGAGACCACTTCCAATATCCACTCGTCTGTGACCTCCTGGGCCCAGACCTGGAAGAGCCGTCCCCCCACCCGTAAGGGTGAGGGCACCCCCTCATTGCTGAGCTGGCTTGGCAGCGGGCTTGGGCTTGGAACCCCAGGTAGAGGCTGGACAGGCGCGTCCCCTGCCTCCGTTCCAGGAATCGCCTCTGAAGCTAGAGTAGGCAAGACCTCTGCCCACTCTGGCACCGCGAAAGGAACGATTTAAGGAGCTTGCCCCCCGAAAGAAGCGTTACGCCGAGGTAGCTTCCCACCTTTCGCCACAGAATCCAATTTGTCACCAAAGAGCCGCATACCCAGGAAGGGCAGTGCTGTAAGTGATTTCTTGGCCGCTATGTCAGCCGCCCATTGGCGTAGCCATACCGAACGACGCATGGCCACCAGCAGAGCCGAGGTTCTACTACACATGATAATAGAGTCATCCTTAGCCGCCAACACAAAGTTCATGAACAATTCACACCTCTTAAGGGCTGTGAATTCAACACTGGCCGGGTTGAGTTGGGACCTTTTTAACATGTCCCTAACCTCAGACCTGGTAGCCACAGCCACGAGTGCAGATGCACAAACAGGCCGAAAGGCTGAACCCACACTGGCAAAGGCATGGCATCTGATCAATGCGCTTATCCTCACCATCCTTAAGGGTAGTGGCGTCAGGAGTATGTACAACGAAGGTGTTGGACAACCCTAAGATGGGCGCATCGACCTCGGGAGGGGAAGGCCATCGCTTCACCGCGTCCGCCGGGAAGGGATACTTCCTATCCCATCCTTGCGGGACACCGGGAAGCCGACTTGGCTTCTCCCATTCCCATTCGCTGGTGGGGAAATATCCAGAACCTCTAAGAGATGGGCCAGGACTTTGGGGGTATCCACAGCATCCCCCAGGGCCTGCCCGGCATCAGAATCAAAGAACTGCAGTTCTTCAGTCTCAGAATCCTCAAACAATTCCCCCTCCTCAAAAGGGGAATAATCAGCCCAGTCAAGGGAGTCATAATCATCAAAATCAAGTACCGGCATAGATGCCTTTTCTTAGCAGAGGCCTTCTTGCCCACTGAGGTAGAAATAATTTTCTCGAGGTTGGCCAGCCTAGCACATACCTCAGAGTGCGACTCCCCACTAATGACCGTGTCACTTTGGGTACGGATAATGCGGGGCGGGGAAGGAGATGAGACGGGCGGCACTGACCCAGACGCCTGGGACCCCGACTGCCGCTTTATGGCCTGTTGCGCACATGGTATGCAAATTTGTACATTTTCCCCCGTAAGGGATACCCCACAACCCACACATAGCCGGGATTGACCCGAAGGGAGCCCGAGCCCGGTATCCTGTGGAGCCTCCATATGGTGATTTTAATGGTAGTCGCAATGACCAGAAGAAATTACGCTGATAAGCTACCTGGGATGCCCCTTTAAGTCCCAAGTGGGAGGATTTAAGTAGCTCAAATTACTCTAGGGACCCTAGGACCGGAAGAAACCCCTTTTAAGCAAGGCACAGGGAGTCCTCCTGAAAGACACAAGATATGGGCAATAAGCACATGCACCCACAAACATTGTATGATATATACATGTAATATGATATAATGTCTCTAAGGACAAGGGGGCACTGCCTTCGATTGGAAAAAAAAGAAACTTAGTCTCCGGAGGCGACAATCGTTTTTTACCATAAGAACTATAAATCTATGGAATAGCCTCCCACAGAAGCTTGTTACAGCATCAACCGCTGACAGCTTCAAAAAAGGATTAGATGCTTATTTTGAAGAAAATAACATTAACAGTTACTACTAGTGGTTCTCAATAAAAAAAAAAAAATAAAGACAAAAAATAAAATAAATAGCTTCCCCTATGAAATAAAAAATAACTTCCCCCTACCCCAACACCCTTGGTTGAACTTGATGGACATATGTCTTTTTTCAACCGTATTAACTATGTAACTATGTAATAAAAGCAATAAGCAGAGGGAGCCAGCGCTGCCCCAAGCGGCGACTGGGGCATATGGCCAGCATAGCAAGAAAAGCAAGTCCAAAATGGCGTCAGGCACCAGCCAGCAGCTCCATGTGAAGGAAGGAGAGAGAAGAAGGGGCGGGCCAGCGCACTGCGCCAGGATCCGCACCCCTCCCTCTGGGCCCGCAAATGGCGCCAAAAAAGGGGGAGGGGCGGGCCCCGGCAACGCTCAAGCGCCCGGTCCCGCCCCCTCACAAACGCAGCCTGAGGAGGAGAAGCTCCCCAGGCTGTAGCAGAGCGCGAGGTCAGCAAACGTGAAGCACCATGCGCACAAAACACACACACATCTAATGTGAAAGCAGAAAGGCAAGGCCACCCCGGAGGGTTAACAGAGGGGACCCGGAAGGGGGGAGAATCCCTCACCATGAGGTGTAAGGGAAGTAAATAGGGACAGGGCATCCCAAACCGGGATCACCAAACCGGATACCGCCTACCCCCTTGTATGGGGTCTCATGGGGGAGCATGGCTCCCTAAAACACCTATTAAGGTGTTGCCTACCCTCACCCGGACCTGCAGCCAAGGCTGGGAGGCTAGAATTGGACTTACTGTATAAAGGTCCGGGCAGAAATAGGGCAAAAAATGGCCGGGCGTGAGCCCGGCTTACCTGCAAGGAAGAGCAGCATACATCTTCTGACTTGCTCGCCGTCCTGCAGAGAAGGAACTGGGGAATGTGTGGTAGGTCCCAGGTATTTATGGACCAGGAGGGGCTTCTTTTTTGCTTTCATCTCTGCAGAAGTTCGCCCTCTACTGGACCATAACCCATATGTCATGAATAGTGGAAGCAGGGTGTGTGACATACTTGGAATATTGGCTTAATGATCGGAAGCAAAGGGTGGTTATCATCGGTACACACTCAAATTGGGTCAGCGTTACTAGTGTAGTACCACAAGGGTCAGTTCTGGGACCAATTCTCATATATATATATATATATATTTTTAAATTGGGTACGGACTAAACCATAAAGTCTCAGAGGATACTAAGCTGTGTTAAGTAATTAACACAAAAGAGGACAGCAGGTAGCTACAAACAGATTTAGATAAGTTGGAAGCAAAGAAACGCTTGGTAAAACCACAATGGTAAAGGACCTAGGGGTTTTAAATTAACATTAAACTTAACTGTAGTAATCAATGGCAGGCAGCAGCTGCCAAAGCAAACAGGATCATAGGGGGCATAAAGAGGGGCATAGGTGCCCATGACCAGAGCATCATTTTACCCCTGTACAAGTCACTGGCCATATGGAATACGGTGTACAGTTCTGGTCACCTGTGCTTAAAAAGGACATATCAGAACTGCAGTGCGTTCAAAGGAGGGCAACTAAGTTAATAAAAGGAATGCGGAGGCTAGAGTACCCTGAAAGATTGCCAAAGTTATGTTTATTTAGTTTAGAAAAAAAGACGCTTGAGGGGTGATCTAATAACTATGTATAAATATATTTGGGGGCAATACAAAGATCTGCCCCACAATCCATTTATACCCCAGAGAGTAACCATAACCCGAGGGCATCCACTAAGGTTAGAGGAAAGGTGGGCCCTCGTCCATATTTATTATTTTTTCAAATATTATATTGTATTGTAACATATGAAGCTCATAGGGGTAGGGAGACTCTGGTTTTAATGTGTACTTTGTGTTATATGTTGTTTTAAATGTATTAAGTGTAAAATTCATCTTAAAATATCTAAAATCTGGTGCTCCCCTTTTTGGGGTAGGTGAAGAGTAACCTTTTCGCCACCTATTTTTGTCTCATGTGACTTCTTTGTGAGTGAGCACACAACAAATTTTATATAACAGGTGGTGCATTTCTTTGTTTGGTGAATATTATAGCCCGGCATTCAAAGCTGAATGGAGTACATCCCCCTGGCTGCATGCATCCATTATCAGCCTTTCCTATGTGTTGGGCAACTGCAGACAATGGATAGTGGGGTGAAGGAGGAGATGTGTATGCAGTATGGGATTGAATCTCAATGCAAGTACACTGGAGGATTTCAAAGAGCAGGGTATCCCAGATCAGGCTTTTACCCATTCCCAGAAACTTTTAGACTTTAAGGATGGGCTTGGAGGGTTATGGGCTGCTTTAGCTAGGTCACCAGGTCGATATCCATATACAGCTTTAGCTACGAGACTCATAAAACATGTGGTGTCCCCAATCTCTATACCGACCCATGGCCCCCAATGCTCTCTGAAGCTCCATTCCGTCCACTGTTCCGCTCCGGTCAGAGTCGACGCTCATGAAGTTCTGCTTCCAGCCGTTCAAGACCATCCCCAGCTCTTTAAACTCATTAAAGCCCATTTTGCCTGACATGTCCCTCTGGATGACAAAGGGTTAAGGAAAAGATCTGGCTGCTCATATCTACCTGCTTGGTTTTGAGCTGCTTCACGAATGATGGTAAACCATGGATTATAAAATGGTATATGCTGCTTATTAAGAAGGGAAGTATCTACATCAAAAATAATACAATTCTGTGATTATTCACATAATACTGTATATTATGAGTATACAGTATGTCCTGCTCCAGACAGAATACTTACACTCGGGTACTACTCCGCCAGATGGCGCTGGACTGCAGAGACATCGAAAATAGGCTCCTCCCGGCCCCCCAAATACCCAGGGACCTCCCACAATCCCCAGCATTGAAATGCAGTTAACGAGAAGCCGGGAGAATTAAAACAACCCAAACTAGTAACTATAACAATGATAACTATCACCATACAGGGGATCCAAGATAATGCAAAAAAAAAGGGTGGGGTGGAGCAGGACGTACTGTATACTCATAATACCAATTCTACAGGTGAGTAATCACAGAATTGTATTATTCTTAGTATACAGTACGTCCTGCTCCAGATAGAATACTTACACTCGGGACATCCAATAGCAGTGTCCATAAACAGGACACTAACATCAACCTTGTAAAACTTTGAAAAGGTATGAACAGAAGACCAAGTAGCGGCCTTGCAAACTTGTTCAACAGAACCCTGGTGCTGAAAAGCCCAAGGAGGCACCAATAGCACGAGTAGAATTAGCAGTAAGGTGGAAGGGAGGATTCTTCCCCTTAGCAGAATAGGCCTGAATCACAGCCTGAGGGATCCATTTGCTGATAGTAGACTTGGCAGGAGCCAAACCCTTCCTAGGACCAGAAGGGACCACAAAAAGAGCATCAGTTTTTCTGAAAGGTGCAGTAGCCACCAGATAGTACTTCAGACACCTAACCACATCCAAAGAATGCAAAACCCTCTCCTTAGCAGTACTAGGATTAGGGCACAATGACGGAAGAACAATGTCCTGATTCAAATGAAAGGCAGACATGACCTTAGGCAGAAAATCTGGCTAGAAGAGGAACACCACCTTGTCCTGGTGTCTCTCATAGTAAGGGGGCTGGATGGAAAGCGCCGCCAACTCAGACACATGCCTAACAGAGGTGATAGCCACCAAAAAGACAATTTTGAGTGTAAGAATGGCCAGGGCGGCATCCTGCAAAGGTTCAAAGGGAGCACCCTGCAAGGCTGACAAAACCAGGTTCAAACCCCCAAACAGGGACCATAGGCTTACGTGGGGGACGCACATGAGTAACCCCCTGGAAAAAGAGTCCTGATCAGAGAATGCTGAGCAAAGGACTTCTGGAAGAAAACAGCCAGGGCAGAAACCTGACCCTTCAGAGTACTGAGTTGGAGCCCCATCTCCAACCCATGCTGCAGGAACTCCAGAATCCTGGGAATAGAGAACACACGACAGGGAAGAGACTTAGACTCACACCAGTCAATGTAGGCACACCGAACCCTGTAATAAATGGAAGAAGAAGACTTCTTCCTAGCCTTTGTCATGGTATCAACAACTGAGGTAGACAGCCCCTTCTCCATCAAGATGGAGGTTTCAGCAGCCAGGCCGTCAAAGCCAAAGTTTGTAAATTGGGATGGCGTAAGGGACCCTGAGTGAGCAGGTCTGGCACCCTGGGCAGAACGTACTGATCTACTGCCAGCTGCACCACATCTGCGAACCACACTCTTCTTGGCCACCTGGGGGAATGGAGGAAAGACATACAAGAACTGAAAGTCCTGCCATGACATTGCTAGAGCATCCGTGGTCAAGGCCAGAGGATCCTGGGACAGGGAGACAAAGGCCAGGAGCTTGTGATTGTGACGGGACGCAAACAGATACACATCTGGTTGGCCCAAACGGTGACACAGAGATTGGAACACCCTGTCACAGAGGGACCATTCTCCCTGGTGAGAGGTCCCCCTGCTCAGAGAGTCTGCCAGCAGATTTTCCACCCCCGGAATGTACACCGCTGATATGCAGGAAACATTGGCATCCGCCCAGGTCAGGATCAGAGACACTTCCTGGGAGGGCCCTCTTGCTCCGGGTCCCTCCCTGATGATTGATGTAGGGAACTGTCGTCTGGTTGTCCGAGCGCACCCGAACAGGCAGGCCCCGAAGGTGATGAGTCAACTGAGCCAGAACTAACCTGATCGCCCGCAGCTCCAAGACGATGATAGAAGTGTTGGCCTCCTGAGGGCTCCACCTCCCCTGGAACTGCAGAGACTTCCAGAACCCCCCCCCCCCAACCTGACAGACTGGCATCCGTGTTGACCGTCTCCCAGGAGGGGGTCAGAAAGGATCTGCCCCCCAACAGGATCCTGGAGTCCAGCCACCACGAGAGGGTCCGCCTGACCAGGGGGGAAAGCGCAAAGACCCGGTCCAGGGACGCGGGGTCCTTGTCCCATACTGACAAGAGGTGGAGTTACAGAGGCCTCAAGTGGAACTGAGCATAAGGGACCGCCTCGAAGCATGCCACGCCTGATGGAGGGATGATGACAAGATAGCAGGAACTGGACCTGCGCAATCAGACTGTCCACCTTCCGCTAAGGAAGAAAAATCCTTGCCTGAACTGTATCCAGATTCATTCCCAGGAATGAAGTCACCAAGGAGGGGGACAGAGAAGACTTGGGGTGGTTGATCACCCACCCAAATGACTCCAGGGTGGACACCACCAGCTGAGTATCCAACTCTGCCTGATGTAGAGACTGGGAAGTGATGAGAATGTCGTCCAGATAGGGAAGCACGCGGACACCCTGACATCTGAGCAGAGACCTCACTCCTGCCAGCACCTTGGTGAACACCCTGGGAGCTGAAGTGAGACCAAAGGGCAATGCCACAAATTGGTAGTGTTGATCCTCCAGAGCGAACCTGAGGAAACTTTGATGACCTGGAAATACAGGAATATGAAGGTAAGCATCTTTGATGTCCACAGACGTCATGAAATCCCCTGGGCGCAGGGAACTGATGGCAGAGCGCAGAGTTTCCATGCGAAAGCGCCTGCACCTGACAAATTTGTTGAGGATCTTCAAGTCCAGGATGGGCCTGACTGACCCATCTTTTTTGTGCACTGTGAAGAGGTTGGAATAGAAGCCCTTGCCCTTTTCTCTTAAAGGGACCTTGCAGATGACCCCCAGCTCCAGAAGGCATTGCACTGCCTGCACTAGATCCTGAGCTGACACAGGGTTCTGAGGAATCTGGGATCTGATGAACCTTGAGGGGGGGCAGACAGCAAACTCTCTTGTAACCAGAGGACACTACCTCCTGAATCCACCGGTCTGAGACATGAAGCCTCCAGACGTGAGCAAAGTGCTGAAGCCGTCCCCCCACCCGGATGGGTGAGGGCGCCCCATCATGCCTGAGGGGGCTTGGGAGAGGACTTAAGCTTGGAGCCCCGGGAGGGGCCAGGGCGTCCCCGTCCTCTGCCCCTACCCCAAAAGTCTCCTCAGGCCCCGGCAAAGGAAACCCCCCTCCCTTGTCTAGCACCACGGTAGGGGGGAGGAAAAGGAGCCCTGACCCCGAAACGGGCGAGACTGCCGCCTGCGCTGGGGTAACCTGCCTCCCTTAGCAAATAGGTCCATGCGGTCCCCAAACAGGCGTAGTCCTTTGAAGGGAAAACCAGTGAGGGCCTTCTTGGCAGCGTTGTCAGCAGCCCACTGGTGCAGCCAAACCGAGCGGCGTATAGCCACAAGGGCAGAGGTTCTGCCACAAATTCTAATGGTGTCATCCAAGGCAGAGAGGACATAATTCACAAAAACATCACAACGAGCGAGTGCATTAAACTCCTCACAAGACACATCATCAGGGGCACCATCAAGGATACTTCTGAGCAGGGTCCTAATAGCCACAGCCGTAATGGCAGAGGCACAGACCGGGCGCAGCGCCGTCCCCACACATGCAAAGGCATGGGGCGCCAGCTGGTCAATGCGCCGGTCCTCAGCATCCCGCAGTGTAGTGGAGTCAGGGGAGTGCATGACAGAGGTATTAGATAACCCTAGGACCGGGGCATCCACTTCGGGAGGGGATGACCAACACTTCACCACATCAGCAGGAAAGGGATACTTCCTATCCCAACTCTTAGGTACACCGGGAAGTCTACTGGGACGCTCCCATTCCTTTAGCACAAGGTCATTGAAATGTGCCTGCTCAGGAAATTCCAAGCGTGACTTAGCAGTATGAAAAAGTCCCCCCCTTTGCCTGGGGGCCGCAACAGGGGGAGAGTACCCCTCAAAAACCTCAAAAATCTTAGCCAACAGTCTATCAGTATCATCCGAGGCCCAGGGGTCAGAGCCAGAATCGTCATGACCCCTGGGCCTCTCATCAGATGACCCTGAGTCGGAGAATAGCTCCCTTTCCTCCAAAGGGGTATAGCCAGACAGTTGCAAAAACCCATCAGCTTCCATAGGGAAAAGAGTGACATCAGGCGTTAAGTGCCGCTTCTTAGCAGGGGCCTTACGCGCCAAGGTATTAGCAATCAACTTCTCATCACTAGCCAGTCTAGAAGACACATCAGGCTGAGAATCCCCACTTGTATGCAACTCAGTAGGAGTGAGATTTAAGCTTGGGGGAGTAGGTGAGGCGAAACGAATTGCAGACTCAGCCACTGGAAGGCCGGATTGCAGAGCAAGCACCTGTTTGGCACAGGGTACACAGACCTGCGCCTTGTCAGCGTCAACATGGGACTCCCCACAAGCTACACACAGCTGGGCTTGTCCCGAAGGAACCCTGGTCACATTATCCTGAGACGCCTCCATATGGCGATTATAGTGGCACAATAGGCCGATAGGGATTAACGCTATACAGCAACCCGGGATGCCCCAATAACCCGCTAGGGAAGTGGGAGTAATTAACACTAGGCCTCACAAGTTAATCAACTAAATAGAGGGAGAAGGGCCAGGAGAAGCGAAAGGGGTTCGCCCGTCTGAAAGACATAATCAAAGGGGAGCCGTAAGCAATAATTAACAGCGGAAAAAAAGCCGCCCCCGAGGGCACTCACGGACCGCGGTAGGTAGAAGCCCGTCACGCAGCCGGAACCAAGCAAAGAAATGGCGTCGGTATACCTCGAGGGGCGGGCCCCCGAAGAGTGCGAAGCCAACACGTGACAAGCAGACAATGACGGCGCACAGGCGCCTGAGGTAACGCCGCCGCCAAGCGCGGAACACAGGAAAACGT
This sequence comes from Gastrophryne carolinensis, assembly GCA_027917425.1. Lineage (NCBI taxonomy): Eukaryota > Metazoa > Chordata > Amphibia > Anura > Microhylidae > Gastrophryne > Gastrophryne carolinensis. Next base: position 29,316,183 of record CM051239.1, on the reverse strand, counting down.
GCGTGGCGGCGGCAATTTCAAGCACAGTAAATGAAAACAAGTCAGCGCTGCGGCTGACACCAAGCATAATGTAGTGAAGCATAAAAGCCAATACACGTATATACATACACACACCCCGCCCCCCCCCTTTCCCTCGAAGGCTACAAGGAGAGTGAGGGGGGACAGCGGCCACTTAACATAGAGCCCACCGATAGACAGGGGCAAGGGGGCAAAAGGACGGGAGGGGCATCCCATAGAGGCTCACCATATGCCTGTACCGCCTACCCTTTGGTGGGGGATTGCGGTGGAGCAGCGCTCCTAAGCACCTAACAGTGGTGCTGCCTACCATCACCCGACCAGCGCAGCCAAGGCTGGGAGGCAATTACTGGAATGGGTGGGAATAGTCCTACAGGGCAGCAGGCTAATAGCCCCGCTCATCTGCGACAAGCGAGAGCCATCTTTTCTTTTTGGGGATTGTGGGAGGTCCCTGGGTATTTGAGGGGCCAGGAGGAGCCTATTTTCGATGTCTCTGCAGTCCAGCGCCATCTGGCGGAGTAGTACCCGAGGGTAAGTATTCTAGCTGGAGAAGGACGTACTGTATACTAAGAATATATATATATATATAGAACAGTTATGGCCTAGAGGTAGGGAAACAGGCTTGTGACCGGAAGGTTCGATTCCCAACCATGGGACATGACTGAAGAGTTTAGGGCTGCCCACCTCTCCTGACACGTGCACAGTCACTCACATAGTGTTTATTGTCTTGTGTGTCCACTGTGTGTAGCCACTAATATGTGTTTATTCACAGAGATGTGTTTTTCACAAGTGCACGGATGGGTAAATGCGGTGAAAGAATTCTATGTGTTGGAACACAATGGCCACTATTGCACTATTAGTATATAAAGGACAGGAGGGGGAGGGGGAGGAACATGAGAGCGAGAGAGATGGTGAGAAGATCAAGCTGGTGTGGAGTTGGGATTCTATTTGTCTTCAACTTCCCATGATTCTTAATATATATCACATTCATTCTGCAACACACACATCAGTACAAAACAATAAAAGGATACATCCAGCATGGCGATCATGAGTCTGCACGTCTCCAAGTTGAAGGCTGAAAAGACAAAAATGCGGATGTAAAGGCTGCACTGGATATAACACACGCTTAGAAATCCACAGCCGACGGTGGGTTGAGGGAGGGAATCAACAATGTTGGGTTTTGGTCAACTTTAAAGTGGACCCTATGTAGCAGGCTTGCCAGTCTACATTCAGGTCTACATTATTGCTGTATATTTAGCAGTTTGTGGAAAGCTCTCTGAAGAAAATTAGATGCATCAAGTCTGGTCTGAACCATTTATTTGCTAACATGTTCTGTATCAGTGACAGCTCTACAGCCATGATGAGCAATAGCAGCTCTATAATTCCCCCCATGACTGGGCAGCTTCACCTACCTGGCGTAATCGCGCAGAAAATGTATCATCTACTTACGCTTGTATGATCCAGAGAAGCCGGCCTGGGTGAGACACCTCTGAAGCTCATCAGCATCTATCTGACCGTCCTGCAATAGAAGAGCCAATGTCAATGTGGGTCTTTTTCAGAAGAGGAAAAAAAAAAAAAAATTGGAAGCTCTGGAAAATCCCCTAAAGAGGACCTTTAGGATCCACCTACAATCCTGGGAGATCGCAATTTGGAATTACCTGCCACACATAGATTAGGAAGAGGCATTAAATTAAGCAAAACTACTTATTAGTATTTTTAAATTTGTGCATACCTCAATTTAAACCATCATGGCTGTAATCCAGTTCAAAGCACTGAGAAAGGGCTCTAATACTTACTGGTGACTGGCAGATACCACTCACCTGGGGTAAACCAGGCATAGGTAAGAAATGACATCTGGTTCAAAAAATAAAAAAAAATAAAAAAATTCAAGCATGTATGCCTACCATCCTATCACACTAACTATTCAGACTGGTATTCTCATGGCCCAGGAGCCTTCTAGTGGGACAAAAAGGTAGCTCCTACCAGACCACCGGTGCCCAGCTCCCATCCCTGGAATATATGATTGGCTGGCAGCGCCACGAAATGCCAGTGATGTAGGCGTGGCCCGTGTATGTGCTGTGGGACTGCCAGAAAGGTGAGTTTTGTGGGCAATACTGTGGAGGGGGCTCAAATAGTCTTCAAGGCAGTTCAAGGCAGAAGGGTGAGTGAAGGAAGGAAGGAAGGTGGGAAGATGATGGAGGATGAGGGAGGAAGGTGGATGATGAGGGATCACTGATCAGGTAATTAACCGGAAGGAGTGGGTCAGTGGCTGGCCAAAGTGGACCATGCAGGCAGTGGCAAGCTTTGCCACCACACAACTCATGCAACTGCATAGGGACCCCCAGAACTCGGCTAAATGAAAACTGGAAGCGGCTGGCATGTTCCGGTAATACTGATGATGCTGTCAGTGCCGAGGCTACATGAGAAAGAAAGCTTCTTCTCTCCATCATTTGTTCCTCTTTATTACTGTATTTTGTTAAATAAAAATGCCTTTGATTAGGGCCCCAGAAACTATAAGCCCATCCCTGCATGTAGGGGGTTATAGGAGTATATATTTGTTGGGAGTCCACAGCTGGCTTTAAACTATCCAGAATGGTGGGAAGGTCCATCACATTTGCTTGGAATTTTACACTCACCTGGCCAGCGATCTGCACAAAGTATCCATACATGGGGTCTTGTTGGGGGTATCCTCCCGGGGGTGCTCCATACTGCATAGCAAGAAAATGAAAAGTATGTTAATATCTTTTAGATCAGAGTTGCTCAACCTTTTGAAGTGAGTGAGCCATTTAAACAGGAACTTCAGAATCGGGATGCCCTGCTGTGCAAAACCCCCCATGAGCCCCCTCATCCTCTCCCAGAGCCCTTGTTTCTGTGCACTCCGGACGCATCTCTGCTCACCTCTAGCCGTGAGCGCACCCCTGTCCGGCCTTCCTGGATGGGCAGCATGGTCACACAAAGGCTGCAAGGTGGGCGGGAGATGCGGCTGGCGGCGCCGCTCGGCTGCTTAGCCCTCAGCGGTGGCAAAAAAAAGCCGAGTGACAGTGAGTGCGCCGCTCAGCCCACTCACTCTCATCCGAGTCTGTGCCGTGGGAGTGGATGGAAGGTGAGGGAAACGGGGCAACTGGGGGGTACACACAGCCGGGCATCCCAATGTGGGATACCGCCGCAGAGAGGAACACCACACAGAAAAGTGAAATTCAAGTGTGTTCTTTAAGGGATTTAAAAACTGGTCGTGGGCCAAAATAAACAGGTTGAGAATTTGGATTTTTATTACTATTATTATTTTTTTTTTTTTATTTTGGAATAGCATAACAAAGATTTTCTACAACAATCAGGATCCCCACAAACTCCATTAGAGTTTTTTACTCTCCTATGTCCTTCCACCACAACATCCCATTACCACATTTATATGTAACAAACCCCACATGCTACCAGTATGCATGCTGATTACCTTACCACTCCAAATATATGGGTTCCATATTTATAAGACAAGCCCCCCCCATTAGTCCCAAATCAGAACTGTATTCCTAATATATAACTCATCTAAATGCCTATCAATGTAACAACCATTTTTTTTAAATATATTTTAATTGGATATCTTGTTATAGTGCTAGAGTATTTTTACCCAAGAGTTTGTTGCACTACCAATGTCACCATATTTGTCCAAGACACTGCTGCCGCCTCTGATTGGCAAGATGGTGCCTGGCCTGGCCAACGTATGGGCTCTTCTTCTTTATAACACTTCTGTGGCAGGGCTGGGGGGGGGGGGGGGGCATTGTCTTTTTAAACTAGACCTTCAGCATCATTTTAAAGCCCAATCCCTTAAACCGGACCAACACCCGTTTTTACCTAAACGGGTGTTGGTCCCGCTGTGTACGCCGGGTGGTCACGTGGGCGCAGACGCGTCCTCTGTGCCGGCCACCGGCAGGACCTGCCCACGTGACCGCCCAGCGCCCAATTGCAGGACTCCGTTCTCGCACTGGCTCGGTATTCAGGTGAATTAAACAAGTTATTTATGTGTTTTGCTGCGAGGGGGCCTCGAGCATTGTGGATGCCCCCCCCTCACTTCTTACAAGGTAAAAACGGGTGTTGGTCCAGTTTAAACTATTTACCAGCATCTAAAATGAATATTTTTTACGTTTTTAGTTGCTTACTTAATATTCTTTCCTCCTCTTGGCTGCAACTGTGTTCAGGACTCTAGGATACGGGCGCCGCCATCTTGGCTCAGTAGCCTCACATACTGAGGAGAGAAAGGGGGGGGGGGGGGGCAAGTGCAGGAGGCGGGTTATAGTTGCGCTTCACACAGACATAGCAGAGCTGAGGTCAGGAAAAACGTCAGCAATGCCCGAATGCAGGGTGACATATCCATAGACACTTCCTGTCTGCAGGCAGCCTGAAACTCCACGGGCCGCCATCTTGGATGTTAAAAGGTTAAAAAAAAATGCAACAGGTGCAGGTAAGATGATTTTTAATGTGAGCAATCTGTATGTACAGGGTAAACTCTTATTCAGGGTGAAGGTCTGGTTTAACTGAAGTTCCACTTTAAACCTGACCTTCACCCTGAATAAGATCACATCTCGCCGTGTATTTTGGTCCACTTTAATGACAGTCATCCTTTAAAAAGAGAGACACGTATGTGAAACACCATATTTCCATGCAAAAAGAGAAATCCTTGAAAGCCATGAGTGGGTGTAATGTGTCAGCGGTAGGCCAGGGGTCACAATACACCTGCTTCCTTGTCAGGTCTGTTCTGGTTTTTGTAGTGGAACAAAAGAGGACTTCCCCTTCCCAGACTAGGCAAACAGCAACATGAGAGCATAACCTATGCCAACTTCTCCTTTGTATAATTCTCTCAGGGCGTATTGTGCTTTAAAATGGACCTATACCGGGATGATTGGGATGAAGTAATGGAGAATATCCATAAATCAGTAGCGGAGGCCAGGGATAAACTAATTCAAACTAAATGGATCCACCAAGCATATATCACGCCTGCTCGTCTATTTAGGATGAGCTTATTGGATAGTGAACAGTGCCCAAGGTGTGGCAGGGACAGTGCCACATAGATCCATATGACATGGTCGTTCATAGTGGTGGAACGATTCTGGGGGGAGGTGATGGGCTTTCGGGTCCATGGGACAATTTGCTCTGCCTCATAGGGGTGATGGAGCCACTCCCAGAGATAAGGACACTAAGGGTGCTTCTGCGATTGCTAATGTTTTTTGCCAGAAAAGGTATACTTCTGAACCCCCCCCAGCCTACCCCGTCAGTGCAGGCGTGGAAGAAAGTTACCCCTTTATAAATTGACTTATACGGCTCGTGGGGCGCCCCATAAATTTGGCAAAGTATTGGACCTGTGGTTGGAATGTGTGGAGTTGGCATCTGGAGATGACTAGAGTGGGCCATTAGTGGTTTTGGAAGGTCCTTTACCCCAACGGGTGCCCGGTAATGGGCTGATCATCTGCCCAGATGGGCGGTGGGGCTAGGTTGGGCAAGGGTGATGTTCACTGGTGTGGGGGCCGGAGTTGTCTCGACGCCTGTATCGCCTTGGTGGAGTGCTCCTTCCCTCCTCCGAAAGAGACAAGAGGGAGGACTCTGGCTAGAAGGTTGTCCCGTTCCCCCCCCCCCCCCCCCAAGCCTCAGAGTGTGTGTGTTTGTAGGCGCGAGTGATGTCCACGTGTGTAGGGTGTAATGCAGTTTGTTGGCGCCTGCGGCACCACACGGTTCTTTATTGAAATACAAAAATAAAATAAAAAACTTAAAGAATAAACCTATACTCTGTGTGTAGCAGCTGGCCCAACAGACCAAGCTGTTTTACCAGCGATGCCAACATCCCAAGACGCTGTACACCTGCAGCCCGAGGACTTGGCCACCTGGTGAATCCAATCAAAGTATACTGGGATCCTGGTGGAGCAGCATGCACCATTGTGCCAGGCGGGGTAACAGGGTATGTTAACAGGAAGCAGAGGAGCAAGACCTGCCGTACAGTATAGAGGAAAAACATGCACCATGGTTTTGCCGGAGAGGTGTGTAATGTAGGCGACCTGGGGGGGGGGGGGGTAAAATTTCATACAGCTGGGCCAAATCAGGAGGTCGAGCTGGAGAGGAACAATGCCCGGGATAGTAGAAATCACAGGTATAGTTCTTCTCCAGCGGGACTTCCGAATTGGGATGCCTACTGTGTGAAATCCCCCCCCCCCCCCCTCCGTATTGCCTACTGTATACACCAATCCAGCAAACTCATGGTGCGTGCATGGATGGCCAGCCACTCCAACAATCGCACTCCATTCAGCTTTAACTGTAAGCTCTGATGTCAGATAGTAGTAAAACTGAATGGAACTTGAGTCGCCAGATACAGATCGCCGAAGCCAACGCACCTCTTCCCGGTCCTACAGCGCATGCGTGGCTGCTTGTCCAATCAGTGTGCTTTGATTCGCTGATGTCACGTTGTCTAAGCCTTCATCTAAGGCAAGCGGCTCTGTGCGTGCTGACAGCCGCATCCCCCACTACCCTCTAACAGGGAGCGTGCCTGCGCCGGCCATTCACGAGTGCCTGGCGCAGGTACACACACAGCTAGAGGTGAGCGGGAATGTGGCTGCCACGCAGAAATGGGGCGAGGGCTCCGGGAGCAGGAGAGTGAAAATTACGATGCAGGGGGTTTCACACAGTAGGGCATCCCAGCTCGAATACCCCAAGGAGTGGAACTAGGGTGGCACCTGAGTCTTTTAGACTTTAGGGCCTTCAAAGTTCCTCTTTTAAGTGCTTTCCCTTCAAGATGGCTGTGCCGAGGACCCAAAGCGCCGAGGGTAATGGCATTGGATTGCGGACAAGGTAACCTAAAGTCATTTTTAACTAGAATTCCACTTTGAGCCCTGGAACTGAAATCTATTATTGGCCTGCCATAAAACATCACCACCCGAATACAAAGTCTAAGTGAGGGGAATGCTGGAGGTTGATATACAACATTATAAAACATGAGCAAATAGCACAGGTTTGTCTTTTATCACCACTTTTACTGTGGAGGATCCTGAGGGTTGAACAATGACCCTGGATGATGACACCGGGGACACAGGCTGGACAAATTTAAAGAGACACTACCATATAATAGACATAAAAGTGGAAATGATGCATATTTGAATGGAATATCTGAATACACCCTTGAATACCCCCCCGATATTGGCATTCAGAGAGCTGAAAAAATCATCGGGCAAGTCACACATTCGATCAGCGCAAGCTCACTAGGTAGACTAAAACATCTATCCTTCCCCTTTTTGGTCTCTTGGAAGCCAAGGGTATGGTTGAAGGTTTTGCTGGTGTGAAAACAAGAAGAACTAAGCAAACAGTAGACTAGATTCTACATTAAAGAGGAATGAAACACAGGATTTTAACTCAGGTTTTGCTCTGTGCCATTCCAATTCCCAAGATAGGAACACATGACCACCAGAATACACAAAAAGCTTTAGCTCCTCTATCAGACCCCAGTAGTTTAAGAAATCTGAAAAACAATGTCAAAGCACCAACTGGTAAATCAGCAAAATAACATAAAATAACGTAGCCTGAGGGAAGCCTTTCGGATGTTTAGAAAAGAAGTTACCAGGTAACTACCTTTTACTCAAAACATCCTTAGGGTAGCATATTTCATTAATACCTGAAGATGCGTGCGCATACCGCAGCCTGGCCAGCTTCACAGACCCACATTAGCGGGCAAAAAACACAATGCAGCCTGACCCATGGCGGGAAGGGAAGAGGACCTGGAAATCCCCCCTGACAATTTCCACAATGCCTCAGACCATAGCATACCTGGTCTGAGGATAACGCGGATCCCCCAAACCCCCCCCCCCCCCCCCCCCCCCTGCTGGCTATGACTTAGGGATAGGGGAATCTGGCCTATACCCTGGGTCCCTGGCAGGCTGCCCCTGGAGACAGAAAATGGGTCAACCTCCTTAGACCCACAGTGACCCGGTCTACTTACCTAAACCCATGGTTCAGGAGCTGGTGGTCTGACTCCTGCCCCAGACAGAAACACCTAAAGAACTGATGTCTGGTGGAGGAGCTAAAGCTTTTGTGTATTCTGGTGTTCCTACCTTGGGGCAGAGCCATAATATCTCAGTGGTATGATGCCCTAATTATGTTTTGAGAAAATGTGCCAGTTCACAGATATTCCTACCTCACTTGTAATCCCACACATGCATCATGGGACCGCTGGAAAGGTTAAGATTTCCAGCAAACCAGGGGGTTCCCATGGCAGGGCATCCCATTTGCAGTGAAAGAGCCATCCCTTGAGTCTTATAGCACTCAACTGTCACCCTTGATTTGTGAGGTTGGCATGTCCAATTTTTACCCTGTGGATCAGGAGGGGCTCCGCTGTGTGAAACCCCTGATGCCACTCATCCAATCGAAATCGCCGGTGGCAACTCACCTCTCTTACCAGATCTACGACGCACGCCCAGCCGCTCGTCCAATCCGTGTGCTCCGAGCCGCTGACGTCACGTCGTCTAAGACAAGCGGCTCCAAGCGCACTGGCGGACACATCCCCCGCTCCCCTCCGAATTGCTCCCCCCATGAAGAGAACCTTTTGACAATTTTCACTGCCCCTACTTCACTCTAATCCCAGATAACGACGCCTGTTTTTCAGTGTTTCAGGGTGCTTTAAAAAGTGGAAATATCCATTTCTAGCTCTACACTAAGAGGGAAGTATTGGCAGAGGCTTTGGCCAAATGTATTTCAGTTCAATGGGTTTTGGCTCGCTTTAAGTGTGTTCCCAGCTATTCAGATAGGACGGTGGTGGGACCACGACATGTGCTGCGGATGAGACCGTTCTTGTCTCAATTGCCACAAACAAAGCCATTTGCCGAACATTTAATATGCACGGAAAACACCTCTCTGATTGAACAAGAGACCGCGCATGCGCTGTAGGACCGGGAAGAAAGGGCTTTATCAAGCTAGACACTCATCAGTCGTCATGCTGTCTCAATCCCATATAGCGCTGAAACAGCCACAGTGTGGGACCTGGGGATATCCGCTCAGATTCTGGACCAAGTCGATCAATTATGTGGCGTTGCTTGCTGATGATGTGGTGCACGGATACTGGTCATTAGGGAACAGGCAACCTAGTGAATTGGATGCCGCTGTGCCCCATTATCAACAAAAGAATGCGCAACAGCCGTGCTGCAGGATCTGGGACTACGTGGGGTCGAGGCAGAGTGATGTCAGACAAGTATCTAGCAAAAATAGTCCTTATTACTAGCCTATGTTATTGCTTTTAAGAGGAACTAAAAAGTCAAGTCACATCACTTCCTTATTCCATTGTTCGGCTTCCCAAAGTAAATACAACTTCCAGTTCTATAACTGTAGCAGTTATAACACATCACTGCTACTAAGGTAGAGGGTAATGAGGGGACCCTTGAGTAACATGGGTGGCCCCAAGATGATAAAAGGGACACTTCAATGAGGGGGGCCTCTGGTGGGCTAAATGCAGTTAAGACAGGCCAAAATCTGTTATGCCCAGCTCTAGAGTCTAAAAGATTCCAGGCTCGGTGATTCCCTGTCCTGGTTTTGTGAAACCCCCTATGCCCAGTTAGCTTACCTCCATACTCAATTCCATGTTGATCGCATTTTTGCGGGAGCGGCCTGGTAAAGGCGAGATCACCAGGGATTGCAGGGTTTTCACACAGTGGGGCATTTTGCTCTAAAAGGGTTGCCCGCTAGCCTCCCCCTGGGTTACTGCATGGGTTTTAAATCTGCTTTAATGTCCAACAGGCGTGGCCAGGGGGTGGACTGGCCATAGGGAAACCTGGGAGAATGCCCAGTGGACTGCACTCCTTTGGGGCCAGTTGGGCTGCAGTTTTTAATATCCATATTTAATCTCTACCCCCTTAGTCCCCTCTCAGTCCCCTGTACCCACGAGCCAAGGAACCACTGCCCCCAATGCTATAGCCCCGGCATCTTGGCAGTGGGGCACACCTCAGCAGGGATGTCTCAGGCTGGCCATTGACTGGTAAAATCCCTGGCTGTTTTTTGGCCCCGGTCAGCCACCGGGCATGGTGGGTGCACATAGCAGAGGGCATGGTCTTAAAGCGGACCTTCACCCTGAATAAGAGTCTATCTTATATGTTTCCCATACCCTGTACATACAGATTGCCCACATTAAAAATCCTCCTACCTGCACCTACTGCATTTCCTGAGCCTTTAAACATCCAAGATGGCGGCTCATGGAGCATCAGGCAGCCTCAGAACAGGAAGTGTCTTCTGACTGTGTCGCTCTGCATTCTGGGATTGCTGTCCTTTTCCTGACCCCAGCTCTGCTCTGTCTGTGCAAACCACAGCTATGACCAGCCCCCTTGTATTTTTGCCCCGCTCTCCTCTGCTCAGTACGTGATGCTTCTGAGTCAAGATGGCGCGGCCCGTATTCTAGAGTCCTGAACAGAGTTGCAGACCAGCAGTCAAAAAAATAATGCCTAAGTGCCTAAAAACTTAAAATATATTAATTTTAGATGCTGGGGAATAGTTTTTAAAGGGTTCAGGCTTTTCATTAAATCATGTTGAAGGTCCGATTTAACGTAAACCAAAACCAGGCCTAGCATCTATAAATCCCTACCCACCCCTGGAGTTTCCCGATTTTGGATGAAACTCTGCCAGTAGCCCGATATTCTTACCCAACCCACGGCGCATGTACAGCAGCACCTCTCTAGGTCCGTGGGTGCAGGTGCTGTAACTGCACAGCTATAGAGGGATGCAGGGGGTGTTGCACGCTAGTTGCAAAATGCAGATAAGCTCCCATTCAGCTTCTTTAGCCGCACACCAATATGCCAGGGCAAAGAAGCTGATTGGAGAAGAGTTGTGCCTGTGCTGCGAGAACACGTGCCAGGTAAGTATATTGAGTGCCCGCAAGGTTTTACACAGCAGGGAATCCCAAATCTGGATGCCCCCAAGGGTGCAGACCAAATCCTAGGATAGTGAAAGTGGACCAAAACCCACAGTGATCGGCCCGGGATCTATATGATTCCTGGGCTGATTGATTCCCTCCCCGGAGGCATCCAAAATCGTTATGCCCGACTTGTGAAACCCCCCAGGGCGCCCATACGCTTACATTGTTTCCTGGTCCAACGGCACATGCACGAGCCGCAGCCCTGCTATCCCTCTAGCAGGGAGTGTGCCCGCGCCAGGTATTTGTGAATGGTCGGCGTGGGCACGCTCCATGTTAGAGGGTAGCAGAGAATGCGGCCGTCACCGGGCTCAGAGAAGCTCGCCTTAAACCGGACCAACAACAGGTGTTGGTCCAGCTCTTTGCTGCTAGAAAGAAGCTCGAAGGGGCATCCGGAACGCTGGAGCCCCCTCGCACCTAAATGCACACGTAGCATACTCGCCTTTCTAACAAGCCAGTGCCGGGAAAGGAGTCCCGCGATTGGCCGCTGGCCGATCACGCAGGCCGGCACAGAGAACACAACTACAGCCCATGTGACCAGCCGGCGGCCAATCACGGGACTCATTTCCCGGCGCTGGCTCGTTAGAAATGTGAGTATTATACGTATCCTGTGCATTTAGGTGCAAGGGGGCTCCAGCGTTCTGGTTGACCCCTGGAGCCTTCTTTCTAGCAGCAAAAAGCCAGACCAACACCCGTTAATGTAATAACGGGTGTTGTTCCGGTTTAAACGATGTGACATCAGCAGATCTGAGCACACCGACTGGACGAGCGGCCGCACATGCGTTGTAGGACCGGGAAGAGGTCAGTTGGCTTTGCCGATCTGGGGAGTTTCACACAGCGGGACACCCCCGATCAGGGTGCTCCGGGGGCATGGACCAAAACCCAGGATAGTCAAAATCCTGGATTTTGGTCCACTTTAAACGCTGTGGGACCGAGAAGAGGTGAGTTGGCTTCGGCAATCTGGGGGGGTTTCACACAGCGGGGCACCCCCGGGGGTGCTCTGGGGGCAAGGACCAAAACCCAGGATAGTCAAAATCCTGCGTTTTGGTCCACTTTGAACGATGTGACATCAGCAGATCCAAGCACACCGATTGGACGAGTGGCCACACATGAGCTGTAGGACTGGGAAGAGGTCAGTTGGCTTTGGCGATCTGGGGGGGTTTCACACAGTGGGGATGCCCCGCTGTGTGAAACCCCCCAGATCGCCAAAGCCAATTGACCTCTTCCCGGTCCTACAGCTCATGCGCGGCCGCTCGGAGTGCAAGGACCAAAACCCAGGATAGTCAAAATCCTGGGTTTTGGTCCACTTTAAACCTTTGCTTGAAACTATGCGCCAGGGCGAATCACTAGGTGGCTGCTCCAATAGCAATATGCAATCAGATTGTACAGTGTGTGTCCACCAGCATCCTCGCCACAGGTATTTTGTAGGATGGGAATAAAGGGCATCCAGATCAATAGTGAGAACTAGTGCCCGCTGGTCACCCATACAGGAGAGAAGTCCCCCTAATGCAGACCCTGATCCCCGCACTCACCCCGCCTTGGTAGTAGCCGCCGCCAGGTGCCCCGGGATAAGCCATCGCCTCGCTGCTGTCTCTGGAGACTGGGTGTACCGGACCGGCTTCCTTCTGATAAACACGTCACGCCTACTCTTCCGCTGGACCACGCCCTCTTCTGGCGGCTGATCAATAAAGCACGCCATCTCTGCGATTTGCATGGCCCCGCCCTCCTCGCTGTTTGAACTCTTGCTCACGCCCACTTGGCTCTGCCCTTTCCCTCTGCTACGCGTTGGCGATGCAAGCCCCGCCCCCTAACGCTGCAGAGGGCGCGGCGGGGGGGTCGCAAACTGAGGAGGTGGAATGCGGGGTCATGCCTCTGCTTTGAGCTGTCACGTGACCGCCGCGGCCCAACTGGACAGTGATCCGTAGCCTGTCATGTTACATTGTATGAGGATTGTGCTGAAACCAGGAAGCCACAGCGAGAGGAACTTGGCCGAGATGGGTTTTGGTCCCCCTTAATGACCTTCACTCTGAATTCAGAGTGAAGGTCCGGTTTAAGGGGGACCAAAGTTTCAGCACAATCCTCATCTTACATGTTTCCCACACCCTGTACATACAGATTGCCCACATTCAATATCATCCTACCTGCATCTACTGCATGTTATAAGCCTTTAAAGTGGACCAACACCCAGGGGTGAACGGCCCGGAAATCTATAAGATTCCCGGGCCGATCACCTCCCACCCCGCGGGACATCCGAGATCGGGATGTCCCGCGGGGTGAAACCCCCCAGAAACCCCAAAAAGATCTTACCTGATCCGCCGCCTCCCGCGCGCCCCTCCAGACGTGCGCGCGCCCACGCCGGCCCTCTGTGAATGGCTGGCGGGGGCGCGCACGCGCCGAGAGTGACGCGCGGGAGGCGGCGGCGGCGGAAACGGCTTGGACGTTCCTGTCCCCCGCCTGGACGTTGGCGGGGATTGGCTGCGGCGTTCACGTGGGAGCGTTGAGAGGTGAGTTTTTTGGGGTTTCTGGGGGGTTTCACACAGCGGGGCACCCCCGATCGGGGTGCCCCGCCGAAGTGGACCAAAACCCAGGATAGTCAAAATCCTGGGTGTTGGTCCACTTTAAACATCCAAGATGGCGGCTCATGGAACATCAGGCAGCCTGCAAACAGCACGTGTCTTCTGACTGTGCCGCTTTGCATTCTGGGATTGCTGACCTTTTCCTGACCCCAGCTCTGCTCTGTCTGAGCAAAGCACAGCTATAACCCGCCTCCCTGTATTTTATCCCGCTCTCCTCTCCTCAGAATGTGTGATGCTTCTGAGTCAAGATGGCGGCGCCCATATCCTAAAGTCCTGAACAGAGTTGCAGCCCTGTGGGGGAAAGAATAATAAGTAACTGACTAAAAACTTAAAATATATTAATGTTAGATGCTGGGGAATAGTTTTATAAGGGTTTGGGCTTTTCAGTAAATCATGCTGAAGGTCCTGTTTAAAGTGGACCAAAACCTACGCCGATTTACCTGATTGATCGATTCCCTCCCCCCGTGGCATCCAAAATCGGGATGACCCGCTGTGTGACCTGGGGGGTTTGCCCCGTACACTTACCTTGTTTCCCTGTCCAACGCCGCATCCGTGAGCCATGGCGCATCCCCGCTATCCCTCTAGCAGGGTGCATGTCCGCGCCAGGCATTTGTGAATGGTGGACACGGGCACGCTCCCTGTTAGAAGGAAGCGGAGGATGCGGCCATCAGCACACTCGGAGCCGCTGGCCTTAGATGAAGGCTTAGACAACGTGATGTCAGCAGGTCCAAGAGCGCTGATTGGACCGGGAAGAGGTGAGTTGGCTTCAGCGATCTGAGGGGTTCCACACAGCGGGGCATCTCCGATCGGTGGAATGGACCAACACCCAGGATAGTCAATATCCTGGGTTTTGGTCCACTTTAAAGAGAAGCAACACCCCCTCGACTCTATAAGACCCTTGAGGTGCACCCTGCTGTGCCAAACCTCTGGAGAAACCAATCAACTTTTCCATGCAGTGGCGTAACTAAATGTCACCGGGGCCCTGGTGCAAACATTAAAGTGGACCAACACCCACAGCTGGGGGATTCTATAAGATTCCCGGGCCGATCAGCTCCCTGCCTACCCCGATCGGGGGTGCCCCGCTGTGTGAAACCCCCCAGGACGCCCGCAAATCCTACCTTATCCCCGTTCCAACGGCACATGCGCGGGCCGCCGCCACCTTTCGCGCATCCCTCTAGCAGGGCGCGCACCCGCGCCGGCCGTTTGTGAATGGCCAGCGTGGGCGCGCTCCCTGTAGAGGGACGCGCGAGAGGCGGCAGCGGGCGCTCTCACCTTGTCCGTCAACGGACCTCGCTTGTCTGTCGGTGGTGATTGGTGGAGCGAGTCACGTGGGAGCGGGGTCAGGTGAGTTTTTGGGGCTTTCTGGGGGGTTTCACACAGCGGGGGTGCCCCGCGGAAGTGGACCAACACCCAGGATAGTGAAAATCCTGGGTGTTGGTCCACTTTAAATGGGGCCCTTTCACGGCTCCTACAGTAAACTTTTTTCTGTCTTTTAAAGTGGACCAAAAACCAGGATTTTGACTATCCTGGCTTTTGGTTCTTGCCCCCGGGGCACCCCCGAGCTGTGAAACCCTCCGAGTGCCCAAAATCAGCTCAGCTCTTCCCAGTCCTACGGCACATGTACGGCCGCTCGTCCAATCAGCGTGCTCGGATCCGCTGACGTCACGTCGTCTAAGGCGAGCGGCTCTGAGCGCACTGGGGGCTGCATCTGCCGCTTCCCTCTAACAGGGAGCGTGCCCGCACCGGCCATTCACAAATGCCTGGCGTGGGCACGCACCCTACTAGGGGGGATAGCGGGGATGCTGCCACGGCTCGCGCATGCGTTGTTGGACTGGGAAAGAAGGTAAGTGTATGGGGCGACCTGGTGCGATTCACACAGCTGGTCATCCCGATTTTGGATGCCGGGGGGGGGGGATCGATCAACCCGGGAATCTTACAGATTCCTGGATTGATCACCGTGAGTTTTGGTTAACTTTAAAGAGGTGCAGCACTCCCTCAAGTCTATAAGACCCTTGAGGGGAGTGGGGGGGTTGGGCCACCTCTTTACGGGGCATCCTGAATCAGGATACCCTGCTGTGCCAAACCCCTCTGGAGAAACGAATCAACTTTTCCATTCAGCGGCGTGACTAAATGTCACCAGGGCCCTGGTGCGAACGTTAAATGGGGCCCGTTCACGACTCATACAGTAAACTTTCTTTCTTTTAACTCAGCTGGATGCAGCTACACAACTAAAGACTGAAACAGCAGAGACACATGGAGCTTTGTATCTGTGGGAGCACAAATGAGAGAAATAAGGTTTAGGAGTAACAATGATGGGGCCTCCTGGGCCCCGGTGCTGTCGCACCCCCTATAATTACGCCCGGCTTCCACAAGCACTTGCTTGCCACTCTCATGCCCAGCATACCTCTAGCTAGGCATGGCGTCGCGGCTGGCCTTTCTAACACGAATAAAGCTAGAGGTGGAGATGCTCCATTCAGGAATCTGAGAGGCCCTTAGGGGAACATAGAAAAGGTGAGTTAGTGGCCCACCCCAGGGCATCCCAAATCAAAATGCCTCACCAGACATGAACAAGGCCCAGGAAAGTCATTTGTTGTAAGGATATTAACGAAAATACATGTGGCCAACACAACACCAAATCTCCCAACTTTTCAGGGTGGGAAAGAGGGACAACTGTTAAATTAGGCCACGCCCCCTCATTAAGGGATGGATAGGAGATAGGATGCAACAGTTATAACAATAGAAACACTCTGAATAGGTAAATGAATCATTTATTGCTACAGATCTGCCCGTTACACCTCAAAGAGGGACAAATGAGAACAAGGAACAGGGGGACATGAACTCCAAAGAGGGACAGTCCCTCCAAATCAGGGACACTTGGGAGGTATGCACCCCCCCCCCCCCCCCCCCGGGATCACTCCCTGCGTCTGGGGTGTGTGATTGCAAAAGGCACCCTCCTACACCCTCTATAGGGACAATTTTTGGACACCTCTTCATAGAGAAAGCTCCACGCTGGCTCAGCAGCTCTGTTCAGAATCTCTGCTGAAGAATGCGCTCACTTTCATCTCAATCACATTTTCGGTTCATTTTGGCTCCACTTTGCCCCCCCCTTTTCAACTTCCCTCCATGGCTCTCATTTTACATCCCTCCTATTTTTTCTCTTTCTCCTTCCCTTTTTCTACATCCTCTTTTGATTCATAGAAGAAAGAACATTACGGGAGATTATAATGTAATTGAGGGGGGGGGGGGAAAAGGTGAGGGGAGGGAACTGGTGGATTGGGTGCCTCTCTTCTTGTAGTGTCCCAGGGGTGTAGAGGTTGGCCTCTTGGGCACTGTAGACAAAATTTGGGTTGTTTTCCTCCTTTCCCGTGGTCCAGAAGGATTCCTCCAGGCCACCTTCACAACCAATCAAGGTATTGGAGTGGAAGAGGAGTCTGTTGGAAACCTCCAGGTCTCGGGAGGAAGAAAGGGGGGGCCCTCTAAGTCACTCCCTGGGAAAGTTAGGTTAAGCGTAGCACACAAACAATTATTGCAAAGGCTCAGTATATGCCAGTAGTAAAACCTTAGTTTAATGCTCATTCCATTTGTGTGATACAAAAAAACAGTATTATATTCATACTTGTTTCTGCAGGTTCATTTGTTTAGAAAACAAAGTCCTTAAATATATAAGAGATTATAATGCCATGCAAATGCTCATATGTTAGTTATTAAAGTGGACTTAAACCCAGGATTTTGAATATCCTCGGTTTTGTTCCTTGCTATCGGAGGCACCCCAAACCGATGTGTGAACCCCCCCCCCCCAGTTCACCAAAACCAACTCACCTCTTCCCGGTCCAACGGCACATGCTTGGCGAATCAGCGCGCTTGGATCCGTCTTAGGGGAGCGGCTCCAAGCGTGCTGGCGGCCGAATCCCCTGCTACCCTCAAACAGGGAGCGTGCCCGCAACAGTCATTCACAAATGCCTCGCGCGGGCACATGGTCAAGCTGGCGTTGAGTCATTTTCAGTCGATCATAGCAGGAAGAGATGTACAGAAAATACCATTTTGTGAATACTCACCTGTAAAATGGGTATTATAAGTATGTCACACACCCCGCTTCAGATAGTCATTACACTTGGGTTATACTGACCTGTAGATCTTGCAGAGATGTCAATAAAAAAAGGAAGACCCTCCCAGTCCATAAATACCTGGGACCTCCCACTCATTCCCCAGTATTAGAACAGCAGTAAGGAAACAAAGGGACCAGGAAGAGCCAAAATAACCAGTAACAGTAAGAAAGGTTCACCATATAAAGGATCCAGAATACCAAAGGACGGGGTGAAGCGAGGTGTGTGACATACTTATAATACCCATTTTACAGGTGAGTATTCACAAAATGGTATTATTCTAAGTATGTCACACACCCCGCTTCAGATATTCAGTCATTGCACTTGGAACATCCAATAGCAGTGTCCATAAAGGGCGGGGATCCAAAACCAAGGCAACAATGCACAACTTAAACCACTGCAGCTTGCAGAACTTTGCGGCGAAAAACAGCATCCGCTGAGGCCCGAACATCAACCTTGTAAAACGTGGAAAAAGTGTGAACTGAAGACCAAGTAGCAGCCTTACAAACTTGCTCAACAGAGGCCTGATGCTGGAAAGCCCAGGACGCCCCAACAGCACGAGTGGAATGAGCAGTAACACGAAAAGGGGGAACCTTTCCCTTGTCAGTATAGGCCCCAACAATGGCCTGGCGAATCCACTTACTAATAGAAGACTTGGCGGGAGCCAAACCTTTCCTAGGCCCAGAGGGCACCACAAAAAGAGCGTCAGTCCTACGAAAGGAGGAAGTAGCTACCAAATAGTACTTCACACAGCGAACCACATCCAAAGAATGCAAAACCCTCTCCTTGTCATTGCTGGGCTTAGGACACAAGGAGGGTAGAACAATGTCCTGATTAAGATGAAAGGCAGAGACCACCTTAGGAAGGAAATCTGGCTTGAAGCCGAAAACAACCTTGTCCTGATGCCTCTCAAAGTAAGGAGCCTTAATGGACAAAGCCGCCAACTCCGATACACGCCGAACGGAAGTGATGGCAACCAAAAACGCGACCTTCTGAGTAAGCGTAGAAAGAGCAATATCCTGCAAAGGTTCAAAAGGAGGACCCTGAAGAGCAGAAAGAACCAAATTAAAATCCCAAACTGGGAGCAAAGGCTTCCTAGAAAGCCGCACATGCGTAACCCCCTGGAAAAAAGTCTTAACCAGAGGATGAAGAGCAAAAGACTTTTGAAAGAAAACCGCCAGGGCAGAAACGTGCCCTTTCAGCATACTAAGCTGCAAACCTAGGTCCAGACCATGTTGCAGAAATTCCAAAACCCTAGGATAGAAAACACCCTGCAAGGCAGGCCCGGACCTCACACCAATCAATATAAGACCTCCAAATCCTATAGTAGATGGCAGAGGAAGACTTCTTTCTAGCCCTAACCAGAGTCTGAATGACAGCATCAGAAAGACCTTCCTCCTTCAAGATGGAGACTTCAGCAGCCACGCCGTCAAAGCCAGCGTTGGTAAATTGGGGTAGAGCAGTGGACCCTGGGTGAGCAGGTCTGGCAGAAGGGGCAGATCTAACTGATCCTCTGCCAACCTTACCACGTCTGCGAACCAAACCTGTCTTGGCCATCTTGGAGCCACCAGGAAAGGCCAGCTTGTGCACCACTTTGCCCACCATGGGAAACGGAGGGAACAGGTACAGAAACCCCTGATCCCTCCGGTTCAGAGACATGGCATCCGCTGCCAGAGCCAGCGGATCCCGCGAGAGAGACACAAATGCCGGAAGCTTGTGATTGTGACGAGAGGCAAAGAGGTCCACCTCCGGAGTCCCCCACCGGTGGCAAAGCGACCGAAACACCTTGGGGCTGAGTGACCATTCCCCCCGGCGAGACGAGCCCCTGCTCAGGGAGTCCGCCTCCGTGTTCTCCACTCCCGGAATGTACACTGCCGAGATGCATAGGACATTGCCCTCTGCCCAAGCCAGGATCAAAGACACCTCCCTGAGGGCACGCCTGCTGCGAGTCCCTCCCTGGTGATTGATGTAGGCGACCGCCATCCGATTGTCCGACCAAACTTGAACCGGTAGGCCCCGCAACTGATGAGTCAAGTGAGCCAGAACCAACCTTATGGCTCTCAGCTTCAGAACATTGATGGGATCGTGAGCCTCCTGAGGCCCCCACAGTCCCTGAAACTGAAGATCCTTCCAAAATCCCCCCCAACCTGACAGGCTGGCATCCGTGGTGACCGTCTCCCAATGAGGAGTCAGAAAGGATCTGCCCCTCGTCAGATTGCTTGGTTCCAGCCACCACCGAAGGGAACGCCGCACCTGGGGGGGACATCAGAAAAGACTGATCCAATGACAGCGGGGACCCGTCCCAGGCTGCCAAGAGATGCAGCTGGAGCGTCCTTGTGTGAAACTGGGCAAAGGGAACCGCCTCGAACGATGCCACCATCAATCCCACCAGTTGCATCCCCAGCCGGATGGACAGGCGAGGGATGGATAGGAGACGTTGAGTCAATTCCTGAATCAGAAGAACCTTGGGCCGGAGAAGGAACACTCTGGACTGAGAAGTATCCAGAACATTCCCAGGAACGCCACCACCCTGGAGGGAGAGAGGCAGGACTTGGGATAGTTGATCACCCAGCCAAATCTCTCCAGGGTGGCTACCACAGTCCTGGTATCTAGCTCCAGAATAGCACAAAAGTTGATGGATCCGCACTCCTTAAAATTTAGACCCTCTAGAGGGCCCCACTTCTTTCTCTTGCCCGAATCCACATTGATTTTATCTGATTTGGAGTATTTTGATCTGTTTGGAGACTTTGATGCTTTTAAGAATTTTTGGAAATAAAGAGTCTAAGTTTTAAGGAGTGCGGATCCATCAACTTTTGTGCTATTCTGGACCATTGGGGTTTGGGACCACCCCGGATCGGGCACCCACGCATTGGAGTGCGGAAACTATTCCCTTCTTTGCAGATACTGGTATCTAGCTCCGCCTGGCTGAGAGAGGAAGCCACAATAAGAAGACCGTCCAGATAAGGCACGATGCGGATACCCTGGGCTCTGAGAAGGGCCATCACCCCCGCCAGCACCTTGGTGAAAACCCTTGGTGCCGAGGTAAGGCCAAATGGAAGAGCCACAAACTGAAAATGTCGATTTTCTACAAAGAACCTGAGAAATCTCTGGTGTGCCGGAAAGATTGGAATATGCAGATAAGCATCCTTGATGTCTATGGACGTCATGAAGTCCCCCTGACGAAGTGAGTAGATGGCTGAACGCAGAGTTTCCATGCAGAACTTCCGGGGACGAACCTGTTGAGTAACAGCCAGGAGCCAGGAACTAACAGCAGCGCCAGCAGCCCGGGGGCGGGCCGTAGGCGATCGCGCAAACGCCCGGCCCCGCCCCCCGCACCTGAGGGGAAGAAGCTCCCCCACCGCCATGGATGACAAGAGGCCGGCGCCGGCTAAGCACAGTAAAAACACAGTGAGCACACACACACAGTGAACAAGTGCCCACACAAACACCACACATACTACAATTGACCCAAACATTAAAGTCTACAAGGGACAAGGCCATCCCCCCCCCCCTCTAAGGGTATCCGGGAGAGGGGAAAACCACGCTAGGGTGGAAGGCCAAGGGACAGGGCATCCCAAACCGGGATCACCAACCCGGTTTTCCGCCTACACCTTGTTATGGGGTCTCACGGTGGAGCGTAGCTCCTAAGCACCTAGGGTGCCATCTACCCTTGCCCGGACCAGCAGCCTAGGCCTACCTGCAAGGAGGAGACATCCATCTTCTGACTTGCTCGCCGTCTGCAGAGATGAAAGACTGGGGAGTGAGTGGGAGGTCCCAGGTATTTATGGACCGGGAGGGTCTTCCTTTTTTTATTGACATCTCTGCAAGATCGCCATCTACAGGTCAGTATAACCCAAGTGTAATGACTATCTGAAGCGGGGTGTGTGACATACTTAGAATAAGGTCAGACAATGCCTTAACAGTAGCCTACCTAAACCATCAGGGAGAGACAAGGTCTCTTACTCACTGCCCTATTCATCTGTAACATAACTCACTGCTCTATTCATCTGTAATAAACCCTAACTCACTGGCCTATTCACCTGTAACATAACCTAACTCACTACCATATTCATCTGTAACATAACTCACTGCCCTATTCATCTATAATATAACTCACTGCCCTATTCATCTTTAATAAACCCTAACTCACTGGCCTATTCACCTGTCACATAACCTAGCTCACTGCCCTATTCATCTGTAACCTAACTCACTGCCCTATTCATCTGTAACATAACCTAACTCACTGCCCTATTCATCTGTAATGTAACCCAACTCACTGCCCTATTCATCTGTAATATAACCTAACTCACAGCCCTATTCATCTGTATAATATAACCTAACTCACAGCCTTATTCGTCTGTAACATAAACTAACTCACTGCCCTTTTCATCTGTAACATAACCTCACAGCCCTATTCATCTGTAATGTAACCTAACTCACTGCCCTATTCATCTGTAACATAACCTTCCATAACATCCTTACGTATCTGTACTATAACCTGACCTGTAATCTGCTCTCCTTCCTATTGTCTGATTATCACATTTGCTTTGACCTTTGTAACATCTAGTTTATAATGATCCCTGTACTGTATGTTTTACCCTGTCTGTAATTGTCCCTTGAACAGCGCTACAGAAGATGATGGCGCTATATAAAAAGTAACAATAGCCTAATTTCAGTGTGCGACACTGCAGCCTAATTTATCTATATTCCAGTTTATAATCTTCAGCGCAATACATTTTTACCCCAGAAATTCATGCATACCCTAACCTGAGCCGCAGTCCCTGGTCGCCGCCCACTACGCTCCCCTTTGTCCTCTAACCGATAAGGTCAGAAACCTGAGCAGGAGCCTCTTGTACCTGTTGCTGGTGTGGGATGGGGGCGGCCATAGTGGATCCTTGGTGACCGGTGGCTGTAATGGCAGTAAATCAGGCCTGAGATGATTGGACGCTGTGTTTTATAATACACAGGCTTGGCATGTACAATAGCTGGTTACTAAGTAACCTGGCGGCTCCCTGTATCCCTTGCTGTTTGTGGTCGCCATGGATTGCGTCGCATTTTATTGTCCCCGGCAATGAGCTGTTAAACGATTAGTCTTCTGTGGCAACGCGTTAATCCCGGGCCGGGCGCGGCCTTCTCCCCTTTCTAGTCACAGCACTGATAAATGGCAAACCTTCTGTCTGTACAGTGCTGTCAGCCATGCAGGAGGTCTGAGGGGGGTCTGTACATAGAACTACGAGGCGGGAGGCTGGAGCTATACAATTCCTATTGTGTACAGTTGTAGTTTAAACCGGACCTTCACCATGATTTATTGAAAAGCCCAAACCCGTAAAAAACGATTCCCCAGCATCTAAAGTTAATATATTTTTAAGTTTTTAGTCACTTATTATTCTTTTCCCCAATGGGCTGCAACTCTGTTAAGGACTTTACAGTATGGGCACCGCCATCTTGACCCTGAAGCATCACACTTACTGAGGAGAGAGGAGCGGGATAAAGTACAGGGGCGGAGTTATAGCTGTGCTTTGCACAGACAGAGCAGAGCTGGGGTCAGGAAAAGGTCAGCAGTCCCAGAATGCAGAGCGGCACGGTCAGAAGACACTTCCTGTTTGCAGGCGGCTGCCAGATGCTCCATGAGCCGCCATCTTGGATGTTTAAAGTGGACCAACACCCAGGGGGGATCGGCCCGGAAATCTATAAGATTCCCGGACCGATCAGATCCCTCCCCGCGGGGCATCCGAAATCGGGATGTCCCGCGGGGAGGAACCCCCCAGGAGGCCCACAATCCTCACCTTACCGGCGATCCAACGGCGCATGCGCGAGACGCGGCCGCGTCTCTCGCTTCCCTCTAGCAGGGCGCGCTCCCGCGCCGGCCGTTTTGTGAATGGCCGGCGCAGGAGCGCTCCCTGTTAGAGGGAAGCGAGAGACGCAGCCAATGACAGCGCTCTGGTATGCGCGTCCAAGCGGCTTTGGACGCGCATACCAGAGCTGCTCTGAGCGCTGTCATTGGCCGGACGAGGTCACGTGGGAGCGGGGAGAGGTGAGTTTTTGCGGCGATCGGGGGGGTTTCAGACAGCGGGGTGCCCCACCTAAGTGGACCAACACCCAGGATAGTCAAAATCCTGGGTGTTGGTCCACTTTAAAGGCTCATAACATGCAGTAGATGCAGGTCGAATGATTTTTAATGTGAGCAATCTGTATGTACAGGGTGTGGGAAACATATAAGATAGGCTCTTATTCAGGGTGAAGGTCCGCTTTAACTTAATGCAGAGTGTGCAGCAGCAGGAGGCGGCTGTACACTTACCTGTGCCCGCCGATCCAGTCGGCATTCTTTCCTCTGTCAAAGTGGCCACAGTCGGGGCTTCAAAAAGATGGCCGCCCCCATGAATGAGGACACTGGAAACAGCTAGCAGCACTTCTAGTGCCAGCTTCTGGTGTCATATATCACTTTAATTAAAAAGCAGCGACAGAGTGGGTGGTGGTGGCGGCAAATGAGGGGTCCCCTTTAAACTGGACCAACAGCCATTTTTACTTTAACGGGTGTTGGTCCCGCTGTCTACTGATAAGAAGAAGCTCGGGAGGCATCCAGAACGCTGGAGCCCCCTCGTACTTAACCGCACACAATAATTCTCCTTATCGGCAAACAGCAGGACCGACACCCCTTAAAGTAAAAATGGGTGTTGATCCAGTTTAAAGGGGACCACTCATTCGCTGCCACTACCACGGCTATTTAATTAAAGTGATATATGAGGGGCGACCGGCTGGCAGGTAAGGAATGAAGGGTGGCGGAGGGGAGCCCTCCTGTTCAGTTGCCCCTCATGTCATTTTGGGCCATTTTTGGGTCCTGAAGTTTTTGTCCCCAGTTGATTTCAACGGGGACCGGGTTTGGATTCAGGTCGAGTTCGCTACCCGAACCAAATTTTTTTTCAAAGTTCAACTTGCTGAACCTGAATTTATAGGGCTTCATCCCACAGCAATACTTACCAGATAACTATTCAATCAAGATGGCAGCCCAGGGAAACCGTGTGGAGTGTATTGCCTCTGTTGTTACTGGGATTCCCCATCATGAGTGATAAAGCGCAACCTTTGTGCCGGAAAGAAACCTTTGGATATAAGTGTCACGTAGGTAGGGAGTGGCAGTAACAGGAGTTGTTTGCCTCAGCAAAGCTATTGTCACTAGCAAATAAAAGGTGACTAAGTTGCGTTATGAGTTATATTTAGTTTTGCCTAGAAGCAGGAAGGGTTAGGTCTTGTTGCTGATATCTTTGCCCCAATTGGGGTGATTCCAGACCCTCCCTGGTTTCCTGACCCCTTGATGTCCTGAAGGCTCACAATACAGCCATAGGAGTCCAGCCAAAAATGTATTTGATTTTAGATAGTGTCAGCACCAAAGTAAGGGTGTCTACAAAAAGGTTCAGTTTCTTTATAGTCTTCTCTCCACCAACATTACACCCTGCACCACACACTCCCCAAGCCCCCCACTCATCATCCCACAGGCACTGCTAATCAGCTTAGCAGTGACGGGAGAAGCTGAGAATGCCAGGGACTGCCAGTTTTGTTCCCCTTTTAAATTGTTAAGTCATCCTGATTTGGGATGCCCTGCTGCAGAGCTATTATCAGGCAGTACAGGCAGGACTCCAGCCACTCAAGGGGATCAGTATCAGTAGCAGCCCCCCCCCCCCAATGTCTCATCCCCCAACCAGAGACAAAAAAATACAATTCTGTGAAATACTCACCTGTAGAATTGGTATTATACGTATACAGTACGTCCTGCTCCAAATATAATACTTACACGTGGGTTATCCTCCGCCAGATGGCGCTGTGCACTGCAAAAATGCAAAAACAGGCTCCTCCCGGCCCTTCATATACCCAGGGACCTCCCACAAATCCCCAGCATTGAAAAGCAGTGAAAAAGAAGCCGGGAGAAACTAACCACCAAAAACTGGTAATAACAACCAAGATAACAATCACCATACAGGGGATCCAGGATAATGCAAAAAACCAGGGTGGGGTGGAGCAGGACGTACTGTATACGTATAATACCAATTCTACAGGTGAGTATTTCACAGAATTGTATTATTCTAAGTATACAGTACGTCCTGCTCCAAATATAATACTTACATGTGGGACATCCAATAGCAGTGTCCATAAAGTAGGGTGGGATCCCCAACAAAAAAGGTAACAGCAGGCAGTTTAAACCACTGCCGCCTGCAAAACCTTGCGGCCAAACACAGCATCAGCTGAGGCCCTAACATCAACCTTGTAAAACTTTGAAAAGGTATGAACGGAAGACCAAGTAGCGGCCTTGCAAACTTGTTCAACAGAGGCCTGGTGCTGGAAGGCCCAAAAGGCACCAATAGCACGAGTAGAATAAGCAGTAAGGCGGAAGGGAGGAACCTATCCCTTGGCAGAATAGGCCTGGATCACGGCCTGACGAATCCATTTGCTAATAGTAGACTTAGCGGGAGCTAAACCTTTCCTAGGCCCGGAGGGCACAACGAAGAGAGCATCAGTCTTCCTGAAGGCCGCAGTGACTACCAGGTAATACTTCAAACACCTGACCACATCCAAGGAATGCAAAACCCTTTCCTTATCGTTGCTAGGATTGGGACACAATGAAGGAAGAACTATATCTTGATTCAAATGAAAAGCAGACACCACCTTAGGCAGAAAGTCTGGCTTGAAGCGGAACACACCTTGTCCTGGTGTCTCTCATAGTACGGTGGCTGAATAGACAGATCAGCCAGCTCAGACACACGCCTAACCGAAGTAATAGCCATCAAAAAGACAACCTTGAGAGTAAGAACAGACAGAGCAGCATCATGAATAGGCTCAAAGGGAGCACCCTGCAAGGCAGACAAAACCAAGTTCAAATCCCAAACAGGGACCATAGGTTTACGAGGGGGATGCACATGAGTGACCCCCTGAAAGAAAGTCTTAATCAAGTGATGCTGAGCAAAAGACTTCTGAAAGAAGACGGACAGGGCAGAAACCGGATCCTTCAGAGTACTGAGTTTTAGACCCAAATTCAAACCATGATGAAAGAACTCCAGAACCCTAGGGACTGAGAATTCCCTACAGGGAAGGGACCTAGACTCACACCAGTCAATGTAGGTACGCCATACTCTATAATAGATAGCAGAAGAAGTCTTCTTCCTAGCCTGCACCATAGTACCTACCACAGAGGCAGACAAACCCTTCTCCATCAAGATGGAGGTTTCAGCAGCCAGGCTGTCAGCCTATACCACCTACCCTATGGTGGGGGACTGCGGTGGAGCATGGCTCCGTAAGCACACATGGTGCTGCCTACCTTCACCCGACCATCGCAGCCCAGGCTGGGAGGAACATCACAAGGAGGACGGGTGGGAATAGTCCAACAGGGCCGGCAGGCTGTAATAGCCCCGCTCACCTGCGAGAAAGTGATACTTCATGTCTTCGCAGTCAGCACTGCAGAGAAATCTGGGGATTTGTGGGAGGTCCCTGGGTATATGAAGGGCCGGGAGGAGCCTGTTTTTGCATGTCTGCAGTGCACAGCGCCATCTGGTGGAGGATAACCCACGTGTAAGTATTATATTTGGAGCAGGACGTACTGTATACTTAGAATATACAAAAGATTTACATTTACACCACACCAGACCACATTGTACAGGAACTCCCTGATCTTAGGGCGCACAGGAACAAGTGGTGGAGACCTTCTAAGTGATGGAGGCACCAGGGCATGCATCTGGGTGGTAATGGTGCTGGGTGCCCCCTGAGCCGCGGGTGCTCAGAATGGGTGCTCCATTGCCCTAGATAGACAGCAGCCAATCAAAAAGCAACAGGGATGGGAGGCACATCATTTGTGAGATCATGGGGGGGTTGTTTTTTGGGGGGGGATTTATAAAGAGCACCAACCTAGACAAGGATACGGATTAATGCACACCACACAAAAGATTTGCAAGTAAAAAAGTTTATTGTAGCTTCATATATACAGGTACAATGTGCACATATGGCAGATAAAGGATACAGAGTGCTGGTACAAGATGCAGAGATATATAAAGTCACCAGGATTGTCAGCCACCTCAGGGGAAAGAATTGTATATTATAATGTAGCTTTAACATACATAAGTCGGCTATAGAAAGGTAGAAATGTTACCCTATGAGTCTATGAGGTGGTTCTGTGACAGTCCTGACGAATGGAACAATGGGGTGACTGATCAGTATATACAGGATTAGGGAAATACCTTTAAGCAAATCATACAGTATGCAAGTACATGAAAAGTTACTGGTCAGTAATCACCAAACATAGATAGCATCATACCAGTAATCGGAGCTACGGTAATGATAATACTATAGAGCATAGTAATCTTGACGTATACAGTGGGATTATAATACAGAAAGGCAAAAAATTACCAATGTGATAAAGATAAGCGGTGATCGCTACAAAATAGCCCACGTTTCAGAGCGCACATCAAGGCTACGATGCGCCAACCCAAATCAGGATGCCCCGAGGTTAGGGAATCGTCTGCTGGCCCTTGAGTCTTTTAGTCGCCAGGCTAGGTGAATCGGGTTTGGACTTTTTTAAAGTGGAACAATCACCCGGATTTTAACTATCCTCGTGGTCCCGACTGTGTGAAACCCCGCCAGATCTCCTACCCCACTCAACTTTCGGGTGTTTATCCAATCACTTTATGCCATGCATACCAATGCACAGCATTAAAGTGGACCAACACCCAGGATTTTCACTATCCTGGGTTTTGGTCCAGTTCCGCGGGGCACCCCGATCGGGGGTGCCCCGCTGCGTGACCCCCCCGATCACTCTAAATAACTCACCTCACCCCGCTCCTACGCGAGCGCTCGTCCAATCAGAGTGCTCAGAGCCGCTGTGGTATGGACGGACAAGCGACAGACAACCACAGCGGCTCTGAGCGAGCTTGAAGAGCCGTGGCTCACGCTTCCTTCTAACAGGGAGCGCGCGTGCCGGCCACTCACAAATGGCCGGCGCGGGTGCGCGCCCTGCTAAAGGGAAGCTCGAGATGCGGCCGTGGCCCGCGCATGCGACGTTGGAACGGGGATAAGGTAAGGTTTCTGGGCGTCCTGGGGCGTTTCACCCTGCAGGGCATCCCGATTTCGGATGCTCCACTGGGAGGGATCTGATCTGCCCGGGAATCTTATAGATTGGGGTCAGGAAAGGTCAGCAATCCCAGAATGCAGAGCAGCACAGTCAGAAGGCACTTCCTGTTTGCAGGCTGCCTGATGTTCCATGAGCCGCCATCTTGGATGTTTAAAGGCTCATAACATGCAGTAGATGCAGATAGGATGATTTTTAATGTGAGCAATCTGCATGTACAGGGTGTGGGAAACATATAAGGTAGACTCTTATTCTGAGTGAGGGTCCGCTTTAAGCTATTATTTTGGACTGTGCATCAGCATAGGGAATGCTTGCAGTCTCATCCCAGGCTCCTCTGTGGAGTACATGCTGCCCCATTCAGATGAAGATTAAGAGTGCACACAACTGCAGGGATGCAGCCACCGCACCTAGTTGGTGAGCCCTGGAGTCTTTTAGACTTCAAGGCTGGCGTGGTTGACAATTTGTCCATTTTGAAGGGGCACATTACTAAAATGTGTCAAACTCTCCATCTCATGTAGAGAGCTCTCCACACTTTAGTGAATAATGCATACAGTGGTAGTTATTTTTCCCTATTTGTAAAAAATAAACCACTGGAAAATTGAGAACATTAAAACCACAGGTGGATTTAGCTCCAGCACACAGCAAAGTCGGCAGGTGCCAGGGAAAAAGGAATAGTTAATACACATACGGTACGATATGATCCTCAGTTGGGGGGTCAAATTATGTGGGTACCCTATAGCAAGGTCTCTGCACTGTTATGATTCATCAGAAATTCTTGAAAATGTATATCCTTGAATATGCTATTAGGGGTGGGGGTCTTTTGACCCTTTGCTTGCTTGTTTTTCCAGTGGAGGCCTTCCTTAATACAGAGTGGCTCCTTAGGATTAGATAGGTCTGGTTGTTTTCCCTCTGATAGTTCTACAGTGTCTCTAGGTCATTGTGAATAGACATCTTTATACTTATGTGATTGGTGTACATACATTAGATTACAGTACATAGTGTGTCCAGTATAATAATTGTTTATTTTTGTTGGTGGATTGTATAGCTGTGCCCCCTTACTTACCTGCCTCGTTCCTTGTTGGTGATGCGATTTCCGGGTGGCACTTTGGTGCGCCCGGCCATCCATCGGCATCGGCTGATGCTGCTGGGCGGGCGGGGCCACTGACGCACTTCCGGCCGGGGTGCGTCGGCTGGCCCCAGCCTCGGTGTGAGGTCTGGGGCCGCCGGCGCACTTCCGGCCGGGGTGCGTGCGGCTGCGCCGTAGTAGACCACTCATTGGCGTGGAAGCAGAGCAGGTATGTACTTAAAGGTGGTCATGGTGGGGATTAGGTTAGGACCTTTGGTTAGCCCAGATGAAGTAACGGAATTGGTCGTTACGAAGCGCGTTGGCCTGGGGCGGGGGTGCCATGTATGTGTGCTGATATTCTGCGGGTAATTTTATTTTCTTATTGGTGTTGTGGTCATGCTTTTGATGGTTTTCTGTTTTCACACTTGGCTGTCCTAGCAGGTATTCTAGGCTAAGAATAATGCTTTGCACTTTATGCAATTATTGCACGGATATATGATAATTTGCACATTGAATAATACAATTCTGTGAAATACTCACCTGTAGAATTGGTATTATACGTATACAGTACGTCCTGCTCCATATATAATACTTACACTTGAGTTATCCTCCGCCAGAGGGCGCTGTGCACTGCAGACATGCAAAAACAGGCTCCTCCCGGCCCTTCATATACCCAGGGACCTCCCACAAATCCCCAGCATTGAAATGCAGTGAATCAGAAGCCGGGAGAAACCAATCACCAAAACAACTGGTAATGATAATAATAACAACAATCACCATACAGGGGATCCAGAATGAAACAACTAGGGTGGGGTGGAGTAGGACGTACTGTATACGTATAATACCAATTCTACAGGTGAGTATTTCACAGAATTGTATTATTCTTAGTATACAGTACATCCTGCTCCATATATAATACTTACACTTGGGACATCCAATAGCAGTGTCCATAACAGTAGGGTGGGATCCCCAACAAAAAAGGCAACGGCACGTAGCTTAAACTACAACCGCCTGCAAAACCTTGCGGCCAAACGCAGCGTCAGCTGAGGCCCGAACATCAACCTTGTAAAACTTTGAAACAGAGACCAAGTAGCGGCCTTGCAAATTTGCTCAACAGAAGCCTGGTGCTGGAAGGCCCAGGAGGCCCCAATAGCACGAGTAGAATGATCAGTAAGACGGAAAGGAGGACTCTTCCCCTTAGCAGAATAGGCTTGAACCACAGCCTGACGGATCCACTTGCTGATAGTAGACTTGGCAGGAGCCAAACCCTTCCTAGGCCCAGAAGGCACAACGAAGAGAGCATCAGTCTTCCTGAAAGCCGCAGTGACAACCAGGTAATACTTCAAACACCTGACCACATCCAAGGAATGCAGAACCCTTTCCTTGTCATTACTAGGATTGGGACAGAAGGAAGGAAGAACAATGTCCTGATTCAAATGAAAAGCAGACACCACCTTAGGCAGGAAATCTGGCTTGAAGCGGAACACCACCTTGTCCTGGTGCCTCTCATAGTACGGAGACTGAATGGAAAGAGCAGCCAGCTCAGACACACGCCTAACCGAAGTTATGGCCACCAAAAAGACAACCTTGAGAGTAAAAACAGCCAGAGCAGCATCTTGAATAGGCTCAAAGGGAGCACCCTGCAAGGCAGATAAAACCAAGTTAAAATCCCAAACGGGGACCACAGGTTTACGAGGGGGACGCGCATGAGTGACCCCCTGAAAGAAG
The DNA here is from genome assembly GCA_027917425.1 of Gastrophryne carolinensis. Lineage (NCBI taxonomy): Eukaryota > Metazoa > Chordata > Amphibia > Anura > Microhylidae > Gastrophryne > Gastrophryne carolinensis. The sequence goes on along the minus strand of CM051239.1, from coordinate 29,284,670 downwards.
GTCTTAACCAAATGATGTTGAGCAAAGGTCTTCTGAAAAAAGACGGACAGGGCAGAAACCTGACCCTTCAGAGTACTGAGTTTTAGACCTAACTTCAAACCATGCTGTAGGAACTCCAGAACCCTGGGGACAGAGAACTCCCTACAGGGAAGAGACCTAGACTCACACCAGTCAATGTAGGTACGCCATACTCTATAATAGATGGAAGAAGAAGTCTTCTTCCAAGCCTGTACCATAGTACCTACAACAGAGGCAGACAAACCTTTCTCCATCAAGATGGAGGTTTCAGCAGCCAGGCCGTCAAAGCCAGCGTTTGTAAATTGGGATGGCGTAGGGAGCCCTGAGTCAGCAGATCTGGCACTACTGGCAGATCGTACTGGTCTACTGCCATTTCAACCACGTCTGCGAACCACACTCTTCTTGGCCACCGGGCGGCCACTAGAATCACAAGCACTCCCTCCAGAGCAATCTTGCACAGAACCCCGCTCAGCAGGGAAAATGGTGGAAATACATACAGGAGCCGAAACTCTCTCCATGACATGGACAGGGCATCCGTGGCCAAGGCCAGAGGGTCCTGAGACAGGGACACGAAGGCCGGGAGCTTGTGGTTGTGGCGGGACGCAAACAGGTCCACATCCGGTAGACCCCAACGGTGACACAGGGACTGGAATACCCTGTTGCAGAGGGACCACTCTCCCTGACGGGACGTCCCCCTGCTCAGAGCATCTGCAAGCAGATTCTCCGCTCCCGGAATGTAAACAGCCGAAATGCATTGTACATTGGCCTCCGCCCATGTCAGAATCTGAGACACCTCCCGGAGGGCACCCTTGCTCCGAGTCCCTCCCTGATGGTTGATGTAGGCAACCGCCGTCTTGTTGTCTGAGCGTACCTGGACCGACAGCCCCCTCAGGTGTTGGGTCAACCGCTCCAGTACCAACCGGACCGCCCGCAATTCCAGAATGTTGATGGGTAAATTGGCCTCCCAAGGAGCCCACGTCCCCTGGAAGCGCAGGGACTTCCAGAATCCCCCCCAACCTGACAGACTGGCATCCGTTGTGACCGTCTCCCAGGAAGGGGCCAGAAAAGACCTGCCCCCTATCAAGTTCCCGAGGTCCAGCCACCACACAAGGGACCGTCTGACCGAGGGGGGAAGCACACAGACCTCGTCCAAGGACGCTGGGTTCTTGTCCCATACTGACAGAAGGTGAAGCTGCAGAGGTCTCAAATGGAACTGAGCAAAGGGCACCGCCTCAAAGCTCGCCACCATCAGGCCCACCAGCTGCATTCCCTGCCTGATGGAAGGCTGTGGGCATGAGAGCAGGAACCTGGCCTGCGCAGTCAGAGCTTCCACCTTCTGTTGAGGAAGGAATACCCGTGACTGAACCGTATCCAGAATCATTCCCAGGAACGGGGTCACCGAGGATGGGGACAGAGAGAACTTGGGGTAATTGATCACCCAACCGAAGGACTCCAGGGTGGACACTACCAGTTGAGTGTCCAACTCTGCCTGTCGCAGAGACCGAGAGGTGATGAGGATGTCGTCCAGGTAGGGCAGCACGCGTATGCCCCTTAGCCTTATCAGGGATATCACCCCTGCCAGCACCTTGGTGAACACCCTGGGAGCCGACGTGAGGCCGAATGGCAGGGCCACAAATTGATAATGCTGATCTTTCAGTGCAAATCTGAGAAACCTTTGGTGTCCTGGAAACACCGGGACGTGAAGGTAAGCATCCTTGATGTCTACTGACGTCATGAAGTCCCCTGGGCGCAGTGAGCCAATGGCCAAGCGCAGAGTTTCCATGCGAAAATGCCTGTTCTTGACAAATTTGTTGAGGATTTTTAAATCCAGAATGGGCCTGACTGACCCATCCTTCTTGGGTACTGTGAAAAGGTTGGAGTAGAACCCCGTGCCCCTGTCTCCAAAGGGGACCTTGCAAATGACCCCTAGATCCAGGAGACCCTTTACGGCCAGCAACAAGACCTGAGCTGAAGCCGGGTCCTGTGGGATCCGAGACCCAATGAATCTGGTGGGGGGCCGTACAACAAATTCTATCTTGTAGCCGAAGGACACTACCTCCTGAATCCACCGGTCTGAGATGTGGCGCCGCCAGACGTGCTCGAAGTGCTGTAGACGTCCCCCCACCCTGACAGGCGAGGGCGCCCCCTCATGCCTGAGGGGTCTTGGGAGGGGCTTTGGGCTTGGGCCCCCAGGAGGAACCGGGACGGGGTCCTCTATTCCTGTGCCAGGAATCTGCGCGGGATCCCGCGAAAGACACCCCTTTTCCCTGTTTAGCCCCGCGGTAGGGGATTGAAAGGGTGCCCTGGCCTCGAAAAGGCAGAATCTGACGCCTGCGCTGGGGCAACTTGCCTCCTTTGGCGAAGAGGTCTAGACGGTCTCCAAACAGGCGTAGCCCCTTAAATGGAAGCCCAGTAAGGGCCTTCTTAGCGGCGTTGTCAGCAGCCCACTGTCGCAACCGAACCGTGCAGCGAATAGCTACCGCCAAGGCAGAGGATCTGGCACACATCTTTATAGCATCGTCTGATGCAGACAGGATAAAGTTTATGAATACATCACAATTAGACTTAGTATTGACAGTATCAGAGGGTAACTCATCTGTGCCATCGAGTGCATTCCTGACCATGGCCCTGAGCGCTACTGCCGTAATGGCTAAGGGGCAAACCGGGCGCAAGGTCGCTCCCCCAAATGCAAAGGCATGGCATGCCAATTGATCAATACGCCAGTCCTCAGAGTCCCGCAGCGTAGAAGTGTCAGGGGAGTGCATAATAGAGGTGTTGGACAACCCTAGAATAGGAGCATCGACCTCGGGGGGCGATGACCAGCACTTAACGAAGTCAGCAGGGAAGGGATACTGCCTATCCCCACTCTTAGGGATCCCAGGAAGTCTACTGGGATGTTCCCATTCTTTAAGCACGAGGCTATTGAAATGGGTTTGCTCTGGAAATTCCAGACGAGCCTTAGCAGTATGAAAAAGGTCACCCCTTTGCCTGGGAGCAGCAACAGGGGGAGAGATGGACAAAACCTCAAAGATCTGAACCAGCAGTCTGTCAATATCATCCGAGGTCCAGTGCTCGGGACCAGATTCATCATGACACCTTGACTCCTCGTCGTATGACCCCGAGTCAGAGAACAACTCCCCTTCGTCCGAGTGGGGTTGGCCGTAATGCTGCAACAAGTCATCAGATTCCATAGGGAAAAGGGCAGAGTCAGGGGTTAAGTGCCGCCTCTTAGCGGTGGCCTTACGCGCTAGCGAGCTAGCAAGCAATCTTTCAACACTGGCCAGTCTAGTAGCCATATCAGGATGAGAATCCCCGCTAGTATTGGGGGTTAGACTCAGGCTTGGGGGAGTAGGTGAAGTGAGGCGAGGTGCAGGCCCAGCCACTGAAGAGGCGGGAAGACCCGATAACGCCTGCTGTGCACAAGAAACACAGACCCGTGCATTGTCACCGCTGCTAGGTAAGACCCCACAAGCTACACACAGCCGGGCTTGTCCCGAAGGAACCCCGTTCACATTATCCTGAGATGCCTCCATATGGTGATTGTATCGGCACAATAGGCCTATTAGGGATTGACGCTGTAAGCTACCCTGGATGCCCCAATAACCCGCGGGGAAGTGGGAGTAATATTAATAGTCTCAACCGGGCGATACACCGGGCCGGGAGAAGCCACCGGAATTTACGGTCTGAAAGACATAAGAGGGACAGGAATGTCAGAGCCATGCGCAAGGTAAGATACAGGTAAGTATAAGGATAATATATGGTCGCCCGCGAGGGCACTTACAGACAGCAGGGGGAGGACGGTCTACACCACGTGCGCGCGCGCGAACAAGAATGGCGCCAAACGATCCTCGAAGGGCGGGCTAGAGCTGAAGGAATGATCGAGTGGGTTACCGCAGCAGAGCCACTACAGACTAAGAAAAAGACTCCGCAGCATCAACACAACCACCGCCGTCCGTGCAATATAGAAAAAGGGCGCGACGGCTACCAATAAAGTAAAAAGTACATAGCGCGGCTCTGACATCCATTTCCAATCAAAACACGACACCGAGACCATAAGCATGTAATAGGGTACACTGAGGCCGCCATAATCACAAACCCCTCCCACCCCCTTTCTTTCCCCCCGAGCTAGGGGGGAAACGAGGGAGGACGGCGACCCTTTACACAGGGTCCACCGCTACACGGGGCGTGGGGCAATTAAGCGGGATTTGTGGGAGGTCCCTGGGTATATGAAGGGCCGGGAGCAGCCTGTTTTTGCATGTCTGCAGTGCACAGCGCCCTCTGGCGGAGGATAACCCAAGTGTAAGTATTATATATGGAGCAGGACGTACTGTATACTTAGAATATAGCACTTTAATTATGTTTTAGTAGGAGGTAATTTTAGAGATTACACTGTATGTATTGTTGATAGCAGATTCAGCTGGCTCACAGTGCCCCCCGGTGGTCCATATCAGGATTTTAATTGTGTTTTAAATTGTTTGTATCATGTGACATTCTAAACAATAAATTGTAGTGTTATTATTTCTTAAATTTATCTGGTGGTGCTGTTATGTCCTGGTGTTTGGCAGGGGATTGTGGGGTCCCCTATTTTGGTTTATTTAAGCCTTGGTCTAAGGCGAGCGTCTCAGAGCGCGCTAACGGCCGCATCGTTCGTGTGCCCGCGCCGGCCATTCACACATAACTGGCGAATTGTACACCCCATTGCTAATTTAGGCGATCATTACATTTTACTGTGCTTCTGCATAGGACATTGAGTGTGTGCTATTGCCATCTAGTGGCTAAATAGCACAACTACAATAGTACAGTTTTACCACCTTAAATTAATAAAAACCTTTACAGAGGAGAGATGTTTCCAGAACTAGTTAACTACAGATCCAATACTGGATTTCCCTCAAGACCCTAAATGAGGACCATACCGATTGCCCAACTCGATTTGGTAGTGACCGGGTCCTTATATTCATTTCTGTGAAGAGGTGAGTTGCACTCAGCGATCTGGGGGGTGCCCCTGGAGAAAAGAACCAAAACCCAGGAGAGTCAAAATCCTGGGTTTTGGTCCACTTTAAAGTAAAGCAAAATTCAGATGGACAGGGGGTACGAGGGCTACCCAGACTAGAGGGATGAGGCCATCAGGCAAGAAGGGCGCCGGCCCTTTTAGGGCTGGCAGCCCCATGACTGGCCTGCGCTTCCTGTTGGAAGCTGACCAGCCATGGGATTGGGGGAAGAGATCGGGGGAAGTGACCTCAGAGGAGGGCGAGGGGGGGCGTATATAGGGGCAGGTCCCCCCCTCCTCTTCCTCTTTGGCCCCTGATATCTTCGCTGGAACGTGCTGTCAGGTTTGACGCCCGTCTAGACCCCCATATAAAAAAAAAAAAAAAAAAAAAAATGGAAGCCATAATGGCTGTCCTGCGTTGGGAAGTGGAGCGGCGAGGAAAGGACTGGGCAAGGAGTTTATTGTCTCCTTCCACCGCCTCCTCCTCCCTCGCGCTCCAGACGGGTTCGGCGGGAGATGGGAGTCAAAAAGGTTTATGTCATATATTCGTCCAGGGAGAATTGAGCAGGTGTAACAGCCATTCATTTGTTTTTTGGGCGGCGCAGAGAGCGGCGGTGAGAAGGTGCGGGATTTGGAAACAGGGCTGGAAGGGATTCTTGGGCTTAGAAAGATTCGGCTGAAGCAGCTACAGTCAGTACTGGGCAAGCTGAATTTCGCCTGCAGGGTGTTGCCGATGGGGCGGGTTTTTATGCGCCGGTTGTCGTTGGCGACAGTTGAGATCAAGGAGCCGCATCACTTTATTCGGCTAACGGCGGAGCTGAAGGAGGATGTGCGGATGTGGGTTTCCTTCCTGAAATCGTTCAATGGCCTGAGGTACTGGTTGGATCCCATGAGATCGAACGATGAGGTGGAATTATTTACGGATGCGGCAGGTTCGGCAGGTTTTGGGGCTTATTTGAAGGGGAGGTGGTGTGCTGGATCATGGCCAAGAAGGTGGGCAGAGTCAGAGCTGATCAGGAACCTGGCCTTTTTGGAGTTGTTCCCGTTGGTGGTGGCGATGGTCTTATGGGGGGAGTCTTTAAAGTGGACCAACACCCAGGGGGGATCGGCCCGGAAATCTATAAGATTCCTGGACCGATCAGATCCCTCCCCGCGGAGCATCCGAAATTGGGATGTCCCGCGGGGAGGAACCCCCCAGGAGGCCCACAAACCTTACCTCAGCCCCGTTCCATCGGCCGCGGCCGTGTCTCGCGCTTCCCTCTAGCAGGGCGCGCACCCGCGCCGGCCGTTTGTGAATGGGAAGAGCGAGACGCGGCCTCCAGCGCTCAGAGCCAGCTGAGCTGGTATGCGCGTCCAGGCAGCCTTGGACGCGCATACCACAGCGGTTCTGAGCGCTGTGATTGGCTGGCGCGGTCACGTGGGAGCGGGGAGAGGTGAGTTTTTTGGGGCTTTCTGGGGGGGGGGGGGTTTCAGACAGCGGGGCCGAAGTGGACCAAAACCCAGGATAGTCAAAATCCTGGGTGTTGGTCCACTTTAAGGAGCAAGGCGGTGTGTTTCCGATCAGACAACACGGCGGTAGTGGCGGCGGTTAATTCTCAAACGTCATCGCCCCCCCCCCAGTCGTCGTATTGTTGCGCCAGCTGGTACTGGTATGCCTGCGGTGTAACATATGGTTCAGGGCGGTTCATGTGCCGTGGGTTGAGAACGGGGTGGCTGATGCTCTCTCGTTTGCAGTGGGATCGGTTTCGGAGCTTGGCGCCCAAAACGAACGCGGTCGGCGAAGTGTGCCTGGAGTGGTTGAGGGAGATCGTTTGAGCCGGTGGTTCGAGCTAATTCAGAGGTCGGTTGCGCCTTCTACGTGGGGGGGCTACTCGCAGGTGTGGAGACGCTGGTTCAAGCTGGAAAGGGAGTTTGGTGCTCCGCTTGTGGAAGGAGAGAGGCAGGACCTGTTTGTCTGGTATGTGGGGGAGCTATTAGCAGGGGGGGAGTGCCCGGCTGTAATTGACAAAAAACTGGCGGCCCTTGCTTTTTTGTGTAAGTTGGCGGGATGGAAAGATTTCACAAAAATGTTTTGGGTGAGGCAGGCTCTGAAGGGGTGGCGCAGGGAGCATAAGACAGTGGATACGAGGCGTCCGGTTTCCTGGGAAATTTTACAAGGGGTCATGGGTCGGCTTACTCAGGTTTGTTCGTCGGAATTTGAGGTACGGCTTTTTCAAGCAGCTTTTTCGGTGGCGTTTTTCGGGGCGTTACGTGTGGGGGAATTAGTTAGCCGGAATAAGCGAGAGCCAGGTGGCCTCCAGGTGGATGATGTGTTTTTTGCGGGGGAAGGGGTTTGGATTCGGATTCGCGTGTCGAAGACTGACCAGGAAGGTAGAGGGGTGAGTATATTTTTGGGTCAGCTGGGTCCGAATGTTTCATGTCCGGTTCTCGCGCTAAGGGGGTTTTTGGGCGTTAGGCCACTTACGGGGGGGCCATTGTTCATACACGAGGATGGGACTTTTTTGTTGCGCTTCCAGTTTTTGGCAGTGTTTCGGAAATGTTTAGCGGTGATGGGGCTGTCTAACAGGGAGTATGGCACTCACTCTTTTCGCATAGGAGCGGCGACGGAGGCGGCGAGATTGGGTTTGCCGGTAGACCTGGTAAGAAAGCTGGGGAGATGGGAGTCAAAAAGGTTTATGTCATATATTCGTCCAGGGAGAATTGAGCAGGTGTAACAGCATGGTGGGGGGGGGGGGGGGGGGAGTGTCGGTACCGTTACTAATGTTATTTTCTTTTAGACTCGGCGTGCTTGGTGTTGGTGGTCGGCCATTCATTTGTTTTTTGGGCGGCGCAGAGAGCGGCGGTGAGAAGGAGTGGCGAGCTGCTCGGCATTTCGGGCGATCGAGCGAAGCTGGTGAGGGCCGGCATCAGGGGGTTGGCAGGTGGCAGGGGGTTTATAAAAAAAAAAATATATATATATATATATATATATATATATATATACTTTAATATATATGAATAAAAAAAAAAAACATTATTAAAAAGAAAAAAAAGAAGAAGATAAGAATAAAGAAGATTTATATATATTTATTGACATTTGTTCAGGTAGCAGGGTACACATAGTGGTGATTTTATGTATAATTTGTGGGAAATTTATCGGGCATATGTGTCAATGCGTTTGTATCGGGGGATTGTTGTACATTCATTGTTACTGTTTTATTTTAATTATCACAGCTTTGGCGGTCTCCTCTGCTCGGTTCGGGTCTGAGATGGCACGGAAAGTGGGGGTAGGTTACAAGAAAGCGGCTGTTTCGGCAGAAACGGGCCAGGAGGATAGGTGACTGAGTTTAAGGGGAGAGGAGGGACAAAGGGAAGGGGTTAAGGTGGATCTTGGCAGTTAGCCCCGTTGAGCTACCAGGCCTAGGAGGGATGCGGCCGGGCTCACGAATTGGCTTCTGTTTCAGATTCCGGGAGGTTGGTGGGCCGCCTACCCTCCCCTTCTGTTGGTAGGTAGGGTGTGGTGGAATCTCAGACCTGGATCGGGGAGATCGGGAGTGCATCGTTAATTGTTATTTGTTATTGTTTTATGTTGAGGCTGTGGCCAATTAAAATTCCATCAATTCCGAAGAAGTGGTTGTTGGCTCCTTTATTTTGGGAGTGTGGGTGGGTTGGTGTTAGCTGAAGACGTATGGAACGCTAGCACAGTCATGTTACATTATCTGGAATTTTTGAGATAAGCCAATTGGCAAATGGTGGCCTCGGTGGTGGAAAAAAGTTCCACTTCCTAGGTTGGAGGGCGGGCTTTAGCTTTAGCTTTAAAGTGGGCTATAGGATATGTACCAAAATGCAAAGCAATGTTATGCTAGGGTGCTAACTTCAGCAAGGACCTTTACCCTTATTTAGATCCTTATAACATACACAAAATAGTAGAAGAATTGCACACCAACATCTAGGCTCATTTTGCAAGTGATAAAGCTTGTATTCATCAACTGGTAATATACAATGCAAATGGTAGTGTTTACACTCACTATATACAACCATGTTAGGACAATATGTGACTGTATAATAGGATAAATCCTACAGAATAACTGTTTAGCATTATGTGTCCCAAATGTCAGAAAAACAGAACAGCCATTGGAGAAGATTCAGAGCCTGGTGAGAAAACTCACTTCCTTTTTAAGGAAGTTGGTAGTGACTGTGTCCTTGTATTCATTTCTTTTTATCCACCAATCTGGACTTCCATACTTGGATGAGCGGCCACACATGCGCCATAGGACGGGGAAGAGGTGAGTTGCGCTCAGCGATCTTGGGGGTGCCCCGGGGAAAAGGACCAAAACCCAGGATAGTCAAAAATACAATTCTGTGAAATACTCACCTGTAGAATTGGTATTATACGCATGCAGCACGTCCTGCTCCATCTATAATACTTACACATGGGTAATCCTCCGCCAGAGGGCGCTGTCCACTGCAGACATGCAAAAACAGGCTCCTCCCGGCCCTTCATATACCCAGGGACCTCCCACAAATCCCCAGCATTGAAAAGCAGTGAGAAGGAGAAGCCGGGAGAAACCAACCACCCAAAAACTGTAATAATAACAATGATAACAATCACCATACAGGGGATCCAGAACAAAGTGAAACCAGGGTGGGGTGGAGCAGGACTTGCTGTATGCGTATAATACCAATTCTACAGGTGAGTATTTCACAGAATTGTATTATTCTAAGCATACAGCACGTCCTGCTCCATCTATAATACTTACACATGGGACATCCAATAGCAGTGTCCATAAAGTAGGGTGGGATCCCCACCAAAAAAGGCACAGCAGACAGTAAAGGCGCTGTCACCTGCAAAGCTTTGCTACCAAGCACGACATGAGCAAAGGCTCTAACGTCAATCCCATAAAAAAACCTTTGAAAAGGTATGAACAGAGACAAGCAGCTGTCTAGTAACTTATTCAACAGAAAACCTGATGCCGAAGGGCCAAAGGTACCCAAACACCAATAGAACGGAATAAAAAGAGAGAGAGAGATTCTTCCCCCTTAAAGGAGTAGGCCAGCGTAACGGCCTAACCAGCCCAAAGGCAACGGAAGCCTCTGTAAAACTTAGAACTCTCCCCAACGGGGAAATGAAAACTGACCTCCCGCCAAACAGACGGGGATACTGACCCCTTCATTAACAAGGATCAGCAAGAAGCCGAAATCTTTACTCAGGACCAAGAAGGCAAACCATCCAGGTAAGATCAGTCCACAGGGCGCATAGGCCCTGGAAGCAGACGAGATCAGGCGCATACTTGTGGAGGCGCCCGCCGACCCCAAAGGGCATCAGTCCCCCTAAGGGACAAGAAACTACCAGGAAAAGTTCAACACCTGTTGAGGGAATGTAGACCCCTTACTTCAGCATTACTAAGAATAAGGCCCATAGGCAGACTAAAAGGACTTAAATAATGATCATAAAACACCACCTTGGACAAAATGGTCCGGCGTAAAGCGGAATACCACCACATCATGGTGTGTATATATATATATATATATATATATATATATATATATATATATATATATAAAGAACGAGGGCTAAGCAATCAGAGCCACCTTCTCAGGCACACGCCTGACTGAAACAACAGCCCCCGGAGGGGTGACTGGGCTACAAAAACAGCTCAGACAGCAACCAGAATAAGACCCAAGGGAACAATCCGCAGGGCAGACAGCATGAAAATTGATCCCAACAGGGACCATAGAACTACTTGGGAGATGCCCTTGAGCAATCCCCAAGAGAACTCCTAACAAGGAAGACTGAACCACACTTCTGCAGGAAGGCAGACAGGACAGAACCTGAACCTTCAGAGTATCTAGATGGGGAGCCAACCCCAACCTATGCTGTAACAACCCTAGAACCCCGGGAACCGAGAACGTCCAACAGGGGAGAGACCAAGACTCATGCCAATCAATATGGGTACACCCTAACCCACAAAGGCCAGAGGAAGAGGAAGCCAAGGAAGCTTGCTCCTAGCCCCCCATATACCAAGTCACCCAGAAGATAAGCCCGTCTCCAAGGGGTGAATGAATCAGCTGTCAAGCCCCAGACTAGAGTCTGTAGATTGGGACGACATAAGAAGGAGCCTGACAAGGGCAGAACCGTACTCCTAAGAGAGCGTACAGGTCAGCTGACCTTAGCAGAAGCATCTGCGAACCACAGTTCACTAGTCCACCCAGGGGTCATCAATCTCACGGGTCTCTTTATCAGCACGACCGTGCGCAGAAAACCCACATAGCAGGGTGAATGAAGAGAAGACATATAAAATAGAAGTCTATACACAAATTTACTAAGCCCCCATGACCAGAGTCAGAATATTCTGGGACTGTAAAAACAAGGGCAGAGCCCTTGTGATATAAGTGAGACCCAACAGAGCCACCCTAGTTGGCTCTCAGAGGGACACAAGGATAGCACAACCTGCCACTGAAAACAGCAGGGGACGTAGACCCCCACCCAGATCAGGATCAGGAACCTTCCAGCGGAATCATCCTGCTTCAAGCTCCACACCAATAATAAAACAGGCCATTGTCGTCCAACAAGCCAAGAGTCCCCAAATAGACAGGTCCTAAAGAGGAGAAGTCCAGCAGTATAGAGTCAACTGAAGGCTCATTGTTTTAACAAAGCCGGTAGGTAGATGGACCCTCTAAGGGACCCTACCCAGGAACCACGGGGGGATTTGGAAGAAATCCCCCCCCCCCCTCCAGCCTGCGAGACTTGGTACCCAAGGTGACCATTCACAGGAAGATGCAAGCAAGGAAGGGGGTGCCCCCTGACAGGGTCCTTGAATATAATCAGCTCAAGAGAAACCACCGTACCAAGGGGGAATGAGCACAGACCTAGCTCCAGGGGTGCTGGAACCCCATGTAGGATCAATAACCTACTGTGCCGAAGAGCCCAAGGGCTCGGTATATAAGGGACATCATCTGATACGCCACCAACGGGCCCACCAGCTGCAATCCTGCCTGGTGAAAGTAAGATGTCAGCAGAGGGGGACAGAGCCCCCGTAACCAGGAGTCCATGAAGGATTGAGGTGACTAAGCACCCATCAAGTAACTCCCAGGGGACACCGCCGGCCGACTAACCCACGCGGCCTGACGTAGAGATTGGGGAGTAAGGAAAGACGACCCGGTAGGTCCTAGTGCGGACGCCCCACAGGCATGTCCGAGACATCACCCCCATTCGCACCATGGCGAGTAGCCTGGGAGCAGAAGAGAGGCCAAACACAAGGCCTCACCCCGCAGGGTTGATCCTGCCAAACTGACTAGTAACGGGCTTGGGTTCCAGAAGACACGGGGGGAACTAACAAGATCCAGAACTCCACAGGAGGCCAGAAGCCCCCCTTGCATAGGGAGCCTGTGTCCCAAGACAAGGATATCATATGGGGACTACCTGTGAGAGTAGAATTGCCAGGCCTACCATAGGCCAGCATGGCCCAGACTGCCTCATCTTTTTGAGGGAAGGAGGAAGGTTAATATAGAGGCCATAGCCCCATTCTGTTAAGGGCAACCTGTAAGTAAGCCCAGACCCTGTAGGCTAGTACGGCCTGCACCAATTCCTGAGGGGAAAACAGGGGCTAGAAGCACCCTGACAACATCTGAGAGGGACCACCCAGCAAATGCTATCGTGTGTCCAGGGGAACTACCTCCTGGAACCACCAGAAGGAGAAGATACATTCCTAGATAGGAGTCAGCTGCCGTAGCAGTCCCCTCGCCCAGAAGGGCGAGAGTGTCCCTTCATGCTCGGGAAGTCTTGGCAGATTTGGGCTTAGTCCTGCCAGAGGGCCCAGGGCGTTGCTTGCCCACCCCGTGGTGGAAATCCACACCGAACAGTTGGAAGCACACCTCAGCCTCGCGTTTGACGCTAACGTAGGGAGGGGTGTCCCTGCCCTGAGGAGGCCGGGACGGCCTTCTGCGTAGGGGTGCCTTACCCTTTTTTCCAAAAAGGTCCAAACGGGCCCCAAATAGACGCCGTCCTCTGAAGGGAAGGCCAGTGAGAGCCTTTTTCGTAGCATCGTCAGCACCCCACTGTCGCAGCCAGACCAGGCGGCGAATAGCTACCACAAGGGCAGAGGTTCTAGCACACATCTTAATGGTGTCATCCGGCGCTGAGAGGATAAACCTCACAAACACATCACAGTCTGAGAGCGCATTAAATACCCCCCCCCCAGGGGAGGTCCTCAGGTCGGTTGTCAAGAACTTTTCTAATGAGAGTCCTGGCGGCCACCGCAGTGATGGCCGCGGCACAGACCGGGCGCAGAGCCGTCCCTGCACACGAAAAGGCGTGGGAAGCCAGTCTGTCAATGCGCCGGTCCTCAGCATCCCGAAGGGTACGGTAATAATCGGTGCATCCACCACAAGAGGTGCTGACCAAAAGTTAACCACATCAGGAGGGAAAGGGTACTTCCAATCCCAGACCCCCGGGACCCCTTTAAGTTTACAAGGTGATTCCCATTCTTGGGATATAATATTCTGGAAATGCTCCTGTTCCAGGAATTCCAAGCGCGGCGGCGCTGTGTGGCAACTCTCCTTCTTAGGCTTGGAAGCCTCTCCAGGAGGGGAGATAGACAAGACCTCAAAGATCTTAATAAGTAGTTCATCTGTGTCACACAGGCCCCAAGAACCGGGCCCAGAATCATCACGGCTCCCGGGCATTTCATCCGAGGAGCCCGAATCGGAGAATAGCACACCTTCCTCAGAAGGATCAAGGTCCTGCATAGCAGCAGAGTCATCCGTATCGTTAGGAACCGGAGAGCCAAACTAGACAGCACCTGCTCAGCCGTGGGCAGCCTGCGCGGCACGACTTGCTGGTCATCCCCGCTCGAGTGAGACTCATCAGGAGTGAGATTTAGGTCCGGGGAGACAGGTGTATTGAAGGGAGGTACAGCCACTGGCAAACCTGATTGCAGGGTCAGTGCCTGTTCAGCACACGGTCCGCAGACCCGTGTTCTGTCAGCATCAGCATGGGGCTGACCACACACTGTACACAGCCAGTCATGTCCCTGAGGGACCCCGGACACATAATTCTGAGATGCCTCGATATGGTGATTATCTGAGCAGTATGCCCGCAGGGATTTACGCAATAGGCAACCCTGGATGCCCCAAGACCCGCTAGGAAGTGGGAGAATTTGTTATGTGAACCCGCTATAATATATGTCAGGCCGGGAGAAGCCACCGAAATCCTGGCGTCTGAAAGACATAATGGGATAAGAGGGGGGTGTCAGTGCCATGCGCAGCTCGAATAAAAGAATCATAGGAACAAAAACTGCCCCGGAGGGCACTTACATGACCAAGGGAGGAGGCGGATCGCAACCACACGCGCGCGCGAAGACCGTCAAAATGGCGCCAAGCGAACCTCGAGGGGCGGGCCTGATCTGGCTGTGACGCGGGACGCGTCATGCCGAGTCCCCGCCTCCCCCAAACAGCGCGAAGCTCTAACCAGCGCAACGTGAATGACAGTAGTGGATATACACACATACATAATGTAATTAAGGAGATTGCACACTAGAGAATGATGCTGCCGCCCGGGCTGCACACTAATGTATGAAAGGACAAACACGCGCGCAACCAGAAGGCTTATGTGGAGCGAGGAGAGCGGCACTGACACCCAAGGTCAAATGAAAAATCAACGGCCTTAAACGTGTTACGATACACTAGGACAGCCACACATACCCCCCCTTTCTCTTCCCCCGAGCTACGGGAGGAAGCGAGGGAGAAGCGGACCTGCACCCAGGGATTATCGCTATGAGGGGCATGGGCAACAATGCGGGAGGGGCATCTAATGGAGGCTCACCATCGGCCTAAACCGCCTACCCTATGGTGGGGGATTGCGGTGGAGCGTAGCTCCGTGAGCACACAAGGTGCTGCCTACCTTCACCCGACCAACGCAGCCCAGGCTGGGAGGCACATCTGTATCGAAGAGGACGGGTGGAAATAGTCCCGCAGGGCCGCAGGCTGTAATAGCCCCGCTCACCTGCGAGAGAGTTGATACTTCATGTCTTCGCAGTCAGCACTGCAGAGAAATCTGGGGATTTGTGGGAGGTCCCTGGGTATATGAGGGGCCGGGAGGAGCCTGTTTTTGCATGTCTGCAGTGAACAGACGGAGGATTACCCATGTGTAAGTATTATAGATGGAGCAGGACGTGCTGTATGCTTAGAATATGAGCGCTACCCAGACTAGAGGGATGTCAGGGATGTGGCCATCAGGCATGTTACATTATCTTGAATTTTTGAGAAAAGCCAATTGGTAAACGGTGGCCTCGGTGGTGGAAAAATTTCCACTGCCTGGGTTGAAGGACGGGCAATCAAAGTGTTTTGTTTAGCTTTAAAGTGGACCAAACCCAGTATTTTAACTATCCTGGGTCCATTATTACACATATTTATTCACCGTATGAATGCATGTCGAAGTCTAAGATGGGTTCTACTAAGAACTTTTTTCAGAGTCTGTTTAATTTCATTGGTTCGAAGGAAATATACAATTGGGTTGGCTAAGTGCGGCACAACAGATTATAGAAATAACAGTAGAGCGTTGATGTTGGGCCTGATGATGACCATGGGAATGTTGGTTACTATATAGACAAATATTCGTGGAGTGTAATACAAAAAGACAACACAAAGATGAGTGGTGCAGGTGTATAATGCTTTGTACCTTACTTAACTTACTTCTTTCCCTGGCTCCAGTGGTGGCTGTGTTGTTCTCCTTTTCACCCAGAGAGCCGGCTCCTCTTCTCTATTGACCCCATGTAGTTTGTGGTTCGTCCTCCGGAATCCAAAGCAGTCCTTGATCACCAATTTACACCACCATGGGGTAATGTCAGGGCCCTGCTCAGGCATTCTGGCATCTATCTCTGTGATTGGCCAGGGAGGGTTGCCAGCCTGACCTCATGGCTGGTATGCCTGTGGACTCAGGCATGGGCAGGAACCATGAAAAGGAAGACAGAGCCAGGAGGAGATCCGTTGGATAAGGACATTGCACGATGCGATATAGAGGGAGAAAGTGATTTTTTCTTTTGGGGTGTTTTAGGGAAAAACCCATTTGTTGCCTCGAATTGGCAATGAATTTTGATTTATCTAAAATCAGTTCAATCATCCCAATTAATTATCCATAATTTTTATACATTTTATTTGTATAACCATACAACCAATACATAATGATACACCTGGGGCTGGGGACAAAGGGAACAAACTTTACAGTGCGTTTAAACATGTTGTTAAAAACACCCAAAAAAAAAAAACATTTTGTAACATCCTGGGCCCTGCGTTTCCATTATTGACAAGTCCCAATGTAGCTCTATACAAATAAATGTGTTTAATATTAATTATAAGGATTAAAGTAGACCAAAACCCAGGATTTTGATTATCATAGGTTTTGGTCCTTGCCCCTGGGGCACCCTGATCCTAAAACCCCCCTGGTTGCCCGAACAAACTCACCTCTTTCCGGTCCTACTGCGCATGTGCGGCCTCTGGTCCAATCAAAGCACTTGGATCCGCTCTCTCCCCTTCATCTAAACCTTGGTCTAAGGTGCGTTGACGGCCGCATCCCCCACCACCCTCTAACAGGGAGCGTGCCCGCGCTGGCCATTCACAAATGTCTGCCACGGGAATGCACCCTGCTAGACATCCTAGTATGTGACATCCATTTGTGACATCCTAGGCCCTGCGTTTCCATTACTGACAAGTCACAATGCAAGTTCTGTACAAATAAATGTGTTTAATATTAATTCTAAGCATTAAACACTACAATCCAGTTCTGCCCATTGTGCTCTATGGGATCTTGAGCAGGTTTCATCTGGCGCAGCTTCATTTTTGGTGCTAATGTTAAATAAGATGCTTGCCTGGCTGCTGCATGGGCGCCGCTGCTGTTGAGTGCTCCTAAGACCAAAAAAGTGGCGCTGACGCTTCATAAATAAGGCTCCCCAACTCTCCATACTGAATGGCTAAAATTGTTTAGTCCCTGATCTCACCTCGCAATGTTGGTGAGTTTAGGATTTGCTTTTATTTCTGCCCAAATCAAAGGTCTTTGTGGATACAGATGTGACAAAACACAATAAATAATCAAAAAATACATAGTGTGCCAGAAACACTTACCCAGTAGCAGATGAAAGAGCAATTTATATCCTCTGCATTACCCTGTGGGGAGCATCTCTGGGGGACAGAAAAGACTGCACATCCTATTAAAGTGGACTGAAACTGAGCCCCGATCAGCCTGGAAATCTATGAGATCCGTTCCCTCCCCGGGGGCATCCAAAATCAGTATGCCCCACTGTATGAAACCCCCCCCCAGGATGCCCACTACACTTACCTTACTTCCCAGTCCAACTACGCATGCGCGGGCCGCATCCCCGCTATCCCTCTAGCAGGGCGTGTGTCCTGTTAAAGGGAAGCATGTGATGTGGCCGCCAGCATGCTAGGAGCCGCTGTGCTAAGACGTCGGTTTAGATGTCCATAGCTCAGCGGCTCCGAGCACTCTGATTGGACAAGCATTCGCGCATGCGCCGAAGGACCTCAGTGAGGTGAGTTGATGTGGGAGATCTGGGAGGTTTCACATAGCCGGGCACCCCCGATTGGGTTTTGATCCACTTTAAGCAACTGACACAGCTTTTCAGTTAAAGTTTGTATTGTGAAAAAATAAGAAATGTACTCATTTACACTCGAATAAAAATGACTAAGATTATTAAAATCCTACTTGCACTACAAAAAAAATAAAATAAAAAGTATATACTAATATATATATATATATATATATATATATATATATATTATAAAAATATATTTTTAAATATATAATATATATACAGATATTCTTAGTATACAGTACGTCCTGCTCCAGATATAGTACTTACACTTGGGTTATCCTCCGCCAGATAACGCTGCACTGCAGAGACATGCAAAACAGGCTCCTCCCTGCCCCTCAAATACCCGGGGACCTCCCACAAATCCCCAGATTTCTCTGCAGTGCTGACTGCGAAGACATGAAGTATCACTCTCTCACAGGTGAGCGGGGCTTTTAAGCCTGCGGCCCTGTTGGACTATTCCCACCCATTCTCTTGTGATGTGCCTCCCAGCCTGGGCTGCGCTGGTCGGGTGAAGGTAGGCGCACCGTGTGTGCTTATGGAGCGCTGCTCCACCGCAGTCCCCCACCAAAGGGTAGGCGGTGTAGGCTGATGGTGAGCCTTTATGGGATGCCCTTCCCGCATTATTGTCCCATGCCCCGTGTAGCGGTGGGTCCTGTACATAGGGCCGCCATCCTTCCTCTTTCTCCCGGTAGCCTTCGGGGGAAAAGAAAGGGGGGTGTGTGTATGGGTGTCAGTGTATTGTGATTACGGGCATATGGCCCTTTGTAATGTCTTTTGGACTTTATATGTGGTGTCAACCGCCGCGCTGACTTGTCTTTTTACTTGGCAAATGCCGCTGCCGCGCGCGCCTTTTTCCCGCAGTTGGATATTCCGCGACGGGCGGCGGTGTTGCCTTCAGACGCTTCTGCGTCCTCATTGGCTGCTTGTTGGACTTCGCGCCCATTAGGGGGGCGGGGCCTGGCTTGGCGCGCTCCGCGTCACGGCTCGCTCTGGCCCGCCCTTCGAGGTACTCGCCGCCATGTGTGACGTTCTTACTTACCGTGGTCCGTAAGTGCCCTCACGGGCGGCCTTATACTCATTGTAGAGTTTTTCATTCTGACACCCTTCTCTTCTCATTGTGTCTTTCAGACGGGTGAATCCATTGGCTTCTCCCGGCCCAGTGTAATTGATAGTCGGGCCTTGTAAATTTACTCCCACTTCCCTAGCGGGTCATTGGGGCATCCAGGGTTGCTTTATAGCGTCAATCCCTACTGGCCTATTGTGCTTAAAAATCACCATATGGAGGCATCTCAGGATTATGTGACCGGGGTCCCCTTGGGACAAGACCGGCTGTGTATGGCGTGTGGACAACCCCATGCTGACGCTGACAGGGCACGGGTCTGTGTACCCTGTGCTGAGCAAGCGCTGGCCCTGCAATCAGACCTGCCAGTGGCTGCACCTCGTTTCACTTCACCTACTTCCCCAAGCTTAAATCTCACTCCTGCTGAGTCGCATACAAGTGGGGATCATCAGCCTGATTTGTCTTCCAGACTGCCTACGGCTGAACAGATTATTGCGAGGTCTTTAGAGCGCAAGGGCCCTGGTAAGAAGCGGCACTTGACGCCTCATGTTACTGTTTTCCCTATGGGAACTGAGGAGTTTATGAGTCTGTGTGGCTATACCCCTTCTGATGAAGGAGAGCTCTTTTCTGACTCAGGCTCATCTGATGGGAGGCCGAAGGGTCATGACGATTCTGGCTCCGACTACTGGGCCCAGGATGACACTGACAGATTATTGATCCAGATTTTTGAGGTTCTGTATATCTCTCTCCCTGGTGAGGCTCCCAGGCATAGAGGGGAGCGTTTCCATACAGCAACATCACGTTTGGAATTTCTAGAGCAGGCACATTTCCATACCCTTGTGCTCAAGGAACGCGAGATCCCCAGTAAACTTCCCGGGGTTCCAAGGGATTGGGATAGGAAGTATCCTTTTCCCCCTGAGGTGGTTAGATGTTGGTCATTCCCCCCCAAGGTGGATGTCCCTATCATAGGGCTATCTAACACCCCTGCCTTGCATCCCCCTGATTATACTACCCTGCGGGATGCTGAGGACCGGCGCATTGACCTGCTGGCCTCCCATGCCTTTGCATGTGCGGGGACGGCGCTGCGCCCGGTCTGTGCCTCTGCCATTACTGCTGTGGCCGCTAGAACCCTCATCAGCAAAATGCTTGATCGTGCCCCTGATGATCTCCCTTGGGAGGTGTTTAATGCACTCTCCACTTGTGATGTGTTTGTAAAATTTATCCTATTAGCATTGGATGACACCATTAGAATGTGTGCAAGAACTTCTGCACTTGTGGTGGCTATACATCGCTTGGTCTGGCTGCGACAGTGGGGTGCTAACAATGCTGCGAAGAAGGCCCTTACTGGGCTTCCTTTTAAGGGGCGACGTCTGTTTGGGGCCCGTCTAGACCTGTTTGGTAAGAGAGGTAAGTTACCCCAGCGCAGGTGGCTGTCTCGGCCCCTTTGGGGCCAGGGCCCCCCTTCTACCCCCTGCCATGGTGTTAAACAGGAACCAGGGGTGTCCTTCGCGGGGGCTCGTGCAGATTCCTGCACCAGGAGCAGCAGACGACACCCTGGCTCCTCCGGGGGGGCTAAGCTCAAATCTTCCCCCAAGTCCCCTCAAGCACGATGGGGCGCCCTCGCCCGTCAGGGTGAGGGGATGGCTGCGGCACCTTGCTCATGTCTGGAGGCATCACGCCTCAGACCGGTGGATTCAGGAGGTAGTGTCCTCCGGCTACAAGATAGAGTTTGCTGTGCGGCCTCCCCCAAGATTATCAGGTCCCGGGTACTCCTGGTTCCTGCATCTGCTCAGGTGTTAGCCGTGCAAGGCCTGCGGGGTCTGGGGGTCATTTGCAAATTTCCCCTAACAGACAGGGGCAAGGGACTCTACACCAACCTTTCCACAGTTCCCCAGAAGGATGGGTCAGTCTGGCCCATTCTGGATTTACAGATCTTTAGCAAATCGTCCAGTACAGGCGTTTTCTGCTTGGAAACTCTGCGCTCGGCCATCAGCTCCTTGCGCCCCGGGGGCTTCATGCCGTCAGTGGAGATCAAAGATGCTTATTTTCACATTCCTGTGTTTTCAGGACACCAAGGTTCCTCAGATTCACGTTGGAAGACCAATACTGCCAATTGGTGGCCTGGCCACCTGGCCTCTCTTCAGCTCCCAGAGTGCTCACCGAGGTGCTGACGGGGGTGATGTCCCTGATGAGACCAAGGGGCGTCCGCGTGCTCCCCTACCTGGACGTCCTCATTACTTCCTAGTCTCTACATCAGGCTAAGTTGGATACTCAGCTGGTGGTGTCCATTCGGGAGTCATTTGGGTGGGTGATCAACCACCCTAAGTCCTCACTGTCCCCTTCCTTGGTAACTCCATTCCTAGGAATGAATCTGGATACAGTATCAGGCAAGGATATTCCTTCCTCAGAAAAAAGTGGACAATCTGGTTGCACGGGCTCAGTCCCTCCTAGCTGTCTCCGTCCCTCCACCAGGCAGGGGATGCAGCTGGTGGGCCTGATGGGGGCGTGCTTCGAAGCGGCCCCCTATGCTCAGTCCCACTTGGGACTTCTGCAGCTTCTCCTTCTGTTTGTATGGGACAAGGACCCAGCATCCCTGGACAGGGTCTGTGTGTCTTCCACCCTGGTAAGGAGGTCCCTCTTGTAGTGGATGGACTCAAAGAACCTGTTGGGGGTCTTCTGGAACTCCCTGCGGTTCCAGAGGAGGTGGGGCCCTTAGGAGGCCCATACACCTATCAATGTTTTGAAACTGTGAGCAATCAGGTTAGTTCTGACTCGCTTGGCTACTCATCTTCAGGGCCTACCTGTCCAGGGGCGCTAGGTCAATCTGACGTCAGTTGCCTACATCAATCATCAGGGAGGGACACGGAGCAAGAGGGTCCTCCAGGTAGCGTCTCTGATTCTGACATGGGAGGAGGCCAATGTTCCCTGCATACCTGCGGTATACATTCCTGGGGGGGGGGGGGGGGTTCCAATTGGTGTTCCAATTTCTGTGTCACGGTGGGGACCAACCATGTGTGGATCTGTTTTGTGCCCCCCGTCACAATCACAAGCTCCCGTCCCTTGTCTCCCTGTCCCAGGATCCTCTGGCCGTGACCACAGATGCTTTAGTAATGTCATGGCAGGACATTATGTTCTGTATATCTTTCTTCCATTCCCCCTGCTAGGCAGGGTCCTGCGCAAGATTGCTCTGGAAGGGGTGCGAGTGGTTCTGGTGGTCCCCAGGGGGCCTTGAAGAGTGTGGTTCGCAGACGTGGTGAAGATGGCAGTAGATCAGTACGTTCTGCCATCTTGATGGAGAAAGGCTTGTCTGCCTCAGCGATTGAGACCATGGTGAAGGTTAGGAAGAACACGTCTTCTTCCATCTAATATAGGGTATTGCGTACCTATATTGTTTGGTGTGAGTCTAGGTCTCTTCCCTGTCGGGTGTTCTCAGTCCCCAGGGTTCTGGAGTTTTTACAGCGTGGGTTGGAGTCGAGTCTCCAACTCAGTACTCTGAAGGGTCAGGTTTCAGCCCTGTCAGTCTTCTTTCAGAAGTCTTTTGCTCGGCATCCCTTGGTTAAGACTTTCTTTCAGTGGATTACTCATGTGCGTCCCCCACGTAAACCTATGGTCCCTGTCGGGATTTGAACTTGGTTTTGTCTGCCTTGCAGGGTGCTTCCCTTGATCCTATTCAAGTTGCTGCTCTGGCTGTACTTACCCTCAAGGTTGTCTTTCTGGTGCCTATTACTTCGGTCAGGCGTGTGTCTGAGCTGGCGGCTCGGTCTATCCAGCCCCCATACTATGAGAGATACCAGGATAAGGTGGTGTTCCGTTTTAAGCCGGATTTTCTGACTGAGGTGGTGTCTGCTTTTCATTTGAATCATGATATTCCTTGGATGTGGCCAGGTGTCTGAGGTATTACCTGTAGTCACTGCGTCCTTCAGGAAAACTGATGTTCTTTTTGTGGTCCCTTCTGGGCCCAGGAAGCTCCTGCCAAGTCTGCTTTTAGCAAATGGATCTGTTAGGCTGTGATTCAGGCCTATTCTGCTAAGGGGAAGAGTCCTCCCTTCCGCCTTACTGTTCATTCTACTCGTGCTATTGGTGCCTCTTGGGCCTTCCAGCACCAGGCTTCTGTTGAACAAGTTTGCAAGCCGCAACTTGGTCTTCTGTTCATACCTTTTCAAAGTTTTACAATGTTGATGTTAGGGCCTCAGCTGATGCTGTTTTTGGCCGCAAGGTTTTGCAGGCAGCAGTGGTTTAAACTGTCTGCTGTTACCTTTTTGTTGGGGATCCCACCCTACTTATGGACACTGCTATTGGATGTCCCAAGTTTAAGTACTATATCTGGAGCAGGACGTACTGTATACTAAGAATAATACAATTCTGTGAAATACTCACCTGTAGAATTGGTATTATAAGTATACAATACATCCTGCTCCACCCCACCCTGGTTTTGCATTTTTCTGGATCCCCTGTATGGTGATTGTTATCATTGTTATCATTACCAGTTGTTTCTGGTGGTTAAATTCTCCCGGCTTCTTGTTTACTGCTTTTCAATGCTGGGGATTTGTGGGAGGTCCCCGGGTATTTGAGGGGCCGGGAGGAGCCTGTTTTGCATGTCTCTGCAGTGCAGCGCCATCTGGCGGAGGATAACCCAAGTGTAAGTAATCTATCTGGAGCAGGACGTACTGTATACTTATAATACCAATTCTACAGGTGAGTATTTCACAGAATTGTATTTTTTTCACCCTATAACACGCACACAGGAGAATGAAAATAAGAAAAAAATTCTAAACCAAGTGTGCTGAAACACCCCCCCACACACTAGAACCATTCCCCATTGGCCGTGTGGCATCCCCCCCATTCCCATAGGCAGTGTGGCTTTCCCCTCTCCGATTCCTCATAGGCAGTGTGTTATTCCCTCCTCCCATTCCCTATAGGCCGTGTGGCATGGAGACAGGGAGCTGGGGCAAGAAAAATAGGGTGGGGGAGGTAAGTGCAGAAAAATGAAAACTGAAGGTAGACAAGAGTGAAATATAATGAAAAGTGGAAAAGAGATGGAGAGACAGAAAAAGAAAGGTAGTTTGAAACAAAAGAGGATGGAGGGAATGTGGAAAAGAGAAAGGAGGAGAAAAGACAAAAAATATAGGATGACATAGAAGGTGAGAGAGAGAAGGAGGGAGAGATGGAGGGAATGTGGAAATGAGAGTGAAATGGTCGGAATGTAGAAAACAAGAAATTGGAGGAGAAAGAGAGTGAAAGCGATAGAGATGAATAGGGCTAAAAAAGAGAGAGAAACAAATTAGGACTGCAGAGAAAAAAAGAGAGAAACAGAGAGAGAAAAATAAGGAGGAAAAAGAAAGCGAGATAGAGAAATAAAGAAAGATATGAAGAGAGAGAAAAAAGAGTGATAAATAAAGAGACAGAGAGAGAAGGATAAAGATAGAAAGAGAGAGAGAAAGAAAAAACCTAAAAAGAGAGATGGAGGCAAGGTTAAAAAAAGGAGGAAAATGTAAAGAAGCTGAACAGAGAGGCAGAAATGTGGAAAAAGAAAGGAGAGAAGTGAGTATTTTGACAAAAAGAGGGTCCTGTGGTGTCGCCTTGTGCGACCGCAACCTCGCACACCCAAAGGCCGGCCAAGATCTAGCTGTCATTTTAAGGCCACATCTGACCTATCTGGATAAATGTGGGTCCAGTCTCAAAACTTGTAGCTTATTATTAATTGTATAGTAATTTACATATGTATGGCATTTAATATATTTATGAAACTACCGTATATTTTTTTTATTTATTGAAATATATAATAATTTTAATTAATATTAATAACTGGTGGTAGCATATAGCAAAATTCAAATAATTCTATTTATTTGTTAGGATATATACATATACATTAAGATAAGTATATATCTTATGGTCATAATTACTGCAAATATAGATCAAAAGGAATTCCCATGAGAAAGATATTTTTGAAACGCGTCAGGAAAACAATATTTCTCTTTGATAAACAGAGTATATAATTGTCAGTTGTAAGAGAATATATGGTAGTGAATCTACGTGTACATTGTATGCTACTCATTTTGTGTTGGGCGAACCCCTAAAAATTCAGGTTCAGCAAGTTCAGCCGACTTAAACAAAAATTCATTTTGAGTACCCGAACTTGGACCTGAACCTGGCCCCCCCATTGATTTAAACTTATGTAGGTATATTGTCTTTCCTTCAGTCCGGATCTGGAGGATTAATGGTCCTACCCAGAGTTGTCTAATGTTCGATTTTTTTAAGATGTCTGTAAAGGGCTTCAGTAGGAGATGCCTCTGCATGGTGCAGCCGAGAAATGTTGGAATAAGTTAACTTTCATGCCATCAATTATTAATTCTTTGTGTGTTCTAGCTTTCTCCAAGATCTCCTCCTTAATGGTGTAGTCCACTAAGCGTCATAGAACGTCTTGGGTATTGGCGCTACACATTGATCTTGTGCGACCTACTCTATGGCTTCGGTCTATTTTAATGTCCCTGTTCTTGCGCAGTACTAGCTGAAATATACGTTTTGTTAAGGGCATTAAAGTGGATCAAAACCCACAAAAACAAATAGACTTTAATCAATCAAACATGAAGAGAGACTTACCTTTAGATGACCCTTGCAGCCTCCTGTTGTGCAGTGCCCGTTATCTTCAAAGTCCTTGGCCGGAAATCCCGCCCTCCTGCTCTTAGACGTGGTCTTGCCTGGCGTCTGTCCACCTTAGACGTGCATTCCAGTCTTCTGTGATTGCGGGATTTCACTTTCGGTTCTCTTCGGCGTGACGTCATCGGGGTGGGCGAAGCCTCTTCGTTGCAGTCCTCATCTCTCGGGAGCGTGCATGCTTAGTCATCGTCTCTCTGCTCTTGTTTATTCATAGAGAGGCATTTTACAACATGTGCTCAGCCATGATTGGCTGTAGCAGCATGAGTCTCCGCCTCCCCTTCCTCCCCTCGGCTTGTACTTTCAGTTTCTCATGCCCTTCTTCACTTCTAAATCCGATCTTGGCAATTCTATTATAACAATTATTCAATGATTAAGCATTTTCCCACAGCCATTTTCTTACAAAGTGGCATCCCATACATATTATCCATTGACCGTCTAAGGCACGCCTAAGGGGGGGCAACCCGGAATACTGGGCAAACAAAACACTGCTACCAGGGGCATCCCAAATTATTCTGCCAACCACTCACGGCCACAAGGGGCATCCCAAACTGTTCAGCCAACCACGCACAGCTACCAGGGGCATCCAAAATTAATCAGCCAACCATGCATGGCTACCAGGGGCATCCCAAATAATTTAACCAACCACACACAGCCACTAGGGGCATCCCAAATAATTCAGCCAACCACATACGACCACCCAGGGCATCTCAAATTATTCTGCCAACCATGCACGGCCACCAGGGGCATCTCAAATAATTTAGCCAACCCCACATGGCCACCAGGAGCATCCTAAATAATTTAACCAACCACGCACAGCTACCAGGGACATCCCAAATTAATCAGCCAACCACGCACGTCCACCAGGGGCATCCCAAACTATGCAGCCAACCACACACGGCCACCAGGGGCATCCCAAATAATTCAGCCAACAAGGCTCGGCTACCAGGGGCATCCTAAATAATTCAGCCAAAACACACGGCCACCAGGGGCATCCCAAATTATTCTGCCAACCACGCACGGCTACCAAGGGCATCCCAAACTGTTCAGCCAACAAGGCATGGCTACCAGGGGCATCCCAAATTAATCAGCCAACCACACACGGCCACCAGGGGCATCCCAAATAATTTAGCCAACCACACACGGCCACCAGGAGCATCCCAAATAATTTAACCAACCATGCACGGCCACTAGATAGGAAAAACATGTAGATGTATTACAGTTTCCCCAATTTTATTATGTTAACTGACAGTCGTACACAGCTTGACAATGCACTTAGGCATTTCTAAAAGAGAGGAGATAAAATAATTGATTCAAATTTAGGTTACAAACATCATATAGTAACCATTATACATTTCTCTACAAATTCTACTATAAACTCATAAATGCAATGTTCTTCCAAATCAATGATTTCTTTCATGGATTTTGTTTCCGATCGCCTTGATGGCGGCTTATAGGAAGGGACATGAATGGATCCGATTGTGCTACACCCATGAGAAGTAGGGCCTTGGCAAAGTAATTTAGATTGCTATACCTTTGGGGTTTGACTAAGTGGGACATTCAAAATCGTTTTGACACGGGCTAAAGGACCAAAACCCCAGGATAGTCAGAAAACCGAGCTTTGGTACACATTAAAGTGTATCAAAACACCAGATTTTGGCTATTCTGGATAGTTGTCCTTTCCCCCGGGGCACCCCGATCTGCGGTGCCCCGTTGTGTGAAACCCCCCAGATGTCCCTAAATCAAGTCACCTATTCCCAGTCCTAGGGCACATGTGCGGCCGCTTGTCTAATCAGTGCGCTTGTAGACGCTGACGTCACGCCATCTAACATGCCGCCTAAAGCCAGCAGCTATGAGGGTGCTGCCAACTGCATCCTCTGCTGGCCTCTAACAGGGAGTGTACCCACGCCTGCCATTCACAAATGCCTGGCTCGGGGACGCGCCATGTTGGAGGGAAAGCAGGGACGTGGCTGCATCCCACGCATGCGCCGTTTGAGCTGAAACAACGGTGAGTGAATGGGGCAACTGGCTGAGTTTGACACAGCGGGGCATCCTGAATCTGGATTGCCCGGGGGGAGGGAGTTGATCGTTCAAGGAATCTTACAGATTCCAGGGCCGATCAAGCTTGGGTTTGGTTGATTTTACAAATATATTAGAATTACTTTGGCTAAACCTTTATTTATTTGGAAAAGTTAGAAGCTTACTTCAGCTGTGATTGTAGGGTCAAAGCCACACATGTCAGAAGAGGATTGATCAATCACTAGCGATTGAAATCCAGTGAATATCTTCAATGAAATGCTGCTGAAATAAAGTTTCATCTAGTTATTTAGGTTAGTGATGATTATATAGCACACATATTAATCCATATATGTGACGCATAAGAAAAATTATTAGTTATTATCGAAATATCGCTGATTTCCATCCGTTTGTTATGGCAACGCCAGAGTTGCATCTTCACCATGGTCTCACACAAGTTCTCATGCGTAACTAAACTCAGGTTGAGCAATAAGGGCTGTTTTTCTGCACCATTTTATGTGAAATGCCCAGATCATGATTCTCCTGTATCACTGCATCGAAACCGTTTTGCATGTTTTTGCGTTTGTGGCCGTGTGTGTTTGGCTGAATTATTGGGATGCCCCTGGTGGCCGTGCCTTGTTGGCTGAACAGTTTGGGATGCCCTTGGTGGCCATGCATGGTTTGCTGAATTATTTGGGATGCCCCTGGTAGCCATGCGTGGTTGGCTGAATTATTTGGGATGCCCCTGGTAGCCATGTGTGGTTGGCTGAATTATTTTGGGATGCCCCAGGTAGCCATGCGTGGTTGGCAGAAAAATTTGGGATGCGCCTGGTAGCCATGCGTGGTTGGTAGAATAATTTGGGAGGCCCCTGGTGGCCGTGTGTGTTTGGCTGAATTATTGGGATGCCCCTGGTGGCCGTGTCTTGTTGGCTGAACAGTCTGGGATGCCCCTGGTAGCCGTGCGTGGTTGGCTGAACGGTTCGGGATGCCCCTTGTGGCCGTGAGTGGTTGGCAGAATAATTTGGCATGCCCCTGGTAGCAGTGTTTTGTTTGCCCAGTATTCCGGGATGCCCCCCTTAGGCGTGCCTTAGACGGTCAATGGATAATATGTATGGGATGCCACTTTGTAAGGAAATGGCTGTGGGATAATGCTGAATCAATGAATAATTGTTATAATAGAATTGCCAAGATCGGTTTTATATATGCATATATATGGAGTAGAATTGCCAAGATCTGTTTTAGAATTGCATATATATGGAGTAAAATTGCCAATATCGGTTTGATAATTGCATATATATGGAGTCAAATTGCCAAGATCAGATTGGTATTTCCATATATAGTGAGTATAATTGCCAAGATCTGATTTGTATTGCCATATATGAGTATATGTCCATGTAAAATATATGTATTTGAAACCAAAAACATTAATTATACAATTAATAAAAATATGAATAAATCATTAACTCACCTGTCCTACACATGCAACAAATCCACGAGACAGCATATGAGGGAGGGCATGACAAGCTGAAAGTACAACTCTAGGGGAGGAAGATAAGGCGGCAGGGAGGAGCTGAAAGGCGGAGGGAGTGAAAGGAGGGGATATGCCACCTCATTGGCATATCCCCGCCTTTCACTCCCTGCCCCATTCAGCTCCTTCCCCACGCCCTCCCTTTCTCCTGTCGGTTTAGGGCGCGCTCTCGCACACACGAAAAAAAGAAAAAAATACGTGCATGTGCAGTAAGCCGCATTAGGTACAGGGAAGCGCTGCTCGCTCCCGATGCAAGCAGCGCTTCCTATACCTACTGCACATGCGCTCGAGAGGAAGCGGTCAAACGATCTCTTCCGCAGAGAGGAAATCCAAGATGGCGCCGCAACAAACAAAATGATGCGACGCCGCGCAGGAGCATCGAAGTTAAGTTTTTTTTTTTACTTTCATGAAGGGGTCCTGGAGCATGTTGTCTAGTAGTTTTTTGGGAAACAAAATGGCGGGGTTTTGGTCCACTTTAAATATTCCCTGGCTACCACCTAATCTATGCCCTTGATTTTAATGTTGTTTTGTCTGGATCTGTTTTCCAGATCGTCTATTTCGTTTACGAGTTGGTTGATCATCGTATTATAGTGTTCAATTTGCTTGAGGTTTGTTTTGCGTGTCAGACTACCGGGTGTGAACCCTGATTGCGGAGACTAAGAACCGGCTCACCTCTCGACCGGGAGGCCTGGAATCTAAAGACCAACCTGGTTTTCACTAGAGCCTCTAAAGGTGAGGATAGACTGGGCTGCAGGAAGGCCCCAGGTCAGGCAACCTAGAAGTGGCTTTTGCCAAGTTCTAGGTAGAAGACAGACCAGAGCTGGACTGGAAGCTTGGAACAAGTCGTGGCAGGCAGAACAGGATCGAAGTTGTAAACAGGCTGAGGTCGTGGGCAGGCAGATCAAGATCGAAGTTGTAAACAGGCCGAGATCTTGGGCAGGCAGATCAGGATAGAAGTCATAAACAGGCCGAGGTCGTCAAGAGAACAGGAGTGTAGTCAGGAACAAGCCGGGTTGGTACACAGGAATGGAAGACTGGAACTCAGGAACAGGCAGGAGAAATGACCAACTGGCAATGGAGCTCAGGGCACACCAGTATTTAAAGGCCCCTGCGCATGCGCAAAGGCGAGCGCATTTTTGCGGGTTTGGAATGCGCATGCCCGCGCATAATCGCACATGCGCATAAATCCATTGAATTACACAGTTCACAAATGCGCACGCATAATCGCGTGCTTACTGCCCCTAGTCCGAAAATGCGAGCGCAAGGGAAACCTTGGCGCCCTCTGCTGGTGAACAAGAGGAACAGTACTGGTTCTATGACACATTGGCGCCCTCTGCCGGGGAACAAGAGGAACAGTCCTGATTCTTTGACACCTTGGCGCCCTCTGCTGGGGAACAAGAGGAACAGTTCTGGTTCTATGACATTGCCCCCCCCCCCCCCTTAAGGGAGGCCTCCGGCCGACTCTAGGACAAGGTTTCTCAGCCTAATCAGGCGAGGAGCGTGAACATTCCTAGACGGCTCCCAAGAACTCTCTTCGATTCCATAGTTTTTCCACTTAATTAAATATTGAAGGCCCACTCCTCTATGACGGACATCCAAAATTTGTTCGACCTCATATTCTTCAGATTCGTCCTCAACCAAAGACTCAGAACCGTCACCAATGGTTTCGGAAGCTGGTGCAGGTTTAAGTAGAGAGACATGGAACACTGGATGGATATGAAGGATATGAAGGGTTGCCGGTAAGTGAAGTTCCACAGCCACTGTGTTAATAAGTCTCTTAATGAGAAACGGGCCAATAAATTTAGGACCCAGCTTCTTAGAAGGACAACGTAGCTTGAGGTTTCGAGTAGACAGCCAGACTTTGTCACCAACAGCATACAATGGGGAGGACTGGCGATGTCGATCGGCATTGCTCTTATATTGTTCCTGGGCTTTGAGGAGGCATTCCCTTAATTCCCGATGTGTCTCTGCTAAGGAAGAGGCCAACTCCTGGGCAGCGGGTAAGTTGACATCTTTAGGGATGTCTGGCAAGATATTGGGGTGAAACCCTGAGTTGCATCGGCTCAAAACCACTACTAAGAGCAGAAGAGGATGGACTGAGGAAGGAAGCATCTGCATGAGGAGGGCCCCAATGGAATGACTGAAGATTATTCTTCTCAAGACGACGTTCCCTTAGTCTCCTATCTATCTTGATAGAGAGTTTGATCAACTCTTCCAGAGATGCAGGAAGAGCAAGTTCATCTTAAACGGAATCCGCCAGACCTAAACGGAACTGATGGCAGAGAGCGTGGTCATCCCAAAGAGTCTCGGTACTCCAGCAACGGAATTCAGCCACATATTCCTCGACAGGTCGGCGAACTTGGAGAAGGGTCCGAAGAACTGCCTCAGCTGAAACTACATAGTCACCCTGGCGTCAAAGAAGGTCTCCAGAGAGGAAAGGATAGGGTCTGATTGTTCGAGTAACCAATGAGCCCAAATCTGGGGGTTTCCCAGCAGCAAAGAGATGACAATTATGACCCTGATGACCTCAATGGGGTATGTCTTAGGTTGGAGATGACTCCTTGGCGCCCTCTGCTGGGGAAGTCCTGGCTGGCAGAACAGGATCAAAGTTGTAAACAGGCCGAGGTCGTGGGCAGGCAGAAAAGGATTGACGTTGTAAACAGGCCGAGGTCGTGGGCAGGCAGATCAGGATCGCAGTTGTAAATAGGCCGAGGTCATGGGCAGGCAGATCAGGATCAAAGTCGTAAACAGGCTGAGGTCATGGGCAGGCAGATCAGGAACGAAGTCGTAAACAGGCCGAGATCTTGGGCAGGCAGATTAGGATCGAAGTCGTAAACAGGCCGAAGTCGTCAGAACAGGAGCATAGTCAGGAACAAGCCAGGTTGGTACACAGGAATGGAAGACTGGAACTCAGGAACAGGCAGGAGAAATGACCAACTGGCAATGGAGCTCAGGGCTCACCAGTATTTAAAGCCCATTGCGCATGCGCAAAGGCGAGCACATTTTCACGGGTTTGCAATGCGCATGCCTGTGCATAATCGCACATGCGCATGAATACATTGAATTACACAGTTCACAAATGCATGCGCATAATCCCATGCTTACTGGCTCTAATGCGAAACCTTGGCACGGGAAACCTTGGCGCCCTCTGCTGGGGAACAAGAGGAACAGTTCTGGTTCTATGACACCTTGGCACCCTCTGCTGGGGAACAAGAGGAACAGCCCTGGTTCTATGACACCTTGGCACCCTCTGCTGGGGAACAAGAGGAACAGTCCTGGTTCTATGACATTGCGATCATGTGCTAGGCTAATCATGTCTGCCTATAAAATATCTAATCTTTGTGTGATGGTGTGGAGTCCTTCTTTAAGTTCGGCCAATTCTTCTGCAATTGCCTCCTTTACTGTTGCTTTTACTGTGTGAACTAAAGATTCATTTAATCCTTTAAGTGCCAGACCACCAAGATATTTTGTCACCGTCTGTTGCCAGAGCGCTTTTCACTGTTTTATGCTATACGGCTTTAACTGTGATTTTGAAAGGGATTTCCTGGGACTTCTCAGGAAAATTATATATTGTTTTTTTCAGCAGAGCCTGGGCTTTAACATGAAATGTCCTGTTTGTCGTTTCTGTAGTCTATTCCTAATACTTTTGGGTGAAAGGTGTACAAAAAAAAATATATATATATTTTTTTAACATTTGTAGTTTTTTTTTTCATAATCAAAAATAAAGGTTTTGCAATAAAATCCTAATGAGTGTAAAATCCTTTCCTGCCTAGGAGACACTACAAACTGCAAAGAGTGCTAAAGGAGATTTTCAGATAAAACACAAATACTCTGTGTGCCTTGCCATTTTTCAGGAAATACAATCCTTTACATTTGAAATCCCCCCACAAACCATGTATTTTTGGAAAGTATACACCTCAAGGTTTCTAGGCTTTCTGGGCTTGTTGGTGTGGGTGCAGTCGTTTGCAACCAGAACCTCTTTCGAATAATTGAGTCTAAAGGGTTTTCCTAAAAAAATAAGAAAAAAGCTTAATCAAAACCCTAATTTCCTAAAAAAACACAATAAACAAGCAAAAAATAACACAGTAAATCTGAAAGCGCAAGGTCCCCTGAACAGAACAATACCCAACATGCAAAGGTACAGAAGTTTTGGTTGCAAAGGGTTTTCCTAAAAAATAGAAAAAAAGCTGAATTAAAAACACCTTGCCATTTTTCAAGAAATACAACCCTTTACGTTTGAAATACCCGCCACAAACCATAGATTTTTGGAAAGTACATACCTCAAGGTTTCTATGTGTACTGGGTTTATTGTTTCGGGAGTCGTTTTCTGGATGAAAACCCTTGAGGTGGTCATTGATTGCTCTAAACAATTAATAAAAATGCAGCATACAAGCCAATGTTCCTAATATATCAATATGCAAACAAGAAAAAGACTCATGAAATCAAAAACAGCAAGGTCCCTGGAACAGAACAATACCCAACATGCATAGTTACTTTAAGAGTTGCTAAACACCCTGAAGTAAAAATAAAACGAAAAAACGTATCCTCAATAATGGTAGGGTACTAAGAGGCGCCATTAGGATTAGCAATCGGAGAATTAGCCTTGTGATGATAGCTTGTGAATGTCAGTAAACACCGAAATCCTAATAAAGGGGCCCATGTTTTCATCATCCTTCACAAGTATCCAGTGGCTCCTCCTTCACCATTTCCTCCATCAGGTTTTGGCTTTGCCTCAAGTACCAAAAAAAAGGAAAAGTAAATACACTTTCTACACCCTACTTGTTACCTATGACTTTCAGCCCACAGAAAAAAGGTAAATTAAAGCAGGACAAAATCTAAACCTAAAAGATTCCAGGGATGACTACTTACCCCCCCCCCCGGGGCATCCCAAATTAGGATGGCCTGCTGGGTGAAACCCCCCAGATTGGCAGTAACAGCTTACTTCTCGGTCCAGCAGCGCATGCTCTTGTCCTATCATAGCTGTTTGACGTGTTCTTGTCATATGGCTCTATTTGCAATGGGGAGCGAGAGCTGGCGCATCCCAAGCATCTTGGGGCTGTGTGCATGTTCTTGACCCAGCTATTCAGATAGGCTGGGGCAGGAGCACAAGTACTGCTAGGGATGAGGCAGCTTACACTCCTATTGCAGATAGAGCCATTTGCTTAATGACATGGCAAGCGGCTTAGATGGACAAAAGCCCATGCATGCACCATTGGGCCGTGGAGAGATAATCTATTACTATAGATCTGGGGGGTTTCACAGAGCAGGATATCCCAGACCAGGATGACCCTGGGGCACAGAACAAAGTTGAAAAGTTGAAGGTCTAAAGCTGAAAATAAAAGTCCAGAACAAAACAATGCAAAAATCAATAATGCAATTTTGTATAAGCCTCAAAACAATGGGGCAGATGAGGTGCCAGAGGAGGGTGAGTGAGGGCAAATGCGGTGCCAGAGGAGGGCGAGTGAGAGCGGATGTGACACCAAAGGAGGGTGAGTGAGAGCGGATGCGGCACCAAGGGAGGGTGAGTGAGAGCGGATGCGGCGCCAGAGGAGAGCGAGTGAGAGCGGATGCGGCACCAGAGGAGAACGAATGAGAGCGGATGCGGCGCCAGAGGAGGGCGAGTGAGGGCAGATGCGGCGCCAGAAGAGGGCGAGTGAGGGCAGATGCGGCGCCAGAGGAGGGCGAGTGAGGGCAGATGCGGCGCCAGAGGAGGGCAAGTGAGGGCAGATGCGGCGCCAGAGGAGGGCGAGTGAGGGCAAATGTGGAGCCAGAGGAGGGCGAGTGAGGGCAGATGCCGTGCCAGAAGAGGGCGAGTGAGGGCAGATGCGGCGCCAGAGGAGGGCGAGTGAGGGCAGATGCGGCGCCAGAGGAGAGCAAGTGAGGGCAAATGTGGAGCCAGAGGAGGGCGAGTGAGGACGGATACGGCGCCAGAGGAGAGCGAGTGAGGGCAAATGCGGTGCCAGATGAGAGCAAGTGAGGGCGAATGCGGTGCCAGAGGAGAGCGAGTGAGGGCAGATGCGGCGCCAGAGGAGGGCGAGTGAGGGAAGATGCGGCGCCAGAGGAGAGCGAGTGAGGGCGGATGCGGCGCCAGAGGAGAGCGAGTGAGGGCGGATGCGGCGCCAGAGGAGAGCGAGTGAGGGCGGATGCGGTGCCAGAGGAGAGCGAGTGAGGGCAGATGCGGCGCCAGAGGAGAGTGAGTGAGGGCAGATGCAGCGCTAGAGGAGAGCGAGTGAGGGCAGATGCAGCGCTAGAGGAGAGCGAGTGAGGGCAGATGCGGCACCAGAGGAGAGCGAGTGAGGGTGGTTGCGGCGCCAGAGGAGAGCGAGTGAGGGCGGATGCGGCGCCAGAGGAGAGCGAGTGAGGGCAGATGCGGCGCCAGTGGAGAGCGAGTGAGGGCAAATGCAGCGCCAGAGGAAAGCGAGTGAGGGCAGATGTGGCACCAGAGGAGAGCGAGTGAGGGCAGATGTGGCACCAGAGGAGAGCGAGTGAGGGCAGATGTGGCACCAGAGGAGGGCGAGTGAGGGCAGATGCGGCGCCGGAGGAGGGCGAGTGAGGGCAGATGCGGCGCCAAAGGAGGGCGAGTGATGGCAGATGCGGCGCCAAAGGAGGGCGAGTGAGGGCAAATGTGGCGCCAGAGGAGGGCGAGTGTGGCCAATGTTCCTAATATATCAATATGCAAACAAGAAAGAGACTCATGAAATCAAAAACAGCAAGGTCCATGTAACAGAACAATACCCAACATGCATAGTTACTTTAAGAGTAGAGTAGCTAAACACCCTGAAGTAAAAATAAAACGAAAAGAGGTATGGAGCCGTGAGGAAGTGTTATCCTCGAGCTCCCACATCGGCGGCCTTATAGCCCACTTTGCAAGCAGCAAACCTATCCTAAAAAGACATGGCCAAGAAGAAGATCCCTCGGGGAAGTGGAGGGGGACAGCGGAGGGGCCCCCAGCACCCCCCGATTGCAGATTTCCGGAGGGAAAGGGCTGAGGACCGGAGGTCCAAGATGGCGCGGAACATGCTGGGAGTGGGAGAGACGGTGGTTCCCACAGTGACAGCGGACCCCCCGCGGGCCACCGGAGCAGGAGGCGGGCCTGAGCCCCAGCGACCGCCCGGGACCGAGAGGACAGCTGGATGCACCAGCGGTTTGCCATCAGAGATCGCCGAGCGGAACCTGGCGGGGATCGGAGGCGAGCGCGGCGGGGAGAGGAATCGCTCACCGTGCAGAGGAGAGACGTCTGTGGAGCTGAGTGAGGAGGAAGCGCCGGGTGTCTCTGTGCTGGAAGAAGCGGCGGCGGTGGCGGAGATGCGGTCTGTGTGCACCGATGGGTGTACCAACATGGCGGACGGAGGGGCTGTTGCTGGGAGTCCCAAGATGGCGCCCGCCGGCGCAAGGAACTCTGGGGCGGTGACGCGGAGGGGAGGGGCTACAGACGCCGGCCGGGATTCCCCGGACCAGACGCGGGGGCAGAAAGAGCCCAGCCAGCGCTGCACTGCACAAAAGGTGGGTCTGCAACGGGGGACAGGCGGGGAACCCGGTCAGACAGCCAGCGCATCTGGGGACCAGGCGTGTCACACCCTGCGGGATCCGCCTGCGCCCCCCCCGGCCCTCCTGCTCTGAGACAGGTGCTCTCCCTGCCCACCGCATACAAGCACATGCCCCCCGTGATCTGGGCATGGAGATACCACACACTGCCACGATGGGTACACAGGGGGACAAACCAGGGACAGTGACGCAGCCGACTCTGGCCAGATTTGCTTTCTTGCCCCGGCGTGGGACGAACGGTGACGGGGTGTCGCTGGCGGGGGGACGGCTGGGGGCTGACGCGTGCTCCCCTTTGATTCTGCCGCAGAGAACCCCAGAGCACCGGAACCCCCCCCCCTAGAGCCTGAGATCCTGGTTCAGTGGCGGGGGCCTGCACCCTTGAGTCCGGGTTCACCTCCGCTGCAGCCCTCGCCGGAGGCTTCGTGGCCCGCCGGTCAGCACAGCCCGACCCCGATGTCCCCGCATCAGCCTTGCTTCTCCCCCGAGCCCAGACCGGAGCCTTGGGTCCCATGGACGCCGGACCCCGCCGAGAACAAGCTGCAGCCGCACCCTACTCCCCGATCGTCTGCAGAATCTGGAGATCCCGGGCCCTCCCGCGGCGCCGATATTCATAAGGAAACGATCTCGCTCTTGCGGAATCTGCCCTCCAGAGCCGACATCGAGGGTCTTATTGCAAAGTACGAAGAGGCGCATAGGTGGGAGTTGGGAGAGGTCAAGCAGCAAGTCTCCGCAGTGGAGGAGAGGGTGGCGGTGCTTGAGTCGGAGGGCCCTTCAACTGCAAATCGCCTCAGAATATTAGAGGAGAGATGT
The DNA here is from genome assembly GCA_027917425.1 of Gastrophryne carolinensis. Classification (NCBI taxonomy): domain Eukaryota; kingdom Metazoa; phylum Chordata; class Amphibia; order Anura; family Microhylidae; genus Gastrophryne; species Gastrophryne carolinensis. The sequence continues at coordinate 29,247,468 of CM051239.1, read as the reverse complement.
GACCGTCAGGAATCTTTACTCCAGGCCCAGATGCTGCACATTGACGATATTGAAAATCGTGGCCGTAGAAATAATCTTCGGCTGCGGGGCATCCCAGAAGCTTCGTCGGGGGAAGACCTTAAACGCATCGTCACAGTCATTTTCAACATGGTGCTGGATAGGGATCCGGACACCCCGATTGAATTGGACAGAGTTCACAGAGCGCTTGGTCCCCCCAGCTCAGATTCGTCCAGACCACGGGATGTCGTCTGCCGGGTGCATCGCTACGCGCTGAAAGAGGATGTCGCCCGCGCCGCATGGCGGAGGGGGGACGTCAGCTTTGACGGAGCCAACATCCAGATTCTGCAGGACCTCTCACGCAGAACATTGCTCATGCGCAGAGCCCTGAAGCCAGTGCTGGAAACAGTAACGCGCGCAGGAGCGACATATAGGTGGGGATATCCTTTCCACCTCATCGTTAGGAGGAACCATGACACTTTCTTATTGAAGTCGCCGGGAGACTTGACGGACTTGTTTCTCTTCCTTCGGTGTGACCCGGTGGAGGTCCCGGACTGGCTGGCGGCGAGGGTGGCGCTCCCCCCCGCTCAGCCTGTGGGGGCTTCTGGGAGGGGTCGGGGAGGCCCTGGAGGCCCTGGCAGACGGCGCCGCGTGAGGAGGCAGTCTAGGCCGTACAACATCGAGACGTGAGCTTGCCGGCGGGGTGGGGTGGCCCGGCCGCTTCCATTCCCCCGGGGGGAGCCTACTCGCCCTTGGACGACTCGGGTGCTGGGCGGCGCGTGCCGTCGTGGGCCTGCGGTTTGGGTGACGCGCTTGCCTCCGCCTTTGGTGGTGGGGTTCCTCCTGGGGGGGGGGGGGGGGGGGTGGCCGGGCGCCTCACGTCAAATGAAGCTGTGGCCGAAATGGCTTTGACATGTCTTATTAATGCTGTTAATGTTACTATTATTACTTGCTTAATTGTTGTTATAGGTTTGCTGCTCATTGCTTATTTTTTCACGTTGATCTGCTGGCTGGCCCGATGTGGGAGGGAATGGTTAGACTTGCGGTGAGTACCGACAGGCACCCTACCCCACATTAGGGCCGACCCGCAGGTTTACCTGACCTGTTGGGTTTTGATTTTCTCCTTAGTGGATAGAGTAAAAGTTTTGTGTTAATTGTTTACTGTTCCTGTGTTCTGACCCCCGTTAAGCCCCTCTAGGAGGAGGCGAACCCCCACTTGTCTAGAGTTCTCCCTCCTTCCCCCCCCCCCTAGTTGTCTTTTGGGAAGGGAGTGCTTATCTCCCGCCACTTCCCTCCCACCTAACCCCCCCTCCCCCCCCCCCCCCCCCTAGTGGGCTACCTAGAATGGCGGGTACCAAAATCGTCTCATTGAACGCCAAGGGGCTGAATAGCCCTGAAAAGCGCTCCATGATTCTACGAAACTTGAGAGGTCTTAGAGCCCAAGTGGGCTTTCTGCAGGAGATGCACTTTAGGGCTTCAAACCCTCCATCGCTGGGCGACAGGTTCTATTCTAGGTCATACAACAGCTACTCTCCTGACTCCAGGTCCAGAGGGGTCAGTATTGTGATAGCGAAATCCCTCATGTGGGAGCTTGAGGACTACAAGACGGACGCTGAGGGTAGATGGGTGTTTGTCAAGGGGAAGATAGCCTCTGAAAGGGTCACGTTGGTGAATGTTTACGCCCCGAACGCTGGACAGGTTTCTTTTATGGAGAACCTTCTAGAGGCTCTGGTGGGCTTTCGGGAGGGAGATCTGATAATTGGTGGAGATTTTAATTTGGCGTTAGAACCTCTGCTGGATACTTCCAGAGGGGGGCCCCATATTGCATACGCTAAAATAAAACAAGTCAGGAAGATCCTTCATTCACACCAGCTGGTTGACCCTTGGAGAATACTGCACCCGGAGACAAGGGATTACACCTTCTTCTCTCACCCCCATAATTCCTATTCCAGAATCGATCTGTTCTTGGTCCCGCACTCGCTGCTGCCCCGCGTGGAAGACTCAATGATAGGCAACATTACCCTGTCTGACCATGCCCCCATTACCCTCACCTTTAGGGGACGTTCCGTGGCCCCTAGGAGCTGGTCCTGGCGCCTTAATGACTCACTGTTGGATGACCAGAGGGTGCTGCAGGATGTCCAGAAGGAATTAAAAAGCTTCTTTGAAATAAACTCCACCCCGGGGGTGTTACCCGGGACCCTATGGGAGACGCATAAGTGCTTTGTCAGGGGGCTGTTCATAGGACATGGAGCTAGGATGAAAAAGGAAAGGATGGAATGTACTATGAACCTACTTGGAGAGATTGGTAAGCTGGAGGCGCTACATAAGAAGTCCCTGTCTGCCGCTCACTTGCCCACCCTGACTTCGCTGCGAGAGAAGCTGAAGACGGTCTGTTGCGACAAGATCAAAGCGCAGCTAGTGCAATGCCGGCGCGCATTTTACGAGTCGGGGGACAAGTGCGGCAGACTGCTAGCTAACGCCTTGCGGGCCGAAAGGGCTAGGACCTTTGTACCCAGGGTGGTAGACCAGGGGGGCAGGGTCACACACCTTACGGAGGAAATAGCAGAGGCGTTTCGAGTATTCTACCGAGACCTGTATAACCTGCCAGAGGCTCGGGAGCCTGCGCTGGAGCAGAGATGTGTGGACTACATTAGGCTTTCAGGGATGCCGACCCTCCCGGAACAGGTGATAGCGGAGCTAGAGGCACCGATCTCCCTGTTGGAGTTGCAGGGAGCGTTGGCTAGCTCGGCAAGGGGGAAGGCCCCTGGCCCGGATGGGTTCCATCTGCAGTACTACAAAAAATTTTTCCCGATCCTAGGTCCTAAACTCCTATCCGTGATGAATGCCATAATAGAGGGGGCCCCGCTCCCCAGAGACACGCTCAGGGCTCACATTGCGGTGATCCCCAAGGAGGGAAAAGACCCCACCCTCTGTGCTAATTACCGGCCCATCTCTCTCCTGAACGCAGACATTAAGCTTTTTGCCAAGATTTTGGCGTCAAGGGTTGCCCCTCACCTGCACTTAGTGACTGGCCCCGACCAGGTGGGCTTTATGCCTATGAGGGAGGCTCGGGACAACACTACTAAAGTGTTGAATGTGATCCATCTGGCCCAGAAACAAAAGACGCCTGCCCTGCTGCTCTCTACCGACGCCGAGAAAGCGTTCGACAGGGTCAATTGGCAGTTCATGGACTCGGTCCTAAGACATATTGGCCTGGGCCCGAACATGCTGAACTGGATCAGGAGCCTGTATAGGGGGCCCTCGGCGTCGGTGAGAGTAAACGGGCACTCGTCTGGATCCTTTGGGATCGCTAATGGGACAAGACAGGGATGCCCGTTGTCTCCGTTAATTTTCATATTAGTATTGGAGCCTCTCCTGTGCAGGGTGAGGGGGAACCCGGATGTTAGGGGAATTGAGAATGCGTCGGGGCACTATAAAGTCGCGGCCTATGCCGACGATTTAATCTTCTTCTTGTCTTGTCCAGAGGTGACCCTGGTTCCCAAGTATGGGAACTTGTCAGGGTACAAGATAAATTATCAGAAATCGGAGGCCTTAAATGTTGGTATCCCTGCCACGCGGTTGGGGAAGCTGCGGGATTCCTTTATGTTTAAATGGGCTGAGGGTTGCGTGGGCTATTTAGGAACTAAGATCAGCAGCGATCTCACCAAAGTATTTGCCCTCAACTTCCCCCCACTATTGAAGCATTTTGAGGAAGAAACCAATAGGTGGGCAAAGGGGAAGCTCTCTTGGTTCGGGAAATGCAACGCGGTCAAGATGACCCTCTTGCCCCGCTTGCTTTACCTTATGCAGGCTCTGCCAGTACTGATCCCACGCTCCTACCTTCAGAAGGTGCGAGCTGTTTTTATTAAATTTATATGGGCTGGGAGGAGGCCAAGGGTGAGCGGGAGCCTACTGATGAGGACGAAGGAGAAGGGGGGTGTGGGTGTCCCTGACCCGGCAATGTACCATCTCTCTGTGCACCTGAATAGGGTGGTCGATTGGTGCATTCATGGACGGCACAAGCGATGGGTCGGCCTAGAGCAGAGCTTCTTGACATATCCAATTGGGGGTGCGCCCTGGCTGCTTCGAGAGGGGGGGACACAGGCGTTGCAACACCCTACTATTGGCCCGACACTGAGGGCGTGTAAGGCGGCGCTGCATCGTGAGGGGATTTCACCTTTCCCGTCCCCCATGTATCCTATCCTGGGAAATCCGAGTTTTAGGCCGGGATGTAGTGGCCCAACAGCCATGGCATGGTCTAGAGCGAATGTGTACAGGGCAGGTCATTTCAGGGTGCAGGAGGGGTGGGCCCCGCTAGCGGAGCTGGCACAGAGACATGGGGTCCCTGAGTGGTCTCCTTGGCAGGGTATGCAGATAGGCCACTTCATGGCTTCCTTACAGGATTTTAGAGAGGGTAGGCGGAACAACACGGCCTTTGAGACAATGTGCCAGAGTAAGGAGGTAGAGAGACACACCCTCTCCAGGATATATAAGCTGCTTATTGACCCCCCAGACGACGAAGTCCCCTCTTATTTAGTGAAATGGGAAAGGGATCTCAACGAAACATGGACACCCGAGCAGCGCCGAAAACTCTTAAAACTCCCTCACAAATCGTCAATATGCACCAGATACCAGGAAGGCGGCTACAAGCTGCTATCTAGGTGGTACAGGGTCCCGGCGACCCTAAACAAGTGGTCGCCAGAGACGCCCGCGGAGTGTTGGAGGTGCGGAGTCGGGAGAGGGGACCTGTTGCATGTGTTCTGGTCCTGCCCAGGTTTGAGGGAATTCTGGGATAGGGTGAGATTACTGGCAGAAAAGGTCTCGGGCTCGGAGGTCCCTGACGACCCTGCTCTGTGTCTCCTCCATAGAACGGAGATTCCAATAAAAAGGTACCGTAAATCTATCACGTGCCGTCTGTTGAATGCAGCAAAGGCCTGCATTCCGCAGATATGGAAGAGCAAGGATCCCCCGAGCATACTTACTTGGTTTAAACGGGTGAATGACATGATGAGGTTCGAGAATATGATGGCTTCCCGGGATGGCACCTACGAGAAGTTTGCTATCACATGGCGCGGATGGATGGCCTTTACTGAGTCTGATGAGGGGAAGAGCCTATTAGGCCTGGCATAGGAACTTTTATTATCAAGCCCACCCCGCTTCTGTTCTTCTCCCTCCCCCCCCCACCCCACCCCATCCCACCCCGTTGTAATAAGACCACAGTTGCACCCGTTGATTAGGAAGTTACTTTCTTGACCTACAATGCTGGAAACATTGGGTACATTCATTGTGTATGTTCTCTTTCTATGTACGGAACATTAGGACAGAGTGCAATGTGTATGTCATTTTTGTCTTGCTGGTTTTATGTTTGTTTATTTGTGAAAAATCTTTAATAAATAAAGAATATATAAAAAAAAAAAATAAAACGAAAAAACGTATCCTCAATAATGGTAGGGTACTAAGAGGCGCCATTAGGATTAGCAATCGGAGAATTAGCCTTTTGATGATAGCTTGTGAATGTCAGTAAACACCGAAATCCTAATAAAGGGGCCCATGTTTTCATCATCCTTCACAAGTATCCAGTGGCTCCTCCTTCACCATTTCCTCCATCAGGTTTTGGCTTTGCCTCAAGTACCAAAAAAAAGGACAAGTAAATACACTTTCTACCCCCTACTTGTTAACTATGACTTTCAGCCCACAAAAAAAGGTAAATTAAAGCAGGACAAAGATTCCAGGGATGGCTACTTACCTCCCCCCCGGGGCATCCCAAATTAGGATGGCCTGCTGTGTGAAACCCCCCAGATTGGCAGTAACAGCTTACTTCTTCTCGGTCCAGCAGTGCATGCTCTTGTCCCATCATAGCTGTTTGACGTGTTCTTGTCATATGGCTCTATTTGCAACGGGGAGCGAGAGCTGGCGCATCCCAAGCATCTTGGGGCTGTGTGCATGTTCCTGACCCAGCTATTCAGATAGGGTGGGGAGGGAGCACAAGTACTGCTAGGGATGAGGCAGCTTACACTCCTATTGCAGATAGGCATGCCATAGCATTGCACCTAACTAAGCTGGCCTCATCGCCACCATGCCATGCAGATGCGGCGCCAGAGGAGAGCGAGTGAGGGCAGATGCGGCGCCAGAGGAGAGCGAGTAAGGGCGAATGCGGTGCCAGAGGAGAGCGAGTGAGGGTGAATGCGGCTCCACAGGAGAGCGAGTGAGGGCGAATGCGGCGCCAGACGAGAGCGCGTGAGGGCAAATGCGGCGCCAGAGGAGAGCGAGTAAGGGCGAATGCGGCGCCAGAGGAGAGCGATTGAGGGCGAATGCGGCGCCAGAAGAGATCGCGTGAGGGCAGATGTGGCGCCAGAGGAGAGCAAGTAAGGGCGAATGCGGCCCCAGAGGAGAGCGAGTAAGGGCGAATGCGGCGCCAGAGGAGAGTGATTGAGGGCGAATGCGGCGCCAGAGAAGAGCAAGTGAGGGCGAATGCGGCGCCAGAGGAGGGCGAGTGCGGGTAGATGCGTCGCCAGAGGATAGCGAGTGAGGGCAGATGCGCCACCAGAGGAGGGTAAGTGAGGGCAGATGCAGCCCCAAAGGAGGGCAAGTGAGGGCAGATGCAGCGCCAAAGGAGAGCGAGTGAGGGCAGATGCGCCACCAGAGGAGGGTGAGTGAGGGCAGATACAGCGCCAAAGGAGGGCGAGTGAGGGCAGATGCGCGCGCCAGAGGGCGAGTGAGGGCAAATGTGGCGCCAGAGGAGGGAGATTGTGGCCAATGTTCCTAATATGTCAATATGAAAACAAGAAAAAGAAAATTTTGTGAAATACCTGTAAAATGGGTATTATAAGTATGTCACACACCCCGCTTCAAGATATCCATAACATGTGGGTAATACCGACCTAAAGAGGGCGTTCTGCAGAGATGATAGGAAAAAGAAAGCTCCTCCCGGTCCATAAATACCTGGGACCTCCCACTCATTACCCAGTATAAAGAAAGCAGTAAGGTAAGGGACCAGGAAGAGGCAAATATAAACCAAAGCAACGCAAAGTTCACAATATAAAGGATCCAGAATACGAGAAGGGCGGGTGAAGCGGGGTGTGTGACATACTTATAATACCCATTTTACAGGTGAGTATTTCACAAAATGGTATTATTCTAAGTATGTCACACACCCCGCTTCAAGATATCCATAACATGTGGGACATCCAATAGCAGTGTCCATAGAAGGGCGGGGATCCCTTGATGTCTATGGACGTCAGAAAGTCTCCCTGACGAAGAGAGTGGATAGCCGAACGCAGCGTTTCCATGCGGAATTTGCGCAGCCGGATGAACCTGTTGAGAAACTTCAGATCCAAGATGGGTCGGACCGATCCGTCCTTCTTGGGTACCGTGAACAGATTGGAATAAAAACCCCTGCCCCGGTCTGAGGAGGGCACTGGGCAAATGACAGCCATGTCCAGAAGATTCTCTACTGCCACCAGGAGTCCCTGCGCGGCCAGAGGTTCCGAAGGCACCCGAGACCTGAAAAATCTGGGAGGGGGCCGGAGCTCGAACTCCAGCTTGTAACTGGAAGACACCACTTCCCGGATCCAACTGTCCGAGACCTCCTAATCCCAGACCTGGGAGAAGTGTCGCAGCTGTCCCCCCACCCGCATGGGTGAGGGCGCCCCCTCATTGCTGAGCTGGCTTAACAGCAGGTTTGGGCTTAGAGCCCCAACTGTAACCTGGACGGGCACGTCCTCTGCCCCTATTCCCGGAATCTCCTCTGGAGGAGGGGAAGGCAAATCCCCTGCCAGATCTGGCCCCACGAAAGGAAGGGGTAAAGGAAGGCGCCCCCCGAAAGGGACGGCGTTGTTTCTTGCGTTGAGGTAACCTACCACCCTTGGCGACAGAATCCAATTTCTCTCCAAAGAGCTGTAATCCAACAAAAGGTAGAGCCGTCAGCGACTTTTTGGACATAAAATCGGCCGCCCACTGGCGCAACCAAACCGACCGCCGAATAGTCACCAGCAGAGCCGACGTCCTACCACACATCATCAAAGTGTCATCCAAGGCGGCTAATACAAATGACAAAAACAACTCACACCTTTTAAGGCCAAGGAACTCGTCACTACCCGGATGAAGCCCGGAAGAAGTCAACAGGTCCCTGACCACGGACCTGGCAGCCACCACCATCAGCGCCGAAGCACAAACAGGCTGCATGGCTGACCCGACGCTGGCAAAGCCGTGACAAGCCATCTGGTCAATGCGTTTATCCTCTCCGTCTTTGAGGGTGGAACAATCGGGATTATTTAACACAGAAGTGTTGGACAACCCCAAAACCGGTGCATCCACCTCGGGGGGATGCCCAACGCTTAACGGTATCCGAAGGGAAGGGATACTTCTTATCCCACCCCTGAGGAATACCAGGGAGCCGAGCCGGCCTGTCCCATTCCTTAGCAATAATTTTGTCAAAGTGTTTTTGATTAGGAAATTCCAAGCGTGGCCTGGATTCCTCGAAAAACTCCCCCTTCTGCTGCGGAGCCTCCTCAAGAGGAGAAATAGCCAAAACCTCAAACATCTGAGCCAGAGCGTTAGTAGTATCCGAGGATCTCCCCAAGTCCCCAAGCTCAGCATCAGCGCCAACAAACTGCTGATCGTCTGAATAATCAGAATCCTCATAAACCTCCCCTTCCTCTAGCGGGGAATAATCAGAGTAATCTAGATTATTAAAATCATCAAGGTCATCCACCGGCGGAGCAGGCGACAAGTGCTTTCTCTTAGCCGGGGCCTTACGGGCGAACGAGCTGGAGAGTAATTTTTCAAGGTTGGCCAATCTGGCGCACATCTCAGATTGCAGCTCCCCACCCATGACAACGTCACACGGGGTGCGTATCAAGCTGGGAGGAGGAGATGAAGCGGCCGGCGGTGCTGACCCAGACGCCTGGGGTTCGGACTGCCGCGTAATAGTTTGCTGTGCACAGGGTATACACAGAAGTACATCGTCCCCAGTAATGGATACCCCACACAACATACACTTCCGGAATTGCCCTGAGGGGAGCCCGAGCCCAGTATCCGGGGATGCCTCCATATGGTGAACTTATGTGCAGTCGCTATGACCAGGGGAATTACGCGTATAAGCAACCCGGGATGCCCCTTTAATGTCCCAAGTGGGAGGATTTGAAATAGGTAAATTTAACCCAGGGACCCTAGGACCGGGAGAAACCCCCTAACCTAATGTAGGTCTACCTGAAAGACACAATATGAACAAGCTATAAGCACGTGAAAAAAGGAAAGCAGCAAATATGAAAAGAGATGGGGCCCACAGGGCCACTCACAGTGACTTCCTCCGATCAAGATGGCGACCGCACCTCACAGGAGCCAGCAGCCGCAGCACGGAGTCAGAGAGAAGAAGGGGGCGTGGCCAGCGCGGAAGAGCGCGATTGTGCGTGGCCCCGCCCCCCCTCCATGTCATTGCCAAGCTCCGCAGTGGCGCCTGCCTAACGGGGGCGGGCCTCGGCGTCCCGCCGAAAGCCCTGCCCCACCCCCTGTACCACCATCGTGAGGGGAGAAATCCCCTCACAAAGCGAGGCCCAAGCAAGAACCGGCGCCGCAGCGGTGACGGAGGCTGCGGCGCCGGTAAACGGCAGAAGACAGGCGGGGAGGACGGGCCGCGGCGGCGCTCCAGCGCCCGTCCCCGCGCCCCCTTCAGCATGTGAGGAGCTCTCCTCACAGCGCGCAGCGCCGTGACAGGGGACCGGTGCCGCGGCGATGTCAGTGGCCGCGGCGCCGGTACCAGGAAAGAGAACAGCAGACCGGCGGGCCGCGGCGACGTGCCTGCGCCCGGCTCCGCCGCCACCAGCATAAGCTGAGGAGAGGGATCTCCTCAGCTGTGCCAGCACAAGAGGCCGGCCCACGGTGGCTGCAGCCTTACAGTAAAAAACACCACACTACACACACATCTGAATAAAAGCCCCCCCCCTCGAGGAGAAGGGCATCCGGAGAGGGGAACACCACCTGGGGTGAAATGGCCGAGGGACAGGGCATCCCAAACCGGGGTCACCAGCCCGGATCACCGCCTACCCTCTGATACAGGGTCTCACAGTGGAGCTTAGCTCCTGGGCACCTAATGTGCCATTCTACCCTCGCCCAGACCTCAGCCAAGGCTGGGAGGCATGTATAGTAATAATAAGGGGCATCTGGGCGGAAATAGAAATAAAAAGTGGGCCGGGAATAATCCCGGCTACCTCAAGTCCCCCTGTGCAAGGAGGAGGTATCATCTTCTGACTTGCTCGCCGTCTGCAGAGATGAAAGACTGGGTAATGAGTGGGAGGTCCCAGGTATTTATGGACCGGGAGGGGCTTTCTTTTTCCTATCATCTCTGCAGAACGCCCTCTTCAGGTCGGTATTACCCACATGTTATGGATATCTTGAAGCGGGGTGTGTGACATACTTAGAATAATACAATTCTGTGAAGTACTCACCTGTAGAATTGGTATTATAAGCATACAGCACGTCCTGCTCCAGATATAGTAATAACATGTGGGTAATCCTCCGCCTCGGGCGCCGTGCACTGCAGACATGTAGAAAACAAGCTCCTCCCGGCCCTACATATACCGAGGGACCTCCCACAAATCCCCAGCATTGAAAAGCAGTGAGAAGGAGAAGTCGGGAGAAACCAACCACCCAGAAACTGGCAATAATATGAAGGATAACAATCACCATACAGGGGATCCAGAACAATGTGAAGCCAGGGTGGGGTGGAGCAGGACGTGCTGTATGCGTATAATACCAATTCTACAGGTGAGTACTTCACAGAATTGTATTATTCTAAGCATACAGCACGTCCTGCTCCAGATATAGTAATAACATGTGGGACATCCAATAGCAGTGTCCATAAAGTAGGGTGGGATCCCCGTGAAAAAGGCACAGCCAACAGTAAAAGCGCTGTCACCCACAACCATGCTACCAAGAGCAACGAGAGCAATGCTCTAACCTCAACCTTTGAAATCTTGTAAAGGAAGAACTGAACACAAGCAGTGGACTAGCCAGCTTGCTCAACAGAACCTAGTGCTGAAAGGCCCAAGCCAAGCACAAGTAGTAAGAGAACAAAAACCCAAGAAAGAAGAAGAATCTTCCCCTAAATGAGTAGGCCAGAGTAACAGCCTAACCATGCTACTGCAACAAAGGGTAGCCATGGCAACCTTAGAACTCTCCCCATTGCGGAATATGAACCCAGCTCAGGCGAGACCGGCATGATACTGAAAAACAACGCTAACAAGAGTCAGCAAGAGCCGAAACGTTTACCTTAGGCTCAGAAGGACAAATCCAACCGAGCAAGACCAATCCAAAGGGCACCTACACCCGTGGTAGCAATCAGATCCGGTACATAAGGATGGAGACACCTATAAGCCCCAAGGGGCATAATCCCTACCAGGGACAAGAGACAGACCAGGAATCTCCAACACCTGTTGAGGGATACAGATCCCTTAGCTCAGAGTAATCAAGACAATAGCCCAGAGACCGGAGGGTCTGGAATAAAGGAGAATAAAAACACCGCCTGGACCCAATTCGGCGTAAGGTGGAACACCCTCACCTCATGGTGTACAGATATATAAACATATATCCTTTAGACTGTAAGCTCGCAAGGGCAGGGCACTCCTCCCTATTGTCTCCTGTGCTCACAACACTTGGTTTTAACCTGTGGCATCTAATTTTGTAGTGTTCTCTGTGCTATATGTTTTACCTTGTCTGTATTCTTAACTTGTAAAGCGCTACGGAAGTTGATGGCGCTATATAAATAAACAATAATAATAATATAAATGACGAGGACCGCTTTATGGCACACTTCTGACTGAAGCAACCGCCCCAGAAGAGCGATATGAGGGAAGGAGCAGTTCAGACATGAAACTGAATAAGACCCAAGGGAACCCTTAGCAGGGCATCCGGATAAGTAACCCCCCCCAAAAGGGAGCATAGAATTCCCTGGGGAATGCACCTGAGCAACCCCTGATGAATGCTCAACACAGAAGATTGAACTAGACTTCTGCAGTATGCGAACAGGGCGAGCCCTGAAAACCTTCAGAGCACTGAGTTGGGGAGCCAACTTCAACCGTGCTATAATAATTCTAGGACCCAGGGATAGGAACATCCCGCAGGAGAAAGAGAGCTAGTCCAAGCAAAGCAAACTAGAACAACACACTCCAACATAGCCGGCAGAAAAGGGAGAAGAAGAGGAGGGAGCTAGGCCTAGCCCTCCAGCAGAGAAAAGACACCCAGAGATACCCATCTCCAATAGGGTGAAAGGCAAACTGATCAATCGCCTAAAAGGCCTGTAGGTAGGGGCGACGTAGTAAGGAGCCTGAATAGGCAGAACAGCCCTCTTGAGAGGGCATACAGTACGACTGTCTTCAGCAGAAAACTGCGAACCACACCCCGCTGGGCCACCCAGGGCCCCCAGCATAACGGTTCTCCCTTGCTACAGCAATCTTGTGCAGAACCATACCTAGTAGGGTGAACTAAATTAAGACATATAGAATATAATGTCCTGACAGAAGCAATACTAGGCCCCCATGACCAAGGCCAGAGAGTTCTGGGACAATCACCCAGGACAATAAACCAGGACAGAGTCCCTGTAAAAGCCACGGGACCCCACAGGGCCACACCAGTAGGGGCTCAGTAAGACACTAGAATAGGCCCTCCTAGCGCAGTAGGACAGCCAACAAGCCAATACCAATGAAGTGCAAGGAATGTAATCCCCCACTTAGATCAGAACCAGACCCTTCTTGAAGGGCAACCTGTTCCAAGACCTTGACAGATAAAAAAGGACAGGCCACTGCCATCAGACTGACTGAGAGTCCCCAAAAGAGACAAGTCCTGAAGGGAAGAAGTCCAGCAACCTAGAGCCCAAATAAAAGGCTCAATGCGATAACCGAAAAACAGTATGAAAATGGATCCCCTAAAGGGGACCCCCTTAGGAACCACGGGGATTTCAGAAGAAATAGAACCCCCTACTCAACCTGCCAGACTTGGTCCCCATGGTGACCATCTCCAGGGATAGGCAAGAAGGAAGGGTTGGTCCCTGACAACTTCCTTGAATTTACAAACTCAAAAGGGTACTGACTTAGTTCCAGGGGTGTTGGAACCCCGTCCAGGATAAGTAACCTAAGGTGTCGCAGGGCCCAAGGGCATCTGAGGATAAAGAACAGCATCTGGGCCGCCACCAACAGGCCCACCAGCTGCAAGGTGAAGGTAGTGTGACAACAAGGAGGGCAATGCCCCTTCCATACTAAGGCCACACATAGCAGAAGGGAAGGTTTTAACCTGAAGCCATCTAAAAGCCACCCCGTAGGGAGATACAGAACCAGGGTACTCTAAGCAAGTGATGTGCCTGGGCACCAATCCAAAAGACTCCCAAGGAGCCCAAAGTCAATAGCCAACACGGCATGATGCAAAAATTTGGAAAGAATGACAATCCAGTAGAATCTAGCGCGGACGTCACATGGGCACGTCCAAGACACCATGCCCATATTTGCCTTGGTGAGTAGTCTGGGAGCAGGAGAGGGACACAAGACAAGACCCTTATCCGCAGAATTGGTCCTGCAACACTGGCAGGAAATGGCCTAGGTGTCCTGAAGGCACAGGGGACTAAAAGGGAGTATAGATCCTCGCAGGCATCAAGAAGTCCGCTGGACAGGAGCGCCTGCAGCCCAACAGGTAGATACCATGTAGGGACTGCTTGTGAAAATATAAATGCTAGGTCCAGAAAGCCAGCCCTGGTCAGACTGCTTCATCCCAGAGGGAAAAGGCAATGTGGATGCAATCACCAGTCAAGGGCCAACCTATAAGAGAGCCCAGACCCTGCACGCCGAACTCGGCCTGCCTCAACTCCCGAAGGGAAAACAGGGACTAGAAGACCCCTGACAACCTCAGAAAGGGACCGCCCAGCAAACTCCATCCTGCATCCAGGGGGACTATCTCCTGTAACAACCTGAACGAAGCATGGCGCCCTGCGATAGGAGCCAAGAGCTGCGGCAGCCCCCTCGCCCAACAGGGCGAGGGTGTCCCTTCATGCTTGTGTGGTCTTGGCAGATTTGGACTTTGCCCTGCCGGAGGTCCGAGGGTGTTGCCTGCCCCCCCCCCCCTGGGGTGGGCCTCCACTCCAAAAAGTTGAAAGCACACTTCTGGTTCACGCTTGACACTAACCTAGGGAGGGGGAGGGGTGTCCCTACCCCTGGGCGGCCGGGACGGCCTTCTGCACGCGGGTGCTTTACCCTTTCTTCCAAAAAGGTCCAACCGGGCCCCAAATAAGCGTCGTCCTCTAAAAGGAAGGCCAGTAAGAGCCTTTTTAGTATCATTGTCAGCCCCCCACTGTCGCAGCCAAAGCAGGCGGCGAATAGCCACCACAAGAACCGAGGTTCTAGCACACATTTTAATGGTGTCATCCATCACTGAGAGAATAAATCTCACAAAAACATCACAATCAGACAGTGCATTAAAGACCTCCCAAGGGAGATCCTCCGGCTGATGGTCAAGTATCTTCCTAAGAAGGGCCACCGCAGTGACGACCGCGGCACAGAGCGGGGGGCAGAGAGCCGTCCCTGCACACGAAGGCGTGGGAAGCTAGTCTGTTGATGCGCCGGTCCTCAGCATCCCGAAGGGTACGATGAGTAGAAGCTGCCATGAAGGGAGGGTTAGCAACCCCAATAATAGGTGCATCCACCTCGGGAGGGACTGACCAGCAGTCAACCAAATCAGGGGGAAAAGGGTACTTCCAGTCCCAGACCCCCGGAACCCCTGTAAGTTTACAAGGTGATTCCCATTCCTTAGATATAAGAGTCTGGAAATGATCCTGTTCCAGAAATTCCAGGCGCGGCGTCGCCATGTGGAAACGCTCCCTCTTGGGCTTGGGAGACTCTCCCGAGGGTGAGAGGGACAGTACTTCAAAAATCTTTATAAGTAACTCATCAGTGTCACACAGGCCCCAAGAACCAGGGCCAGAATTGTCACGGCTCCAGGGTATCTCGTCTGAGGAACTGAAACCTGAGAACAGTTCACCTTCATCAGAAGGATCAAGGTCCTGCATAGCAGCAGACTCTTCAGTTTCAGTGGGAAACCTAGAACCAGGAGGCGTCAGGGACCGCTCCTTTCCAGCGCCCAAGCGCTCCGCCAAACCAGACATCGCCTGCTCCGCCGTGGGTAGCCTGCGCGGCACCACCTGCTGGTCATCCCCGCTCGAGTGCGACTCATCTGGAGTGAGATTTAAGCCCGAGGAGACAGGTGTATTGAAGCGAGGTGCAGCTACTGGTAAACCTGATTGCAGGGCCAGCGCTTGTTCAGCACACGGTCCGCAGACCCGTGCTCTGTCAGCATCAGCATGGGGTTGTCCACATGTAGTACACAGCCGGTCTTGTCCCCGCGGGACCCCGGACACATAATTCTGAGATGCCTCCATATGGTGATTAATCTAAGCGATATGCCAGTAGGGATTTATGCTGTTAGCAACCCTGGATGCCCCAAGACTCGCTAGGAATGTGGGAGAATTTAGATGTAAACCCGTTAAGATATATATATCAGGCCGGGAGAAGCCACTGGAATCTTGGCGTCTGAAAGACATAAGGAGAAGAATGGGTGTCAGAGCCATGCGCAGCACAAGAAGAAACATAACGGAAACGGCCGTGAGGGCACTTACAGGAACCAAGGAAGGAGGAGGATCGTGACCACGCGCGCACGGGAAGACCGACAAAATGGCGCCAAGCGAACCTCGAAGGGTGGGCCAGAGCTGCAGATGACGCGGAACGCGCCAAACCAGACCATGCCCCCCTCGGAGAGCGCGAAGCTCTAAACGCGTAACCAGACAGAAAAGAATGACAGGAATAAACGCTGTAGCGTCCACGAAACAGAGCCGCCATACGCGCCAAGACAAAATACATTAAAGGTGCTGCGGCTAACGTTAACATCAATGTAGAAGTGCGGCTCTGACCCCCGGTAACCGATAAGGGCTATAAGCTTATAGTGTAATAGGGCAAGGTTAGGCCATCGTACACACAACCCCCCCCCCCTTTTTCCCCCCACTAACGGGGGGAACTAGGGAAGAAGGTGACCCAGCACTCGGGGTTCACCGCTACACGGGGCGTGGGGCACTGGTGCGGGAGGGGCATCCACTGAAGGCTCACCATTAGCCTTGACCGCCTACCCTATGGTGGGGGATTGCGGTGGAGTCTAGCTCCGTAAGCACACTAGGTGCTGCTTACCTTCACCCGGCCAACGCAGCCCAGGCTGGGAGGCATATTCTTCACAAAGAGGACGGGGTGGAAATAGTCCCGCAGGGCCTCGGGCTGTAAAGCCCCGCTCGCCTGCGAGAGCGTGATACTTCTACATGTCTTCGCAGTTTCAGCACTGCAGAGAAATCTGGGGATTTGTGGGAGGTCCCTCGGTATATGTAGGGCCAGGAGGAGCTTGTTTACTACATGTCTGCAGTGCACGGCGCCGGAGGCGGAGGATTACCCACATGTTATTATATCTGGAGCAGGACGTGCTGTATGCTTAGAATAAGACTCATGAAATCAAAAACAGCAAGGTCCATGTAACAGAAAAATACCCAACATGCATAGTTACTTTAAGAGTAGAGTTGCTATACACCCTGAAGTAAAAATAAAACGAAAAAACGTATCCTCAATAATGGTACTAAGAGGCGCCATTAGGATTAGCAATGGGAAGATAAGCCTTGTGATGATAGCTTGTGAACGTCAGTAAACACCGAAATCCTAATAAAGGGGCCCATGTTTTCATCATCCTTCACAAGTATCCAGTGGCTCCTCCTTCACCATTTCCTCCATCAGGTTTTGGCTTCGCCTCAAGTACCAAGTAAATACACTTTCTACACCCTACTTGTTACCTATGACTTTCAGCCCACAGAAAAAAATACAACTCTGTGAAATACTCACCTGTAGAGTTGGTATTATATGCATACAGCACGTCCTGCTCCAGACATAGTCCTTACATGTGGGTATACCTCCGCCTTCAGCACCGTGCACTGCAGAACATGAAGAAAACAAGCTCCTCCCGGCCCTACATATACCGAGGGACCTCCCACAAATCCCCAGCATTGACAAGCAGTGAGAGAAGAAGCCAGGAGGAAAACAACCACCCAGAGACTGGCAATAATATCCAAGATAATAATCACCATACAGGGGATCCAGAACAAAGTGAATCAGGGTGGGGTGGAGCAGGACGTGCTGTATGCATATAATACCAACTCTACAGGTATTTCACAGAGTTGTATTATTCTAAGCATACAGCACGTCCTGCTCCAGACATAGTCCTTACATGTGGGACATCCAATAGCAGTGTCCATAAGTAGGGTGGGATCCCCATGAAAAAAGGCACAGCCAACCAAAACAGCGCTAACGCCTGTAACCTTGCTACCAGGAGCAACTTGAGCAAAGCTCTAACTTAACTTATGAAGCCTTACAAGGCTAATGAAACACGAGCAGAGAACTAGTCAGCCTGCTCAACAACCAAGTGCAGAAGGCCCAAACCAAGCACCGGTAGAGGAAAACCAAACCAAGAGAGAAGAATGAATCTCCCTTAACAAACAGGCCAGAGTAACAGCCTAACCATGCTACTAACAACAATGGGGGTAGCCATGGCAACCATAGAACCTTCCCCGTAAGGGAATACGAACCCTGGTCTCAGCGAGACCAGCAGAATACTGAACACGAGCTAACAAGGCTCCTCAAGAGCCAAAATGATAACCATAAGCTCAGAAGGACAACCAGCCAAGTAAGACCAGTCCAACAGGCTCCCATACCCATGAAAGTAACCAGATCCTGCTGCAAGAAGGATGGGGACGTCTATAAGCCCAAGGGGCACAGTCCCAACCCTGGACAGGAAACAGTCCAGAAGTTCCCAACGCCTATTGAGGGATACAGATCGCTTTTAGGCTCAGAGGAAGCAGAACACCAGTCCAGAGACCATAGGTTCTGGAATAGAAAAGAATAACAACCCTCCGTCTGGACTCAAGCTTAGTGCAAGGCGGACACATCCTCGCCAAACGGTGTACAGATATAAAGAGCTGTAAAATATAAAAAGGACTAGGCTAAGAAAGCCGTCTCCTATGGCACACCTCTGACTGAGGCACCCGCCCCGAAAGAATCATCTGAGGCAAGGAACAGTTCAGACAAGAACCTGAATAAGACCCAGGGAAACCCTTGGCAAGGCAACAGGATAAGTAACCCCCCCCCCCCCCCCAAGGGAGCTTAGAATTCCCTGGGGAATGCACCTGAGCCACCCCTGAGGAATGCTCAACACCGAAGCTGGAAACTAGCCTCTACAGAGGACAAGCAGGGCGAGCCCTGGAGCCTCTCAAGGAACTGAGTTGGGGGACCAACTCCAGCCATGCCATAAGAACTCTAGTACCCATGGGTAAGACCTCATCCCGTTGGAAATAGAGAGCTAGTCCAAGCCATCCAACTAGGCGACAACTCCCAACATAGCTGGTAGAAAAGGGAGAAGAATAAAAAGGGAGGGATCTAGACCCAACCCTCCAAAAAGAAGAGACACCCAGAGGGAACATTTCTGATAGGCGAATAACGATCGTCCAAACCCTGTAAAGGGAGCGACGTAGTAAGGAGCCTAACTGGGCATAACAGCCCTCATGAGAGACACAGTACACAGTACAACTGTCCTCAGCAGAAAATGCGAACCAACCACCCAGGGCCACTCAGGGCCCCCAGTGCAACAGTTCACCCTTGTCACAGCATGCTTGTGCAGGACCCCACCTAGCAGGGTGTAATAAGGTTCAGACAAAGGGTAGAATACCCGGCAGAAGGCCATACTAGGTCACCATGACCAAGGCCAGAGAGTCCTGGGACAATCACCCATGGCAATGAATTAGGACCATTACCAGGACAGAGTCTCTGTAACAGTCACGGGGCCACGGCCCCCACCAGTAGGCTCATTGAGGCACTAGGGAAGGCCCTTCCAGCACAGTAAGACAGCCAACGAGCCAATACCAATGAAGCGCAAGGAGTGTAAGAAGCTCGCTAGATCAGAACCAGACCCTACAAGAAGGGTCAACCTGTTCCGAGACCTTCTCGGATAGCAGCAGGGACAGGCCACTGACCAGACAGACCGAGAGTCCCAAGGGACAAGGCCTAAGGAAAACCGCCCAGCAAGTTAGGGCCCAAAAGGCACAATGTGATGATCTACTAACAGTATGAAAATGGGCCCCCCTAAAGGGACCCCCCTGAGGAACCACGGGGAATTTCATAAGGAATAGAACCCCCTTTAGTGACCCTGCCAGACTTGGTCCCCATGGCGACTATCTACAGGGATAGCAAGAAGGAAGTGACGTCCATCAACAACTTCCATGAGTAGACCAACCAGAAGTTAACCCCCATAAAAACAGGGGGGAACGTACTGATCTATTTCCAGGGGTGTTGGAACCCCATCCAGGATAAGTAACCCAAGGTGCTGCAGGCCCCAGGGGCATCTGAGAAAAAGAACAGCATCGGGCCGTCAGCAATAGGCCCACCAGCCGCAAGGTGAATGTAGTGTGACTACACAGAGGGCAAGGCCCCTTCCATACCAAGGCACCCAATTCAGAAGGGAAGGTTGAACCTGGACCCATCTAAATGCCACCCGTAGGGAGATTATGAACCAATTTACACCAAGTAATAGATGTGCCTAAGCACCAATCCAAAGGACTCCAAGGGAGCCCCAAGTCAAGTAGAAAATAGCGCGGACAGCACCGGTGATTGAGCATGAAAGAGCTCCCATACTCGCCTTGGCGAGCCTCCTGGGAACTGGGGGGGGACTCCAGACAAGACCCTAATCTGAAGAATGGTCCTGAATACCGGCTGGAAAAAGGACTAGGTGTCCAGAAGGAACAAGGGGCGGAAGGGGAAAAAGGATCCTCGCAGGCAACAAGAGGCTCACATGACAAGGGCGTCTGCGGCCCAACAGATGGATACCAAGTAGGCGGAGCCCGTGGAATATAGATGCTAGGTCTAGAATGCCGGACCTGGGCAGACTGCGTCATCCCGGGGGAAAAGCAGTGTGGATGCAATTACCAGCCAAGGCCAAACTGTAAGAGGGCCCAGACCCTCCATGCCAAACTCAGCCTGTGTCAAATCACTAAGGGAAACAACAGGGACTAGAATACCCCTGACTACTTCTGAAGGGAACTGCCTAGAACACTCCATTCTTTTAGAAACCGCGTCCAGGGGGGCCATCACCTGTAACCACCTGAACGGTGCATGGCATCCTGCCATAAGAGCCAAGTGCAGCGGCAGTTCCCTCGCCCACAGGGCGAGGGCGTCCATTCATGCTTGTGTGGTTTTGGCAGACTTTGGTTTTGCCCTGCCGGAAGTCCCAGGTCATTGCCTGCCTCCCCTGGAATGACCTTCCACTCCAAAAAGTTGGAAGCACACGTCTGGTTCTCGCTTAACACTAACGTAAGGAGGGGGTGGGGAGTCCCTGCCCCTGGGCTGCCGGGCCAGCCGGCTGCGCGAGGGTGCCTTACCTTTTTTGCTAAAAAGGTCCAACCTGGCCCCGAATAAGCGTCGTCCTCTAAAAGGAAGACCAGTAAGAACCTTTTTAGTATCATTGTCAGTCCCCCACTGTCGCAGCCAAAGCAGGCGAAGAATAGCCACCACAAGAGCCGAGGTTCTAGCACACATTTTAATGGTGTCATCCATAGCTGAGAGGATAAACCTCACAAAAACATCACAATCGGACAGTGCATTGAAGACCTCACAAGGGAGATCCTCTGGCTGTTGGTCAATTATCTTCCTGAACAGGGTCCTGGCGGCCACCAAGGTAACAGCCGCAGCACAGACCGGGCGCAGAGCCGTCCCTAGACTAGAGAAGGCATGGGAGGCCAATCTGTCCATGCGCCGGTCCTCAGCATCCCGAAGGGTACGAGAATGGGAGGCCGCCATGAAGGGAGGGTTAACAACCCCAATAATTGGCGCATCCACCTCTGGAGGAACTGACCATCGTTCAACCAAATCATGGGGAAAGGGGTACTTCCAGTCCCAAACCCCCGGGACCCCTGTAAGTTTACAAGGAGATTCCCATTCCTTAGATATAAGATACTGGAAATGATCCTGATCCAAAAATTCCAGGCGCGGCGTCGCCGTGTGGAAACTCTCCCTCTTGGGCTTGGGAGACTCTCCCGGAGGAGAGATAGACAGCACTTCAAAGATCTTTATGAGTAACTCATCAGTCTCACACAGGCCCCAAGACCCCGGGCCAGAACCGTCACGGTTCCAAGACAACTCATCTGAGGAACTGGAACCTGAGAACAGTTCACCATCCTCAGACTGATCAGGGTCCTGCATAGCAGCAGGTTCTTCGGTTTCAGTGGAGAACCTATAACTAGGAGGCGTCAGGGATCGTTTCTTCCCAGCGCCCAACGCTCAGCCAACCCAGACATAACTTGCTCCGTTGTGGGGAACTTGCTGGTCATCCCCGCTCGAGTGCGACTCACCCGGAGTGAGATTTAAGCACGGGGAGACAGGAGTATTGAAGCGAGGTGCAGCTACTGGTAAACCTGATTGCAGGGCCAGCGCTTGTTCAGCACACGGTCCCCAGACCCGTGCTCTGTCAGCGTCAGCGTGGGGTTGTCTACACATGGTACACAGCCGGTCTTGTTCCCGCGGGACCCCGGACACAAAATTCTGAGATGCCTCCATATGGTGATTAATCTAGGAAATATGCCAGTAGGGATTTATGCTGTAAGCAACCCTGGATGCCCCAATACCCGCTGGGAATGTGGGAGAATCTAAATATAACCCCGTGAGATATATATATATATATATATATATATATATATATATATATCAGGCCGGGAGAAGCCACTGGAAGCTTGGCGTCTGAAAGACATAAGGAGAAGAGAGGGTGTCAGAGCCATGCGCAGAAAAGAAGAAAACATAAACGAACGCCCATGAGGGCACTTACAGCAACCAAGGGAGAAGGAGGATCGTGACCACGCGCGCGCGGGAAGACCGACAAAATGGCGCCAGCGAACCTCGAAGGGCGGGCCAGAGCTGTAAGTGACGCGGAACGCGCCAACTAGACCCTGCCCCCCCCCAGAGAGCGTGAAGCTCTAAGCGCGGAACAAGACAGTAAAGGAACAGAAATAAACGCCATGGCGTCGCGAGACAGAGCCGCCTTATGCGCCAAGTCACATACTTTAAAGGCGCTGCGGCCAACGTTAAAATAAAGTTTAAAGTGCGGCTCTGACCCCCGGAAACCGATAAGGCTAAGGCAAGGCGTGTGATATGGCAAGATTAGGCCAACGTACACAACCCCCCCCCTCTTTTTCCCCCCACTAACGGGGGGAACTAATGGAGAAGGTGACCCAGCACTCGGGGTTCACCGCTACATGGGGTGTGGGGCAATGATGCGGGAGGGGCATCCACTATGAGGCTCACCATTAGCCTAAACCGCCTACCCTATGGATGGGGATTGCGGTGGAGCATGGCTCCGTAAGCACACTAGGTGCTGCCTACCTTCACCCGACCAACACATCCCAGGCTGGGAGGCATGTTATTCACAAAGAGGACGGGTGGAAATAGTCCCGCAGGGCTTCGGACTGTAAAGTCCCGCTTGCCTGCGAGAGCGTGATACTTCATGTCTTCGCAGTTTCAGCACTGCAGAGAAATCTGCGGATTTGTGGGAGGTCCCACGGTATATGTAGGGCCGGGAGGAGCTTGTTTTCTTCATGTTCTGCAGTGCACGGCGCTGAAGGCGGAGGTATACCCACATGTAAGGACTATGTCTGGAGCAGGACGTGCTGTATGCTTAGAATAGGTAAATTAAAGCAGGACAAAATCTAAAGCTAAAAGATTCCAGGGATGGCTACTTACCTCCCCCCGGGGCATCCCAAATTAGGATGGCCTGCTGTGTGAAACCCCCCAGATTGGCAGTAACAGCTTCTTCTCGGTCCAGCAGCGCATCCTCTTGTCCCATCATAGCTGTTTGACGTGTTCTTGTCATATGGCTCTATTTGCAACGGGGAGCGAGAGCTGGCGCATCCCAAGCATCTTGGGGCTGTGTCCATGTTCCTGACCCAGCTATTTAGATAGGCTGGGGCGGGAGCACAAGTACTGCTAGGGATGAGGCAGCTTACACTCCTATTGCAGATAGGCATGCCATAGCATTGCACCTAACTAAGCTGGCCTCATCGCCACCATGCCATGCAGATGCAGCGCCAGAGGAGAGCAAGTGAGGGCAGATGCGGTGCCAGAGGAGAGCGAGTGAGAGCGAATGCGGCGCCAGAGGAGAGCAAGTGAGGGCGAATGTGGCGCCAGAGGAGAGCAAGTGAGGGCAGATGCGGCACCAGAGGAGGGCGAGTGAGGTCAGATGCGGCACCAAAGAAGGGTGAGTGAGAGTAAATGCGCCGCCAGAGGAGGGCAAGTAAGGGGAGATGAGGCGCAAAAGGAGGCCGAGTGAGGGCAGATGCGTCGCCAGAGGAGAGTGAGTGCGGGCCGATGCGTCGCCAGAGGAGGGCGAGTGAGGGCAGATGTGCCGCCAGAGGAGGGCGAGTGAGGGCAGATGCGGTGCCAAAGGAGGGCGAGTGAGGACAAATGTGGCGCCAGAGGAGGGCGAGTGAGGGCAGATGCGCTACCAGAGGAGGGCGAGTGAGGGCAGATGCGGCGCCAAAGGAGGGCGAGTGAGGGCAAATGTGGCGCCAGAGGAGGGCGAGTGTGGCCAATGTTCCTAATATATCAATATGCTAACAAGAAAAAGAATCCTGAAATCAAAAACAGCAAGGTCCCGGGAACAGAAAAATACCCAACATGCATAGTTACTTTAAGAGTAGAGTTGCTAAACACCCTGAAGTAAAAATAAAACGAAAAAACGTAACGTCAATAATGGTACTAAGAGGCGCCATTAGGATTAGCAATGGGAGGATTAGCCTTGTGATGATAGCTTGTGAACGTCAGTAAACACCGAAATCCTAATAAAGGGGCCCATGTTTTCATCATCCTTCACAAGTATCCAGTGGCTCCTCCTTCACCATTTCCTCCATCAGGTTTTGGCTTCGCCTCAAGTACCAAGTAAATACACTTTCTACACCCTACTTGTTAACTATGACTTTCAGCCCACAGAAAAAAAGGTAAATTAAAGCAGGACAAAATCTAAACCTTAAAGTGGACCAACACCCACCGGTGATCGGCCCGGGAATCTATAAGATTCCCGGGCCGATCAGCTCCCTTCCCTGCGGGGCATCCGAAATCGGGATGCCCCACTGTGTGAAACCCCCCGGACGCCCACAAACCATACCTTCTCCCCGTTCCAACGGCATGCACGGGCCGCCGCCTCTCGCGCGTCCCTCTAGCAGGGCGCGCACCGGCCGTTTGTGAATGCCCGGCGCAAATGAGCTCCCTGTAAGAGGGACGCGTGAGAGGCGGCCTCCAGTGGCCTCAGCTTGTCCGTCGCTTGTCCGTGAGCGAGTGAGGGCGAATGCGGAGCCAGAGGAGGGCGAGTGAGGGCAGATGCGACGCCAGAGGAGAGCGAGTGAGGGCGAATGCGGCGCCAGAGCAGAGCGAGTGAAAGCGGATGCGGCGCCAGAGGAGAGCGAGTGAGGGCAGATGCGGCGCCAGAGGAGAGCGAATGAGGCAGATGTGGCGCCAGAGGAGAGCGAGTGAGGTTAAATGCAGCGCCAGAGGAGAGTGAGTGAGGGCGAATGCAGCGCCAGAGGAGAGCGAGTGAGGGCGAATGCAGCGCCAGAGGAGAGCGAGTGAGGGCGAATGCAGCGCCAGAGGAGAGCGAGTGAGGGCGAATGCAGCGCCAGAGGAGAGCGAGTGAGGGCAGATGCGGCGCCAGAGGAGAGCGAGTGAGGGCGAATCCGGCGCCAGAGGAGAGCGAGTGAGGGCAGATGCGGCGCCAGAGGAGAGCGAGTGAGGGCGAATCCAGCGCCAGAGGAGAGCGAGTGAGGGCGAATCCGGCGCCAGAGGAGAGCGAGTGAGGGCAGATGCGGCGCCAGAGGAGAGCGAGTGAGGGCGAATCCGGCGCCAGAGGAGAGCGAGTGAGGGCAGATGCGGCGCCAGAGGAGAGCGAGTGAGGGCGAATCCAGCGCCAGAGGAGAGCGAGTGAGGGCAGATGCGGCGCCAGAGGAGAGCGAGTGAGGGCAGATGCAGCGCCAGAGGAGAGCGAGTGAGGGCAGATGCGGCGCCAGAGGAGAGCGAGTGAGGGCAGATGCGGCGCCAGAGGAGAGCGAGTGAGGGCAGATGCGGCGCCAGAGGAGAGCGAGTGAGGGCAGATGCGGCGCCAGAGGAGAGCGAGTGAGGGCAGATGCAGCGCCAGAGGAGAGCGAGTGAGGGCGAATGCAGCACCAGAGGAGAGCGAGTGAGGGCGAATGCAGTGCCAGAGGAGAGCGAGTGAGGGCGAATGCAGCGCCAGAGGAGAGCGAGTGAGGGCAGATGCGGCGCCAGAGGAGAGCGAGTGAGGGCGAATCCAGAGCCAGAGAAGAGCGAGTGAGGGCAGATGCGGCGCCAGAGGAGAGCGAGTGAGGGCAGATGCGGCGCCAGAGGAGAGCGAGTGAGGGCAGATGCGGCGCCAGAGGAGAGCGAGTGAGGGCGAATGCAGCGCCAGAGGAGAGCGAGTGAGGGCGAATGCGGCGCCAGAGAAGAGCGAGTGAGGGCGAATGCGGCACCAGAGGAGAGCGAGTGAGAGCGGATGCGGCACCAGAGGAGAGCGAGTGAGGGCGAATCCAGAGCCAGAGGAGAGCGAGTGAGGGCAGATGCGGCGCCAGAGGAGAGCGAGTGAGGGCAGATGCGGCGCCAGAGGAGAGCGAGTGAGGGCAGATGCGGCGCCAGAGGAGAGCGAGTGAGGGCAGATGCGGCGCCAGAGGAGAGCGAGTGAGGGCGAATGCAGCGCCAGAGGCCATAGGTTCTGGAATAGAAAAGAATAACAACCCTCCGTCTGGACTCAAGCTTAGTGCAAGGCGGACACATCCTCGCCAAACGGTGTACAGATATAAAGAGCTGTAAAATATAAAAAGGACTAGGCTAAGAAAGCCGTCTCCTATGGCACGCCTCTGACTGAGGCACCCGCCCCGAAAGAATCATCTGAGGCAAGGAACAGTTCAGACAAGAACCTGAATAAGACCCAGGGAAACCCTTGGCAAGGCAACAGGATAAGCAACCCCCCCCCCCCCCAAGGGAGCTTAGAATTCCCTGGGGAATGCACCTGAGCCACCACTGAGGAATGCTCAACACCAAAGCTGGAAACTAGCCTCTACAGAGGACAAGCAGGGCGAGCCCTGGAGCCTCTCAAGGAACTGAGTTGGGGGACCAACTCCAGCCATGCCATAAGAACTCTAGTACCCATGGGTAAGACCTCATCCCGTTGGAAATAGAGAGCTAGTCCAAGCCATCCAACTAGGCGACAACTCCCAACATAGCTGGTAGAAAAGGGAGAAGAATAAAAAGGGAGGGATCTAGACCCAACCCTCCAAAAAGAAGAGACACCCAGAGGGAACATTTCTGATAGGCGAATAACGATCGTCCAAACCCTGTAAAGGGAGCGACGTAGTAAGGAGCCTAACTGGGCATAACAGCCCTCATGAGAGACACAGTACACAGTACAACTGTCCTCAGCAGAAAATGCGAACCAACCACCCAGGGCCACTCAGGGCCCCCAGTGCAACAGTTCACCCTTGTCACAGCATGCTTGTGCAGGACCCCACCTAGCAGGGTGTAATAAGGTTCAGACAAAGGGTAGAATACCCGGCAGAAGGCCATACTAGGTCACCATGACCAAGGCCAGAGAGTCCTGGGACAATCACCCATGGCAATGAATTAGGACCATTACCAGGACAGAGTCTCTGTAACAGTCACGGGGCCACGGCCCCCACCAGTAGGCTCATTGAGGGCCCAGACCCTCCATGCCAAACTCAGCCTGTGTCAAATCACTAAGGGAAACAACAGGGACTAGAATACCCCTGACTACTTCTGAAGGGAACTGCCTAGAACACTCCATTCTTTTAGAAACCGCGTCCAGGGGGGCCATCACCTGTAACCACCTGAACGGTGCATGGCATCCTGCCATAAGAGCCAAGTGCAGCGGCAGTTCCCTCGCCCACAGGGCGAGGGCGTCCATTCATGCTTGTGTGGTTTTGGCAGACTTTGGTTTTGCCCTGCCGGAAGTCCCAGGTCATTGCCTGCCTCCCCTGGAATGACCTTCCACTCCAAAAAGTTGGAAGCACACGTCTGGTTCTCGCTTAACACTAACGTAAGGAGGGGGTGGGGAGTCCCTGCCCCTGGGCTGCCGGGCCAGCCGGCTGCGCGAGGGTGCCTTACCTTTTTTGCTAAAAAGGTCCAACCTGGCCCCGAATAAGCGTCGTCCTCTAAAAGGAAGACCAGTAAGAACCTTTTTAGTATCATTGTCAGTCCCCCACTGTCGCAGCCAAAGCAGGCGAAGAATAGCCACCACAAGAGCCGAGGTTCTAGCACACATTTTAATGGTGTCATCCATAGCTGAGAGGATAAACCTCACAAAAACATCACAATCGGACAGTGCATTGAAGACCTCACAAGGGAGATCCTCTGGCTGTTGGTCAATTATCTTCCTGAACAGGGTCCTGGCGGCCACCGAGGTAACAGCCGCAGCACAGACCGGGCGCAGAGCCGTCCCTAGACTAGAGAAGGCATGGGAGGCCAATCTGTCCATGCGCCGGTCCTCAGCATCCCGAAGGGTACGAGAATGGGAGGCCGCCATGAAGGGAGGGTTAACAACCCCAATAATTGGCGCATCCACCTCTGGAGGAACTGACCATCGTTCAACCAAATCATGGGGAAAGGGGTACTTCCAGTCCCAAACCCCCGGGACCCCTGTAAGTTTACAAGGAGATTCCCATTCCTTAGATATAAGATACTGGAAATGATCCTGATCCAAAAATTCCAGGCGCGGCGTCGCCGTGTGGAAACTCTCCCTCTTGGGCTTGGGAGACTCTCCCGGAGGAGAGATAGACAGCACTTCAAAGATCTTTATGAGTAACTCATCAGTCTCACACAGGCCCCAAGACCCCGGGCCAGAACCGTCACGGTTCCAAGACAACTCATCTGAGGAACTGGAACCTGAGAACAGTTCACCATCCTCAG
This sequence comes from Gastrophryne carolinensis, assembly GCA_027917425.1. Taxonomy (NCBI): domain Eukaryota; kingdom Metazoa; phylum Chordata; class Amphibia; order Anura; family Microhylidae; genus Gastrophryne; species Gastrophryne carolinensis. Next base: position 29,219,392 of record CM051239.1, on the reverse strand, counting down.
ACTGATCAGGGTCCTGCATAGCAGCAGGTTCTTCGGTTTCAGTGGAGAACCTATAACTAGGAGGCGTCAGGGATTGTTTCTTCCCAGCGCCCAACGCTCAGCCAACCCAGACATAACTTGCTCCGTTGTGGGGAACTTGCTGGTCATCCCCGCTCGAGTGCGACTCACCCGGAGTGAGATTTAAGCACGGGGAGACAGGAGTATTGAAGCGAGGTGCAGCTACTGGTAAACCTGATTGCAGGGCCAGCGCTTGTTCAGCACACGGTCCCCAGACCCGTGCTCTGTCAGCGTCAGCGTGGGGTTGTCTACACATGGTACACAGCCGGTCTTGTTCCCGCGGGACCCCGGACACAAAATTCTGAGATGCCTCCATATGGTGATTAATCTAGGAAATATGCCAGTAGGGATTTATGCTGTAAGCAACCCTGGATGCCCCAATACCCGCTGGGAATGTGGGAGAATCTAAATATAACCCCGTGAGATATATATATATATATATATATATATATATATCAGGCCGGGAGAAGCCACTGGAAGCTTGGCGTCTGAAAGACATAAGGAGAAGAGAGGGTGTCAGAGCCATGCGCAGAAAAGAAGAAAACATAAACGAACGCCCATGAGGGCACTTACAGCAACCAAGGGAGAAGGAGGATCGTGACCACGCGCGCGCGGGAAGACCGACAAAATGGCGCCAGCGAACCTCGAAGGGCGGGCCAGAGCTGTAAGTGACGCGGAACGCGCCAACTAGACCCTGCCCCCCCCCAGAGAGCGCGAAGCTCTAAGCGCGGAACAAGACAGTAAAGGAACAGAAATAAACGCCATGGCGTCGCGAGACAGAGCCGCCTTATGCGCCAAGTCACATACTTTAAAGGCGCTGCGGCCAACGTTAAAATAAAGTTTAAAGTGCAGCTCTGACCCCCGGAAACCGATAAGGCTAAGGCAAGGCGTGTGATATGGCAAGATTAGGCCAACGTACACAACCCCCCCCTCTTTTTCCCCCCACTAACGGGGGGAACTAATGGAGAAGGTGACCCAGCACTCGGGGTTCACCGCTACATGGGGTGTGGGGCAATGATGCGGGAGGGGCATCCACTATGAGGCTCACCATTAGCCTAAACCGCCTACCCTATGGATGGGCATTGCGGTGGAGCATGGCTCCGTAAGCACACTAGGTGCTGCCTACCTTCACCCGACCAACACATCCCAGGCTGGGAGGCATGTTATTCACAAAGAGGACGGGTGGAAATAGTCCCGCAGGGCTTCGGACTGTAAAGTCCCGCTTGCCTGCGAGAGCGTGATACTTCATGTCTTCGCAGTTTCAGCACTGCAGAGAAATCTGCGGATTTGTGGGAGGTCCCACGGTATATGTAGGGCCGGGAGGAGCTTGTTTTCTTCATGTTCTGCAGTGCACGGCGCTGAAGGCGGAGGTATACCCACATGTAAGGACTATGTCTGGAGCAGGACGTGCTGTATGCTTAGAATAGGTAAATTAAAGCAGGACAAAATCTAAAGCTAAAAGATTCCAGGGATGGCTACTTACCTCCCCCCGGGGCATCCCAAATTAGGATGGCCTGCTGTGTGAAACCCCCCAGATTGGCAGTAACAGCTTCTTCTCGGTCCAGCAGCGCATCCTCTTGTCCCATCATAGCTGTTTGACGTGTTCTTGTCATATGGCTCTATTTGCAACGGGGAGCGAGAGCTGGCGCATCCCAAGCATCTTGGGGCTGTGTCCATGTTCCTGACCCAGCTATTTAGATAGGCTGGGGCGGGAGCACAAGTACTGCTAGGGATGAGGCAGCTTACACTCCTATTGCAGATAGGCATGCCATAGCATTGCACCTAACTAAGCTGGCCTCATCGCCACCATGCCATGCAGATGCAGCGCCAGAGGAGAGCAAGTGAGGGCAGATGCGGTGCCAGAGGAGAGCGAGTGAGAGCGAATGCGGCGCCAGAGGAGAGCAAGTGAGGGCGAATGTGGCGCCAGAGGAGGGCGAGTGAGGGCAGATGCGGCACCAGAGGAGGGCGAGTGAGGTCAGATGCGGCACCAAAGAAGGGTGAGTGAGAGTAAATGCGCCGCCAGAGGAGGGCAAGTAAGGGCAGATGAGGCGCAAAAGGAGGCCGAGTGAGGGCAGATGCGTCGCCAGAGGAGAGTGAGTGCGGGCCGATGCGTCGCCAGAGGAGGGCGAGTGAGGGCAGATGTGCCGCCAGAGGAGGGCGAGTGAGGGCAGATGCGGTGCCAAAGGAGGGCGAGTGAGGACAAATGTGGCGCCAGAGGAGGGCGAGTGAGGGCAGATGCGCTACCAGAGGAGGGCGAGTGAGGGCAGATGCGGCGCCAAAGGAGGGCGAGTGAGGGCAAATGTGGCGCCAGAGGTGGGCGAGTGTGGCCAATGTTCCTAATATATCAATATGCTAACAAGAAAAAGAATCCTGAAATCAAAAACAGCAAGGTCCCGGGAACAGAAAAATACCCAACATGCATAGTTACTTTAAGAGTAGAGTTGCTAAACACCCTGAAGTAAAAATAAAACGAAAAAACGTAACGTCAATAATGGTACTAAGAGGCGCCATTAGGATTAGCAATGGGAGGATTAGCCTTGTGATGATAGCTTGTGAACGTCAGTAAACACCGAAATCCTAATAAAGGGGCCCATGTTTTCATCATCCTTCACAAGTATCCAGTGGCTCCTCCTTCACCATTTCCTCCATCAGGTTTTGGCTTCGCCTCAAGTACCAAGTAAATACACTTTCTACACCCTACTTGTTAACTATGACTTTCAGCCCACAGAAAAAAAGGTAAATTAAAGCAGGACAAAATCTAAACCTTAAAGTGGACCAACACCCACCGGTGATCGGCCCGGGAATCTATAAGATTCCCGGGCCGATCAGCTCCCTTCCCTGCGGGGCATCCGAAATCGGGATGCCCCACTGTGTGAAACCCCCCGGACGCCCACAAACCATACCTTCTCCCCGTTCCAACGGCATGCACGGGCCGCCGCCTCTCGCGCGTCCCTCTAGCAGGGCGCGCACCGGCCGTTTGTGAATGCCCGGCGCAAATGAGCTCCCTGTAAGAGGGACGCGTAAGAGGCGGCCTCCAGTGGCCTCAGCTTGTCCGTCGCTTGTCCGTGAGCGAGTGAGGGCGAATGCGGAGCCAGAGGAGGGCGAGTGAGGGCAGATGCGACGCCAGAGGAGAGCGAGTGAGGGCGAATGCGGCGCCAGAGCAGAGCGAGTGAAAGCGGATGCGGCGCCAGAGGAGAGCGAGTGAGGGCAGATGCGGCGCCAGAGGAGAGCAAATGAGGGCAGATGTGGCGCCAGAGGAGAGCGAGTGAGGTTAAATGCAGCGCCAGAGGAGAGCGAGTGAGGGCGAATGCAGCGCCAGAGGAGAGCGAGTGAGGGCGAATGCAGCGCCAGAGGAGAGCGAGTGAGGGCGAATGCAGCGCCAGAGGAGAGCGAGTGAGGGCAGATGCGGCGCCAGAGGAGAGCGAGTGAGGGCAGATGCGGCGCCAGAGGAGAGCGAGTGAGGGCGAATCCGGCCCCAGAGGAGAGCGAGTGAGGGCAGATGCGGCGCCAGAGGAGAGCGAGTGAGGGCGAATCCAGCGCCAGAGGAGAGCGAGTGAGGGCAGATGCGGCGCCAGAGGAGAGCGAGTGAGGGCAGATGCAGCGCCCGAGGAGAGCGAGTGAGGGCAGATGCGGAGCCAGAGGAGGGAGAGTGAGGGCAGATGCGGAGCCAGAGGAGGGAGAGTGAGGGCAGATGCGGCGCCAGGGGAGAGCGAGTGAGGGCGAATGCAGAGCCAGAGGAGAGCGAGTGAGAGCGAATGCAGCGCCAGAGGAGAGCGAGTGAGGGCGAATGCAGCACCAGAGGAGAGCGAGTGAGGGCGAATGCAGCGCCAGAGGAGAGCGAGTGAGGGCAGATGCGGCGCCAGAGGAGAGCGAGTGAGGGCAGATGCGGCGCCAGAGGAGAGCGAGTGAGGGCGAATCCAGAGCCAGAGGAGAGCGAGTGAGGGCAGATGCGGCGCCAGAGGAGAGCGAGTGAGGGCAGATGCGGCGCCAGAGGAGAGCGAGTGAGGGCAGATGCGGCGCCAGAGGAGAGCGAGTGAGGGCGAATGCAGCGCCAGAGGAGAGCGAGTGAGGGCGAATGCGGCGCCAGAGAAGAGCGAGTGAGGGCGAATGCGGCACCAGTGAAGAGCGAGTGAGAGCGGATGCGGCACCAGAGGAGAGCGAGTGAGGGCGAATCCAGAGCCAGAGGAGAGCGAGTGAGGGCAGATGCGGCGCCAGAGGAGAGCGAGTGAGGGCAGATGCGGCGCCAGAGGAGAGCGAGTGAGGGCAGATGCGGCGCCAGAGGAGAGCGAGTGAGGGCAGATGCGGCGCCAGAGGAGAGCGAGTGAGGGCGAATGCAGCGCCAGAGGAGAGCGAGTGAGGGCGAATGCGGCGCCAGAGAAGAGCGAGTGAGGGCGAATGCGGCACCAGTGAAGAGCGAGTGAGAGCGGATGCGGCACCAGAGGAGAGCGAGTGAGGGCAGATGCGGCACCAGAGGAGAGTGAGTGAGGGCAGATGCGGCGCCAGAGCAGAGCGAGTGAGGGCAGATGCGGCGCCAGAGGAGAGCGAGTGAGGACGAATGCTGCGCCAGAGGAGAGCGAGTGAGGGCGAATGCAGCGCCAGAGGAGAGCGAGTGAGGGCGAATGCAGCGCCAGAGGAGGGCGAGTGAGAGCGAATGTGGCACCAGAGAAGGGCGAGTGAGGGCAGATGCAGCGCCAGAGGAGAGCGAGTGAGGGCAGATGCAGCGCCAGAGGAGAGCGAGTGAGGGCAGATGCGGAGCCAGAGGAGGGAGAGTGAGGGCAGATGCGGAGCCAGAGGAGGGAGAGTGAGGGCAGATGCGGCGCCAGGGGAGAGCGAGTGAGGGCGAATGCAGAGCCAGAGGAGAGCGAGTGAGAGCGAATGCAGCGCCAGAGGAGAGCGAGTGAGGGCGAATGCAGAGCCAGAGGAGAGCGAGTGAGGGCGAATGCAGCGCCAGAGGAGAGCGAGTGAGGGCGAATGCAGCGCCAGAGGAGAGTGAGTGAGGGCGAATGTGGCGCCAGAGAAGGGCGAGTGAGGGCAGATGCGGAGCCAGAGGAGAGCGAGTGAGGGCAGATGCGGAGCCAGAGGAGAGCGAGTGAGGGCAGATGCGGAGCCAGAGGAGGGCGAGTGAGGGCAGATGCGGAGCCAGAGGAGAGCGAGTGAGGGCAGATGTGGCGCCAGAGGAGAGCGAGTGAGGGCGAATGCAGCGCCAGAGGAGAACGAGTGAGGGAGAATGCAGCGCCAGAGGAGAGCGAGTGAGGGCAGATGCAGCGTCAGAGGAGAGCGAGTGAGGGCAGATGCGGCGCCAGAGGAGAGCGAGTGAGAGCGAATGCTGCACCAGAGGAGAACGAGTGAGGGCAGATGCGGAGCCAGAGGATGGCGAGTGAGGGCAGATGCGGAGCCAGAGGAGGACGAGTGAGGGCAGATGCGGCGCCAGAGGAGGGCGAGTGAGGGCAGATGCGGCGCCAGAGGAGAGTGAGTGATGGCAAATGTGGCGCCAGAGGAGTTGCAGTTGCAGAGCCACACAACGGTGGATGTGGAGCCAGAAAGACATCCAGGACCAGGACATGCTGGGCGAGGAAGAGGGAAGAGCCTGTTATCTGTTGCACTATGCCAGAAGTGGCTCTGAGGTAGGTACTAGATGATGGATGAATAAAAAAAAGAGAAAGCGTGAAAAAAAGAGAAAACGAGAAAAAGAGAAAAAGAAAAAGGCTCCCTCTAAACCTTACACAACGAATGGTGGAGAGGAGAGAGATGTGCACCAATCGGCGGGGATAACAATGCATGCATGCAATCGCCTTTTCCCTGCTCCTGCTGTTTTCCCCACATATCTTTCCTCCACAAATCGCTTTGGAAGGAGGTGGGGGAATGACAGCAGCAAACATGGCAGGTGAGGACGGGCATTTCTGGGGCAGTGGTGATCACATGCATGGGGTGGGGGGTAACAGGAGGAACCCCCCCCCCCCCACCTCCCTCCAAAGCAATTGGCGGGGATGACAGCAGCAGACATGGAAGGTGAGGACAGGCATGTCTGGGGCAGTGGCAATCACGTGCATGGGGGGAAGGGTTCCTCGTGTTTCCTCCCATGCATGTGATGCATGTTTCCCCCACATCTCTTTTCCCTCCACGGATTGCTTTGGAGGGAGGTGGGGGGATGACAGCAGCAGAAGCAGATATGGCAGGTGAGGGCGGGTATGTCTGGGGCGATCGCATGCATGGGGGGGGACATGAGGAACCCCCCACCTCCCTCCAAAGAGATCGTGGAAGAGAGACGGGGGAAAAATACAATTCTGTGATTACTCACATTGTAGAATTGGTATTATAAGTATGCAGCACGTTCTGCTCCAGATAATGATTCATAACATCTGGGATTACCTCCACAAGAGGGTGCTTTACTGCAGAGATGGCAAAAAGTCCATATATACCCGGGACCCCCCACTCATTCCCCAGTATAGAAAAGCAGTAGGAGAACCAGGAGAAGCCAATAGAAACTTAACAACGTTAACAAGGATAACAATCACCATAAAGAGGATCCAAGAATAAAGCAATCAGGGTGGGATAAAGCAGGACGTGCTGCATACTTATAATACCAATTCTACAAGGTGAGTAATCACAGAATTGTATTATTCTAAGTATGCAGCACGTCCTGCTCCAGATAATGATTCATAGCATCTGGGACATCCAATAGCAGTGTCCATAAAAAGGGTGGGGATCCCCAAAAGCAACAACGCGCAGTTCAAACCACTGCCGCCTGCAGAACCTTGCGACCAAAAACAGCATACGCTGAGGCCCTAACATCAACCTTGTAAAACTTAGAAAAAGTGTGAACAGAAGACCAAGTAGCAGCCTTACAAACTTGTTCAACAGAAGCCTGGTGTTGGAAGGCCCAGGAAGCCCCAACAGCACGGGTAGAATGAGCAGTAACACGGAAAGGAGGATCCTTTCCCCTAGCAGAAGAGGCCCTAAAAGCCTGACTAATCCATTTGCTAATAGTAGACTTAGCAGGAGCCAAACCCTTCTTGGGACCCGAGGGAACCGCAAACAAGTAATCCATCTTTCTGAAAGGCGCAGTCGCCACCAGATAGAATTTCAAGTTCCTGACCACATCCAGAGAATGCAAGGCCCTCTCCTTGGAGTTACCAGGATTAGGACACAAGGAAGGAAGCACAATGTCCCGATTGAGATGGAAACAGAAACAACCTGAGGCAAGAAATCTGGTTTAAAGCGGAAAACCACCTTGTTCTGGCGTCTCTCAAAGTAGGGGGCCTGAATAGACAGTGCCGGCAACTCAAGAGACACGCCTGACTGAGGTGATAGCCACCAAAAAGGCCACCTTCAGAGTAAGGATAGACAAAGCAGCCTCATGCACAGGTTCAAATGGAGGACCCTGAAGGGCAGACAAAACCAAATTCAAATCCCAGACTGGCAACAGGGGATTACGGGGAGGACGCATATGAGCGACCCCCTGGAAGAATGTCTTGACCAGAGAATTTAGAGCGAAGGATCTCTGGAAAAAAACAGCCAAGGCAGACACGTGCTCCTTCAAAGTCCTGAGCTGAAGACCCAAATCCAAACCATGTTGAAGGAACTCCAGGATCCTAGGAATGGAAAACACACGACAGGGAATAGCCTTAGACTCACACCAGTCAATGAAAGTCCGCCAGGTCCTATAGTAAATGGTAGAGGAGGATTTCTTCCTAGCCCTGACAAGAGTATAAACAGAATCAAACAATCCTTTCTCCCTTAGGATGGATGTTTCAGCAGCCAGGCCGTCAAAGCCAGCGTTTGTAAATTGGGATAACAAAGCCGTCCTTGAGTGAGAAGGTCCGGAACCAAGGGAAGAGTGTACTGATCTACTGCCAACTGCACAACGTCTGCGAACCACACCTGTCTTGGCCACCTGGGGGCCACCAGAATGGCTGGAACCCTCTCCTGCACCAACTTGTGCAGAACCTTGTTTAGAAGAGGAAACGGAGGGAAGAGGTACAGGAGACCGAATCCCTGCCAGGGCAGAGACAGAGCATCCACCCCCAAGGCCAGAGGATCCTGGAACAAGGAGACAAATGCTGGGAGCTTGCGATTGTGGCGAGAAGCAAGCAGATCCACGTCCGGCATCCCCCAACAGTGACATAGGGATAGGAAGACCTCACTGCTGAGGGACCATTCCCCCAGGGGAGAGGCCCCCCCTGCTCAGGGAATCCGCCTCCAGTTTCTCCACTCCCGGAATGTAAACTGCTGAGATGCACGGAACATTGTCCTCGGCCCAGGACAGAATCATGGACACCTCCCTGAGGGCACTCTTGCTCCGAGTCCCTCCCTGATGATTGATGGATGATGCGACCGCCGTCTGATTGTCAGAGCGAACCTGGACCAGCAGGCTCCGAAGGTGAGGAGTCAACTGTGCCAGTACCAACCGAAGCTCCCTCAGCTCCAGGATGTTGATGGGAGCGTGGGCCTCCTGAGGGCCCCACAGCCCCTGGAATTGAAGGGCTCTCCAGTAGCCCCCCCAACCTGACAGACTGGCATCCGTAGTGACCGTCTCCCAACATGGTGCCAGAAATGATCTGCCCCTAAGAAGATTCCTCAAGTCCAGCCACCACAGGAGGGACCGCCGACCCAGAGGAGAAAGAACAAATGCCTGATCCAGAGACAGGAGACTCTTGTCCCAGACTGAAAGGAGATGGAGCTGAAGGGGTCTCATGTGAAATTGGGCATAAGGGACTGCCTCGAAGCAGGCCACCATCTGGCCCCCCAATTGCATCCCTTGCCAGATGGAAGGACGAGGACTGGACAGCATGAAATTAACCAGAGCTTGAAGAGAATCCACCTTCTGCTGAGGAAGAAAAATCCTGGCCTGAATGGTATCCAGATTCATGCCCAGGAAGGGGGTCATCCGAGACTGGGAGAGGGAGGATTTAGGATAATTGATCACCCATCCGAACGTTTCCAGGGCAGTCACCACTGTCTGAGTATCCAATTCTGCCTGCTGGAGAGAATGAGAAGGTCGTCCAGATAAAGGAGAATGCGAATGCCCCGGGCTCTGAGAAGGGCCATCACACCCGCCAGCACCTTGGGGGCTGAGGTGAGACCGAAGGGAAGTGCCACAAATTGGTAGTGCTGGTCCTCCACGGCGAACCTGAGGAACTGCTGATGCCTTGGCAAGACCGGCACATGAAGGTAAGCATCCTTGATGTCTATGGAGGTCATGAAGTCCCCCGGGTGCAAAGAGCTGATTGCGGAGTGCAGGGTCTCCATGCGAAAGCGTCTGGTCCTGATGAACTTGTTAAGAAGCTTTAGGTCCAGGATGGGCCGGATGGAACCATCCTTTTTGGGTACTGAAGAGATTGGAATAATAACCCTGACTTCTCTCCCCCGTAGGGACCGGGCAGATGACCCCCATATCCAATAGGTTCTGTACAGCCAGAAACAGACCCCAAACTGCCAGGGGGTCTAGAGGAATCCGAGACCTGAGGAATCGTTGAAGAGGCCATGAAGTCAACTCTAGCTTGTAGCCGGAGGACACAACCTCCAGAATCCACCTGTCTGAGACCTGTTGTCCCCAGACATGAGCGAAGAGCCGCAGCCATCCCCCCACCCGTAAGGGTGAGGGTGCCCCTTCATGGCTGAGCGGGCTTGGTGGCAGACTTGGGCTTGGAGCCCCAGGAGGATCCAGGATGGGCACGGCCTCTGCCCTTGCCCAAGTCGTCTACCCTGGGCCCTGCAAAGGACACCCTCCTCCCTGACCTGGATCCACAAAGGAGGGAGAAAAGGATTCTGAACCCCTAAAGGGCCGCGGCTGTCTTTAGCGTTGGGGCAACTTACCTCCCTTTACAAAAACAGTCACCAAAAAGGCGCAGCCCCTTAAAGGGTAGCCCTGTGAGAGCCTTTTTAGCAGCATTGTCAGCTGCCCACTGGCGCAGCCAAACCGAGTGGCGAAAAGAAACAACCAGAGCCGAGGTCCTGCTACACATCCTAATGGTGTCATCTAAGGCAGAAAGAACATAAGCGATAAACATCTCACATTGTGATAAGGCTCTGAACTCGACACTAGAAGAATCATCAGGGGAACCTTCCAGAAGGCCCTTACCAAAGCCCTAATAGCCACTGCAGTAATAGCAGACGCACAGACTGGGCGCAGGGCCAATCCTACACAGGCAAAGGCATGGGAAGCCAGCTGATCAATACGCCAGTCCTCACTATCCTTCAGGGTAGTGGAATCAGGGAAATGCACCACAGAAGTACTGGACAACCCCAAAACAGGGGCATCCACTTCTGGGGGAGTTGACCAACATTTAACCACATCCGAGGGAAAAGGATAACTTTTATCCCATCCCTTAGGGATACCAGGAAGCCGGCTAGGCCGCTCCCATTCCTTGAGAACCAGATAATTGAAATGTTCCTGTTCTGGAAATTCCCAACGTGGCTTTGCAATTTCCCCTGTTGTTTGGGCGCCGCAGCAGGAAGGGAAATGGAAAGCACTTCAAAGATTTGAGTCAAAAGTCTATGGGTGTCATCAGCATCCCAATGCTCTGAGCCGGCATCAGAGGCAAGGCAATGCTGATCATCAGAAAATTCTGAATCCGAGAATAATTTCCCTTTCTCAAGAGGGGCATAGTCAGATAAATCAAGGAAATCTTCAGTCTCCGTAGGAAAGGCTGACGCAGCAGGCGCCACATGCCGTCTCTTAGCTAGGGCCTTATGGGCCGTAGAGCTAGCAATCAATCTCTCAATGCTGGCCAGCCTGGAAGACACATCAGGCTGAGACTCCCCACTAGTGTTAATCTCACTGGGAGTCATAATCAAGCGAGGGGGTGTGGGAGGAAAAATGGTGGGCGCAGACATAGACACAGACAGCCCAGAATGCCGGGCGCAGGGTATACAGACCAGCACATCATCGTTCACAGGGGATGCCCCACACACCTCACACAGCCGGGCTTGTCCCGATGGGACCCCGAGCACAATATCCTGTGAAGCCTCCATATGGTGATTTTAGTGGCACCACTGGCCAATAGGAATTACGCTGTACAGCTACCCGGGATGCCCCAAATGTCCGCTAGGATATTGGGAGGATTTAAATATTTAGGCCTCTAATAAAGTTACATAGAACTAATAAAGGGCACAGGCCCGGGAGAAACCTCTAAACCAGTTTCCCCGCCTGGAAGACATAAAAACATTACACCCCATCAGTTATACAGAAAAAATAAATGGATAATAATGGTAAAATAAGGCCAGCTGGGGAACTCACGGACCGCCGAAGAGCTAGCAATCGTCCAGGCAGCAGAGACAAGATGGCGCCAGAGGGCTCTGAAGGGGCGGGTCGCATGAGGTGAGATGCGGGACGCACCAAGCGCTAAGCCATGCCCCCTCCAGGAAGCGCGGGGACAGGCAGAGTAGATGCCACCCCGCAGCCAATCAGTACACAGTAGGCCCCGGAGTGACGTCACCACAGCGGCGGGAGAATCAAATATGGCAAGGGGAGAGGTGAAGCGCTGATCAGAGTACCAGCGGCGAGAATGTCAAAGACACAGCCACAGCTTTGCACAGTGGTGTGAAGGCAGGCACTTACACAACCAGACGCTCACCCCCCCCTCCCCCCCCGACGAACCGGGATAGCAGGAGAAGGAGGTAGTTGGACCGTCTACCCTTTGGTGGGGATTTGCGGTGGTGCAAGCTCCTAGTAAAGCACCTCTAATAGGTGCTGCCTACCATCACCCGACCATGCAGACAAGGCTGGGAGGCAGAATAAAAGGTGGAACGGGTGGGAATAGTCCCACAGGGCCACGGGCTCTGAAGCCCGGCTCACCGGCGAGAAGAGAAGCCATCATCTTGTCCTTCGCAGCCCACTGCAGAGAAGAAACTGGGGAATTAGTGGGAGTTCCCGGGTATATATGGACCGGGAGGGGCCTCTTTTTGCCATCTCTGAAGTAAAGCACCCTCTTGTGGAGGTAATCCCAGATGTTATGAATCATTATCTGGAGCAGGACGTGCTGCATACTTAGAATACAGCAGTAGCAGGAGCTGGGATATCTGACCATGTAAACATACAATAACAGCAGAATGAAGTCTTAGTATAGGAATGTGTGCCAAAAAGCAGCAACATACAATCAGTTTTTTAGGTCATTGGTGGATTATGGTTTGACAGACTTTCTAGACACAGCTCACCAGACCTGCCCCATGATTTTAGATTTATTAAGCTGCTTCATTCATTTTGCTATAATTTCTGCACCGATTGGTGGGGAACAGGACGATCACATGCGTGGGTGGGTGGGGGCACGTGGAATCCTCCCCTCCCTACCAGCCTACAAAGCTTGCAAGCCGATCGGTGGCCACCCAGGGACGCACCAATCGGCAGGGAGACCAGAGAAACAAGCAGCGATCACAGACAGTGAAACATGGCAAGGCACATGGCAGGTGCAGGGCATTAAAATGAATGAGGCAGCAGCCTCAGCAATGACGGAGCAATGAGAAGCAATGACGGGGGGGGGCACAGACAAGGGATGGGTAACCATGAGGCACGCCCCCCCACATCCCTAACAAGTACACACTGCGATCGGCTGCCATACAGAGACACGCTGACCGCGCAAGACAACAGCTGGCAGAGTGATTGGGGAAAAAACATACACCAGAGTCAGAGATCGAGGGCAAAACGCTGAAACCATAACCCGCCCCCCCTCAGGACCCAACACACCCTCACTCACCTTGGATCCACGCAGCAAGAGGTCAGAAGCCATGTGACCTGCTCTTTTAAAGGGGCACAGCGCCGGCTGATGACAGCCCCATTTGCTGCACTTTGATTGGCTCCTGCAGCGATCCAGTCTAAAGTCTAAACACCTTTATCTGGGTGTTGTTTTAATCCTTATTTATATAGACCTTTTAGTTATTATAATTACCTTAGCCAGTTTCCTCTTCTCAGTAGTACATTAAAGTTGACCAAAACCCAGCTGGATTGGCCTGGGAATCTCCCTTCCCTCCCTGTGGGGCATCCAAAATTGGGATGTCCCGCTGTGTAAAACTCCCCAGGTCGCTCATAAAGTACCCTTCTTTCCCGGTCCAACGGCGCATGCGCCGGCCATTTGTGAATGGTCGGCACAGGCACGCTCCATGTTAGAGGAAAGCGCTAGATGCGGCCGCCAGCAGACTCTGAGCCGCTAAGCTTAGACGTCGCTTATACGCCTATAGCTCAGCAGCTCCGAGTGCGCTGATTGGAGGAGCGGCCGTAGGACCATGGTGAGGTGAGATGGCTGTGGCGATCGGGGGGGGGGTTTCACACAGTGGGACACACCTGATCGGGGTGCCCCAGGGGAGTGGACCAAAACCCAGGATGTTCAAAATCCTGGGTTTTGGTCCACTTTAAGTCTGGTCGGTCAACTATTAGCTATAATCATGTAGATTGGTAGTTTGGGAGTTCCCTGTAAATATGTATTTACCTATATATATAAATCTGTCTTTTTTTTAAAAAAAATTTTTGTCACCAAATTTATTTCAGTTGTATATAGTTCATCAGTTACGTGTCATTATAAGCATGCATACACATATTAATTATTGGAAAAGATGGCACCTGATCCACTCCTCTGTTTCCTAGAGGAGGACGCTGGGGGTGTTCTCCTTGGTCTTGATTGTATAGCTGATTTCACCAGTAGATGGCAGTATTCACTAGATGTCTGGAGTGTTCAGGCATATGTCATGTGCAGCTGACCCGCATTCCAGGGAACACATGTTTGGTGGCGGGGACTAAACTGGGAGCTCGGCCAGCGCTGGGATGTGCAGTGCTGCGCCTGACGGGGGCGATCGTCCCCTCCACTGTCTGCCGGAAAGTGAAGCGGGGCAGCAGACCTTCCTGGTGCGGGGTGGCAGATCTTGTCTGGCAGTGATAGCTGTGCAGCGAGGGGGTAACGAAGCTGCCCAGATGGCCTGAAGCCAATGAGCAATGCGCTGGTCTCCCCGGGCAGTGTCAGCAGCGTCCAGCAGTGGAGGCGGGCATGCAGCAGGCAGGGTCAGAGGAACCCCTCCAATTTGAGGTCAGTTGCCGACGCCTGCGGTAGGGGGCCGGGGACGGGCAGCCCACATCAAACTGCCTGGGGCAGATTATGTGCGTTTTTGGCCGGAGAGGGGGTCCATTGGTCAGGATCATAGGAGTCTGTGTTGCTGCTTGTGTCTCACAGGGGCAGCCAGCTAGAGCGGTGATGTCACATCCTCCTCCTGTGGATGGTAATAAATCTGGCTATGATGATGGTAAGCCAAGAGATAGTGGGCATAGAGTCAGATGGTAATAAAGCCCAGCTATGCTGGTGGTAAGCCAGGAGATGGTGAGTGGAGAGTCAGATGGTAATAAATCTGGTTATGATGATGGCCATCGAGTCAGATGGTGATAAATTCAGCTATGGTGGTGGTAAGCTGGGAGATGGTGGGCGTAGAGTTAGATAGTAATAAATCCGGCTATGATGGTGGTAAGCCAGGAGATGGTGGGTGGAGAATCAGATGATAAAAAAATCCGGCTATGATGGTGGTAAGCAGAGAGTCAGATGGTAATAAAGCCTGGCTATAATGGTGAAAAGCCGGGATTTGGTGGGCGGAGAGTCAGATGGTAATAAAGCCCAGCCATGGTGGTGGTAAGCCAGGAGATGGTGGGTGGAGAGTCAGATGGTAAAAAAATCCTGCTATGATGGTGGTAAGCAGAGAGTCAGATGGTAATAAAGCCCGGCTATGATGGTGGTAAGCCGGGATATGGTGGGATGAGAGTCAGATGGTAATAAAGGCTGGCTATGGTAGTGGTAAGCCAGCAGATGGTGGGCAGAGAGTCAGATGGTAATAAATCCAGCTATGATGATGGTATGCTGGAGATGATGGGCGGAGCATCAGATGGTAATAAATCCAGCTATGATGGTGGTATGCTGGAGATGGTGGGCGGAGCGCCAGATGGTAATAAATCCAGCTATGATGGTGGTATGCTGGAGATGGTGGGCGGAGAGTCAGATGGTAATGAATCCGGCTATGATGGTGGTATGCCGGAGATGGTGGGCAGAGCATTAGATGGTAATAAAGCCCGGCTATGATGACTGTAAGCCAGGAGATGGTGGGCGGAGAATCAGATGGTAAATCCGACTATGATGTTGGTAAGCCGGGAGATGGTGGGCGGAGAATCAGATGGTAAATCCGACTATGATGTTGGTAAGCCGGGAGATGGTGGGCCGAGAGTCAGATGGTAACAAAGCATGGCTATGATGGTGATAAGCCGGTAGATGGTCGGCGGAGAGTCAGATGGTAATAAATCCGGCTATGATGGTGGTATGCCGGAGATGGTGGGCGGAGCATCAGATGGTAATAAAGCCTGGCTATGATGATTGTAAGCCAGGAGATGGTGGGCGGAGAGTCAGATGGTAATAAATCCGGCTATGATGGTGGTATGCCGGAAATGGTGGGCAGAGCATCAGATGGTAATAAAGCCCGGCTATGATGATTGTAAGCCAGGAGATGGTGGGCAGAGAGTCAGATGGTAATAAATCCGGCTATGATGGTTGTAAGCCGGGAGATGGTGGGCAGAGCACCAGATGGTATTAAAACTGGCTATGATGGTGGTAAGCCAGGAGATGTGGGCGGAGAGTAAGATGGTAAATTCGGCTATGATGGTGGTAAGCAGAGAGATGGTGGACAAAGAGTCAGATAATAATAAAGCCTGGCTATGATGATGGCAAGCCAGGGGATGGTGGGCGGAGAGTCAGATGGTATTAAATCCGGCTATGATGGTGGTAAGCCAGAGGATGGTGGGTGGAGCATCAGATGGTAAACAAGCCGGCTTTGATGGTGGTAGGCCGGGAGATGGTGGGCGGAGCAACAGAAGGTAATAATGTCGGCTATGATGGTGGTAAGCCGACAGATGGTCAGCGGAAAGTCAGATAGTAATAAAGCCGGCTATGGTGATGGTAAGCCGGGAGATGGTGGGGTTGGGGGTAACAGTGGTGTATAACAAATAGAGTTAAATAAAACATAATAAAAATAACAATTGATCAAGATCTAATTAAATGCTGCAGATGCAGGTGCAGCAGCATATGCGGATCTTAAGGAAGCAGGTGAAACATTGATACTTGGTGCTTTGCTCTTCAACAGATTCTGGAGCTGCGTGAAGCTGGATCTCTGGCTCAGCCATTTCTTCTATGATGTCATCCTGGTCACTGATATTTCTTTTTTTGTGCTTGGTCTCTTTACCATCCTTGTTGTTTTTTGATGGTTGCAGGCCATGAATAAATCTTGCCAGGATGCTCTTTCTATTACGCGTAGCCAGTCCTGCTGCTTCTGCAGTGAGCTCTTTCCTGGTCTCCTCTTGGATGGTGTCAAGTTTGAGGTCCTGGGGGATGCGGTTCTTTCTGCGCTCTTTATAGAGCTGAGCGGTGGTTGGACGCTTGGATGATCTCAGACTGCTGTAGAGAACATCACACAGGAGCGTGTTATACAGAAGTTCCTGCAGTTGCTCCTCAATATCATCCTCCAGTGAATAAGCTTGGGTGACAGGTAAGCTGCACTGATTATTTTCATCCAATATTTGTCGGAATTTTTGCAGGCTAGGTCTTTCTTTAGGCTTTATCCTTATCCGGGATCTGCCTTTCGCGTTTTCGTCAGGCTGGATCTCTGGCTCGGCCACTTCTATGACAGCATCCTGGTCACTGATATTTCTTTTTTTTGGCTTGGTCTCTTTACCATCCTTGCTGTTTTTTGATGGTTGCAGGCCATGAATAATCCTTGCCAGGATGCTCCTTCTTTTAGGCGTAGCCAGTCTTGCTTCTGCAGCGAGCGCCTTCCTGGTCTCCTCTTGGATGGTCTCAAGTCTAAGGTCCCAGGGCTTGCGGTTCTTTCTGCGCTCTTTATATAGCTGAGCGGTGGTTGGGCGCTTGGATGATGTCAGACTGCTGGAGAGAACATCACACAGGAGAGCGTTATACAGAAGTCTCTGCTGTTGCTCCTCAGTATCTTCCTCCAGGGAATCAGCTTGAATGACAGGTAAGCTGCTCTGATTATTTTCCTGCAATATTTTCCTGCATTTTTGTAGGCTAGGTCTTAGTTTAGCCTTTATCCTTATCCGGGATCTGCCCTTTGCGTTTTCACGCAGGGCGGCGGCAAGCTGTTTTCTGGTCTCTTCCCGGATAGCATATATATTGTTAGAAGGGAGGATGGAGCTACTAAGCACACGTTTTTTGGTGTAGATGCTGCTGGAGCTGGTAAAGGTGAGTAATTCAGACCTGAGCTCCTGCAGCTGCTGCTCCTCTTCATCCTCCTCTACTTTGTCCAGGAATCTGGAAGGCGTTGGTATGGCCATAGTGAAAAGTCTCTTCCTCAGTATGAACAGAACAGGCGACAAAGCAATGGTCCTCACTCATGCAAGGACGGCACTGGTCTGGCTGGCTCTGCGGAGCGCAGTTGGATTTATAACGGTCTCATCTGTGACGTCAAATGCTCATTCGCATACTAAGGCGGTTAAACCGCCACCAACCGCCCACCCCCGCAGACCCATGATTTGAAAAAAACACAATTCCCGCCATAAGAAAATATTAAGCTCTAGAATCTAGATGATAATAGAGAATTAAAATTGTGGAAATAAATAAAAGAAAAAAATAATAAGACATTAAGTGTTGGATTCGAACCCGTACAAGCTCCCAAGAGGGAACAGCGCTCCAAGCTCAGAGTCTCTAACGGCTGTGCTATGCAGCCTGCTTTAATCATAGGGCGCTGTATAGTGTTACAACTGTAATAATAAAGAGACACCACACCCGCCATCTGCTGGGCGGCCGGTAACCCTGCAATCACACACATAACAGCCATGGCCAAGGGGTAATTGTGACATGAGGTGGGGGCGGGGCCTGGGCCTGGCTGCGTCAGGCAGTGAGAAGGAGGAGGGACAAGATGGCGGCTGGCGCGTCCTGCTCCCTCCTATGAGGAGACCAGAGGCGGCCGAGGCAGCGGGAGGAGAAGAGCGCGGCAGCTCCCCCACTGGTAAGTGACCCGCTTCACATAATCTAGTGCCGCCCCCCCCCCATGTTTACTGGCTCCTCGGCACCCTCAGCGTCCCTGGTGCACTACAAGGGCCAGCATATCCCTAAACTGTGACCCGGGTGCACTACAAGGCCCAGCATGCCCCATAACTGTGACCCGGGTGCACTACAAGGCCCAGCATGCCCCATAACTGTGACCTGGGTGCACAACAAGGGCCAATATGCCCCATAACCGTGACCCGGGTGAACTACAAGGCCCAGCATGCCCCATAACCGTGACCCGGGTGTACTACAAGGCCCATCATGCCCCATAACCGTGACCTGGGTGCACTACAAGGCCCATCATGCCCCATAACCGTGACCTGGGTGCACTACAAGGGCCAGCATGCCCCATAACCGTGACCTGGGTGCACTACAAGGCCCAGCATGCCCCATAACCGTGACCTGGGTGCACTATAAGGCCCATCATGCCCCATAACCGTGACCTGGGTACACTACAAGGCCCATCATGCCCCATAACTGTGACCTGGGTGCACTACAAGGGCCAGCATGCCCCATAACCGTGACCTGGGTGCACCACAAGGCCCATCATGCCCCATAACTGTGACCTGGGTGCACTACAAGGGCCAGCATGCCCCATAACCGTGACCTGGGTGCACTACAAGGGCCAGCATGCCCCATAACCGTGACCTGGGTGCACTATAAGGCCCATCATGCCCCATAACCGTGACCTGGGTACACTACAAGGCCCATCATGCCCCATAACTGTGACCTGGGTGCACTACAAGGCCCATCATGCCCCATAACCGTAACCTGGGTGCACTACAAGGGCCAGCATGCCCCATAACCGTGACCTGGGTGCACTACAAGGCCCATCATGCACCATAACCGTGACCTGGGTGCACTACAAGGCCCATCATGCCCCATAACTGTGACCTGGGTGCACTACAAGGGCCAGCATGCCCCATAACTGTGACCCGGATGCACTACAAGAGCCAGCATGCCCCATAACCGTGACCCGGGTGCACTACAAGGGCCAGCATGCCCCATAACCGTGACCTGGGTGCACTACAAGGCCCATCATGCCCCGTAACTGTGACCCGGATGCACTACAAGAGCCGGCATGCCCCATAACTGTGACCCGGATGCACTACAAGAGCCGGCATGCCCCATAACTGTGACCCGGGTGCACTACAAGGGCCAGCATGCCCCATAACCGTGACCCGGGTGCACTCCAAGGCCCACGGCCAGCCCTGGCATCTATAGCATTCCTCCCAATTCAGGATGCCCCTGTGCATGCCTGGCCCTGGCATCTATAGCATTCCTCCCAATTCGGGATTCCCCCTGCGCACGGCCGGCCCTGGCATCTATAGCATTCCCCCCAATTCGGGATTCCCCCTGCGCACGGCCGGCCCTGGCATCTATAGCATTCCCCCCAATTCGGGATTCCCCCTGCGCACGGCCGGCCCTGGCATCTATAGCATTCCTCCCAATTCGGGATTCCCCCTGCGCACGGCCGGCCCTGGCATCTATAGCATTCAACACAATTCGGGATGCCCTTGCGCACTGTAGGCCATGGACATCTATAGCATTCTTATCAATCCAGGATGTCCCGCTGTGTAACCCCCCCCCCCCATCAGCTGGCCGGTATGGACTTACCTTTCTGCAATCCATGGCACATGCACAGGCTCTCGTCCAATCAGAACCATTTTCCGGGAAGATGTAGTTGGGCAAACAGCGGCCACGTCCTGGCATCCTCGGGCTGTGCGCACGCTCCCGCCCCAGCCATTGAGATGAGGCTCCGGGGGATGCGCCCGCCGTCCCTCCCCATTGAAGTCTATCGGAGCCGTTTCCCAAATCATGGCAAACTGCTGTGATTGGACGAGAGCTGGCACATGTGCCGCTGGACAGGGAAGAGGTGAGTTTTTCTGTGTTCTGGAGGGTGTCACACAGGGGGGGCAAAGCCATCCGGGATGCCCTCTGGGATAGTCACAATCCTGGGTTTTGTTCTGCTTTAAAGGGACAGTCTTGTCACTGATTGGTGGGGTAGGATCAGGAGCCATGTCTTTCATTCAGTCTTGCTTCACATTTCTGTATAAAGTCCAGGGAACGTCTTTCTGCTGACCTCTCTCGTGTCACAGTGTCCGGGTCCATGTTCTACCCCACCCACCTCCCCCGGGAACCATCACAGACACTTACCTTTTTCCCACACCCCGACATCTTCATGGCTGATGCCTGCTCCAAGCCATTCAGATAGACCGAAGATTGTTATGAAACCGGGGCTCTAGATAAGCCTCAAATTAATCCCATAAAAAGCCGCACCCATAAATGTATATAAATATAAAAACACAAGTTTATTGTAATCAAATCTGCAGCTAAAACATACAACATACACGGACAAAGTTAAAAAAACCTATATACACAAAAAAGCTAAAGGAGGAATCCTAGACATGGCTCTAATATATATATATACAGGTCCATAGAAAAAGATCTTATAGGAATGGATATGCTTGATTAAATGGAAAATAAGGTGCTGGAAAGTCAGTGCAAACAATTAATCTACAAGTCCATAGATGCGATTTTATTTTGCACTTGTATTATATTGCATCTATGGACCTGTATATATATTAGAGCATTTTTGTGTATATATGTTTTTTAACTTTGTCCGTGTATGTTGTATGTTTTGGCTGCAGATTTGATTACAATAAACGTGTGTTTTTATATACATTTATGAGTGCTGCTTTTTATGGGGTTAATTTGGGGCTTATCTAGAGCCCCGGCTTCATAACAATCTTCTTCTGATCCACTTACCCCAATAGCCAGCACCTACTATTATTATTACCCCTTGGGTGTGCATATCCACACACTTTTTTTTAATTACCATTCAGATAGACCGTACACCGCTGCGGGAAATCACGGGGGGGGCGGACACAGAATTGGATCATAACGTTGGATAGGAATGGCATAGGGCCCAGGTGCACTACAGGGCCAAGCATGCCTCATAGCCGCAACCCGGGTGCACTACAAGTCTGTGTGAAACAGCACCGTGCATTAATAGCCACACAACTCTGCGAGGAATCACGGGGGCGCAGACACAGAATCGGATCATAACTTTTGGTAGGAATGGTGTAGGACCCAGGTGCACTACAGGGCCCAGCATTCCTCACAGCTGAGACCCGAGTGCACTACAAGTCTTTGTGAAACAGCGCCGTGAATTTATTGCCATACAACGCTGCGAGGAATCACGGGGGCGCGGACACAGAATTGGATCATAACTTTTGGTAGGAATGGCATAGGGCCCGGGTGCCAAGCGATTTGGTCCCATGCGGTGCATCTGGTGGGTCCAAATACGGTGGCCTGGCCTGGGTCAGATCTCCATATGTCGGGCTCTGAGCCGGTTACGGCCAGAGGAAACCTATGTGAGGATACATTTGGGCAGTCTCCACATTGTGCCCGTATATTGGGCTTGTGGCTGGGGCAAGCAGTGGCCCAGTAGTTCCCAGTACCGTGCTGGTGCCTGAGGGTCCCCCACCATCGCAAGTGTCCTGGCTGCTTCCATTGGGTCCAGTGAAGGTGCGAGGCGAACCGGGGGGGGGGGGGGGGGGGGTGCTGTGTAATGGGGCCCTGTGTGATGGAGGCGAGGGGCCCTGTGTGATGGAGGCGAGGGGCCCTGTGTGATGGAGGCGTGGGGCCCTGTGTGATGGAGGCGTGGGGCCCTGTGTGATGGAGGCGTGGGGCCCTGTGTGATGGAGGCGTGGGGCCCTGTGTGATGGAGGCGTGGGGCCCTGTGTGATGGAGGCGTGGGGCCCTGTGTGATGGAGGCATGGGGCCCTGTGTGATGGAGGCGAGGGGCCCTGTGTGATGGAGGCGAGGGGCCCTGTGTGATGGAGGCATGGGGCCCTGTGTGATGGAGGCGTGGGGCCCTGTGTGAGGGTGTAATGGAGGCGAGGGGCCCTGTGTGAGGGCGTAATGGAGGCGAGGGGCCCTGTGTGAGGGTGTAATGGAGGCGAGGGGCCCTGTGTGAGGGTGTAATGGAGGCGAGGGGCCCTGTGTGAGGGTGTAATGGAGGCGAGGGGCCCTGTGTGAGGGTGTAATGGAGGCGAGGGGCCCTGTGTGAGGGTGTAATGGAGGCGTGGGGCCCTGTGTGAGGGTGTAATGGAGGCGAGGGGCCCTGTGTGAGGGTGTAATGGAGGCGTGGGGCCCTGTGTGAGGGTGTAATGGAGGCGTGGGGCCCTGTGTGAGGGTGTAATGGAGGCGTGGGGCCCTGTGTGAGGGTGTAATGGAGGCGTGGGGCCCTGTGTGAGGGTGTAATGGAGGCGTGGGGCCCTGTGTGAGGGTGTAATGGAGGCGTGGGGCCCTGTGTGAGGGTGTAATGGAGGCGAGGGGCCCTGTGTGAGGGTGTAATGGAGGCGTGGGGCCCTGTGTGAGGGTGTAATGGAGGCGTGGGGCCCTGTGTGAGGGTGTAATGGAGGCGTGGGGCCCTGTGTGTGGGTGTAATAGAGGCCTGGGGCCCTGTGTGAGGGTGTAATGGAGGCGTGGGGCCCTGTGTGAGGGTGTAATGGAGGCGTGGGGCCCTGTGTGAGGGTGTAATGGAGGCGTGGGGCCCTGTGTGAGGGTGTAATGGAGGCGTGGGGCCCTGTGTGAGGGTGTAATGGAGGCGTGGGGCCCTGTGTGAGGGTGTAATGGAGGCGTGGGGCCCTGTGTGAGGGTGTAATGGAGGCGAGGGGCCCTGTGTGAGGGTGTAATGGAGGCGTGGGGCCCTGTGTGAGGGTGTAATGGAGGCGTGGGGCCCTGTGTGAGGGTGTAATGGAGGCGTGGGGCCCTGTGTGTGGGTGTAATAGAGGCCTGGGGCCCTGTGTGAGGGTGTAATGGAGGCGTGGGGCCCTGTGTGAGGGTGTAATGGAGGCGTGGGGCCCTGTGTGAGGGTGTAATGGAGGCGTGGGGCCCTATATAAGATTCCTGGGCCGGTACGATCCCTTCCCGCTGTTTGAAACCCCCAGGACGCTGGTAAATCTTACCTGATTCCCGGTCCAACGGCACATGCGCGGGCCATGGCCGCATCTCGCGCTTCTCTCTAGCAGGGCGCCGGCCATTCACAAACTATTAGAGGGACGTGCAAGATTCGTCCGCCAGCGTGCTCGGAGCAGCTGGGGTTAGACGTCTCATTGACGCGCATACCACAGCGGCTCCGAGCACGCTGATTGGATGAGCGGCCGCGCATGCGCTGTAGGAGTGGGATGAGGTGAGTTTTATCGGAAATCTGGGGGGTTTCATCCGATCCGGGTGCCCCGGGGAAGTGGACCAAAACCCAGTTAAAATCCTGGGTGTTGGTCCGCTTTAAGGCAATTATTAGGCCTTGGTATCCACTCAAAGATTTGCACTTTTTTCCACATATATAATAAAGAGCAAAATATAAAATATGTAATATTTTTTTATTTTATTTATTAATTTATCATATTTTCTACACATGTACTTATTCAATTTTACTGTATTTATATTTGTAAATATCTTTAGACTATTACCGTATATACTCGAGTATAGGTCGACCCGAATATAAGCCGAGGCACCTAATTTTACCACAAAAAACTGGAAAAGTTATTGACTCGATTATAAGCCTAGGGTGGGAAATGCAGCAGCTACCGGTAAATTTCAAAAATAAACTAAAGACTGTGACAGCAGAGACAAATGACGCTTGCTTTATCTAAATGATGCTAAGTGATCACAAATATGATAAATAAGGTGGAGGAGCAACACTGATGGGGCCCACTGACCTTCTGGGCCCAGTGTGCACCCCCTCTAGTTATGCTCCTTTATATGCCCCCCCCCCTATCCCTGGGGCATCCCACTTGTGTGAAATCTCTCGTCCACCGAGAAAATGCTGCTGGTGCAAGGAGCGACTGGCATCCCCGGCTGCTGCACGCTCACTAGCTCTGCCTATCTGAATGGCTGGCACAGCCGGAGGGAGCAGGCAAAGGGATGCGAGTCTGGGCGAGAGACTGCACATGGAGTAAAGGAGAAATCTAGCAGCACTGGGGGCTTCACACGCAGGGTAAATACCAAATCTGGGTGTTTCACCGCAGAACACATTGAATGTACTGCTTTTGTACTGGACCTCGGCTTGCCCATTTAGTTGCTGCCCTGAACTAGAGTCATGGTTACACAATATGCTGGTAGGTGTGGGTTGCTCAGGGGTTAATAAGCCCCCTCTCCCTCACCCTCCTTCCTCCCCGCACTCCTTGCTGACAGTGTTACCTCTCTCCAAGTAAACGAGCAGCCTCCGCTCCCGCCATACACTGCCTGACAAGCAGCGCAGAGGCGGCTGGGAGAGGGTGACGTCACTCCCAGCAGCGCTGCTCGTGGAGACGGTAGATGGCAGAACCGGAAGCTGCTCGTTTACTTGGAGAGAAGTAAAGATTGTCAGCAAGGAGTGCTCGGAGGAAGGAGGGTGAGGAGGAGGGCTTATTAACCCCTGAGCTACCCATGCCTAGCAGCGTAGCGTTGTGACTGACCTTCTGACTCGAGTATAAGCCGAGGTGGCTTTTTTCAGCCCAAAAAGTGGGCTGAAAAACTCGGCTTATACTCGAGTATATACGGTATATGCAGGGGCGGACTGGGACTAAAAAACGGCCCGGGACTTTTTGGGGCACACCGGCCCTGCTGTACTTTTCCTGGCCCAGTATAGTATATTAATGTCACATATATATATATATATATATATATATATATATATATATATATATATATCTCCCAACTTTTGAAAACTGGAAAGACAGACACATGAAGACATTTTTTGCACTTAAACCACGCCCCTGCCACACCCTTAAAGGGAAACACCACCTAATAATTACATATTATTATTATTACTATTAATAATAATTACAGGCAAGCCCCCCACACACATATACTATAGTTCGTGAGCAGCATCACTCCATTAAAGCCAGTGAGGGTCATCCCTCCATACATACACACACACACCTCACCCCTCACTACATTTTTCTTTCCTGCACACGAGCAGGACCCAAGTGATGTGAGCAGGTTCTTTCCTGCTGGAGTCCCGCCGTGCGCTCGGCTGCACACCTGGGGCCGGACACATGGAGACGGCACGGGACAATTGAACGTTGGTGCGATCCTGGGACGGTCTTGACCAAATTAGGACGGTTGGGAGGTCTGCATTCACACAACAATGGCAGATGGAAAGAGGTAGAAAGAAGATGGAAGGAAAATAAATCAGAGGACAACTGAGAGATTGAGGGAATGCAGAAAATAGTAAATAAAGTGAGAGTGAGTGAGAAGGGTGATGCCCCCCGCCAGGTTCACCAAGAATTGTTACCTCAGCAGCGATCCCATGGCACATGTGCATTAACCAGCAATCCATTCTTAATGAGGAAAGACCCAGGTGTCCGCCTTTGCTTCACTGTAGCCGATGCCCACACCAGCTATTCATAAATGGCATTAGCTGGGGAAAGCCGGTGATGTGGTCATGACCAACACATGCGCTGTGGGATTGGCTGATTGGTCAGTACACTGGGTGACTGGGGGGGTTTATAGAGTGGGGATTTCTGACCTGGAAACAGGGAATCCTAGGCCCTGGGGCCTTTTACACTCCAGTCTGGACTAAAGGGTTTGAACCTGCTTTAGTAGTTGCAGATATAGCAGAGTTGGCACAGGCCATTCAGAAATACCTGGGGGGGGGGGGGGTACATGCCGGGCTGAAGGTGCAGCATGCCATTGGTGAGAGCACTGGACCATCCCTGGGGATACAGACAGTGAGGAATCCCAATTTGGGATGCCCCTTAAAGCGGCAGTATACCAGCCCTTTAGTATTATAGACACTAGGGAGTTGGTTGCTCCTCTTTAAAGCACATCTACAATAATTTGGCAGCCTATGGCACGGGCTTTCCTTTCCCCATTTCCCCTAGCTGAACAGTAAGCAGATGCAAGGTTGCCTCTGGTGGATGACTGGAAGTCACAGTTCACAATGCAGCAGCCAGTGCTTTCTACTGAAGGAGGTGCTGGTCACTGCAGTGCGTGCTGCAACTTCCAGTCCTTAGACACATGGAGCCCACTGAGAAATGGGTTTCTCTTCACTTCGGGCTGGAGAGTGCAAATTAAGGTGGAACAAAACCTGGGCTTTTGCCTTACTTGGGTTTTGGTCAGTGACCTTGGGGCATTCTGACTTGGGATGCCCCAGTTTGTGAAACCCCTGGATTGAGACCATTGAGATAGGCCTAGTGCGGGAGCAGCTGGCCGGCATGGGATGGCCAGATAGGTAAGTCAACTCAGAGTTTCGGGGGCTTTTACACATAAAGGAAAGTGAGGAATTGGGCAGCCCTAGAGTCTTAGTCTGCTGTTGGTCCACTCTAAACATCAAATACAGAAGACTGTGGCGTCAGGGCTGCTCCTAATTCAGTACAACTGCCAGCAAGGGGTTAATGAGAGCCCAGCTCCCAGCCACTGCTGCTCTAATCATTAACCCCTTCAGCTACAGAGGACCAGAACAGATCAAAGAAGGAAGAAAGGTCCCTGGCTTGTCAGTCAGGCCGGCCTTCCCCCTTCCTTGATGTGTGCAGCACGGAGTCTTGTCTCATGACACCCCTCCCCCAGCCCACTATCAACTCACAGTTATCAGTGTCTCTCCTTCCTTCTTCGGCATGAAAACCCGCCTGTTGCCTTTTAAATTCCTCTCTGAAGCGTGGAGGACAGAGACTGCTCCTGATTGGCCAGGGCGGCTGCCTGTCACAGGCTTCTTCTCCCCTGCGTGTGACACATTGCAAGCAGCGCTTTTGATAGGCAGAACAAAGCACTGCTTGTAGTCTCCCAAATTCAAGTTAGTGTGAGGGGTGGCCTCAGGTCGGTCCTGCATTACCACCTTACTGTGTGTGTCAGAGCGGGGCCGGTGGCGGCGGGCAGAGGGCTTCCATCCATTCCACTTCTCTCCTCATCGGCCACCACACCTCCTCCTCCTTCCCATGTGCCGGCCTACCGGGATTCTGCCCGGTATGCCCTATGGCCAGCCCGCCCCTGGGTATATGTATTTGTGCACCTATTTTTCTGCACCTTGTCATCCAACCTGCATACAATTATGAGATTTCTTTATAATTG
This sequence comes from Gastrophryne carolinensis, assembly GCA_027917425.1. Classification (NCBI taxonomy): domain Eukaryota; kingdom Metazoa; phylum Chordata; class Amphibia; order Anura; family Microhylidae; genus Gastrophryne; species Gastrophryne carolinensis. The sequence goes on along the minus strand of CM051239.1, from coordinate 29,192,258 downwards.
ATTTGCACTATTATTAGAGCCATCTACAGGGTTCTTCCATAGCTTTTGTCTGTATATATTTTTTAATCTTGTCTTTCTATGTTGTGTGTCTTAGCTGCTTTTTTGATATCAATACATTTGTTTTTACATTTTTCAATAGATCCAAAAGGGGGGAAGGAAGCCCTGGAGAAGTCCTCTTTGGCGAGTAGGACCTGTTGGTTGAACCTTTGACTGTGGATGGGACAGAAGGAGGTGTAAGCGAACGGATGTATGAAGATGTGTCATGTTTTGATGTCTGCCATTGGAATCAATCTGCCATTGGACTGTATCATCTTTACGAGCGGCACAGTGAGTACTAACATCCCCTGTGATAGCACCCCAGCACCCCATCCACACAGACACACTTGGAGCACCCTGAGCCCAGAAGAACCTGCTCCCTGCCGTCCTCACCAAACACTGTGTGTGAGGGCTATACTTCTAATAATGAACCAATACACTTCGTGACTCATTAATCACCATGTTGTCTCCACAGCTTTTCCGGTGACTGCATGGCCAATCAAACGTATTTGTCCTTGTCGGATTCCCGGGTCTTCCTGAGAAGTTTAACGCAGCCATCTCCTTAGAGGCCGATTTATTAATAGCGCCAGGTAGCGACAGATGAGCAACAGTAGGGTGATTTTCACAGCGCCCGCTAGTATTCGCTGTGCTTGGCCGTTGTTCGGCTGTTGACAGCGACTCAGTCGGTGTGCGGTAATGTTGAATACGGGGTTAGGAGTCGCTGTTTGACTGGTTCCGCGCTGTATGGCAGCGCATGACAGCGAATGGCCATAGCGAACGGCTCCCAGCATATTCATTAACAAATCACGCTCAAAAAATTCTCGCGATGTGAAATGCATGTTTAAACCCCAGAGCGCTGGCGGCGATGGGTTAAAAGTAGTTTTTTAACCCCCAAACAACCATATTTTTGTTAAAAAAAAATAAACATGTTTTTATAAACATTTTGTAATATGAATACATTAATATCAGACCTGTAATATCAATTCTGCACAAATTTTTATTTTTTATTTTTATTACCTTAAAAAAAATATCTAACATTGCAGAAGTGGTCACAGAATTTTTGACATTTATAAAAAAACAAAAAAACATTAATATCAATTAATTATGAATATTTAAAGATTTCTCCATTGAAATGCATTGGAGAGCGCCAGGTAGCGAGAGGTCATACCTGGCGCTGTGATGGGATTATCAGCGGCTCTGTTCGCTGAAGTCTGCAACATGATGAATCCCGCGCTAGCTGACGCTCTCGCTGGCGCTAGCCTCATTTAGCGTGATAAATGCGTGATTGTGTCCGCCGCCTGGCGTTCTGGTAGCCGCCGATAGCTGGCGCTACCTGGCGCTAGTGAGACACTACCTGGCGCTATCCCTTGATAAATAAGGGCCATAGTGTTCTTCCTTATGTACAACATGACGTTATTCTCCCAACGTCATGGTGTTAGGACTGATCATGCTAAAGGAACATCTACACCAGCCCATGTACCTGATCACCTGTAACTTGACTCTGTCCCACCTCCTCCTGGACACCCTGACCTTGCCGAAGATTATAGCCAAGTATTGGTTCGCATACGGATACTTGCCCTTCGCCACATGTTTTTTCCAAATGTTTTTCTCTTCACAATCTCGGTACCTTTGATTCCTTCATCATCTTACTAATGGCCGCCGATCGTTTTGTCGCCATCTGCAAGCCTCTTCATTACTGCTCCATCATCAACAACAAAGTTGTTTCCATTTCCTGCATAATGTTTTGGTGGGTGGCATCATCGTCGGTCTAGCCATTGCCATTATGGGAGCACATTTGCCCTACTGCAGACCCAACAAGGTCAACAATTGCATTTGTCCGCTCACATCGGTTTCCATCTTGTCCTACACTGACTCGCTGATGATGAGGCGGACGGTTTTTATTATATCGTTGGTCGTGCATCTGGTGCCATTTGTCTTTTATCATCTTTTCCTACGCGATCAGGAAGATCCATCTTCAGACAATTTGCATAAATTGTATTACACCTGCACCACCCACTGGTTCGCCATCTATTTCATTCCCAGGTTGACTGTCTACACGTACAGCCCCATTATCTTCTGCTTGAGGACCGAGGAAATTACAAATACTTTGCAACACGTTTTTAGAAAAATGATTAGTTCTGCTTGAGGACTGTTGGAATTGAAGATACTTTGAGACATGTTTTATTATTTGTTCTGCTCGAGGACAGTTGAAAGTTCACTTACCCTTAAAGTGGACCAACACCCAGGATTTTGACTATCCTGGGTTTTGGTCCACTTCGGTGGGGCCCCCCGATCGGGGGTGCCCCGCTGTGTGAAACCCCCCAGAAAGCCCCGAAAACTCACCTGACCCCGCTCCCATGTGACCGCTCCAGCGAATCACCGCCGACGGACCTCGCGTCCTCGCGCACAAGCCAGCGCGCCCGCCGCCGCCTCCCGCGTGTCACTCTTACAGGGAGCGTGCCGGAACGGTTTCGGATGCCCCGCGGGGAGGGATCTGATCGGCATATCCCTCACCCCACAGGAGGTATCTTTTGGATGGTTGCGTCATCCTGTCCTCTCTCATTTTCCAGCAATCTCCCAGTCCCAGGTTGCTGGGGGTTTGAGTGGCAGGCCCAGCGATTGTTGGATTGCATCGTGACCCAGCAGCCACGGTTTGAACATGCCATCTCGAGATGGGCGATTAGCCAAATTTCTCCAAGAAATTCAGGTTTGTCTGAATTGAGCCTTTGAGAATCACTTATCTCTAGAGTTTAAAAAACTCACCTGTTCCAGGCAGAGGGAGGAGGTGTGGGCTTCCTCCACTGGGCCTCTCAGGCTGCAGATGGGGGTGCAGGCTTCCCCTGCCCAGCTTTTTGGGCGGCGGACTTTCTTCCTCCAGCTCCAGCTGCCAGGTGGTAGCTTCTCCTGCTCTGCTTCTGGGACAGTGGGGACTTTCCCTGCCCGGCTTGTGGCGGTGCGTTTGGCTGCCCCCAGAGGAAAAAAAGAAAACTCGCCACCATCTACGATCCAGCGCCACACTTGGATCCAGTGTGCGCGGCGGAAGCTGAGTTGCACAGCTGACAATGCGGCCAGCCTGTCCCACTCCCGCTGTGTTGTGTGTATTGCACAGTTACTTAACTACATGTCGGCTTCCCCGTTATTGTGGCTGGCTGTGGGCGCAGGTTGGCTTGTAAAGTTGACAGTGCATCTGGCTCCCCACTCCTTCCCTGCTGGGTAATACACGGGGGGGGGGGGGGCAGCTGCACTGTCAGCTGTGCAAGCCAACTTGTGCCCTCACAAACAATCCAAAAACCAACCAGCTCACCCAATCCACTTGTGACGCTCAGAAAAAGAAGATAACCTAAGTCCAGTGAAGTATCCAGCGTCTCCTTTTTCTTAAAAATGTAACTTTTAGTAATTCATATAGAAAATAGTCCAAAGCCAACAGTATGAATCCAAAGTGCAAGATCCAAGATAGGGACCCAGAATCATAAGATGTCCCACATGCGTTTCAGGCACTTATTGGCCCTTAATCATACACCATCATCAGGATTAAGGGCCCGAAACGCATCACCGGGTCCCCGCAGTGGGACATCTTATGGTTCTGGGTCCCTATCTTGGATCTTGCACTTACTTTGGATTCATATTGTTGGCTTTGGACTATTTTTATTTTTAATCTGAATTATTAAAAGTTACTTTTTAAAAAAAGGAGAAGCCCGCCGCTGGACCAGAACGACGGGGAAGCCGGCATGTAGGTAAGTGACTGTGCAATACACACAGCACAGTGGAAGTGGGAGAGGCCGGCCGCACTGTCATCTATGCAAGTTCGCTCCCGCCGCACACATTGTATCTAAGCATGGCGCAGGAACGAGGATGATGGGGAGTTTTTTATTTATTTTCTCTGAGGTGCAGCCCAACCGAGGTGCCAGCACACCCAGCACCCGAGGTGCCAGCACACCCACCTGTAATGCCCTGTGAGTCTCCCACCTTCTGTGAGCTTGTAACCCCCAATCTCCACCGCCGCTTCCGCCTTTAGTCAAGCCCCCGTTCACCAGGATGCGCGATATGCCTCGTCGGCACAAAGGATGCCAGCTTCACAGTCATTCTCTAGAATAGCACAGATAGCGTCACACCCTGTGCAGTACTGGCTTTAAAGGGTGAAGAGGTCAGGGCTGATCTTTATTTAAAGGATGACTGGCCAATAGGAGTAAAGGAAATAGCGTGATAGAGTGATTGGTGCAAATATAACTTAATATGTGTTTGGACAGCCCTGCTCCAGACAGCCGGGTTGTGGGTCCCCGGGACAGGTGAGTTCCTCACACTACCGCCCAAGGTGCCATCACACCCACCACCCGAGGTGCCAGAGAATTCTTAAATCTTATGGCTCTAAGTCATCTTTCTTTATGTATGAAATGCCCGGTCACGAGCCTGTGATCTGATGAAACAGGAGCCTGTGAACAGAATGGCAAGTACGTCAGGATAAACGCATATAGTGATTTATTCTACTCCCATGAAGGGGACAATTGGGGGGAGATGGGCTAATTTAGTTTTGCTTCACTTGTGGGTTTTGGACCGCTGTAAAGGGTCATTAAAGAAAAACTGTTAGTATAGGTGTAATAAGAACACCCAGATGAATTGACCCTCAGACAGGGCCAGGCTTGTGAAGGGATTCTTCCTGGGCTGGGGGAAGAGCAGGCAAGGTATTCAGCTCCTGGGGGAAACGTCAGTAGTGCTCCTGATGACTTTAGGTCCACTTGAAAGTATGCACACATCTGCAGTCCAATGTTCAAACAAAACTTTTCAGTGTGGGAACATTTGTTAAATTAGGCCACACACCCTCATTGAGGGATTGATAGAGATATGGTGTTGAGATATAACAGTTACAACAATAGAAACATTTCAAATGAATCAATTATTGTTGCAGATCTGCATGTTATACCTCAAAGAGGGACAGTCCCTCCAAATCAGCGACACTTGGGAGATATGCAATTCCTTTATTCAGCAGGAGAGAAGATTTGTTCCGGACCCCTGGTACTCAGGGTCCTATACCCATGGCTGGTCCCCACTTGGTACACTCCGGCAAATTCACAGCACAGTTTTCAGCCCTCGACAGCCACGGGGTACGCGCCAGTCTCGGCCCCTCTTCACCATTCCTCACTGCCTGGACATCCAAGGTGGATAATCTGGGATGCTTTTCTTTATCACCCCATGATGACATCTGCCCGATGCTGCTCTTACTTTGCCCCTATCTTACAGGCCTACCCAGCCTTTTCTCTAGGCTTGGGAACCAATCAGCAGCCACTGTCGCATACCTCCCAACTGGCCCTCATTTGGCGGGACGATCCCTCGTCCCCTTGTTGTTCTCGTGTAACATGCAGATCTGCATCAATAAATGGTTAATTTGCCCTTTCAAAGTATTTATGTGTAAATTTTCCACCCTGAAATATTAGGAGGTATGTTGTCAGGATTTCCCTATCTGTTGGGGGGGGGGGGAGTTGGGAGCCTTTACCAGTGCCCTGGGTGGGGTATCAGTTGTCCCTGCCAGGTTCTGGGGGTTGGCACCCGTGCCTTCTTCCTCCTTTCAGACAAAATGTGAGCTTAAGGGTGTCTTGTAAATGTATTTGTTACAAGCATAACATCTATACAGTGTACAATAGACAATTATATACAGATTCAAAATCCTGGTTAGTATTCCCCTGTATCTGGGTTCAATATACTAACAAACTAGTTATATACAGTTGTAGATTCCTGGTTAGTATTCCCCTATATAGGGGTCACATACTTTTCTGTGCCTTATTAGGGCACAGTGGTTGGATTATTTTCCTGGTGTCCTGTTCAGGTCGCTCCATTCTTGACAAGTGGGTTATCTGCCACAAGGTGGCGCAGTTGACTGCAAGATGAAACTTGTGGCTCCTCCCTGCCCATATAAAGGCATCTGTCTCCCTAAGAATCCCCAGAGTTCTCTTGCAGTCGGACTGCGAAGATGGAATGCTATCTCTCTATGGATATCGCAGGCATCCCAAGCCTGTTGGCCACTGCAGCCCTATTCCCATCTGTTTCCGGGACCCATCCTGCCTCCCAGCCCTGGCTGCGGATCAGGTGACGGTAGGAGAATGCTGAGGGTCAGGCGTTCACAGAGCTAGGCTCTGGGCCGCAGACCCTCTCCCAAAGGGTAGCTGGCCATAGGCTAATGGTGAGCCTATTGGGGGGGGGGAACCACCTAGGGACCCCTTATGCCCTTCTGTAGCCCACATGCTTTATTATGGTATGTGCTTATTCATTATGTGTCTTGTGCTTTCTACTTGGTGCTTCACTGTTGCTCTTATACTCACCCTTCGGCACTCTCTTCTCCGACGCTCGCTGCGGGCGCGTACTGCGTGGCGGGGTGTCATCGCGGCGCGGCCCGCCCCTCGAGGTGCTGCCTGGGGCCTGTTCTCGGTGCCACCATTCTCCCTCCTGCCTGCGTGGTGGCACTCGGATCCTCGCCTTCTTCCTTCCGGGGCTCCATCTGTGCTGCGCTGGTCTGCCTGTGTGCTTTCTGTGTCGGCAAACCGATCTTCTTGGTCAGTGAGTCCGGTCTTATATATTTTTATATTCTTGGTACATGCACTGTGTGATGCTCATGTGTGTTCCCCTTGTGTCTTTCAGGCGGGCCCCATTTTCCACTCTGTACTGTGGTTCCTCCCGGTCCCATCCACACCCCCCCCCCCCTCTCGAGTCTCCCCTGGGGATCTTTTAGGGGCTATTATTGGGTATTGTCTGGGTTTGGGCCGTTAGTGCCTTGTAACCCATTTCTTGGCTACTAATCACCATAATGGAGGCTTCTGGGGATGGCGTGCTTGGGGGCCCCTCGAGGCGGGCTAGGCTTTGTCTCTTGTGTGGTACATGCCCTCTGAGCGGTCGCAGCGCTATTTGTGTACCCTGCGCCCAAAGTGTCATTTCAGAACGGGATGGGGCGAGCGCTACTCTCCCCAGTCCTATTTTACCTAGGCCTCGCCGACACCCCCGCGTCTGCATTTAGCTCCCAGTGAGGGGGAAGCCAGCAGGGGATCTCAAACAGACTTGGCGCTCCGAGTGGCCAGTATAGAGCGACAATTATCCTGTCCGGCCGCTGGCAAAGCCATGGGTAAGAATCTGCATTTTGAGCCTGCTTGTTCACTTTTTCCTGATGATGACGATGATTATGAGGCCTTTGGTGGCCGAGACTCCATGGAGGAGGGTGAGTTATTTTATGATTCTGACTCCTCAGGGGACCGCTCGGGTGGCTTTGACAGTGAGCCCGGGTCCCCCTCAGACGAGGACATTTGGGTCCCCGATGACACGGAGAAGTTGTTGTCTGAGGTATTTGAAACCTTGCACATTGTACCCCCGAAGGTGGCCAAAAAGAAGGAGGGGGACCTTTTTCAGCCTGAGAGGCAGCGTCTTGTTTTTCCTGAGCAAGGCCTCTTCTCTAAAATGGTTTTCAAGGAATGGGAGAGGCCCCCGGTCAAAGCCCCTCAGGCATGAGGAGACACCCTCACCCATCCGGGTGGGGGGACGGCTTCTGCTTTTTGCTCATGTCTGGAGACAGCACGTCTCGGATCGGTGGATTCAGGAGGTGGTGTCCTCCGGCTACAAAATGGAGTTGGCAGTTTGGCCGCCCCCAAGATTTCTTCGCGGATCTCCCAGAACCCCTTGACAACGCAGGGCCTAAGAATGGCTGTCGATCGTCTTCTCTTGTCCGGGGTGATTTGTCCTGTGCCTCACCAGGAACGGCGGTCGAGGTTTCTATTCCAACCTGTTCAGGGTACCCCAGAAGGACGGTACTCTGAGGCCTATTTTGGACCTGAAGGGTCCCAACAGGTTTGTCAGATTCAGACATTTTCGCATTGCCCTTACGGTCCGCGGTGAGCTCGCTTCGGCCAGGCGACTTCATGACCACAGTGGACATCAGGGATGCCTACCTGCACATCCCTATATTCCAGGGACATCAGAAGCTCCTGAGATTTGCGCTGGAGGATCAGCACTACCAATTTGTGGCGCTGCCGTTCGGGATCTCCTCAGCCCCCCGGGTGTTCACCAAGGTGCTGGCGGGTGTTATGGCCCAGGGCATTCGTAGTCTTCCCTATTTGAACGACTTGTTGATTGCGGCTCAATCTCTTCAGCGGGCCGAGACCGACACCCAGACGGTGTTGACCACTCTCGAGGAATTCGGCTGGGTGATAAATTATTCCAAGTCCTGGATCACTCCGTCATTGGTGAGGTCCTTCCTGGGCATGACGGACGCCTCTCGGGTCAAGGTGTTCCTCCCCCAGCAGAAGGTGGGTCTTCAGACGCAGGCTCGGGCTTTGCTGTCGTGTCCACACCCATCCATTCATTTGGGGATGAAGCTGGTGGGTCTCATGGTGTCTTGCTTCGAGGCTGTGCCCTTCGCCGAGTTCCACATGAGACCTCTTCAGTTGAATCTCTTGACCGTTTGGGATTGGACACAGGAGTCCCTGGAGCAGGAGTTCTCTCTGTCTCTCCTGGCCAGGCGGTCCCTCTCGTGGTGGTTGGACTCAGGAAATCTTCTAGTGAGCAGGTCCTTTCTGACTCCACGTTGGGAGATTGTCACCACGGACGCCAGTCTGACCGGTTGGGGAGGTTTTTGGCAATCGCTGAAGTTCCAGGGTCAGTGGGGCTCTCAGGAGGCTCGCGTGCCTATCAATCTCCTGGAGCTGAGAGCGATCCGATTCAATCATCAGGGCGGGACTCGGAGCAAGCGAGCCCTCAAGGAGGTGACTCAGATCCTGTCCTGGGCGGAGGAGAATGTTCCCTGCATCTCGGTGGTTTACATCCCCGGGGTGGAGAACCAGGAGACAGACTCTCTGAGCAGGGGGACTTCTCGTCTGGGGAAATGGTCTCTCAGCAACAAGATCTTTCACGCTCTGTGTCGCCGCTGGGGTCAGCCAGATGTGGATCTGTTTGCGTCCTGACACAATCACAAGCTTCCAAGGTTCGTCTCCCTGTCAAGAGATCCTCCGGCCTTCGCCACGGACGCTCTGGCAATTCCTTGGACAGAGTTCCGACTCCTTTACGCCTTTCCTCCGTTTCCATTCCTGGGTCAAGTGCTGTGCAAGATAGCCCAGGAGGGGGTGCCAACCATTCTGGTGGTTCCTCGTTGGCCTAGGTGGTTTTGGTTCGCATACATTAGACTTGATTCAGAGAGACAAAAAAAGACTTTCGTTTTTGTGCCGATCTGTTTTTTTTTTTTTTTTAATGTTCCCGCTCTCGTATGAGTGTAAGAGCGATTCTATGCATGCATTGCAAGCCTTCTGTAAAGTTTTTGTCCGTTCGTACGGCAGAGTACGAGTACGAGGATGTAATTTTCCAGCGTGACTTTTCCATTTCATTTTCTCATGTTACAACGTAGGATTTAGTTTTTGCCCTTTTTCCATCATCTCCTCCCACGAATCCTTTATGTTTCCCTTTTTCAATAAATAATCGTCCGGACGTAAATCCTTACGATCTTGCGCCTGCGCACTACAAACTTAACTCATTAAAGTGCTCGTCTACATATTTGTGTCACTCACTTCTGCTACAATGCTTAGCTAAATCACTTTGCGCTTTCCTACATCTTCTATTTTTCACCCCTAAAACGGACCCAAACCACTTTGCGGTTAGGTTCTTCTTCCATTTTTCACCCCTAAAACTGACCCAAATCACTTCGCGGTCATGTGAATATTCATCTCTAAATATTTCTGGGCCCATTAGTTTTGTGTTAATGTATTTTGTAAATGAAATGACACTGAAACTTTTATTATTAATTTTTTTAATACCAAATGCCATTTTTGTTTGGCCTTTTTTTTGTAAATGTTTTTTTTTTAAATGTTACTTTTTTTTCTTCATAAAATATAAAATATTAAAAATATTTACAAAATTTACAATTTTTACAACTATAAAAAACTAAACACATAGCAATGGCAGGCCACAGAACACTATTCCTCATCTGTCGTCCCCAACGAGTCGCGCAGCTCCTGCATCTTGCTCACCAACTGAAGGACCCTGACACTCAGTTGTGCCACTCTGGCATGTGTGGTCCCTGTTAAAAAACGTAAATTAAATTATTGGTATAACCTTGTTGGGGTCATACTGCAGTGCCCCCCCCCCCCCCTGTATGGTCCAAACACCTAAATCTGGACTTCAAAAGCCCGAAGGCCCTCGCCACCACAGCCCAGGTTATGCATAGGGCCCGATTATAGAACTCCTGGCCCGCATTCTGCAGGCAAAGAACAGGCGTCAGGGGCAAGGGCAGGAGCGGATATCCAGAATCCCCTGAAAGAATTTAAAAATACTAACAAAAAATACACATTCTAAGCAACAATATTGTTTAACATGTCATCAAGGGCTAAAAACAGCCATAGGTTAAGACATGAGTCATCAACTATATTCATTGCCATACAGTGAAAACGGATTGATGGAATGTGAGCAAACTTACCCAGGAGCCATCCACCAGATAATTCTCCTGACGAAATAAGCCGGAGCTCCGCAATATATAAGCATCATGGGACGACCCTGGATGCCCTGCAAGAACACTGAGGAATCGCATATCTGGACCAAACACTGCTTGTATGTTGTGCGAGTGGCACATCTTGCGGTTCCTGCAACCAAATATAAAATAATTACACAAAGCAAAGGTAACCAACTAAAACAATAACTCCTACAAACAAAAACAAGATTCAAGTTCAACAATACAAATATAATTCACAAAGGACATACCGTATATACTCGAGTATAGGCCGACCCGAATATAAGCCGAGGCACCTAATTTTACCCCAAAAACCTGGAAAAAGTTATTGACCCGAGTATAAGCCGAGGCACACAACACAGCACACAATACAGCACACATACACACACAAGGCACACACGGCACACAACACAGCACACAATACAGCACACAATACAGCACACATACACACACAAGGCACACACAGCACACAACACAGCACACAATACAGCACACAATACAGCACACAATACACACACAAGGCACACACAGCACACAACACAGCACACATACACACACAGCACACATACACACACAGCACACATACAATGCACACAACACACACACTCACCAGTTCAGCTCCTGCAGGATCTTCAGCGAGGCTCCTTCCAGCGACGGTGCGGGAGAGAGGACGGCGCGGGACGACGGCATGGGTCCGCAGGGCAGAAGAGCCGCCTCAGAGGCTTCAGAACTCGGCGGGGAGATCAGTACACCCAGCGCGAGGTGGGTGTACCAAGATGGCGGCCGGCGCGCTCCGCGCCGCCACGTCACGTCGCGTCACTGAGGCCCGGGCCGCCATCTTGGTACACCCACCTCGCGCTGGGTGTACTGATCTCCCCGCCGAGTTCTGAAGCCTCGGCGTCTCGTCTGCCGCCTCGGAGGCTCTTCTGCCCTCGCTCAGGTAAGTCTGACTCGAGTATAAGCCGAGGCTGCTTTTTTCAGCCCAAAAAGTGGGCTGAAAAACTCGGCTTATACTCGAGTATATACGGTAAGTCTAAAAAAAATAGCAATTATATGGATGTGTGGGAAAATAAAGGTTTACATGCTAAGGAATAATTAAGGTCAGCATTAAAATGCTTCTATAAGGCATACATGAAATGTATTGATTCAGGTATGCATTGCTATACAATTTATGGCCTTGGCCATGCTGATACATGCAAAGTCTTGGAGCTAAAGGCGTGCAGACTACTCCACATAGCCGCAAAACATGTTCAACAATAGCAATCCGAGGCCTTAGAGGTAAGTGGATCGCAAATGAAACGGTTTAATAGGGTGGTGGTCCCTCGGCAATCAGCTCTCTGAATCAGACGCAAGCCCATCCCAACAACGTAAGTTATCTGAACGAACGCAAAATATCAGATTTTGATGGGAAAATGATCCGAACTAACGCAAATTATCTGATTTTGTTTCGTTCTTCGAAAGCGCATATACGAAAGCGCTCGAACGTTCGCACGAATGGAAAATGAACGAAAAAAACAAAAAAAATTACTAACACACACAAAAACTTTCACAGACAGCTATGGAAGTCCAGACGAATGTGCCTCTGAATCAAGCCTATTGTTCAGATGTCAGTGGATCGCTACGTCATGCACAACGATCCAGGGTTTCTCACCCAGGGGCTGTTACGCTACCCCAATTTACAAACACTGGCTTTGATGGCTTGGCAACTGAAACTTCCATTTTGACAGAGAAAGGGCTGTCTGCACCGGTCGTGCGTACCATGATTCAGGCTCGGAAGAAATCCTCCTCCATGATCTATTACAGAGTCTGGCACACTTACATTGCCTGTTGTGAGTCCAGGTGTCTTCCCTGTCGCACATTCTCTTTTTCAAGGATTTTGAAGTTCTTACAACATGGATTGGACTCGGGTCTCCAGCTGAGTACCCAGGTTTCGGCCTTGGCAATTTTTTCCAAAGATCCTTCGCCAATCATAGACTCATCAAGACTTTTTTCCAAGGAGTTACTCATGTACCTCCACCGCGTAAGCCTGATACTGGTGTGGGATTTGAATTTGGTGCTTTCTGCTCTCCAGGCTCCTCCCTTTGAGCTCTTGTGCAACGCTGCTTTATCCATTCTGACTCTAAAGGTGGTCTTTTTGGTAGCTATCACCTCGGTGCGTCGCGTTTTAGAGCTGGCGGCGCTTTGTATTAAGCCTCCTTACTTTGAGCGGCATCAGGATGAGGTGGTCTTTCGACTTAAACCGGACTTTCTGCCTAAGGTTGTTTCTGCCTTTCATCTCAATGAAGACATTGTCTTGCCTTCCTTGTGTCCTGCGCCTTCTAATTCTAAGGGCTACTACCTTGTTGCTACGAAGTCCTTCAGGAAGTCAGATTCTCTTTTTGTCCTTCCTGACGGGCCTAGGAAGGGCTTGCCTCCAGCCAAATCCACTCTTAGCAGGTGGATCAGACAGGCGGTGGTGCAAGCGTATTCTGCCAAGGGGAAGGAACCCACTTTTCGGATCACTGCTCACTACCAGGGCTATTGGAGCCTCTTGGGCTTTTCAGCACCAGGCTTTGGTTGAACAGGTTTGTAAGGCCGCTACTTGGTCTTCAGTTCATATGTTTACAAAGTTTTACAAGATTGATGTTAGAGCCTTAGCTGATGCTGTTTTTGGCCGTAAGGTGCTTCAGGCGGTAGTGTCATGAACTACACGCTGTTGCTCACTGGGGATCCCACCCTTCTTTTGGACACTGCTTTTGGATATCCCACTTGTCAAGAATGGAGCGACCCGAACAGGACACCAGGAAAAATGCAATTCTGTGAGTACTCACCTGTAGAATTGATTTTGGTGGTGTTCTGTTTGGGTCGCTCCATCCCACCCTTGTTCTGTTATCCTCTTTTGCCTGTTATGGTGATTATTGTTGTGTTACTTTTTTCTTGAGAGTGTTCATTTTGAGGCTGTGTGAAGTAACATGGTCTCTGACCTCCCGGCATGTCTCTCTTTTTACTGCTTTTCAACCACTGGGGATTCTTAGGGAGACAGATGCCTTTATATGGGCCTGGAGGAGCCACAAGTTTCATCTTGCAGTCAACTGCGCCACCTTGTGGCGGATAACCCACTTGTCAAGAATGGAGCGACCCGAACAGGACACCACCAAAATCAATTCTACAGGCGAGTACTCACAGAATTGCATTATTCAGTCCTTATCTTATTTTACAGGTTTGATACCCTGTTTGTAGCAAGTGATTGACCCTAAGACAACCAATTTTAAATCTCCCTCCCTTCCCAGCTCCCTACCTCCCTCTTATTTTTCCCTGTCTGTGCCTGTACTGTCCTTTCTATGCAATGACGGTGACACCTAGAGTCTGGAAAGCCTCAATGCTGTCCCTATAACGCAAGTCTAAACTACTGTATTTTTCGCCCTATAAGATGCGTTCTTATTTCCCCCCAAAAATGGGGGGAAAATGTCCATGCGTCTTAACGGGCAAATGTAAAAAAAACTCAAAAACTTACATTCCCTCGATCCTCCGCAGCCTCGGTAGTCGCCGCTTCCTTCATCTGGTTCCGGCTCCTGGGTAGGGCGTGGCCTGTGACGCTGACAGGAGTCGCAGGCCACGACCACCCAGAAGCTGGAACCGGCTCACTGTGAACTTGCGGCTGACTGCCTCTTTCGCAGCTCCCTGCCACCTCTTACAGAGTCATGCTGGTAGGAGTCACAGGCCACACCCACCTCGGCCGATATCGCCTCGCTGTGATCTTGCGGCTGGCTGCCGCTCCCTGCCACCGTTCCCCACCACCTCTTACAATCTTACATAGGCGGTGGGGAGCGACAGACAGCCGCAAGTTCACAGCGGACCCGCTGCGGCAGGAAGCTGCAAGAACGCAGAGGAATACAAGGTAAGTTTGCCGCACACTGCCTGTAATGTGGACCTGTAATGTGGGATGCCGCACACTGCCTCTAATGTGGGATGCCTCTCACTGCCTGTAATGTGGGATCTGTATTGGTGTGATCAGGGGGAATTCTGCACACTGTATATAATGGGGTTATTGGGAGGGGGTATTTTAGCACTTCATTTGGTCCAGAATATTTATTTCTAAATTTTCTTTTCCAAATCCAGCGTCTTATAGAGCGAAAAATATGGTAACTATTCCTAAATTGTATTTAACAATTTTAACTAGGGCAATGGCTAATCCACCCCCGTGTCCTTCATCTGCCTTCTCCATTAGAGCCCTTCTACCGCCACCTCCTCCTCTAAGTCCAGAGGCCGGTGTCTCCAGAACTACGCTGGGGTCCCAAAAACTACCTGTGTGGCCACCACTGCAGTGTTTTTATTGATGTTCACAAACAAAAGTATACTGCATTGCTTTGTACCCATGTGTGTACCTTGCATTGCAGTGGACATGTACAGTGGCAAATAGCCCCTAGGCTGTGGAGCATTTCAAATCAGGATGCCCCTGAGGGCAGGGTCAGCGCCAGCACAGGGCAAACCTGGGCAATTGCCAGGGCCCCTGGCATCTTCAGGGGCCACTCAGGCTCACACTTGGCCATGGTATTATTTTACAGCGGACCCGAATGCCGGGTGCTGTGTGCAGACCTGCTTATGCTGCTGGCCTCAGTAACGGGCTGATCAGCAACAATAGAGAAGGTAATTGATGGAAGTTCAGAAGGTGGCAAGAACCAGGTGACAACTGACAAGGACTGGAGGGCGATTAGCAGCAGGAGATGACCCATTTGTGGCAGCGAAGCTGAAAGGTGACATCATGTGACTCATTACTTTGGGGCCCACTAAGACTCTCTTGCCCAAGGGCCCCAACAAACCTGGAGCCGACCCTGCCTGAGGAGGAGACATAAGAGACACCCAAGCTGACCTAACCTGGCTCTGCAGGTACCCCTGCCCTATTACCCGCATCCCCAATGGCCAGGGGGGTGAGGGTAATAGGGGGAACTGGCCATAGGGAGACCCAGGCAAATGCCTGTGTTTATTAACACTCCTATCCAATATCGGCCCTCATCCAATCTCAGCCCTCATCCTCGGTTTAATAACACTCCATCCAATCTCAGCCTCATCCTGGGTTTTCCCAGGGCACCCCAATAGGGGATTCCCAGCTATGTAAAACCCCCCAGATCGCCAAGCTCAACTCACCTCTTCCCGGTTCTACGGTCCATGCGCGGTCGCTCGTCCAGTCTGAGCCGCTGACTTCATGCTGTCTAAGCTAGCGTCTAAGGCCAGCGTTCGGAACGCGCTGGTGGCCGCATCCCTGCTACCCTCTTAACAGGGAGCATGCCCGCGTGGGCTGTTCACAAATGCCTGGTGCCCTGCTGGAGGGATGGCTGGGAAGCAGCTGTGGCTCGCCCATGCGCCGTTGGGCCGGGAAACAAGGTAAGTGAACAGGGTGACCTGGGGGGTTTCACACAACGGGGCATCACGATTTTGGGTCCACTTTAATGAAAAGCCCAAACCTTTCAAAAAACTATTTTCCAGCATCTAAAACTCCAGCATTTTGTCACAGAAGCAGGAGAGGAGGGGGGGGGGGGTAAGTGCAGGGAACAGAGCAGAGCTAGGGTCAGAAAAAGGACAGCAATCCCAGAATGCAGAGCGGCACAGTTAGAAGATACTTCCTGTTTGCAGGAAGCCTGAGACTCCATGAGCCGCCATCTTGGATGTTCAGAAAGGCTTAGAAAATGCAGTAGATGTAGGTAGGATGATTTTTAATGTGAGCAATCTGTACAGGGGGTGGGGGGGATATATAAGATAGGCTTTATTCAGGATAAAGATCCGCTTTAAAGATAGAAATATTCACACCAGAAAAATAAATCTTTATTGGTCTAAATTTGACCAATACATGTACCTCCAGACCAATACTTACCCTCCTCCACTGGTAGGATTCTGACTATTTCTGCTAGTGTTTGAGACAATGGGGAACAATAGACCCCTATTTGTGTTCTATAGCTGCCCCACCACTACAGGAGTTTCCCCCAGTGACAGCTCTTTTTTGCTCAAGAGGCGGGGCCTCTGAGTATGCGCATCACTGGAGGGCGGGGCATGGAGGGGTTTCCCAGTGAATTTCCCCCATGCTCTGCCCTCCAGTGATGCGCCATTCCCCACTCCCTGGAGCTCTGATTGGACTGTTCAGCATCCCAAATCTGAACATTGAATTTCAGGAGTTCGGTACAAACTCTGAACACAGTTCGGGTTTGCTCATGCCTATTGAACACGCAAAACAATTTTGTCCAAAAAAAATTGTTCTAATCTTATCTAAAAAAAATCATTTTTTTTTAAGTTTGAAAAAACAGGGGTTGCTGATTTTTTGAGAAGTATTGGGACAGAAATATTTTATAGTATTTTATTGTGTTGTTCGAGTAAAAAAGCTCACTCAGATGTAAGCAGGGGCAGACTGGCCTTAGGCATACCTCCCACGTGTCCCTAATTTGGAGGGACTGTCCCTCTTTGGAGCCCATGTCCCCCTGTCACTCGTTGTTCTCATTTGTCCCTCTGTGAGGTGTAACATGCAGATCTGCAGCAATAAATAATTAATGTGCCTATTCAAAGTGTTTATATTGTTGTAACTGTTACAATCTATCTCCTAGCCATCCCTCAATGAGGGGACGTGGCTTAATTTAACAATTATCCCTCTTTCTCACCCTGAACTCCATCCCTAGTACCCTAGTTACCTGATCATCGATCCATGCACGGGGTTGCAGCCAGTCAGCGCAATCGGCACCATTCGACTTCTCTCTCCAGCTGAGGGCCAGATGGACCCAAGCACGCCTACGGCCACATTCCCGCTGGCTGGAGGTATGCCTGCCCTGGCCATTCACAAATGCCTGGTGTTGGATATACCTGGCTAACGTTATAGTGGAGCGTGCCTGTGAACCACGCATGGGCTGTTGGATCGGCGGATAGCTCTTATTGGGGACTCAACGGTTTTATCCCGGGTTTTGTTCCCTGTCCCGGGGGTATCCCGAATTTGGATGTCCCACTGTGGAAAATGCCCCAGAACGCCTGGAACAACTCGCCTCTTCCCGCTCCTATGGCACATGCACGGCCTCTCGTTTATGACAACTGGAGTGAGCTTCCACCGGTTTTCTCCCCCTTTGAGTTGGTCTGTGGTTGTCACCACCCAGGGTCTACTTGACACAACTAAAGAGTCACGGCAGACAGATGCTGAAAGTGGACTTGCTGTACTGTGGACTCTATATCTGGTAAGAGAACTATTCTTTATGTTGGGATTAAACCCGGATGGAAATCATTTTTGTTACCGTGTGTGCTGCACTCTTTGTTACACGCTGAACTAAAGCGAATTTCTTTCAATAAACTGTATATTCAATAAACTGTTTTTCCAGAGTTTTTCATTGCTGTTAGCAACACTGATCTCTGACAGTAGCTAATGTATTTCTATACAAATAAGAGAAGTAATCTTTAGTGACATTTTCACTTTAATAAGCTTGAAAGTAGACCAAAACCCAGGATTTTGACTATCCTGGGTTTTGGTCCTTGCCCCCGCTGCGTTAAACCCCACTGATTGCCAATGCTAACTCACCTCTTCCCAGGCTTACGGCGCATGCGCAGCCGCTCGTCCAGTCAGCACGCTCGGATTCGCTGAAGGCCAGTGGCTCTGAGGTCGCTGACGGCCGCATCCCCCGCTTCCCTCTAACAGGGAGTGTGCCTGTGCTGCCATTCACAAATGCCTGGCACGGGCCCTGCTAGAGAGATAGCGGGGATGCAGCTTGCGCATGTGCCATTGGACCGGGAACTAAGGTAAGTGTATGTGGTGGCCTGGGGGGGGGTTTCACACAGCGGGGCATCCTGATTTTGGATGCCTCGGGGGGGGGGGGAATTTATCGGCTTGGGTTTTGGTCCACTTTAACTGCAAAAGAAAGTAACAACTCTATAGTACAGCCTGTGGATGAAGGCAATGACTAAATGTTTGTCATAAAACTGTTGTAGGTGTCCAAATACTTTTGTCCCTGCCATGTGCTCGATTCTGTTTAGAGATTCCAGCCACCTGGCACCTTGTTAAACGAGAATCACAATCATTATAAATCCGGCATATCATTTCTGACCTTTGCAGAGTTTGTATTCTGCTGGCAAATCACCGACACAGCGGGTAAGCTATGCTGTTTTTTACCTCAGAAGGCGGAGGGGAGGGGCCCTCCCCTCACGCTCTTCTGTCAGGGGCGGGACCGGGCCTCTTGGACTGAAACGTTGTGAGGTTTTTCTTTCCTTCATTTTAACTGCTCTGGATGATTCATTGATGATGAACAGCAGGGCCTCTGCTCTTATGGTTACCATTAGGCGTTCAATTTGGTTGCGCCAGTGGGCGGCCGATTTTGGGTCTAAGAAGTCTCTGACGTCTCTTCCCTTTGTTGGTCTAAGGCTTTTTGGAGAAAAATTGGACTCAGTAGCTAAAGGTGGAAAATTACCTCAACGTAGGAAGCAACGTCGCCCCTTCCGAGGGGCGGCTTCCTTCACCCCTTCCTTTCGGGGAGCTAGAGCGGGAAGAGGTTTTGCCTTCCCTTCTACAAGAGGAGACTCCTGGAACAGGGGCAGAGGTCGTGCCCGTTCAGGATACAGTTGGGGTTCAAAACCCAAGCCCGCTCAACAATGAGGGGGCGCCCTCACCCGCGCGGGTGGGGGGACGGCTGCGACACTTCTCCCAAGTCTGGATTCGGGAGGTCTCGGACAGATGGATCAGGGAAGTGGTGTCTTCCGGTTACATGCTGGAGTTCGAGTCCTGCCCCCCCCCCCTGCGTTTCCTCAGGTCTCGGGTGTCCCCGGACGTACAAGCTGCATTGCAGCTCCGGGCGGCGGTATCGAGTCTTCTAGAAATGGCGGTCATTAGAACGGGGTCGGGGTTTTTACTCAAATCTGTTCACGGTTCCCAAAAAGGATGGCTCCGTGCGGCCCATCCTGGACCTAAAGATTCTCAACAAATTTGTCAGGCTGCGAAAATTTCGCATGGAAACGTTGCGTTCCGCTATCCACTCTCTTCGTCAGGGGGACTTCATGACGTCCATAGATATCCAGGACGCTTACCTCCATGTTCCCATTTTTCCCGCGCACCAGAGGTTCCTAAGGTTCGCTCTGGAGGATCGGCACTTCCAATTTGTAGCTCTTCCCTTCGGTCTCACCACAGCTCCAAGGGTTTTCACCAAGGTACTTGCTGGGGTAATGGCTCTTCTCAGAGCTCAAGGAATTCGCATAGTGCCATATCTGGACGATCTCCTCATATTGGCATCGTCATTCAGCCAAGCGGAATTGGACACCAGGACGGTTCTATCCACTCTGGAGAGATTCGGCTGGGTGATCAACTACCCCAAGTCCTCCCTCCACCCGTCCAGGTTAATATCCTTTCTGGGGATGTCTCTGGATACAGATCAGGCCAGAGTGTTCCTTCCTCAGTCCAAGGTTCTTCTGATTCAGGAGTTGGTTCGGTCGCTTATGTCCATTCCTCGACCGTCCATCCGGCTAGGGATGAGACTGGTGGGCTTGATGGTGGCCTCCTTCGAGGCAGTTCCCTTTGCTCAGTTTCACACAAGGACACTACAGCTCCATCTGTTGTCGGTCTGGAACAGGTCTCCTCAGTCGCTGGATCAATTCTTTCAGATGTCCCCCCGGGTTCGCCGCTCGCTTCAGTGGTGGCTGAACTCAACCAACCTGTTGAAGGGCAGATCCTTTCGGACTCCCCAGTGGGAGATAGTCACCACGGATGCCAGCCTCTCGGGACGGGGGGGGCTTCTGGAAGGATCTGCAATTTCAGGGTTTGTGGGGTCCCCTGGAAGCCCACGAGCCTATCAATGTTCTGGAATTGAGGGCCATCAGGATGGTTCTTTGTCATTTAACTCATCAACTGCGAGGTTTGCCGGTCCAGGTCCGGTTGGACAATCGGACGACGGTGGCCTACATCAAAGCTATATCGTATGCCGCCGCACACCAATCGAGCATAGGAGAGGGGGTGCACGGTTAGCGGTGACACCGCAAATCCAGAAATCGAGAGAAAACCAGCACTCCAGTAGTAAGCACAAATAGAACTATATTAGTGAGTTTCAATCCAATCCAACGTTTCGGGGGTTACAGCAGGCCCCCTTCATCAGGGTCAACACACAACAAGTGGCACACAGACACAGCACATTATATATACATGAGTAACCAATAGCAGAGTCAGAAAAGCCCACCTGACGTCAGAGGGACGTCACAGCGGTGCCTGCTGTCAGAACTGACAGTGGCATCTTATAATAAACACATCAAACAGATAATAATCAAAAATACTCACTGGCAGAGCCCCCCAAGGCAAAAACCGCTGTGCTGCACTACTTGTATGGCAGCAGCAGCTGGTAACACACTCATACTGGCAGGCTGGAGGCCTGGCCTGGCCAGGCTGTTTTCCTAGCAACCAGCCTGCCAGTATGAGTGTGTTACCAGCTGATGCTGCCATACAAGTAGTGCAGCACAGCGGTTTTTGCCTGGGGGGGCTCTGCCAGTGAGTATTTTTGATTATTATCTGTTTGATGTGTTTATTATAAGATGCCACTGTCAGTTCTGACAGCAGGCACCGCTGTGACGTCCCTCTGACGTCAGGTGGGCTTTTCTGACTCTGCTATTGGTTACTCATGTATATATAATGTGCTGTGTCTGTGTGCCACTTGTTGTGTGTTGACCCTGATGAAGGGGGCCTGCTGTAACCCCCGAAACGTTGGATTGGATTGAAACTCACTAATATAGTTCTATTTGTGCTTACTACTGGAGTGCTGGTTTTCTCTCGATTGGTGGCCTACATCAATCACCAGGGAGGCACCCGCAGCAGGAATGCCCTCAAGGAAGTGTCTCTGATTCTGGACTGGGCGGAGAGCCATGTCCCGTGCATCTCAGCAGTTTACATCCCGGGAGTGGAGAATGCGGAGGCGGACTCTCTGGGGGAGTGGTCTCTCAATCCCAAGGTTTTTCACTCAATTTGTCGCAGGTGGGGGTCACCGGCGGTGGACCTCTTTGCCTCCCGTCACAATCACAAACTTCCGTCATTTGTGTCTCTGGCGAAGGATCCTCTGGCCCTTGCGACGGATGCCATGTCTCTGAACTGGAGGGATCTGGGGTTTCTGTACCTGTTCCCTCCGTTTCCCATGGTGGCCAGAGTAGTGCGCAAGCTTGCTCTGGAGAGAGCACCAGCAATCCTGGTGGCTCCAAGGTGGCCAAGACAGGTCTGGTTCGCAGACGTGGTAAGGTTGGCAGAAGATCAGTTCGTTCTGCCCCTGCTGCCAGATCTACTCTACTTCGTTACCCGAATTTACCAACGCTGGCTTTGACGGCGTGGCTGCTGAAACCTCCATCTTGAAGGAGGAAGGTCTTTCGGATGCTGTGATTCTGACTCTTATTAGTGCTAGGAAAAGGTCCTCATCGTCGGTGTACTATAGGACTTGGAGGTCTTATATTGATTGGTGTGAAACCAGGGCCTTCCCTTGTAGGGAATTCTCTATTTCTAGAATTTTGGAGTTCTTGCAACATGGTCTGGACCTAGGGCTCCAACTCAGTACTCTGAAGGGACAGGTGTCTGCCCTGGCGGTGTTTTTCCAAAAGCCTTTTGCGCTTCATCCTTTGGTTAAAACCTTTTTCCAGGGGGCCTCCTAGGAAGCCTCTGATTCCAGTTTGGGATTTGAACTTGGTTCTTTCTGCACTTCAGGGTCCCCCCTTTGAGCCTTTTCATGATATTCCTTTGTCTTCCCTTACGCAGAAGGTAGCCTTTTTGGTAGCTATCACTTCCGTTAGACGTGTTTCTGAGTTGGCGGCTCTGTCTATTCAAGCTCCATATTTTGAAAGACATCAGGACAAAGTGGTTTTCCGTTTTAAGACGGACTTCCTTCCTTAGGTGGTTTCGTCCTTTCATTTAAATCAGGATATTGTTCTGCCCTCTCTGTGTCCTAATCCCAGCAATGACAAGGAGAGGGCCCTACATTCTTTGGATGTGGTTCGGGTTGTGAAGTATTATTTGGTGGTAACGTCTGCCTTTCGCAAGACTGATGCATTTTTCGTGGTGCCATTTGGGCCCAAGAAGGGTCTAGCACCCACAAAGTCTACCATCAGCAGGTGGATTCGTCAGGCCATTGTCGGGGCCTATTCTGCTAAGGGGAGAGATCCACCCTTTCGTGTTACAGCTCATTCTACTTGTGCGGTTGGAGCTTCCTGGGCTTTTCAGCACCAGGCCTCTGTTGAACAAGTTTGCAAGGCCGCTACCTGGTCTTCTGTTCACACTTTTTCCAAGTTTTACAAGGTTGATGTTCGGGCCTCAGCGGATGCTGTTTTTGGCCGCAAAGTTCTGCAGGCTGCAGTAGTTTAAGTTGTGCTTTTTGCCTTGTTTGGATCCCCACCCCTTATGGACACTGCTTTTGGATGTCCCACAGGTTATGAATATCTTGAAGCGGGGTGTGTGACATACTTAGAATAATACCATTTTGTGAATACTCACCTTGTAAAATGGGTATTATAAGTATGTCACACACCCCGCTTCAACCCGCCCTTTTGTATCCTGGATCCTTCATTTTGTGAACTTTGCATTGTTATGACTTATGTTTGGCTCTTCCTGGTCCCTTACCTTACTGCTTTCTTTATACTGGGTAATGAGTGGGAGGTCCCAGGTATTTATGGACCGGGAGGGGCTTACTTTCCTCCAATCATCTCTGCAGATCGCCCTCTTCAGGTCAGTATACCCACAGGTTATGAATATCTTGAAGCGGGGTGTGTGACATACTTATAATACCCATTTTACAAGGTGAGTATTCACAAAATGGTATTTTTACGGTGTACAGCACGGCTTGCTTCATTTCAATTCTTCACATTTGGGTAATCCGCCACAAGGTGGCGTAGTTGACTGCAGAAAGACTTGTGACTCCTCCCTGCCCATAAAAAGGAAGGAATTACCCAGAGACTCCAGTGTTTGAAAAGCAGTAATGCAAGAAGCCGGGAGGCAAGACCATGTTAACAAAAGAACACAGCCCCACTAAAAGAAATCTCTCAATAAAATCACCATAACAAGGCAAAAGAGGATAACGATAACAAGGGAGGGATGAAGCAAGCCGTGCTGTACACCGTAAAAACAATTCTACAGGTGAGTAATCACAGAATTGTATTTTTCCTGGTGTACAGCACGGCTTGCTTCATTTCAATTCTTCACATTTGGGACATCCAACAGCAGTGTCCATGAAGAAGGGTGGGATCCCCAGTGAGCAAAGGCAGGCAGTTCAAACCACTACCGCCTGATGCACCTTGCGTCCAAAAACAGCATCAGCGGAGGCCCTAACATCAACTTTGTAAAACTTGGAAAAAGTATGAACTGAAGACCAAGTAGCGGCCTTACAAACCTGTTCAACAGAAGCCTGGTGCTGAAACGCCCAAGAGGCACCAATAGCCCTAGTGGAGTGAGCTGTAACACGGAAAGGGGGTTCCTTCCCCTTGGCAGAATACGCTTGTACCACCGCCTGTCTGATCCACTTGCTGATAGTGGGTTTGGCCGGAAGCAAGCCCTTCCTAGTTCCAGCAGGAAGGACGAACAGAGAATCAGACTTCCGAAAGGACTCGGTGGCAACTAAATAAAATTTGAGAGCCCTGACCACATCCAGGGAATGAAGGGTCCGTTCCCTAGAATTAGAAGGAGCAGGACACAAGGAAGGCAAGACAATGTCCTCATTGAGATGAAAGGCAGATACAACCTTAGGCAAATATTCCGGTTTAAGATGGAATACCACCTTATCCTGATGCTGCTCAAAGTAAGGAGGTTTAATGGAAAGCACCGCCAGCTCTGAGTGATAGCAACAAAAAAGGCCAACTTAAGAATCAGAATGGGAAGAGCAGCATTGCACAGAGGCTCGAAGGGGGGACCCTGGAGAGCAGAAAGCACCAAGTTCAAATCCCACACCGGTATCAAATGCTTACGCGGTGGACGTACATGAATAACTCCCCAGACTCGCACCAGGCAATGTAAGCATGCCAAACCCTATAGTAAATCATAGAAGAGAACTTCCGAGCCTGAATCATAGTATTGACGACCAAAACCGGCAATCCCCTATTTATCAGTATGGAGGTTTCAGCAGCCAAGCCGTTAAAGCCAGCGTTGGTAAATTAGGATGGCACAGCTGTCCCTGAGTGAGTAGCCCTGGATCGTCAGGCATGACGAACTGATCCACCGCCATCTGGACGACGTCCGCAAACCATACCCTCCTCGGCCAGCGGGGGGCCACCAAGATGGTCAGTACCCCCTCCTGAGCTATCTTGCGCAGCACCCGACCCAGGAGAGAAAAGGGAGGAAATGCATAGAGGAGTCGAAACTCCGTCCAGGGAATTGCTAGCGCGTCCGCGGGGAAGGCTAGAGGATCTCTTGACAGAGAGACGAATCTTGGAAACTTGTAAATGTGACGTGACGCAAACAAGTCCACGTCCGGCTGAACCCAACGGCGACACAGGGCATGAAAGATCTTGTTGTCGAGGGACCATTGCCCTAGACGAGACGTCCCCCTGCTCAGGGAGTCCGCCTCCTGGTTCTCCACCCCTGGGATGTAAACCACTGAGATGCAGGGAACATTCTCCTCCTCTCAAGACAATATCAGGGACACCTCCTCGAGGGCTCGTTTGCTCCAAGTCCCGCCCTGATGATTGATGTAAGCGACAGCCATCTGATTGTCTGAGCGGACCAGGACCGCACGACCCCGTAAGTGGAGAGTCAACTGGAAGAGAACCAACCTGATCGCTCTCAGTTCAAGGAGATTGATGGGCGTGTGAGCCTCCTGAGGGCCCCACTGGCCCTGGAACTGCAGCGATCGCCAAAACCCTCCCCAACCGATCAGACTGGCGTCCGTGGTGACAATCTCCCAGCACCTGGGCAGAAAGGACCTGGCCGCTAGAAGATTCCTCGAGTCCAACCACCACGAGAGGGACTTTCTGGCCAGATGGGACAGGGCAAATTCCTGCTCCAGGGACTCCTGTGTCCGATCCCAAATGGTCAAGAGGTTCAACTGAAGAGGTCTCATGTGGAACCAGAGCAAAAGGTACCGCCTCGAAGCAAGACACCATGAGTCCCACCAACTGCATCCCCAGACCGATGGAGGGAAGAGGACACGACAGCAGGGCTCGCACCTGCATCTTAAGGCCCTCCACCTTCTGCTGAGGAAGAAACACCTCAAGCCCAAGAAAGACCTCACCAAAGACGGAGTGAGCGAAGACTTGGGATAATTGATTACCCAACCGAAGGACTCGAGGGTGGACACAACCACCTGAGTATCCCCCTTCAGCCTGAAGAAAAGATTGAGCAGCAATCAACAGGTCGTGCAGGTAAAGAAGAATGCGAATGCCCTGGCTCCTCAGGAGGGCCATGACACCCGCCAGCACCTTGGTGAACACCCGAGGGGCCGAGGTGATACCGAGCAGCAAGGCCACAAACTGGTAGTGTTGATCCCCCAGAGCGAATCTCAGGAACCTCTGATGTCCCAGGAAGATAGGGACGTGCAGGTAGGCATCCTTGATATCCACCGTGGTCATGAAGGGAGCTCACCGCCGACCGTAAGGTCTCCATGGAAATGCTTGAACCTGACAAATTTGTTGAGACCCTTTAGATCCAAGATGGGTCTCAGTGAGCTGTCCTTCTTGGGCACCGTGAACAGATTGTAATAGAACCTCCGACCCCGTTCTTGAAGAGACACCAGGCAAACCACTCCAGATGACAGAAGATGTTGGACGGCCAACCTCAGGCCCTGCGCCTTCACAGGATTTTGGGAGATCCGGGACCGGAGGAATCTTGGGGGCGGCCAAGCTGCTAGCTCTATCTTGTAACCGTAGGACACCACCTCCTGAATCCACCGATCCGAGATGCGCTGTCTCCAGACGTGAGCAAAGAGCCGAAGCTGCCCCCCCACCCGGATGGGTGAGGGCGCCCCCTCATGCCTGAGGGGCCTTGGTGGGGGGCTTGGACTTGGACCCCCAGGAGAGACCTGGGCGGCCACAGGATCTACCCCGTCCCCAAGAGTCTCTGCGGCTACCTGAGAAGGAGGATCCACGTCC
This sequence comes from Gastrophryne carolinensis, assembly GCA_027917425.1. Taxonomy (NCBI): domain Eukaryota; kingdom Metazoa; phylum Chordata; class Amphibia; order Anura; family Microhylidae; genus Gastrophryne; species Gastrophryne carolinensis. The sequence continues at coordinate 29,165,737 of CM051239.1, read as the reverse complement.
CCCACAGGAAGGGCGAAATGAAGAGGACCCCCAAAAGGGCCGAAAAGGCTTTCTACGCTGAGGGAGCTGACCATCCTTGGTCAAAACAAAAAGATGTAGTCCCGTGAAGGGAAGCCCAGTGAGGGACTTGGCAGCGGCAGCCGCCCACTGAAGCAGCCAGTTGGACCGACGCATGGCAACCAACAGGGCTGAGGCCCTACCACCAAGCCGGACGGCATCATCCATGGCATACAGTACAAAGGCAATAAAGTCAGAGCAAAGCAAAAGATCCTTATGGTCATCCGCTCACTTGCGAGATCTGGCAGCTTCAGCAAGGCGCCTAACCTTCTTCTTAATCACAATGGCAACAATAGCCGCGGCACAGCCCGGGAGTAAGCCAGCCTCCACTAAGGTGAAAGCATGACAAGCTAGTTGATCCATACGCCAGTCGGCATTATCGCGCAAGGTAGTGGTGTCAGGAGACGGCATAACAGAAGTATTGGACAGCCCCAGGATGGGGGCGTCCACCTCGGGGGGACAAGACCAGCGGCGAGCCAAGTCGGCCGAGAAGGGATACCTTCTATCCAGTCCCTTGAGCACCGAGGGCAACCTGTTGGGCCGTTCCCATTCTTTGAGGACCATATTGGAAAGATGTCCCTGCTCCGGAAACTCTAAGCGTTGCTTTCAGGGTGGAAGAGCCCACCCTGCTTCTTCTTGGCCGCCTTAGGGGGGACAATGTATAAGGTATCAAAAACGGCCGTCAAAAGCCTATGGGTATCATCACCCGGGAGCCAAGAATCCTCATCCGAGGAGGACCCCGGTTCGCTATCAGCCTCGCCATGACGATCCCCGGAGGAATCGGAGTCACAGAACAATTCCCCCTCCTGCATGGAGTCACGGCCGCCATAGGTATCAAAAACCTCATCATCATGGGCAAAGAGGGACAAGTCTGTATCCAGATGCCTCTTTTTACTAGAGGCCTTGGCGGAGGCTGGACGGGCCAGTTGCCGCTCAATGCTGGCCACGCACAGCACCAGGTCCGAATTAGACCCCCTGCTGGCTTCCCCCTCACTGGAAGAACAGCTGGGTAGAGAGGCGCGCGGCCCAACCTGTTCTGCAATGATACTTTGGGCGCACGGGATGCAAATCGCGCTGCGACCACTCAAAGGGGATGCTCCGCACATGAGACACAGCCGAGCCTTCCCCGAAGGGCCCCCAAGCTCGCTATTCCCAGAAGCCTCCATAAGGTGATTCATTGGAAGGGCGTCCTAATAAACGAACGCTGGATCCCAGACCCGGGATACCCCACAGCCTCGGGAGGGCATAGGGGGGAAGGGGGAGGGTAAGACCGGGAGAAACCACATGTACGAGGGACCCGCCTGGAAGACACAGGGACAGGAATTGAGCATCCCACAGCGCATGCACAACGTAAAATATATAAAACTGACAAAAGGAGCGGACTCACAGACCGTAAGTAGTGTCAGGAGCTCCTGAGCATGCACAGCCGGAGGAGGATCCTCAATGCAGCAGCGGAGACGTGGCCACTAAGGAGCCCCGCAGATGCGTCCCAGCTGGGACGTCCGGAGATCCGAAGGGGGCTGTCAGCAAGTGCCCCAAAGAAAAGAAGAAGGATCAGTGCACCAAGTGCCGGCCGGAGGGACCTCGAGGGGTGGACCGTGCGGTGATGCCGCAAATGGCATCATCGCGCGGTCCCGCCCCCCCTCAAGCGCGCAAAGTCCTCCGGGCGCCGCGCATCACGGCGATGATAATGGCGCCCAGAGGGAAAAAACGAGGGAGGTCCCTCGCAAGAGCCCCAGACGTGCGGTGCCGCCCCGACGGGGACCCAGCAAGCCCCAGCCCCCGCCACGTGGAGGAACGCGCCCGGACCCCAACCCCCCCCCCCGATCAGCCGAGTCTGGTCGGGAGAGGGAGAGTGCCCCGAAGGGCAGCAAGGAGAAGGGAGGGCAAACGCGAGGCCAGGAGGGGACAAGGAAGGCAAATAAAAAAGAAAGTGACAAACAGCACACGAAGCACAACAGGCAGGGGTCCTAAGAGTGGTTTCTCCCCCCCCCCCCCCCCCCCACAATGCTCACCATAGCCTCAGCCAGCTACCCTTTAATTATAGGGTCTGCGGCCCAGACCCGACACCAGGTGCTCCCCTACCATCACCTGAACCTTCAGCAGGGCTGGGAGGCAGAAGGGTCCGGAACAGTTGGAAATAGGCCTGCAGGGCCGACGGGCTCGGGATGCCCTGCTCGCCTGCGATCCAGATAGAGCCATCTTCTGTCTTCGCAGTTAGGACTGCAGAGAAACTCTGGAGTCTCTGGGTAATTCCTGCCCTTTTTATGGGCTGGGAGGAGCCACAAGTCTTTCTGCAGTCAACTGCGCCACCTTGTGGCAAATTACTCAAATGTGAAGAATTGAAATCAAGCAAGCCGTGCTGTACACCACGAAAAGACAGGATTGTTCTATAAATGTGGGCATCCCGAAGACGCAAAATGTTTTGGACCACTGTGAAGTCCGCGACAAAGGATCCTAGTGGTCCAAACGGCATTTGGGATGCTCACATTTATAGAACAATCTTGGTTTTAATGTATACCCAGTAAAGGTTAAGTTTTAACCCATGCGGATTGTCCGGTTGGATATCCCTCATACCTACCAACTTTTCAGGGTGGGAAAGAGGGACAATTGTTAAAGTAGGCCACGCCCCATCATTGAGGGATGGATAGGAGATAATTGGTGTAACAGTTACAATATAAAAACTTTGAATAGGCAAATTAATCATTTATTGCTGCAGATCTGCATGTTATACCTCAAAGAGGAACAAATGAGAACAACGAGAAACAGGGGGACATGGACTCAAAAGAGGGATGGCCCCTCCAAATCAGGGACACTTGGGAGGTATGGTGCCTTTTTATTTGCTACACAGCAGGTAATGACAGCTTGTGAAAAAATGTGATACTTGCGATATCATCAGTGCTATAGACCGAGACAATACAAACTTACAGTTGCATTCTTTAAGTGATATCATTTAAATTAATTATTCATAAAGCAGGTAGATAAGTGTAACTTTATCCAGGTAACTGCACGATTGTACGATTGTACAGTAGTATAGTATAGTACAGCGGGGGCGTACACTTCCATAAGTGCATACATCCCATCGAAACTGGAGAGGACTGGCCACTGTAAGGATCGACCCGGTGCCATCCTGCTGTGCCCATTGAGTCATCTGGAGTGTTAAACCCTTGTGGTCAGGAGGGGCTCACAAGGTTGAGCCAATTCAACAGTCTGTTTCAGTCCACAGGGCCAAATACAGTTAATCTTCCATCTCTGCTCAATCACCTCTGGCGCAAGGTAATTGGTCATTGTTTGAATTCAACCAACCACTTTCTTTAGCCCAGTGCCCATTTTAGTGAAAGCAAGGGTGCATTTACAATGTCTAATTTAGTCTCAGATCAACTCTTGTGTTACAACCTCGGCCTGACCTTTTGTCCTTTGTTTTGTCTTAGTCCCTTAGCACCACATCCCAGAGATCCTTGACCTCTCAGTTTAACCTTTTGGCATTGACTTTGGCTCCCCTCTAGTCTTCTATGGTGCTGTGCAGATCTCGGCTCCCAACTTTCACTCCGTTCTTGACTACTTCAGCTTTGCTTTGCAGTTCCTTTGGATCAGCCATCTGTTTTTTAGCCCAGTGTCCTGTTCCCTAGGGGTTCACCTCTCTTCATCCCATTAGTCAGCATCCTTGTGGGGGCAACAGTGCCTGGTGAGTAGTGTTGGGTGAACCCTGCAAGGTTCTGTTCGGCAAGTTCGGCCAAACCTTGAATAAAAGTTCGGGTTCGGGGGATCTGAACCTGGTCTATTGAAATCACTTTCGAGTAATGTTAGTGCATCCTAAATAATATAGTTTTGTCTTCATTAATGAGGGGAGAGGAACTAACTGCAAACAACTTTGAACTTGGCTTGACTTGAGTTAGGAGTGCATCATGAATAATATGTCAGCCAGGGAGACATCAAAGATCACTTGCATGTCTCTAATTCTGGCCATGCAGATTTTAATTATTCTTCACTAGTTTTCGTGGTTCTGATTGTTTATCCATACATAAACCAGGCAGGCACTTGTTTTATATCTGTCTCACCTTGTACTACAGTGCTGCCATCTTGTGGCCAACTAAGGGTGGTGCATTATAAAAAAGCTAGCAAGATTAGAGATGGCCACATCTGATCAGTAGCGATTTTATCAAATGTTTTAGTAGGTTTTGTGGTTATAAAGTTAGAGAGGTTAAAATATATTCACTAGAAATCATGGGAGTCTCCTGTAACATGGGCCGATCAGAATCAGATCCAGGGACAGGTGCTAGTCTTATTGGGTAGTGATTTTAGGTATAACTGTGGGTCTCCACATTCCAATAATTTTTCTCTCATTTCCACATTTCCTCCATCTATCTCTTCTTTCCTCAATCCATTCATCTTTCTATCCTCACCACATTCCTTTCATCTTTCTCTTATTTCCACATTCCCTTCCTCTTTCTCTCCTTTCCACACTCCCTTCAAATTTCTCTTATTTTCACACTCCCTTCATCTTTCTCTCCTTTCCACACTCCCTTCAAATTTCTCTTATTTTCACACTCCCTTCATCATTCTCTCCTTTGCACACTCCTTTCATCTTTCTCTCCTTTCCACACTCCCTTCATCTTCCCCCTCCCCCCTTCATATTTCTCCACTTTTTAGGACTGTAAAAAGTGAAGAAAAATGAAGGGGTGGGGAGGAGAGAAAGATGAAGGGAGTGTGGAAAGGAGAGAAAGATGATCATTCCTGCCATTGTTCTCTCTTTTCTTGGTATATGGTTTCCAACAGATTGTCTTTCAGCATGTTATGGGGGGATTCTACCTATCGGCATGTTATGGGGGGATTCTGCCTATCAGCATGCTATAGGGGGGTTCTGCCTATCAGAATGTTATATGGGGATTGTGCCTATCAGTACGCTATGGGGAATTCTGCCTATCGGCATGTTATGGGGAATTCTGCCTATCGGCATGTTATGGGGGATTCTGCCTATCGGCATGTTATGGGGGATTCTGCCTATCGGCATGTTATGGGGGATTCTGCCTATCGGCATGTTATGGGGGATTCTGTCTATCGGCATGTTATGGGGGGATTTTGCCTATCAGCATGCTATGGGGGGGTTCTGCCTATCAGAATGTTATAGGGGGATTGTGCCTATCAGTATGTTATGGGGGGATTGTGCCTATCAGCATGTTATGGGATGATTCCGCCTATCAGCATGTTATGGGATGATTCCGCCTATCAGCATGTTATAGGGGATTCTGCCTACCAGCATGTTATAGGGGGCATTGTGCCTATCAGCATGTTATAGGGGGATTCTGCCTATCGGCATGTTATGGGGGGATTGTGCCTAACGGCATGTTATGGGGGGATTCTGCCTATCAGCATGTTATGGGGGGATTGTGCCTATCGGCATGTTATGGGGGGGATTGTGCCTATTAGCATGTTATGGGGGGATTGTGCCTATCAGCTGGTTTGGGGGGATTCTGCCTATCAGCATGTTATGGGGGGAATCTTCCTATCAGCATGTTATGGGGGGGATCTTCCTATCAGCATGTTATGGGGGGCATTGTGCTTATCAGTATGTTATGGGGGAATTCCGCCTATCAGCATGTTATGGGGGGATTGTGCCTATCAGCCTGTTATGGGGGGGGTTCTGCCTATCAGAATGTTATAGGGGGATTGTGCCTATCAGTATGTTATGGGGGGATTGTGCCTATCAGCATGTTATGGGGGGATTCCGCCTATCAGCATGTTATGGGATGATTCCGCCTATCAGCATGTTATAGGGGATTCTGCCTACCAGCATGTTATAGGGGGCATTGTGCCTATCAGCATGTTATAGGGGGATTCTGCCTATCGGCATGTTATGGGGGGATTGTGCCTAACGGCATGTTATGGGGGGATTCTGCCTATCAGCATGTTATGGGGGGATTGTGCCTATCGGCATGTTATGGGGGGGATTGTGCCTATTAGCATGTTATGGGGGGATTGTGCCTATCAGCTGGTTTGGGGGGATTCTGCCTATCAGCATGTTATGGGGGGAATCTTCCTATCAGCATGTTATGGGGGGGATCTTCCTATCAGCATGTTATGGGGGGCATTGTGCTTATCAGTATGTTATGGGGGAATTCCGCCTATCAGCATGTTATGGGGGGATTGTGCCTATCAGCCTGTTATGGGGGGGGTTCTGCCTATCAGAATGTTATAGGGGGATTGTGCCTATCAGTATGTTATGGGGGGATTGTGCCTATCAGCATGTTATGGGGGGATTCCGCCTATCAGCATGTTATGGGATGATTCCGCCTATCAGCATGTTATAGGGGATTCTGCCTACCAGCATGTTATAGGGGGGTTCTGCCTATCAGCATGTTATAGGGGATTCTGCCTACCAGCATGTTATAGGGGGCATTGTGCCTATCAGCATGTTATGAGGCTATTCTGCCTATTGGCAAGTTATGGGGGGATTGTGTCTATCAGCATGTTATGGGGGGATTGTGCCTATCGGCATGTTATGGGGGGGATTGTGCCTATCGGCATGTTATGGGGGGGATTGTGCCTATTAGCATGTTATGGGGGGATTGTGCCTATTAGCTGGTTTGGGGGGATTCTGCCTATCAGCATGTTATGGGAGGAATCTTCCTATCAGCATGTTATGGGGGGGATCTTCCTATCAGCATGTTATGGGGGGCATTGTGCTTATCAGTATGTTATGGGGGGATTGTGCCTATCAGCATGTTATGGAGGGATTTCCTATCAGCATGTTATGGGGGAATCGTCCTATCAGCATTCCTACCTGTCTATTGTTGCTGCACTGAGGAAAGCATCTTGACGATGTGGTGATCGGTGCGGTACTGGGATTGGACAATCCAGTAAAGTGGACCAAAACCAGCCCTGGAACCTATTAGACTCCAGGGACGTCTGATTTCCTCTCCCTGTGAAATCCCCCAGTTTGGGACATCCCGCTCTTAATGTTGAGTGACCCCGAGCCGCAAAGTTCAGATTCATACGGAACTCAGCGCGTTCGGGTTCCCAAATCCAAACACAGCGAGAAGTTCTTGTTCAGCCCAAATATGGAAACCCTGGCTGATGAGCAGCCCATCAAACAGCATCAGCCCAAGTGTGCAGCAGCAGGAAGCCTGCTGTAACCCACCTGAGTCCTGCGATCCCCTTCCCGGTGGCGTTCCTTTTCAATGGGCCACAGCTGGGGTCACAAAAAGATGGTCGTCGCTCCCATGAATGAGGCTAGCTGCCAGTGCATGGAGTGTCCTCATTCATGGGAGTGCCGGCCATCTTTTTGTGGCCCCGGCTCTGTCACCCCATCATAATTTTCTTTTCCATCCCCAATTCTGCCTCTGGGGCCCCCTTGACAGATAAGGGTGCACCCAGAAGCAGAATCGCCCCCAAAGTTCGGGTAACCCTTGATTTCACTGGGGACGGGGTTTGGGACCCTGAACTCAAGCTTTTATTCAAGGTTGCTGCTCAAATGTAAAATCCTGCACTTGTGGTAGAAGGAATCCCCGCTCTGAGCACCATATGGGCAGCACTGTGTTATCTGAAAGCTGCAAGACGAGTGGACAGTATAGCCAGGCAGTGCAAAAAGCAAGTAGGATGCTCGGCTACATAGCTCGAGGCATGGGAGGTTGTGATGCCGCTGTATAGAGCCCTGGTGAGACCACAGCTAGAATACTGTGTGCAGTTCTGGAGCCCTTACCTGCAAAAAGACATTATTCAAATAGAACGGGTCCAAAAGCCGGCAACAAAAATGGTGGAAGGGCTTAAACTTAAAACTTATCAGGAAAGACTTAAAGAACTTAATTTGTACAGTCTGGAGGAAAGAAGGGAGAGAGGGGACATGATTGAGACCTTTATATATGTGAAAGGATTTAATAAGTTTCAGGAGGGAAGTGTCTTTAATAAGAAACTTAATGATAGAACAAGGGGGCCCAACATGAAGCTAGTCGGGGGGAAGATCAGGAGGAATGTTAGAAAATATTATATTCTTAGTATACAGTACGTCCTGCTCCAAATGATAATTCTTTACTTCTGGGTATTACTCCGCCAGATGGCGCTGGACTGCAGAGACAGCGAAATTGACTCCTCCCGGCCCCATAAATACCCGAGACCTCCCACAATTACCCAGATTTTCTCTGCAGTCTGGACTGCGAAGAACAAGAAAATGGCTCTCTCTACTCGCAGGTGAGCGGGACTATTCCCACCCGTTCCATGTTATGTTGCCTCCCAGCCTTGGCTGCGCTGGTTCGGGTGAGGGTAGGCAGCACCGGTCTCAGGTGCTTAGGAGCGCTGCTCCACCGCAATCCCCCACCAAAGGGTAGGTGGTATAGGCACATGGTGAGCCTGCATGGGATGCCCCTCCCGCACTTAGCCCCTCGCCCCTGTCTGTTGGTGGGTCCCATAGTTGGTGGCTGCTACCCTCCCTCGCTCTCCCTTGTAGTTCTCGGGGGGTGTGTATGTTTGTACTTTCACTTGTTGTATTATGCCTTTTCCCTGTCACCGCAATGAATTGGCTGCATGGTTGCCTTTTGTATTTGCCGCTGCGCGCGCTTGTGCGGTTTCCGCGGTTGGCGGCGACATTACCTCAAGCGCTACTGCGCCATCATTGGCTCCTGTCACGTGTGCGGCTTCGCACTCTTCGGGGGGGGGGGGGGGGAGGGCCCTTCGGATGGCGCGTTCCGCATCACTGTCTCCACGGCCCGCCCCTCAAGGTCTGCTCTGCGCCATTTTGCTTCCTCGTGCTGGCTGGCGTCTACCTACCACGGTCCGTGAGTGCCCCTGCGGGCTGTTGTTCATGTTTTTTATATAATTATTGGCATTGTCACTTAGGGGGTCTTCACCTTGTGTCTTGCAGGCGGGTCAGATTATATTGCTGATTCTGGCTCTGACCCCTGGGCCCCAGATGATACTGACAGACTGTTGGCTCAGATTTTTGAAGTGCTTTCCATCTCTCCCCCTGCAGTGGTTCCCAAGCAACAGGGGGAGTTGTTTCATACTGCTAAACCACGCTTGGAGTTCCCTGAACGATCCCATTTTAATAATCTTGTGTCCAATGAATGGGAGCGTCCAAGCAGACTTCCCGGAGTTCCTAAGAGCTGGGATAAAAGATATCCTTTTCCCGCTGATGTGGTTAAATGTTGGTCATCCCCTCCTGAAGTGAATGCACCAATTCTGGGTTTGTCTAACACCTCTGTCATGCATTCTCCTGACTCTACTACTCTGAAGGATGGTGAGGACAGGCGTATTGATCAGCTTGCTTCCCATGCCTTTGCCTGTGTGGGGAAAGCACTGTGCCCGGTTTGTGCCTCTGCCATTACAGCTGTGGCTATCAGGACTCTGCTCAAGAGTGTCCTGGATGGAGCGCCTAATGATGCTTCTAGTGAAGAGTATCATGCGCTCTCGCGTTGTGAGGTATTTTTGGCTTATGTCCTTTCTGCCCTGGATGCTACTATTAGAATGTGTGGCAGGGCCTCTGCCTTGGCAGTGGCTATACGCCGTTCGGTTTGGCTGCGCCAGTGGGCAGCTGACAACGCTGCCAAGAAGGCTCTCACCGGTTTTCCCTTCAAAGGTCTACGTCTATTTGGGGACCGCCTGGACCTGTTTGCTAAGGGAGGCAAGCTTCCCCAGCGTAGAAGACAGTCTCAGCCCTTTCGGGGTTCAGGCTCCTTTCCTTCCCCCTACTGTGGATCTAGAACGGGGAGAGGAGCCTCCTTTACAGGGGCCCGAGGAGATTTCTGGGGAAGAGGCAGGGGACGTGGACGTCCTGGCCCACCCTGGGGTTCCAAGTCTAAGTCTCCCCCCAAGCCCCCTCAGGCATGAAGGGGCGCCCTCACCCATCCGGGTGGGGGGGCGGCTTTAGCTTTTTGCTCACGTCTGGAGGCTTCATGTCTCATACCGGTGGATTCAGGAGGTAGTGTCCTCCGGTTACAAGATAGAGTTTGCTGTCTGGCCGCCCCCCCCCCCCCCCTGGATGCTACTATTAGAATGTGTGGCAGGGCCTCTGCCTTGGCAGTGGCTATACGCCGTTCGGTTTGGCTGCGCCAGTGGGCAGCTGACAACGCTGCCAAGAAGGCTCTCACCGGTTTTCCCTTCAAAGGTCTACGTCTATTTGGGGACCGCCTGGACCTGTTTGCTAAGGGAGGCAAGCTTCCCCAGCGTAGAAGACAGTCTCAGCCCTTTCGGGGTTCAGGCTCCTTTCCTTCCCCCTACTGTGGATCTAGAACGGGGAGAGGAGCCTCCTTTACAGGGGCCCGAGGAGATTTCTGGGGAAGAGGCAGGGGACGTGGACGTCCTGGCCCACCCTGGGGTTCCAAGTCTAAGTCTCCCCCCAAGCCCCCTCAGGCATGAAGGGGCGCCCTCACCCATCCGGGTGGGGGGGCGGCTTTAGCTTTTTGCTCACGTCTGGAGGCTTCATGTCTCATACCGGTGGATTCAGGAGGTAGTGTCCTCCGGTTACAAGATAGAGTTTGCTGTCTGGCCGCCCCCCCCCCCCCCCCGATTCATCAGATCCCTGATGTCTCAGGACCCCCTGTCAGCTCAGGCACTGGTTATGGCTGTGCAAAGCCTTCTGGAGCTAGGTGTCATCTGTCAGGTTCCCTTACGAGAAAGGAGCAGGGGTTTTTATTCCAATCTTTTCATTGTGCCCAAAAGGGATGGGTCAGTCAGACCCATCCTGGACTTGAAGATTCTCAACAAATTTGTCAGATGCAGGCACTTTCGCATGGAAACTCTGCGCTCAGCTATCAGCTCACTGCGCCCAGGGGACTTCATGACATCTGTGGACATCAAGGACGCTTACCTTCACGTTTCCATCTTTCCAGGTCATCAAAGATTCCTCAGGTTCGCCTTGGAGGATCAGCACTACCAATTTGTGGCGTTGCCCTTCGGTCTCACATCAGCTCCCAGGGTGTTCACCAAGGTGCTGGCGGGAGTGATGGCTCTGCTCAGATCTCAGGGCATTCGCATTCTTCCCTATTTGGACGACCTTATCACTTCTCTGTCCCTACAGCAGGCAGAGCTGGATACTCAGCTAGTAGTGTCCATGCTGGAGTCATTCGGCTGGGTGATCAACCATCCCAAATCTTCCCTGTCTCCCTCCCTGGTGACGCCATTTCTGGGAATTAATCTGGATACGGTTCAGGCAAGGATCTTCCTTCCTCAGCAGAAGGTGGACAGTCTGCTAGCGCAGGTTCAGTTGCTCTTATCTTGCCCTCATCCCTCCATCAGGCAGGGAATGCAGCTGGTGGGCCTGATGGTGTCGTGCTTCGAGGCAGTTCCTTATGCTCAGTTTCACATGAGGCCTCTTCAACTCCACCTTTTGTCAGTGTGGGACAAGGATCCTGCGTCCCTGGATCAGGCTTTTGCTCTGTCTCCCCTAGTCATGCGGTCCCTCTCGTGGTGGCTGGGCTCCAGGAACCTGCTGGCGGGCAGATCCTTTCTGGCCCCCTGCTGGCCCCTCACCACGGATGCCAGTCTGACAGGTTGGGGGGGGGGCTTCTGGAGGTCCCTTCAGTTCCAGGGGCAGTGGGGCCCTCAGGAGGCCCACACCTATCAACATTCTGGAGCTGAGGGCGATCAGGTTGGTGCTGGCTCACTTGACCCCACACCTTCGGGGTCTCCCTGTTCAGGTTTGCTCGGACAACCAGAGGTGGTTGCCTACATCAATCACCAAGGAGGGACCCAGAGCAAGGGGGCCCTCAAGATAGCGTCCCTGATTCTGTCCTGGGTGGAGGACAATGTTCCTTGCATCTCGGCTGTGTACATCCCGGGGGTGGAGAATCTGCTGGTAGAATCTCTGAGCAGGGGGACCTCTCGTCTGGGAGAATGGTCCCTCAGCGAGAGGGTGTTTCACACTCTATCCCCTCGATTCAAAGAGCCAAAGTTAATTGATTTCGTATCGAGAATCGTAAGTTTGGGTGGGTGTTTGTCATTTTTTCTGGTTTTTTTGGCCATTTCGTATTCGCACGATCGTTCGCGCATAGACGTATATGAACATACGCATTTCGTACGAGAATCGTATAATTTGCGTTAGTTCGTGTGTTTTTCCCGTCCAAATCGTATTATTTGCGTCCGATCCTATTTTTTACGTCCTTCACATGGGCTTGCGACCAATTCAGAGAGGTGATTGCTAATTGTTTTGAAGCCCATTAAAGAGCTGCTTTACGAAATGTTTGCCGGCAGCTATTTGGCCTCGGGAGTAGGATGGAGCGGAGCGAGTTTGTGGCACATCAAGGGCTTATGCTTTTTGGCATTGAGTTGATCGAGATGTCTGAGAGCAGATTGCCCCTGCGTCGTCGCATGAACATCGATAGCATGAATGATGTTGAGCTGTTCGAGCTGACCAGGCTTAATCGCGCTTCCCTCCATAAATTATATAGTGAGCTGCGGCCATGGTTAGCCCGCACCACAAGGAAGGGGCATGCAATTTCAGGTATGACCAAGATGCTTGGCTGCCTGCAATTTTTGGCGAACGGCTCGTTCCAGAGGCTGGGTGCCCTCTCCGTGGGGATGTCACAGCCTACGCTGAGCCGCGCACTCTCTAAATTTTTGGAAGGCATGGCTGCCATAACTCCAAAATATATTTATTTTCCGGATGATATGGCAGCCAGAAACGCCATTAAGCTTGGGTTTTATAATGTGGCCGACATGCCCAACGTTATTGGTGCTATTGACTGCACACATGTGGCACTCGTACCTAGGGCTGCCGACGAATATATATATAGGTATTGAGATTGGTTATTATGTTGGCCAACGTGTAATGTAACCTGTTTTCCTTAGCGCCAGCATATTGTTTATCCCTCATTTGTGTAGCTGCTTTCTGTAGGCTTTTCATTAGTATTTCCCAATAGAGTGCAGACATGTTTTTTTTTTTTTTTTTTTTTTTTTGGGTCAAATATCAATTACCCTTTTTGTATGTTTTTGCCTTAAGGAATCGAAAAATGGGACACTCCCTTAATGTCCAGGCCGTGGTTGGTCCGGACATGCGTTTTAGGAGTGTCCTTGCCGGCTACCCAGGATCGTCCCACGACTCCTATATCCTCAGGCGATCTGGGTTGTTTCGGAGATTTGAGGCAGGTGAATTTTCGGGGGCATGGCTGCTTGGTAAGTGTGTCCTAGTTGTGTGCTATTAAATGTGGGATTAATCTTGTATTTGTTGCTATGTTAGTATTTGAATTCTTTACATAAGCCAGAAACTGCCTTTTTCTTGGGTCATATATTATGAACTTCCAAAAAAAATGCTTGCCTCGCTTTGTCCTTCAGAATGTTTTCCCTTTAGTTAGGATGTCTGTAAGTTCCATGTCCCTAAATATATTGGTTGGGAGTTTATACCCAAGGATCTGTGAGCTTTGGCTCCTTTTGTACTATTGGTCTTTAAATGTCAAAGTGGACTTAAACTGCATACATTGTAGTTTTCATCTAAATGTGGATAGCCCCTCAGCAGCATCCTAATTGTAACATGTCTGAAAACTAAAAATATATTTAAATTCCTATTACCCTTGGCCGTGCAGATGTTTGGTAATTAATTGGTATATTGAAGTGCCATTTTTAATTAGGTACTACATTAGTGGCAATATTTATTTTGCTAATGTGCCCTGGGTGTTTTTTTTTGCCCTTTACCTTACATCATTATGATATATGTAAAATTCTTTGTGTTTGTTGTGTTGCCTTTTTAATTTTGATTACATTTCATTGTCTGTTTAAGGTGATTCCGGGTACCCACTTCTACCCTGGCTCATGACGCCTGTGCTGCGGCCCCAGGATGCCTCTCAGGAAGCGTACAACCGTGCGCACCGCAAGACCCGTGCTGTTGTGGAGAGGGCCTTTGGGCTGTTGAAGACACGTTTTCGTTGCCTGGACCATACTGGGGGCGCCCTGCAATATGATCCCAAGAAAGTGATCGACATTATCATGGCATGTGCTGTTTTGCACAATTTTGCCATCCTGGAACGTGTCCCACGTTATGTGGATAGCCTGCCCTCTTCAGCCGTAGAGGATGATGTCGAGAATTTTGTGGGGCCACCCAGTGAGTCTGGCCAATCAGTTCGAGCCAACCTGATCTTGCAGCATTTTACTTAATTTTATTTCGTGTCTCAACATTCTGTGTGTCTATGTTATCCTTTTTGTTAAATATGTTGTTTTGCCGTAATGTGGCATTACCTCAAAGTAAAACATTTTTACCTTAATTGTTGCCTAATGTATTTCATGTAGTTTCCTTAGCTTTAGATTTGCATTGTTACACCTCTTCAAACCAAAAATATCTGGTTTAGCCCAAGCTGTTTAAAATGTGTTCCCACTAAAAACGCCACAAGTATTGTAAGTGAGAATATTTTTTTACTTAGAAAATTAAAAATTATAGTGCTTAAAAGAAAACATTCCACATACATCTGTGGTTACAAATGGATAACATTACAAAAAAAACATCGAGCACATCTACACCTGGAAGTGAGAGGCACAACCAAACAAGGACACCCAGTCCAAAGGCCAGCCTAGTCCAGTCATTAATATTGCCTGTGCCCAGGGATATTTGGGCATGGCCATAATGTCACACAAACATGTCTGCAAACAGGAGGAGCACCAACCAAATACATATTTATAGCCATAAGTGGCCAGATACCCTCCACATAGACCTATGGCATTGGCTAGTGGCCTTAAGCATTACTCTAAGGAGCTATATGGGAGCAAATACAAAACACAACCTGCATGAGCAACACAAAATGGATTGTTTGAAACCTCAAAGGACAAGTAAATACAGTGGGGGTTAAGAGAAAAGATGTCCCACACACCCATGGCTTAATAGGGTGGCTGCCCATAATACCCAGGTGGAGGTCCAGGTGGAGGTCCATGTGAATGGGACCTAGCCTGGGCCATGGCAGCATTGTGAATTTGAAACTGCTCCACAATGTTTCTCTGCATATTGGTCATCTCAGCCATGGCTGACTGGATGCCATTACTTGCATTGACCACGTTGCTGTTGAGGGTACGCAACTCCACGAGGATGCCCTGTAGACTGGTATTGATGTTGACCATGTCGGCATGCCTTTGCTCACGCTCTGTAACGAGCTGTGCCTCATAAGAGTCCCTTTGTTGGGTCCATAATTGAAGCAGGGCACTCTGCCTCCCCTGGGAAATTGTGGGGCGGCGTAATGGAGTCCGCCGCACAATTACCCTGGCTCTTGGGCGTGCCCTGCCGCGTGGTGTCGTCCCCTCAACAGCAACAGGCCTGCTTTGCAAATCCTCAGCAGCAGAGTGAACACTGGGGACTGTAGTGTCAGTCTCCCCATGTGCATGCACAATGGATGGAGATTCACTCTGCTGCTGAGGATTGGCCAGAGAAACATTATGGAGCAGTTCCAAATTGGGACCCAGGGGGAGGTCATCCGACGTGCCCTGCATGGAGACATCATCATCTTCCTCCATGTCCTGGATCTCTTCCATGAGTGTGCGGGTCTGTAGGGACATATAAAAAAAAAAGTGTAAGTTGGCGTCCAAATTTGGGATTCCCACAGTTTAACACATTCTTAAGCACTTGGTAGTATTTAAGGTACTAAATTAACTTACCGGAAATCTCGGATCTGGGCTCCTATGCTGTACGGACCTGGTAGGCATAACCAAACTGGGGGGTGAGTTTACCCTTGCTGAGGGATCATGCTGGGCTGAAGAAGAGAAAAACAAACCACGTAAACACACACATAACCATTTTTGGGATAGGTAATCAAATAAACCTCTATTTGTAATATTAATCAACTCTAGAGCAATGGGGACATTTGTTCAAAGACACGCAAGTTTAGATAGGTGCAATGGCTCGCGTAAACTGCTAACTGACCTCAGTTCTAAGTCAGGAAGTGTACCCAGTCAGCATACAACTTTCAACGCACATTTTTGGATTTAGACTACCATTCGCTAGGTCCGGGGTACTCAAACAATTGTTGGAAAGGTCCATTTAAAGGTATGTGGTGAGAGGTGAATGTCTGGCCATGGGGCTGACGCAGGGGGTGTCTAGTTAGAAATAAACACACTGGTGGAGGGGCTGGAGATTTCCAAGTGCAAACTAATAAAGGCTGCTTGCCCTTGCTGGGCTGGATGGGGCAGAGCTGAGGGGACAGGGATTGGATGGCTAAAGGGGGGAGTTAACGTATTGATGGTGATGGGATGGATGGAGCAAATCTGTTACAAATGTATGGGGCTTATGTGGGGGGGGGGGCATGGGGGGACTGTGGCAGATGGGGCAGAGCAGGGGCAGCGGGACACGATTGTGCCAAGAGAAAGTTTTACCAAGTTACTGTGTACCTTGCAATGCCACTTCCTGTGCAGTACTTCATATTGCAATGCTATGTTTCAGGGAGCCATCACATTGGGCAGGAGAACAACCACTACATCGCCGATCAAGGGGGCAGCTCTGAGCACGTCAACACAGAAGTAACTGAGTGCAGGGCTGTCTGGGCAGGGGTCCTGGAATCTGGTGCCAAGGTCCGCATTGGTACCCCGGCCCGCCAGTTGAGTCTCGCTGCTCTAGGTCAGATATGTTTGGGGGTGGCTAATTACATTGTTAACTCAAACACAACTCACACAACAAATAGGCAACCCATACATAATGATGTGTGTTTTGTGATTGATTCAAAATCTCTCACTTTTCAGGAGAAACTTCATGACTTTACCAATCCAATTGGAAATTTGATCTTTGCCATAATGGATGTGGTCCTAAATGTGTGATTCCCAGGGACCAAAAGAGGACACAAACAGGCACAGTAGTGCGAGGCCAAGCAAGGCAAACCATAGGGGCATCCCGTTATCTTGTTACTAGTGAACTTTAGATTATTTAGCAAACAGGCAAACATGCAGATTTAAGAGTACTCACCGTGGGTACGGGTCGGTGAGTCTGTGTCCCTTAGACCAGCATGTCCACCGACCGCGACCGGATGGAGAAGTCCCAGCACAATCTCCTCAGCAGGGGTAAACTCCAATTTAGAAGGAAAGCCACCTCCAGTTTTCAGGCTGAAAAGAGAAAATCGTTTGGTACTCAGAAAAGGTGCATACAGTACATCCTAAACATTATATTTGGAGAAAACATTTATTTACCTGTAATTATGCCTTTTAATTTCTTTTTGCCGTACAGCATACTTCAGATCAGAGATTTTCTTCTGAATTTGGGACACATCTTTCCTCTCTTCCCCCGCTGCATTTACTTGTCGTAGGATGGTTTCAAACAATTCCATCTTGCGCTGCTTTGTGGTGTGTTTTGATTTGCTCCCATAGAGCTCGTCATAGTATAATGTAAGGCCACTAGCCAATGCCATATTTTGGTCATGGGAGAATCTCCCACTCAACTGGCCGCGGCGCAATGTGCGGCCAGATGGTTGGCTTGGCTGCTCCTCCATGTGTGCAGACACATGTGGTGACATTATGGCCTGGGGCTGGGTAGGGGAATGGCCGGATTGGTGGCTTCCCAATGACTGGACTGGACTGGCCAAGGGACTGGGTGTTCTGGCGTGGCTGGCCACCGAACTTCCAGGTGTAGATGTGGTCATGGTTGCAATTCTGGGCCCTCTTGGGGGGCTATGTTCCCGGCTGGTGCCAGGTCGGGGGCTCTGTTCCCGGCTGGTGCCAGGTCGGGGGCTTCTGGCCCTGGATGGGGTTCGGCGGCCTCTGGCTGGGCTTCTGGCCCTGGATGGGGTTCGGCGGCCTCTGGCTGGGCTTCTGGCCCTGGATGGGGTTCGGCGGGCCCTGGATGGGCTTCTGGCCCGGGATGGGGTTCGGGCCCTGCTGCGGGGCCTGGGTTGCCGAACTGCCCTACTTGAACCCATGGCCGGTGTGGGCTCCCTTGTGCGGCCTCTTCTGGGGGCAGAGGTGGTGGGTGCTGCAGTTGCCTGCTTTTTGGCTGCAGGGGCACGTGGCTTGGGGCCCCTTTTTTGGGTTCCTGAGGGTCCAGGGTCCCTTGGTGGGGCCGAGGTAGTAGTCTTGCCTCTCAGCTTTTTCCTACCTTGCTGGGACCTTGTTGTTGGGCCCTCCGTGGTCTTGCTTTGCTGGGGTCGCTTGCTCATAGGCTTTTTAGGTGCCATCTTACACAAATGCTCAAAGAGAATGAGCTTTGGGTGCAGGGACCTTTAAATAATGAGCCCAGCGTGTGACGCCTATGCGCACGACTACGCGCTCGTACGAACGTACGTTCGAGCGGAACCAGGAAACCGCTGGGGTTTCACTTATCTGCTGCCTTGAAGAAGCATAAAGATGGCGCCCACTATCTTCACCCGTCAACAGGAAGAGATCCTCATGCTGGTAAGTGGCTGCCTGTGCATTTTAATCTAATAGTCAATGATGGCCTAAATGTAAATGATGCGTTTGGAACTAGTTTGGGGTCTCTTAATGTTTAATCACTGGCTCCTCACACTTCATCCTCAAGGGCCGAGCCTGGCCACGTTTTCACCTGTCTATGCTGATGTCCTAATTCGGCCAATTGCTCCGGCTTAGCAACAGTTAATTAACCTGTGGAGTAGCGGGGCTAGCTGCCAAACCTGGCCTGTCTCGGACCTTGATGCGGATGTTTGAGGAACACTGTTTTCCTAAGCCATAAAAACACAACGGGAAGCCACACACGTGGTCCAAAAGCCTAAGCATTAGCCTACATCTTGGATGTTTAAACCATCCTAACATGCCATAGATGCAGGTGGGCTGATTCTTGATGTTGGCTATTATCTGTATGTACATGGTGTGTGATACATATAACATAAGACCAGACTCTCATTCACAGTCAACGTCCTCTTTAAGGCACTCCCCAAAAATGGCTGCCACTCTAAATGTGTGTGTTAATGACATGAAATTCTCAACTTGTGATGCAACACATATGGGTGTGTGTGTAAAAGTAAAATCTCTGTGTCCATTATGTTTTTCAGATCATGCTTCAGCGCCGGTATGACTTCGCGCCCAATGTGTGCGAGAAAAGGGACATCGCCCGGGAGATCATCGCCGAGATACACCGTGTCACCAGCACCACCTTCACTCACACCCAGATAATGCAGCATTGGTCGGACCTGAAACGTCTGCACATGCCCCGGGTGCGGAGGTTTTTTGGAATCCATTTCCCAAGTAAGTACCAAGCAATTGCATGGTATATGTTACAAATGTATAAGTTATGCCTTTATTTATAATGACTTTTCTTTGGTAGTGTTGGAAATGGATTTCAGAATTCGCCGCACCCGGAGGCGTACAGGCCGACCAGTGCTGCATGAGTCTGCATCTGTGAGTGAAGGTGGTGGATCTCCCGGGCGACGGACCTACCCCTCCTCTGTGGCCTCCTCAGACCAGCCCCTGGACCTTACCACAGAGGAGGGGCCAAACCGCGTGGGCGTGGAGTCATACCTGGCCAGGCATGGGGAAGGCTCTGGTATGTCACTCTTCATGTATAGGCACAAAGATATACATGGCAGGCCAAAAACTAAGTTATCCTTTATTATGTATTTGTAGAAGCTTCTGGTGCGGGTGAAATAGTGGAGGAGGAGGCAGCAGAGATGCTGGAAGTCGATCCTGGCGAAGGTGAGTGATGTCAGCCAGACTGGGAGCCAGATATGTTGGGAATAGTGACTCTCTACAAGTACTAACCAAATGTCACATGTTTCTCCAGGGACTTCTTCACAGCATAGCCAGGACCAAGGGCAGCCTGTTGGCCCCAACCAGCCATCTGTCGGCCACCAACTCCGTAAGTCTCCATGCCATTATTCATAATAATGTTTGGTTAGCTAATAACACACACATAACTAAAGGCGTAGCCAATGTGTAGTTCACACTTTCATGTGGGCACTTAGTTAGCTTAAAGAGGACCCTAACTTGTATTAAGAACCTAAGAATTAGCCATCACACTGTACCTACAGATTAGAAACATGGAAAAACACCCTTCAGCCATCTAATGCATGTTATTAGACTGAACAAAACCAATATTGCGGAATATGGAATGCGCAATATTTACAGGCAGCATGGGATACAGATTGAAAAAAGGAAGGTGCTGCCATGCATTGTGGGACTGATGACCTTTCCCTCAACCCAGCTATGCTCGGGATTCCCAACGCACCACTGTAAGCTACTCCCCTGTACTTTATCCAACTCTCCACTCCTCATTAAGTGTTATGCTTCAGAGTCCAGATGGCGGCGCTGTAATCCAAAAACCTCCAAAATGTACTTTGATCTGGTGCAGAATCATTTGGGAATAGTTATTGGTTTTCATTCAATAATGTTGAAGGTCCGGGGTCAGGAGTTTAAAGACTTACCTGTGGGAAATGCATTAACTTTATCCCTTGGAAGAATGACATATGTCATGCCTTTACATGTATTTGATTAACCCCAAATCTATTTCCAGCATACAAACCGGTCTGGGACTCCTATTTATGTTTTTTTCTCTATTGCTTACAGGGATTATCCCAAAAACCTTGCATGAAAAAAAAAAAAGGATCAAGGAGTTGGTGGCCGAGCTGCTGGCCATACAGGCGACGTTGGGGCCAACAGATGAAGAAGAGGAGGATGATTAGTGCCCTTGGTCCTGGCTACTTTTGTTAACTCGTTTAACATTGTTTTATGTATTTCCAAATTTTTAATGTTTTTATAAAAAAAAACACTTTTTACTATGTTTGGAAAAAACAAAAAAAAATTTTACAAGGTTTTTAAAAAAAAACAAAAAAATGTTACTATGTTTGGAAAAAAAACCAAAAATATTTTACTATGTTTTGAAAAAAAAAAAAAAAATATTTACAATGTTTTTTAAAAAAAAAAAAAAAAAGTTCCTATGTTTGGAAAAAAATAAAAAAAAATTTTACTATGTTTGGAACTAAAAAATATAAAACATTTTACTATGTTTGGCAAAAAAAAAAAAAAAAAAATTTACTATGTTTGAAAATAGCCCAAAAAAAAAAAAAAAAAAATAATTAAAATAAATTATATTTGAAGCCTTCATAAATGTGTCTTTTATAATATGCGCACCCAAAAACAATTACACAAAACAGAAAAAACACGCTTATAAACATATAGACATATGTACATTATGTGGTTTGGGTAAGTTTTAGGGTCGTCAACATGAAGAAGGATGCAGGCGCTAAGGGGTTTAGGTAAGTTTGAGGGACCGAGAAATGAAGTTGGATGCAGCCGCTAAGAGGTTTAGGTAAGTTTGAGGGACCGAGAAATGAAGTTGGATGCAGGCGCTAAGGGGTTTAGGTAAGTTTTATGGGCCGAGAAATGAAGTTGGATGCAGGCGCTAAGAGGTTTAGGTAAGTTTGAGGGACCGAGAAATGAAGTTGGATGCAGGCGCTAAGGGGTTTAGGTAAGTTTTAGAGACCGAGAAATGAAGTTGGATGCAGGCGCTAAGGGGTTTAGGTAAGTTTTATGGGCCGAGAAATGAAGTTGGATGCAGGCGCTAAGAGGTTTAGGTAAGTTTGAGGGACCGAGAAATGAAGTTGGATGCAGGCGCTAAGGGGTTTAGGTAAGTTTTAGAGACCGAGAAATGAAGTTGGATGCAGGCGCTAAGAGGTTTAGGTAAGTTTGAGGGACCGAGAAATGAAGTTGGATGCAGGCGCTAAGGGGTTTAGGTAAGTTTTAGAGACCGAGAAATGAAGTTGGATGCAGGCGCTAAGAGGTTTAGGTAAGTTTGAGGGACCGAGAAATGAAGTTGGATGCAGGCGCTAAGGGGTTTAGGTAAGTTTTAGAGACCGAGAAATGAAGTTGGATGCAGGCGCTAAGAGGTTTAGGTAAGTTTGAGGGACCGAGAAATGAAGTTGGATGCAGGCGCTAAGAGGTTTAGGTAAGTTTTAGGGACCGAGAAATGAAGAAGGATGCAAGCGCTAAGGGGTTTAGGTAAGTTTTAGAGACCGAGAAATGAAGTTGGATGCAGGCGCTAAGAGGTTTAGGTAAGTTTGAGGGACCGAGAAATGAAGTTGGATGCAGGCGCTAAGGGGTTTAGGTAAGTTTTATGGGCCGAGAAATGAAGTTGGATGCAAGCGCTAAGAGGTTTAGGTAAGTTTCTGGTTGAGGGTGCGCATGCGCAAGATCTTATAAACATACGAACGCACGAATCTAAGAGGCCAAAAACCAATGAAAACCAGAGGCAAACGCAAGTAATTGGAAGAGGTGGACGATGGAAGCAGCCGAAAAAACAGGCTGCCGCCGCAACAGGTGAGCACATGAACGTGATTTTTACGATTGCCAACTGACTGAGGCAAGTTCGGGAGATATACGAACGGACGTATCTTTTAGGATAGAAACGTATTTGCTTATTGAATCACTCGCAAGTTCATACGAACGCACGAGCGGACGTGAAAAATAGGATGATCGTGAGCCAAATCCAAGCTGTTACATGTTTCTTTGAATCAACCCATATGTCACCGTTGGGGCCAACCGGATGTGGATCTGTTTGTGTCTCGTCACAATCACAAGCTTCCAGCCTTTGTCTCCCTGTCCCAGGATCCTCTGGCTTTTGCCACAGACGCTCTAGCAATGTTGTGGCGGGACTTTCAGCTTCTGTATGTCTTTCCTCCATTCCCCCTGCTGGGCAGGGTTCTGCGCAAGATTGCTCAGGAGGGGGTGCCAGCAATTCTGGTGGCCCCCCGGTGGTCAAGAAGAGTTTGGTTCGCAGATATCGTGCTGTTGGCAGTAGATCAGTACGATCTGCCCAGGGTTCCAGACTTGCTCACTCAGGGGCCGCTACTCCATCCCAATTTACAAACGCTGGCTTTGACGGCCTGGCTGCTGAAACCTCCATCCTGATGGAGAAAGGGTTGCCTGCTTCTGTTGTTGACACTATGATCAGGGCTAGGAAAAAGTCCTCTTCTTCCATCTACTATAGGACTTGGCGCACTTACATTGACTGGTGTGAGTCTAGGTCTCTTTCCTGTCGTGTGTTCTCTATCCCCAGGATTCTTGAGTTTCTCCAGCATGGGTTGGAGCTGGGGCTTCAACTCAGTACTCTGAAGGTTCATGTCTCTGCCCTGGCTGTTTTCTTCCAGAGATCCTTTGCTATGCATTCTCTGGTCAAAACCTTCTTTCAGGGTGTTACCCATGTGCGTCCCCCACGTAAGCCTACCTGTCTGGGACTTGAACTTGGTCCTTTCTGCCTTGCAGGGGGTTCCCTTTGAACCTGTTCAGGAGGCTGCCTTGGCCATCCTTACTCTCAAGGTTGTTTTCTTGGTGGCGATTACTTCTGTTAGGCGTGTTTCTGAGTTGGCGGCTTTTTCCATCCAGCCCCCTTACTTTGAGAGACACCAGGACAAGGTGGTGTTTCGCTTCAAACTAGATTTTCTGCCCAAGGTTGTGTCTGCCTTTCATCTTAATCAGGACATTGTTCTGCCTTCCTTGTGTCCAAATCCTAGTAACCCTAAAGAGAGGGTTTTGCATTCTTTGGGATGTGGTCAGGAATTTGAAGTTCTATCTGGTGGCCACTGCTCCTTTCAGAAAGACTGATGCTCTTTTCGTGGTCGCTTCTGGTCCTAGAACGGGTTTGGCTCCTGCTAAATCTACTATTAGCAAATGGATTCGTCAGGCTGTGATTCAGGCCTACTCTGCTAAGGGGAGGAATCCCCCCTTCCATCTTACTGCTCATTCCACTCGTGCTATTGGTGCCTCTTGGGCTTTTCAGCACCAGGCTTCTGTTTTGTTGAACAAGTTTGTAAGGCCCCTACTTGGTCTTCTGTTCATACCTTTTCTAAGTTTTACAAGGTTGATATTCGGGCCTCAGCTGATGCTGCTTTTGGCCGCAAAGTTCTGCAGGCAGCAGTGGTCTAAACTGCCGTTGTTGCCTTTTGGGGATCCCACCCTACTTTACGGACACTGCTGTTGGATGTCCCAGAAGTAAAGAACAGGACGTACTGTATACTAAGAATAATACAATTCTGTGATTACTCACCTGTAGAATTGTTATTATGAGTATACAGTACGTCCTGCTCCACCCCACCCTTGGTTTTCATTATTCTAGGATCCCCTGTATGATGATTGTTATCATTGTTGGTTTACATTAGTGGTGGATTTTGTTTTCATTCTCCCGGCTTCTTGTTAACTGCTTTTCAATACTGGGTAATTGTGGGAGGTCCCGGGTATTTATGGGGCAGGGAGGAGCCAATTTCGCTGTCTCTGCAGTCCAGCGCCATCTGGCGGAGCAATACCAAAGAGTAAAGAATCTTATCTGGAGCAGGATGTACTGTATACTCATAATACCAACTCTGCAGGTGAGTAATCACAGAATTGTATTTTTACAGAAAGAGTAGTAGATGCTTGGAACAAACTTCCAGCAGAGGTAGGTGAATAATTGACAGTCACTGAATTTAAACATGTCTGGGATAAGCCTCCATCTATCCTAAGATAAAGAGCACATACAGTATATACATAAGATAAAGAGAACATACAGTATACACATAAGGGCAAACTAGATGGAGCGTATGGTCTCCTTCTGCCGTCAACCTTCTATGTTCTATAGGTTCGGCTGAACAGGCCAAACCCGGACCTTGGGGGGGGGGGGGGGGGGGGGGTTCACCCAACACTACCAGCTGTGTAAAACCCCCCAGTTGGTCCGCAATCTTTAACTTTCTGCCGAATCCACGGCTCATGTGCAGCCAGCAGCTGCATCATTAACGTCCCTACTCGGGTTTGTGATGGCATGCCCGCTGCAACTGAACGGCTGTGCATGGTGCATGATGCCGCATGCCGCCGATGTGTGCGGCTGGGGAATCCATTCAGATTCGCCAGTCACACATTAAAGTGGACCAAAACCCAGGATATCGACTATCCTGGGTTTTGGTCCTTGCCCCCAGGGTGTGAAACCCCCCCAGGTCGCCAAAATCAACTGACCTCTTCCTGGTCCTACGGCACATGTGCGGCCAATCAGCGTGCTCCCACTACCTTCTAACAGAGAGCTTGCCCATGCTGGCCATTCACAAATGCCTGGCACGGGCACATGCGCCATTGGAACAGGAAAGAATGTAAGTTTATCCCGGGGGAAGGGAATCGATCGCCGTGGGTTTTGGTCCACTTAATATTGGCAGCTGGAGAAGCTGATTGGACGAGCGGCTGTGCACCTGTCATTGGCCTGAGGAGAGGTGAGTTTGCTCGGCAATCAGTGAAGTTTTGCACAGCTGGGCATCCCAAACCAGGGTGCCCAGTGGGACGGACCTAAGCATAGGATAATGGAAATACCGGGTTTTGATCCACTTTGAAGCAGAACAAAACCCACCAGAGGTCGGCCCGACATCTAAAAGATTCCAGGGCCGGCCACTGACTTTCTGAGACGCCCCGCTGTGTGAAACTCAGTAATCTCTTACCTTTCCCCACTCCAACGGCACATGTGCGGGTTCTCGTCCAATGAGAGCCGTCTGCTATGACATCATTCAGCAGCTGGCTCTCATTGTTTTGAATGGGGAGCCTTTTAGATAAGCTCAGACAGGAGCATGCATGAGGCCAAGGGTACAGGGGATGCATCAGCACACACTCTCTATTAAAGCAGAACAAAACCCAGGATTTTCACTTTCCCAGGTTTTGTTCCATTCCTCGGCGGGCATCCTGATTGGGGATGCCCCGCTGTGTGAAACCCCCCAGAAAGCTCTAAACAGCTCACCTCTACCGCGTTCCAATGGTGCATGTGAGGGCGCTCAGCCAATGAGAGGTGTTTGCTCTGTGTACCTCTTTTGACAAATGGTTCTCACTGACTTTAATGGGGTGGGAGCATGTGCACGACAATGACAATGAGAGCCGCCTGCCGAATGACGTAGTCATTGGACAAAAGCATGCACTGTTGGAGCAGGGAAAGATGAGTGTTTATTCGTGAACTTGGGGGCTTAACACAGCGAATCGGAATGCTTGGGGAAGCCAGCAGCTGGAACTGGAATCCCGAGGTCGCCCAAACAAACGCACCTCTTCCCGACCCTACGACACATTTGCGGCCGCTCGTCCAATCAGCGCGCTTGGATCCGCTCAAGCCGCTGAGGCCAGGAGCTCATCTAAGGCAAGCGGCTCCGTTCACGCTGACAGCCGTATCCCCCGCTACCCTCTAACAGGGAGCGTGCCCGCACTGGCCACTCACAAACGCCTGGCACGGGCACGCGCCTTGCTAGAAGGATAGCGGGGATGCGGCCGTGGCTCCCGCATTGAACTGGAAAAGAAGGTAAGTGTAGGGGGGACCTGGGGGTTTTACACAGCGGGGCATCCCGATATTGGATGTCCCGGGGGAGGGATCTGATCGGCCTGGGGATCAGCCTGGGTGTTGGTCCACTTTAAAGGCTCATAACATGCAGTAGATGCAGGTAGGATGATTTTTTATATGAGCAATCTGTATGTACAGGGTCTGGGAAACATAGAAGATATGCTCTTATTCAGGGTGAAGGTCCGCTTTAAGAGTTTAAAGACTTTGATTACATAATTTTGAGATAAAAAATATAGTTTCAAAAAATAACATCACAAGTGTAATTTCCCTTTAACTTAAGTGCGGCCCTGGTCAGGAGATGTGCAGTCACCTTGTGGGTGCGCATTTCCCTGTGCCCAGCTATATGGACAATACACTTATTTTGACATAAGAATAAAATAAACCCGGTTTCCCGGACGACGGAATCCAGCTTGCGTTTCAAGCCAGTTCCGGAAGTTCCGGGTGGTGTATGAGAGGAAATGACGTCACTCCAGACCTCGGACTATACCTTGGAGCGTGTTAGAGGCGGAGCTAAAAGAAGTGACGCGGCGCGGAGGGCAGCGCAGGTTCTTTGCCCCGGGTCAGGTCACGGTTGCGGTTCGGGTTATGCGGCGGGCACATTAGCCTTCTTCTCTTAGCACCATGGTGAGTGCGGGGCCCAGGGGAGGGAGGAGCTAAAAGAGATGACAAGGTCGCTCGTGGCAACCTGCCTCACACTGTCACCTGGTCACACTGGGGGCAGCCATGTTGTGGGCGGAGCCAGTGAACACCATCTGTAGGGAGATTTATCTCCACTTCCTGTGCTGTACCCAGGGGAAGCTCTGCTCACAGCACAGGCATGGGTGTCACCAGGAGCCTCTTTAGTTTTAGTATCTAGGACACCCAATACTCTTCCTTGTGAGCTTAACTTCCAGTTTGGTGCTTTGGGTGTCGCTAAAGAACAGGAAGCCCTGCTTATTACAAACCTTCCAACTTTTCAGTGTGGGAAAGAGGGACTATTGTTAAATTAAACCACGGCCCCTCATTGATTGATTGATGGATAGGTGATAGGCTGTAACAGTTACAACAATATAAACACTTTGAAAAGGAGAATTAATCATTTATTGCAGATCTGCATGTTAAAGTGGACCAAAAACTACCGCGATCGGCCAGGAATCTACAAGTTTCTCGGGCCAATCGATTCCCTCCCCCTGGGGCATCCAGAATCTGGATGCTATGCTATGCTGTGTGAACCCCCCCCCCCCCCCCCCAGGTTGCCCTATACACTTGTTTCCTGGTATGACGGCGCATGGGGGAGCCGCTGCCTCGCTATCCCTCTAGCAGGGCGTGCCCACGTCGGGCATTTGTGAATGGCTGGCACAGGCACGCTTCCTGCTAGAGGGGTGGCCACCTGCGTGCTCGGAGCCGCTCGCCTTAGATGAAGGCTTAGACGTTGTGACGTCAGCGGCTACGAGAGCTCTGATTGGACAAGCGGCTGCGCATGCGCCCTAGGACTGGGAAGAGGTGAGTTGGGCTCGGCGATCTGGGGGGTTTCACACAGTGGGGTGCTCCCAATCAGGGTGCCCTGGGGGCTAGGACCAAAACCCAGGATAGTCAAAATCCTGGGTTTTGTTCCACCAGGGCTGTCCGAGTTCCACTCCTTGGGGCATTCTGAATTGGGATGCCCTGTTGAGTAAAACCCCACAGATCCCCTGATCCCAGGGCCATGTACATTTTGGTGCTGCGGCTGCATCCCCGCTCACCTCTAGCCGTGCGCCCGGCCTTTCTAAATGGGCGTGGCAGGCACACCACAGCTAGAAGCTGAACGGGGGATGCGCCCCGCAGAGAACTCATAAGCAGAGCCAAGTGAGATCTAGTGTGCTGATTGGTTTAGAAGGCCACTCAGCCAATCCGCACAGTTTTGGTCAAGCCTGCACCGTCAGGGAGGTGAGTAGAATGGTCAACTAGGGGGATACACAGAGCGGGAGAGGAACAACACACGGGAAAGTGGAATTCCTATGTTTTTTTTTTCCCTTTAAAGTGGACCAAAACCCAGGATTTTGACTATCCTGGGTTTTGGTCCTCGCCCCCAGGGTACGTCGATCGGGGGATGCCCCGCTGTGCGAACCCCCCCGGGTCACTGAAACCAACTCACCCCCTCCCGGTCCTATGGCGCATGCGCGGCCGCTCATCCAATCAGCGCACTCGGATCTGCTGACGTCACGCCGCCTAAGCCTACATCTAAAGCCAGTGTCTTCGAGCGAGCTGACGGCCGCATCTTCCGCTACCCTCTATCAGGGAGCGTGCCCGCACCGGCCATTCACAAATGCCTGGCGTGGGTAGAGACCGAATTAGAAACACCTGGGTGCTATTGTTAAAGCAGACCAACACCCAGGGGGGATCGGCCCGGGAATCTGTAAGATTCCCGGGCCGATCAGATCCCTCTCCGCGGGGCATCCGAAATCGGGATGTCCCGCGGGGAGGAACCCCCCAGGAGGCCCACAATCCTACCTTTTCCAAGTTCCAGCGGCGCATGCGCGTCCGCCGCCTCCCAAGCGTCCCTCTAGCAGGGTGCGCTCCCGCACTGGCCGTTTGTGAATGGCCAGCGCGGGTGCGCTCCCTGTAAGAGGGACGTGCGGAAGGCGGTGGCGGACGCGCTCTGCTTGTCCGTCGCTGCCTCTCGCTTGTCCGTCGCCGGTGATTGGACGAGTGAGTCACGTGGGAGCGGGGTGAGGTGAGTTTTTGGGGCTTTCTGGGGGGTTTCACACAGCGGGGCACCCCCGATCGGGGGGGCCCCACCGAAGTGGACCAAAACCCAGGATAGTCACAATCCTGGGTGTTAGTCCACTTTTAAAGGGACCTAAAATATTTTTGGGCTATAGGTCCCCTTTAGGACATTCCAGATGAAGGGTTATTCATTTATTTGCATTACCTGATTTATCCCTATGGAACGTGCTCCTTTTCTGCTGACTCAGTTTACAGGGTCCCCAAATTAAACTGACATATAAGGGAACTGAGAGAATGAAAAATGCCTGGATAAGCCATCCTCTGCTGAGGAGGCCCAGCAGAATGGACAGAGCTCACTGGAAGTTATTAATATAAATCGGGCTGAATAAAGGCTGGATTAAAGATGCTGCTTCTAAGAAAGCAGGATAATTGAACCCTTTGTTTGTAATGGACCAAAACACACGCCGATTGGCCCCCGGGGCATCCAAAATCAGGTTTTCCCCCGCTTTGTGAAACTCCCCAGGTCACCCCATACACTTACACTGGTACACTTACCTTGTTTCCCAGTCCAACGGTGCAAGCCGCAGCCGCATCCCCGGTATCCCTCTAGCAGGGCACATGCCCGCACCAGGCAATTGTGAATGGCTGGCACAGAGACACTCCTTGTTAGAGGGAGGTGGGGGATGCAGGCGTCGGCGCGCTCGCAGCCTTAGACAACGTGACGTCAGCTGCTCCCAGCATGATTCTTGGATAAGCGGCCGCGCATGCACCGTAGGACTGGGAAGAGAGTTGGCATCGGCGATCTGGGGGGTTTCACACAGCGGGGCACCCCCAATTGCAGAAAGCAGGATTACTGAACCCTTTGCCTGTAATGTCTCTTTAAATATAGATGTGCTCTTCACTGCACATTAAAGTGAGCTGAAGAAAAAAAGTTCATGGAACAGAAAAGCTCTGGGTGTCTTTGGCTCAGAAACTCCATTGTGTTGCACTGCTTGCATTCTTTTGGGACTGATGACCCCCCCCCCCCCCTTTTTTTCTGTTTGAGGGTTATAGAAGGTAATAGGGACATTAAAGCTTTTTTAACCCTTTCCCGTTCAAAAACTTGCTGTGGATATGTGTCGAGTTTGTCTGTGCTGCAGTGTGCGTATAATGTGGGCGGAGCTTGATTGTGCTTTCTGCTTTCAGGCCAGTACAATGATAGCCGCCGGCCTGACCATCGCTGTGGCGGGATTTGCTGGTGAGCATCAGCGGCGGACTCTAGTTTACACAATAAAATAAACTGTCCAAACATGAGTAGGGATCCCCTTTTTTTTTTTTATCAAAACTCGTATAAATAAGGTGGCCCTCTTTGAAGCGGAACAAAACCCACCAGGGCTGGCCCCTGGCTATTCTCCGGGTCATCCCAATTTAGGTTGCATCGCTATGTGAAACCTCCCAGGGTTCCCATAAAAACCTTTCCCTGCTGCAACAGCGTATGCCTGGGCTCTCGTCCAATCAGAGCAGTTTCAGATAGGCTGGGGCTGGAGCGCGCATGAGGTGGGGGATGCGACAGCATACGCTTCCCCATTAATTTCAATCAGAGCCCTTCCCTGGATGATGTAGTCAAGGCGAAGGGTTCTGATTGGACAAGAGGCCATGCATGCGCCGTTGGAGTGGTGAAAGGTTGGGTTTAGTGGGCTTTCTGGGGGATTTCACACAGCAGGGCATATAACAAAACCCAGGAGAGTCTAATTTTGCTTTAAAGTGGACCAAAACCCATGATTTTGACTATCATGGGTTTTGCTCCTTTCCCCCGAAGCACCCTGGTCGGGGGTGCACCGCTGTGTGAAACCCCCCAGATCGCCCAAACAAACTCGCCTCTTTCCGGTCCTATGGCGCATGCGCGGCTGCTTGTTCAATCTGCGCGCTCAGAGCCGCTGACGTCACGCCATCTAAGACGGCGTCTAAGGATAGTGGCTCAGAGCACGCTGGCGGCCGCATCCCCCACTTCGCTCTAACAGGGAGCGTGCCCGCGCCGGCCATTCACAAATGGCTGGCGCGGGCACGCACCCTGCTGGAGGGATAGCAGGGATGCGGCTCACCCATGTGCAGTTGGCCCGGGAAGCAAGGTAAGTGTACGGGGCGACCTGGGGGTTTCACACAGCAGGGCATCCCGATTTTGGATGCCCCGGGGGGGAGGGAATCGATTGGCCCTGGAACCTTATACATTTCCGGGCCAACCACGCTGGGTTTTTGTCCACTTTTGGAGATTTCCCTAAGGTGGATCTTAATTGGGATGTCCTGCAGTGTAAAAGCAGGGCTGTGTAGTCGGAAAGCCAAGGTCCGAATCCTCAATTTTATCAAGTCCTGACTCCAACTCTGACTCCTTTTATAAATTATTAGTAATAAATTTCCTGTAGTAAAATTATCACATAGACCCTTTTCTCACCGTTTTATAATCAATGGGGCTATTTATATAGAACATAAAGCATAATCCTTGCAATACAATTTCTGAACAAATGACTTAGTGGACCAAAACCCAGGATTTTGACTATCGGGGTGCCCCGCTGTGTGAAGCCCCCTGCAGGTCGCCGCAGCAGCTCACCCTATCCTGGTGCCATGGCGCGTCTAAGAGCAGCAGCTCTGCCGGCCACATCCCCCACTTCCCTCTAGCAGTGCGTGTGCCCGCTCCAGGCATTTGTGAATGGCCAACGCGGGTACGCTCCCTGTTTGAGGGAAGTGGAGGATGCGCCTGTCGGAGCCGCTGCTCTTAGACGCGATGTGGGACCGGGAAGAGGTGAGCTGGGTTCAGGCGATCTGGGGGGTTTCACACAGCGGGGCACCCCCAGGGAAAGGACCATAACCCAGGATAAGCAAAATCTGGGCTTTTAGTCCACATTTTGACTATCCTGGGTTTTGGTCCACTTCGGCGGGGCACCCCGATCGGGGGTGCCCCGCTGTGTGAAACCCCCCAGAAACCCCAAAAAACTCACCTCTCAACGCTCCCACGTGAACGCCGCAGCCAATCCCCGCCAACGTCCAGGCGGGGATCAGGAACGTCCAAGCCGCTTCCGCCGCCGCGCGTCACTCTCGGCGCGCGCGCGCCCCCGCCGGCCATTCACAGAGGGCCGGCGCGGGCGCGCGCACGTCTGGAGGGGCGCGCGGGAGGCGGCGGGCGGCGGATCAGGTTAGGTCTTTTTGGGGTTTCTGGGGGGTTTCACCCCGCGGGACATCCCGATCTCGGATGTCCCGCGGGGTGGGAGGTGATCGGCCCGGGAATCTTAGAGATTTCCGGGCCGATCACCCCTGGGTGTTGGTCCTCTTTAAGGCTTTACCCTGGAGGATTTTAGGATACATACATGTCCCGGATGCAGCAAGATGGCGGCGCCAGGTAAGGTGAGTAGGTCATTGATAAGCATGCAGCACTTTGTAGGCACATTTAAAGCGTAACAAAACCCAACCTGGACGGCCCTGGAATCGAATAGATTCCATGGCGACCGCTGGCTTTCCCTGGGGCACCCAAGGGACAGCTTTTCATTTAAAGTGGACCAAAACCCAGCTTGACAGTCCCGGGAATCTATAAGATTCCCGGGCGGAACAATTCCCTCCCCCCCAGGGCATCCAAAATTGGGATGCCCCACTGTGTGAACCCCCCTCCTCCAGGTCGCCCCATTCATCTTACTTCCCAGTCCAACGGCCCACGTCCCTGCAATCCCTCTAGCAGGGCACGTACCCACGCCAGCCATTTGTGAATGGCCTCTGGCCTTAGACACGCGCTGATTGGACGAGCGGCCGTAGTACCGGGAAGAGGTGAGTTTCTTCAGGCGATCTGTAAGAACTACACACAGAAATTTAACTCTCAGGTGTGTATCACCGCAGTTTGCCAGATTCACTCACCTTGCTGTCTTTCTTGCATAGCAGACTCGGGCGAAACCGAGCACGCCAATTGGCTGACCGGCCCATTTAGCCAATCGGCACACTCGTTTTCACTCGCCTATGCTAAGCAGCCGAGCAGAGCCCACTGCACTGCCAGCTCCATCCCCTGCTCAGCCTCCAGCTGTGGCAATCCTGCGCCTGCCATTCAGAAAGGACTGACACGGGTATGCGCACAGCTAGAGTTGAGTGGGGATGCGGCTGCAGCTCAGAGATGTGGCGAGGGCTCTGGGAGCAGGTGAATGAAACTGGCAAACCGGGGGGGGTTCCAATTCGGGATGCCCAGGGAGTGGAACTCAGATGGCCCCGGAGTCTTTTAGATTGCATGGCCTCTGAAGTTCCTCTTTAAAGTGGATCAACACCCATATCTCTAAGATTCCCGGGTCCATCCGATCCCTCCCCGCGGGGCATCCAAAATCGGGATGCCCTGCTGTGTGAAACCCCCCAGGATGCCGGTAAACCTTACCTGATTCCCAGTCCAACGGCGCATGCGCGGGCTGCGGCCGCATCTCGCGCTTCTCTCTAGCAGGGCGCGTGCCCGAACCGACCATTTGTGAATGGCCGTCGCGGGCGCGCTCCCTGTTAGAGGGAAGCGTGAGATGTGCCCCCCTCAGAGCCACTGCGGTAATACGTCTCATTGACACGCATACTACAGCGGCTCCGAGCGTGCTGATTGGGCGAGCGGCCCCGCATGCGCCGTAGGAGCGGGGTGAGGTGATCTGGGTGTTCTGGGGGGTTTCACATAGTGGGGCACCGGGTAAGTGGACCAACACCCAGGATAGTCAAAATCCTGGGTGTTGGTCCACTTTAAGGTAAGAAGACACTGGAGGGGTTTATCCACTACAAGCCAATAACCTATCACAAGCCAAGTAGCTGTAGACTGAAGTAAAGGAGATAGTGGTGCCCATTCCTCATGCTTCTTCTGTCTGTATCCAGGCCGCTACGCCCTGCAGGCCTTCAAGCACCTGGAGCCACAAGTCAAACAAGCCATTCAGACCCTGCCAAAGTCGGTAAGAAGAAGGCTGAGGGGTTAGACACCATGTTTTGTTTAAATTGTTTTTTTTTTTTTTTTTTTTTTTTTAATATACTGTATTGCTTTCAATGATTTATTCTTCCTAAAGCCGAACAAAACCCACCAGCGGCCGGCCTGGAATCTAAAAGATAACAGCACTGGCCGCTGGCCTTCCCTCAGGGCAATCCAAATCAGGATGCCCCGCCCACGCACCATGATGATAAACCACCCTGGATGAGCTATAGTCAATTTATAAGAAACAAAGGAGGGGTGGCAGCCGCTCAGACCATTTTATAACTAACCTGGGAGGTGCAGGTGAGCAGGGCAATTAGGATACACAAGTGTTAAAGGAGCCACAGCACTCAACCCTGTTAGCTTGCAGGCCAACCTACAATCTGTTTCTAAACAGAGGTCTCGGTCACACACATCTGCAGAAGTCTGCTTAAACCAGACCTTCACTATGATTTATTGAAAAGCCCAAACCCTTAAACGATTCCCCAGCATCTAAAATTTATATCTTATAAGTTTTTAGTCACTTACTACTTATTCTTTCCCCCACTGGGCTGCAACTCTGTTCACGACTTTAGGATACGGGCGCCGCCATCTTGAATCAGAAGCATCACACTTACTGAGGAGAGTGAGATAAAGTACAGGGGAGCGGGTTATAGCTGTGCTTTGCTCAGACAGAGCAGAGCTGGGTTCAGGAAAAGGTCAGCAGTCCCAGAATGCAGAGCAGCACATTCAGAAGGCACTTCCTGTTTGCAGGCTGCCTGATGTTCCATGAGCCGCCATCTTGAATGTTTAAAGGCTCATAACATGCAGTAGAATGATTTTTAATGTGGACAATCTGTATGTACAGGGTGTGGGAAACATATAAGATAGGCTCTTATTCAGAGTGAAGGGCCGCTTTAAGCTGCATCACCAAGCGCCAAGGTGCCTCTGTGAGGTGCAGTCCTAACTCTAATCTCTGGGAGCCCCATTTGGGACATACAATGCAACAGATACATTGGGAGCAGGCTTACCTGAGGTTGCCCTAAACCTCTCAAGTGCAGCCCATGGGGTGGAAGGGTCAAAGACCTTGCAATACAGCCTGGACCCCACACACCATGTGCTTGCACAAATTCAAAAGAAACAAAGGGGGGGTGGCAGCCGCTCAGACCATTTTATAACTAACCTGGGAGGTGCACGTGAGCAGGGCAATTAGGATACACAAGTCTTAAAGGAGCCACAGCACTCACCCCTGTTAGCTTGCAGGCCAGCCTATAATCTGTTTCTAAACTTGGGCTGCACTTGAGGTTTAGGGCAACCTCAGGTAAGCCTGCTCCCGATTTATCTATTGCATTACCGTTCTGGCCTTTGTCTCCTACATGTGCGCTAATTGTTTGGATAGCATGGGTTTTGGTTTCTAATGGTTATAGAAATCTTTCCTTTGCTTTCCAGTATATTTATTATTCTCAGCTACAATGTTGTTCTTATATTAATATGTAGCTTTCACACTCTTAATGTTGACATTCTAACTAATACGGGGTAAGGTAAATAAAGTTATAAAAACGTACCCACCCGGCCCGGGGGTATGTAACCTGCCCAGGGCCCTTATGGTGTTGTGCTGTGGCGTATCTGGAAAGATCTCTCACTTGCGCTGTAATGATGATGCTCTGAGCTTCCAGTAAAAATCTCCAAATGCTTTATTTATTAATTAAAAATTCAAACAAATGTAAGTTGTCCTTTCTTGGATCTGGGATGTCTGTCTGTCTGGTGTATTTCATATAAATCCGTATGTTTAAGTCTCTGTGCGTTCTACGCATAGGTAGTTCTGTGCTTCTTGTTGTCGGCGGAGCTGAGCTGCTCCCGTCTGCTTACTCTGCGGCTTGCTGAAGGGTCCGACGCGCGTTTCGTGATTACACTTCCTCAGGTCCCTAAAGCGCCTGCGCAGGGTCGTCTTTATATAATCATATAATCCGCAGAGGGTTCTGGGTGTTGTCTCCTTTATTCAACAAAAGGAAATTTTTAGACACATTTGAGAGCCGGACTTTTCTGGTTATTGGCTGTTGGACAGTTGGCTGGCAGACGCCCTTTAGGTAGTATTATGGTGGAGCGTGTTGTTTAGTGCTGGCGTTTATGGTGTGCTTGCGTTTCTTTTTCTCCAGGCATTTGCTGCCTATTACAAAGGAGGGTTTGAACCGAAAATGACTAAAAGGGAAGCATCACTGGTGTTAGGAATCAGGTAAGCCGGCGCAGTAACAAATGCCACCCCATCCAGATTTGGGTTGTGCATAACCCAGCTGCAAGCCCAATACCAGGCAGAGGTACTCACCCGCGCCCCGCATTTTTTTGCCAGTTCCCACCATCTCTGTCTGTAGGCCTCAGTGAACTAACTTTAATTTATGACTGTCTGCGAAACAAAACCGGGTGCAGCCAGCCCTGGAATCTAAAAGATTGTTGGCCTTCGCCTGGGCCATGCCGAATTGGGCTGCCCCGTTGTGTGAGACCACCCCCTCCCGGTGTGCCCGTAATAGCTGATCTTTCTATGGTCCAACGGCTCATGCGCAGGCTTTCAGCAAAGTGGCTGCATCCCCTGGCCATCCATATAGGCTGGAACGGGAGCATATGTGCCGCAGGGGGTGCAGCCGCTCTCGCTCCCCATTGAAGTTAATGAGAGCCCTTTGCAGAAGGATGTATGTAGACATGGCAAAGGGCTCTGATTGGATGAGATACCGCGCATGTGTTGTTGGACCAAGGATAGGTGAGTTTTACTGGTTGGACACAGTGGGGCATCCTGATACGGGCCGCTTTAAAAAGGACCTCAGGTCACAATTGACTGGAGGTATCATCGCTGTAATTCCTGTGGCCATTTCCTCTGTTTTCTGCAACCAATCATGGTTCACCCAGCCCTCATACACAACTATTGCCCCCCTGAACTGGATTAGCTGCCATGGGATGAGCATCGGGCTGAGG
This sequence comes from Gastrophryne carolinensis, assembly GCA_027917425.1. Lineage (NCBI taxonomy): Eukaryota > Metazoa > Chordata > Amphibia > Anura > Microhylidae > Gastrophryne > Gastrophryne carolinensis. The sequence continues at coordinate 29,128,958 of CM051239.1, read as the reverse complement.
CGGGCGTCCTGAATGCCAGTGCTACTTATCCTGTTAGAGAGAGGGGACCCACAGGGATTTTTGACTGGAGGTTGCCTATAAAGTGGATCAAAACCCAGGATTTTCAATGTCCCATGTTTGGGTCTTTGCTGTGTGAAACACCCCAGTTCACCCCAAAATCTCACCTTTACCTGGTCCCACGCCGCATATGTGAGCTCTCGTCCAATCAGCGCCATATGCTGAGCATATTATTGATGAGCATGCGGCCCAGGATAGGGGAGCAGGTTTCCCTGAGGTGTGCGGCCTGCTCCCACCACCATCCTATGGTGCCAGAGACTCAGTCTGCAGGCGTGGCGTGGGAGCCCCAGAAAAAGTGTTTAGGGGTTCATACAGTGCGGCATGTCAAATCAGGATGCCCAAAGGTTGCTTGATTGGCTAGCCAGACTCTAGGGTCGGCCGAGCGGGTGGTTGTCCACTTTAAAGTCCAATCATTAAAGAGGGATTTCACTTTCCCGTTTGTTGTTCCTCTCAGGCATCCCAAATGCCTCGCTGTCGTATCCCTACGGATCGTGCAGGAAATGCACCTCCCTGTTGTTTCCACCGCGCAGACACATCTGAATCTGAGCGCACTGATTGGCTGAGCAGCCCATGGCTGATGCGGTGAGGGCTCCGGGAGCAGGCAAACGGAGTGAAACGGGGGATACAGGGGGTTTCACACAGCGAGATTTCGGGATGCCCCAGGGAGTGAGACTTGGATTGCATTGAAGTTTCTTTCTAATGCTCTGTTCACACCTTGTAAGTATGGCAGAGGTGCCCTGTATCAAAGCAAATGCTGCACTGTGCTGCAATGTGTTTTTGAAAGAAAAAAATGTTTGCACAATAAGTAAATGGTAAAGTTTATAGTAAGGCAAATGCAGCACAAGAGCATTGCAGGTTAAACCACGTCATACCTGTGCTGCGCTTGCGTTGCCATAGACTTCTGTTCACCTGAGATGTTATTACGTTGTGTAGAAAAAGGTAGAGACAAGAAAAGAAGGTGCACACTTAAACAGCAAAACGGCAAAATACCTTGGGTGCGGTATCCTGGGTTCTCAAGTCCCAATAATCCAGTAGAAGATGAAGCAAGAAAAGGGGGGTCCGCACTCCTAAAATATCACTTTTATTTCCATCCAATAAAATGATCAACGATTGAAAAGCAGCGTTTTAAAAGCATGAAAGCGATCCTAGTCTCTCTAACGCGTTTCGGGCTAGGCGCCCTTAGTCATAGATAATACATACATTGAACTTATGCTTTATAAATAATAAGTAAATAATGAGAATCTTACCTCACCACCTGGTGCCGCCGCCTGAAACTTCCGGGTTACGGCCGCCAAGGACGTCACACGCAGACCGGAAGCAACAAGATGAAATATGTGAATCCGGTTGCTAGAAAAAGGTATCTGCAACGCTCTTTTAATGTGGTTTAATGCAGATGTGTGAACTATCTAGAATCACGTGCAGTGTTTTCTCTGCCTTGTAACTGCATTGCCCTGTACTAAGCCTGATTTGAGCATTAAAGTGAACCAAAACCCAGGATCCTGGGTTTCGGTCCTTTCCCCCGGGGCACCCCAAACGGGAGTACTCCGCTGTGTGAAACCCCCCAGATGGCCAATGCCAATTCACCTCCTCCCAGTCCTACGGGGCATGTGCGGCCGCTCGTCCAATCAGTGCGCTCGGACCCGCTGGTGTCACATCGTCTAAGGGCAGTGGCTCAGAGCGCGCTGGTGGTTGCATCCACCGCTTCCCTCTAACAGGGAGCGTGCCCATGCCGAGCATTAACAAATGCCTAGCACGGGCACGTGCTCTGCTAGAGGGATAGCGGGGATGTGGCCGCGGCATGCACCGTTGGACCGGGAAACAAGGTAAGTGTATGGGGCGACCTGGGGGGTTTCACACAGCAGGCCTTCCAGATTTTGGCTGCCCCAGGGGAGGGAATTGATCGGCCCTGAAATCTTATAGATTCCCAGGCCGATTGCTGTGGGTTTTGGTTCACTTTAAAAGAAATAAATCCATTTACCTGAACGCTGGAATGCTCCTCTGATTCTGGCTGGGGATGCCGTGGACTTGATTGACAGCTGCACTTGAGTGACAGGCCAGTCCCCTATGCAGTGCAGGCTTCCTACTTCAAGTGGACCAAAACCCAGGATTTTGACTGGGTTTTGGTCCACTCCCCCAGGGCACCTCGATCGGGGGTGACCCACTGTGTGAAACCCCCCCCCATCGCCGCAGCCAACTCGCCTCACCGCGGTCCTACAGCGCCTCCAATCAGCGCGCTCTGAGCTGCTGAGATATGGGCGTCTAAGCTCAGCAGCTCCGAGTGCGCTGGAGCCCGCATCTTGCGCTTCCCCTTAACAGGGAGCGCGCCCCTCCCGGCCATTTACAAATGGCCGGCGCGGGCACGCCCCCTGCTAGAGAGGAGCGTGAGATGTGGCCACGGCCCGCGCATGCGCTGTTGGACCGGGATTCAGGTAAGTGCAGCGGGCGACCTGGGGGGTTTCACACAGCGGATGCCCCGCGGGGAGGGAATGGATCGGCCCTGGAATCTTATAGATTCCCAGGCCAATCCCGCTGGGTTTTGGTCCACTTTCAGTGATTGGCCTACTGACATCGCTCAACTGACACAGAGGGCCTGTCCCTCACAATGGAAGGGAGGGCCAGGAGGGGAATGTTTAAATGATTGGACTTCCTCTGTGGTCTTTGTATCGCTTTGTTTTACCTTTCCTTGCCTTCTGCTTTGTTGTAGCCCAACTGCCAGTAAAACCAAAATCAGGGAAGCGCACAGGAGAATCATGCTGCTGAACCACCCTGACAAAGGTACAGTATTGTTCACTCTAGATGACGCGCCTAGGATTTGGAGGAAAAAAAGGGAAATCTTTGTACTTACCAGTAAACAGATTTTTTTGCCATCTTTCATTCCGGGGCACCACCATCAACAACGCGTGGGTTAACCTCAGCCGTAGATGTGAGGCTAATCATGTAAAAAAAAATCATGTAGTTGTAGCCCACAGCGCCAGAAGCTGTGTGTTTAAAGTCTGTTTTTGAACATGTATCCACTAGTAACTAAGCGAAAACATATGGAATTACGTTATTACATTGTAACATGAACCAGACATTGTAAGGACAATTCTGCATAAAAATATTATAAATCAAATAAGTTATAATTCAAAAATGTCATTTTCTAGGCCAGGATACATGTCAAAGTTTTGAGATTTTATAAAAAAAAAAAAAATTTTGGATCAGGAAAGGGATTTAAGGATCGTCCATAAAAAAGTATGGGAGAGCGCCAGGTAGCGAGAGGTAAGACGTGGCGCTCTGCAAGGTGAACGCCGGCGCTGTACGCTGAGCCTGGGATAATGATAAATCATACACTACATGACGTTGTTCTTGTCGCTCACCAGATTCGGCTTCATAAATGTGGAATTGCGTGCCGTGTCCGGCGTTCACCTGACGCTTACACGGCCCTACCTGGTGCTAGAGCTTCATGAATAAGGCCCTTAGTTTTTCTCGTCCCTTCCATTCTGGGGCACCACCTTCAGCAACGCGTGGGACCTCCCAAAGCGGTGCCGTCGTTAAGGGTGGGACCGTGCTACGACAGCAACTGGCTAATTGCGGCAACATAGCCAGGAATGGTGGAATTGAAACGTTTCTCACCGCCATCTGCAACACCTTACTTCTCAGCGCGGCATCGGCCGATGCCTGGTCTTCAAGTCGAGTAAAGTAAACTTGGTGAGAGTGTGAAGGGAGGACCAGGTCGCCGACTTGCACAGCTGGTCCATCGACGCCTGGTGCTGGAAGGCCCAAGATGCCGCAATTGCCCTGGTAGAGGGAGCAGTGACTCAGAAGGGGGCCTCCTTACCGCTGTAGGCGTTGGCCTGATCCATCTGCTGAGAGTGAACCTGACAGCCACCAGGCCTCTCGATGGTTCTGGGATCAAGAACAAATGTCTGTCTTACGTACCTCCAGCGTGGCCGCCAAGTAATACTTTAATGCCCTGACTTCATCCAGGGAATGCAGGAGTCGCTCCTTATGATGAGTGGGGCACTCAGTGGACACAAAGAGAGCAGTACGATCTCTTGAATTAGATGGAAGGGAGAGACCACCTTTGGCAAAAAAATTCTATTTAACATGGAACGTGGCCTTGTCTTTGTGCAGGACTAAAAAGGGTGACTTGATAGCTTTGTGAAACCCCCCAGATCGCCGATGCCAACTCACCTCTTCCCGGTCCTATGGGGCATGCGCAGCCGCTTGTCCAATCAGTGCGCTCAGACTCGCTGACATCACGTCGTCTAAGGGCAGTGGCTCAGAATGCGCTGGCGGCTGCATCCACCGTTTCCCTCTAACAGGGAGTGTGCCCGCGCCGGGCATTCATAAATGCCTGGCACGGGCACGCACTCTGCTAGAGGGATATTGGGGCTGCGGCTTGCGCATGCTCCGTTGGACCGAGAAACGGGGTAAGTGTATGGGGCGAGCTGGGAGGTTTGACACAGCGGGGCATCCAGATTTTGGCTGCCCCGGGGAGGGGAATTGATCGGCACGATCAGCGTGGGTTTTGGTCCACTTTAAAATAAATAAATCCATTCACCTGATCGCTGCAATGCTCCTCTGATGCTGGCTGGAGATGCAGTACCAAAATAGGGTGACTTGATAGCTCAGAAACCCGCCCGATGGAGATGATCGCCACCAGAAAAACCACCTTTAAAGTGAGCGTTGCCAGAGTGGCCTCCGTCATGGGCTCAAAGGGGGCCCCTGTAGCGCCAACAGTACAGGTTGAGACCCCAGGGCAGGATCAACGAGCGCCTGAGTGGACAAACATGCGCAGCGCCCTGCATGAACGTACGGACTAATCTGTGCTCCGCAAAGGGTCTCAGGAAAAAATGGACAAGGCCGAGACCTGGCCTTTAAGGGTGCTGCTTCCAGGCTCTTCTGAAGAAATTCCAGCATCCTGGGCAATGAGAACCTCCTACAGGAGTAGCCCTTCAACTTGCACCAAGCCAAGAAGGCCCTCCAAGTCCTTTAGCAAATTCTGGAGGATGTTTTCGTGCCCGAATCAAGGTCTGAATTACTGCAGCGGATAGGCCCCTCTCCTCCCGGATGCTGGTCTCAACAGCCACTAAAGCCAGCGCTTGAGAATTGGGGTGCTGCAGAGGACCCTGCTGTAGAAGATTGGGGAGTCGCCACCTGGTAGCTAGGCCAGCAAACCACACCCTTCAGGGTCAGTGTGGGACGATCAGGATGATGGGAATCCATTTGCTGTTGACCTTTTTTAAGACCAGTATAGCAGGCTGTACCCTGACCAGTGCGTCAACCGCTAAGGCCAGGGGGTCTCGCACCCTGGACACAAACCTCTGGACCTTCAGTTGTGAGGAGAGGCAGAGGTCCATTTCCAGCACCCCGCCAGGTGTTCCAGGGGGTTATTGCAGGGAGAGCTCCAGCATTTTGGATGCCCCCCCAGCCTTTCTTATAGCGGCAGGGACCAACACCCACAATGCACGGGTGTTGGTTCACTTTAGTTTTTCAATAGGAGCAAATGTCAGCACACTATCCTAAAAAACAATAAATCGTGTACAGACAAAAAAAAAAGGTAAAGTAAAATTATTAAACAAAAATATGAACTTCTCCTAGGGCTCCAGGGCCACCAACTGTCCTCCTGCAGCGTCCGTTTGATAAGCGGGGAGGGTAGGTGGGTGTGGTCTTGGTATGGCTGGCACCCACTGAAAATAATGAGGACCTCCGCAGATGAAGGTTCTTGGTGTACAGCGTCCCCCATTGTTTTCAATGCGCAAACCCCCCCCCCCCACCGAGAGCCATAACCCAGAAACGGAGCTCCCAGCTTTACAAACCAGGCCTGCAGGAAGACAGTCGGTGGCGATAATGTAAGCGGATCTACCCACCCGACTACGCCATTCGCCATTGATTGTTTTTGACTGGTAGTGCGCACTCCTACATCCCTGGTGGCGCGCTCCCACCCCAGCCATTCAGGCTGGCATGCACTTCCCATTAAATTCAATCAGAGCCATTTGCTGAAGGATGTCAACACAGCAGAGGGCTCTGATTGTATGGAAGCCCGCTCATATGCCATTGGAGCAGAGAAATGTGAATATTAGTGGGCTTTTTTGGGGCTGTCACACAGCAGAGACACAGAACAAAACCCGGGAAATTCAAATTCACGGGTTTTGTTCCACTTTAAGGTAAGTAGTTAGAGGCACACTTTCACCAAATCTTTAAATGTCAAGCATATATTAATCGGTATTGAGGGTGCTGCCCAATAGGATAATTCCTCATATCCCATAGACCAAGTATTAAGAAATATCAGCCGCACACCAATTACGCTTAAACATTTTTTTTTACTTTTTAGTTCTGCAATTAAGACCCATATTTAGTCCATACAGGCAGGGGTTAAACCGGACCTTCAGCGTGATTTAATGAAAAGCCCAAACTCTTAAAAAACGGTTCCCCAGCATTCAAAATTAATATATTTTAAGTATTTAGTCACTAACTTATTATTCTTTCCCCCACTGGGCTGCAACTCTGTTCAGGAATTTAGGATACGGGCGCGCCATCTTGAATCAGAAGAATTACACTTACTGAGGAGAGTGGGATAAGGTACAGGGGGGCGGGTTATAGCTGTGCTTTGCTCAGACAGAGCAGAGCTGGTGTCAGGTAACGGTCAGCAATCCCAGAATGCAGAGCAGCACAGTCAGAAGGCACTTCCTGTTTGCAGGCTGCCTGATAAGATGGCGGCTTCCATAAGCCGCCATCTTGGATGTTTAAAGGCTCATAACATGCAGTAGGTGCAGGTAGGATGATTTTTAATGTGGACAACCTGTATGTACAGGGTGTGGGAAACATAGAAGATAGACTCTTATTCAGAGTGAAGGTTCGGATTAATGTGGGCAATCTGTATGTACAGGGTGTGGGAAACATATAAGATAGGTTCTTATTCAGAGTGAAGGTCCGCTTTAAGACCCATATTTAGTCCATACAGGCAGGAGTTAAGTAATACATCATCTCAAAATATTTACAGGGGTGTATACACACTTAATATAGACAAATATAATTCAGGCAATCTGATTCTTCCTGTTTGTGAGCTCTCTCTGTGGTTTCCAAAAAAGGCAGCTGCTTTGTAATCTTCAGTATAAGCAAAGTAGAAAAAATGGAAACAATTGTATCCACAGTGTGAGCTCACTCGCATTCTAAGAGTGGATTGGAAAGTTCAAGGCTCAGATACACAGTGTCTTCATCATATGAAACATTTAGATATATAAGCTGATAACATTGCTCTATGCTGCATGCTGAAGCGAATGATTACTGGTCAAAATTACATTGGCCCTGCAGCTTACAAAGAATGATTCAAACATCATCACAGACTACAATCAGTCTCATGATTCCATTATCCACACATAGATATTAATGCATAGTGAGCAACATATATACAAAACATGTAAACAATGTATTAACCAGAGTCATGTAAATAGCAAAGGTGGGGGCAGTCCTCCCATGTTCCGGGGATCACGTCCCCTTTGTCAAGGAATGGTCCCCTGGGCCTTCATATGATGAAGACACTGTGTATCTGAGCCTTGAACTTTCCAATCCACTCTCAGAATGCGAGTGAGTCCACACCGTGGATACAATTGTTTCCATTTTTTCTATGTTTGCTTATACTGAAGATTACAAAGCAGCTGCCTTTTTTTGAAACCACAGAGAGAGCTCACAAACAGGAAGAGATTGCCTGAATTATATTTGTCTATATTAACCCTTCTATTGCCAGCCACGTAAAATTTACGTGGCTGCCTCTCCAACACTTAAACGCCAGCCACGTAAATTTTACGTGGCTGGCATCCCCTTACCTTCCATCCATCGTCGGGTCATCTGCCGGTCAGGATCGGCAGATTCTTCTCGAAGGGGGTCCGGGGGGTGCTGCCAGGTGACCTCTGGGTGACTTCGGTCACCCGATCGCTCCTGCAGCCAATCAGGAGCCGGCGCCGCATTGATGTCATTCGCCGGCGCCCGCCGGTTAAAAGGACAGCGAGGGCGGGCGCCGGCCTCTTTCTGCGTTGAGATCAGGTAAGTGTATGTTGTGTTGTGTCTCCGCTGGGGGTGGATGGCCGTAGGAAATGTGTTTTTTTTTGTTTGATGGCAGTTTGGATCTCATAGTAATGAGATCCATTCAAAAAAACGGCGATCTAGCAGAGATCGCCGTTTTTTTGAATGGATCTCATTACTATGAGATCCACTACTTCTTTAGACCATGGGGGAATGGGAGGGGGGATGGAATTGCCACACTACCTATATGGGATGAGGGGGGGATGAATGCCACACTACCTATATAGGATGATGGGGGGGGGGGTGGAAATGCCACACTACCTATATGGGATGGGATGAGGGGGGGGGGGGTGAATGCCACACTACCTATATGGGATGGGATGAGGGGGGGGATGAATGCCACCCTACCTATATGGGATGGGATGAGGGGGGGGGATGAATGCCACACTACCTATATGGGATGGGATGAGGGGGGGATGAATGCCACACTACCTATATGGGATGGGATGAGGGGGGGATGAATGCCACACTACCTATATGGGATGGGATGAGGGGGGGATGAATGCCACACTACCTATATGGGATGAGGGGGGGGGGGGATGAATGCCACACTACATTTATGGGATGGGGAGGGGGGATGAATGCCACACTACCTATATGGGATGGGATAAGGGGGGGTGAATGCCACACTACCTATATGGGATGGGATGAAGGGGGGATGAATGCCACACTACCTATATGGGATGGGATGAAGGGGGGATGAATGCCACACTACCTATATGGGATGGGATGAGGGGGGGATGAATGCCACACTACCTATATGGGATGGGATGAGGGGGGGATGAATGCCACACTACCTTTATTGGATGGGGAGGGGGGGATGAATGCCACATTACCTATATGGGATGGGGAAGGGGGATGAATGCCACACTACCTATATGGGATGGGGAAGGGGGATGAATGCCACACTACCTATATGGGATGGGATAAGGGGGGGATGAATGCCACACTACCTATATGGGATGGGATAAGGGGGGGATGAATGCCACACTACCTATATGGGATGGGATAAGGGGGGGATGAATGCCACACTACCTATATGGGATGAGATAAGGGGGGGGATGAATGCCACACTACCTATATGGGATGAAGGGGGGATGAATGCCACACTACCTATATGGGATGGGATGAGGGGGGGATGAATGCCACACTACCTATATGGGATGGGATGAGGGGGGGATGAATGCCACACTACCTATATTGGTTGGGGAGGGGGGTGAACGCCACATTACCTATATTGGATGTGGAGGGGGGATGAATGCTACACTACCTATATGGGATGGGGAGGGGGGATGAATGCCACACCACCTATATGGGATGGGGAGGGGGGGATGAATGCCACACTACCTATATGGGACTGGCGCACACAAATCGCCCACCAGCTAAATGAATGAATCTGATTTCATCTTATACCTTAACTACTACTGTTATATATAATACTTAGAGTTAAAAAAATAAATTTTTTTGTAAGTATTATATATAACAGTAGTAGTAAAGGTGTAAGATGAAATCAGATTCATTTATTTAGCTGGTGGGTGATGGGTGCGTGCCAGTCCCAGTTTATTCCTGGGTGCAGATGGCGACTGGGGAAGGTGTCAGCGATGGGTGGGGGGGGTTGGATGTTGGTGGTGCACTGGCTGATTTCTGGTCGCCATGTGGCGATTTGCCGCCCCCACCCTGCCCCACCATCGCTGCTTTCACCCCTCCTTCCCCAACTGCACCCGGGTGTTTACTTGGTGAGATAGGCCCGGCGCACACCTGCCACCCATACCCCACCCCCCACTATGCGATTTGTGCACTTTTTAAAAAATGTGTTTTGCACTGATGTGTATGCTAATCTGGTTAGAGGGATGAGGGGTGGCTGGTAGGTGCGCGCCGGGCCCGGCTCACTGTTGGGTGCAGCCGGCAACAGAGGGGGGGTGAGGTGGCAGGGATGGGGGAGCGGAGTGACAGGCAGGGCGCTGGCTGATTTCTGGTCGCCATGTGGTTGGTGATCATGTGCCATTTGCCGCCTCCACCCTGCCCTCCCATCGCTGCTTCCACCCCTCCTTCATCGCCTACTGCACCCGGGTGTTTATTTGGTGAGCTAGGCCTAGCACGCACCTGCCACCCATTCCCCACCCCCCACTATGCGATCTAAGCTATTGTTTTGTTTTTGTGGTTGATTCTGGTTTTGTGCACTTTTTTAAAAATGTGTTTTGCACTGATGTGTATGCTAATCTGGTTAGAGGGATGAGGGGTGGCTGGTAGGTGCGCGCTGGGCCCGGCTCACTGTTGGGTGCAGCCGGCAACAGAGGGGGGGTGAGGTGGCAGGGATGGGGGGAGCGGAGTGACAGGCAGGGCGCTGGCTGATTTCTGGTCGCCATGTGGTTGGTGATCATGTGCCATTTGCCGCCTCCACCCTGCCCTCCCATCGCTGCTTCCACCCCTCCTTCATCGCCTACTGCACCCGGGTGTTTGGTGAGCTAGGCCTAGCACGCACCTGCCACCCATTCCCCACTATGCGATCTAAGCTATTGTTTTGTTTTTGTGGTTGATTCTGGTTTTGTGCACTTTTTTAAAAATGTGTTTTGCACTGATGTGTATGCTAATCTGGTTAGAGGGATGAGGGGTGGCTGGTAGGTGCGCGCCGGGCCCGGCTCACTGTTGGGTGCAGCCGGCAACAGAGGGGGGGGGGGAGGTGGCAGGGATGGGGGAGCGGAGTGACAGGCAGGGCGCTGGCTGATTTCTGGTCGCCATGTGGTTGGTGATCATGTGCCATTTGCCGCCTCCACCCTGCCCCCCCATCGCTGCTTCCACCCTGCCCCCCCATCGCCGCTTCCACCCTGCCCCCCCATCGCTGCTTCCACCCTGCCCCCCCCATCGCTGCTTCCACCCTGCCCCCCCATCGCTGCTTCCACCCTGCCCCCCCATCGCTGCTTCCACCCTGCCCCCCCATCGCTGCTTCCACCCTGCCCCCCCATCGCTGCTTCCACCCTGCCCCCCCATCGCTGCTTCCACCCTGCCCCCCCATCGCTGCTTCCACCCCGCTCCCCCATCGCTGCTTCCACCCCTCCTTCATCGCCTACTGCACCCGGGTGTTTGGTGAGCTAGGCCCAGCACGCACCTGCCACCCATTCCCCACCCCCCACTATGCGATCTAAGCTATTGTTTTGTTTCTGTGGTTGCTTCTGGTTTTGTGCACTTTTTTAAAAATGTTTTTTGCGTGGCCTTGCGTGCACCTGCTACCCATGTCCCACCCCCACTATGTGATCAAAGCTGTTTTTGGTTTTGTGGATTTCTAAATGTATTTTTGGCCTGATGTAGTGTGAAATCCCTTGATGTAAATACCCCTGATTTCCAGTAAAACTTACCTTACCGTCAATGCAATGGTGCATACTGGCTAAAGCTATAGCTTAGTGCCGTTGTGGCCAGCACATGTGTTGTTGCATTGGGGATATTTATTACCAGGGATTTCACCCACCATTCTATACTTCTGTTAACAAAACGTACTTTAGGCTTGTCGGTTGTTTTTTTCCCTGAAGTCTCATACAGTTGGAGCTTCGCTGGACCTTCGCTGGACCTTCGCTGGACCATCATCCCTTCGCACTTGCTGAGTTCATCACTTCTCGTCGGATCGTAGATATAATTTTTTTTTTAATATTTAACGGTTTATTGTGTGGTTTTATTTTTGTTATTTGTTTAGGGTCTAGGGTTTAGGGTCTAGGGTTTAGGGTCTAGGGTTTAGGGTCTAGGGTCTAGGCTTTTAGTTCAGTCATCCCTATAGTGTTTTGATTGTGTGACTCTTTGTTGTTAGATATAGAAATGGCTGGGCGAAAGTACACTGCACAGGAAGCAGCGGCTTATATGATGGAGTCGGACTCTGAAGAGTTTAGCGAGTCAGGTTCAGAATATATGCCAGGTAGTGAGTCCGACAGTGACTCCTCTATTGAGGAGACACAGCCGCGCAGTGGTACTAGTGGTAGTGCTAGGCATCCTAGAAGGGATGGTACCGCACAAGAAGAGGCCATGCTGGAGGAAAGTGTAGGCCAGGGGAGTGCTGCAGTTGGAGGAGCGCCTGCGTGGAGGCCTCCTAATAATTATTCCCCCGAAATTCCCCCATTTGATTCGGTCCCCGGGGTCAATGTCGACACCACAAACTTCGGTGTCATTGACTTCCTAAAGTTATTCCTTTCAGAGGCCATCCTACTGGATATGGTCTTTTACACAAATCTGTATGCTGAGCAGGTCCTCACCCAAAACCCCCCACAGAGGCACGCCCGCGCTCATGCATGGCACCCAACAGACATAAGTGAGATGAAAAAATTTTGGGGGCTCACTTTAGCAATGGGTATCTGCAAAAAATTTAGTATCGCCTCCTACTGGGATACCCAATCCTTATTGGCAACCCCATTGTTTCCGGCCGTAATGTCCAGAAATCGTTACGAAATCTTACTGCGGTTTCTGCACTTTAACGATAATTCCACTGCTATTCCCCGTGGTGAGCCCGGTCACGACAGGCTGCATAAATTAAGACCCCTGATTAATAGCCTGTCGGAGCGCTTTGCGGAAGTGTACACCCCCTCACAAAATTTAAGTATTGACGAGTCACTTCTGCTGTTTAAAGGGCGCATTATATTTCGTCAGTATATCCCTAGCAAGCGTGCCCGCTATGGGATAAAATTTTACAAATTATGCGAGAGTTCGACCGGCTATACCAAATTTTTCCGAATTTATGAAGGAAGGGACACACATCTGGACCCCCCTGGTTGTCCCGTTGATTTGAGCATCAGTGGAAAAATCGTGTGGGAGCTCATGACTCCTCTACTGGGGAGAGGTTACCACTTATATGTGGACAACTTCTACAGCAGCATCCCCTTATTTAGAGCCCTTTACTCATTGGACACACCGGCCTGTGGCACCATCAACCGTAATCGAAAAGGTTTGCCCAGGTCAATGCTGCAAAAGAAACTGAATCGTGGAGAGTCGTATGCTTTAAGAAGCGGTGAGCTCCTGGCCGTGAAATATATGGATAAGAAAAATGTAATCATGCTGACATCAATCCACGATGAGTCAGTCATGAATGTACGACAACGTGGTCCCCGAGCCCCTTCCCAAAAGCCACGTTGTATAAAGGATTATAATAAATTCATGGGTGGCGTTGATAAGACGGACCAAATACTAACCTATTACAATGCCACCCGAAAATCAAGAGCCTGGTATAAAAAAGTTGCAATTCATTTGGTCCAAATGGCAACTTACAACTCCTTTGTTGTCTTCAAGGCAGCAGTACCAGGCTCTAATTTGTCTTTCATAAAGTATCAACAGCAGCTACTCCCTGCACTGTTGTTTGGGGATACTGAGGAGGCACCACAGGTGACAGCTAGTGACAATGAGGCTAGGTTAGTGGGAAAGCACTTCATAAAGTGCATTCCCGACATCGGTGGAAAGAAGTATCCCCAGAAAGCTTGCAGAGTATGTAGAAAGCATGGCATCAGGAAGGACGTGCGGTACTATTGCCCGAAGTGCCCCAGCCAGCCTGGTTTGTGCTTTGAACACTGCTTTGAAGCATACCATACCCAGGTAGATTATTGATTGGTAGTGCTTTCATTTGATGTTCAGTTTAGATGGTAGGTGAACCCATTTTGTTTGCTGGGATAGGTAGTTGGGTGTGGTCTGTCTTTTCTTTTCATTTTTTTCATATTTACAGATGCAATAGGAAGTGGTAGAGGAGGAGCAGCAGGTTACTTGTGGCACATGATGATTAAAAAGTGGGCCCCTTTTCAGGATCGCAATACCTGTACCTGATCATATAATCTGATGCCACAGCTACTGTACCCTATCTGCACCTCACAAGTCCAATCCTTATTGCACCTGTTAGTATCGTTAAGAAATGTAAAGGCTGTTTTGTGCACTTTTATAGTGAGGTGTTGAGCTATGCTTGTTGGGTATTCTCTTTGGGGGACCCTGCTGTTTCAGAAGTTTTTTAGCAAAATATTGAGTCTGTTTTTTATAACATTTTATATGGAAACTGTAAAACCTGTGTATGCGTTCAGAATTTTTACAGAAAACTTTGCCCACTGGAATAAACGGGATAGAACTAGAATGCATAAGGTGTGTACTTTAAGTATATATATGGTTTGGGTGGGGTATTTCAAATGAAATGGGTTGTTTTTGTGGAAAAACTGAAAGGTGTGTGATTTGTTTGCAGAGCTGAAACTTTAAATACAACTATTCGTATGCACATACTTAAACTTTGGGGTGTTTGACAACAGTACCATCGAAAGTACCTATGCATGTTGGGTATTGTTCTGTTCAGCAGACATTGCAATTTCATATTGGGTATGTTTTTCCTTGTTAGCATATATTTTCTTTAGGAAAATGTGGTTTTTATTGTGCATATTTTACATTTTTGTAGGGAAATGCAGTGGCACCAGTGAATTCCTCGAAGGATTGCGTCCAGAAAGCTCCTGCCACGACAACAAGCCTGGTATGCCTGAAACGCTTAAGGTGTGTACTTTCTGTGGATATATGGTTTGTTGGGGCTATTTTATTTGCAAAGGGCTGTTATGGTTGAAAAAGCACAAGGTGCGCACTTTGTCTGCAGAGTAAGAATTTTCAAGTAAAATGCCCAATATGCATATGCTTTGCTTTAGGGTGAATGGCAACTCTACCCTTGGAGTTGGCAATGCATGTTGGGTATTGTTCTGTTCAGGGGACCTTGCCGATTCACATTGGGCATGTTTTTTGTGGTTAGTGGTTTTTTTTTTATAGGAAAATGTGGTTTTGATTATGAATGTTTACGATTTTTTTAGGGCACCAGTGAATTCCTCAAAGGATTGCGTCCAGAAATCTCCTGCCACAACAACAAACCCGGTACGCCTAGAACGCTTGAGATGTGTACTTTCTGTGGATATATGGTTTGTGGGGGTTATTTAATTTTCAAAGGGCTGTTTTGGCTGAAAAAGCACAAGGTGCGCGCTTTGTCTGCAGAGTAGGAATTTTCAAGTGAAATGCCCAATATGCATATGCTTTGCTTTAGGGTGTATGGTAACCCTACTCTTGGAGTTAGCAATGCATGTTGGGTATTGTTCTGTTCAGGGGATGTCGCTGTTTCACATTAGGTATGTTTTTCCTTGTTAGCATATATTTTCTTTAGGAAAATGTGGTTTTTATTGTGCATATTTTACATTTTTGTAGGGAAATGCAGTGGCACCAGTGAATTCCTCGAAGGATTGCGTCCAGAAAGCTCCTGCCATGACAACAAGCCTGGTACGCCTGAAATGCTTAAGGTGTGTACTTTCTGTGGATATATGGTTTGTTGGGGCTATTTCACTTGCAAAGGGCTGTTTTGGTTGAAAAAGCACAAGGTGCGCGCTTTGTCTGCAGAGTAAGAATTTTCAAGTAAAATGCCCAATATGCATACGCTTTGCATTAGGGTGAATGGCAACCCTACCCTTGGAGTTAGCAATGCATGTTGGGTATTGTTCTGTTCAGGGGACCTTGCCGATTCACATTGGGCATGTTTTTTGTGGTTAGTGTATTTTTTTTATAGGAAAATGTGGTTTTGATTATGAATGTTTATGATTTTTTTAGGGCACCAGTGAATTCCTCAAAGGATTGCGTCCAGAAATCTCCTGCCACAACAACAAGCCTGGTACGCCTAGAACGCTTGAGGTGTGTACTTTCTGTGGATATATGGTTTGTGGGGGTTATTTAATTTTCAAAGGGCTGTTTTGGCTGGAAAAGCACAAGGTGCGCGCTTTGTCTGCAGAATAGGAATTTTCAAGTGAATTGCCCAATATGCATATGCTTTCCTTTAGGGTGTATGGTAACCCTACGCTTGGAGTTAGCAATGCATGTTGGGTATTGTTCTGTTCAGGGGACGTCGCTGTTTCACATTAGGTATGTTTTTCCTTGTTAGCATATATTTTCTATAGGAAAATGAGGTTTTTATTGTGCATATTTTAAATTTTTGTAGGGAAATGCAGTGGCACCAGTGAATTCCTCGAAGGATTGCGTCCAGAAAGCTCCTGCCACGACAACAAGCCTGGTATGCCTGAAACGCTTAAGGTGTGCACTTTCTGTGGATATATGGTTTGTTGGGGCTATTTCATTTTTCAAAGGGCTGTTTTGGCTGAAAAAGCACAAGGTGCGCGCTTTGTCTGCAGAGTAAGAATTTTCAAGTAAAATGCCCAATATGCATACGCTTTGCATTAGGGTGAATGGCAACCCTACCCTTGGAGTTAGCAATGCATGTTGGGTATTGTTCTGTTCAGGGGACCTTGCCGATTCACATTGGGCATGTTTTTTGTGGTTAGTGTATTTTTTTTAAGGAAACATTTGGCTTAAATTCAGTTTTTTATTATTTTTTCAAAAAACCTTGGAAAAAAGACGGAATTCTTTGATTAACTCCACCTGGAGATATGTAGCCACAACCTCAAGCTTGATACGCCTAGATAGCTTGAAGTGTGTACTTTAAGTGTATATATGGTTTTGGGGGGGTATTTCAAATGTAAAGTGGTGTTTATGTTAAGAAACTGCAATGAGCGCAAAATAATTGTATTTTCTTTGAAAGCCTCCTCAAGTGCTCTATTAAGTTTGTGGTGTCTCCTGGTCAGGAAAGGGTGTCTAGCACTACATATGTGGTACCGTTGGAATTGGCAGGAATGGGGCTTTTACACACAATATGACTTTTTTGGTACATTTGTAATTTTTATTAAGAAAAAACGCTACAAAATGTAATTTTTTTTTATTTTTTATTTTTTTTACCTTATTTTCCACAAAAATATTAGAAAAACACTGATAAACTTTAAAAAAAGATATTCCCTGTTGAAGCCCAGACTCTGATGAAAAAAACAATATATAATTTTATAGGTAAATCCCTGGAAATCCCTTCAAAAATCACTGTTGAACATATGTAGCGGAAAATAGCGGAAAATAGGCTGGCAACAGAGGGTGACAACTTCTCCAGGAAGGCTGGCAGTTAAAGGGTTAAATGTGTACAATATAAAATAGTATTAGAAAGCCGCGCTCAGAGATTTTTAATTTTATATTACATATATATCAATAAAAAATTCTTTGTTAATAAAGTCCTCAGCGCAGGGAGAAAGACAGAGTATGTCACCAACACTCTCAATAATATATGGGTAAACGCACAGAAATGTGCAATTCTCCGCGGGACAGTTCAAATGCTTTCACTTCAAATCACCACGTGGATTTCCAGGCTAATTATATATTATAAGTGTATCCATCACCTGTCACACCACACACGTACCAGATAACAAATGGCAAAGCACTTCTTCTCTATATATCAATGATTGTTTCTTTGTTGGATATTTAACAAAGTTGGATATAACAGCAAAGTTGGATAGAACAGCAAAGTTGGATATAACAGCAAAGTTGGATATAACAACAAAGTTGGATATAACAACAAAGTTGGATATAACAACAAAGTTGGATATAACAACAAAGTTGGATATAACAGCAAAGTTGGATATAACAGCAAAGTTGGATATAACAGCAAAGTTGGATATAACAGCAAAGTTGGATATAACAACAAAGTTTAAAGTGGACCAACACCCTGAGGTGATCGGCCCGGGAATCTATAAGATTCCCGGGCCGATCACCTCACACACCGCGGGACATCCGAGATCGGGATGTCCCGCGGGGTGAACCCCCCCCTGAACACCCCAAATCCACCTACCTGGTCTTCGGCGGCGGCCGGCCGCTGCCGCCTCCCTCGCGCCCCTCTAGGCGTGCGCGTGCCCGCGCCGGCCGTCTCTGAATGGCGGGCGCGCACACGTCAAGAGTGATGCGCGGGAGGCGCCGACGGGCAAGCTGCTTGTATGTTGCTGTCAATCAGCTTGTCCGTCGGCGCCGATTGGATGGCGCGGCCACGTGGGAGCGGGGAGAGGTGAGTTTTGGGGGCTTTCTGGGGGGTTTCACACAGCGGGGCACCCCCGATCGGGGTGCCCCGGGGAAGTGGACCAATACCCAGGATAGTCAAAATCCTGGGTGTTGGTCCACTTTAACTTGGAGGAATGGAACTTTGAGCATCAGGATCCTATGTAGGAACATTTTATTACAACGTTTGCATTCTATTTTAATCTGGTAAGCAGTTTTTAAGTTCTGCGCACAGAAACTATTGTTACGGTATTACGCTATGTGCGGCCATATGTTTGATTTTACATGCTCAATCTAAATAAATGAGGAATTAATTATATATGAACCAAGTCTTGATGATTATATGAGAGAAAGAAAAGGAGCCATTTCTGATATAAAGGAAAATCATCCCCTTGGGCGTATGAAATATATCCAACAAAGAAACAATCATTGATATATAGAGAAGTGCTTTGCCATTTGTTATCTGGTACGTGTGTGGTGTGACAGGTGATGGATACACTTATAATTAATTAGCCTGGAAATCCACGTGGTGATTTGAAGTGAAATTTGTGATTTGAACTGTCCCACGGAGAATTGCACATTTCTGTGCATTTACCCATATATTAAATGTGTATACACCCCTGTAAATATTTTGAGATGATGTATTACTTAACTTAGTATGGACTGTATAACTTAACTTAGTATGGACTAAATATGGGTCTTAATTGCAGAACTAAAAAGAAAAAAAAAAATTTAAGCATAATTGGTGTGCGCCTGATATTTCTAAATTTTTGTTCCACTTTAAGAATCAGGATAATGATTGCCCGGACCAGTCCCAAAAGTACATCAGTCTGAACCATGGTAAACAAAAGTGATACACTAATAAATGGTTAATCTGTAGCTTTCCATATCACAAATGCATAAAGGGGAGACAGTTGGACTGACTTTTGTGAGATAATGTATGCCCAATATGAAGAGGGGGGGATTATGTATAGTATCACTATCCCAAGTGTGACATCATCTCACAACCGCAATTCCTCTTCCTGCCTATAGGTGGCTCTCCATACCTTGCTGCCAAGATCAATGAAGCCAAGGATCTGCTGGATGGACAGGCCAAGAAATAGAGTCGAATGTCTGGATTCTCCAAACCCTCTCCTATCATTATTATCTCACAATCAGATGGTGACTTGTTCTTTGTTAATAAATCAATGGTGTTTGTACTCCCTGCAGTTCTTTCCCCTTTTTATTTATTTTTTTTAACAGGAGTGAATTGGTCTTGTCTATGAAGCAGACCTTAACCCCCACCAACTGTGAACACCTCATCCTCTCCCAGAGCCCTTGTTTCTGTGCACTCCGGAAGCATCTCTGCTCACCTCTAGCCGTGAGCGCACCCCTGTCCGGCCTTCCTGGATGGGCCGCACGGTCACACAAAGGCTGCAAGGTGGGCGGGAGATGCGGCTGGCGGCGCCGCTCGGCTGCTTAGCCCTCAGCGGTGGCAAAAAAAAGCCGAGCGACAGTGAGCGCTCAGCCCACTCACTCTCATCCGGGTCTGTGCCGTGGGAGTGGATGGAAGGTGAGGGAAACGGGGCAACTGGGGGGTACACACAGCCGGGCATCCCAATGTGGGATACCGCCGCAGAGAGGAACACCACACAGAAAAGTGAAATTCAAGTGTGTTCTTTAAACCGGACCTTCACCATGATTTAATGAAAAGCCCAAACTCTTAAAAAACAATTCCTCAGCATCTAAAAGTAATATATTTTACATGTTTAGTCACTAATTTATTATACTTTCCCCCACTGGGCTGCAACTCTGTTCGGGACTTTAGGATACGGGCGCCGCCATCTTGACTCAGAAGCATCACACTTACTGAGGAGAGGAGAGTGGGATAAGGTACAGGGGGGCGGGTTATAGCTGTGCTTTGCTCAGACAGAGCAGAGCTGGGGTCAGGGAAAGGTCAGCAGTCCCAGAATGCAGAGCAGCACAGTCACTTCCTGTTTGCAGGCACTTCCTGTTTGCAGGCTGCCTGCAAAAATGGCAGCTTCCATAAGCCGCCATCTTGGATGTTTAAAGGCTTATAAAATGCAGTAGATGCAGGTAGGATGATTTTTAATGTGAGCAATCTGTATGTACAGGGTGTGGGAAACATATAAGATAGACTCTTATTTAGAGTGAAGGTCCGCTTTAAGGGATTTAAAAACTGGTCGTGGGCCAAAATAAATAGGTTGAGAATTTGGATTTTTATTACTATTATGATTTTTTTTTTTTTTTTTTGAATAGCATAACAAAAGATTTTCTACAACAATCAGGATCCCCACAAACTCCATTAGAGTTGTTACACTCCTATGTCCTTCCACCACAACACCCCATTACCACATTTATATGTAACAAACCCCACATGCTACCAGTATGCATGCCGATTACCTTACCACTCCAAATATATGGGTTCCATATTTATAAGACAAGCCCCCCCCCCCCCCCCATTAGTCCCAAATCAGAACTGTATTCCTAATATATAACTCATCTAAATGCCTATCAATGTAACATCCAATTAAAATATATTTTAAAAAAATGGTTATATTGTTATAGTGCTAGAGTTTTTTTACCCAAGAGTTTGTTGCACTACCAATGTCACCATATTTGTCCAAGACACTGCTGCCGCCTCTGATTGGCAAGATGGTGCCTGGCCTGGCCAATGTATGGGCTCTTCTTCTTTATAACACTTCTGTGGCAGGGCTGGGGGGGGGGGGGGGCATTGTCTTTTTAAACTGGACCTTCAGCATCATTTTAAAGCCCAATCCCTTAAACCGGACCAACACCCGTTTTTACCTAAACGGGTGTTGGTCCCACTGTGTACGCCGGGCGGTCACATGGGCCCAGACGCGTCCTCTGTGCCGGCCACCGGCAGGACCTGCCCACGTGACCGCCCAGCGGCCAATTGCAGGACTCCGTTCTCGCGCTGGCTCGGTATTCAGGTGAATTAAACAAGTTATTTATGTGTTTTGCTGCGAGGGGGTCTCAAGCATTGTGGATGCCCCCCCCCTCACTTCTTACAATCCCTACACAGCGGGACCAACACCCGTTTAGGTAAAAACGGGTGTTGGTCCAGTTTAAACTATTTCCCAGCATCTAAAATGAATATTTTTTACGTTTTTAGTTGCTTACTTAATATTCTTTCCTCCACTTGGCTGCAACTGTGGTCAGAACTCTAGGATACGGGCGCCGCCATCTTGGCTCAGTAGCCTCACATACTGAGGAGAGGAAGGGGGGGGGCAAGTGCAGGAGGCGGGTTATAGTTGCGCTTCACACAGACATAGCAGAGCTGAGGTCAGGAAAAGGTTAGCAATCCCCGAATGCAGAGCGACATATACATAGACACTTCCTGTCTGCAGGCAGCCTGAAACTCCACGGGCCGCCATCTTGGATGTTAAAAAAAAATGCAACAGGTGCAGGTAAGATGATTTTTAATGTGAGCAATCTGTATGTACAGGGTAAACTCTTATTCAGGGTGAAGGTCTGGTTTAACTGAAATTCCACTTTAAACCTGACCTTCACCCTGAATAAGAGCACATCTCGTCGTGTATTTTGGTCCACTTTAATGACAGTCATCCTTTAAAGAGACACACGTATGTGAAACACCATATTTCCATGCAAAAAGAGAAATCCTTGAAAGCCATGAGTGGGTGTAACGTGTGAGCGGTAGGCCAGGGGTCACAATACACCTGCTTCCTTGTCAGGTCTGTTCTGGTTTTTGTAGTGGAACAAAAGAGGACTTCCCCTTCCCAGACTAGGCAAACAGCAACATGAGAGCATAACCTATGCCAACTTCTCCTTTGTATAATTCTCTCAGGGTGTATTGTGCTTTAAAATGGACCTATACCGGGATGATTGGGATGAAGTAATGGCGAATATCCATAAATCAGTAGCGGAGGCCAGGGATAAACTAATTCAAACTAAATGGATCCACCAAGCATATATCACGCCTGCTCGTCTATTTAGGATGAGCTTATTGGATAGTGAACAGTGCCCAAGGTGTGGCAGGGACAGTGCCACATGGATCCATATGACATGATCGTACATAGTGGTGGAACGATTCTGGGGGGAGGTGATGGGCTTTCGGGTCCATGGGACAATTGTGCTCTGCCTCATAGGGGTGATGGAGCCGCTCCCAGAGATAAGGACACTAAGGGTGCTTCTGCGATTGCTAATGTTTTATGCCAGAAAAGATATACTTCTGAACTGGAAGCATCCAACGCCCCCCCCCCCCCCCTCTCAGTGCAGGCGTGGAAAAAATTGATTAAGTTACCCCTTTATAAATTGACTTATACGGCTCGTGGGGCGCCCCATAAATTTGGCAAAGTATTGGACCTGTGGTTGGAATGTGTGGAGTTGGCATCGGGAGATGACTAGAGTGGGCCATTAGTGGTTTTGGAAGGTCCTTTACCCCAACGGGTGCCGGTAATGGGCTGATCATCTGCCCAGATGGGCAGTGGGGCTAGGTTGGGCAAGGGTGATGTTCACTGGTGTGGGGGCCGGAGTTGTCTCGACGCCTGTATCGCCTTGGTGGAGTGCTCCTTCCCTCCTCCGAAAGAGACACGAGGGAGGACTCTGGCTAGAGAATAAACCTATACTCTGTGTGTAGCAAGCTGTTTTACCAGCGATGCCAACATCCCAAGACGCTGCACACCTGCAGCCCGAGGACTTGGCCACCTGGTGAATCCTATCAAAGTATACTGGGATCCTGGTGGAGCAGCATGCACCATTGTGCCAGGCGGGGTAACAGGGTATGTTAACAGGAAGCAGAGGAGGCTGTGGCACAGGAGCAGACCTGCCGTACAGTATAGAGGAAAAACATGCACCATGGTTTTCTGGGGGGGGGGGGTAAAATTTCATACAGCTGGGCCAAATCAGGAGGTCGAGCTGTAGAGGAACAATGCCCGGGATAGTAGAAATCACAGGTATAGTTCTCCTCCAGCGGGACTTCCGAATCGGGATGCCTACTGTGTGAAATCCCCCCCCCCCCCGTATTGCCTACTGTATACACCAATCCAGCAAACGCATGGTGCGTGCATGGATGGCCAGCCACTCCAACAATCGCACTGCATTCAGCTTTAACTATAAGCTCTGATGTCAGATAGTAGTAAAACTGAATGGAACTTGAGTCGCCAGATACAGATCGCCGAAGCCAACGCACCTCTTTCCGGTCCTACAGCGCATGCGTGGCTGCTTGTCCAATCAGTGTGCTTTGATCCGCTGATGTCACGTTGTCTAAGCCTTCATCTAAGGCCAGCATCTCTGTGCGTGCTGACAGCCGCATCCACCGCTACCCTCTAACAGGGAGCGTGCCTGCGCCGGCCATTCACAAGTGCCTGGCGCAGGTACACACACAGCTAGGGGTGAGCGGGAATGTGGCTGCCACGCAGAAATGGGGCGAAGGCTCCGGGGGCAGGAGAGTGAAAATTACGATGCAGAGGGTTTCACACAGTAGGGCATCCCAGTTCGAATACCCCAAGGAGTGGAACTAGGGTGGCACCTGAGTCTTTTAGACTTTAGGGCCTTCAAAGTTCCTCTTTTAAGTGCTTTCCCTTCAAGATGGCTGTGCCGAGGACCCAAAGCGCCGAGGGTAATGGCATCGGATTGCGGACAAGGTAACCTAAAGTTATTTTTAACTAGAATTCCACTTTGAGCCCTGGAACTGAAATCTATTATTGGCCTGCCATAAAACATCACCACCCGAATACAAAGTCTAAGTGAGGGGAATGCTGGAGGTTGATATACAACATTATAAAACATGAGCAAATAGCACAGGTTTGTCTTTTATCACCACTTTTACTGTGGAGGATCCTGAGGGTTGAACAATGACCCTGGCTGATGACACCGGGGACACAGGCTGGACAAATTTAAAGAGACACTACCATATAAAAGAAACAAAGGGGGGGTGGTAGCCCCCCTTTGTTTCTTTTGAATTTGTGCAAGCACATGGAGTGTGGGGTCTAGGCTGTATTGCAAGGTCTTTGACCCTTCCACCCCATGGCTTGCACTTGAGGTTTAGGGCAACCTCAGGTAAGCCTGCTCCCAATTTATCTATTGCATTGTATGTCCCAAATGGGGCTCTTAGAGACTAGAATTAGTACTAGAGTTAGGACTGCACCTCACAGGGGCACCTTCCTTGGCGCTGGTGGTGCAGCTTAAGCATACTTCTGCAGATGTGTGTGACCGAGCCCCCTGTTTTTAACCTAGTTTAGAGACAGATTGTAGGTTGGTCAGCAAGCTAACTGGTTTGAGTGCTGTGGCCCCTTTAAGACACTACCATATAATAGACATAAAAGTGGAAATGATGCATATTTGAATGGAATATCTGAATACACCCTTGAATACCCCCCGATATTGGCATTCAGAGAGCTGAAAAAATCATCGGGCAAGTCACACATTCGATCAGCGCAAGCTCACTAGGTAGACTAAAACATCTATCCTTCCCCTTTTTGGTCTCTAGGAAGCCAAGGGTATGGTTGAAGGTTTTGCTGGTGTGAAAACAAGAAGAACTAAGCAAACAGTAGACTAGATTCTACATTAAAGTGGACCAACACCGAGAGGTGATCGGCCCGGAAATCTATAAGATTCCCGGGCCGATCACCTCCCACCCCGCGGGACATCCGAGATCGGGATGTCCCGCGGGGTGAAACCCCCCAAAAAAACCCCAAACACCTTACCTGATCTTCGGCGGCGAATGGCCGGCGGGGGCGCGCGCACGCCGAAAGTGACGCGAGGGAGGCGGCGGCGGCGGCAGCCGCTTGGACGTTCCTGATCCCCGCCTGGACGTTGGCGGGGATTGGACCGTCCAGTCACGTGGTAGCGGGGACAGGTAAGATTTTGGGGCTTTCTGGGGGGTTTCACACAGCGGGGCACCCCCGATCGGGGTGCCCCGCCGAAGTGGACCAAAACCCAGGATAGTCAAAATCCTGGGTGTTGGTCCACTTTAAAAAGAGGAATGAAACACAGGATTTTAACTCAGGTTTTGCTCTGTGCCATCCCAATTCCCAAGGTAGGAACACATGACCACCAGAATACACAAAAAGCTTTAGCTCCTCTATCAGACCCCAGTAGTTTAAGAGATCTGAAAAACAAAGACAAAGCACCAACTGGTAAATCAGCAAAATAAAATAACGTAGGCTGAGGGAAGCCTTTCGGATGTTTAGAAAAGAAGTTACCAGGTAACTAACTTTTGCTCAAAACATCCTTAGGGTAGCATATTTCATTAATACCTGAAGAGGCGCGCGCATACCGCAGCCTGGCCAGCTTCACAGACCCACATTAGCGGGCAAAAAACACAATGCAGCCTGACCCATGGTGGGAAGGGAAGAGGACCTGGAAATCCCCCCTGACAATTTCCACAATGCCTCAG
The DNA here is from genome assembly GCA_027917425.1 of Gastrophryne carolinensis. Taxonomy (NCBI): domain Eukaryota; kingdom Metazoa; phylum Chordata; class Amphibia; order Anura; family Microhylidae; genus Gastrophryne; species Gastrophryne carolinensis. The sequence continues at coordinate 29,103,571 of CM051239.1, read as the reverse complement.
ACCATAGCATACCTGGTCTGAGGCTAACGTGGATCCCCCAAACCCCCCCCCCCGCTGGCTATGATTTAGGAATAGGGGAATCTGGCCTATACCCTGGGTCCCTGGCAGGCTGCCCCTGGAGACAGAAAATGGGTCAACCTCCTTAGACCCACAGTGACCCGGTCTACTTACCTAAACCCATGGTTCAGGAGCTGGTGGTCTGACTCCTGCCCCAGACAGAAACACCCAAAGAACTGATGTCTGGTGGAGGAGCTAAAGCTTTTGTGTATTCTGGTGTTCCTACCTTGGGGCAGAGCCATAATATCTCAGTGGTATGATGCCCTAAGTAGGTTTTGAGAAAATGTGCCAGTTCACAGATATTCCTACCTCACTTGTAATCCCACACATGCATCATGGGACCGCTGGAAAGGTTAAGATTTCCAGCAAACCAGGGGGTTCCCATGGCAGGGCATCCCATTTGCAGTGAAAGAGCCATCCCTTGAGTCTTATAGCACTCACCTGTCACCCTTGATTTGTGAGGTTGGCATGTCCAATTTTTACCCTGTGGCACCCCGATCAGGAGGGGCTCCGCTGTGTGAAACCCCTGATGCCACTCGTCCAATTGAAATCGCCTGTGGCAACTCACCTCTCTTACCAGACCTACGACGCATGCCCAGCCGCTCGTCCAATCCGTGTGCTCCGAGCCGCTGACATCACGTCGTCTAAGGCAAGCGGCTCCAAGCGCACTGGCGGACACATCCCCCGCTCCCCTCCGAATTGCTCCCCCCATGAAGAGAACCTTTTTGACAATTTTCACTGCCCCTACTTCACTCTAATCCCAGATAACGACGCCTGTTTTTCAGTGTTTCAGGGTGATTTAAAAAGTGGAAATATCCATTTCTAGTTCTACACTAAGAGGGAAGTATTGGCAGAGGCTTTGGCCAAATGTATTTCAGTTCAATGGGTTTTGGCTCGCTTTAAAGCGGACCTTCACTCTAAATAAGAGTCTATCTTATATGTTTCCCACACCCTGTACATACAGATTGCTCACATTAAAGTGGACCAACACCCAGGATTTTGACTATCCTGGGTGTTGGTCCACTTAGGGGCAAAGCCGCTTGGATGCGCATACCAGAGCACTGTCATTGGCTGCGTCTCTCGCTTCCCCCTAACAGGGAGCGCGCCTGCGCCGGCCATTCACAAAACGGCCGGCGCGGGAGCGCGCCCTGCTAGAGGGAAGCGAGAGACGCGGCCGCGTCTCGCGCATGCGCCGTTGGATCGCCGGTAAGGTAAGGATTGTGGGCCTCCTGGGGGGTTCCTCCCCGCGGGACATCCCGATTTCGGATGCCCCGCGGGGAGGGATCTGATCGGTCCGGGAATCTTATAGATTCCCGGGCCGATCCCCCCTGGGTGTTGGTCCACTTTAAAAATCATCCTACCTGCATCTACTGCATTTTATAAGCCTTTAAACATCCAAGATGGCGGCTTATGGAAGCTGCCATTTTTGCAGGCAGCCTGCAAACAGGAAGTGCCTGCAAACAGGAAGTGACTGTGCTGCTCTGCATTCTGGGACTGCTGACCTTTCCCTGACCCCAGCTCTGCTCTGTCTGAGCAAAGCACAGCTATAACCCGCCCCCCTGTACCTTATCCCACTCTCCTCTCCTCAGTAAGTGTGATGCTTCTGAGTCAAGATGGCGACGCCCGTATCCTAAATTCCCGAACAGAGTTGCAGCCCAGTGGGGGAAAGTATAATAAATTAGTGACTAAACATGTAAAATATATTAATTTTAGATGCTGAGGAATTGTTTTTTAAGAGTTTGGGCTTTTCATTAAATCATGGTGAAGGTCCGGTTTAAGTGTGTTCCCAGCTATTCAGATAGGACGGTGGTGGGACCACGACATGTGCTGCGGATGAGACCGTTCTTGTCTCAATTGCCACAAACAAAGCCATTTGCCGAACATTTAATATGCACGGAAAACACCTCTCTGATTGAACAAGAGACCACGCATGCGCTGTAGGACCGGGAAGAAAGGGCTTTATCAAGCTAGACACTCATCAGCCGTCATGCTGTCTCAATCCCATATAGCGCTGAAACAGCCACAGTGTGGGACCTGGGGATATCCGCTCAGATTCTGGACCAAGTCGATCAATTATGTGGCGTTGCTCAGATTCTGGACCAAGTCGATCAATTATGTGGCGTTGCTTGCTGATGATGTGGTGCACGGATACTGGTCATTAGGGAACAGGCAACCTAGTGAATTGGATGCCGCTGTGCCCCATTATCAACAAAAGAATGAGCAACAGCCGTGCTGCAGGATCTGGGACTACGTGGGGTCGAGGCAGAGTGATGTCAGACAAGTATCTAGCAAAAATAGTCCTTATTACTAGCCTATGTTATTACTTTTAAGAGGAACTAAAAGTCAAGTCACATCACTTCCTTATTCCATTGTTTGGCTTCCCAAAGTAAATACAACTTCCAGTTCTATAACTGTAGCAGTTATAACACATGACTGCTACCAAGGTAGAGGGTAATGAGGGGACCCTTGAGTAACATGGGTGGCCCCAAGATGATAAAAGGGACACTTCAATGAGGGGGGGCCTCTGGTGGGCTAAATGCGGTTAAGGCAGGCCAAAATCTGTTATGCCCAACTCTAGAAACTAAAAGATTCCAGGCTCGGTGATTCCCTGTCCTGGTTTTGTGAAACCCCCTATGCCCAGTTAGCTTACCTCCATACTCAATTCAACGTTGATCGCATTTTTGCGGGAGCGGCCTGGTAAAGGCGAGATCACCAGGGATTGCAGGGTTTTCACACAGTTGGGCATTTTGCTCTAAAAGGGTTGCCCGCTAGCCTCCCCCTGGGTTACTGCATGGGTTTTAAATTTGCTTTAATGTCCAACAGGCGTGGCCAGGGGGTGGACTGGCCATAGGGAAACCTGGGAGAATGCCCAGTGGACTGCACTGCTTTGGGCCCAGTTGGGCTGCAGTTTTTAATATCCGTATTTAAAGTGGACCAACACCCACGGGTGATCGGCCCTGGAATCTATAAGATTCCCGGGCCGATCACCCCCCTCCCCGCGGGACATCCGAGATCGGGATGTCCCGCGGGGTGAAACCCCCCCCAAACCCCCCTCTAGGCGTGCGCGAGCCCGCGCCGGCCGTCTGTGAATGGCCGGCGCGGGCGCGCGTGCGTCAAGAGGGACGCTCGGGAGGCGACGGCGGAGGAGCCGTTTGTCCGGGACTGTCAGATTCCTTGTCCGTCGGCGCTGGGAGCGGGGAGAGGTGAGTTTTTCGGGGGGTTCGGGGGTGCCCCACCGAAGTGGACCAAGACCCAGTATAGTCAAAATCCTGGGTGTTGGTCCACTTTAATCTCTACCCCCTTAGTCCCCTCTCAGTCCCCTGTACCCACGAGCCAAGGAACCACTGCCCCCAATGCTATAGCCCTGGCATCTTGGCAGTGGGGCACACCTCAGCAGGGATGTCTCAGGCTGGCCATTGACTGGTAAAATCCCGGGCTGTTTTTTGGCCCCAGTCAGCCACCGGGCATGGCGGGTGCACATAGCAAATGGCATGGACTTAAAGCGGACCTTCACCCTGAATAAGTGTCTATCTTATATGTTTCCCATACCCTGTACATAGAGATTGCCCACATTAAAAATCCTCCTACCTGCACCTACTGCATTTCTTGAGCCTTTAAACATCCAAGATGGCGGCTCATGGAGCATCAGGCAGCCTGAGAACAGGAAGTGTCTTCTGACTGTGTCGCTCTGCATTCTGGGATTGCTGACCTTTTCCTGACCCCAGCTCTGCTCTGTCTGTGCAAACCACAGCTATGACCAGCCCCCTTGTATTTTTGCCCCGCTCTCCTCTGCTCAGTACGTGATGCTTCTGAGTCAAGATGGCACGGCCCGTATCCTAGAGTCCTGAACAGAGTTGCAGCCCAGCAGGGAAAAGAATAATGCCTAAGTGCCTAAAAACTTAAAATATATTAATTTTAGATGCTGGGGAATAGTTTTTAAAGGGTTCAGGCTTTTCATTAAATCATGTTGAAGGTCCGATTTAACGTAAACCAAAACCAGGCCTAGCATCTATAGATCCCTAAGTCCGGTAAAATACCCACCCCTGGGGTTTCCCGATTTTGGATGAAACCATGCCAGTAGCCCGATATTCTTACCTAACCCATGGCGCATGTACAGCAGCACCTCTCTAGGTCCGTGGGTGCAGGTGCTGTAACTGCACAGCTATAGAGGGATGCAGGGGGTGTTGCACGCTAGTTGCAAAATGCAGATAAGCTCCCATTCAGCTTCTTTAGCCGCACACCAATATGCCAGGGCAAAGAAGCTGATTGGAGAAGAGTTGTGCCTGTGCTGCGAGAACACGTGCCAGGTAAGTATATTGAGTGCCAGCAAGGTTTTACACAGCAGGGAATCCCAAATCTGGATGCCCCCAAGGGTGCAGACCAAATCCTAAGATAGTGAAAGTGGACCAAAACCCACAGTGATCGGCCTGGGATCTATATGATTCCTGGGCTGATTGATTCCCTCCCCCGAGGCATCCAAAATCGTTATGCCCGACTTGTGAAACCCCCCAGGGCGCCCATACGCTTACATTGTTTCCTGGTCCAACGGCACATGCACGAGCCGCAGCCCTGCTATCCCTCTAGCAGGGAGTGTGCCCGCACCAGGTATTTGTGAATGGTCGGCGTTGGCACGCTCCATGTTAGAGGGTAGCAGAGAATGCGGCCGTCACCGGGCTCAGAGAAGCTCGCCTTAAACCGAACCAACAACAGGTGTTGGTCCAGCTCTTTGCTGCTAGAAAGAAGCTCGAAGGGGCATCCGGAACGCTGGAGCCCCCTCACACCTAAATGCACACGTAGCATACGCGCCTTTCTAACAAGCCAGTGCCGGGAAAGGAGTCCCGCGATTGGCCGCCGGCCGATCACGCGGGCCGGCACAGAGAACGCAACTACAGCCCATGTGACCAGCCGGCGGCCAATCACGGGACTCATTTCCCGGCGCTGGCTCGTTAGAAATGTAAGTATTATACGTATCCTGTGCATTTAGGTGCAAGCGGGCTCCAGCGTTCTGGTTGACCCCTGGAGCCTTCTTTCTAGCAGCAAAAAGCCAGACCAACACCCGTTAATGTAATAACGGGTGTTGTTCCGGTTTAAACGATGTGACATCAGCAGATCTGAGCACACCGACTGGACGAGCAGCCGCGCATGCGTTGTAGGACCGGGAAGAGGTCAGTTGGCTTTGCCGATCTGGGGGGTTTCACACAGCGGGACACCCCCGATCAGGGTGCTCCGGGGGCACGGACCAAAACCCAGGATAGTCAAAATCCTGGGTTTTGGGCCACTTTAAACGCTGTAGGACCGAGAAGAGGTGAGTTGGCTTCGGCAATCTGGGGGGGTTTCACACAGCGGGGCACCCCCGGGGGTGCTCTGGGGGCAAGGACCAAAACCCAGGATAGTCAAAATCCTGCGTTTTGGTCCACTTTGAACGATGTGACCTCAGCAGATCCAAGCACACCGATTGGACAAGTGGCCACACATGAGCTGTAGGACTGGGAAGAGGTCAGTTGGCTTTGGCGATCTGGGGGGGGTTTCACACAGCGGGGATGCCCCGCTGTGTGAAACCCCCCAGATCGCCAAAGCCAATTGACCTCTTCCCGGTCCTACAGCTCATGCGCGGCCGCTCGGAGTGCAAGGACCAAAACCCAGGATAGTCAAAATCCTGGGTTTTGGTCCACTTTAAACCTTTGCTTGAAACTATGCGCCAGGGCGAATCACTAGGTGGCTGCTCCAATAGCAATATGCAATCAGATTGTACAGTATGCAATCAGATTGTACAGTGTGTGTCCACCAGCATCCTCGTCACAGGTATTTTGTAGGATGGGAATAAATGGCATCCAGATCAATAGTGAGAACTAGTGCCCGCTGGTCACCCATACAGGAGAGAAGTCCACCTAATGCAGACCCTGATCCCCGCACTCACCCCGCCTTGGTAGTAGCCGCCGCCAGGTGCCCCGGGATAAGCCATCGCCTCGCTGCTGTCTCTGGAGACTGGGTGTACCGGGCCGGCTTCCTTCTGATAAACACGTCACGCCTACTCTTCCGCTGGACCACGCCCTCTTCTGGCGGCTGATCAATAAAGCACGCCATCTCTGCGATTTGCATGGCCCCGCCCTCCTCGCTGTTTGAACTCTTGCTCACGCCCACTTGGCTCTGCCCTTTCCCTCTGCTACGCGTTGGCGATGCAAGCCCCGCCCCCTAACGCTGCAGAGGGCGCGGTGGGGGGGTCGCAACTGAGGAGGTGGAATGCGGGGTCATGCCTCTGCTTTGAGCTGTCACGTGACCGCCGCGGCCCAACTGGACAGTGATCCGTAGCCTGTCATGTTACATTGTATGAGGATTGTGCTGAAACCAGGAAGCCACAGCGAGAGGAACTTGGCCGAGATGGGTTTTGGTCCCCCTTAAAGACCTTCACTCTGAATAAGAGTCTACCTTATATGTTTCCCACACCCTTGTACATACAGATTGCCCACATTCAATATCATCCTACCTGCATCTACTGCATGTTATAAGCCTTTAAACATCCAAGATGGCGGCTCATGGAACATCATGCAGCCTGCAAACAGCAAGTGTCTTCTGACTGTGCCGTTTTGCATTCTGGGATTGCTGACCTTTTCCTGACCCCAGTTCTGCTCTGTCTGAGCAAAGCACAGCTATATCCTGCCCCCCTGTACTTTATCCTGCTCTCCTCAGAATGTGTGATGCTTCTGAGTCAAGATGGCGGCGCCCGTATCCTAGAGTCCTGAACAGAGTTGCAGCCCAGTGGGGGAAAGAATAATAAGTAACTGACTAAAAACGTAAAATATATTAATGTTAGATGCTGGGGAATAGTTTTATAAGGGTTTGGGCTTTTCTTTAAATCATGCTGAAGGTCCGGTTTAAAGTGGACCAAAACCTACGCCGATTTACCTGATTGATCGATTCCCTCCCCCCCGGGGCATCCAAAATCGGGATGACCCGCTGTGTGACCTGGGGGGTTTGCCCCGTACACTTACCTTGTTTCCCTGTCCAACGCCGCATCCCCGCTATCCCTCTGGCAGGGTGCATGTCCGCGCCAGGCATTTGTGAATGGTCGAAGCGGGCACGCTCCCTGTTAGAAGGAAGCGGAGGATGCGGCAGGCAGCGCACTCGGAGCCGCTGGCCTTAGACAAAGGCTTAGACAACGTGATGTCAGCAGGTCCAAGAGCGCTGATTGGACCGGGAAGAGGTGAGTTGGCTTCAGCGATCTGAGGGGTTCCACACAGCGGGGCATCTCCGATCGGTGGAATGGACCAACACCCAGGATAGTCAAAATCCTGGGTTTTGGTCCACTTTAAAGAGAAGCAACACCCCCTCGACTCTATAAGACCCTTGAGGTGAGTGGGGGGGTTGGGCCACCTCTTTATGGGGCACCCTGCTGTGCCAAACCTCTGGAGAAACCGATCAACTTTTCCATGCAGTGGCGTAACTAAATGTCACCGGGGCCCTGGTGCAAACATTAAAGTGGACCAACACCCACAGCTGATCGGCCCGGGATTCTATAAGATTCCCGGGCCGATCAACTCCCTGCCTGCGGGCTGTGTGAAACCCCCCAGGACGCCCGCAAATCCTACCTTATCCCCGTTCCAACGGCGCATGCGCGGGCCGCCGCCGCCTGTCGCGCATCCCTCTAGCAGGGCGCGCACCCTGTAAGAGGGACATGCGAGAGGTGGCGGCAGGCGCTCTCACCTTGTCCGTCGACGGACCTCGCTTGTCCGTCGGCGGTGATTGGTGGAGCGAGTCACGTGGGAGCGGGGTCAGGTGAGTTTTTGGGGCTTTCTGGGGGGTTTCATACAGCGGGGGTGCCCCGCGGAAGTGGACCAACACCCAGGATAGTGAAAATCCTGGGTGTTGGTCCACTTTAAATGGGGCCCTTTCACGGCTCCTACAGTAAACTTTTTTATGTCTTTTAAAGTGGACCAAAACCCAGGATTTTGACTATCCTGGGTTTTGGTTCTTGCCCCCGGGGCCCCCCCGAGCTGTGTGAAATCCTCCGAGTCCCCAAAATCAACTCAGCTCTTCCCAGTCCTACGGCACATGTACACCCGCTCTTCCAATCAGCGTGCTCGGATCCGCTGACGTCACGTCGTCTAAGGCGAGCGGCTCTGAGCGCACTGGGGGCTGCATCTCCCGCTTCCCTCTAACAGGGAGCGTGCCCGCACCGGCCATTCACAAATGCCTGGCGTGGGCACGCACCCTACTAGGGGGATAGCGGGGATGCTGCCACGGCTCGCGCATGCGTTGTTGGACCGGGAAAGAAGGTAAGTGTATGGGGCGACCTGGTGCGATTCACACAGCTGGTCATCCCGATTTTGGATGCCGGGGGGGGATCGATCAACCCGGGAATCTTACAGATTCCTGGATTGATCACCGTGAGTTTTGGTTAACTTTAAAGAGGTGCAGCACTCCCTCAAGTCTATAAGACCCTTGAGGGGAGTGGGGGGGTTGGGCCACCTCTTTACGGGGCATCCTGAATCAGGATACCCTGCTGTGCCAAACCCCTCTGGAGAAACGAATCAACTTTCCCATGCAGCGGCGTGACTAAATGTCACCAGGGCCCTGGTGCGAACGTTAAATGGGGCCCGTTCACAACTCATACAGTAAACTTTTTTTCTTTTAACTCAGCTGGATGCAGCTACACAACTAAAGACTGAAACAGCAGAGACACATGGAGCTTTGTATCTGTGGGAGCACAAATGAGAGAAATAAGGTTTAGGAGCAACAATGATGGGGCCTCCTGGGCCCCGGTGCTGTCGCACCCCCTATAATTACGCCCAGCTTCCACAAGCACTTGCTTGCCACTCTCATGCCCAGCATACCTCTAGCTAGGCATGGCCTCGCGGCTGGCCTTTCTAACACGAATAAAGCTAGAGGTGGAGATGCTCCATTCAGGAATCTGAGAGGCCCTTAGGGGAACATAGAAAAGGTGAGTTAGTGGCCCACCCCAGGGCATCCCAAATCAAAATGCCTCACCAGACATGAACAAGGCCCAGGAAAGTCATTTGCTGTAAGGATATTAAAGTGGACCAACACCCAGGATTTTGACTATCCTGGGTTTTGGTCCACTTCGGCGGGGCACCCCCAGAAAGCCCCAAAATCTTACCTGTCCCCGCTCCCACGTGACTGGACGGTCCAATCCCCGCCAACGTCCAGGCGGGGATCAGGAACGTCCAAGCGGCTGCCGCCGCCGCCGCCTCCCTCGCGTCACTTTCGGCGCGCGCGCGCGCGCGCCCCCGCCGGCCATTCGCAGACGGCCGGCGCGGGCGCGAGCACGCCTACAGGGGCGCGAGGGAGGCGGCGAAGATCAGGTAAGGTGTTTGGGGTTTTTTTGGGGGGTTTCACCCCGCGGGACATCCCGATCTCGGATGTCCCGCGGGGTGGGAGGTGATCGGCCCGGGAATCTTATCGATTTCCGGGCCGATCACCTCTCGGTGTTGGTCCACTTTAACGAAAATACATGTGGCCAACACAACACCATATCTCCCAACTTTTCAGGGTGGGAAAGAGGGACAACTGTTAAATTAGGCCACGCCCCCTCATTAAGGGATGGATAGGAGATAGGATGCAACAGTTATAACAATAGAAACACTCTGAATAGGTAAATGAATCATTTATTGCTACAGATCTGCCCGTTACACCTCAAAGAGGGACAAATGAGAACAAGGAACAGGGGGACATGAACTCCAAAGAGGGACAGTCCCTCCAAATTAGGGACACTTGGGGGGTATGCACCCCCCCCCCCCCCCCCCCGTGATCACTCCCTGCGTCTGGGGTGTGTGATTGCAAAAGGCACCCTCATACACCCTCTATAGGGACAATTTTTGGACACCTCTTCATAGAGAAAGCTCCACGCTGGCTCAGCAGCTCTGTTCAGAATCTCTGCTGAAGAACGCGCTCACTTTCATCTCAATCACATTTTCGGTTCATTTTGGCTCCACTTTGCCCCCCCTTTTCAACTTCCCTCCATGGCTCTCATTTTACATCCCTCCTATTTTTTCTCTTTCTCCTTCCTTTTTTCTACATCCTCTTTTGATTCATAGAAGAAAGAACATTACGTGAGATTATAGTGCCATGCAAATGCTCATATGTTAGTTATTAAAGTGGACTTAAACCCAGGATTTTGAATACCCTCGGTTTTGTTCCTTGCTATCGAGGGCACCCCAAACCAATGTGTGAACCCCCCCCCCAGTTCACCAAAACCAACTCACCTCTTCCCGGTCCTACGGCACATGCTTGGCGAATCAGCGCGCTTGGATCCGTCTTAGGGGAGCGGCTCCAAGCGTGCTGGCGGCCGAATCCCCTGCTACCCTCAAACAGGGAGCGTGCCCGCACCAGTCATTCACAAATGCCTCGCGCGGGCACATGGTCAAGCTGGCGTTGAGTCATTTTCAGTCGATCATAGCAGGAAGAGATGAAATGTACAGAATATACCATTTTGTGAATACTCACCTGTAAAATGGGTATTATAAGTATGTCACACACCCCGCTTCAGATAGTCATTACTACTGACCTGTAGATCTTGCAGAGATGTCAATAAAAAAAGGAAGACCCTCCCAGTCCATAAATACCTGGGACCTCCCACTCATTCCCCAGTATTAGATCAGCAGTAAGGAAACAAAGGGACCAGGAAGAGCCAAAATAACCAGTAACAGTAAGAAAGGTTCACCATATAAAGGATCCAGAATACCAAAGGACGGGGTGAAGCGGGGTGTGTGACATACTTATAATACCCATTTTACAGGTGAGTATTCACAAAATGGTATTATTCTAAGTATGTCACACACCCCGCATCAGATAGTCATTGCACTTGGAACATCCAATAGCAGTGTCCATAAAGGGCGGGGATCCAAAACCAAGGCAACAATGCACAACTTAAACCACTGCAGCTTGCAGAACTTTGTGGCGAAAAACAGCATCCGCTGAGGCCCGAACATCAACCTTGTAAAACTTGGAAAAAGTGTGAACTGAAGACCAAGTAGCAGCCTTACAAACTTGCTCAACAGAGGCCTGATGCTGGAAAGCCCAGGACGCCCCAACAGCACGAGTGGAATGAGCAGTAACACGAAAAGGGGGAACCTTTCCCTTGTCAGAATAGGCCCCAACAATGGCCTGGCGAATCCACTTACTAATAGAAGACTTGGCGGGAGCCAAACCTTTCCTAGGCCCAGAGGGCACCACAAAAAGAGCGTCAGTCCTACGAAAGGAGGAAGTAGCTACCAAATAGTACTTCACACAGCGAACCACATCCAAAGAATGCAAAACCCTCTCCTTGTCATTGCTGAGCTTAGGACACAAGGAGGGTAGAACAATGTCCTGATTAAGATGAAAGGCAGAGACCACCTTAGGAAGGAAATCTGGATTGAAGCCGAAAACAACCTTGTCCTGATGCCTCTCAAAGTAAGGAGCCTTAATGGACAAAGCCGCCAACTCCGATACACGCCGAACGGAAGTGATGGCAACCAAAAACGCGACCTTCTGAGTAAGCGTAGAAAGAGCAATATCCTGCAAAGGTTCAAAAGGAGGACCCTGAAAAGCAGAGAGAACCAAATTAAAATCCCAAACTGGGAGCAAAGGCTTCCTAGGACCATGTTGCAGAAATTCCAAAACCCTAGGATAGAAAACACCCTGCAAGGCAGGCCCGGACCTCACACCAATCAATATAAGACCTCCAAATCCTATAGTAGATGGCAGAGGAAGACTTCTTTCTAGCCCTAACCAGAGTCTGAATGACAGCATCAGAAAGACCTTCCTCCTTCAAGATGGAGACTTCAGCAGCCACGCCGTCAAAGCCAGCGTTGGTAAATTGGGGTAGAGCAGTGGACCCTGGGTGAGCAGGTCCGGCAGAAGGGGCAGATCTAACTGATCCTCTGCCAACCTTACCACGTCTGCGAACCAAACCTGTCTTGGCCATCTTGGAGCCACCAGGAAAGGCCAGCTTGTGCACCACTTTGCCCACCATGGGAAACGGAGGGAACAGGTACAGAAACCCCTGATCCCTCCAGTTCAGAGACATGGCATCCGCTGCCAGAGCCAGCGGATCCCGCGAGAGAGACACAAATGCCGGAAGCTTGTGATTGTGACGAGAGGCAAAGAGGTCCACCTCCGGAGTCCCCCACCGGTGGCAAAGCGACCGAAACACCTTGGGGCTGAGTGACCATTCCCCCCGGCGAGACGAGCCCCTGCTCAGGGAGTCCGCCTCCGTGTTCTCCACTCCCGGAATGTACACTGCCGAGATGCATGGGACATTGCCCTCTGCCCAAGCCAGGATCAAAGACACCTCCCTGAGGGCACGCCTGCTGCGAGTCCCTCCCTGGTGATTGATGTAGGCGACCGCCATCCGATTGTCCGACCGAACTTGAACCGGTAGGCCCCGCAACTGATGAGTCAAGTGAGCCAGAACCAACCTTATGGCTCTCAGCTTCAGAACATTGATGGGATCGTGAGCCTCCTGAGGCCCCCACAGTCCCTGAAACTGAAGATCCTTCCAAAATCCCCCCCAACCTGACAGGCTGGCATCCGTGGTGACCGTCTCCCAACGAGGAGTCAGAAAGGATCTGCCCCTCGTCAGATTGCTTGGTTCCAGCCACCACCGAAGGGAACGCCGCACCCGGGGGGGACATCAGAAAAGACTGATCCAATGACAGCGGGGACCCGTCCCAGGCTGCCAAGAGCTGCAGCTGGAGCGTCCTTGTGTGAAACTGGGCAAAGGGAACCGCCTCGAATGATGCCACCATCAATCCCACCAGTTGCATCCCCAGCCGGATGGACGGGCGAGGGATGGATAGGAGACGCTGAGTCAATTCCTGAATCAGAAGAAACTTGGGCCGGGGAAGGAACACTCTGGACTGAGAAGTATCCAGAGACATTCCCAGGAACGCCACCACCCTAGAGGGAGAGAGGCAGGACTTGAGATAGTTGATCACCCAGCCAAATCTCTCCAGGGTGGCTACCACAGTCCTGGTATCTAGCTCCGCCTGGCTGAGAGAAGAAGCCACAATAAGAAGACCGTCCAGATAAGGCACGATGCGGATACCCTGGGCTCTGAGAAGGGCCATCACCCCCCGCCAGCACCTTGGTGAAAACCCTTGGTGCCGAGGTAAGGCCAAATGGAAGAGCCACAAACTGAAAATGTCGATTTTCTACAAAGAACCTGAGAAATCTCTGGTGTGCCGGAAAGATTGGAATATGCAGATAAGCATCCTTGATGTCTATGGACGTCATGAAGTCCCCCTGACGAAGTGAGTAGATGGCTGAACGCAGAGTTTCCATGCAGAACTTCCGGGGACGAACCTGTTGAGTAACAGCCAGGAGCCAGGAACTAACAGCAGCGCCAGCAGCCCGGGGGCGGGCCGTAGGCGATCGCGCGAACGCCCGGACCCGCCCCCCACACCTGAGGGGAAGAAGCTCCCCCACCACCATAGCTGACAAGAGGCCGGCGCCGGCTAAGCACAGTAAAAACACAGTGAGCACACACACACAGTGAACAAGTGCCCACACAAACACCACACATACTACAATTGACCCAAACATTAAAGTCTACAAGGGACAAGGCCATCCTCCCCCCTCTAAGGGTATCCGGGAGAGGAGAAAACCACGCTAGGGTGGAAGGCCAAGGGACAGGGCATCCCAAACCGGGATCACCAACCCGGTTATCCGCCTACACCTTGTTATGGGCTCTCACGGTGGAGCGTAGCTCCTAAGCACCTAGGGTGCCATCTACCCTTGCCCGGACCAGCAGCCTAGACTGGGAGGCAAGGTAAATCAATAAGAGAATCTGGGCAGAAATAGATCAAATAGAGGGCCGGGAGTCATCCCGGCTACCTGCAAGGAGGAGACATCCATCTTCTGACTTGCTCGCCGTCTGCAGAGATGAAAGACTGGGGAGTGAGTGGGAGGTCCCAGGTATTTATGGACCGGGAGGGTCTTCCTTTTTTTATTGACATCTCTGCAAGATCGCCATCTACAGGTCAGTATAACCCAAGTGTAATGACTATCTGAATCGGGGTGTGTGACATACTTAGAATAAGGTCAGACAATGCCTTAACAGTAGCCTACCTAAACCATCAGGGAGAGACAAGGTCTCTTACTCACTGCGCTATTCATCTGTAACATAACTCACTGCTCTATTCATCTGTAATAAACCCTAACTCACTAGCCTATTCACCTGTAACATAACCTAACTCACTACCATATTCATCTGTAACATAACTCACTGCCCTATTCATCTGTAATATAACTCACTGCCCTATTAACCTTTAATAAACCCTAACTCACTGGCCTATTCACCTGTCACATAACCTAGCTCACTGCCCTATTCATCTGTAACCTAACTCACTGCCCTATTCATCTGTAACATAACCTAACTCACTGCCCTATTCATCTGTAACATAACCTAACTCACTGCCCTATTCATCTGTAATGTAACCCAACTCACTGCCCTATTCATCTGTAATATAACCTAACTCACAGCCCTATTCATCTGTATAATATAACCTAACTCACAGCCTTATTCGTCTGTAACATAAACTAACTCACTGCCCTTTTCATCTGTAACATAACCTCACAGCCCTATTCATCTGTAATGTAACCTAACTCACTGCCCTATTCATCTGTAACATAACCTTCCATAACATCCTTACGTATCTGTACTATAACCTGACCTGTAATCTGCTCTCCTTCCTATTGTCTGATTATCACATTTGCTTTGACCTTTGTAACATCTAGTTTATAATGATCCCTGTACTGTATGTTTTACCCTGTCTGTAATTGTCCCTTGAACAGCGCTACAGAAGATGATGGCGCTATATAAAAAGTAACAATAGCCTAATTTCAGTGTGCGACACTGCAGCCTCATTTATCTATATTCCAGTTTATAACCTTCAGCGCAATACATTTTTACCCCAGAAATTCATGCATACCCTAACCTGAGCCGCAGTCCCTGGTCGCCGCCCACTACGCTCCCCTTTGTCCTCTAACCGATAAGGTCAGAAACCTGAGCAGGAGCCTCTTGTACCTGTTGCTGGTGTGGGATGGGGGCGGCCATAGTGGATCCTTGGTGACCGGTGGCTGTAATGGCAGTAAATCAGGCCTGAGATGATTGGACGCTGTGTTTTATAATACACAGGCTTGGCATGTACAATACCTGGTTACTAAGTAACCTGGCGGCTCCCTGTATCCCTCGCTGTTTGTGGTCGCCATGGATTGCGTCGCGTTTTATTGTCCCCGGCAATGAGCTGTTAAACGATTAGTCTTCTGTGGCAACGCATTAATCCCGGGCCGGGCGCGGCCTTCTCCCCTTTCTAGTCACAGCACTGATAAATGGTGAAACTTCTGTCTGTACAGTGCTGTCAGCCATGCAGGAGGTCTGAGGGGGGTCTGTACATAGAACTACGAGGCGGGAGGCTGGAGCTATACAATTCCTATTGTGTAAAGTTGTAGTTTAAACCGGACCTTCACCATGATTTATTGAAAAGCCCAAACCCTTAAAAAACGATTCCCCAGCATCTAAAGTTAATATATTTTTAAGTTTTTAGTCACTTATTATTCTTTTCCCCAATGGGCTGCAACTCTGTTAAGGACTTTACAATACGGGCGCCGCCATCTTGACCCTGAAGCATCACACTTACTGAGGAGAGAGGAGCGGGATAAAGTACAGGGGCGGAGTTATAGCTGTGCTTTGCACAGACAGAGCAGAGCTGGGTCAGGAAAAGGTCAGCAGTCCCAGAATGCAGAGCGGCACGGTCAGAAGACGCTTCCTGTTTGCAGGCGGCTGCCTGATGCTCCATGAGCCGCCATCTTGGATGTTTAAAGGCTCATAACATGCAGTAGATGCAGGTTGAATGATTTTTAATGTGAGCAATCTGTATGTACAGGGTGTGGGAAACATATAGGATAGGCTCTTATTCAGGGTGAAGGACCGCTTTAACTCAATGCAGAGTGTGCAGCAGCAGGAGGCGGCTGTACACTTACCTGTGCCCGCCGATCCAGTGGGCATTCTTTCCTCTGTCAAAGTTGCCACAGTCGGGGCTTCAAAAAATACAACTCTGTGAAGTACTCACCTGTAGAGTTTATATTATACGCACACAGCACGTCCTGCTCCAGATATAGTAATAACATGTGGGTAATCCTCCGCCTCGGGCGCCATGCACTGCAGACATGTAGAAAACAAGCTCCTCCCGGCCCTACATATACCGAAGGACCTCCCACAAATCCCCAGCATTGAAAAGCAGTGAGAAGAGAAGCCGGGAGAAACAAACCACCCAGAAAACTGGCAATAATATCAATTGATAACAACCACCATACAGGGGATCCAGAACAAGGTGAATCAGGGTGGGGTGGAGCAGGACGTGCTGTATGCATATAATATCAACTCTACAGGTGAGTACTTCACAGAGTTGTATTATTCTAAGCATACAGCACGTCCTGCTCCAGATATAGTAATAACATGTGGGACATCCAATAGCAGTGTCCATAAAATAGGGTGGGATCCCCATGAGAAGGGCACAGCCAACAGTAAAAGCGCTGTCACCCACAACCATGCTACCAAGAGCAACGAGAGCAATGCTCTAACCTCAACCATTGAACCTTGTAAAGGGAGAACTGAACCCAAGCAGCGGACTAGCCAGCTAGCTCGCTAGAACTTAGTGCTAAGAGGCCCAAGCCAAGCACAAGTAGTAAAAGAACAACAAACAATAGAGAAGGAGAATCTTCTCGTGACAGAATAGGCCAGAAGAAACAGCCTAACCATGCTACTGCAAGAGAGCAGCCATGGCAACTCCGAACTCTCCCCAACAGGGAATACTGACAACAATACTCAGCAGAAGCCGAAAGTATACTCTAGGCTCAGAAGGTCAAAACCAACCGAGTAGGACCAATCCAAAGGTCACCTCACCCGTGGAGGTAATCAGATCCGGTACTTCAAGAAGGGGACACCAAAAGGCCCCAAAGGCAAAATCCCTACAGGGACCAAAGACCGTTCAGGAACACCTGTAGAGATACAGATCCCTCTATCTCATAGCAAACAAGCCAATAGTCCAGAGACCGGATAATCTGGGATAAGGAGAATAAAAACATCACCTGAAGCCCAGAACGGCGTAAGGCGGCACTCTCACCTCATGGTGTACAGATATATAATGATGTATATATATATATATAGAATGACTAGAACCGCCCACAGAGCCATCCTTTATGGCACACTTCTGACTGGAACAACCGCCCAGAAGAGCGATAAGATGGAAGGAACGGGTCAGACAAGAACCTGAATAAGACCCAAGGGAACCCTTAGCAGGGCGTCAGTATAAGTAATCCCCCCAAAGGGGAACCAGGAATTTCCCAAGGAATGCACCTGAGAAACCCCTGATGAATGCTCAACACAGAAGATTGGATCATACTTCTGCAATAGACGAACAGGGCGAGCCCTGAAACCTTCACAGAACTAAGTTGGGGAGCCAACACCAACAATGCTGTTAGAACCCTAGACCCCGGGAACAGAGAACGTCCAACAAGGGAGAGAGCTTAGGCCCAGCAAGGCAATATGGGTACCACATACCCTGACACAGAGTGGCAGAAGGAGGAAGACGAAGAGGAGGAGCTAGGTCCTAGCTCTCCAAGAGAACAAGACACCCAGAGATGAGTCATCTCCAACGGGGTAAAGAACAAAACCGGCCTAATGCCAAGTAGAGCCTGAAGATAGGGGCGAATAGAAGGAGCCTGACTATGCAAAATAAACCTCATGAGAGAGCATACAGGCCCACTGTCCTCAGCAGAAGCCTCTTCGGACCACACCCCACTGGGCCACCCAGGCCCCCAGCATAGCAGTTTTCCTCGCCGCCAGCGATCTTGCGCAAACCTTCGCCTAGCAGGGTGAAGAAAATAAGACAGTACAGGTATAATGTCTAGCCAGAACTACTAACCTAAACGTAAAGGTTAGACCAATCTGGGCCAATAAGAAAGGGTAGAACCCTGTGATAGTGACGGAGTCCAACAGGTCCATACCAGTATGAACTCAATGGAACAATAGAGAACCTCCTGCCCTAGGAGGGCATCCATCGGGACTAATATCTATAAAAACGCAAGGAATGATGATTCCCACATAGATCAGAATCGGAGCTTCCCTGGAATAGAGTTAGTCCAGGACTTTCACAGGGAACAAGGGACAGGCCACCGTCCTACCAGACCAAGAGTCCCCAAATGGGCAGTTCCCGGAGGGAGTAGCCCAGCAAGATAGAACCCACCGAGGGCTCGTTGAGACAACAAAAAAATTAGGTAATTGGACCCTTTAAGGTCCCCACCTAGGAACCGCAGGGGATTTAAGAAGGAACAAGCCCCCCCTGTCATCCTGCAAGATTTGGCACCATGGTGACCACCAACTGGGAGAGACAAGAAGGTAGGAGATGATCCCTGACGGATCCCTTGAAGAAACCTGCGGAAGAGTAACCGCCTCCACTCGAAGGAAGATACACAGACCTAGATCCAGGGTTCTGAACCCCTATCCAGGACTAATACCTAAAGTGCCTCAGAGCCCAAGGGCACAGAGAATAAGGGATAACAGCCGAGCAGCCACCAACGGCCACGCCTGGTGCAATTCTGCCTGGGGATAATAACTTGACAGGAAGGAAGGCCAGACCTTGACCCAGAAAATCCCTTATAGTCAAGAAGAGGGCACTAGCTGGAGCCGAATCCATATGCAATCCTGGGAAACTGGAGGATGGAACGGAGTAGGACCTGAGTCCACTAAGGTCCATCCAAACGACTCCCTCTTGTGAGTAAGAAGGCAGACCTGAGAGGTCCCTTGGTAGCTACCACCTGGTTTCATACATCACACCCCTCCTGAGCCTAGCAGGCACATGAAATGCAATAAGGGAACCAGCCACCGCCACAAACGGCGGCTATAACCGCCAATACCCACCTGTAGTGGGCTCAGTGTCCAGAAGACACCTTGTAGTCATAATAAACATCTCAGCCCTCCACGGGCGGCCAGAGGACCCCTGGTATATACGGCCCATTCAGAGGCGCCAAGCCTAAATGCCTATGGATACAGATGCCAAGGGTTAGAATGATAGACTCCCTTATCCTCAAGGGAAATGAGGAGCCACTGGCGTAGAGGCCCCAGTCTCTATATGTTAAGGGCGTTCTGGCAAGGAAGCCAGATCTAACAGGCCAAGCAAAGCCTGCACCCATACCTGAAGAAAAACAGGGGACCGGAGTCCTCCTGACCGACTGATGGAAGGACCACCCAGCAAACACTGTCCCGTATCCGGAGGAGCTACCTCCTAAAGCCACCAGAACGAGGCAGGATGCCTCCTGATAGGAGTAAGGTGCCGTGACCATCCCCTCACCCAGGCGGGTGAGGGCGTCCCATCATGCTTGAGGGGTTTCGATGAATGATACGGGCTTGGCCCGGCCAGAAGGCCCCGGGCGTTGAATGTCACTCCTGGAACAGGACACCGAACCAGACCCCGCAAGGGGCATCCCCGGTTCCTGCTTAACACTATGATATGGAGGTGGAGGGGTATCCCTGCTCCGAGGGGGCTGAGACGGCCGCCCTTGATTGGGTGAACTGTCCTGTTTTCCAAATAGGTCCAGACGGGCCCCAAACAGGCGATGCCCTCTAAAGGGGAGCCCCGTCAGAGTCCTTTTAGCGTCATCGTCTGCCCCCCACTGTCGCAGCCAGAGCAGGCGACGTATAGCTATCACTTGGGCAGAGGTCCTCGTACACATTTTGATGGTGTCATCCAGAGCTAAAAGGATAAATTTAACAAAAATATCACAGCTGGAGAGGGCGTTAAACACCTCCCAGGGTAAATCTTCAGGTTGATGCTCAAGCATCTTTCTTATGAGGGTCCTAGCGGCCACTGCAGTGATGGCCGCGGCACAGACAGGACGTAGCGCCGTTCCTGCAGAAGCAAAGGCGTGGGAAGCCAGCCTATCAGGACGCCGGTCCTCGGAGTCCTTCAGGGTGCTGTAAGCCGGAGCTGTAAAGAAGGGGGGTTAGGAACCCCAATAATTGGTGCGTCTACCACAGGAGACGAAGACCAAATATCAACCATCTCGGGGGGAAAAGGGTATTTCCAAACCCAATCCTCTGGGGCCCCTTGAAGCTTAGCGGGGCATTCCCATTCCTTAAGTACAAGAGCATGGAAGTGAGCCTGCTCGAGAAATTCCAAGCGCGCAGGCGCTGTATGGAAGCGCTCCCCTCTCGGCCTGGGGACCGCAATGGACAGGGCCTCAAAAATCCTGAGCAACATACCACCAATGTCAAGCTGGTCCCAGTCATCCTGACCAGCATCATCCTGACACCTCGGCCTCTCATCAGAGGAATCCAGGTCAGAGAACAGGTCTCCATCTTCAGATGGAGCACTAGCTTGCGGAGAAGAGGACTCCTCCGAGCCCATAGCACAGGCCGAAGACGGGGGAGTCCAGGGCCGTTGTCTGCCAGGACCCACACGGCCGGACAACCCTTCGACAATCTGGTCAAGCGTGGGCCGTCTAGGAGAGATGTCTATTTGTAACTCCCCACTTGTACATGACTCAACAGGAGTGAGATTTAGGCAAGAGGAAAGGGGGGAGAGAGAGCGAGGCGCAGCCACCGGCGCTGCTCGCAGGTCCAGCGTCTGCTCGGCACATGGCGCGCAGACCCGTGCCCCGTCAGCCTCAGCATGGGGGAGACCACACGCTACACACAGCCGGTCTTGTCCCCGAGGGACCCCGGTAACACAATCCTGAGATGCCTCCATATGGTGATTGTCTAAACACAATATGTCGGTAGGGATTTATGCAATAACCCTGGATGCCCCAACAACCCGCTGATTAATGTGGGAGAATTGTAGGAAGGCCCGCTAATATCCTTATATGTATATATATATATGATTATATAAATGAGGCCGGGAGAAGCCACCGGGAACTCAGCGTCTGAAAGACATAAATGGGAAAGAGATGTCAGGGCCATGCGCAGCTGGACAGAACATACAGGGAGGGAGTCGCCCGCGAGGGCACTGACAGATCAAGGAGGAGGAGGAGACCGCCACCACGCACGCGAAGCTCAACAAAATGGCGCCAGCGAACCTCGAAGGGCGGGCTCAATGCTCTGCCGTGACGCGGAACGCGCCGAACCAAGACCCCGCCCACTCCAAAGAGCGCGAAGCTCTGAGGTAATAGCGAAGGCAAAGAAAACAACCACACGCTAAAAGATTCGTAGAGAACCGTTACATCCAATAAGGAAAGGTCACCACGGCATCTAGACGATGCAGCAAACCATGTATAAGGCATATGGCGGCAGCCGCAAAACAGAATAAGGAGCAAGCAGCGCGGCTCTGACATCTCGGAGTTAATAAAGGACAGAATAAGGCCACAAGCGTGACATACCGGTACACTGGGACCGCCACACACATACCCCCCCCCTTTCTTTTCCCCCTAACTAGTTGGGGAAATGAGGGAGGATGGCGACCCTACACAGGGTCCAGCGCTACCCGAGGCACGGGGCAATAATGCGGGAGGGGCATCCACTAGAGGCTCACCATCAGCCTAAACCGCCTACCCTATGGTGGGGGATTGCGGTGGAGCATGGCTCCGTTAAGCACTCAAGGTGCTGCCTACCTTCACCCGACCAACGCAGCCCAGGCTGGGAGGCATATTCTGTTCACAAGAAGGACGGGTGGAAATAGTCCCACAGGGCCTTGGGCTGTAAAGCCCCGCTCGCCTGCGAGAGCGTGATACTTCATGTCTTCGCAGTTCCAGCACTGCAGAGAAATCTGGGGATTTGTGGGAGGTCCTTCGGTATATGTAGGGCCGGGAGGAGCTTGTTTTCTACATGTCTGCAGTGCACGGCGCCCGAGGCGGAGGATTACCCACATGTTATTACTATATCTGGAGCAGGACGTGCTGTATGCTTAGAATAGATGGCCGCCCCCATGAATGAGGACACTGGAAACAGCTAGCAGCACTTCTAGTGCCAGCTTCTGGTGTCATATATCACTTTAATTAAATAGCAGCGACAGAGTGGGTGGTGGTGGAGGCAAATGAGGGGTCCCCTTTAAACTGGACCAACAGCCATTTTTACTTTAACGGGTGTTGGTCCCGTTGTCTACTGATAAGAAGAAGCTCGGGAGGCATCCAGGACGCTGGAGCCCCCTCGTACTTAACCGCACACACTAATTCTCCTTATCGGCAAACAGCAGGACCGACAGGACCGGTGTTGATCCAGTTTAAAGGGGACCACTCATTCGCTGCCACTACCACCGCTATTTAATTAAAGTTATATATGAGGGGCGACCGGCTGGCAGGTAAGGAATGAAGGGTGGCGGAGGGGAGCCCTCCTGTCCAGTTGCCCCTCAAGTCATTTTGGGCCATTTTTGGATCCTGAAGTTCTTGTCCCCAATTGATTTCAACGGGGACTGGGTTTGGATTCAGGTCAAGTTCGCTACCCGAACCAAATTTTTGTTCAAAGTTTGACCAAACTTGCCGAACCTTAATTTATAGGGCTTCATCCCACAGCAATACTTACCAGATAACCATTCCATCAAGATGGCAGCCCAGGGAAACCGTGTGGAGTGTATTGCCTCTGTTGTTACTGGGATTCCCCATCATGAGTGATAAAGCGCAACCTTTGTGCCGGAAAGAAACCTTTGGATAAAAGTGTCACGTAGGTAGGGAGTGGCAGTAACAGGAGTTGTTTGCCTCAGCAAAGCTATTGTCACTAGCAAATAAAAGGTGACTAAGTTGCGTTATGAGTTATGTTTAGTTTTGCCTAGAAGCAGGAAGGGTTAGGTCTTGTTGCTGATATCTTTGCCCCAATTGGGGTGATTCCAGATCCTCCCTGGTTTCCTGACCACTTGATGTCCTGAAGGCTCACAATACAGCCATAGGAGTCCAGCCAAAAATGTATTTGATTTTAGATAGTGTCAGCACCAAAGTAAGGGTGTCTACAAAAAGGTTCAGTTTCTTTATAGTCTCCTTTCCAACCAACATTACACCCTGCACCACACACTCCCCAAGCCCCCCACTCATCATCCCACAGGCACTGCTAATCAGCTTAGCAGTGACGGGAGAAGGTGAGAATGCCAGGGACTGCCAGTTTTGTTACCCTTTTAAATTGTTAAGTTGATTATGATGCTTCCAGGGTCCATTAGGTAGACCAACAATCAAAAGAAAAGGCCCACTCCTCTCCGTATTTTGGGGTCATTCTGATTTGGGATGCCCTGCTGCAGAGCTATTATCAGGCAGTACAGGCAGGACTCCAGCCACTCAAGGGGCTCAGTAGCAGTTCTTTTATAGAACGCCCCCCAATGTCTCATCCCCCAACCAGAGACAAAAAATACAAAAGATTTACATTTACACCACACCAGACCACATTGTACAGGAACTCCCTGATCTTAGGGCGCACAGGAACAAGTGGTGGAGACCTCCTAAGTGGTGGAGGCACCAGGGCATGCATCTGGGTGATAATGGTGTTGGGTGCCCCCTGAGCCGCGGGTGCTCAGAATGGGTGCTCCATTGCCCTAGATACACAGCAGCCAATCAAAAAGCAACAGGGATGGGAGGCACATTATTTGTGAGATCATGGGGGGGGTTGGGTTTTTGGGGGGGATTTATAAAGAGCACCAACCTAGACAAGGATACAGATTAATGCACACCACACAAAACATTTGGAAGTAAAAAAGTATATTGTAGCTTCATATATACAGGTACAATGTGCACATATGGCAGATAAAGGATACAGAGTGCTGGTACAAGATGCAGAGATATATATACAGTCACCAGGTTTGTCAGCCACCTCAGGGGAAAGAATTGTATATTATAATGTAGCTTTAACATACATAAGTCGGCTTTAGAAAGGTAGAAATGTTACCCTATGAGTCTATAAGGTGGTTCTGTGACAGTCCTGACGAATGGAACATTGGGGTGACTGATCAGTATATACAGGATTAGGGAAATACCTTTAAGCAAATCATACAGTATGCAAGTACATGAAAAGTTACTGGTCAGTAATCACCAAACATAGATAGCGTCATACCAGTAATCGGAGCTAATGATAATACTATAGAGCATAGTAATCTTGATGTGTACAGTGGGATTATAATACAGAAAGGCAAAAAATTACCAGTGTGATAAAGATAAGTGGTGATTGCAACAAAATAGCCCAGAGCGCACATCAAGGCTACGATGCGCTAACCCAAATCAGGATGCCCCCGAGGTTAGGGAATCGTCTGCTGGCCCTTGAATCTTTTAGATGCCAGGCTAGGTGAATCGGGTTTGGACTTCTTTAAAGTGGAACAATCACCTGGATTTTAACTATCCTTGTGGTCCCGACTGTGTGAAACCCCGCCAGATCTCCTACCCCACTCAACTTTCGGGTGTTTATCCAATCACTTTATGCCATGCATACCAATGCACAGCATTAAAGTGGACCAACACCCAGGATTTTCACTATCCTGGGTTTTGGTCCACTTCCGCGGGACACCCCAATCGGGGGTGCCCTGCTGCGTGAACCCCCCCGATCACTCTAAATAACTCACCTCACCCCGCTCCTACGCGAGCGCTCGTCCAATCAGAGTGCTCAGAGCCGCTGTGGTATGGACAGACAAGCAACGGACAACCACAGCGGCTCTGAGCGCGCTGGAAGCCGTGGCTCGCGCTTCCTTCTAACAGGGAGCGCGCGTGCCGGCCACTCACAAATGGCCGGCGCGGGTGTGCGCCCTGCTAAAGGGAAGCGCGAGATGCGGCCGCGGCCCGCGCATGCGCCGTTGGAACGGGGATAAGGTAAGGTTTCTGGGCGTCCTGGGGGGTTTCACCCTGCAGGGCATCCCGATTTCGGATGCTCCGCTGGGAGGGATCTGATCGGCCCGGGAATCCCAGAATGCAGAGCAGCACAGTCAGAAGGCACTTCCTGTTTGCAGGCTGCCTGATGTTCCATGAGCCGCCATCTTGGATGTTTAAAGGCTCATAACATGCAGTAGATGCAGATAGGATGATTTTTAATGTGAGCAATCTGCATGTACAGGGTGGGGGAAACATATAAGGTAGACTCTTATTCAGAGTGAGGGTCCGCTTTAAGCTATTATTTTGGACTGTGCATCAGCATAGGGAATGCTTGCAGTCTCATCCCAGGCTCCTCTGTGGAGTACATTCAGATGAAGATCAAGAGTGCACACAACTGCAGGGATGCAGCCACCGCACCTAGTTGGCGAGCCCTGGAGTCTTTTAGACTTCAAGGCTGGCGTGGTTGTCAATTTGTCCATTTTGAAGGGGCACATTACTAAAATGTGTCAAACTCTCCATCTCATGTAGAGAGCTCTCCACACGTGAATAATGCATACAGTGGTAGTTATTTTTCCCTATTTGTAAAAAATAAACCACTGGAAAATTGAGAACATTAAAACCACAGGTGGATTTAGCTCCAGCACACAAGAATAGTTAATACACATACGGTACGATATGATCCTCAGTTCTTGAAAATGTATATCCTTGAATATGCTATTAGGGGTGGGGGTCTTTTGACCCTTTGCTTGCTTGTTTTTCCAGTGGAGGCCTTCCTTAATACAGAGTGGCTCCTTAGGATTAGATAGGTCTGGGTGTTTTCCCTCTGATAGTTCTACAGTGTCTCTAGGTCATTGTGAATAGACATCTTTATACTTATGTGATTGGTGTACATACATTAGATTACAGTACATAGTGTGTCCAGTATAATAATTGTTTATTTTTGTTGGTGGATTGTATAGCTGTGCCCCCTTACTTACCTGCCTCGTTCCTTGTTGGTGATGCGGTTCCGCCGGGTGGCACTTTGGTGCGCCTGGCCATCCATCGGCATTGGCTGATGCTGCTGGGCGGGTGGGGCCACTGACGCACTTCCGGCCGGGGTGCGTGCGGCTGCGCCATAGCAGACCGCTCATTGGCGTGGAAGCGGGGCAGGTATGTACTTAAAGGTGGTCATGGTGGGGATTAGGTTAGGACCTTTGGTTAGCCCAGATGAAGTAACGGAATTGGCCGTTACGAAACGCGTCGGCCTGGGGCGGGGGTGCCATGTATGTGCGCTGATATTCTGCGGGTAATTTTATTTTCTTATTGGTGTTGTGGTCATGCTTTTGATGGTTTTCTGTTTTCACACTTGGCTGTCCTAGCAGGTATTCTAGGCTAAGAATAATGCTTTGCACTTTATGCAATTATTGCACGGATATATGATAATTTGCACATTGAATAATACAATTCTGTGAAATACTCACCTGTAGAATTGGTATTATACGTATACAGTACGTCCTGCTCCATATATAATACTTACACTTGGGTTATCCTCTGCCAGAGGGCGCTGTGCACTGCAGACATGCAAAAACAGGCTCCTCCCGGCCCTTCATATACCCATGGACCTCCCACAAATCCCCAGCATTGAAAAGCAGTGAACCAGAAGCCGGGAGAAACCAATCACCAAAACAACTGGTAATGATAATAATAACAACAATCACCATACAGGGGATCCAGAATGAAACAACCAGGGTGGGGTGGAGCAGGATATACTGTATACGTATAATACCAATTCTACAGGTGAGTATTTCACAGAATTGTATTATTCTTAGTATACAGTACGTCCTGCTCCATATATAATACTTACACTTGGGACATCCAATAGCAGTGTCCATAACAGTAGGGTGAGATCCCCAACAAAAAAGGCAACGGCACGTAGCTTAAACTACAACCGCCTGCAAAACCTTGCGGACAAACGCAGCATCAGCTGAGGCCCGAACATCAACCTTGTAAAACTTTGAAACAGAGACCAAGTAGCGGCCTTGCAAATTTACTCAACAGAAGCCTGGTGCTGGAAGGCCCAGGAGGCCCCAATAGCACGAGTAGAATGAGCAGTAAGACGGAAAGGAGGACTCTTCCCCTTAGCAGAATAGGCTTGAACCACAGCCTGACGGATCCACTTGCTGATAGTAGACTTGGCAGGAGCCAAACCCTTCCTAGGCCCAGAAGGCACAACGAAGAGAGCATCAGTCTTCCTGAAAGCCGCAGTGACAACCAGGTAATACTTTAAACACCTGACCACATCCAAGGAATGCAGAACCCTTTCCTTGTCATTACTAGGATTGGGACAGAAGGAAGGAAGAACAATGTCCTGATTCAAATGAAAAGCAGACACCACCTTAGGCAGGAAATCCGGCTTGAAGCGGAACACCACCTTGTCCTGGTGCCTCTCATAGTACGGAGACTGAATGGAAAGATCAGCCAGCGCAGACACACGCCTAACCGAAGTTATGGCCACCAAAAAGACAACCTTGAGAGTAAAAACAGCCAGAGCAGCATCTTGAATAGGCTCAAAGGGAGCACCCTGCAAGGCAGATAAAACCAAGTTAAAATCCCAAACGGGGACCACAGGTTTACGAGGGGGACGCGCATGAGTGACCCCCTGAAAGAAGGTCTTAACCAAATGATGTTGAGCAAAGGTCTTCTGAAAAAAGACGGACAGGGCAGAAACCTGACCCTTCAGAGTACTGAGTTTTAGACCTAACTCCAAACCATGCTGTAGGAACTCCAGAACCCTGGGGACAGAGAACTCCCTACAGGGAAGAGACCTAGACTCACACCAGTCAATGTAGGTACGCCATACTCTATAATAGATGGAAGAAGAAGTCTTCTTCCTAGCCTGTACCATAGTACCTACAACAGAGGCAGACAAACCTTTCTCCATCAAGATGGAGGTTTCAGCAGCCAGGCCGTCAAAGCCAGCGTTTGTAAATTGGGATGGCGTAGGGAGCCCTGAGTCAGCAGATCTGGCACTACTGGCAGATCGTACTGGTCTACTGCCATTTCAACCACGTCTGCGAACCACACTCTTCTTGGCCACCGGGCGGCCACTAGAATCACAAGCACTCCCTCCAGAGCAATCTTGCACAGAACCCCGCTCAGCAGGGAAAATGGTGGAAATACATACAGGAGCCGAAACTCTCTCCATGACATGGACAGGGCATCCGTGGCCAAGGCCAGAGGGTCCTGAGACAGGGACACGAAGGCCGGGAGCTTGTGGTTGTGGCGGGACGCAAACAGGTCCACATCCGGTAGACCCCAACGGTGACACAGGGACTGGAATACCCTGTTGCAGAGGGACCACTCTCCCTGACGGGACGTCCCCCTGCTCAGAGCATCTGCAAGCAGATTCTCCGCTCCCGGAATGTAAACCGGCGAAATGCATTGTACATTGGCCTCTGCCCATGTCAGAATCTGAGACACCTCCCGGAGGGCAACCTTGCTCCGAGTCCCTCCCTGATGGTTGATGTAGGCAACCGCCGTCTTGTTGTCTGAGCGTACCTGGACCGACAGCCCCCTCAGGTGTTGGGTCAACCGCTCCAGTACCAACCGGACCGCCCGCAATTCCAGAATGTTGATGGGTAAATTGGCCTCCCAAGGAGCCCACGTCCCCTGGAAGCGCAGGGACTTCCAGAATCCCCCCCAACCTGACAGACTGGCATCCGTTGTGACCGTCTCCCAGGAAGGGGCCAGAAAAGACCTGCCCCCTATCAAGTTCCCGAGGTCCAGCCACCACGCAAGGGACCGTTTGACCGAGGGGGGAAGCACACAGACCTCGTCCAAGGACGCTGGGTTCTTGTCCCATACTGACAGAAGGTGAAGCTGCAGAGGTCTCAAATGGAACTGAGCAAAGGGCACCGCCTCAAAGCTCGCCACCATCAGGCCCACCAGCTGCATTCCCTGCCTGATGGAAGGCTGTGGGCACGAGAGCAGGAACCTGGCCTGCGCAGTCAGAGCTTCCACCTTCTGTTGAGGAAGGAATACCCGTGACTGAACCGTATCCAGAATCATTCCCAGGAACGGGGTCACCGAGGATGGGGACAGAGAGAACTTGGGGTAATTGATCACCCAACCGAAGGACTCCAGGGTGGACACTACCAGTTGAGTGTCCAACTCTGCCTGTCGCAGAGACCGAGAGGTGATGAGGATGTCGTCCAGGTAGGGCAGCACGCGTATGCCCCTTAGCCTTATCAGGGATATCACCCCTGCCAGCACCTTGGTGAACACCCTGGGAGCCGACGTGAGGCCGAATGGCAGGGCCACAAATTGATAATGCTGATCTTTCAGTGCAAATCTGAGAAACCTTTGGTGTCCTGGAAACACCGGGACGTGAAGGTAAGCATCCTTGATGTCTACTGACGTCATGAAGTCCCCTGGGCGCAGTGAGCCAATGGCCAAGCGCAGAGTTTCCATGCGAAAATGCCTGTTCTTGACAAATTTGTTGAGGATTTTTAAATCCAGAATGGCCCTGACTGACCCATCCTTCTTGGGTACTGTGAAAAGGTTGGAGTAGAACCCCGTGCCCCTGTCTCCAAAGGGGACCTTGCAAATGACCCCTAGATCCAGGAGACCCTTTACGGCCAGCAACAAGACCTGAGCTGAAGCCGGGTCCTGTGGGATCCGAGACCCAATGAATCTGGTGGGGGGCCGTACAACAAATTCTATCTTGTAGCCGAAGGACACTACCTCCTGAATCCACCGGTCTGAGATGTGGCGCCGCCAGACGTGCTCGAAGTGCTGTAGACGTCCCCCCACCCTGACAGGCGAGGGCGCCCCCTCATGCCTGAGGGGTCTTGGGAGGGGCTTTGGGCTTGGGCCCCCAGGAGGAACCGGGACGGGGTCCTCTATTCCTGTGCCAGGAATCTGCGCGGGATCCCGCGAAAGACACCCCTTTTCCCTGTTTAGCCCCGCGGTAGGGGATTGAAAGGGTGCCCTGGCCTCGAAAAGGCCGAATCTGACGCCTGCGCTGGGGCAACTTGCCTCCTTTGGCGAAGAGGTCTAGACGGTCTCCAAACAGGCGTAGCCCCTTAAATGGAAGCCCAGTAAGGGCCTTCTTAGCGGCGTTGTCAGCAGCCCACTGTCGCAACCAAACCGTGCAGCGAATAGCTACCGCCAAGGCAGAGGATCTGGCACACATCTTTATAGCATCGTCTGATGCAGACAGGATAAAGTTTATGAATACATCACAATTAGACTTAGTATTGACAGTATCAGAGGGTAACTCATCTGTGCCATCGAGTGCATTCCTGACCATGGCCCTGAGCGCTACTGCCGTAATGGCTAAGGGGCAAACCGGGCGCAAGGTCGCTCCCCCAAATGCAAAGGCATGGCATGCCAATTGATCAATACGCCGGTCCTCAGAGTCCCGCAGCGTAGAAGTGTCAGGGGAGTGCATAATAGAGGTGTTGGACAACCCTAGAATAGGAGCATCGACCTCGGGGGGCGATGACCAGCACTTAACGAAGTCAGCAGGGAAGGGATACTGCCTATCCCCACTCTTAGGGATCCCAGGAAGTCTACTGGGATGTTCCCATTCTTTAAGCACGAGGCTATTGAAATGGGTTTGCTCTGGAAATTCCAGACGAGCCTTAGCAGTATGAAAAAGGTCACCCCTTTGCCTGGGAGCAGCAACAGGGGGAGAGATGGACAAAACCTCAAAGATCTGAACCAGCAGTCTGTCAATATCATCCGAGGTCCAGTGCTCGGGACCAGATTCATCATGACACCTTGACTCCTCGTCGTATGACCCCGAGTCAGAGAACAACTCCCCTTCGTCCGAGTGGGGTTGGCCGTAATGCTGCAACAAGTCATCAGATTCCATAGGGAAAAGGGCAGAGTCAGGGGTTAAGTGCCGCCTCTTAGCGGTGGCCTTACGCGCTAGCGAGCTAGCAAGCAATCTTTCAACACTGGCCAGTCTAGTAGCCATATCAGGATGAGAATCCCCGCTAGTATTGGGGGTTAGACTCAGGCTTGGGGGAGTAGGTGAAGTGAGGCGAGGTGCAGGCCCAGCCACTGAAGAGGCGGGAAGACCCGATAACGCCTGCTGTGCACAAGAAACACAGACCCGTGCATTGTCACCGCTGCTAGGTAAGACCCCACAAGCTACACACAGCCGGGCTTGTCCCGAAGGAACCCCGTTCACATTATCCTGAGATGCCTCCATATGGTGATTGTATCGGCACAATAGGCCTATTAGGGATTGACGCTGTAAGCTACCCTGGATGCCCCAATAACCCGCGGGGAAGTGGGAGTAATATTAATAGTCTCAACCGGGCGATACACCGGGCCGGGAGAAGCCACCGGAATTTACGGTCTGAAAGACATAAGAGGGACAGGAATGTCAGAGCCATGCGCAAGGTAAGATACAGGTAAGTATAAGGATAATATATGGTCGCCCGCGAGGGCACTTACAGACAGCAGGGGGAGGACGGTCTACACCACGTGCGCGCGCGCGAACAAGAATGGCGCCAAACGATCCTCGAAGGGCGGGCTAGAGCTGAAGGAATGATCGAGTGGGTTACCGCAGCAGAGCCACTACAGACTAAGAAAAAGACTCCGCAGCATCAACACAACCACCGCCGTCCGTGCAATATAGAAAAAGGGCGTGACGGCTACCAATAAAGTAAAAAGTACATAGCGCGGCTCTGACATCCATTTCCAATCAAAACACGACACCGAGACCATAAGCATGTAATAGGGTACACTGAGGCCGCCATAATCACAAACCCCTCCCACCCCCTTTCTTTCCCCCCGAGCTAGGGGGGAAACGAGGGAGGACGGCGACCCTTTACACAGGGTCCACCGCTACACGGGGCGTGGGGCAATTAAGCGGGATTTGTGGGAGGTCCCTGGGTATATGAAGGGCCGGGAGCAGCCTGTTTTTGCATGTCTGCAGTGCACAGCGCCCTCTGGCGGAGGATAACCCAAGTGTAAGTATTATATATGGAGCAGGACGTACTGTATACTTAGAATATAGCACTTTAATTATGTTTTAGTAGGAGGTAATTTTAGAGATTACACTGTATGTATTGTTGATAGCAGATTCAGCTGGCTCACAGTGCCCCCCGGTGGTCCATATCAGGATTTTAATTGTGTTTTAAATTGTTTGTATCATGTGACATTCTAAACAATAAATTGTAGTGTTATTATTTCTTAAATTTATCTGGTGGTGCTGTTATGTCCTGGTGTTTGGCAGGGGATTGTGGGGTCCCCTATTTTGGTTTATTTAAGCCTTGGTCTAAGGCGAGCGTCTCAGAGCGCGCTAACGGCCGCATCGTTCGTGTGCCCGCGCCGGCCATTCACACATAACTGGCGAATTTTACACCCCATTGCTAATTTAGGCGATCATTACATTTTACTGTGCTTCTGCATAGGACATTGAGTGTGTGCTATTGCCATCTAGTGGCTAAATAGCACAACTACAATAGTACAGTTTTACCACCTTAAATTAATAAAAACCTTTACAGAGGAGAGATGTTTCCAGAACTAGTTAACTACAGATCCAATACTGGATTTCCCTCAAGACCCTAAATGAGGACCATACCGATTGCCCAACTCGATTTGGTAGTGACCGGGTCCTTATATTCATTTCTGTGAAGAGGTGAGTTGCACTCAGCGATCTGGGGGGTGCCCCTGGAGAAAAGAACCAAAACCCAGGAGAGTCAAAATCCTGGGTTTTGGTCCACTTTAAAGTAAAGCAAAATTCAGATGGACAGGGGGTACGAGGGCTACCCAGACTAGAGGGATGAGGCCATCAGGCAAGAAGGGCGCCGGCCCTTTTAGGGCTGGCAGCCCCATGACTGGCCTGCGCTTCCTGTTGGAAGCTGACCAGCCATGGGATTGGGGGAAGAGATCGGGGGAAGTGACCTCAGGGGAGGGCGAGGGGGGGCGTATATAGGGGCAGGTCCCCCCCTCCTCTTCCTCTTTGGCCCCTGATATCTTCGCTGGAACGTGCTGTCAGGTTTGACGCCCGTCTAGACCCCCATATAAAAAAAAAAAAAAAAAAAATGGAAGCCATAATGGCTGTCCTGCGTTGGGAAGTGGAGCGGCGAGGAATGGACTGGGCAAGGAGTTTATTGTCTCCTTCCACCGCCTCCTCCTCCCTCGCGCTCCAGACGGGTTCGGCGGGAGATGGGAGTCAAAAAGGTTTATGTCATATATTCGTCCAGGGAGAATTGAGCAGGTGTAACAGCCATTCATTTGTTTTTTGGGCGGCGCTGAGAGCAGCGGTGAGAAGGTGCGGGATTTGGAAACAGGGCTGGAAGGGATTCTTGGGCTTAGAAAGATTCGGCTGAAGCAGCTACAGTCAGTACTGGGCAAGCTGAATTTCGCCTGCAGGGTGTTGCCGATGGGGCGGGTTTTTATGCGCCGGTTGTCGGCGACAGTTGGGATCAAGGAGCCGCATCACTTTATTCGGCTAACGGCGGAGCTGAAGGAGGATGTGCGGATGTGGGTTTCCTTCCTGAAATCGTTCAATGGCCTGAGGTACTGGTTGGATCCCATGAGATCGAACGATGAGGTGGAATTATTTACGGATGCGGCAGGTTCGGCAGGTTTTGGGGCTTATTTGAAGGGGAGGTGGTGTGCTGGATCATGGCCAAGAAGGTGGGCAGAGTCAGAGCTGATCAGGAACCTGGCCTTTTTGGAGTTGTTCCCGTTGGTGGTGGCGATGGTCTTATGGGGGGAGTCTTTAAAGTGGACCAACACCCAGGGGGGATCGGCCCGGAAATCTATAAGATTCCTGGACCGATCAGATCCCTCCCCGCGGAGCATCCGAAATTGGGATGTCCCGCGGGGAGGAACCCCCCAGGAGGCCCACAAACCTTACCTCAGCCCCGTTCCATCGGCCGCGGCCGTGTCTCGCGCTTCCCTCTAGCAGGGCGCGCACCCGCGCCGGCCGTTTGTGAATGGGAAGAGCGAGACGCGGCCTCCAGCGCTCAGAGCCAGCTGAGCTGGTATGCGCGTCCAGGCAGCCTTGGACGCGCATACCACAGCGGCTCTGAGCGATGTGATTGGCTGGCGCGGTCACGTGGGAGCGGGGAGAGGTGAGTTTTTTGGGGCTTTCTGGGGGGTTTCAGACAGCGGGGCCGAAGTGGACCAAAACCCAGGATAGTCAAAATCCTGGGTGTTGGTCCACTTTAAGGAGCAAGGCGGTGTGTTTCCGATCAGACAACACGGCGGTAGTGGCGGCGGTTAATTCTCAAACGTCATCGCCCCCCCCCCCCAGTCGTCGTATTGTTGCGCCAGCTGGTACTGGTATGCCTGCGGTGTAACATATGGTTCAGGGCGGTTCATGTGCCGTGGGTTGAGAACGGGGTGGCTGATGCTCTCTCGTTTGCAGTGGGATCGGTTTCGGAGCTTGGCGCCCAAAACGAACGCGGTCGGCGAAGTGTGCCTGGAGTGGTTGAGGGAGATCGTTTGAGCCGGTGGTTCGAGCTAATTCAGAGGTCGGTTGCGCCTTCTACGTGGGGGGGCTACTCGCAGGTGTGGAGACGCTGGTTCAAGCTGGAAAGGGAGTTTGGTGCTCCGCTTGTGGAAGGAGAGAGGCAGGACCTGTTTGTCTGGTATGTGGGGGAGCTATTAGCAGGGGGGGAGTGCCCGGCTGTAATTGACAAAAAACTGGCGGCCCTTGCTTTTTTGTGTAAGTTGGCGGGATGGAAAGATTTCACAAAAATGTTTTGGGTGAGGCAGGCTCTGAAGGGGTGGCGCAGGGAGCATAAGACAGTGGATACGAGGCGTCCGGTTTCCTGGGAAATTTTACAAGGGGTCATGGGTCGGCTTACTCAGGTTTGTTCGTCGGAATTTGAGGTACGGCTTTTTCAAGCAGCTTTTTCGGTGGCGTTTTTCGGGGCGTTTTTCGGGGCGTTACGTGTGGGGGAATTAGTTAGCCGGAATAAGCGAGAGCCAGGTGGCCTCCAGGTGGATGATGTGTTTTTTGCGGGGGAAGGGGTTTGGATTCGGATTCGCGTGTCGAAGACTGACCAGGAAGGTAGAGGGGTGAGTATATTTTTGGGTCAGCTGGGTCCGAATGTTTCATGTCCGGTTCTCGCGCTAAGGGGGTTTTTGGGCGTTAGGCCACTTACGGGGGGGCCATTGTTCATACACGAGGATGGGACTTTTTTGTTGCGCTTCCAGTTTTTGGCAGTGTTTCGGAAATGTTTAGCGGTGATGGGGCTGTCTAACAGGGAGTATGGCACTCACTCTTTTCGCATAGGAGCGGCGACGGAGGCGGCGAGATTGGGTTTGCCGGTAGACCTGGTAAGAAAGCTGGGGAGATGGGAGTCAAAAAGGTTTATGTCATATATTCGTCCAGGGAGAATTGAGCAGGTGTAACAGCATGGTGGGGGGGGGGGGGGGGGGGAGTGTCGGTACCGTTACTAATGTTATTTTCTTTTAGACTCGGCGTGCTTGGTGTTGGTGGTCGGCCATTCATTTGTTTTTTGGGCGGCGCAGAGAGCGGCGGTGAGAAGGAGTGGCGAGCTGCTCGGCATTTCGGGCGATCGAGTGAAGCTGGTGAGGGCCGGCATCAGGGGGTTGGAAGGTGGCAGGGGGTTTATAAAAAAAAAATATATATATATATATATATATATATATATATATATATATATACTTTAATATATATGAATAAAAAAAAAAACATTATTAAAAAGAAAAAAAAGAAGAAGATAAGAATAAAGAAGATTTATATATATTTATTGACATTTGTTCAGGTAGCAGGGTACACATAGTGGTGATTTTATGTATAATTTGTGGGAAATTTATCGGGCATATGTGTCAATGCGTTTGTATCGGGGGATTGTTGTACATTCATTGTTACTGTTTTATTTTAATTATCACAGCTTTGGCGGTCTCCTCTGCTCGGTTCGGGTCTGAGATGGCACGGAAAGTGGGGGTAGGTTACAAGAAAGCGGCTGTTTCGGCGGAAACGGGCCAGGAGGATAGGTGACTGAGTTTAAGGGGAGAGGAGGGACAAAGGGAAGGGGTTAAGGTGGATCTTGGCAGTTAGCCCCGTTGAGCTACCAGGCCTAGGAGGGATGCGGCCGGGCTCACGAATTGGCTTCTGTTTCAGATTCCGGGAGGTTGGTGGGCCGCCTCCCCTCCCCTTCTGTTGGTAGGTAGGGTGTGGTGGAATCTCAGACCTGGATCGGGGAGATCGGGAGTGCATCGTTAATTGTTATTTGTTATTGTTTTATGTTGAGGCTGTGGCCAATTAAAATTCCATCAATTCCGAAGAAGTGGTTGTTGGCTCCTTTATTTTGGGAGTGTGGGTGGGTTGGTGTTAGCTGAAGACGTATGGAACGCTAGCACAGTCATGTTACATTATCTGGAATTTTTGAGATAAGCCAATTGGCAAATGGTGGCCTCGGTGGTGGAAAAAAGTTCCACTTCCTAGGTTGGAGGGCGGGCTTTAGCTTTAGCTTTAAAGTGGGCTATAGGATATGTACCAAAATGCAAAGCAATGTTATGCTAGGGTGCTAACTTCAGCAAGGACCTTTACCCTTATTTAGATCCTTATAACATACACAAAATAGTAGAAGAATTGCACACCAACATCTAGGCTCATTTTGCAAGTGATAAAGCTTGTATTCATCAACTGGTAATATACAATGCAAATGGTAGTGTTTACACTCACTATATACAACCATGTTAGGGCAATATGTGACTGTATAATAGGATAAATCCTACAGAATAACTGTTTAGCATTATGTGTCCCAAATGTCAGAAAAACAGAACAGCCATTGGAGAAGATTCAGAGCCTGGTGAGAAAACTCACTTCCTTTTTAAGGAAGTTGGTAGTGACTGTGTCCTTGTATTCATTTCTTTTTATCCACCAATCTGGACTTCCATACTTGGATGAGCGGCCACACATGCGCCATAGGACGGGGAAGAGGTGAGTTGCGCTCAGCGATCTTGGGGGTGCCCCGGGGAAAAGGACCAAAAAATACAATTCTGTGAAATACTCACCTGTAGAATTGGTATTATACGCATGCAGCACGTCCTGCTCCATCTATAATACTTACACATGGGTAATCCTCCGCCAGAGGGCGCTGTCCACTGCAGACATGCAAAAACAGGCTCCTCCCGGCCCTTCATATACCCAGGGACCTCCCACAAATCCCCAGCATTGAAAAGCAGTGAGAAGGAGAAGCCGGGAGAAACCAACCACCCAAAAACTGTAATAATAACAATGATAACAATCACCATACAGGGGATCCAGAACAAAGTGAAACCAGGGTGGGGTGGAGCAGGACTTGCTGTATGCGTATAATACCAATTCTACAGGTGAGTATTTCACAGAATTGTATTATTCTAAGCATACAGCACGTCCTGCTCCATCTATAATACTTACACATGGGACATCCAATAGCAGTGTCCATAAAGTAGGGTGGGATCCCCAACAAAAAAGGCACAGCAGACAGTAAAGGCGCTGTCACCTGCAAAGCTTTGCTACCAAGCACGACATGAGCAAAGGCTCTAACGTCAATCCCATAAAAAAACCTTTGAAAAGGTATGAACAGAGACAAGCAGCTGTCTAGTAACTTATTCAACAGAAAACCTGATGCCGAAGGGCCAAAGGTACCCAAACACCAATAGAACGGAATAAAAAGAGAGAGGGAGATTCTTCCCCCTTAAAGGAGTAGGCCAGCGTAACGGCCTAACCAGCCCAAAGGCAACGGAAGCCTCTGTAAAACTTAGAACTCTCCCCAACGGGGAAATGAAAACTGACCTCCCGCCAAACAGACGGGGATACTGACCCCTTCATTAACAAGGATCAGCAAGAAGCCGAAATCTTTACTCAGGACCAAGAAGGTAAACCATCCAGGTAAGATCAGTCCACAGGGCGCATAGGCCCTGGAAGCAGACGAGATTAGGCGCATACTTGTGGAGGCGCCCGCCGACCCCAAAGGGCATCAGTCCCCCTAAGGGACAAGAAACTACCAGGAAAAGTTCAACATCAGTTGAGGGAATGTAGACCCCTTACTTCAGCATTACTAAGAATAAGGCCCATAGGCAGACTAAAAGGACTTAAATAATGATCATAAAACACCACCTTGGACAAAATGGTCCGGCGTAAAGCGGAATACCACCACATCATGGTGTGTATATATATATATATATATATATATATATATATATATATATATATATATAAAGAACGAGGGCTAAGCAATCAGAGCCACCTTCTCAGGCACACGCCTGACTGAAACAACAGCCCCCGGAGGGGCGACTGGGCTACAAAAACAGCTCAGACAGCAACCAGAATAAGACCCAAGGGAACAATCCGCAGGGCAGACAGCATGAAAATTGATCCCAACAGGGACCATAGAACTACTTGGGAGATGCCCTTGAGCAATCCCCAAGAGAACTCCTAACAAGGAAGACTGAACCACACTTCTGCAGGAAGGCAGACAGGACAGAACCTGAACTTTCAGAGTATCTAGATGGGGAGCCAACCCCAACCTATGCTGTAACAACCCTAGAACCCCGGGAACCGAGAACGTCCAACAGGGGAGAGACCAAGACTCATGCCAATCAATATGGGTACACCCTAACCCACAAAGGCCAGAGGAAGAGGAAGCCAAGGAAGCTTGCTCCTAGCCCCCCATATACCAAGTCACCCAGAAGATAAGCCCGTCTCCAAGGGGTGAATGAATCAGCTGTCAAGCCCCAGACTAGAGTCTGTAGATTGGGACGACATAAGAAGGAGCCTGACAAGGGCAGAACCGTACTCCTAAGAGAGCGTACAGGTCAGCTGACCTTAGCAGAAGCATCTGCGAACCACAGTTCACTAGGCCACCCAGGGGTCATCAATCTCACGGGTCTCTTTATCAGCACGACCGTGCGCAGAAAACCCACATAGCAGGGTGAATGAAGAGAAGACATATAAAATAGAAGTCTATACACAAATTTACTAAGCCCCCATGACCAGAGTCAGAATATTCTGGGACAGTAAAAACAAGGGCAGAGCCCTTGTGATATAAGTGAGACCCAACAGAGCCACCCTAGTTGGCTCTCAGAGGGACACAAGGATAGCACAACCTGCCACTGAAAGACATCCATTGGAGCGAATACCACTGAGGAGCAGGGGACGTAGACCCCCACCCAGATCAGGATCAGGAACCTTCCAGCGGAATCATCCTGCTTCAAGCTCCACACCAATAATAAAACAGGCCATTGTCGTCCAACAAGCCAAGAGTCCCCAAATAGACAGGTCCTAAAGAGGAGAAGTCCAGCAGTATAGAGTCAACTGAAGGCTCATTGTTTTAACAAAGCCGGTAGGTAGATGGACCCTCTAAGGGACCCTACCCAGGAACCACGGGGGGATTTGGAAGAAATCCCCCCCCCCCCTCCAGCCTGCGAGACTTGGTACCCAAGGTGACCATTCACAGGAAGATGCAAGCAAGGAAGGGGGTGCCCCCTGACAGGGTCCTTGAATATAATCAGCTCAAGAGAAACCACCGTACCAAGGGGGAATGAGCACAGACCTAGCTCCAGGGGTGCTGGAACCCCATGTAGGATCAATAACCTACTGTGCCGAAGAGCCCAAGGGCTCGGTATATAAGGGACATCATCTGATACGCCACCAACGGGCCCACCAGCTGCAATC
Organism: Gastrophryne carolinensis; assembly: GCA_027917425.1. NCBI lineage: Eukaryota > Metazoa > Chordata > Amphibia > Anura > Microhylidae > Gastrophryne > Gastrophryne carolinensis. Next base: position 29,064,102 of record CM051239.1, on the reverse strand, counting down.
CTGCCTGGTGAAAGTAAGATGTCAGCAGAGGGGGACAGAGCCCCCGTAACCAGGAGTCCATGAAGGATTGAGGTGGCTAAGCACCCATCAAGTAACTCCCAGGGGACACCGCCGGCCGACTAACCCACGCGGCCTGACGTAGAGATTGGGGAGTAAGGAAAGACGACCCGGTAGGTCCTAGTGCGGACGCCCCACAGGCATGTCCGAGACATCACACCCATTCGCACCATGGCGAGTAGCCTGGGAGCAGAAGAGAGGCCAAACACAAGGCCTGACCCCGCAGGGTTGATCCTGCCAAACTGACTAGTAACGGGCTTGGGTTCCAGAAGACACGGGGGGAACTAACAAGATCCAGAACTCCACAGGAGGCCAGAAGCCCCCCTTGCATAGGGCGCCTGTGTCCCAAGACAAGGATATCATATGGGGACTACCTGTGAGAGTAGAATTGCCAGGCCTACCATAGACCAGCATGGCCCAGACTGCCTCATCTTTTTGAGGGAAGGAGGAAGGTTAATATAGAGGCCATAGCCCCATTCTGTTAAGGGCAACCTGTAAGTAAGCCCAGACCCTGTAGGCTAGTACGGCCTGCACCAATTCCTGAGGGGAAAACAGGGGCTAGAAGCACCCTGACAACATCTGAGAGGGACCACCCAGCAAATGCTATCGTGTGTCCAGGGGAACTACCTCCTGGAACCACCAGAAGGAGAAGATACATTCCTAGATAGGAGTCAGCTGCCGTAGCAGTCCCCTCGCCCAGAAGGGCGAGAGTGTCCCTTCATGCTCGGGAAGTCTTGGCAGATTTGGGCTTAGTCCTGCCAGAGGGCCCAGGGCGTTGCTTGCCCACCCCGTGGTGGAAATCCACACCGAACAGTTGGAAGCACACCTCAGCCTCGCGTTTGACGCTAACGTAGGGAGGGGGAGGGGTGTCCCTGCCCTGAGGAGGCCGGGACGGCCTTCTGCGTAGGGGTGCCTTACCCTTTTTTCCAAAAAGGTCCAAACGGGCCCCAAATAGACGCCGTCCTCTGAAGGGAAGGCCAGTGAGAGCCTTTTTCGTAGCATCGTCAGCACCCCACTGTCGCAGCCAGACCAGGCGGCGAATAGCTACCACAAGGGCAGAGGTTCTAGCACACATCTTAATGGTGTCATCCGGCGCTGAGAGGATAAACCTCACAAACACATCACAGTCTGAGAGCGCATTAAATACCCCCCCCCCAGGGGAGGTCCTCAGGTCGGTTGTCAAGAACTTTTCTAATGAGAGTCCTGGCGGCCACCGCAGTGATGGTCGCGGCACAGACCAGGCGCAGAGCCGTCCCTGCACACGAAAAGGCGTGGGAAGCCAGTCTGTCAATGCGCCGGTCCTCAGCATCCCGAAGGGTACGGTAATAATCGGTGCATCCACCACAAGAGGTGCTGACCAAAAGTTAACCACATCAGGAGGGAAAGGGTACTTCCAATCCCAGACCCCCGGGACCCCTTTAAGTTTACAAGGTGATTCCCATTCTTGGGATATAATATTCTGGAAATGCTCCTGTTCCAGGAATTCCAAGCGCGGCGGCGCTGTGTGGCAACTCTCCTTCTTAGGCTTGGAAGCCTCTCCAGGAGGGGAGATAGACAAGACCTCAAAGATCTTAATAAGTAGTTCATCTGTGTCACACAGGCCCCAAGAACCGGGCCCAGAATCATCACGGCTCCCGGGCATTTCATCCGAGGAGCCCGAATCGGAGAATAGCACACCTTCCTCAGAAGGATCAAGGTCCTGCATAGCAGCAGAGTCATCCGTATCGTTAGGAACCGGAGAGCCAAACTAGACAGCACCTGCTCAGCCGTGGGCAGCCTGCGCGGCACGACTTGCTGGTCATCCCCGCTCGAGTGAGACTCATCAGGAGTGAGATTTAGGTCCGGGGAGACAGGTGTATTGAAGGGAGGTACAGCCACTGGCAAACCTGATTGCAGGGTCAGTGCCTGTTCAGCACACGGTCCGCAGACCCGTGTTCTGTCAGCATCAGCATGGGGCTGACCACACACTGTACACAGCCAGTCATGTCCCTGAGGGACCCCGGACACATAATTCTGAGATGCCTCGATATGGTGATTATCTGAGCAGTATGCCCGCAGGGATTTACGCAATAGGCAACCCTGGATGCCCCAAGACCCGCTAGGAAGTGGGAGAATTTGTTATGTGAACCCGCTATAATATATGTCAGGCCGGGAGAAGCCACCGAAATCCTGGCGTCTGAAAGACATAATGGGATAAGAGGGGGGTGTCAGTGCCATGCGCAGCTCGAATAAAAGAATCATAGGAACAAAAACTGCCCCGGAGGGCACTTACATGACCAAGGGAGGAGGCGGATCGCAACCACACGCGCGCGCGAAGACCGTCAAAATGGCGCCAAGCGAACCTCAAGGGGCGGGCCTGATCTGGCTGTGACGCGGGACGCGTCATGCCGAGTCCCCGCCTCCCCCAAACAGCGCGAAGCTCTAACCAGCGCAACGTGAATGACAGTAGTGGATATACACACATACATAATGTAATTAAGGAGATTGCACACTAGAGAATGATGCTGCCGCCCGGGCTGCACACTAATGTATGAAAGGACAAACACGCGCGCAACCAGAAGGCTTATGTGGAGCGAGGAGAGCGGCACTGACACCCAAGGTCAAATGAAAAATCAACGGCCTTAAACGTGTTACGAGACACTAGGACAGCCACACATACCCCCCCTTTCTCTTCCCCCGAGCTACGGGAGGAAGCGAGGGAGAAGCGGACCTGCACCCAGGGATTATCGCTATGAGGGGCATGGGCAACAATGCGGGAGGGGCATCTAATGGAGGCTCACCATCGGCCTAAACCGCCTACCCTATGGTGGGGGATTGCGGTGGAGCGTAGCTCCGTGAGCACACAAGGTGCTGCCTACCTTCACCCGACCAACGCAGCCCAGGCTGGGAGGCACATCTGTATCGAAGAGGACGGGTGGAAATAGTCCCGCAGGGCCGCAGGCTGTAATAGCCCCGCTCACCTGCGAGAGAGTTGATACTTCATGTCTTCGCAGTCAGCACTGCAGAGAAATCTGGGGATTTGTGGGAGGTCCCTGGGTATATGAGGGGCCGGGAGGAGCCTGTTTTTGCATGTCTGCAGTGAACAGACGGAGGATTACCCATGTGTAAGTATTATAGATGGAGCAGGACGTGCTGTATGCTTAGAATATGAGCGCTACCCAGACTAGAGGGATGTCAGGGATGTGGCCATCAGGCATGTTACATTATCTTGAATTTTTGAGAAAAGCCAATTGGTAAACGGTGGCCTCGGTGGTGGAAAAATTTCCACTGCCTGGGTTGAAGGACGGACAATCAAAGTGTTTTGTTTAGCTTTAAAGTGGACCAAACCCAGTATTTTAACTATCCTGGGTCCATTATTACACATATTTATTCACCGTATGAATGCATGTCGAAGTCTAAGATGGGTTCTACTAAGAACTTTTTTCAGAGTCTGTTTAATTTCATTGGTTCGAAGGAAATATACAATTGGGTTGGCTAAGTGCGGCACAACAGATTATAGAAATAACAGTAGAGCGTTGATGTTGGGCCTGATGATGACCATGGGAATGTTGGTTACTATATAGACAAATATTCGTGGAGTGTAATACAAAAAGACAACACAAAGATGAGTGGTGCAGGTGTATAATGCTTTGTACCTTACTTAACTTACTTCTTTCCCTGGCTCCAGTGGTGGCTGTGTTGTTCTCCTTTTCACCCAGAGAGCCGGCTCCTCTTCTCTATTGACCCCATGTAGTTTGTGGTTCGTCCTCCGGAATCCAAAGCAGTCCTTGATCACCAATTTACACCACCATGGGGTAATGTCAGGGCCCTGCTCAGGCATTCTGGCATCTATCTCTGTGATTGGCCAGGGAGGGTTGCCAGCCTGACCTCATGGCTGGTATGCCTGTGGACTCAGGCATGGGCAGGAACCATGAAAAGGAAGACAGAGCCAGGAGGAGATCCGTTGGATAAGGACATTGCACGATGCGATATAGAGGGAGAAAGTGATTTTTTCTTTTGGGGTGTTTTAGGGAAAAACCCATTTGTTGCCTCGAATTGGCAATGAATTTTGATTTATCTAAAATCAGTTCAATCATCCCAATTAATTATCCATAATTTTTATACATTTTATTTGTATAACCATACAACCAATACATAATGATACACCTGGGGCTGGGGACAAAGGGAACAAACTTTACAGTGCGTTTAAACATGTTGTTAAAAACACCCAAAAAAAAAAAACATTTTGTAACATCCTGGGCCCTGCGTTTCCATTATTGACAAGTCCCAATGTAGCTCTATACAAATAAATGTGTTTAATATTAATTATAAGGATTAAAGTAGACCAAAACCCAGGATTTTGATTATCATAGGTTTTGGTCCTTGCCCCTGGGGCACCCTGATCCTAAAACCCCCCTGGTTGCCCGAACAAACTCACCTCTTTCCGGTCCTACTGCGCATGTGCGGCCTCTGGTCCAATCAAAGCACTTGGATCTGCTCTCTCCCCTTCATCTAAACCTTGGTCTAAGGTGCGTTGACGGCCGCATCCCCCACCACCCTCTAACAGGGAGCGTGCCCGCGCTGGCCATTCACAAATGTCTGCCACGGGAATGCACCCTGCTAGACATCCTAGTATGTGACATCCATTTGTGACATCCTAGGCCCTGCGTTTCCATTACTGACAAGTCACAATGCAAGTTCTGTACAAATAAATGTGTTTAATATTAATTCTAAGCATTAAACACTACAATCCAGTTCTGCCCATTGTGCTCTATGGGATCTTGAGCAGGTTTCATCTGGCGCAGCTTCATTTTTGGTGCTAATGTTAAATAAGATGCTTGCCTGGCTGCTGCATGGGCGCCGCTGCTGTTGAGTGGTCCTAAGACCAAAAAAGTGGCGCTGACGCTTCATAAATAAGGCTCCCCAACTCTCCATACTGAATGGCTAAAATTGTTTAGTCCCTTATCTCACCTCGCAATGTTGGTGAGTTTAGGATTTGCTTTTATTTCTGCCCAAATTAAAGGTCTTTGTGGATACAGATGTGACAAAACACAATAAATAATCAAAAAATACATAGTGTGCCAGAAACACTTACCCAGTAGCAGATGCAAGAGCAATTTATATCCTCTGCATTACCCTGTGGGGAGCATCTCTGGGGGACAGAAAAGACTGCACATCCTATTAAAGTGGACTGAAACTGAGCCCCGATCAGCCTGGAAATCTATGAGATCCGTTCCCTCCCCGGGGGCATCCAAAATCAGTATGCCCCACTGTATGAAACCCCCCCCCCCAGGATGCCCACTACACTTACCTTACTTCCCAGTCCAACTACGCATGCGCGGGCCGCATCCCCGCTATCCCTCTAGCAGGGCGTGTGTCCTGTTAAAGGGAAGCATGTGATGTGGCCGCCAGCATGCTAGGAGCCGCTGTGCTAAGACGTCGGTTTAGATGTCCATAGCTCAGCGGCTCCGAGCACTCTGATTGGACAAGCATTCGCGCATGCGCCGTAGGACCTCAGTGAGGTGAGTTGATGTGGGAGATCTGGGAGGTTTCACATAGCCGGGCACCCCCGATTGGGTTTTGATCCACTTTAAGCAACTGACACAGCTTTTCAGTTAAAGTTTGTATTGTGAAAAAATAAGAAATGTACTCATTTGCACTCGAATAAAAATGACTAAGATTATTAAAATCCTACTTGCACTACAAAAAAAATAAAATAAAAAGTATATACTAATATATATATATATATATATATATATATATATATATATATTCTAAAAATATATTTTTAAATATATAATATATACACAGATATTCTTAGTATACAGTACGTCCTGCTCCAGATATAGTACTTACACTTGGGTTATCCTCCGCCAGATAACGCTGCACTGCAGAGACATGCAAAACAGGCTCCTCCCTGCCCCTCAAATACCCGGGGACCTCCCACAAATCCCCAGATTTCTCTGCAGTGCTGACTGCGAAGACATGAAGTATCACTCTCTCACAGGTGAGCGGGGCTTTTAAGCCTGCGGCCCTGTTGGACTATTCCCACCCATTCTCTTGTGATGTGCCTCCCAGCCTGGGCTGCGCTGGTCGGGTGAAGGTAGGCGCACCGTGTGTGCTTATGGAGCGCTGCTCCACCGCAGTCCCCCACCAAAGGGTAGGCGGTGTAGGCTGATGGTGAGCCTTTATGGGATGCCCTTCCCGCATTATTGTCCCATGCCCCGTGTAGCGGTGGGTCCTGTACATAGGGCCGCCATCCTTCCTCTTTCTCCCGGTAGCCTTCGGGGGAAAAGAAAGGGGGGTGTGTGTATGGGTGTCAGTGTATTGTGATTACGGGCATATGGCCCTTTGTAATGTCTTTTGGACTTTATATGTGGTGTCAACCGCCGCGCTGACTTGTCTTTTTACTTGGCAAATGCCGCTGCCGCGCGCGCCTTTTTCCCGCAGTTGGATATTCCGCGACGGGCGGCGGTGTTGCCTTCAGACGCTTCTGCGTCCTCATTGGCTGCTTGTTGGACTTCGCGCCCATTAGGGGGGCGGGGCCTGGCTTGGCGCGCTCCGCGTCAAGGCTCGCTCTGGCCCGCCCTTCGAGGTACTCACCGCCATGTGTGACGTTCTTACTTACCGTGGTCCGTAAATGCCCTCGCGGGCGGCCTTATACTCATTGTAGAGTTTTTCATTCTGACACCCTTCTCTTCTCATTGTGTCTTTCAGACGGGTGAATCCATTGGCTTCTCCCGGCCCAGTGTAATTGATAGTCGGGCCTTGTAAATTTACTCCCACTTCCCTAGCGGGTCATTGGGGCATCCAGGGTTGCTTTATAGCGTCAATCCCTACTGGCCTATTGTGCTTAAAAATCACCATATGGAGGCATCTCAGGATTATGTGACCGGGGTCCCCTTGGGACAAGACCGGCTGTGTATGGCGTGTGGACAACCCCATGCTGACGCTGACAGGGCACGGGTCTGTGTACCCTGTGCTGAGCAAGCGCTGGCCCTGCAATCAGACCTGCCAGTGGCTGCACCTCGTTTCACTTCACCTACTTCCCCAAGCTTAAATCTCACTCCTGCTGAGTCGCATACAAGTGGGGATCATCAGCCTGATTTGTCTTCCAGACTGCCTACGGCTGAACAGATTATTGCGAGGTCTTTAGAGCGCAAGGGCCCTGGTAAGAAGCGGCACTTGACGCCTCATGTTACTGTTTTCCCTATGGGAACTGAGGAGTTTATGAGTCTGTGTGGCTATACCCCTTCTGATGAAGGAGAGCTCTTTTCTGACTCAGGCTCATCTGATGGGAGGCCGAAGGGTCATGACGATTCTGGCTCCGACTACTGGGCCCAGGATGACACTGACAGATTATTGATCCAGATTTTTGAGGTTCTGTATATCTCTCTCCCTGGTGAGGCTCCCAGGCATAGAGGGGAGCGTTTCCATACAGCAACATCACGTTTGGAATTTCTAGAGCAGGCACATTTCCATACCCTTGTGCTCAAGGAACGCGAGTTCCCCAGTAAACTTCCCGGGGTTCCAAGGGATTGGGATAGGAAGTATCCTTTTCCCCCTGAGGTGGTTAGATGTTGGTCATTCCCCCCCAAGGTGGATGTCCCTATCATAGGGCTATCTAACACCCCTGCCTTGCATCCCCCTGATTATACTACCCTGCGGGATGCTGAGGACCGGCGCATTGACCTGCTGGCCTCCCATGCCTTTGCATGTGCGGGGACGGCGCTGCGCCCGGTCTGTGCCTCTGCCATTACTGCTGTGGCCGCTAGAACCCTCATCAGCAAAATGCTTGATCGTGCCCCTGATGATCTCCCTTGGGAGGTGTTTAATGCACTCTCCACTTGTTATGTGTTTGTAAAATTTATCCTATTAGCATTGGATGACACCATTAGAATGTGTGCAAGAACTTCTGCACTTGTGGTGGCTATACATCGCTTGGTCTGGCTGCGACAGTGGGGTGCTAACAATGCTGCGAAGAAGGCCCTTACTGGGCTTCCTTTTAAGGGGCGACGTCTGTTTGGGGCCCGTCTAGACCTGTTTGGTAAGAGAGGTAAGTTACCCCAGCGCAGGTGGCTGTCTCGGCCCCTTTGGGGCCAGGGCCCCCCTTCTACCCCCTGCCATGGTGTTAAACAGGAACCAGGGGTGTCCTTCGTGGGGGCTCGTGCAGATTCCTGCACCAGGAGCAGCAGACGACACCCTGGCTCCTCCGGGGGGGCTAAGCTCAAATCTTCCCCCAAGTCCCCTCAAGCACGATGGGGCGCCCTCGCCCGTCAGGGTGAGGGGATGGCTGCGGCACCTTGCTCATGTCTGGAGGCATCACGCCTCAGACCGGTGGATTCAGGAGGTAGTGTCCTCCGGCTACAAGATAGAGTTTGCTGTGCGGCCTCCCCCAAGATTATCAGGTCCCGGGTACTCCTGGTTCCTGCATCTGCTCAGGTGTTAGCGCAGGCCGTGCAAGGCCTGCGGGGTCTGGGGGTCATTTGCAAATTTCCCCTAACAGACAGGGGCAAGGGACTCTACACCAACCTTTCCACAGTTCCCCAGAAGGATGGGTCAGTCTGGCCCATTCTGGATTTACAGATCTTCAGCAAATCGTCCAGTACAGGCGTTTTCTGCTTGGAAACTCTGCGCTCGGCCATCAGCTCCTTGCGCCCCGGGGGCTTCATGCCGTCAGTGGAGATCAAAGATGCTTATTTTCACATTCCTGTGTTTTCAGGACACCAAGGTTCCTCAGATTCACGTTGGAAGACCAATACTGCCAATTGGTGGCCTGGCCACCTGGCCTCTCTTCAGCTCCCAGAGTGCTCACCGAGGTGCTGACGGGGGTGATGTCCCTGATGAGACCAAGGGGCGTCCGCGTGCTCCCCTACCTGGACGTCCTCATTAATTCCTAGTCTCTACATCAGGCTAAGTTGGATACTCAGCTGGTGGTGTCCATTCGGGAGTCATTTGGGTGGGTGATCAACCACCCTAAGTCCTCACTGTCCCCTTCCTTGGTAACTCCATTCCTAGGAATGAATCTGGATACAGTATCAGGCAAGGATATTCCTTCCTCAGAAAAAAGTGGACAATCTGGTTGCACGGGCTCAGTCCCTCCTAGCTGTCTCCGTCCCTCCACCAGGCAGGGGATGCAGCTGGTGGGCCTGATGGGGGCGTGCTTCGAAGCGGCCCCCTATGCTCAGTCCCACTTGGGACTTCTGCAGCTTCTCCTTCTGTTTGTATGGGACAAGGACCCAGCATCCCTGGACAGGGTCTGTGTGTCATCCACCCTGGTAAGGAGGTCCCTCTTGTAGTGGATGGACTCAAAGAACCTGTTGGGGGTCTTCTGGAACTCCCTGCGGTTCCAGAGGAGGTGGGGCCCTTAGGAGGCCCATACACCTATCAATGTTTTGAAACTGTGAGCAATCAGGTTAGTTCTGACTCGCTTGGCTACTCATCTTCAGGGCCTACCTGTCCAGGGGCGCTAGGTCAATCTGACGTCAGTTGCCTACATCAATCATCAGGGAGGGACACGGAGCAAGAGGGTCCTCCAGGTAGCGTCTCTGATTCTGACATGGGAGGAGGCCAATGTTCCCCGCATACCTGCGGTATACATTCCTGGGGGGGGGGGGTTCCAATTGGTGTTCCAATTTCTGTGTCACGGTGGGGACCAACCATGTGTGGATCTGTTTTGTGCCCCCCGTCACAATCACAAGCTCCCGTCCCTTGTCTCCCTGTCCCAGGATCCTCTGGCCGTGACCACAGATGCTTTAGTAATGTCATGGCAGGACATTATGTTCTGTATATCTTTCTTCCATTCCCCCTGCTAGGCAGGGTCCTGCGCAAGATTGCTCTGGAAGGGGTGCGAGTGGTTCTGGTGGTCCCCAGGGGGCCTTGAAGAGTGTGGTTCGCAGACGTGGTGAAGATGGCAGTAGATCAGTACGTTCTGCCATCTTGATGGAGAAAGGCTTGTCTGCCTCAGCGATTGAGACCATGGTGAAGGTTAGGAAGAACACGTCTTCTTCCATCTAATATAGGGTATTGCGTACCTATATTGTTTGGTGTGAGTCTAGGTCTCTTCCCTGTCGGGTGTTCTCAGTCCCCAGGGTTCTGGAGTTTTTACAGCGTGGGTTGGAGTCGAGTCTCCAACTCAGTACTCTGAAGGGTCAGGTTTCAGCCCTGTCAGTCTTCTTTCAGAAGTCTTTTGCTCGGCATCCCTTGGTTAAGACTTTCTTTCAGTGGATTACTCATGTGCGTCCCCCACGTAAACCTATGGTCCCTGTCGGGATTTGAACTTGGTTTTGTCTGCCTTGCAGGGTGCTTGATCCTATTCAAGTTGCTGCTCTGGCTGTACTTACCCTCAAGGTTGTCTTTCTGGTGCCTATTACTTCGGTCAGGCGTGTGTCTGAGCTGGCGGCTCGGTCTATCCAGCCCCCATACTATGAGAGATACCAGGATAAGGTGGTGTTCCGTTTTAAGCCGGATTTTCTGACTGAGGTGGTGTCTGCTTTTCATTTCAATCATGATATTCCTTGGATGTGGCCAGGTGTCTGAGGTATTACCTGTAGTCACTGCGTCCTTCAGGAAAACTGATGTTCTTTTTGTGGTCCCTTCTGGGCCCAGGAAGCTCCTGCCAAGTCTGCTTTTAGCAAATGGATCTGTTAGGCTGTGATTCAGGCCTATTCTGCTAAGGGGAAGAGTCCTCCCTTCCGCCTTACTGTTCATTCTACTCGTGCTATTGGTGCCTCTTGGGCCTTCCAGCACCAGGCTTCTGTTGAACAAGTTTGCAAGGCCGCAACTTGGTCTTCTGTTCATACCTTTTCAAAGTTTTACAAGGTTGATGTTAGGGCCTCAGCTGATGCTGTTTTTGGCCGCAAGGTTTTGCAGGCAGCAGTGGTTTAAACTGTCTGCTGTTACCTTTTTGTTGGGGATCCCACCCTACTTATGGACACTGCTATTGGATGTCCCAAGTTTAAGTACTATATCTGGAGCAGGACGTACTGTATACTAAGAATAATACAATTCTGTGAAATACTCACCTGTAGAATTGGTATTATAAGTATACAATACATCCTGCTCCACCCCACCCTGGTTTTGCATTTTTCTGGATCCCCTGTATGGTGATTGTTATCATTGTTATCATTACCAGTTGTTTCTGGTGGTTAAATTCTCCCGGCTTCTTGTTTACTGCTTTTCAATGCTGGGGATTTGTGGGAGGTCCCCGGGTATTTGAGGGGCCGGGAGGAGCCTGTTTTGCATGTCTCTGCAGTGCAGCGCCATCTGGCGGAGGATAACCCAAGTGTAAGTAATCTATCTGGAGCAGGACGTACTGTATACTTATAATACCAATTCTACAGGTGAGTATTTCACAGAATTGTATTTTTTTCACCCTATAACACGCACACAGGAGAATGAAAATAAGAAAAAAATTCTAAACCAAGTGTGCTGAAACACCCCCCCACACACTAGAACCATTCCCCATTGGCCGTGTGGCATCCCCCCCATTCCCATAGGCAGTGTGGCTTTCCCCTCTCCGATTCCTCATAGGCAGTGTGTTATTCCCTCCTCCCATTCCCTATAGGCCGTGTGGCATGGAGACAGGGAGCTGGGGCAAGAAAAATAGGGTGGGGGAGGTAAGTGCAGAAAAATGAAAACTGAAGGTAGACAAGAGTGAAATATAATGAAAAGTGGAAAAGAGATGGAGAGACAGAAAAAGAAAGGTAGTTTGAAACAAAAGAGGATGGAGGGAATGTGGAAAAGAGAAAGGAGGAGAAAAGACAAAAAATATAGAAGGTGAGAGAGAGAAGGAGGGAGAGATGGAGGGAATGTGGAAATGAGAGTGAAATGGTCGGAATGTAGAAAACAAGAAATTGGAGGAGAAAGAGAGTGAAAGCGATAGAGATGAATAGGGCTAAAAAAGAGAGAGAAACAAATTAGGACTGCAGAGAAAAAAAGAGAGAAACAGAGAGAGAAAAATAAGGAGGAAAAAGAAAGCGAGATAGAGAAATAAAGAAAGATATGAAGAGAGAGAAAAAAGAGTGATAAATAAAGAGACAGAGAGAGAAGGATAAAGATAGAAAGAGAGAGAGAAAGAAAAAACCTAAAAAGAGAGATGGAGGCAAGGTTAAAAAAAGGAGGAAAATGTAAAGAAGCTGAACAGAGAGGCAGAAATGTGGAAAAAGAAAGGAGAGAAGTGAGTATTTTGACAAAAAGAGGGTCCTGTGGTGTCGCCTTGTGCGACCGCAACCTCGCACACCCAAAGGCCGGCCAAGATCTAGCTGTCATTTTAAGGCCACATCTGACCTATCTGGATAAATGTGGGTCCAGTCTCAAAACTTGTAGCTTATTATTAATTGTATAGTAATTTACATATTTATGGCATTTAATATATTTATGAAACTACCGTATATTTTTTTTTATTTATTGAAATATATAATAATTTTAATTAATATTAATAACTGGTGGTAGCATATAGCAAAATTCAAATAATTCTATTTATTTGTTAGGATATATACATATACATTAAGATAAGTATATATCTTATGGTCATAATTACTGCAAATATAGATCAAAAGGAATTCCCATGAGAAAGATATTTTTGAAACGCGTCAGGAAAACAATATTTCTCTTTGATAAACAGAGTATATAATTGTCAGTTGTAAGAGAATATATGGTAGTGAATCTATGTGTACATTGTATGCTACTCATTTTGTGTTGGGCGAACCCCTAAAAATTCAGGTTCAGCAAGTTCAGCCGACTTAAACAAAAATTCATTTTGAGTACCCGAACTTGGACCTGAACCTGGCCCCCCCATTGATTTAAACTTATGTAGGTATATTGTCTTTCCTTCAGTCCGGATCTGGAGGATTAATGGTCCTACCCAGAGTTGTCTAATGTTCGATTTTTTTAAGATGTCTGTAAAGGGCTTCAGTAGGAGATGCCTCTGCATGGTGCAGCCGAGAAATGTTGGAATAAGTTAACTTTCATGCCATCAATTATTAATTCTTTGTGTGTTCTAGCTTTCTCCAAGATCTCCTCCTTAATGGTGTAGTCCACTAAGCGTCATAGAACGTCTTGGGTATTGGCGCTACACATTGATCTTGTGCGACCTACTCTATGGCTTCGGTCTATTTTAATGTCCCTGTTCTTGCGCAGTACTAGCTGAAATATACGTTTTGTTAAGGGCATTAAAGTGGATCAAAACCCACAAAAACAAATGGACTTTAATCAATCAAACATGAAGAGAGACTTACCTTTAGATGACCCTTGCAGCCTCCTGTTGTGCAGTGCCCGTTATCTTCAAAGTCCTTGGCCGGAAATCCCGCCCTCCTGCTCTTAGACGTGGTCTTGCCTGGCGTCTGTCCACCTTAGACGTGCATTCCAGTCTTCTGTGATTGCGGGATTTCACTTTCGGTTCTCTTCGGCGTGACGTCATCGGGGTGGGCGAAGCCTCTTCGTTGCAGTCCTCATCTCTCGGGAGCGTGCATGCTTAGTCATCGTCTCTCTGCTCTTGTTTATTCATAGAGAGGCATTTTACAACATGTGCTCAGCCATGATTGGCTGTAGCAGCATGAGTCTCCGCCTCCCCTTCCTCCCCTAGGCTTGTACTTTCAGTTTCTCATGCCCTTCTTCACTTCTAAATCCGATCTTGGCAATTCTATTATAACAATTATTCAATGATTAAGCATTTTCCCACAGCCATTTTCTTACAAAGTGGCATCCCATACATATTATCCATTGACCGTCTAAGGCACGCCTAAGGGGGGGCAACCCGGAATACTGGGCAAACAAAACACTGCTACCAGGGGTCCCCCAAATTATTCTGCCAACCACTCACGGCCACAAGGGGCATCCCAAACTGTTCAGCCAACCACGCACAGCTACCAGGGGCATCCCAGACTGTTCAGCCAACAAGACACGGCCACCAGGGGCATCCCAATAATTCAGCCAAACACACACGGCCACCAGGGGCCTCCCAAATTATTCTACCAACCACGCATGGCTACCAGGCGCATCCCAAATTTTTCTGCCAACCACGCATGGCTACCTGGGGCATCCCAAAATAATTCAGCCAACCACACATGGCTACCAGGGGCATCCCAAATAATTCAGCCAACCACGCATGGCTACCAGGGGCATCCCAAATAATTCAGCAAACCATGCATGGCCACCAAGGGCATCCCAAACTGTTCAGCCAACAAGGCACGGCCACCAGGGGCATCCCAAATTAATCAGCCAAACACACTCGGCCACCAGTGGCATCCCAATAATTCAGCCAAACACACACGGCCACAAACGCAAAAACATGCAAAACGGTTTCGATGCAGTGATACAGGAGAATCATGATCTGGGCATTTCACATAAAATGGTGCAGAAAAACAGCCCTTATTGCATATATATGGAGTAGAATTGCCAAGATCTGTTTTAGAATTGCATATATATGGAGTAAAATTGCCAATATCGGTTTGATAATTGCATATATATGGAGTCAAATTGCCAAGATCAGATTGGTATTTCCATATATAGTGAGTATAATTGCCAAGATCTGATTTGTATTGCCATATATGAGTATATGTCCATGTAAAATATATGTATTTGAAACCAAAAACATTAATTATACAATTAATAAAAATATGAATAAATCATTAACTCACCTGTCCTACACATGCAACAAATCCACGAGACAGCATATGAGGGAGGGCATGACAAGCTGAAAGTACAACTCTAGGGGAGGAAGATAAGGCGGCAGGGAGGAGCTGAAAGGCGGAGGGAGTGAAAGGAGGGGATATGCCACCTCATTGGCATATCCCCGCCTTTCACTCCCTGCCCCATTCAGCTCCTTCCCCACGCCCTCCCTTTCTCCTGTCGGTTTAGGGCGCGCTCTCGCACACACGAAAAAAAGAAAAAAATACGTGCATGTGCAGTAAGCCGCATTAGGTACAGGGAAGCGCTGCTCGCTCCCGATGCAAGCAGCGCTTCCTATACCTACTGCACATGCGCTCGAGAGGAAGCGGTCAAACGATCTCTTCCGCAGAGAGGAAATCCAAGATGGCGCCGCAACAAACAAAATGATGCGACGCCGCGCAGGAGCATCGAAGTTAAGTTTTTTTTTTTTACTTTCATGAAGGGGCATGTTGTCTAGTAGTTTTTTGGGAAACAAAATGGCGGGGTTTTGGTCCACTTTAAATATTCCCTGGCTACCACCTAATCTATGCCCTTGATTTTAATGTTGTTTTGTCTGGATCTGTTTTCCAGATCGTCTATTTCGTTTACGAGTTGGTTGATCATCGTATTATAGTGTTCAATTTGCTTGTGGTTTGTTTTGCGTGTCAGACTACCGGGTGTGAACCCTGATTGCGGAGACTAAGAACCGGCTCACCTCTCGACCGGGAGGCCTGGAATCTAAAGACCAACCTGGTTTTCACTAGAGCCTCTAAAGGTGAGGATAGACTGGGCTGCAGGAAGGCCCCAGGTCAGGCAACCTAGAAGTGGCTTTTGCCAAGTTCTAGGTAGAAGACAGACCAGAGCTGGACTGGAAGCTTGGAACAAGTCGTGGCAGGCAGAACAGGATCGAAGTTGTAAACAGGCTGAGGTCGTGGGCAGGCAGATCAAGATCGAAGTCGTAAACAGGCCGAGATCTTGGGCAGGCAGATCAGGATAGAAGTCATAAACAGGCCGAGGTCGTCAAGAGAACAGGAGTGTAGTCAGGAACAAGCCGGGTTGGTACACAGGAATGGAAGACTGGAACTCAGGAACAGGCAGGAGAAATGACCAACTGGCAATGGAGCTCAGGGCACACCAGTATTTAAAGGCCCCTGCGCATGCGCAAAGGCGAGCGCATTTTTGCGGGTTTGGAATGCGCATGCCCGCGCATAATCGCACATGCGCATAAATCCATTGAATTACACAGTTCACAAATGCGCACGCATAATCGCGTGCTTACTGCCCCTAGTCCGAAAAAGGGAAACCTTGGCGCCCTCTGCTGGTGAACAAGAGGAACAGTACTGGTTCTATGACACCTTGGCGCCCTCTGCCGGGGAACAAGAGGAACAGTCCTGATTCTTTGACACCTTGGCGCCCTCTGCTGGGGAACAAGAGGAACAGTTCTGGTTCTATGACATTGCCCCCCCCCCCCCTTAAGGGAGGCCTCCGGCCGACTCTAGGACAAGGTTTCTCGGCCTAATCAGGCGAGGAGCGTGAACATTCCTAGACGGCTCCCAAGAACTCTCTTCGATTCCATAGTTTTTCCACTTAATTAAATATTGAAGGCCCACTCCTCTATGACGGACATCCAAAATTTGTTCGACCTCATATTCTTCAGATTCGTCCTCAACCAAAGACTCAGAACCGTCACCAATGGTTTCGGAAGCTGGTGCAGGTTTAAGTAGAGAGACATGGAACACTGGATGGATATGAAGGATATGAAGGGTTGCCGGTAAGTGAAGTTCCACAGCCACTGTGTTAATAAGTCTCTTAATGAGAAACGGGCCAATAAATTTAGGACCCAGCTTCTTAGAAGGACAACGTAGCTTGAGGTTTCGAGTAGACAGCCAGACTTTGTCACCAACAGCATACAATGGGGAGGACTGGCGATGTCGATCGGCATTGCTCTTATATTGTTCCTGGGCTTTGAGGAGGCATTCCCTTAATTCCCGATGTGTCTCTGCTAAGGAAGAGGCCAACTCCTGGGCAGCGGGTAAGTTGACATCTTTAGGGATGTCTGGCAAGATATTGGGGTGAAACCCTGAGTTGCATCGGCTCAAAACCACTACTAAGAGCAGAAGAGGATGGACTGAGGAAGGAAGCATCTGCATGAGGAGGGCCCCAATGGAATGACTGAAGATTATTCTTCTCAAGACGACGTTCCCTTAGTCTCCTATCTATCTTGATAGAGAGTTTGATCAACTCTTCCAGAGATGCAGGAAGAGCAAGTTCATCTTAAACGGAATCCGCCAGACCTAAACGGAACTGATGGCAGAGAGCGTGGTCATCCCAAAGAGTCTCGGTACTCCAGCAACGGAATTCAGCCACATATTCCTCGACAGGTCGGCGAACTTGGAGAAGGGTCCGAAGAACTGCCTCAGCTGAAACTACATAGTCACCCTGGCGTCAAAGAAGGTCTCCAGAGAGGAAAGGATAGGGTCTGATTGTTCGAGTAACCAATGAGCCCAAATCTGGGGGTTTCCCAGCAGCAAAGAGATGACAATTATGACCCTGATGACCTCAATGGGGTATGTCTTAGGTTGGAGATGACTCCTTGGCGCCCTCTGCTGGGGAAGTCCTGGCTGGCAGAACAGGATCAAAGTTGTAAACAGGCCGAGGTCGTGGGCAGGCAGAAAAGGATTGACGTTGTAAACAGGCCGAGGTCGTGGGCAGGCAGATCAGGATCGCAGTTGTAAACAGGCCGAGGTCATGGGCAGGCAGATCAGGATCAAAGTCGTAAACAGGCTGAGGTCATGGGCAGGCAGATCAGGATCGAAGTCGTAAACAGGCCGAGATCTTGGGCAGGCAGATTAGGATCGAAGTCGTAAACAGGCCGAAGTCGTCAGAACAGGAGCATAGTCAGGAACAAGCCAGGTTGGTACACAGGAATGGAAGACTGGAACTCAGGAACAGGCAGGAGAAATGACCAACTGGCAATGGAGCTCAGGGCTCACCAGTATTTAAAGCCCATTGCGCATGCGCAAAGGCGAGCACATTTTCACGGGTTTGCAATGCGCATGCCTGTGCATAATCGCACATGCGCATGAATACATTGAATTACACAGTTCACAAATGCATGCGCATAATCCCATGCTTACTGGCTCTAATGCGAAACCTTGGCACGGGAAACCTTGGCGCCCTCTGCTGGGGAACAAGAGGAACAGTTCTGGTTCTATGACACCTTGGCACCCTCTGCTGGGGAACAAGAGGAACAGCCCTGGTTCTATGACACCTTGGCACCCTCTGCTGGGGAACAAGAGGAACAGTCCTGGTTCTATGACATTGCGATCATGTGCTAGGCTAATCATGTCTGCCTATAAAATATCTAATCTTTGTGTGATGGTGTGGAGTCCTTCTTTAAGTTCGGCCAATTCTTCTGCAATTGCCTCCTTTACTGTTGCTTTTACTGTGTGAACTAAAGATTCATTTAATCCTTTAAGTGCCAGACCACCAAGATATTTTGTCACCGTCTGTTGCCAGAGCACTTTTCACTGTTTTATGCTATACGGCTTTAACTGTGATTTTGAAAGGGATTTCCTGGGACTTCTCAGGAAAATTATATATTGTTTTTTTCAGCAGAGCCTGGGCTTTAACATGAAATGTCCTGTTTGTCGTTTCTGTAGTCTATTCCTAATACTTTTGGGTGAAAGGTGTACAAAAAAAAAAATATATATATTTTTTTAACATTTGTAGTTTTTTTTTTCATAATCAAAAATAAAGGTTTTGCAATAAAATCCTAATGAGTGTAAAATCCTTTCCTGCCTAGGAGACACTACAAACTGCAAAGAGTGCTAAAGGAGATTTTCAGATAAAACACAAATACTCTGTGTGCCTTGCCATTTTTCAGGAAATACAATCCTTTACATTTGAAATCCCCCCACAAACCATGTATTTTTGGAAAGTATACACCTCAAGGTTTCTAGGCTTTCTGGGCTTGTTGGTGTGGGTGCAGTCGTTTGCAACCAGAACCTCTTTCGAATAATTGAGTCTAAAGGGTTTTCCTAAAAAAATAAGAAAAAAGCTGAATCAAAACCCTAATTTCCTAAAAAAACACAATAAGCAAGCAAAAAAATAACACAGTAAATCTGAAAGCGCAAGGTCCCCTGAACAGAACAATACCCAACATGCAAAGGTACAGAAGTTTTGGTTGCAAAGGGTTTTCCTAAAAAATAGAAAAAAAGCTGAATTAAAAACACCTTGCCATTTTTCAAGAAATACAACCCTTTACGTTTGAAATACCCGCCACAAACCATAGATTTTTGGAAAGTACATACCTCAAGGTTTCTATGTGTACTGGGTTTATTGTTTCGGGAGTCGTTTTCTGGATGAAAACCCTTGAGGTGGTCATTGATTGCTCTAAACAATTAATAAAAATGCAGCATACAAGCCAATGTTCCTAATATATCAATATGCAAACAAGAAAAAGACTCATGAAATCAAAAACAGCAAGGTCCCTGGAACAGAACAATACCCAACATGCATAGTTACTTTAAGAGTTGCTAAACACCCTGAAGTAAAAATAAAACGAAAAAACGTATCCTCAATAATGGTAGGGTACTAAGAGGCGCCATTAGGATTAGCAATCGGAGAATTAGCCTTGTGATGATAGCTTGTGAATGTCAGTAAACACCGAAATCCTAATAAAGGGGCCCATGTTTTCATCATCCTTCACAAGTATCCAGTGGCTCCTCCTTCACCATTTCCTCCATCAGGTTTTGGCTTTGCCTCAAGTACCAAAAAAAAGGAAAAGTAAATATACTTTCTACACCCTACTTGTTACCTATGACTTTCAGCCCACAGAAAAAAGGTAAATTAAAGCAGGACAAAATCTAAACCTAAAAGATTCCAGGGATGACTACTTACCCCCCCCCCCCCCCCGGGGCATCCCAAATTAGGATGGCCTGCTGGGTGAAACCCCCCAGATTGGCAGTAACAGCTTACTTCTCGGTCCAGCAGCGCATGCTCTTGTCCTATCATAGCTGTTTGACGTGTTCTTGTCATATGGCTCTATTTGCAATGGGGAGCGAGAGCTGGCGCATCCCAAGCATCTTGGGGCTGTGTGCATGTTCTTGACCCAGCTATTCAGATAGGCTGGGGCAGGAGCACAAGTACTGCTAGGGATGAGGCAGCTTACACTCCTATTGCAGATAGAGCCATTTGCTTAATGACATGGCAAGCGGCTTAGATGGACAAAAGCCCATGCATGCACCATTGGGCCGTGGAGAGATAATCTATTACTATAGATCTGGGGGGTTTCACAGAGCAGGATATCCCAGACCAGGATGACCCTGGGGCACAGAACAAAGTTGAAAAGTTGAAGGTCTAAAGCTGAAAATAAAAGTCCAGAACAAAACAATGCAAAAATCAATAATGCAATTTTGTATAAGCCTCAAAACAATGGGGCAGATGAGGTGCCAGAGGAGGGTGAGTGAGGGCAAATGCGGTGCCAGAGGAGGGCGAGTGAGAGCGGATGTGACACCAAAGGAGGGTGAGTGAGAGCGGATGCGGCACCAAGGGAGGGTGAGTGAGAGCGGATGCGGCGCCAGAGGAGAGCGAGTGAGAGCGGATGCGGCACCAGAGGAGAACGAATGAGAGCGGATGCGGCGCCAGAGGAGGGCGAGTGAGGGCAGATGCCGTGCCAGAAGAGGGCGAGTGAGGGCAGATGCCGTGCCAGAAGAGGGCGAGTGAGGGCAGATGCCGTGCCAGAGGAGGGCGAGTGAGGGCAGATGCCGTGCCAGAAGAGGGCGAGTGAGGGCAGATGCGGCGCCAGAGGAGGGGGAGTGAGGGCAGATGCGGCGCCAGAGGAGGGCAAGTGAGGGCAGATGCGGCGCCAGAGGAGGGCGAGTGAGGGCAAATGTGGAGCCAGAGGAGGGCGAGTGAGGGCAGATGCCGTGCCAGAAGAGGGCGAGTGAGGGCAGATGCCGTGCCAGAAGAGGGCGAGTGAGGGCAGATGCGGCGCCAGAGGAGGGCGAGTGAGGGCAGATGCGGCGCCAGAGGAGGGCAAGTGAGGGCAGATGCGGCGCCAGAGGAGGGCGAGTGAGGGCAAATGTGGAGCCAGAGGAGGGCGAGTGAGGGCAGATGCCGTGCCAGAAGAGGGCGAGTGAGGGCAGATGCGGCGCCAGAGGAGGGCGAGTGAGGGCAGATGCGGCGCCAGAGGAGAGCAAGTGAGGGCAAATGTGGAGCCAGAGGAGGGCGAGTGAGGACGGATGCGGCGCCAGAGGAGAGCGAGTGAGGGCAAATGCGGTGCCAGATGAGAGCAAGTGAGGGCGAATGCGGTGCCAGAGGAGAGCGAGTGAGGGCAGATGCGGCGCCAGAGGAGGGCGAGTGAGGGAAGATGCGGCGCCAGAGGAGAGCGAGTGAGGGCGGATGCGGCGCCAGAGGAGAGCGAGTGAGGGCGGATGCGGTGCCAGAGGAGAGCGAGTGAGGGCGGATGCGGCGCCAGAGGAGAGCGAGTGAGGGCGGATGCGGTGCCAGAGGAGAGCGAGTGAGGGCAGATGCGGCGCCAGAGGAGAGCGAGTGAGGGCAGATGCAGCGCTAGAGGAGAGCGAGTGAGGGCAGATGCAGCGCTAGAGGAGAGCGAGTGAGGGCAGATGCGGCACCAGAGGAGAGCGAGTGAGGGTGGTTGCGGCGCCAGAGGAGAGCGAGTGAGGGCGGATGCGGCGCCAGAGGAGAGCGAGTGAGGGCGGATGCGGTGCCAGAGGAGAGCGAGTGAGGGCGGATGCGGCGCCAGAGGAGAGCGAGTGAGGGCGGATGCGGTGCCAGAGGAGAGCGAGTGAGGGCAGATGCGGCGCCAGAGGAGAGCGAGTGAGGGCAGATGCAGCGCTAGAGGAGAGCGAGTGAGGGCAGATGCAGCGCTAGAGGAGAGCGAGTGAGGGCAGATGCGGCACCAGAGGAGAGCGAGTGAGGGTGGTTGCGGCGCCAGAGGAGAGCGAGTGAGGGCGGATGCGGCGCCAGAGGAGAGCGAGTGAGGGCAGATGCGGCGCCAGTGGAGAGCGAGTGAGGGCAAATGCGGCGCCAGAGGAAAGCGAGTGAGGGTAGATGTGGCACCAGAGGAGAGCGAGTGAGGGCAGATGTGGCACCAGAGGAGAGCGAGTGAGGGCAGATGTGGCACCAGAGGAGGGCGAGTGAGGGCAGATGCGGCGCCGGAGGAGGGCAAGTGAGGGCAGATGCGGCGCCAAAGGAGGGCGAGTGAGGGCAGATGCGGCGCCAAAGGAGGGCGAGTGAGGGCAAATGTGGCGCCAGAGGAGGGCGAGTGTGGCCAATGTTCCTAATATATCAATATGCAAACAAGAAAGAGACTCATGAAATCAAAAACAGCAAGGTCCATGTAACAGAACAATACCCAACATGCATAGTTACTTTAAGAGTAGAGTAGCTAAACACCCTGAAGTAAAAATAAAACGAAAAAACGTATCCTCAATAATGGTAGGGTACTAAGAGGCGCCATTAGGATTAGCAATCGGAGAATTAGCCTTTTGATGATAGCTTGTGAATGTCAGTAAACACCGAAATCCTAATAAAGGGGCCCATGTTTTCATCATCCTTCACAAGTATCCAGTGGCTCCTCCTTCACCATTTCCTCCATCAGGTTTTGGCTTTGCCTCAAGTACCAAAAAAAAGGACAAGTAAATACACTTTCTACCCCCTACTTGTTAACTATGACTTTCAGCCCACAAAAAAAGGTAAATTAAAGCAGGACAAAGATTCCAGGGATGGCTACTTACCTCCCCCCCCGGGGCATCCCAAATTAGGATGGCCTGCTGTGTGAAACCCCCCAGATTGGCAGTAACAGCTTACTTCTTCTCGGTCCAGCAGTGCATGCTCTTGTCCCATCATAGCTGTTTGACGTGTTCTTGTCATATCGCTCTATTTGCAACGGGGAGCGAGAGCTGGCGCATCCCAAGCATCTTGGGGCTGTGTGCATGTTCCTGACCCAGCTATTCAGATAGGGTGGGGAGGGAGCACAAGTACTGCTAGGGATGAGGCAGCTTACACTCCTATTGCAGATAGGCATGCCATAGCATTGCACCTAACTAAGCTGGCCTCATCGCCACCATGCCATGCAGATGCGGCGCCAGAGGAGAGCGAGTGAGGGCAGATGCGGCGCCAGAGGAGAGCGAGTAAGGGCGAATGCGGTGCCAGAGGAGAGCGAGTGAGGGTGAATGCGGCTCCACAGGAGAGCGAGTGAGGGCGAATGCGGCGCCAGACGAGAGCGCGTGAGGGCAAATGCGGCGCCAGAGGAGAGCGAGTAAGGGCGAATGCGGCGCCAGAGGAGAGCGATTGAGGGCGAATGCGGCGCCAGAAGAGAGCGCGTGAGGGCAGATGTGGCGCCAGAGGAGAGCAAGTAAGGGCGAATGCGGCCCCAGAGGAGAGCGAGTAAGGGCGAATGCGGCGCCAGAGGAGAGCGATTGAGGGCGAATGCGGCGCCAGAGGAGAGCAAGTGAGGGCGAATGCGGCGCCAGAGGAGGGCGAGTGCGGGTAGATGCGTCGCCAGAGGATAGCGAGTGAGGGCAGATGCGCCACCAGAGGAGGGTAAGTGAGGGCAGATGCAGCCCCAAAGGAGGGCAAGTGAGGGCAGATGCAGCGCCAAAGGAGAGCGAGTGAGGGCAGATGCGCCACCAGAGGAGGGTGAGTGAGGGCAGATACAGCGCCAAAGGAGGGCGAGTGAGGGCAGATGCGCGCGCCAGAGGGCGAGTGAGGGCAAATGTGGCGCCAGAGGAGGGAGATTGTGGCCAATGTTCCTAATATATCAATATGAAAACAAGAAAAAGAAAATTTTGTGAAATACCTGTAAAATGGGTATTATAAGTATGTCACACACCCCGCTTCAAGATATCCATAACATGTGGGTAATACCGACCTGAAGAGGGCGTTCTGCAGAGATGATAGGAAAAAGAAAGCCCCTCCCGGTCCATAAATACCTGGGACCTCCCACTCATTACCCAGTATAAAGAAAGCAGTAAGGTAAGGGACCAGGAAGAGGCAAATATAAACCAAAGCAACGCAAAGTTCACAATATAAAGGATCCAGAATACGAGAAGGGCGGGTGAAGCGGGGTGTGTGACATACTTATAATACCCATTTTACAGGTGAGTATTTCACAAAATGGTATTATTCTAAGTATGTCACACACCCCGCTTCAAGATATCCATAACATGTGGGACATCCAATAGCAGTGTCCATAGAAGGGCGGGGATCCCTTGATGTCTATGGACGTCAGAAAGTCTCCCTGACGAAGAGAGTGGATAGCCGAACGCAGCGTTTCCATGCGGAATTTGCGCGGCCGGATGAACCTGTTGAGAAACTTCAGATCCAAGATGGGTCGGACCGATCCGTCCTTCTTGGGTACCGTGAACAGATTGGAATAAAAACCCCTGCCCCGGTCTGAGGAGGGCACTGGGCAAATGACAGCCATGTCCAGAAGATTCTCTACTGCCACCAGGAGTCCCTGCACGGCCAGAGGTTCCGAAGGCACCCGAGACCTGAAAAATCTGGGAGGGGGCCGGAGCTCGAACTCCAGCTTGTAACCGGAAGACACCACTTCCCGGATCCAACTGTCCGAGACCTCCTGATCCCAGACCTGGGAGAAGTGTCGCAGCCGTCCCCCCACCCGCATGGGTGAGGGCGCCCCCTCATTGCTGAGCTGGCTTAACAGCAGGTTTGGGCTTAGAGCCCCAACTGTAACCTGGACGGGCACGTCCTCTGCCCCTATTCCCGGAATCTCCTCTGGAGGAGGGGAAGGCAAATCCCCTGCCAGATCTGGCCCCACGAAAGAAAGGGGTAAAGGAAGGCGCCCCCCGAAAGGGACGGCGTTGTTTCTTGCGTTGAGGTAACCTACCACCCTTGGCGACAGAATCCAATTTCTCTCCAAAATGCTGTAATCCAACAAAAGGTAGAGCCGTCAGCGACTTTTTGGACATAAAATCGGCCGCCCACTGGCGCAACCAAACCGACCGCCGAATAGTCACCAGCAGAGCCGACGTCCTACCACACATCATCAAAGTGTCATCCAAGGCGGCTAATACAAATGACAAAAACAACTCACACCTTTTAAGGCCAAGGAACTCGTCACTACCCGGATGAAGCCCGGAAGAAGTCAACAGGTCCCTGACCACGGACCTGGCAGCCACCACCATCAGCGCCGAAGCACAAACAGGCTGCATGGCTGACCCGACGCTGGCAAAGCCGTGACAAGCCATCTGGTCAATGCGTTTATCCTCTCCGTCTTTGAGGGTGGAACAATCGGGATTATTTAACACAGAAGTGTTGGACAACCCCAAAACCGGTGCATCCACCTCGGGGGGGATGCCCAACGCTTAACGGTATCCGAAGGGAAGGGATACTTCTTATCCCACCCCTGAGGAATACCAGGGAGCCGAGCCGGCCTGTCCCATTCCTTAGCAATAATTTTGTCAAAGTGTTTTTGATTAGGAAATTCCAAGCGTGGCCTGGATTCCTCGAAAAACTCCCCCTTCTGCTGCGGAGCCTCCTCAAGAGGAGAAATAGCCAAAACCTCAAACATCTGAGCCAGAGCGTTAGTAGTATCCGAGGATCTCCCCAAGTCCCCAAGCTCAGCATCAGCGCCAACAAACTGCTGATCGTCTGAATAATCAGAATCCTCATAAACCTCCCCTTCCTCTAGCGGGGAATAATCAGAGTAATCTAGATTATTAAAATCATCAAGGTCATCCACCGGCGGAGCAGGCGACAAGTGCTTTTCAAGGTTGGCCAATCTGGCGCACATCTCAGATTGCAGCTCCCCACCCATGACAACGTCACACGGGGTGCGTATCAAGCTGGGAGGAGGAGATGAAGCGGCCGGCGGTGCTGACCCAGACGCCTGGGGTTCGGACTGCCGCGTAATAGTTTGCTGTGCACAGGGTATACACAGAAGTACATCGTCCCCAGTAATGGATACCCCACACAACATACACTTCCGGAATTGCCCCGAGGGGAGCCCGAGCCCAGTATCCGGGGATGCCTCCATATGGTGAACTTATGTGCAGTCGCTATGACCAGGGGAATTACGCGTATAAGCAACCCGGGATGCCCCTTTAATGTCCCAAGTGGGAGGATTTGAAATAGGTAAATTTAACCCAGGGACCCTAGGACCGGGAGAAACCCCCTAACCTAATGTAGGTCTACCTGAAAGACACAATATGAACAAGCTATAAGCACGTGAAAAAAGGAAAGCAGCAAATATGAAAAGAGATGGGGCCCACAGGGCCACTCACAGTGACTTCCTCCGATCAAGATGGCGACCGCACCTCACAGGAGCCAGCAGCCGCAGCACGGAGTCAGAGAGAAGAAGGGGGCGTGGCCAGCGCGGAAGAGCGCGATTGTGCGTGGCCCCGCCCCCCCTCCATGTCATTGCCAAGCTCCGCAGTGGCGCCTGCCTAACGGGGGCGGGCCTCGGCGTCCCGCCGAAAGCCCTGCCCCACCCCCTATACCACCATCGTGAGGGGAGAAATCCCCTCACAAAGCGAGGCCCAAGCAAGAACCGGCGCCGCAGCGGTGACGGAGGCTGCGGCGCCGGTAAACGGCAGAAGACAGGCGGGGAGGACGGGCCGCGGCGGCGCTCCAGCGCCCGTCCCCGCGCCCCCTTCAGCATGTGAGGAGCTCTCCTCACAGCGCGCAGCGCCGTGACAGGGGACCGGTGCCGCGGCGCCGGTACCAGGAAAGAGAACAGCAGACCGGCGGGCCGCGGCGACGTGCCTGCGCCCGGCTCCGCCGCCACCAGCATAAGCTGAGGAGAGGGATCTCCTCAGCTGTGCCAGCACAAGAGGCCGGCCCACGGTGGCTGCAGCCTTACAGTAAAAAACACCACACTACACACACATCTGAATAAAAGCCCCCCCTCGAGGAGAAGGGCATCCGGAGAGGGGAACACCACCTAGGGTGAAATGGCCGAGGGACAGGGCATCCCAAACCGGGGTCACCAGCCCGGATCACCGCCTACCCTCTGATACAGGGTCTCACAGTGGAGCTTAGCTCCTGGGCACCTAATGTGCCATTCTACCCTCGCCCAGACCTCAGCCAAGGCTGGGAGGCATGTATAGTAATAATAAGGGGCATCTGGGCGGAAATAGAAATAAAAAGTGGGCCGGGAATAATCCCGGCTACCTCAAGTCCCCCTGTGCAAGGAGGAGGTATCATCTTCTGACTTGCTCGCCGTCTGCAGAGATGAAAGACTGGGTAATGAGTGGGAGGTCCCAGGTATTTATGGACCGGGAGGGGCTTTCTTTTTCCTATCATCTCTGCAGAACGCCCTCTTCAGGTCGGTATTACCCACATGTTATGGATATCTTGAAGCGGGGTGTGTGACATACTTAGAATAATACAATTCTGTGAGGGGCGTGGCCTGGCGCTGGAGTAATGAAGACGTGAGTGAGCGAGCTCCGGGATCTATAGGGCATTAATCCACCATTTAACAGGCAATCGATAACTTACCTTGCTGACAAATGCCTGGGAAGAGGCATAGTAAGAAGGAGAGGAGCCGGAAAGGAAAGGAGGTGCGGCGCGAGAGACAGCCAGAGAGAGCTGGAGACCTGTCACGTGCGGGAGAGCGGGAAATGGCGTCCTCACCATCCACGGGTGCCTCGGATAGCGGGGAGGAAGCCTTATCTCCCACCATGCAGAGGGCGGACGGCCGGGACCCGGCAGGGAAGACGCCCCATGGACACCTGCGGAGACTGAATGAACAGGCGCGGGGATCGGCGGAAGAGCCGGCTGTGAACCGCACTGCGGCGGCGGCGGCGGCGGCAGAGACCGCGGAAGAGGTGCGGCCGCGCGGGTCATGTCCTCGGGCCCCCCCCCACTACAGTCTGGGTGACGGCGCAGACAGCGGGGAGCGGGGCGGCAGCTGGCGGAGATGAGCGGAGGGAGAGAGCTCAGTCGGAGCTCGGAGGAGACAGCACCTCTCTGAAACGCCCAGAGACCAAGGCGACAACGGCCGCGGTGAGTGAGGGAGAAGGGGAGATGAGCACAGTGCACGGCCTGGGAGGGATGAGAGAGACGCAAAACCCCAGGGTGATGCCCATAGTGACGGGGAGTGAAGCTGCTGCAGTGACAGAGCGCGACCAGCAGCCCAGGAGACCCACCACTACTGCCCCCAGCCTGAGCAAATATGCCTTCACCCCAGGAACCCGGGGGGAGAGATGCGCTGAAAGCTCAAAGAGTGTGCAGGAGACCCCAGCCACTGGGCCCGCACTGCTCCAGGGGCTGCCGCAACGCACACCCCGCGTTTGGGGGCGACACGGAGAAGATCCCCCTATCGCCACCCACGGAAATACGCAGGGGGCTCCTGTCCCCAGTGGACCCAGACCTCCTTCCCACCATGGTCCCACGAAAGCTGGCAGCGAAACTGGGGTAACAAGGGACGCTGAAGTGGCAACACTGACCCCAGATACCACACCGGGAGAAATCCTGCCGAACACCCCCCCCTCCCAAATGATGATCTCCCCGATCGGCTCAATTACCCTCCCCCCGCCAGAACATTCCTCCACCCCCTCAACGGCCAACCCGGAACCAGATGGAAGGAACATCCACAGGGAAACACTATCATTCCTGAGAGCTATTCCGTCTAGAGCAGATTTCGAGGCTCTCATAGCGCGTTATGAATCAGCATTCAAACGAGACCTGGCGGAAGTCAGGACCCAAATCCAGACGCTCGACGCTAGAGTTTCAGCTAATCAAGAAGCCGGCGAGACCGCGTTAGCAGCCATGTCGGCCCGTATTGACGCGCAAAACGCACAGATCCAACAACTCTTGCTTCAACACGACGATTTGGAGAATAGACACAGACGGAACAACTTGCGTCTGAGGGGCATCCCGGAGGCATCTGCTGGGGAAGACGTGAAGCAAATCATAACTACCATCTTTAACACAGTCTTGGGTAGGTCATTCGACGCTCCCATAGAGATAGATAGAGCCCATAGAGCCCTTGGTCCTCGCAACCCAGACCCTGCATTCCCGAGAGATGTGATCTGCAGGATACACCTGTACCGCATCAAAGAAGAAATTGCCCGTTGCGCCTGGAGGCACGAGCCAGTGGACTTCGATGGGGCCAGGGTCACCATCCTTCCAGACCTTTCGAGACGCACACTGACCATGAGGAGATTGCTTAGGCTGGTCCTGGACTTAATCAGAAACTCCGGTGCCTCATACCGCTGGGGATACCCCTTTCACTTGATCGTGTCCAAGGACAGAGCCACTTACCTTCTCAAGACACAGCGAGACCTGGAAGGCCTCTTCGGGTTTCTGGGATGTGAGCCAGTCCCGGTGCCGAATTGGCTGTCCCCACCGATGGAGTTCCCGCAGCGGAGGCGCCCTGTCGCTCCGGCGAGACGGGCCAGAGCAGTGAGACCTAGGGAGAGGAGCTCGCGGAGACCAAGACCGACCGACAACGAACTGTAGCGTGAAGAGATGTGAGACAGGGGCCCTCCCTTGGATAGGCCTCTCGCTCCTCCAGTTTACTGGCTCCTCTGTTTTGCTCTGTTCTCCTAGCTTAACTACCTCGGATTCACTGTTGAACTGTTTTGTTCTGTTCTCCTAGCTTAACTACTTCAGATCCATTGTTGAACTGTTTTGTTCTGTTCTCCTAGCTTAAAGACTCCAGATCCTTTGTTGAATATAATGTGCACCGCTTGTTAACAGGTTTCATAATACCCTCGGCAGGGGGCGCTTTAGATGCCCCTCGCTTGACGGTCTCTTACTATTGCTACCCCGATTGCTCAATAGACCTTCCCTCGCCCACCGACCCCCGGAGTAGCTAACGTTGAGCCCGGAACCAGTCACTTTTCCCCCAATTAGGCCTGAGTTGGCTTTCCTCTGTATCAGAGGTGGCCACGGTTGAGTGCTGACGCACTTTAGATTTTCTCCGCGGTTGGGCGCCCCGCTGGGACTTGGCTCTAGTGGCTGGGTCCTGCCGGGGGGCTCAGTCCGGGGTCGGTCCGAGTTCCACCGGACCCCTTCGATCTTTTAAGAGTTCCCCCCCCCCCTTCCTAGCGTTGCATCCCCCCTCTCCTCTCTTATATCCTTCCCCAGACCTACCTCTGAGCCCACCTCCCTTGCCTGCTCCCCCCCCCCCCCCCTCCCTCCATCTCCGGGACCCTGAGCTGTCTGGACGGCCCACGTAGCCTGTGGCTGTCTGCCGGTGGGTTTGCCCTGCTTGACCTCCCCAGAGGACACATCTGTCCTTACTTTCTTAATCCCCCAAGGGCATTGGGTGCTCCCCCTCCTTCAATATGGCTGATACTAACCTAATCTCTTTCAACGTAAAAGGGCTGAACACTCCAGAAAAGAGATCCATGATCCTGAACTACCTCAGAGCGCAGAGGGCACAGGTGGCCTTCCTACAAGAGACCCACTTCAAGGCGTCTGGTCCTCCTGTCTTCAGGAATAAGGTATTTCCGGTATCGTTTCACAGCTTTTCCCCTGATTCGCGGTCTAGGGGAGTAAGCATCCTCATTTCCAGATCGGTGGCCTGGGAGGAGGTGGGCTCTCTGAGTGGTGGAGAGGGTCGCTGGCTCTTTGTCAAGGGGAGAATCCGGTCCGAGCTCGTCACCCTGGCCAACCTGTACCTCCCGAACGTGGGTCAGATTAATTTTCTAGAGGATGTCTTAGAGAACCTGGCGGCTTTCTCGGAGGGAAGGCTGATCATAGGCGGGGACTTCAACCTCTCCCTCGAACCCCTAATAGACACCTCCAAGGGCCACTCCTATATGTCATACGCAAAGCTTAAGAGAATCAAGAAACTGCTGCATGAGCACCAACTGGTAGACCCTTGGAGGATCTTAAACCCCGACGGGCGGGACTATACATTTTACTCCCCTCCCCACAACATGTACTCGAGGATTGATATGTTCCTGATCCAACACCATTCACTTCCTATGATTCTATCTGCCACCATAGGTAACATAACCATATCGGATCACGCACCTGTAGGCATCCGGCTAGCATCCACGGGGCACGCACCTCGGCCCTGGTCGTGGACACTGAACAAATCCCTAATCCAGGACCCTTTGATTAGAGAGGAACTGAATCTGATCCTGCAGGGCTATTTCCAGGACAACTCCTCACCCGAGATTAGCCCGCCGATGGTCTGGGAAGCCCACAAATGTGTCATTAGGGGAGCACTGATTGAAAAGGGGGCACGAGCAAAAAAAGAGAGAGGTAAGCAGATTAAGGACCTACTAGATGAAATTAAAAAGTTAGAAGGTGCCCATAAACAGTCACTTGCTGGGTCACACCTGGCCCCCCTGACCGCTCTTAGAGACCGCCTCCGGAAGTTGCTTAGCGACAAAACCAAACTTCAGCTCCTTAAGAGCCGGAGAATATTCTATGAGACAGGGGACAAGTGTGGGAGACTCCTGGCATCCGCTCTGAGGGGGGAGAGGGCTAAAGCCTACATCCCTAAGATTACAAACCAGGTGGGTAAAGTGGTCCACAGTGATAAGGAGATAGCAGGAGTATTCAAGGGTTATTACGAAGCACTCTACAACATCTCGCCCCGACTCCAGGGAGACAAGACAGGGAAAATCAGGGACTACATAGAGAAATCGAGCATCCCGCGACTCCCCTCGGCTTTGATAGGGAAACTAGAAGACCCCATCACAGTAGACGAAATAAGTAAGGCCGTCAGGGAATCTGCTAATGGAAGAACGCCGGGCCCGGACGGGCTCCCGTTGTTGTATTATAAAACCTTCGCCGGGACCTTACTACCTCGGCTTCAGGTAGTCTTTAACTCCCTTGCAGGGGGCGCTACCCTCCCCAGAGACAGTCTTCGAGCCCATATATCCGTGATCCCGAAAGAAGGGAAGGACCCTTCACAGACCTCTAGTTACCGACCAATCTCCCTCCTCAACACAGATATTAAACTGTTCGCCAAAATTCTGGCCTCCCGACTGGCCACCACATTATTCACCTAGACCAGGTGGGGTTTATGCCACTTAGGGAAGCCAGGGACAACACAGTGAAGGTCTTGAACCTGTTGGACAACATCCACAAAACCAGACTCCCTGCGGTTCTCCTTGCCACTGATGCTGAGAAGGCTTTCGACAGGGTGCACTGGGACTTTATGGTGGGAGTCCTGCGGCATGTGGGTCTAGGACCCACCATGCTATCTTGGATCACTAGTCTCTATCACTGCCCTTCGGCTGTGGTGAGGGTCAATGGCCTACTGTCGGAGCCTCTCAGCATCGGGAACGGGACAAGGCAGGGCTGCCCCCTGTCCCCACTCATTTTCATCTTGACTCTAGAGCCTTTCCTCTGCAGAGTGCGGTCAAACCCCTGCATCAAGGGGGTCTCCCTGCCATCTGGTCACTATAAAGCGGAAGCATACGCAGACGATCTGATTTTCTTTGTGACATGCCCTGAAGTTACCCTCCCTAACCTGATGCGAGAGCTGGATGCCTACAGGGACGTGTCAAACTACAAAATTAACCTACAAAAGTCTGAAGCCCTGAACCTTAACTTGGAGAAGCACAGGGAAACTAACCTAAAAAACTCCTTTTCTTTCAAATGGGCTAACGAACACATCACCTACTTGGGGACTAAGATCGGCAAAACATTAGACAAAATATTCCCCCTGAACTTTCCCCCGTTGTTGCGGAGCTTCGTCAGAGACACAGAGGCCTGGGCTCTCAAGAACCTATCTTGGTTTGGGCGGTGTAACGCCCTAAAAATGAATCTATTACCTCGCCTCCTGTACCTGATGCAGGCCCTCCCGCTCGACATCCCGCACTCCTATCTACAGAGGGTGGGAGCCCTATTCACCAAATTCGTCTGGCTCGGGAGAAAACCAAGGGTTAGTAAAAAGATACTCAGGAGCTCCAAAGAGAAGGGAGGGATTGGTCTCCCGGATCCCAGTCTATACTATGCCGCTACACACCTAACCAGAATAATCGACTGGTGTAGACACTCGGAACACAAACAGTGGGTCCGAATTGAACAGGGAAACACCCCCCTCCCCCTGAGCTTCCTGCCCTGGTTGGCAAAACAACACCTGGGAGTGATCTCAAAACACCCGACCATAGGGGCCTCCATAAAAATTTTCCAAAAATTTAGGTCCTGCTGCGACATCTCCCCGGACTTCTCGCCACTATATCCCATCCTGGGAAACCCTGCGTTCCCACCGGGACTGTCGGGCGAGACGGCGGGGAGTTGGATTAGGAGTGGCGTGGGTAGGACTAGATCCTTCCAACACAGAGGAGCATGGGTGCCACTGGCTGACATCGCAGACGCTGGAGGCCTACCCAGATGGAACGCCTGGCAGGAAATACAGCTGAGGCACTTTCTAGCATCCATTCAGAGACAAGCACTGGAAACCAGGGAGCTTACCCCATTTGAGAGGCTTTGTGAGGGGGGGGGCCCGATTCGGCATGTCCTCTCTATGACATATAAGATGTTGATCGCCCCGACGGAGATGGAGGCCCCTTCCTTTGTCCGGATGTGGGAGAGGGCTCTGAGTACTTCTTTCAGCTCCGGGCAATGGACCAAGATAGCGGGCTTGGCGCACGACACGGCCAAATGCACCAGGTACAAAGAATGTAATTACAAAATACTTACCGGCTGGTATAGGGTGCCCGCCACGCTACATAGATGGTTTCCGGGAGTGTCTCCTCTCTGTTGGCGATGCGGCCAGGGGAGGGGGGACCTCCTTCACACCTTCTGGTCCTGCCCCAAAATAACCGGCTTCTGGTCAACAATCAAGACGACCACGGAGCGTGTCTTGGGGGAGACCCTACCGGGGGACCCGGCCTTCTTCCTGCTCCACCACTCAGAGGTGCCCGCTAAGAGGTACCGGAATACCATCCTGGGTCAATTGATCAACGCGGCGAGGGCCTGTATCCATGCGTAAATGGGCGGAATGGACCGTATTTGTGTCCTCCCCCGAATACAAAGCCCTTACAGAAACTGCTCACTCAAATCAGATGGATGGAGCTTCCTCCTCCCATTCTATTCCCCCTTTCCCCCCCTGACCCCTCTCCCCTTCCACCTCTCCCTTCTTTAGCCGACTTTCCCGCCTTAAGTGTTCAGGAGATGATCCAGCATAATTTAGGCCGGACGCTATAGTGAGATTGAACGAGGGGAGATCCTCTCGGTTCCACCCCCTCCAGGTTGACAACCAACAGGTCGCGTCTGATGACAATGATAATTAACACGCGGGGAAAACAGCCTGGTATTGTTCTTTATTGTGTTCCTTGCTTTTTCTTCTTGCGTTGGAGTACATGGAGTGATTCTGTGCAAACTCGCCTGAGTGTCCTGTTAAGTTGTATTCTTTTCTCTTGAATTGTTGAGATAAAATAAATAAAGAATATGCAAAAAATACAATTCTGTGAAGTACTCACCTGTAGAATTGGTATTATAAGCATACAGCACGTCCTGCTCCAGATATAGTAATAACATGTGGAAAATCCTCCGCCTCGGGCGCCGTGCACTGCAGACATGTAGAAAACAAGCTCCTCCCGGCCCTACATATACCGAGGGACCTCCCACAAATCCCCAGCATTGAAAAGCAGTGAGAAGGAGAAGTCGGGAGAAACCAACCACCCAGAAACTGGCAATAATATGAAGGATAACAATCACCATACAGGGGATCCAGAACAATGTGAAGCCAGGGTGGGGTGGAGCAGGACGTGCTGTATGCGTATAATACCAATTCTACAGGTGAGTACTTCACAGAATTGTATTATTCTAAGCATACAGCACGTCCTGCTCCAGATATAGTAATAACATGTGGGACATCCAATAGCAGTGTCCATAAAGTAGGGTGGGATCCCCGTGAAAAAGGCACAGCCAACAGTAAAAGCGCTGTCACCCACAACCATGCTACCAAGAGCAACGAGAGCAATGCTCTAACCTCAACCTTTGAAATCTTGTAAAGGAAGAACTGAACACAAGCAGTGGACTAGCCAGCTTGCTCAACAGAACCTAGTGCTGAAAGGCCCAAGCCAAGCACAAGTAGTAAGAGAACAAAAACCCAAGAAAGAAGAAGAATCTTCCCCTAAATGAGTAGGCCAGAGTAACAGCCTAACCATGCTACTGCAACAAAGGGTAGCCATGGCAACCTTAGAACTCTCCCCATTGCGGAATATGAACCCAGCTCAGGCGAGACCGGCATGATACTGAAAAACAACGCTAACAAGAGTCAGCAAGAGCCGAAACGTTTACCTTAGGCTCAGAAGGACAAATCCAACCGAGCAAGACCAATCCAAAGGGCACCTACACCCGTGGTAGCAATCAGATCCGGTACATAAGGATGGAGACACCTATAAGCCCCAAGGGGCATAATCCCTACCAGGGACAAGAGACAGACCAGGAATCTCCAACACCTGTTGAGGGATACAGATCCCTTAGCTCAGAGTAATCAAGACAATAGCCCAGAGACCGGAGGGTCTGGAATAAAGGAGAATAAAAACACCGCCTGGACCCAATTCGGCGTAAGGTGGAACACCCTCACCTCATGGTGTACAGATATATAAACATATATCCTTTAGACTGTAAGCTCGCAAGGGCAGGGCACTCCTCCCTATTGTCTCCTGTGCTCACAACACTTGGTTTTAACCTGTGGCATCTAATTTTGTAGTGTTCTCTGTGCTATATGTTTTACCTTGTCTGTATTCTTAACTTGTAAAGCGCTACGGAAGTTGATGGCGCTATATAAATAAACAATAATAATAATATAAATGACGAGGACCGCTTTATGGCACACTTCTGACTGAAGCAACCGCCCCAGAAGAGCGATATGAGGGAAGGAGCAGTTCAGACATGAAACTGAATAAGACCCAAGGGAACCCTTAGCAGGGCATCCGGATAAGTAACCCCCCCCAAAAGGGAGCATAGAATTCCCTGGGGAATGCACCTGAGCAACCCCTGATGAATGCTCAACACAGAAGATTGAACTAGACTTCTGCAGTATGCGAACAGGGCGAGCCCTGAAAACCTTCAGAGCACTGAGTTGGGGAGCCAACTTCAACCGTGCTATAATAATTCTAGGACCCAGGGATAGGAACATCCCGCAGGAGAAAGAGAGCTAGTCCAAGCAAAGCAAACTAGAACAACACACTCCAACATAGCCGGCAGAAAAGGGAGAAGAAGAGGAGGGAGCTAGGCCTAGCCCTCCAGCAGAGAAAAGACACCCAGAGATACCCATCTCCAATAGGGTGAAAGGCAAACTGATCAATCGCCTAAAAGGCCTGTAGGTAGGGGCGACGTAGTAAGGAGCCTGAATAGGCAGAACAGCCCTCTTGAGAGGGCATACAGTACGACTGTCTTCAGCAGAAAACTGCGAACCACACCCCGCTGGGCCACCCAGGGCCCCCAGCATAACGGTTCTCCCTTGCTACAGCAATCTTGTGCAGAACCCTACCTAGTAGGGTGAACTAAATTAAGACATATAGAATATAATGTCCTGACAGAAGCAATACTAGGCCCCCATGACCAAGGCCAGAGAGTTCTGGGACAATCACCCAGGACAATAAACCAGGACAGAGTCCCTGTAAAAGCCACGGGACCCCACAGGGCCACACCAGTAGGGGCTCAGTAAGACACTAGAATAGGCCCTCCTAGCGCAGTAGGACAGCCAACAAGCCAATACCAATGAAGTGCAAGGAATGTAATCCCCCACTTAGATCAGAACCAGACCCTTCTTGAAGGGCAACCTGTTCCAAGACCTTGACAGATAAAAAAGGACAGGCCACTGCCATCAGACTGACTGAGAGTCCCCAAAAGAGACAAGTCCTGAAGGGAAGAAGTCCAGCAACCTAGAGCCCAAAAAAAAGGCTCAATGCGATAACCGAAAAACAGTATGAAAATGGATCCCCTAAAGGGGACCCCCTTAGGAACCACTGGGAATTTCAGAAGAAATAGAACCCCCTACTCAACCTGCCAGACTTGGTCCCCATGGTGACCATCTCCAGGGATAGGCAAGAAGGAAGGGTTGGTCCCTGACAACTTCCTTGAATTTACAAACTCAAAAGGGTACTGACTTAGTTCCAGGGGTGTTGGAACCCCGTCCAGGATAAGTAACCTAAGGTGTCGCAGGGCCCGAGGGCATCTGAGGATAAAGAACAGCATCTGGGCCGCCACCAACAGGCCCACCAGCTGCAAGGTGAAGGTAGTGTGACAACAAGGAGGGCAATGCCCCTTCCATACTAAGGCCACACATAGCAGAAGGGAAGGTTTTAACCTGAAGCCATCTAAAAGCCACCCCGTAGGGAGATACAGAACCAGGGTACTCTAAGCAAGTGATGTGCCTGGGCACCAATCCAAAAGACTCCCAAGGAGCCCAAAGTCAATAGCCAACACGGCATGATGCAAAAATTTGGAAAGAATGACAATCCAGTAGAATCTAGCGCGGACGTCACATGGGCACGTCCAAGACACCATGCCCATATTTGCCTTGGTGAGTAGTCTGGGAGCAGGAGAGGGACACAAGACAAGACCCTTATCCGCAGAATTGGTCCTGCAACACTGGCAGGAAATGGCCTAGGTGTCCTGAAGGCACAGGGGACTAAAAGGGAATATAGATCCTCGCAGGCATCAAGAAGTCCGCTGGACAGGAGCGCCTGCAGCCCAACAGGTAGATACCATGTAGGGACTGCTTGTGAAAATATAAATGCTAGGTCCAGAAAGCCAGCCCTGGTCAGACTGCTTCATCCCAGAGGGAAAAGGCAATGTGGATGCAATCACCAGTCAAGGGCCAACCTATAAGAGAGCCCAGACCCTGCACGCCGAACTCGGCCTGCCTCAACTCCCGAAGGGAAAACAGGGACTAGAAGACCCCTGACAACCTCAGAAAGGGACCGCCCAGCAAACTCCATCCTGCATCCAGGGGGACTATCTCCTGTAACAACCTGAACGAAGCATGGCGCCCTGCGATAGGAGCCAAGAGCTGCAGCAGCCCCCTCGCCCAACAGGGCGAGGGTGTCCCTTCATGCTTGTGTGGTCTTGGCAGATTTGGACTTTGCCCTGCCGGAGGTCCCAGGGTGTTGGCTGCCCCCCCCCCCCCCTGGGGTGGGCCTCCACTCCAAAAAGTTGAAAGCACACTTCTGGTTCACGCTTGACACTAACCTAGGGAGGGGGAGGGGTGTCCCTACCCCTGGGCGGCCGGGACGGCCTTCTGCACGCGGGTGCTTTACCCTTTCTTCCAAAAAGGTCCAACCGGGCCCCAAATAAGCGTCGTCCTCTAAAAGGAAGGCCAGTAAGAGCCTTTTTAGTATCATTGTCAGCCCCCCACTGTCGCAGCCAAAGCAGGCGGCGAATAGCCACCACAAGAACCGAGGTTCTAGCACACATTTTAATGGTGTCATCCATCACTGAGAGAATAAATCTCACAAAAACATCACAATCAGACAGTGCATTAAAGACCTCCCAAGGGAGATCCTCCGGCTGATGGTCAAGTATCCTCCTAAGAAGGGCCACCGCAGTGACGACCGCGGCACAGAGCGGGGGGCAGAGAGCCGTCCCTGCACACGAAGGCGTGGGAAGCTAGTCTGTTGATGCGCCGGTCCTCAGCATCCCGAAGGGTACGATGAGTAGAAGCTGCCATGAAGGGAGGGTTAGCAACCCCAATAATAGGTGCATCCACCTCGGGAGGGACTGACCAGCAGTCAACCAAATCAGGGGGAAAAGGGTACTTCCAGTCCCAGACCCCCGGAACCCCTGTAAGTTTACAAGGTGATTCCCATTCCTTAGATATAAGAGTCTGGAAATGATCCTGTTCCAGAAATTCCAGGCGCGGCGTCGCCGTGTGGAAACGCTCCCTCTTGGGCTTGGGAGACTCTCCCGAGGGAGAGATGGACAGTACTTCAAAAATCTTTATAAGTAACTCATCAGTGTCACACAGGCCCCAAGAACCAGGGCCAGAATTGTCACGGCTCCAGGGTATCTCGTCTGAGGAACTGGAACCTGAGAACAGTTCACCTTCATCAGAAGGATCAAGGTCCTGCATAGCAGCAGACTCTTCAGTTTCAGTGGGAAACCTAGAACCAGGAGGCGTCAGGGACCGCTCCTTTCCAGCGCCCAAGCGCTCCGCCAAACCAGACATCGCCTGCTCCGCCGTGGGTAGCCTGCGCGGCACCACCTGCTGGTCATCCCCGCTCGAGTGCGACTCATCTGGAGTGAGATTTAAGCCCGAGGAGACAGGTGTATTGAAGCGAGGTGCAGCTACTGGTAAACCTGATTGCAGGGCCAGCGCTTGTTCAGCACACGGTCCGCAGACCCGTGCTCTGTCAGCATCAGCATGGGGTTGTCCACATGTAGTACACAGCCGGTCTTGTCCCCGCGGGACCCCAGACACATAATTCTGAGATGCCTCCATATGGTGATTAATCTAAGCGATATGCCAGTAGGGATTTATGCTGTTAGCAACCCTGGATGCCCCAAGACTCGCTAGGAATGTGGGAGAATTTAGATGTAAACCCGTTAAGATATATATATCAGGCCGGGAGAAGCCACTGGAATCTTGGCGTCTGAAAGACATAAGGAGAAGAATGGGTGTCAGAGCCATGCGCAGCACAAGAAGAAACATAACGGAAACGGCCGTGAGGGCACTTACAGGAACCAAGGAAGGAGGAGGATCGTGACCACGCGCGCACGGGAAGACCGACAAAATGGCGCCAAGCGAACCTCGAAGGGTGGGCCAGAGCTGCAGATGACGCGGAACGCGCCAAACCAGACCACGCCCCCCTCGGAGAGCGCGAAGCTCTAAGCGCGTAACCAGACAGAAAAGAATGACAGGAATAAACGCTGTAGCGTCCACGAAACAGAGCCGCCATACGCGCCAAGACAAAATACATTAAAGGCGCTGCGGCTAACGTTAACATCAATGTAGAAGTGCGGCTCTGACCCCCGGTAACCGATAAGGGCTATAAGCTTATAGTGTAATAGGGCAAGGTTAGGCCATCGTACACACAACCCCCCCCCCC
This sequence comes from Gastrophryne carolinensis, assembly GCA_027917425.1. NCBI lineage: Eukaryota > Metazoa > Chordata > Amphibia > Anura > Microhylidae > Gastrophryne > Gastrophryne carolinensis. The sequence goes on along the minus strand of CM051239.1, from coordinate 29,024,449 downwards.
TTTTTCCCCCCACTAACGGGGGGAACTAGGGAAGAAGGTGACCCAGCACTCGGGGTTCACCGCTACACGGGGCGTGGGGCACTGGTGCGGGAGGGGCATCCACTGAAGGCTCACCATTAGCCTTGACCGCCTACCCTATGGTGGGGGATTGCGGTGGAGTCTAGCTCCGTAAGCACACTAGGTGCTGCTTACCTTCACCCGGCCAACGCAGCCCAGGCTGGGAGGCATATTCTTCACAAAGAGGACGGGGTGGAAATAGTCCCGCAGGGCCTCGGGCTGTAAAGCCCCGCTCGCCTGCGAGAGCGTGATACTTCTACATGTCTTCGCAGTTTCAGCACTGCAGAGAAATCTGGGGATTTGTGGGAGGTCCCTCGGTATATGTAGGGCCAGGAGGAGCTTGTTTACTACATGTCTGCAGTGCACGGCGCCGGAGGCGGAGGATTACCCACATGTTATTATATCTGGAGCAGGACGTGCTGTATGCTTAGAATAAGACTCATGAAATCAAAAACAGCAAGGTCCATGTAACAGAAAAATACCCAACATGCATAGTTACTTTAAGAGTAGAGTTGCTATACACCCTGAAGTAAAAATAAAACGAAAAAACGTATCCTCAATAATGGTACTAAGAGGCGCCATTAGGATTAGCAATGGGAGGATAAGCCTTGTGATGATAGCTTGTGAACGTCAGTAAACACCGAAATCCTAATAAAGGGGCCCATGTTTTCATCATCCTTCACAAGTATCCAGTGGCTCCTCCTTCACCATTTCCTCCATCAGGTTTTGGCTTCGCCTCAAGTACCAAGTAAATACACTTTCTACACCCTACTTGTTACCTATGACTTTCAGCCCACAGAAAAAAATACAACTCTGTGAAATACTCACCTGTAGAGTTGGTATTATATGCATACAGCACGTCCTGCTCCAGACATAGTCCTTACATGTGGGTATACCTCCGCCTTCAGCACCGTGCACTGCAGAACATGAAGAAAACAAGCTCCTCCCGGCCCTACATATACCGAGGGACCTCCCACAAATCCCCAGCATTGACAAGCAGTGAGAGAAGAAGCCAGGAGGAAAACAACCACCCAGAGACTGGCAATAATATCCAAGATAATAATCACCATACAGGGGATCCAGAACAAAGTGAATCAGGGTGGGGTGGAGCAGGACGTGCTGTATGCATATAATACCAACTCTACAGGTATTTCACAGAGTTGTATTATTCTAAGCATACAGCACGTCCTGCTCCAGACATAGTCCTTACATGTGGGACATCCAATAGCAGTGTCCATAAGTAGGGTGGGATCCCCATGAAAAAAGGCACAGCCAACCAAAACAGCGCTAACGCCTGTAACCTTGCTACCAGGAGCAACTTGAGCAAAGCTCTAACTTAACTTATGAAGCCTTACAAGGCTAATGAAACACGAGCAGAGAACTAGTCAGCCTGCTCAACAACCAAGTGCAGAAGGCCCAAACCAAGCACCGGTAGAGGAAAACCAAACCAAGAGAGAAGAATGAATCTCCCTTAACAAACAGGCCAGAGTAACAGCCTAACCATGCTACTAACAACAATGGGGGTAGCCATGGCAACCATAGAACCTTCCCCGTAAGGGAATACGAACCCTGGTCTCAGAGAGACCAGCAGAATACTGAACACGAGCTAACAAGGCTCCTCAAGAGCCAAAATGATAACCATAAGCTCAGAAGGACAACCAGCCAAGTAAGACCAGTCCAACAGGCTCCCATACCCATGAAAGTAACCAGATCCTGCTGCAAGAAGGATGGGGACGTCTATAAGCCCAAGGGGCACAGTCCCAACCCTGGACAGGAAACAGTCCAGAAGTTCCCAACGCCTATTGAGGGATACAGATCGCTTTTAGGCTCAGAGGAAGCAGAACACCAGTCCAGAGACCATAGGTTCTGGAATAGAAAAGAATAACAACCCTCCGTCTGGACTCAAGCTTAGTGCAAGGCGGACACATCCTCGCCAAACGGTGTACAGATATAAAGAGCTGTAAAATATAAAAAGGACTAGGCTAAGAAAGCCGTCTCCTATGGCACGCCTCTGACTGAGGCACCCGCCCCGAAAGAATCATCTGAGGCAAGGAACAGTTCAGACAAGAACCTGAATAAGACCCAGGGAAACCCTTGGCAAGGCAACAGGATAAGTAACCCCCCCCCCCCCAAGGGAGCTTAGAATTCCCTGGGGAATGCACCTGAGCCACCCCTGAGGAATGCTCAACACCGAAGCTGGAAACTAGCCTCTACAGAGGACAAGCAGGGCGAGCCCTGGAGCCTCTCAAGGAACTGAGTTGGGGGACCAACTCCAGCCATGCCATAAGAACTCTAGTACCCATGGGTAAGACCTCATCCCGTTGGAAATAGAGAGCTAGTCCAAGCCATCCAACTAGGCGACAACTCCCAACATAGCTGGTAGAAAAGGGAGAAGAATAAAAAGGGAGGGATCTAGACCCAACCCTCCAAAAAGAAGAGACACCCAGAGGGAACATTTCTGATAGGGCGAATAACGATCGTCCAAACCCTGTAAAGGGAGCGACGTAGTAAGGAGCCTAACTGGGCATAACAGCCCTCATGAGAGACACAGTACACAGTACAACTGTCCTCAGCAGAAAATGCGAACCAACCACCCAGGGCCACTCAGGGCCCCCAGTGCAACAGTTCACCCTTGTCACAGCATGCTTGTGCAGGACCCCACCTAGCAGGGTGTAATAAGGTTCAGACAAAGGGTAGAATACCCGGCAGAAGGCCATACTAGGTCACCATGACCAAGGCCAGAGAGTCCTGGGACAATCACCCATGGCAATGAATTAGGACCATTACCAGGACAGAGTCTCTGTAACAGTCACGGGGCCACGGCCCCCACCAGTAGGCTCATTGAGGCACTAGGGAAGGCCCTTCCAGCACAGTAAGACAGCCAACGAGCCAATACCAATGAAGCGCAAGGAGTGTAAGAACCTCGCTAGATCAGAACCAGACCCTACAAGAAGGGTCAACCTGTTCCGAGACCTTCTCGGATAGCAGCAGGGACAGGCCACTGACCAGACAGACCGAGAGTCCCAAGGGACAAGGCCTAAGGAAAACCGCCCAGCAAGTTAGGGCCCAAAAGGCACAATGTGATGATCTACTAACAGTATGAAAATGGGCCCCCCTAAAGGGACCCCCCTGAGGAACCACGGGGAATTTCATAAGGAATAGAACCCCCTTTAGTGACCCTGCCAGACTTGGTCCCCATGGCGACCATCTACAGGGATAGCAAGAAGGAAGTGACGTCCATCAACAACTTCCATGAGTAGACCAACCAGAAGTTAACCCCCATAAAAACAGGGGGGAACGTACTGATCTATTTCCAGGGGTGTTGGAACCCCATCCAGGATAAGTAACCCAAGGTGCTGCAGGCCCCAGGGGCATCTGAGAAAAAGAACAGCATCGGGCCGTCAGCAATAGGCCCACCAGCCGCAAGGTGAATGTAGTGTGACTACACAGAGGGCAAGGCCCCTTCCGTACCAAGGCACCCAATTCAGAAGGGAAGGTTGAACCTGGACCCATCTAAATGCCACCCGTAGGGAGATTATGAACCAATTTACACCAAGTAATAGATGTGCCTAAGCACCAATCCAAAGGACTCCAAGGGAGCCCCAAGTCAAGTAGAAAATAGCGCGGACAGCACCGGTGATTGAGCATGAAAGAGCTCCCATACTCGCCTTGGCGAGCCTCCTGGGAACTGGGGGGGGACTCCAGACAAGACCCTAATCTGAAGAATGGTCCTGAATACCGGCTGGAAAAAGGACTAGGTGTCCAGAAGGAACAAGGGGCGGAAGGGGAAAAAGGATCCTCGCAGGCAACAAGAGGCTCACATGACAAGGGCGTCTGCGGCCCAACAGATGGATACCAAGTAGGCGGAGCCCGTGGAATATAGATGCTAGGTCTAGAATGCCGGACCTGGGCAGACTGCGTCATCCCGGGGGAAAAGCAGTGTGGATGCAATTACCAGCCAAGGCCAAACTGTAAGAGGGCCCAGACCCTCCATGCCAAACTCAGCCTGTGTCAAATCACTAAGGGAAACAACAGGGACTAGAATACCCCTGACTACTTCTGAAGGGAACTGCCTAGAACACTCCATTCTTTTAGAAACCGCGTCCAGGGGGGCCATCACCTGTAACCACCTGAACGGTGCATGGCATCCTGCCATAAGAGCCAAGTGCAGCGGCAGTTCCCTCGCCCACAGGGCGAGGGCGTCCATTCATGCTTGTGTGGTTTTGGCAGACTTTGGTTTTGCCCTGCCGGAAGTCCCAGGTCATTGCCTGCCTCCCCTGGAACGACCTTCCACTCCAAAAAGTTGGAAGCACAGGTCTGGTTCTCGCTTAACACTAACATAAGGAGGGGGTGGGGAGTCCCTGCCCCTGGGCTGCCGGGCCAGCCGGCTGCGCGAGGGTGCCTTACCTTTTTTGCTAAAAAGGTCCAACCTGGCCCCGAATAAGCGTCGTCCTCTAAAAGGAAGACCAGTAAGAACCTTTTTAGTATCATTGTCAGTCCCCCACTGTCGCAGCCAAAGCAGGCGAAGAATAGCCACCACAAGAGCCGAGGTTCTAGCACACATTTTAATGGTGTCATCCATAGCTGAGAGGATAAACCTCACAAAAACATCACAATCGGACAGTGCATTGAAGACCTCACAAGGGAGATCCTCTGGCTGTTGGTCAATTATCTTCCTGAACAGGGTCCTGGCGGCCACCGAGGTAACAGCCGCAGCACAGACCGGGCGCAGAGCCGTCCCTAGACTAGAGAAGGCATGGGAGGCCAATCTGTCCATGCGCCGGTCCTCAGCATCCCAAAGGGTACGAGAATGGGAGGCCGCCATGAAGGGAGGGTTAACAACCCCAATAATTGGCGCATCCACCTCTGGAGGAACTGACCATCGTTCAACCAAATCATGGGGAAAGGGGTACTTCCAGTCCCAAACCCCCGGGACCCCTGTAAGTTTACAAGGAGATTCCCATTCCTTAGATATAAGATACTGGAAATGATCCTGATCCAAAAATTCCAGGCGCGGCGTCGCCGTGTGGAAACTCTCCCTCTTGGGCTTGGGAGACTCTCCCGGAGGAGAGATAGACAGCACTTCAAAGATCTTGATGAGTAACTCATCAGTCTCACACAGGCCCCAAGACCCCGGGCCAGAACCGTCACGGTTCCAAGACAACTCATCTGAGGAACTGGAACCTGAGAACAGTTCACCATCCTCAGACTGATCAGGGTCCTGCATAGCAGCAGGTTCTTCGGTTTCAGTGGAGAACCTATAACTAGGAGGCGTCAGGGATCGTTTCTTCCCAGCGCCCAACGCTCAGCCAACCCAGACATAACTTGCTCCGTTGTGGGGAACTTGCTGGTCATCCCCGCTCGAGTGCGACTCACCCGGAGTGAGATTTAAGCACGGGGAGACAGGAGTATTGAAGCGAGGTGCAGCTACTGGTAAACCTGATTGCAGGGCCAGCGCTTGTTCAGCACACGGTCCCCAGACCCGTGCTCTGTCAGCGTCAGCGTGGGGTTGTCTACACATGGTACACAGCCGGTCTTGTTCCCGCGGGACCCCGGACACAAAATTCTGAGATGCCTCCATATGGTGATTAATCTAGGAAATATGCCAGTAGGGATTTATGCTGTAAGCAACCCTGGATGCCCCAATACCCGCTGGGAATGTGGGAGAATCTAAATATAACCCTGTGAGATATATATATATATATGTATCTATGAGATATATGTATATATATATATATATATCAGGCCGGGAGAAGCCACTGGAAGCTTGGCGTCTGAAAGACATAAGGAGAAGAGAGGGTGTCAGAGCCATGCGCAGAAAAGAAGAAAACATAAACGAAAGCCCATGAGGGCACTTACAGCAACCAAGGGAGAAGGAGGATCGTGACCACGCGCGCGCGGGAAGACCGACAAAATGGCGCCAGCGAACCTCGAAGGGCGGGCCAGAGCTGTAAGTGACGCGGAACGCGCCAACTAGACCCTGCCCCCCCCCAGAGAGCGCGAAGCTCTAAGCGCGGAACAAGACAGTAAAGGAACAGAAATAAACGCCATGGCATCGCGAGACAGAGCCGCCTTATGCGCCAAGTCACATACTTTAAAGGCGCTGCGGCCAACGTTAAAATAAAGTTTAAAGTGCGGCTCTGACCCCCGGAAACCGATAAGGCTAAGGCAATGCGTGTGATATGGCAAGATTAGGCCAACGTACACAACCCCCCCCCCTCTTTTTCCCCCCACTAACGGGGGGAACTAATGGAGAAGGTGACCCAGCACTCGGGGTTCACCGCTACATGGGGTGTGGGGCAATGATGCGGGAGGGGCATCCACTATGAGGCTCACCATTAGCCTAAACCGCCTACCCTATGGATGGGGATTGCGGTGCAGCATGGCTCCGTAAGCACACTAGGTGCTGCCTACCTTCACCCGACCAACACATCCCAGGCTGGGAGGCATGTTATTCACAAAGAGGACGGGTGGAAATAGTCCCGCAGGGCTTCGGACTGTAAAGTCCCGCTTGCCTGCGAGAGCGTGATACTTCATGTCTTCGCAGTTTCAGCACTGCAGAGAAATCTGCGGATTTGTGGGAGGTCCCACGGTATATGTAGGGCCGGGAGGAGCTTGTTTTCTTCATGTTCTGCAGTGCACGGCGCTGAAGGCGGAGGTATACCCACATGTAAGGACTATGTCTGGAGCAGGACGTGCTGTATGCTTAGAATAGGTAAATTAAAGCAGGACAAAATCTAAAGCTAAAAGATTCCAGGGATGGCTACTTACCTCCCCCCGGGGCATCCCAAATTAGGATGGCCTGCTGTGTGAAACCCCCCAGATTGGCAGTAACAGCTTCTTCTCGGTCCAGCAGCGCATGCTCTTGTCCCATCATAGCTGTTTGACGTGTTCTTGTCATATGGCTCTATTTGCAACGGGGAGCGAGAGCTGGCGCATCCCAAGCATCTTGGGGCTGTGTCCATGTTCCTGACCCAGCTATTTAGATAGGCTGGGGCGGGAGCACAAGTACTGCTAGGGATGAGGCAGCTTACACTCCTATTGCAGATAGGCATGCCATAGCATTGCACCTAACTAAGCTGGCCTCATCGCCACCATGCCATGCAGATGCAGCGCCAGAGGAGAGCAAGTGAGGGCAGATGCGGTGCCAGAGGAGAGCGAGTGAGAGCGAATGCGGCGCCAGAGGAGAGCAAGTGAGGGCGAATGTGGCGCCAGAGGAGGGCGAGTGAGGGCAGATGCGGCACCAGAGGAGGGCGAGTGAGGTCAGATGCGGCACCAAAGAAGGGTGAGTGAGAGTAAATGCGCCGCCAGAGGAGGGCAAGTAAGGGGAGATGAGGCGCAAAAGGAGGCCGAGTGAGGGCAGATGCGTCGCCAGAGGAGAGTGAGTGCGGGCCGATGCGTCGCCAGAGGAGGGCGAGTGAGGGCAGATGTGCCGCCAGAGGAGGGCGAGTGAGGGCAGATGCGGTGCCAAAGGAGGGCGAGTGAGGACAAATGTGGCGCCAGAGGAGGGCGAGTGAGGGCAGATGCGCTACCAGAGGAGGGCGAGTGAGGGCAGATGCGGCGCCAAAGGAGGGCGAGTGAGGGCAAATGTGGCGCCAGAGGAGGGCGAGTGTGGCCAATGTTCCTAATATATCAATATGCTAACAAGAAAAAGAATCCTGAAATCAAAAACAGCAAGGTCCCGGGAACAGAAAAATACCCAACATGCATAGTTACTTTAAGAGTAGAGTTGCTAAACACCCTGAAGTAAAAATAAAACGAAAAAACGTAACGTCAATAATGGTACTAAGAGGCGCCATTAGGATTAGCAATGGGAGGATTAGCCTTGTGATGATAGCTTGTGAACGTCAGTAAACACCGAAATCCTAATAAAGGGGCCCATGTTTTCATCATCCTTCACAAGTATCCAGTGGCTCCTCCTTCACCATTTCCTCCATCAGGTTTTGGCTTCGCCTCAAGTACCAAGTAAATACACTTTCTACACCCTACTTGTTAACTATGACTTTCAGCCCACAGAAAAAAAGGTAAATTAAAGCAGGACAAAATCTAAACCTTAAAGTGGACCAACACCCACCGGTGATCGGCCCGGGAATCTATAAGATTCCCGGGCCGATCAGCTCCCTTCCCTGCGGGGCATCCGAAATCGGGATGCCCCACTGTGTGAAACCCCCCGGACGCCCACAAACCATACCTTCTCCCCGTTCCAACGGCATGCACGGGCCGCCGCCTCTCGCGCGTCCCTCTAGCAGGGCGCGCACCGGCCGTTTGTGAATGCCCGGCGCAAATGAGCTCCCTGTAAGAGGGACGCGTGAGAGGCGGCCTCCAGTGGCCTCAGCTTGTCCGTCGCTTGTCCGTGAGCGAGTGAGGGCGAATGCGGAGCCAGAGGAGGGCGAGTGAGGGCAGATGCAACGCCAGAGGAGAGCGAGTGAGGGCGAATGCGGCGCCAGAGCAGAGCGAGTGAAAGCGGATGCGGCGCCAGAGGAGAGCGAGTGAGGGCAGATGCGGCGCCAGAGGAGAGCGAATGAGGGCAGATGTGGCGCCAGAGGAGAGCGAGTGAGGTTAAATGCAGCGCCAGAGGAGAGCGAGTGAGGGCGAATGCAGCGCCAGAGGAGAGCGAGTGAGGGCGAATGCAGCGCCAGAGGAGAGCGAGTGAGGGCAAATGCAGCGCCAGAGGAGAGCGAGTGAGGGCAGATGCGGCGCCAGAGGAGAGCGAGTGAGGGCAGATGCGGCGCCAGAGGAGAGCGAGTGAGGGCGAATCCGGCGCCAGAGGAGAGCGAGTGAGGGCAGATGCGGCGCCAGAGGAGAGCGAGTGAGGGCAGATGCGGCGCCAGAGGAGAGCGAGTGAGGGCAGATGCGGCGCCAGAGGAGAGCGAGTGAGGGCAGATGCAGCGCCAGAGGAGAGCGAGTGAGGGCGAATGCAGCACCAGAGGAGAACGAGTGAGGGCGAATGCAGCGCCAGAGGAGAGCGAGTGAGGGCAGATGCGGCGCCAGAGGAGAGCGAGTGAGGGCAGATGCGGCGCCAGAGGAGAGCGAGTGAGGGCGAATCCAGAGCCAGAGGAGAGCGAGTGAGGGCAGATGCGGCGCCAGAGGAGAGCGAGTGAGGGCAGATGCGGCGCCAGAGGAGAGCGAGTGAGGGCAGATGCGGCGCCAGAGGAGAGCGAGTGAGGGCGAATGCAGCGCCAGAGGAGAGCGAGTGAGGGCGAATGCGGCGCCAGAGAAGAGCGAGTGAGGGCGAATGCGGCACCAGTGAAGAGCGAGTGAGAGCGGATGCGGCACCAGAGGAGAGCGAGTGAGGGCGAATCCAGAGCCAGAGGAGAGCGAGTGAGGGCAGATGCGGCGCCAGAGGAGAGCGAGTGAGGGCAGATGCGGCGCCAGAGGAGAGCGAGTGAGGGCAGATGCGGCGCCAGAGGAGAGCGAGTGAGGGCAGATGCGGCGCCAGAGGAGAGCGAGTGAGGGCGAATGCAGCACCAGAGGAGAGCGAGTGAGGGCGAATGCGGCGCCAGAGAAGAGCGAGTGAGGGCGAATGCGGCACCAGTGAAGAGCGAGTGAGAGCGGATGCGGCACCAGAGGAGAGCGAGTGAGGGCAGATGCGGCACCAGAGGAGAGTGAGTGAGGGCAGATGCGGCGCCAGAGCAGAGCGAGTGAGGGCAGATGCGGCGCCAGAGGAGAGCGAGTGAGGACGAATGCTGCGCCAGAGGAGAGCGAGTGAGGGCGAATGCAGCGCCAGAGGAGAGCGAGTGAGGGCGAATGCAGCGCCAGAGGAGGGCGAGTGAGAGCGAATGTGGCACCAGAGAAGGGCGAGTGAGGGCAGATGCGGAGCCAGAGGAGGGAGAGTGAGGGCAGATGCAGCGCCAGAGGAGAGCGAGTGAGGGCAGATGCGGAGCCAGAGGAGGGAGAGTGAGGGCAGATGCAGCGTCAGAGGAGAGCGAGTGAGGGCAGATGCGGCGCCAGGGGAGAGCGAGTGAGGGCGAATGCAGAGCCAGAGGAGAGCGAGTGAGAGCGAATGCAGCGCCAGAGGAGAGCGAGTGAGGGCGAATGCAGAGCCAGAGGAGAGCGAGTGAGGGCGAATGCAGCGCCAGAGGAGAGCGAGTGAGGGCGAATGCAGCGCCAGAGGAGAGTGAGTGAGGGCGAATGTGGCGCCAGAGAAGGGCGAGTGAGGGCAGATGCGGAGCCAGAGGAGAGCGAGTGAGGGCAGATGCTGAGCCAGAGGAGAGCGAGTGAGGGCAGATGCGGAGCCAGAGGAGGGCGAGTGAGGGCAGATGCGGAGCCAGAGGAGAGCGAGTGAGGGCAGATGTGGCGCCAGAGGAGAGCGAGTGAGGGCGAATGCAGCGCCAGAGGAGAACGAGTGAGGGAGAATGCAGCGCCAGAGGAGAGCGAGTGAGGGCAGATGCAGCGTCAGAGGAGAGCGAGTGAGGGCAGATGCGGCGCCAGAGGAGAGCGAGTGAGAGCGAATGCTGCACCAGAGGAGAACGAGTGAGGGCAGATGCGGAGCCAGAGGATGGCGAGTGAGGGCAGATGCGGAGCCAGAGGAGGACGAGTGAGGGCAGATGCGGCGCCAGAGGAGGGCGAGTGAGGGCAGATGCGGCGCCAGAGGAGAGTGAGTGATGGCAAATGTGGCGCCAGAGGAGTTGCAGTTGCAGAGCCACACGACGGTGGATGTGGAGCCAGAAAGACATCCAGGACCAGGACATGCTGGGCGAGGAAGAGGGAAGAGCCTGTTATCTGTTGCACTATGCCAGAAGTGGCTCTGAGGTAGGTACTAGATGATGGATGAATAAAAAAAAGAGAAAGCGTGAAAAAAAGAGAAAACGAGAAAAAGAGAAAAAGAAAAAGGCTCCCTCTAAACCTTACACAACGAATGGTGGAGAGGAGAGAGATGTGCACCAATCGGCGGGGATAACAATGCATGCATGCAATCGCCTTTTCCCTGCTCCTGCTGTTTTCCCCACATATCTTTCCTCCACAAATCGCTTTGGAAGGAGGTGGGGGAATGACAGCAGCAAACATGGCAGGTGAGGACGGGCATTTCTGGGGCAGTGGTGATCACATGCATGGGGTGGGGGGTAACAGGAGGAACCCCCCCCCCCCACCTCCCTCCAAAGCAATTGGCGGGGATGACAGCAGCAGACATGGAAGGTGAGGACAGGCATGTCTGGGGCAGTGGCAATCACGTGCATGGGGGGAAGGGTTCCTCGTGTTTCCTCCCATGCATGTGATGCATGTTTCCCCCACATCTCTTTTCCCTCCACGGATTGCTTTGGAGGGAGGTGGGGGGATGACAGCAGCAGAAGCAGATATGGCAGGTGAGGGCGGGTATGTCTGGGGCGATCGCATGCATGGGGGGGACATGAGGAACCCCCCACCTCCCTCCAAAGCGATCGTGGAAGAGAGACGGGGGAAAAATACAATTCTGTGATTACTCACATTGTAGAATTGGTATTATAAGTATGCAGCACGTTCTGCTCCAGATAATGATTCATAACATCTGGGATTACCTCCACAAGAGGGCGCTTTACTGCAGAGATGGCAAAAAGTCCATATATACCCGGGACCCCCCACTCATTCCCCAGTATAGAAAAGCAGTAAGAGAACCAGGAGAAGCCAATAGAAACTTAACAACGTTAACAAGGATAACAATCACCATAAAGAGGATCCAAGAATAAAGCAATCAGGGTGGGATAAAGCAGGACGTGCTGCATACTTATAATACCAATTCTACAAGGTGAGTAATCACAGAATTGTATTATTCTAAGTATGCAGCACGTCCTGCTCCAGATAATGATTCATAGCATCTGGGACATCCAATAGCAGTGTCCATAAAAAGGGTGGGGATCCCCAAAAGCAACAACGCGCAGTTCAAACCACTGCCGCCTGCAGAACCTTGCGACCAAAAACAGCATACGCTGAGGCCCTAACATCAACCTTGTAAAACTTAGAAAAGGTGTGAACAGAAGACCAAGTAGCAGCCTTACAAACTTGTTCAACAGAAGCCTGGTGTTGGAAGGCCCAGGAAGCCCCAACAGCACGGGTAGAATGAGCAGTAACACGGAAAGGAGGATCCTTTCCCCTAGCAGAAGAGGCCCTAAAAGCCTGACTAATCCATTTGCTAATAGTAGACTTAGCAGGAGCCAAACCCTTCTTGGGACCCGAGGGAACCGCAAACAAGTAATCCATCTTTCTGAAAGGCGCAGTCGCCACCAGATAGAATTTCAAGTTCCTGACCACATCCAGAGAATGCAAGGCCCTCTCCTTGGAGTTACCAGGATTAGGACACAAGGAAGGAAGCACAATGTCCCGATTGAGATGGAAACAGAAACAACCTGAGGCAAGAAATCTGGTTTAAAGCGGAAAACCACCTTGTTCTGGCGTCTCTCAAAGTAGGGGGCCTGAATAGACAGTGCCGGCAACTCAAGAGACACGCCTGACTGAGGTGATAGCCACCAAAAAGGCCACCTTCAGAGTAAGGATAGACAAAGCAGCCTCATGCACAGGTTCAAATGGAGGACCCTGAAGGGCAGACAAAACCAAATTCAAATCCCAGACTGGCAACAGGGGATTACGGGGAGGACGCATATGAGCGACCCCCTGGAAGAATGTCTTGACCAGAGAATTTAGAGCGAAGGATCTCTGGAAAAAAACAGCCAAGGCAGACACGTGCTCCTTCAAAGTCCTGAGCTGAAGACCCAAATCCAAACCATGTTGAAGGAACTCCAGGATCCTAGGAATGGAGAACACACGACAGGGAATAGCCTTAGACTCACACCAGTCAATGAAAGTCCGCCAGATCCTATAGTAAATGGTAGAGGAGGATTTCTTCCTAGCCCTGACAAGAGTATAAACAGAATCAAACAATCCTTTCTCCCTTAGGATGGATGTTTCAGCAGCCAGGCCGTCAAAGCCAGCGTTTGTAAATTGGGATAACAAAGCCGTCCTTGAGTGAGAAGGTCCGGAACCAAGGGAAGAGTGTACTGATCTACTGCCAACTGCACAACGTCTGCGAACCACACCTGTCTTGGCCACCTGGGGGCCACCAGAATGGCTGGCACCCTCTCCTGCACCAACTTGTGCAGAACCTTGTTTAGAAGAGGAAACGGAGGGAAGAGGTACAGGAGACCGAATCCCTGCCAGGGCAGAGACAGAGCATCCACCCCCAAGGCCAGAGGATCCTGGAACAAGGAGACAAATGCTGGGAGCTTGCGATTGTGGCGAGAAGCAAGCAGATCCACGTCCGGCATCCCCCAACAGTGACATAGGGATAGGAAGACCTCACTGCTGAGGGACCATTCCCCCAGGGGAGAGGCCCCCCCTGCTCAGGGAATCCGCCTCCAGTTTCTCCACTCCCGGAATGTAAACTGCTGAGATGCACGGAACATTGTCCTCGGCCCAGGACAGAATCATGGACACCTCCCTGAGGGCACTCTTGCTCCGAGTCCCTCCCTGATGATTGATGGATGATGCGACCGCCGTCTGATTGTCAGAGCGAACCTGGACCAGCAGGCTCCGAAGGTGAGGAGTCAACTGTGCCAGTACCAACCGAAGCGCCCTCAGCTCCAGGATGTTGATGGGAGCGTGGGCCTCCTGAGGGCCCCACAGCCCCTGGAATTGAAGGGCTCTCCAGTAGCCCCCCCAACCTGACAGACTGGCATCCGTAGTGACCGACTCCCAACATGGTGCCAGAAATGATCTGCCCCTAAGAAGATTCCTCAAGTCCAGCCACCACAGGAGGGACCGCCGACCCAGAGGAGAAAGAACAAATGCCTGATCCAGAGACAGGAGACTCTTGTCCCAGACTGAAAGGAGATGGAGCTGAAGGGGTCTCATGTGAAATTGGGCATAAGGGACTGCCTCGAAGCAGGCCACCATCTGGCCCCCCAATTGCATCCCTTGCCAGATGGAAGGACGAGGACTGGACAGCATGAAATTAACCAGAGCTTGAAGAGAATCCACCTTCTGCTGAGGAAGAAAAATCCTGGCCTGAATGGTATCCAGATTCATGCCCAGGAAGGGGGTCATCCGAGACTGGGAGAGGGAGGATTTGGGATAATTGATCACCCATCCGAACGTTTCCAGGGCAGTCACCACTGTCTGAGTATCCAATTCTGCCTGCTGGAGAGAATGAGAAGGTCGTCCAGATAAAGGAGAATGCGAATGCCCCGGGCTCTGAGAAGGGCCATCACACCCGCCAGCACCTTGGGGGCTGAGGTGAGACCGAAGGGAAGTGCCACAAATTGGTAGTGCTGGTCCTCCACAGCGAACCTGAGGAACTGCTGATGCCTTGGCAAGACCGGCACATGAAGGTAAGCATCCTTGATGTCTATGGAGGTCATGAAGTCCCCCGGGTGCAAAGAGCTGATTGCGGAGTGCAGGGTCTCCATGCGAAAGCGTCTGGTCCTGATGAACTTGTTAAGAAGCTTTAGGTCCAGGATGGGCCGGATGGAACCATCCTTTTTGGATACTGAAGAGATTGGAATAATAACCCTGACCTCTCTCCCCCGTAGGGACCGGGCAGATGACCCCCATATCCAATAGGTTCTGTACAGCCAGAAACAGACCCCAAACTGCCAGGGGGTCTAGAGGAATCCGAGACCTGAGGAATCGTTGAAGAGGCCATGAAGTCAACTCTAGCTTGTAGCCGGAGGACACAACCTCCAGAATCCACCTGTCTGAGACCTGTTGTCCCCAGACATGAGCGAAGAGCCGCAGCCATCCCCCCACCCGTAAGGGTGAGGGTGCCCCTTCATGGCTGAGCGGGCTTGGTGGCAGACTTGGGCTTGGAGCCCCAGGAGGATCCAGGATGGGCACGGCCTCTGCCCTTGCCCAAGTCGTCTACCCTGGGCCCTGCAAAGGACACCCTCCTCCCTGACCTGGATCCACAAAGGAGGGAGAAAAGGATTCTGAACCCCTAAAGGGCCGCGGCTGTCTTTAGCGTTGGGGCAACTTAACTCCCTTTACAAAAACAGTCACCAAAAAGGCGCAGCCCCTTAAAGGGTAGCCCTGTGAGAGCCTTTTTAGCAGCATTGTCAGCTGCCCACTGGCGCAGCCAAACCGAGTGGTGAAAAGAAACAACCAGAGCCGAGGTCCTGCTACACATCCTAATGGTGTCATCTAAGGCAGAAAGAACATAAGCGATAAACATCTCACATTGTGATAAGGCTCTGAACTCGACACTAGAAGAATCATCAGGGGAACCTTCCAGAAGGCCCTTACCAAAGCCCTAATAGCCACTGCAGTAATAGCAGACGCACAGACTGGGCGCAGGGCCAATCCTACACAGGCAAAGGCATGGGAAGCCAGCTGATCAATACGCCGGTCCTCACTATCCTTCAGGGTAGTGGAATCAGGGAAATGCACCACAGAAGTACTGGACAACCCCAAAACAGGGGCATCCACTTCTGGGGGAGTTGACCAACATTTAACCACATCCGAGGGAAAAGGATAACTTTTATCCCATCCCTTAGGGATACCAGGAAGCCGGCTAGGCCGCTCCCATTCCTTGAGAACCAGATAATTGAAATGTTCCTGTTCTGGAAATTCCCAACGTGGCTTTGCAATTTCCCCTGTTGTTTGGGCGCCGCAGCAGGAAGGGAAATGGAAAGCACTTCAAAGATTTGAGTCAAAAGTCTATGGGTGTCATCAGCATCCCAATGCTCTGAGCCGGCATCAGAGGCAAGGCAATGCTGATCATCAGAAAATTCTGAATCCGAGAATAATTTCCCTTTCTCAAGAGGGGCATAGTCAGATAAATCAAGGAAATCTTCAGTCTCCGTAGGAAAGGCTGACGCAGCAGGCGCCACATGCCATCTATTAGCTAGGGCCTTATGGGCCGTAGAGCTAGCAATCAATCTCTCAATGCTGGCCAGCCTGGAAGACACATCAGGCTGAGACTCCCCACTAGTGTTAATCTCACTGGGAGTCATAATCAAGCGAGGGGGTGTGGGAGGAAAAATGGTGGGCGCAGACATAGACACAGACAGCCCAGAATGCCGGGCGCAGGGTATACAGACCAGCACATCATCGTTCACAGGGGATGCCCCACACACCTCACACAGCCGGGCTTGTCCCGATGGGACCCCGAGCACAATATCCTGTGAAGCCTCCATATGGTGATTTTAGTGGCACCACTGGCCAATAGGAATTACGCTGTACAGCTACCCGGGATGCCCCAAATGTCCGCTAGGATATTGGGAGGATTTAAATATTTAGGCCTCTAATAAAGTTACATAGAACTAATAAAGGGCACAGGCCCGGGAGAAACCTCTAAACCAGTTTCCCCGCCTGGAAGACATAAAAACATTACACCCCATCAGTTATACAGAAAAAATAAATGGATAATAATGGTAAAATAAGGCCAGCTGGGGAACTCACGGACCGCCGAAGAGCTAGCAATCGTCCAGGCAGCAGAGACAAGATGGCGCCAGAGGGCTCTGAAGGGGCGGGTCGCATGAGGTGAGATGCGGGACGCACCAAGCGCTAAGCCACGCCCCCTCCAGGAAGCGCGGGGACAGGCAGAGTAGATGCCACCCCGCAGCCAATCAGTACACAGTAGGCCCCGGAGTGACGTCACCACAGCGGCGGGAGAATCAAATATGGCAAGGGGAGAGGTGAAGCGCTGATCAGAGTACCAGCGGCGAGAATGTCAAAGACACAGCCACAGCTTTGCACAGTGGTGTGAAGGCAGGCACTTACACAACCAGACGCTCACCCCCCCCTCCCCCCCCGACGAACCGGGATAGCAGGAGAAGGAGGTAGTTGGACCGTCTACCCTTTGGTGGGGATTTGCGGTGGTGCAAGCTCCTAGTAAAGCACCTCTAATAGGTGCTGCCTACCATCACCCGACCATGCAGACAAGGCTGGGAGGCAGAATAAAAGGTGGAACGGGTGGGAATAGTCCCACAGGGCCACGGGCTCTGAAGCCCGGCTCACCGGCGAGAAGAGAAGCCATCATCTTGTCCTTCGCAGCCCACTGCAGAGAAGAAACTGGGGAATTAGTGGGAGTTCCCGGGTATATATGGACCGGGAGGGGCCTCTTTTTGCCATCTCTGAAGTAAAGCACCCTCTTGTGGAGGTAATCCCAGATGTTATGAATCATATGAATCATTATCTGGAGCAGGACGTGCTGCATACTTAGAATACAGCAGTAGCAGGAGCTGGGATATCTGAACATGTAAACATACAATAACAGCAGAATGAAGTCTTAGTATAGGAATGGGTGCCAAAAAGCAGCAACATACAATCAGTTTTTTAGGTCATTGGTGGATTATGGTTTGACAGACTTTCTAGACACAGCTCACCAGACCTGCCCCATGATTTTAGATTTATTAAGCTGCTTCATTCATTTTGCTATAATTTCTGCACCGATTGGTGGGGAACAGGACGATCACATGCGTGGGTGGGTGGGGGCACGTGGAATCCTCCCCTCCCTACCAGCCTACAAAGCTTGCAAGCCGATCGGTGGCCACCCAGGGACGCACCAATCGGCAGGGAGACCAGAGAAACAAGCAGCGATCACAGACAGTGAAACATGGCAAGGCACATGGCAGGTGCAGGGCATTAAAATGAATGAGGCAGCAGCCTCAGCAATGACGGAGCAATGAGAAGCAATGACAGGGGGGGGGCACAGACAAGGGATGGGTAACCATGAGGCACTCCCCCCCACATCCCTAACAAGTACACACTGCGATCGGCTGCCATACAGAGACACGCTGACCGCGCAAGACAACAGCTGGCAGAGTGATTGGGGAAAAAACATACACCAGAGTCAGAGATCGAGGGCAAAACGCTGAAACTATAACCCGCCCCCCCTCAGGACCCAACACACCCTCACTCACCTTGGATCCACGCAGCAAGAGGTCAGAAGCCATGTGACCTGCTCTTTTAAAGGGGCACAGCGCCGGCTGATGACTTTGATTGGCTCCTGCAGCGATCCAGTCTAAAGTCTAAACACCTTTATCTGGGTGTTGTTTTAATCCTTATTTATATAGACCTTTTAGTTATTATAATTACCTTAGCCAGTTTCCTCTTCTCAGTAGTACATTAAAGTGGACCAAAACCCAGCTGGATTGGCCTGGGAATCTCCCTTCCCTCCCTGTGGGGCATCCAAAATTGGGATGTCCCGCTGTGTAAAACTCCCCAGGTCGCTCATAAAGTACCCTTCTTTCCCGGTCCAACGGCGCATGCGCCGGCCATTTGTGAATGGTCGGCACAGGCACGCTCCATGTTAGAGGAAAGCGCTAGATGCGGCCGCCAGCAGACTCTGAGCCGCTAAGCTTAGACGTCGCTTATACGCCTATAGCTCAGCAGCTCCGAGTGCGCTGATTGGAGGAGCGGCCGTAGGACCATGGTGAGGTGAGATGGCTGTGGCGATCGGGGGGGGGGGGTTTCACACAGTGGGACACACCTGATCGGGGTGCCCCAGGGGAGTGGACCAAAACCCAGGATGTTCAAAATCCTGGGTTTTGGTCCACTTTAAGTCTGGTCGGTCAACTATTAGCTATAATCATGTAGATTGGTAGTTTGGGAGTTCCCTGTAAATATGTATTTACCTATATATATAAATCTGTCTTTTTTTTAAAAAAAATTTTTGTCACCAAATTTATTTCAGTTGTATATAGTTCATCAGTTACGTGTCATTATAAGCATGCATACACATATTAATTATTGGAAAAGATGGCACCTGATCCACTCCTCTGTTTCCTAGAGGAGGACGCTGGGGGTGTTCTCCTTGGTCTTGATTGTATAGCTGATTTCACCAGTAGATGGCAGTATTCACTAGATGTCTGGAGTGTTCAGGCATATGTCATGTGCAGCTGACCCGCATTCCAGGGAACACATGTTTGGTGGCGGGGACTAAACTGGGAGCTCGGCCAGCGCTGGGATGTGCAGTGCTGCGCCTGACGGGGGCGATCGTCCCTTCCACTGTCTGCCGGAAAGTGAAGCGGGGCAGCAGACCTTCCTGGTGCGGGGTGGCAGATCTTGTCTGGCAGTGATAGCTGTGCAGCGAGGGGGTAACGAAGCTGCCCAGATGGCCTGAAGCCAATGAGCAATGCGCTGGTCTCCCCGGGCAGTGTCAGCAGCGTCCAGCAGTGGAGGCGGGCATGCAGCTGGCAGGGTCAGAGGAACCCCTCCAATTTGAGGTCAGTTGCCGACGCCTGCGGTAGGGGGCCGGGGACGGGCAGCCCACATCAAACTGCCTGGGGCAGATTATGTGCGTTTTTGGCCGGAGAGGGGGTCCATTGGTCAGGATCATAGGAGTCTGTGTTGCTGCTTGTGTCTCACAGGGGCAGCCAGCTAGAGCGGTGATGTCACATCCTCCTCCTGTGGATGGTAATAAATCTGGCTATGATGATGGTAAGCCAAGAGATAGTGGGCATAGAGTCAGATGGTAATAAAGCCCAGCTATGCTGGTGGTAAGCCAGGAGATGGTGAGTGGAGAGTCAGATGGTAATAAATCTGGTTATGATGATGGCCATCGAGTCAGATGGTGATAAATTCAGCTATGGTGGTGGTAAGCTGGGAGATGGTGGGCGTAGAGTTAGATAGTAATAAATCCGGCTATGATGGTGGTAAGCCAGGAGATGGTGGGTGGAGAATCAGATGATAAAAAAATCCGGCTATGATGGTGGTAAGCAGAGAGTCAGATGGTAATAAAGCCTGGCTATAATGGTGAAAAGCCGGGATTTGGTGGGCGGAGAGTCAGATGGTAATAAAGCCCAGCCATGGTGGTGGTAAGCCAGGAGATGGTGGGTGGAGAGTCAGATGGTAAAAAAATCCTGCTATGATGGTGGTAAGCAGAGAGTCAGATGGTAATAAAGCCCGGCTATGATGGTGGTAAGCCGGGATATGGTGGGATGAGAGTCAGATGGTAATAAAGGCTGGCTATGGTAGTGGTAAGCCAGCAGATGGTGGGCAGAGAGTCAGATGGTAATAAATCCAGCTATGATGATGGTATGCTGGAGATGATGGGCGGAGCATCAGATGGTAATAAATCCAGCTATGATGGTGGTATGCTGGAGATGGTGGGCGGAGCGCCAGATGGTAATAAATCCAGCTATGATGGTGGTATGCTGGAGATGGTGGGCGGAGAGTCAGATGGTAATGAATCCGGCTATGATGGTGGTATGCCGGAGATGGTGGGCAGAGCATTAGATGGTAATAAAGCCCGGCTATGATGACTGTAAGCCAGGAGATGGTGGGCGGAGAATCAGATGGTAAATCCGACTATGATGTTGGTAAGCCGGGAGATGGTGGGCGGAGAATCAGATGGTAAATCCGACTATGATGTTGGTAAGCCGGGAGATGGTGGGCCGAGAGTCAGATGGTAACAAAGCATGGCTATGATGGTGATAAGCCGGTAGATGGTCGGCGGAGAGTCAGATGGTAATAAATCCGGCTATGATGGTGGTATGCCGGAGATGGTGGGCGGAGCATCAGATGGTAATAAAGCCTGGCTATGATGATTGTAAGCCAGGAGATGGTGGGCGGAGAGTCAGATGGTAATAAATCCGGCTATGATGGTGGTATGCCGGAAATGGTGGGCAGAGCATCAGATGGTAATAAAGCCCGGCTATGATGATTGTAAGCCAGGAGATGGTGGGCAGAGAGTCAGATGGTAATAAATCCGGCTATGATGGTTGTAAGCCGGGAGATGGTGGGCAGAGCACCAGATGGTATTAAAACTGGCTATGATGGTGGTAAGCCAGGAGATGTGGGCGGAGAGTAAGATGGTAAATTCGGCTATGATGGTGGTAAGCAGAGAGATGGTGGACAAAGAGTCAGATAATAATAAAGCCTGGCTATGATGATGGCAAGCCAGGGGATGGTGGGCGGAGAGTCAGATGGTATTAAATCCGGCTATGATGGTGGTAAGCCAGAGGATGGTGGGTGGAGCATCAGATGGTAAACAAGCCGGCTTTGATGGTGGTAGGCCGGGAGATGGTGGGCGGAGCAACAGAAGGTAATAATGTCGGCTATGATGGTGGTAAGCCGACAGATGGTCAGCGGAAAGTCAGATAGTAATAAAGCCGGCTATGGTGATGGTAAGCCGGGAGATGGTGGGGTTGGGGGTAACAGTGGTGTATAACAAATAGAGTTAAATAAAACATAATAAAAATAACAATTGATCAAGATCTAATTAAATGCTGCAGATGCAGGTGCAGCAGCATATGCGGATCTTAAGGAAGCAGGTGAAACATTGATACTTGGTGCTTTGCTCTTCAACAGATTCTGGAGCTGCGTGAAGCTGGATCTCTGGCTCAGCCATTTCTTCTATGATGTCATCCTGGTCACTGATATTTCTTTTTTTGTGCTTGGTCTCTTTACCATCCTTGTTGTTTTTTGATGGTTGCAGGCCATGAATAAATCTTGCCAGGATGCTCTTTCTATTACGCGTAGCCAGTCCTGCTGCTTCTGCAGTGAGCTCTTTCCTGGTCTCCTCTTGGATGGTGTCAAGTTTGAGGTCCTGGGGGATGCGGTTCTTTCTGCGCTCTTTATAGAGCTGAGCGGTGGTTGGACGCTTGGATGATCTCAGACTGCTGTAGAGAACATCACACAGGAGCGTGTCATACAGAAGTTCCTGCAGTTGCTCCTCAATATCATCCTCCAGTGAATAAGCTTGGGTGACAGGTAAGCTGCACTGATTATTTTCATCCAATATTTGTCGGAATTTTTGCAGGCTAGGTCTTTCTTTAGGCTTTATCCTTATCCGGGATCTGCCTTTCGCGTTTTCGTCAGGCTGGATCTCTGGCTCGGCCACTTCTATGACAGCATCCTGGTCACTGATATTTCTTTTTTTTGGCTTGGTCTCTTTACCATCATTGCTGTTTTTAGATGGTTGCAGGCCATGAATAATCCTTGCCAGGATGCTCCTTCTTTTAGGCGTAGCCAGTCTTGCTTCTGCAGCGAGCGCCTTCCTGGTCTCCTCTTGGATGGTCTCAAGTCTAAGGTCCCAGGGCTTGCGGTTCTTTCTGCGCTCTTTATATAGCTGAGCGGTGGTTGGGCGCTTGGATGATGTCAGACTGCTGGAGAGAACATCACACAGGAGAGCGTTATACAGAAGTCTCTGCTGTTGCTCCTCAGTATCTTCCTCCAGGGAATCAGCTTGAATGACAGGTAAGCTGCTCTGATTATTTTCCTGCAATATTTTCCTGCATTTTTGTAGGCTAGGTCTTAGTTTAGCCTTTATCCTTATCCGGGATCTGCCCTTTGCGTTTTCACGCAGGGCGGCGGCAAGCTGTTTTCTGGTCTCTTCCCGGATAGCATATATATTGTTAGAAGGGAGGATGGAGCTACTAAGCACACGTTTTTTGGTGTAGATGCTGCTGGAGCTGGTAAAGGTGAGTAATTCAGACCTGAGCTCCTGCAGCTGCTGCTCCTCTTCATCCTCCTCTACTTTGTCCAGGAATCTGGAAGGCGTTGGTATGGCCATAGTGAAAAGTCTCTTCCTCAGTATGAACAGAACAGGCGACAAGGCAATGGTCCTCACTCATGCAAGGACGGCACTGGTCTGGCTGGCTCTGCGGAGCGCAGTTGGATTTATAACGGTCTCATCTGTGACGTCAAATGCTCATTCGCATACTAAGGCGGTTAAACCGCCACCAACCGCCCACCCCCGCAGACCCATGATTTGAAAAAAAAACACCCGCCATAAAAAAATATTAAGCTCGAGATGATAATAGAGAATTAAAATTGTGGAAATAAATAAAAGAAAAAATAATAAGAAATTAAGAGTTGGATTCGAACCCCTTACACGCCCATGAGGGAGCAGTGCTCCAAGCACGGAGTCTCTAACGGCTGTGCTATGCAGTCAGCTTTAGTCATAGGGCGATGTATAGTGTTACAACTGTAATAATAAAGAGACACCACACACCCGCCATCTGCTGGGCGGCCGGTGACCTGCAATCACACACATAACAGCCATGGCCAAGGGGTAATTGTGACATGTTGGTGGGGGCGGGGCCTGGGCCTGGCTGCGTCACATCTGGCAGTGAGAAGGAGGAGGGACAAGATGGCGGCTGGAGCGTCCTGCTCCCTCCTATGAGGAGACCAGAGGCGGCCGAGGCAGCGGGAGGAGAAGAGCGCGGCAGCTCCCCTACTGGTAAGTGACCCGCTTCACATAATCTAGTGCCGCCCACCCGCCATGTTTACTGGCTCCTCGCCACCCTCAGCGTCCCTGGTGCACTACAAGGGCCAGCATATTCCCTAACTGTGACCCGGGTGCACTACAAGACCCAGCATGCCCCATAACTGTGACGTGGGTGCACAACAAGGGCCAACATGCCCCATAACTGTGACCTGGGTGCACTACAAGGGCCAGCATGCCCCATAACTGTGACCCGGATGCACTACAAGGCCCATCATGCCCCATAATCGTGACCTGGGTGCACTACAAGGCCCTTCATGCCCCATAACCAGGACCTGGGTGCACTACAAGGGCCAGCATGCCCCATAACCGTGACCTGGGTGCACTACAAGGCCCATCATGCCCCATAACCGTGACCTGGGTGCACTACAAGGCCCATCATGCCCCATAACCGTGACCTGGGTGCACTACAAGGCCCATTATGCCCCATAACTGTGACCTGGGTGCACTACAAGGCCCATCATGCCCCATAACCGTGACCTGGGTACACTACAAGGCCCATCATGCCCCATAATCGTGACCTGGGTGCACTACAAGGGCCAGCATGCCCCATAATCGTGACCTGGGTGCACTACAAGGGCCAGCATGCCCCATAACTGTGACCCGGATGCACTACAAGAGCCAGCATGCCCCATAACTGTGACCCGGATGCACTACAAGAGCCAGCATGCCCCATAACTGTGACCCGGATGCACTACAAGAGCCAGCATGCCCCATAACTGTGACCCGGATGCACTACAAGAGCCAGCTGCGATACAAGGGCCAGCATGCCCCATAACCGTGACCTGGGTGCACTATAAGGCCCATCATGCCCCATAACTGTGACCTGGGTGCACTACAAGGCCCATCATGCCCCATAACCGTGACCTGGGTGCACTACAAGGCCCATCATGCCCCATAACCGTGACCTGGGTGCACTACAAGGCCCTTCATGCCCCATAACCGTGACCTGGGTGCACTACAAGGGCCAGCATGCCCCATAACCGTGACCCGGATGCACTACAAGAGCCAGCATGCCCCATAACTGTGACCCGGATGCACTACAAGAGCCAGCATGCCCCATAACTGTGACCCGGATGCACTACAAGAGCCAGCATGCCCCATAACTGTGACCCAGATGCACTACAAGAGCCAGCATGCCCCATAACCGTGACCCGGGTGCACTCCAAGGCCGCGGCCAGCCCTGGCATCTATAGCATTCCTCCCAATTCGGGATGCCCCTACGCACGGCCAGCCCTGGCATCTATAGCATTATTCCCAATTCGGGATTCCCCCTGCGCACGGCCGGCCCTGGCATCTATAGCATTCCTCCCAATTCGGGATTCCCCCTGCGCACGGCCGGCCCTGGCATCTATAGCATTCCTCCCAATTCGGGATTCCCCCTGCACACGGCCGGCCCTGGCATCTATAGCATTCCTCCCAATTCGGGATTCCCCCTGCGCACGGCCGGCCCTGGCATCTATAGCATTCCTCCCAATTCGGGATTCCCCCTGCGCATGGCCAGCCCTGGCATCTATAGCATTCCTCCCAATTCGGGATTCCCCCTGCACACAGCCGGCCCTGGCATCTATAGCATTCAACACAATTCGGGATGCCCTTGCGCACTGTAGGCCATGGACATCTATAGCATTCCTCCCAATTCGGGATTCCCCCTGCACACGGCCGGCCCTGGCATCTATAGCATTCCTCCCAATTCGGGATTCCCCCTGCACACGGCCGGCCCTGGCATCTATAGCATTCAACACAATTCGGGATGCCCTTGCGCACTGTAGGCCATGGACATCTATAGCATTCCTCCCAATTCGGGATGCCCCTGCGCATGGCCAGCCCTGGCATCTATAGCATTCCTACCAATTCGGGATGCCCCTGCGAACGGCTGGCCCTGGCATCTATAGCATTCTTATCAATCCAGGATGGCCCTGCACACAGCCGGCCCTGGCATCTATAGCATTCCTATCAATCCAGGATGCCCCGCTGTGTAACCCCCCCCCATCAGCTGCCCAGTATGGACTTACCTTTCTGCAGTCCATGGCACGTGCACAGGCTCTCGTCCAATCGGAGCCATTTTCCGGGAAGATGTAGTTGGGCAAACAGCGGCCACATCCTGGCATCCTCGGGCTGTGCGCACGCTCCCGCCCCAGCCATTGAGATGAGGCTCCGGGGGATGCGCCCGCCGTCCCTCCCCATTGAAGTCTATCGGAGCCGTTTCCCAAATCATGGCAAACTGCTGTGATTGGACGAGAGCTGGCACATGTGCCGCTGGACAGGGAAGAGGTGAGTTTTCCTGTGTTCTGGAGGGTGTCACACAGGGGGGGCAAAGCCATCCGGGATGCCCTCTGGGATAGTCACAATCCTGGGTTTTGTTCTGCTTTAAAGGGACAGTCTTGTCACTGATTGGTGGGGTAGGATCAGGAGCCATGTCTTTCATTCAGTCTTGCTTCACATTTCTGTATAACGTCCAGGGAACGTCTTTCTGCTGACCTCTCTCGTGTCACAGTGTCCGGGTCCATGTTCTACCCCACCCACCTCCCCCGGGAACCATCACAGACACTTACCTTTTTCCCACACCCCGACATCTTCATGGCTGATGCCTGATCCCAGCCATTCAGATACCCCTCGATTCAAAGAGCAAAAGTTAATTGATTTCGGATCGAGAATCGTAAGTTTGGGTGGGTGTTAGTCATTTTTTCCTGTTTTTTTGGCCATTTCCGACTCGCACGAGCCTACGTTCGAATGCGTATATGCTCTTACGA
The DNA here is from genome assembly GCA_027917425.1 of Gastrophryne carolinensis. NCBI lineage: Eukaryota > Metazoa > Chordata > Amphibia > Anura > Microhylidae > Gastrophryne > Gastrophryne carolinensis. The sequence continues at coordinate 28,998,502 of CM051239.1, read as the reverse complement.
TCATCGGAAGTTCGCTCCTAAATTTTAGGATGAAAACGTAAAACTTAGGATCAAATCCTAAATTTTAGGATGAAAACGTAAAACTTAGGATCAAATCCTAAAACTTAGGATGAAAACGTAAAACTTAGGATAATCGGATGTGTTTAGGTGTGATTCAGAGAACAGTTTTCAAACCTCTAAATACGTTTTAAAAGAAAGCCACTGCCGACACCTTTTAGCAGTCGGATTGCTGTTCTTGATCAGGTTTTTTGGCTATGTGGAGGAGTCTGCGCGTCTTGAGCTCCAATGAACTGCATGTATCAGCATGGCCGAGGCCATAAATTGTATGGCAATGCATACCTGATTCATGTATGCCTTATAAAAGCATTTTAATGTGGACCTTAATTAGTCCTTTGCATGTAAACCTTTATTTTGCAATATATTTGCGTTAATTATAGAAACTTATGTCCTTTCTTATTTATTTTTAAATTGATGTACTAGAATAATATTTTTAGATTGCATTTATTGGTGTAGTTGTTTACCTTTGCTTTGTTTAATTATTTAAGCACATCTTTGGTCAGATGCATCACACTTACTGAGGAGAGGAGAGCGGGATAAAGTGCAGGATGTGGGTTACTGCTGTATTTTGCACAGACACAGCAGAGCTGGGGGCACGGAAAGGTCAGAAATCAAAGAATGCAGAGCAACACAGTCACAAGGCCCTTTCTGTTTGCAGGCTGCCCGATAATACCTGACCCGCCATCTTGGCTGTTTCTAGGCTCATAACATGCCGAAGTTGCTGGGGTTTTTTTAATTTTTGAGAGCAATCTGTATGTGGAGGGTGTGGGTAACCACACCCAAAATTTTAAGTTGTACCATTTGAAGCCAAAATATTAAAATTAAACCCACAAGTAAAAAATGCAAGTTAACAAAAAATTAAACAAAGTAAGATTTACTTATGCAAATGCATTCATTAATGGTTGGTTACTACAAAATGAATGAAATAAAGAAAAATAAAAGACCAAATATTTAGAATGCACTTTAATGAGGTAAGTTTGTAGTGCGCAGCCGCAAGATCAGAAGGATTTATATCCAGACAAAAAAGGAAAAAGGGCAAAACCAATGTTGCAACCTGAGAAATTAAACGGAAAATTCAGGATGGAAACTGACATAGGTCTGATTCGCGAACTGCCATACGAACGGACCTAAATTTTAGGATAGAAACGTATTTGCTTATAGAATCACTCGCAAGTTCATACGAGCGCACGAGCGTTCGGGAAAAATAGGATGATCGGCACCAAAATCAAAGCTGTTACATGTTTCTTTGAATCGACCCAATAGACCGAAGATTGTTATGAAGCCGGGGCTCTAGATAAGCCTCAAATTAATCCCATAAAAAGCCGCACCCATAAATGTATATAAATATAAAAACACAAGTTTATTGTAATCGAATCTGCAGCTAAAACATACAACATACACGGACAAAGTTAAAAAAAACCTATATACACAAAAAAGATAGAGGAATCCTAGACATGGCTCTACTATATATATACAGGTCCATAGAAAAAGATCTTATAGGAATGGATATGCTTGATTAAATGGCAAATAAGGTGCTGGAAAGTCAGTGCAAACAATCTACAAGTCCATAGATGCGATTTTATTTTGCACTTGTATTATATCGCATCTATGGACCTGTATATATATTAGAGCATTTTTGTGTATATATGTTTTTAACTTTGTCCGTGTATGTTGTATGTTTTGGCTGCAGATTTGATTACAATAAACGTGTGTTTTTATATACATTTATGGGTGCTGCTTTTTATGGGGTTAATTTGGGGCTTATCTAGAGCCCCGGCTTCATAACAATCTTCTTCTGATCCACTTACCCCAATAGCCGGCACCTACTATTATTATTACCCCTTGGGTGTGCATATCCACACATTTTTTTAATTACCATTCAGATAGACCAGACCGTACACCGCTGCGGGAAATCACGAGGGGGCGGACACAGAATTGGATCATAACGTTGGATAGGAATGGCATAGGGCCCAGGTGCACTACAGGGCCAAGCATGCCTCATAGCCGCGACCCGGGTGCACTACAAGTCTGTGTGAAACAGCACCGTGCATTAATAGCCACACAACTCTGCGAGGAATCACGGGGGCAGAGATACAGAATCGGATCATAACTTTTGGTAGGAATGGTGTAGGACCCAGGTGCACTACAGGGCCCAGCATTCCTCACAGCTGAGACCCGAGTGCACTACAAGTCTTTGTGAAACAGCGCCGTGAATTAATAGCCATACAACGCTGCGAGGAATCACGGGGGCGCGGACACAGAATTGGATCATAACTTTTGATAGGAATGGCATAGGGCCCGGGTGCCAAGCGATTTGGTCCCATGCGGTGCATCTGGTGGGTCCAAATACGGTGGCCTGGCCTGGGTCAGATCTCCATATGTCGGGCTCTGAGCCGGTTACGGCCAGAGGAAACCTATGTGAGGATACATTTGGGCAGTCTCCACATTGTGCCCGTATATTGGGCTTGTGGCTGGGGCAAGCAGTGGCCCAGTAGTTCCCAGTACCGTGCTGGTGCCTGAGGGTCCCCCACCATCGCAGCTTCCTAACCAAGTGTCCTGGCTGCTTCCATTGGGTCCAGTGAAGGTGCGAGGCGAACCAGGGTAATGGGGCCCTGTGTGATGGAGGCAAGGGGCCCTGTGTGATGGAAGCGTGGGGCTCTGTGTGATGGAGGCGTGGGGCCCTGTGTGATGGAAGCGTGGGGCTCTGTGTGATGGAGGCGTGGGTCCCTGTGTGATGGAGGCGTGGGGCCCTGTGTGATGGAGGCGAGGGGCCCTGTGTGATGGAGGCGTGGGGCCCTGTGTGATGGAGGCGTGGGGCCCTGTGTGATGGAGGCGTGGGGCCCTGTGTGATGGAAGCGTGGGGCTCTGTGTGATGGAGGCGTGGGGCCCTGTGTGATGGAGGCGTGGGGCTCTGTGTGATGGAGGCGTGGGGCCCTGTGTGATGGAGGCGTGGGGCCCTGTGTGATGGAAGCGTGGGGCTCTGTGTGATGGAGGCGTGGGGCCCTGTGTGATGGAAGCGTGGGGCCCTGTGTGATGGAAGCGTGGGGCTCTGTGTGATGGAGGCGTGGGTCCCTGTGTGATGGAGGCGTGGGGCCCTGTGTGATGGAGGCGAGGGGCCCTGTGTGATGGAGGCGTGGGGCCCTGTGTGATGGAGGCGTGGGGCCCTGTGTGATGGAGGCGTGGGGCCCTGTGTGATGGAAGCGTGGGGCTCTGTGTGATGGAGGCGTGGGGCCCTGTGTGATGGAGGCGTGGGGCTCTGTGTGATGGAGGCGTGGGGCCCTGTGTGATGGAGGCGTGGGGCCCTGTGTGATGGAAGCGTGGGGCTCTGTGTGATGGAGGCGTGGGGCCCTGTGTGATGGAAGCGTGGGGCCCTGTGTGATGGAGGCGTGGGGCCCTGTGTGATGGAGGCGTGGGGCCCTGTGTGATGGAGGCGTGGGGCCCTGTGTGATGGAGGCGTGGGGCCCTGTGTGATGGAGGCGTGGGGCCCTGTGTGATGGAGGCGTGGGGCCCTGTGTGATGGAAGCGTGGGGCTCTGTGTGATGGAGGCGTGGGGCTCTGTGTGATGGAGGCGTGGGGCCCTGTGTGATGGAGGCGTGGGGCCCTGTGTGATGGAAGCGTGGGGCCCTGTGTGATGGAAGCGTGGGGCCCTGTGTGATGGAAGCGTGGGGCTCTGTGTGATGGAGGCAAGGGGCCCTGTGTGATGGAAGCGTGGGGCTCTGTGTGATGGAGGCGTGGGTCCCTGTGTGATGGAAGCGTGGGGCTCTGTGTGATGGAGGCGTGGGGCTCTGTGTGATGGAGGCGTGGGGCCCTGTGTGATGGAAGCGTGGGGCTCTGTGTGATGGAGGCGTGGGGCCCTGTGTGATGGAGGCGTGGGGCCCTGTGTGATGGAAGCGTGGGGCTCTGTGTGATGGAGGCGTGGGGCCCTGTGTGATGGAAGCGTGGGGCTCTGTGTGATGGAGGCGTGGGGCTCTGTGTGATGGAGGCGTGGGGCCCTGTGTGATGGAGGCGTGGGGCCCTGTGTGATGGAGGCGTGGGGCCCTGTGTGATGGAAGCGTGGGGCTCTGTGTGATGGAGGCGTGGGGCTCTGTGTGATGGAGGCGTGGGGCCCTGTGTGATGGAGGCGTGGGGCCCTGTGTGATGGAGGCGTGGGGCCCTGTGTGATGGAGGCGTGGGGCCCTGTGTGATGGAGGCGTGGGGCCCTGTGTGATGGAAGCGTGGGGCTCTGTGTGATGGAGGCGTGGGGCCCTGTGTGATGGAAGCGTGGGGCTCTGTGTGATGGAGGCGTGGGGCTCTGTGTGATGGAGGCGTGGGGCCCTGTGTGATGGAGGCGTGGGGCCCTGTGTGATGGAGGCGTGGGGCCCTGTGTGATGGAAGCGTGGGGCTCTGTGTGATGGAGGCGTGGGGCCCTGTGTGATGGAAGCGTGGGGCTCTGTGTGATGGAGGCGTGGGGCCCTGTGTGATGGAGGCGTGGGGCCCTGTGTGATGGAGGCGTGGGGCCCTGTGTGATGGAGGCGTGGGGCCCTGTGTGATGGAGGCGTGGGGCCCTGTGTGATGGAGGCGTGGGGCCCTGTGTGATGGAGGCGTGGGGCCCTGTGTGATGGAGGCGTGGGGCCCTGTGTGATGGAGGCGTGGGGCCCTGTGTGATGGAGGCGTGGGGCCCTGTGTGATGGAGGCGTGGGGCCCTGTGTGATGGAGGCGTGGGGCCCTGTGTGATGGAGGCGTGGGGCCCTGTGTGATGGAGGCGTGGGGCCCTGTGTGATGGAGGCGTGGGGCCCTGTGTGATGGAGGCGTGGGGCCCTGTGTGATGGAAGCGTGGGGCTCTGTGTGATGTAGGCGTGGGGCCCTGTGTGATGGAAGCGTGGGGCTCTGTGTGATGGAGGCGTGGGGCCCTGTGTGATGTAGGCGTGGGGCCCTGTGTGATGGAAGCGTGGGGCTCTGTGTGATGGAGGCGTGGGGCCCTGTGTGATGGAAGCGTGGGGCTCTGTGTGATGGAGGCGTGGGGCCCTGTGTGATGGAGGCGTGGGGCCCTGTGTGATGGAGGCGTGGGGCCCTGTGTGATGGAGGCGTGGGGCTCTGTGTGATGGAAGCGTGGGGCTCTGTGTGATGGAGGCGTGGGGCCCTGTGTGATGGAGGCGTGGGGCCCTGTGTGATGGAAGCGTGGGGCTCTGTGTGATGGAGGCGTGGGGCCCTGTGTGATGGAAGCGTGGGGCTCTGTGTGATGGAGGCGTGGGGCCCTGTGTGATGGAGGCGTGGGGCCCTGTGTGATGGAAGCGTGGGGCTCTGTGTGATGGAGGCGTGGGGCCCTGTGTGATGGAGGCGAGGGGCCCTGTGTGATGGAGGCGTGGGGCCCTGTGTGATGGAGGCGTGGGGCCCTGTGTGATGGAGGCGTGGGGCCCTGTGTGATGGAGGCATGGGGCCCTGTGTGATGGAGGCGAGGGGCCCTGTGTGAGGGCGTAATGGAGGCGAGGGGCCTTGTGTGAGGGCGTAATGGAGGCGAGGGGCCCTGTGTGAGGGCGTAATGGAGGCGAGGGGCCCTGTGTGAGGGCGTAATGGAGGCGTGGGTCCCTGTGTGATGGAGGCGTGGGGCCCTGTGTGATGGAGGCGTGGGGCCCTGTGTGATGGAGGCGAGGGGCCCTGTGTGATGTAGGCGAGGGGCCCTGTGTGATGTAGGCATGGGGCCCTGTGTGATGGAGGTGAGGGGCCCTGTGTGAGGGCGTAATGGAGGCGAGGGGCCCTGTGTGAGGGCGTAATGGAGGCGAGGGGCCCTGTGTGAGGGCGTAATGGAGGCGAGGGGCCCTGTGTGAGGGCGTAATGGAGGCGAGGGGCCCTGTGTGAGGGCGTAATGGAGGCGAGGGGCCCTGTGTGAGGGCGTAATGGAGGCGTGGGGCCCTGTGTGAAAGTGTAATGGAGGCGAGGGGCCCTGTCTGAGGGCGTAATGGAGGCGAGGGGCCCTGTGTGAGGGCGTAATGGAGGCGAGGGGCCCTGTGTGAGGGTGTAATGGAGGCGAGGGGCCCTGTGTGAGGGCGTAATGGAGGCGAGGGGCCCTGTGTGAGGGTGTAATGGAGGCGTGGGGCCCTGTGTGAGGGTGTAATGGAGGCGTGGGGCCCTGTGTGAGGGTGTAATGGAGGCGAGGGGCCCTGTGTGAGGGTGTAATGGAGGCGTGGGGCCCTGTGTGAGGGTGTAATGGAGGCGTGGGGCCCTGTGTGAGGGTGTAATGGAGGCGTGGGGCCCTGTGTGAGGGCGTAATGGAGGCGTGGGGCCCTGTGTGAGGGTGTAATGGAGGCGAGGGGCCCTGTGTGAGGGCGTAATGGAGGCGAGGGGCCCTGTGTGAGGGTGTAATGAAGGCGTGGGGCCCTGTCTGAGGGTGTAATAGAGGCCTGGGGCCCTATATAAGATTCCTGGGCCGGTACGATCCCTCCCCGCTGTTTGAAACCCCCAGGACGCTGGTAAACCTTACCTGATTCCCGGTCCAACCGCGCATGCGCGGGCCATGGCCGCATCTCGCGCTTCTCTCTAGCAGGGCGCCGGCCATTCACAAACTGTTAGAGGGACGTGCGAGATTCGTCCACCAGCGTGCTCGGAGCCGCTGGGGTAAGACGTCTCATTGACGCGCATACCACAGCGGCTCCGAGCACGCTGATTGGATGAGCGGCCGCGCATGCGCCGTGGGAGCGGGATGAGGTGAGTTTTATCAGGAATTCTGGGGGGGTTTCATCCGATCGGGGTGCCCCGGGGAAGTGGACCAAAACCCAGTCAAAATCCTGGGTGTTGGTCCGCTTTAAGGCAATTATTAGGCCTTGGTATCCACTTTCCACATATATAATAAAAAGAGCAAAATATAAAATATGTAATATTTTTTTATTTTATTTATTAATTTATCATATTTTCTACACATGTACTTATTCAATTTTACTGTATTTATATTTGTAAATATCTTTAGACTATTATATGTATTTGTGCACCTATTTTTCTGCACCTTGTCATCCAACCTGCATACAATTATGAGATTTCTTTATAATTGATTTGCACTATTATTAGAGCCATCTACAGGGTTCCTCCATAGCTTTTGTCTGTATATGTTTTTTAATCTTGTCTTTCTATGTTGTGTCTTAGCTGCTTTTTTTTGATATCAATAAATTTGTTTTTACATTTTTCAATAGATCCAAAAGTGGGGGAAGGAAGCCCTAGAGGCCGATTTATTAATAGCGCCAGGTAGCGACAGATGAGCGACAGTAGCGTGATTTTCACAGCGCCCGCTAGTATTCGCTGTGCTTGGCCGTTGTTTGGCTGTTGACAGCGACTCAGTCGGTGTGCAGTAATGTTGAATACGGGGTTAGGAGTCGCTGTTTGACTGGTTCCGCGCTGTATGGGAGCGCATGACAGCGAATGGCCATAGCGAACGGCTCCCAGCATATTCATTAACAAATCACGCTCAAAAAATTCTCACGCTGTGAAATGCATGTTTAAACCCCAGAGCGCTGGCGGCGATGGGTTAAAAGTAGTTTTTTAACCCCCAACCATATTTTTGTTAAAAAAAAATAAACATGTTTTTATAAACATTTTGTAATATGAATACATTAATATCAGACCTGTAATATCAATTCTGCACAAATTTTTATTTTTTTATTTTTATTACCTTAAAAAAAATATCTAACATTGCAGAAGTGGTCACAGAATTTTTGACATTTATAAAAAAAAAAAAAAAAAAAAAACATTAATATCAATTAATTATGAATATTTAAAGATTTCTCCATTGAAATGCATTGGAGAGCGCCAGGTAGCGAGAGGTCATACCTGGCGATGTGATGGGATTAGCAGCGGCGCTGTTCGCTGAAGTCTGCAACATGATGAATCCCGCGCTAGCTGAAGCTCTCGCCGCCGCTAGCCTCATTTAGTGTGATAAATGCGTGATTGTGTTCGCAGCCTGGCGTTCTGGAGTCGGTAGCCGCCGATAGCTGGCACTACCTGGCACTAGTGAGACACTACCTGGCGCTATCCCTTGATAAATAAGGGCCATAGTGTTCTTCCTTATGTACAACATGACGTTATTCTCCCAACGTCATGGTGTTAGGACTGATCATCCTAAAGGAACATCTACACCAGCCCATGTACCTGATCACCTGTAACTTGACTCTGTCCCACCTCCTCCTGGACACCCTGACCTTGCCGAAGATTATTGGCAAGTATTGGTTCGCATACGGATACTTGCCCTTCGCCACATGTTTTTTCCAAATGTTTTTCTCTTCACAATCTCGGTACCTTTGATTCCTTCATCATCTTACTAATGGCCGCCGATCGTTTTGTCGCCATCTGCAAGCCTCTTCATTACTGCTCCATCATCAACAACAAAGTTGTTTCCATTTCCTGCATAATGTTTTGGTGGGTGGCATCATCGTCGGTCTAGCCATTGCCATTATGGGAGCACAGTTGCCCTACTGCAGACCCAACAAGGTCAACAATTGCATTTGTCCGCTCACATCGGTTTCCATCTTGTCCTACACTGACTCGCTGATGATGAGGCGGACGGTTTTTATTATATCGTTGGTCGTGCATCTGGTGCCATTTGTCTTTTATCATCTTTTCCTACGCGATCAGGAAGATCCATCTTCAGACAATTTGCATAAATTGTATTACACCTGCACCACCCACTGGTTCGCCATCTATTTCATTCCCAGGTTGACTGTCTACACGTACAGCCCCATTATCTTCTGCTTGAGGACCGAGGAAATTACAAATACTTTGCAACACGTTTTTAGAAAAATGATTAGTTCTGCTTGAGGACTGTTGGAATTGAAGATACTTTGAGACATGTTTTATTATTTGTTCTGCTTGAGGACAGTTGAAAGTTCACTTACCCTTAAAGTGGACCAACACCCAGGATTTTGACTATCCTGGGTTTTGGTCCACTTCGGTGGGGCCCCCCGATCGGGGGTGCCCCGCTGTGTGAAACCCCCCAGAAAGCCCCGAAAACTCACCTGACCCCGCTCCCATGTGACCACTCCAGCGAATCGCCGCCGTCGGACCTCGCGTCCTCGCGCACAAGCCAGCGTGCCCGCCGCCGCCTCCCGCGCGTCACTCTTACAGGGAGCGTGCCCGCGCCGGCCGTTTGCAGGGAGCGTGGAGCGTGGGAGGCGGCGGCGGTCTGCGCTGGAACGGGGAGAAGATAAGGCTTATGGGCTTCCTGGGGGGTTTCACCCTGCGGGACATCCCGATTTCGGATGCCCTGCGGGGAGGGATCTGATCGGCCTGGGAATCTTATAGATTCCCGGGTTGATCCCCCCCTGGGTGTTGGTCCACTTTAAGCTAACCAAGACAGAACTTTTTGACTTACATTAATTTCAGCATATCCCTCACCCCACAGGCAGGAGGTATCTTTTGGATGGTTGCGTCATCCTGTCCTCTCTCATTTTCCAGCAATCTCCCAGTCCCAGGTTGCTGGGGGTTTGAGTGGCAGGACCAGCGATTGTTGGATTGCATCGTGACCCAGCAGCCACGGTTTGAACATGCCATCTCGAGATGAGCGAACTTCCTAAAAATTCAATTTGGGCGATTAGCCAAATTTCTCCAAGAAATTCAGGTTTGTCTGAATTGAGCCTTTGAGAATCACTTATCTCTAGAGTTTAAAAAACTCACCTGTTCCAGGCAGAGGGAGGAGGTGTGGGCTTCCTCCACTGGGCCTCTCAGGCTGCAGATGGGGGTGCAGGCTTCCCCTGCCCAGCTTTTTGGGCGGCTGACTTTCTTCCTCCAGCTCCAGCTGCCAGGTGGTAGCTTCTCCTGTTCTGCTTCTGGGACAGTGGGGACTTTCCCTGCCCGGCTTGTGGCGGTGCGTTTGGCTGCCCCCAGAGGAAAAAAAGAAAACTCACCACCATCTACGTTCCAGCGCCACACTTGGATCCAGTGTGCGCTGCGGAAGCTGAGTTGCACAGCTGACAGTGCGGCCGGCCTCTCCCACTCCCGCTGTGTTGTGTGTATTGCACAGTTACTTAACTACATGTCGGCTTCCCCGTTATTGTGGCTGGCTGCGGGCGCAGGTTGGCTTGTAAAGTTGACAGTGCATCTGGCTTCCCACTCCTTCCCTGCTGGGTAATACACAGGGGGGGGGGGGACAGCTGCACTGTCAGCTGTGCAAGCCAACTTGTGCCCTCACAAACAATCCAAAAACCAACCAGCTCACCCAATCCACTTGTGACGCTCAGAAAAAGAAGATAACCTAAGTCCAGTGAAGTATCCAGCGTCTCCTTTTTCTTAAAAATGTAACTTTTAGTAATTCATATAGAAAATAGTCCAAAGCCAACAGTATGAATCCAAAGTAAGTGCAAGATCCAAGATAGGGACCCAGAATCATAAGATGTCCCACATGCGTTTCAGGCACTTATTGGCCCTTAATCATACACCATCATCAGGATTAAGGGCCCGAAACGCATCACCGGGTCCCCGCAGTGGGACATCTTATGGTTCTGGGTCCTTATCTTGGATTTTGCACTTACTTTGGATTCATATTGTTGGCTTTGGACTATTTTTATTTTTAATCTGAATTATTAAAAGTTACTTTTTAAAAAAAGGAGAAGCCAGCCGCTGGACCAGAACGACGGGGAAGCCGGCATGTAGGTAAGTGACTGTGCAATACACACAGCACAGCGGAAGTGGGAGAGGCCGGCCGCACTGTCATCTATGCAAGTTAGCTTCCGCCGCACACACTGTATCCAAGCGTGGCGCTGGAACGAGGATGATGGGGAGTTTTTTAATTTATTTTCTCTGAGGTGCAGCCCAACCGAGGTGCCAGCACACCCAGCACCCGAGGTGCCAGCACACCAACCTGTAATGCCCTGTGAGTCTCCCACCTTCTGTGAGCTTGTAACCCCTAATCTCCACCGCCGCTTCCGCCTTTAGTCAAGCCCCCGTTCACCAGGATGCGCGATTTGCCTCATCGGCACAGTTGCCCCTCGTCGGCACAAAGGATGCCAGCTTCACAGTCATTCTCTAGAATAGCACAGATAGCGTCACACCCTGTGCAGTACTGGCTTTAAAGGGTGAAGAGGTCAGGGCTGATCTTTATTTAAAGGATGACTGGCCAATAGGAGTAAAGGAAATAGCGTGATAGAGCGATAGGTGCAAATATAACTTAATATGTGTTTGGACAGCCCTGCTCCAGGCAGCCAGGTTGTGGGTCCCCGGGACAGGTGAGTTCCTCACACCACCGCCCAAGGTGCCAGCACACCCACCACCCGAGGTGCCAGAGAATTCTTAAATCTTATGGCTCTAAGTCATCTTTCTTTATGTATGAAATGCCCGGTCACGAGCCTGTGATCTGATGAAACAGGAGCCTGTGAACAGAATGGCAAGTACGTCAGGATAAACGCATATAGTGATTTATTCTACTCCCATGAAGGGGACAATTGGGGGGAGATGGGCTAATTTAGTTTTGCTTCACTTGTGGGTTTTGGACCGCTGTAAAGGGTCATTAAAGAAAAACTGTTAGTATAGGTGTAATAAGAACACCCAGATGAATTGACCCTCAGACAGGGCCGGGCTTGTGAAGGGATTCTTCCTGGGCTGGGGGAAGAGCAGGCAAGGTATTCAGCTCCTGGGGGAAACGTCAGTAGTGCTCCTGATGACTTTAGGTCCACTTGAAAGTATGCACACATCTGCAGTCCAATGTTCAAACAAAACTTTTCAGTGTGGGAACATTTGTTAAATTAGGCCACACCCCCTCATTGAGGGATTGATAGAGATATGGTGTTGAGATATAACAGTTACAACAATAGAAACATTTCAAATGAATCAATTATTGTTGCAGATTTGCATGTTATACCTCAAAGAGGGACAGTCCCTCCAAATCAGCGACACTTGGGAGATATGCAATTCCTTTATTCAGCAGGAGAGAAGATTTGTTCCGGACCCCTGGTACTCAGGGTCCTATACCCATGGCCACTTGGTACACTCCGGCAAATTCACAGCACAGTTTTCAGCCCTCGACAGCCACGGGGTACACGCCAGTCTCGGCCCCTCTTCGCCATTCCTCACTGCCTGGACATCCAAGGTGGATAATCTGGGATGCTTTTCTTTATCACCCCATGATGACATCTGCCCGATGCTGCTCTTACTTTGCCCCTATCTTACAGGCCTACCCAGCCTTTTCTCTAGGCTTGGGAACCAATCAGTAGCCAATGTCGCATACCTCCCAACTGACCCTCATTTGGCGGGACGATCCCTCGTCCCCTTGTTGTTCTCGTGTAACATGCAGATCTGCATCAATAAATGGTTAATTTGCCCTTTCAAAGTATTTATGTGTAAATTTTCCTCCCTGAAATATTAGGAGGTATGTTGTCAGGATTTCCCTATCTGTTGGGGGGGGGGTGGGCGAGTTGGGAGCCTTTACCAGTGCCCTGGGTGGGGTATCAGTTGTCCCTGCCAGGTTCTGGGGGTTGGCACCCGTGCCTTCTTCCTCCTTTCAGACAAAATGTGAGCTTAAGGGTGTCTTGTAAATGTATTTGTTACAAGCATAACATCTATACAGTGTACAATAGACAATTATATACAGATTCAAAATCCTGGTTAGTATTCCCCTGTATCTGGGTTCAATATACTAACAAACTAGTTATATACAGTTGTACATTCCTGGTTAGTATTCCCCTATATAGGGGTCACATACTTTTCTGTGCCTTATTAGGGCACAGTGGTTGGATTATTTTCCTGGTGTCCTGTTCAGGTCGCTCCATTCTTGACAAGTGGGTTATCTGCCACAAGGTGGCGCAGTTGACTGCAAGATGAAACTTGTGGCTCCTCCCTGCCCATATAAAGGCATCTGTCTCCCTAAGAATCCCCAGAGTTCTCTTGCAGTCGGACTGCGAAGATGGAATGCTATCTCTCTATGGATATCTCAGGCGAGCGGGGCATCCCAAGCCTGTCGGCCACTGCAGCCCTATTCCCACCTGTTTCCGGGACCCATCCTACCTCCCAGCCCTGGCTGCGGATCAGGTGACGGTAGGAGAATGCTGAGGGTCAGGCGTTCACAGAGCTAGGCTCTGGGCCGCAGACCCTCTCCCAAAGGGTAGCTGGCCATAGGCTAATGGTGAGCCTATTGGGGGGGGAACCACCTAGGGACCCCTTATGCCCTTCTGTAGCCCACATGCTTTATTATGGTATGTGCTTATTCATTATGTGTCTTGTGCTTTTTACTTGGTGCTTCACTGTTGCTCTTATACTCACCCTTCGGCACTCTCTTCTCCGACGCTCGCTGCGGGCGTGTACTGCGTGGCGGGGTGTCATCGCGGCGCGGCCCGCCCCTCGAGGTGCTGCCTGGGGTCTGTTCTCGGTGCCACCATTCTCCCTCCTGCCTGCGTGGTGGCACTCGGATCCTCGCCTTCTTCCTTCCGGGGCTCCATCTGTGCTGCGCTGGTCTGCCTGTGTGCTTTCTGTGTCGGCAAACCGATCTTCTTGGTCAGTGAGTCCGGTCTTATATATTTTTATATTCTTGGTACATGCACTGTGTGATGCTCATGTGTGTTCCCCTTGTGTCTTTCAGGCGGGCCCCATTTTCCTCTCTGTACTGTGGTTCCTCCCGGTCCCATCCACATCCCCCCCCCCCCCTCGAGTCTCCCCTGGGGATCTTTTAGGGGCTATTATTGGGTATTGTCTGGGTTTGGGCCGTTAGTGCCTTGTAACCCATTTCTTGGCTACTAATCACCATAATGGAGGCTTCTGGGGATGGCGTGCTTGGGGGCCCCTCGAGGCGGGCAAGGCTTTGTCTCTTGTGTGGTACATGCCCTCTGAGCGGTCGCAGCGCTATTTGTGTACCCTGCGCCCAAAGTGTCATTTCAGAACGGGATGGGGCGAGCGCTACTCTCCCCAGTCCTATTTTACCTAGGCCTCGCCGACACCCCCGCGTCTGCATTTAGCTCCCAGTGAGGGGGAAGCCAGCAGGGGATCTCAAACAGACTTGGCGCTCCGAGTGGCCAGTATAGAGCGACAATTATCCTGTCCGGCCGCTGGCAAAGCCATGGGTAAGAATCTGCATTTTGAGCCTGCTTGTTCACTTTTTCCTGATGATGACGATGATTATGAGGCCTTTGGTGGCCGAGACTCCATGGAGGAGGGTGAGTTATTTTATGATTCTGACTCCTCAGGGGACCGCTCGGGTGGCTTTGACAGTGAGCCCGGGTCCCCCTCAGACGAGGACATTTGGGTCCCCGATGACACGGAGAAGTTGTTGTCTGAGGTATTTGAAACCTTGCACATTGTACCCCCGAAGGTGGCCAAAAAGAAGGAGGTGGACCTTTTTCAGCCTGAGAGGCAGCGTCTTGTTTTTCCTGAGCAAGGCCTCTTCTCTAAAATGGTTTTCAAGGAATGGGAGAGGCCCCCGGTCAAAGCCCCTCAGGCATGAGGAGACACCCTCACCCATCCGGGTGGGGGGACGGCTTCTGCTTTTTGCTCATGTCTGGAGACAGCACGTCTCGGATCGGTGGATTCAGGAGGTGGTGTCCTCCGGCTACAAAATGGAGTTGGCAGTTTGGCCGCCCCCAAGATTTCTTCGCGGATCTCCCAGAACCCCTTGACAACGCAGGGCCTAAGAATGGCTGTCGATCGTCTTCTCTTGTCCGGGGTGATTTGTCCTGTGCCTCACCAGGAACGGGGGTCGAGGTTTCTATTCCAACCTGTTCAGGGTACCCCAGAAGGACGGTACTCTGAGGCCTATTTTGGACCTGAAGGGTCCCAACAGGTTTGTCAGATTCAGACATTTTCGCATTGCCCTTACGGTCCGCGGTGAGCTCGCTTCGGCCAGGCGACTTCATGACCACAGTGGACATCAGGGATGCCTACCTGCACATCCCTATATTCCAGGGACATCAGAAGCTCCTGAGATTTGCGCTGGAGGATCAGCACTACCAATTTGTGGCGCTGCCGTTCGGGATCTCCTCAGCCCCCCGGGTGTTCACCAAGGTGCTGGCGGGTGTTATGGCCCTGCTGAGGAACCAGGGCATTCGTAGTCTTCCCTATTTGAACGACTTGTTGATTGCGGCTCAATCTCTTCAGCGGGCCGAGACCGACACCCAGACGGTGTTGACCACTCTCGAGGAATTCGGCTGGGTGATAAATTATTCCAAGTCCTGGATCACTCCGTCATTGGTGAGGTCCTTCCTGGGCATGACGGACGCCTCTCGGGTCAAGGTGTTCCTCCCCCAGCAGAAGGTGGGTCTTCAGACGCAGGTTCGGGCTTTGCTGTCGTGTCCACACCCATCCATTCATTTGGGGATGAAGCTGGTGGGTCTCATGGTGTCTTGCTTCGAGGCTGTGCCCTTCGCCCAGTTCCACATGAGACCTCTTCAGTTGAATCTCTTGACCGTTTGGGATTGGACACAGGAGTCCCTGGAGCAGGAGTTCTCTCTGTCTCTCCTGGCCAGGCGGTCCCTCTCGTGGTGGTTGGACTCAGGAAATCTTCTAGTGAGCAGGTCCTTTCTGACTCCACGTTGGGAGATTGTCACCACGGACGCCAGTCTGACCGGTTGGGGAGGTTTTTGGCAATCGCTGAAGTTCCAGGGTCAGTGGGGCTCTCAGGAGGCTCGCGTGCCTATCAATCTCCTGGAGCTGAGAGCGATCCGATTCAATCATCAGGGCGGGACTCGGATGAAAGCGAGCCCTCAAGGAGGTGACTCAGATCCTGTCCTGGGCGGAGGAGAATGTTCCCTGCATCTCGGTGGTTTACATCCCCCGGGGTGGAGAACCAGGAGACAGACTCTCTGAGCAGGGGGACTTCTCGTCTGGGGAAATGGTCTCTCAGCAACAAGATCTTTCACGCTCTGTGTCGCCGCTGGGGTCAGCCAGATGTGGATCTGTTTGCGTCCTGACACAATCACAAGCTTCCAAGGTTCGTCTCCCTGTCAAGAGATCCTCTGGCCTTCGCCACGGACACTCTGGCAATTCCTTGGACAGAGTTCCGACTCCTTTACGCCTTTCCTCCGTTTCCATTCCTGGGTCAAGTGCTGCGCAAGATAGCCCAGGAGGGGGTGCCAACCATTCTGGTGGTTCCTCGTTGGCCTAGGCGGTTTTGGTTCGCATACATTAGACTTGATTCAGAGAGACAAAAAAAGACTTTCGTTTTTGTGCTGATCTGTTTTTTTTTTTTTTTTTTTTTAATGTTCCCGCTCTCGTATGAGTGTACGAGCGATTCTATGCATGCATTGCAAGCCTTCTGTAAAGTTTTTGTCCGTTCGTACGGCAGAGTACGAGTACGAGGATGTAATTTTCCAGCGTGACTTTTCCATTTCATTTTCTCATGTTACAACGTAGGATTTAGTTTTTGCCCTTTTTCCATCATCTCCTCCCACGAATTCTTTACGTTTCCCGTTAGATTCTGTTTCCCTTTTTCAATAAATAATCGTCCGGACGTAAATCCTTACGATCTTGCGCTTGCGCACTACAAACTTAACTCATTAAAGTGCTCGTCTACATATTTGTGTCACTCACTTCTGCTACAATGTTTAGCTAAATCACTTTGCGCTTTCCTACATCTTCTATTTTTCACCCCTAAAACGGACCCAAACCACTTTGCGGTTAGGTTCTTCTTCCATTTTTCACCCCTAAAACTGACCCAAATCACTTCGCGGTCATGTGAATATTCATCTCTAAATATTTCTGGGCCCATTAGTTTTGTGTTAATGTATTTTGTAAATGAAATGACACTGAAACTTTTATTATTATTTTTTTTAATACCAAATGCCATTTTTGTTTGGCCTTTTTTTTGTAAATGTTTTTTTTTTAAATGTTACTTTTTTTTCTTCATAAAATATAAAATATTAAAAATATTTACAAAATTTACAATTTTTACAACTATAAAAAACTAAACACATAGCAATGGCAGGCCACAGAACACTATTCCTCATCTGTCGTCCCCAACGAGTCGCGCAGCTCCTGCATCTTGCCCAGCAACTGAAGGACCCTGACACTCAGTTGTGCCACTCTGGCATGTGTGGTCCCTGTTAAAAAACGTAAATTAAATTATTGGTATAACCTTGTTGGGGTCATACTGCAGTGCCCCCCCCCCCCTGTATGGTCCAAACACCTAAATCTGGACTTCAAAAGCCCGAAGGCCCTCGCCACCACAGCCCAGGTTATGCATAGGGCCCGATTATAGAACTCCTGGCCCGCATTCTGCAGGCAAAGAACAGGCGTCAGGGGCAAGGGCAGGAGCGGATATCCAGAATCCCCTGAAAGAATTTAAAAATACTAACAAAAAATACACATTCTAAGCAACAATATTGTTTAACATGTCATCAAGGGCTAAAAACAGCCATAGGTTAAGACATGAGTCATCAACTATATTCATTGCCATACAGTGAAAATGGATTGATGGAATGTGAGCAAACTTACCCAGGAGCCATCCACCAGATAATTCTCCTGACGAAATAAGCCGGAGCTCCGCAATATATAAGCATCATGGGACGACCCTGGATGCCCTGCAAGAACACTGAGGAATCGCATATCTGGACCAAACACTGCTTGTATGTTGTGCGAGTGGCACATCTTGCGGTTCCTGCAACCAAATATAAAATAATTACACAAAGCAAAGGTAACCAACTAAAACAATAACTCCTACAAACAAAAACAAGATTCAAGTTCAACAATACAAATATAATTCACAAAGGACATAAGTCTAAAAAAAATAGCAATTATATGGATGTGTGGGAAAATAAAGGTTTACATGCTAAGGAATAATTAAGGTCAGCATTAAAATGCTTCTATAAGGCATACATGAAATGTATTGATTCAGGTATGCATTGCTATACAATTTATGGCCTCGGCCATGCTGATACATGCAAAGTCTTGGAGCTAAAGGCGCGCAGACTACTCCACATAGCCGCAAAACATGTTCAACAATAGCAATCCGAGGCCTTAGAGGTAAGTGGATCGCAAATGAAACGGTTTAATAGGGTGGTGGTCCCTCGGCAATCAGCTCTCTGAATCAGACGCAAGCCCATCCCAACAACGTAAGTTATCTGAACGAACGCAAAATATCAGATTTTGATGGGAAAATGATCCGAACTAACGCAAATTATCTGATTTTGTTTCGTTCTTCGAAAGCGCATATACGAAAGCGCTCGAACGTTCGCACGAATGGAAAATGAACGAAAAAAACAAAAAAAATTACTAACACACACAAAAACTTTCACAGACAGCTATGGAAGTCCAGACGAATGTGCCTCTGAATCAAGCCTATTGTTCAGATGTCAGTGGATCGCTACGTCATGCACAACGATCCAGGGTTTCTCACCCAGGGGCTGTTACGCTACCCCAATTTACAAACACTGGCTTTGATGGCTTGGCAACTGAAACTTCCATTTTGACAGAGAAAGGGCTGTCTGCACCGGTCGTGCGTACCATGATTCAGGCTCGGAAGAAATCCTCCTCCATGATCTATTACAGAGTCTGGCACACTTACATTGCCTGTTGTGAGTCCAGGTGTCTTCCCTGTCGCACATTCTCTTTTTCAAGGATTTTGAAGTTCTTACAACATGGATTGGACTCGGGTCTCCAGCTGAGTACCCAGGTTTCGGCCTTGGCAATTTTTTCCAAAGATCCTTCGCCAATCATAGACTCATCAAGACTTTTTTCCAAGGAGTTACTCATGTACGTCCACCGCGTAAGCCTGATACTGGTGTGGGATTTGAATTTGGTGCTTTCTGCTCTCTAGGCTCCTCCCTTTGAGCTCTTGTGCAACGCTGCTTTATCCATTCTGACTCTAAAGGTGGTCTTTTTGGTAGCTATCACCTCGGTGCGTCGCGTTTTAGAGCTGGCGGCGCTTTGTATTAAGCCTCCTTACTTTGAGCGGCATCAGGATGAGGTGGTCTTTCGACTTAAACCGGACTTTCTGCCTAAGGTTGTTTCTGCCTTTCATCTCAATGAAGACATTGTCTTGCCTTCCTTCTGTCCTGCGCCTTCTAATTCTAAGGGCTACTACCTTGTTGCTACGAAGTCCTTCAGGAAGTCAGATTCTCTTTTTGTCCTTCCTGACGGGCCTAGGAAGGGCTTGCCTCCAGCCAAATCCACTCTTAGCAGGTGGATCAGACAGGCGGTGGTGCAAGCGTATTCTGCCAAGGGGAAGGAACCCACTTTTCGGATCACTGCTCACTACCAGGGCTATTGGAGCCTCTTGGGCTTTTCAGCACCAGGCTTTGGTTGAACAGGTTTGTAAGGCCGCTACTTGGTCTTCAGTTCATATGTTTACAAAGTTTTACAAGATTGATGTTAGAGCCTTAGCTGATGCTGTTGAGAGTGTTCATTTTGAGGCTGTGTGAAGTAACATGGTCTCTGACCTCCCGGCATGTCTCTCTTTTTACTGCTTTTCAACCACTGGGGATTCTTAGGGAGACAGATGCCTTTATATGGGCCTGGAGGAGCCACAAGTTTCATCTTGCAGTCAACTGCGCCACCTTGTGGCGGATAACCCACTTGTCAAGAATGGAGCGACCCGAACAGGACACCACCAAAATCAATTCTACAGGCGAGTACTCACAGAATTGCATTATTCAGTCCTTATCTTATTTTACAGGTTTGATACCCTGTTTGTAGCAAGTGATTGACCCTAAGACAACCAATTTTAAATCTCCCTCCCTTCCCAGCTCCCTACCTCCCTCTTATTTTTCCCTGTCTGTGCCTGTACTGTCCTTTCTATGCAATGACGGTGACACCTAGAGTCCGGAAAGCCTCAATGCTGTCCCTATAACGCAAGTCTAAACTACTGTATTTTTCGCCCTATAAGATGCGTTCTTATTTCCCCCCAAAAATGGGGGGAAAATGTCCATGCGTCTTAACGGGCAAATGTAAAAAAACCTCAAAAACTTACATTCCCTCGATCCTCCGCAGCCTCGGTAGTCGCCGCTTCCTTCATCTGGTTCCGGCTCCTGGGTAGGGCGTGGCCTGTGACGCTGACAGGAGTCGCAGGCCATGACCACCCAGAAGCTGGAACCGGCTCACTGTGAACTTGCGGCTGACTGCCTCTTTCGCAGCTCCCTGCCACCTCTTACAGAGTCATGCTGGTAGGAGTCACAGGCCACACCCACCTCGGCCGATATCGCCTCGCTGTGATCTTGCGGCTGGCTGCCGCTCCCTGCCACCGCTCCCCACCACCTCTTACAATCTTACATAGGCGGTGGGGAGCGGCTGTGGGGAGCGACAGGCAGCCGCAAGTTCACAGCGGACCCGCTGCGGCAGGAAGCTGCAAGAACGCAGAGGAATACAAGGTAAGTTTGCCGCACACTGCCTGTAATGTGGACCTGTAATGTGGGTTGCCGCACACTGCCTCTAATGTGAGATGCCTCTCACTGCCTGTAATGTGGGATCTGTATTGGTGTGATCAGGGGGAATTCTGCACACTGTATATAATGGGGTTATTGGGAGGGGGTATTTTAGCACTTCATTTGGTCCAGAATATTTATTTCTAAATTTTCTCTTCCAAATCCAGCGTCTTATAGAGCGAAAAATATGGTAACTATTCCTAAATTGTATTTAACAATTTTAACTAGGGCAATGGCTAATCCACCCCCGTGTCCTTCATCTGCCTCCTCCATTAGAGCCCTTCTACCGCCACCTCCTCCTCTAAGTCCAGAGGCCGGTGTCTCCAGAACTACGCTGGGGTCCCAAAAACTACCTGTGTGGCCACCACTGCAGTGTTTTTATTGATGTTCACAAACAAAAGTATACTGCATTGCTTTGTACCCATGTGTGTACCTTGCATTGTAGTGGACATGTACAGTGGCAAAAAGCCCCTAGGCTGTGGAGCATTTCAAATCAGGATGCCCCTGAGGGCAGGGCCAGCGCCAGCACAGGGCAAACCTGGGCAATTGCCAGGGCCCCTGGCATCTTCAGGGGCCACTCAGGCTCACACTTGGCCATGGTATTATTTTACAGCGGACCCGAATGCCGGGTGCTGTGTGCAGACCTGCTTATGCTGCTGGCCTCAGTAACGGGCTGATCAGCAACAATAGAGAAGGTAATTGATGGAAGTTCAGAAGGTGGCAAGAACCAGGTGACAACTGACAAGGACTGGAGGGCGATTAGCAGCAGGAGATGACCCATTTGTGGCAGCGAAGCTGAAAGGTGACATCATGTGACTCATTACTTTGGGGCCCACTAAGACTCTCTTGCCCAAGGGCCCCAACAAACCTGGAGCCGACCCTGCCTGAGGAGGAGACATAAGAGACACCCAAGCTGACCTAACCTGGCTCTGCAGGTACCCCTGCCCTATTACCCGCATCCCCAATGGCCAGGGGGGTGAGGGTAATAGGGTGAACTGGCCATAGGGAGACCCAGGCAAATGCCCGTGTTTATTAACACTCCTATCCAATATCGGCCCTCATCCAATCTCAGCCCTCATCCTCAGTTTAATAACACTCCATCCAATCTCAGCCTCATCCTGGGTTTTCCCAGGGCACCCCAATAGGGGATTCCCAGCTATGTAAAACCCCCCAGATCGCCGAGCTCAACTCACCTCTTCCCGGTTCTACGGTCCATGCGCGGTCGCTCGTCCAGTCTGAGCCGCTGACTTCATGCTGTCTAAGCTAGCGTCTAAGGCCAGCGTTCGGAACGCGCTGGTGGCCGCATCCCTGCTACCCTCTTAACAGGAGCATGCCCGCGTGGGCTGTTCACAAATGCCTGGTGCCCTGCTGGAGGGATGGCTGGGATGCAGCTGTGGCTCGCCCATGCGCCGTTGGGCCGGGAAACAAGGTAAGTGAACAGGGTGACCTGGGGGGTTTCACACAACGGGGCATCACAATTTTGGGTCCACTTTAATGAAATGCCCAAACCTTTCAAAAAACTATTTTCCAGCATCTAAAACTCCAGCATTTTGTCACAGAAGCAGGAGAGGAGGGGGGGGGGGGGTAAGTGCAGGGAACAGAGCAGAGCTAGGGTCAGAAAAAGGACAGCAATCCCAGAATGCAGAGCGGCACAGTTAGAAGATACTTCCTGTTTGCAGGAAGCCTGAGACTCCATGGGCCGCCATCTTGGATGTTCAGAAAGGCTCAGAAAATGCAGTAGATGTAGGTAGGATGATTTTTAATGTGAGCAATCTGTACAGGGGGTGGGGGGGATATATAAGATAGGCTTTATTCAGGATAAAGATCCGCTTTAAAGATAGAAATATTCACACCAGAAAAATAAATCTTTATTGGTCTAAATTTGACCAATACTTACATGTACCTCCAGACCAATACTTACACTCCTCCACTGTAGGATTCTGACCATTTCTGCTAGTGTTTGAGACAATGGGGAACAATAGACCCCTATTTGTGTTCTATAGCTGCCCCACCACTACAGGAGTTTCCCCCAGTGACAGCTCTTTTTTGCTCAAGAGGCGGGGCCTCTGAGTATGCGCATCACTGGAGGGCGGGGCATGGAGGGGTTTCCCAGTGAATTTCCCCCATGCTCTGCCCTCCAGTGATGCGCCATTCCCCACTCCCTGGAGCTCTGATTGGACTGTTCAGCATCCCAAATCTGAACATTGATTTTCAGGAGTTCGGTACAAACTCTGAACACGGTTCGGGTTTGCTCATGCCTATTGAACACGCAAAACAATTTGGTCCAAAAAAAATTGTTCTAATCTTATCTAAAAAAAATCATTTTTAAGTTTGAAAAAACAGGGGTTGCTGATTTTTTGAAAAGTATTGGAACAGAAATATTTTATAGTATTTTATTGTGTTGTTCGAGTAAAAAAGCAGGGGCAGACTGGCCTTAGGCATACCTCCCAAGTGTCCCTAATTTGGAGGGAATGTCCCTCTTTGGAGCCCATGTCCCCCTGTCCCTCGTTCTCATTTGTCCCTCTTTGAGGTGTAACATGCAGATCTGCAGCAATAAATAATTCATGCGCCTATTCAAAGTGTTTATATTGTTGTAACTGTTACAATCTATCTCCTAGCCATCCCTCAATGAGGGGACGTGGCTTAATTTAACAATTATCCCTCTTTCTCACCCTGAACTCCATCCCTAGTACCCTAGTTACCTGATCATCGATCCATGCACGGGGTTGCAGCCAGTCAGCGCAATCGGCACCATTCGACTTCTCTCTCCAGCTGAGGGCCAGATGGACCCAAGCACGCCTACGGCCACATTCCCGCTGGCTGGAGGTATGCCTGCCCTGGCCATTCACAAATGCCTGGTGTTGGATATACCTGGCTAACGTTATAGTGGAGCGTGCCTGTGAACCACGCATGGGCTGTTGGATCGGCGGATAGCTCTTATTGGGGACTCAACGGTTTTATCCCGGGTTTTGTTCCCTGTCCCGGGGGTATCCCGAATTTGGATGTCCCACTGTGGAAAATGTCCCAGAACGCCTGGAACAACTCGCCTCTTCCCGCTCCTATGGCACATGCACGGCCTCTCGTTTATGACAACTGGAGTGAGCTTCCACCGGTTTTCTCCCCCTTTGAGTTGGTCTGTGGTTGTCACCACCCAGGGTCTACTTGACATAACTAAAGAGACACGGGAGACAGATGCTGAAAGTGGACTTGCTGTACTGTGGACTTGCTATATCTGGTAAGAGAACTATTCTTTATGTTGGGATTAAACCCGGATGGAAATCATTTTTGTTACCGTGTGTGCTGCACTCTTTGTTACACGCTGAACTAAAGCGAATTTCTCTCAATAAACTGTATATTCAATAAACTGTTTTTCCAGAGTTTTTCATTGCTGTTAGCAACACTGATCTCTGACAGTAGCTAATTATTTCTATACAAATAAGAGAAGTAATCTTTAGTGACATTTTCACTTTAATAAGCTTTGAAGTGGACCAAAACCCAGGATTTTGACTATCCTGGGTTTTGGTCCTTGCCCCCGCTGCGTGAAACCCCACAGATTGCCAATTCTAACTCACCTCTTCCCAGGCTTACGGCGCATGCGCAGCCGCTCGTCCAATCGGCACGCTCGGAGTCGCTGAAGGCCAGTGGCTCTGAGGTCGCTGACGGCCGCATCCCCCGCTTCCCTCTAACAGGGAGTGTACCCGTGCCGCCATTCACAAATGCCTGGCACGGGCCCTGCTAGAGAGATAGCGGACCGGGAACTAAGGTAAGTGTATGTGGCGGCCTGGGGGGGGGTTTCACACAGCGGGGCATCCTGATTTTGGATGCCCTGGGGGGGGGGGAATTTATCGGCTTGGGTTTTGGTCCACTTTAACTGCAAAAGAAAGTAACAACTCTATAGTACAGCCTGTGGATGAAGGCAATGACTAAATGTTTGTCATAAAACTGTTGTAGGTGTCCAAATACTTTTGTCCCTGCCATGTGCTCGATTCTGTTTAGAGATTCCAGCCACCTGGGACCTTGTTAAACGAGAATCACAATCATTATAAATCCGGCATATCATTTGTGACCTTTGCAGAGTTTGTATTCTGCCGGCAAATCACCGACACAGTGCGTAAGATGAGTAAAAGGAATTAGGATGTGCTCACCATTCCCATACCTCTAAAGTGTCCCTGGTTTGGAGGGACTGTCCCTCTTTTGAGTCCCTGTCCCTGATTTTTGTTATTTATCCCTCATCTTTGAGGTTTAACATGCAGATCTGCAGCAATAAACTATTCATTTGCCTATTCAATGTGTTTCTATTGTAACTGTTACATCCTATCTCCTGTTCATCCCTCAATGAGGGGGTGTGGTCTAATTTAACAATTGGCCCTGAAAAGTTGGGAGGTATGCATTCCTAATGCCCATGAAATGGAAGAATCTGCAGAGGCCACGATCTGAGCAGATAAAGCAATTAGAAAAAATACAATTCTGTGATTACTCACCTGTAGAATTGTTTTTACGGTGTACAGCACGGCTTGCTTCATTTCAATTCTTCACATTTGGGTAATCCGCCACAAGGTGGCGCAGTTGACTGCAGAAAGACTTGTGACTCCTCCCTGCCCATAAAAAGGAAGGAATTACCCAGAGACCCCAGTGTTTGAAAAGCAGTAATGCAAGAAGTCGGGAGGCAAGACCATGTTAACAAAAGAACACAGCCCCACTAAAATAAATCTCTCAATAAAATCACCATAACAAGGCAAAAGAGGATAACGATAACAAGCCGTGCTGTACACCATAAAAACAATTCTACAGGTGAGTAATCACAGAATTGTATTTTTCCTGGTGTACAGCACGGCTTGCTTCATTTCAATTCTTCACATTTGGGACATCCAACAGCAGTGTTCATGAAGAAGGGTGGGATCCCCAGTGAGCAAAGGCAGGCAGTTCAAACCACTACCGCCTGATGCACCTTGCGTCCAAAAACAGCATCAGCGGAGTCCCTAACATCAACTTTGTAAAACTTGGAAAAAGTATGAACTGAAGACCAAGTAGCGGCCTTACAAACCTGTTCAACAGAAGCCTGGTGCTGAAAAGCCCAAGAGGCACCGCCCTAGTGGAGTGAGCTGTAACACGGAAAGGGGGTTCCTTCCCCTTGGCAGAATACGCTTGTACCACCGCCTGTCTGATCCACTTGCTGATAGTGGGTTTGGCCGGAGGCAAGCCCTTCCTAGTTCCAGCAGGAAGGACGAACAGAGAATCAGACTTCCGAAAGGACTCGGTGGCAACTAAATAAAATTTGAGAGCCCTGACCACATCCAGGGAATGAAGGGTCCGTTCCCTAGAATTAGAAGGAGCAGGACACAAAGAAGGCAAGACAATGTCCTCATTGAGATGAAAGGCAGATACAACCTTAGGCAAATATTCCGGTTTAAGATGGAATACCACATTATCCTGATGCTGCCCTAAGGAGGTTTAATGGAAAGCACCGCCAGCTCTGAGACGCGACACACCGAAGTGATAGCAACAAAAAAGGCCAACTTAAGAATCAGAATGGGAAGAGCAGCATCGCACAGAGGCTCGAAGGGGGGACCCTGGAGAGCAGAAAGCACCAAGTTCAAATCCCACACCGGTATCAAAGGCTTACACGGTGGACGTACATGAATAACTCCCCAGACTCGCACCAGGCAATGTAAGCATGCCAAACCCTATAGTAAATCATAGAAGAGAACTTCTTCCGAGCCTGAATCATAGTATTGACGACCAAAACCGGCAATCCCCTATTTATCACTATGGAGGTTTCAGCAGCCAAGCCGTTAAAGCCAGCGTTGGTAAATTAGGATGGCACAGCTGTCCCTGAGTGAGTAGCCCTGGATCGTCAGGCATGACGAACTGATCCACTGCCATCTGGACGACGTCCGCAAACCATACCCTCCTCGGCCAGCGGGGGGCCACCAAGATGGTCAGTACCCCCTCCTGGGCTATCTTGCGCAGCACCCGACCCAGGAGAGGAAAGGGAGGAAATGCATAGAGGAGTCGAAACTCCGTCCAGGGAATTGCTAGCGCGTCCGTGGGGAAGGCTAGAGGATCTCTTGACAGAGAGACGAATCTTGGAAGCTTGTAAATGTGACGTGACGCAAACAAGTCCACGTCGAGCTGAACCCAACGGCGACACAGGGCATGAAAGATCTTGTTGTCGAGGGACCATTGCCCCAGACGAGACGTCCCCCTGCTCAGGGAGTCCGCCTCCTGGTTCTCCACCCCTGGGATGGAAACCACTGAGATGCAGGGAACATTCTCCTCCGCCCAAGACAATATCAGGGACACCTCCTCGAGGGCTCGTTTGCTCCGAGTCCCGCCCTGATGATTGATGTAAGCGACAGCCATCTGATTGTCTGAGCGGACCAGGACCGCACGACCCCGTAAGTGGAGAGTCAACTGGAAGAGAACCAACCTGATCGCTCTCGGTTCAAGGAGATTGATGGGCGTGTGAGCCTCCTGAGGGCCCCACTGGCCCTGGAACTGCAGCGATCACCAAAACCCTCCCCAACCGATCAGACTGGCGTCCGTGGTGACAATCTCCCAGCACCTGGGCAGAAAGGACCTGGCCGCTAGAAGATTCCTCGAGTCCAACCACCACGAGAGGGACTGTCTGGCCAGATGGGACAGGGCAAATTCCTGCTCCAGGGACTCCTGTGTCCGATCCCAAATGGTCAAGAGGTTCAACTGAAGAGGTCTCATGTGGAACCAGAGCAAAAGGTATCGCCTCGAAGCATGAGTCCCACCAACTGCATCCCCAGACCGATGGAGGGAAGAGGACACGACAGCAGGGCTCGCACCTGCATCTTAAGGCCCTCCACCTTCTGCTGAGGAAGAAACACCTCAAGCCCAAGAAAGACCTCACCAAAGACGGAGTGAGCGAAGACTTGGGATAATTGATCACCCAACCGAAGGACTCGAGGTTGGACACAACCACCTGAGTATCCCCCTTCGGCCTGATGAAAAGATTGAGCAGCAATCAACAGGTCGTGCAGGTAAAGAAGAATGCGAATGCCCTGGCTCCTCAGGAGGGCCATGACACCCGAGGGGCCGAGGTGATACCAAGCAGCAAGGCCACAAACTGGTAGTGTTGATCCCCCAGAGCGAACCTCAGGAACCTCTGATGTCCCAGGAAGATAGGGACGTGCAGATAGGCATCCTTGATATCCACCGTGGTCATGAAGTCTCCTGGCAGAAGGGAGCTCACCGCCGACCGTAAGGTCTCCATGTGGAAATGCTTGAACCTGACAAATTTGTTGAGACCCTTTAGATCCAAGATGGGTCTCGGTGAGCCGTCCTTCTTGGGCACCGTGAACAGATTGTAATAGAACCTCCGACCCCGTTCTTGAAGAGACACCAGGCAAACCACTCCAGATGACAGAAGATGTTGGACGGCCAACCTCAGGCCCTGCGCCTTCACAGGATTTTGGGAGATCCGGGACCGGAGGAATCTTGGGGGCGGCCAAGCTGCTAGCTCTATCTTATAACCGTAGGACACCACCTCCTGAATCCACCGATCCGAGACGCGCTGTCTCCAGACGTGAGCAAAGAGCCGAAGCTGCCCCCCCCACCCGGATGGGTGAGGGCGCCCCCTCATGCCTGAGGGGCCTTGGTGGGGGGCTTGGACTTGGACCCCCAGGAGAGACCTGGGCGGCCACAGGATCTACCCCGTCCCCAAGAGTCTCTGCAGCTACCTGAGAAGGAGGATCCACGTCCCCCACAGGAAGAGCGAAATGAAGAGGACCCCCAAAAGGGCCGAAAAGGCTTTCTACGCTGAGGGAGCTGACCATCCTTGGTCAAAACATCAAGACATTCCCAAAAAAGATGTAGTCCCGTGATGGGAAGCCCAGTGAGGGACTTGGCAGCTGCAGCCGCCCACTGAAGCAGCCAGTTGGACTGACGCATGGCAACCAACAGGGCCGAGGCCCTACCACCAAGCCGGACGGCATCATCCATGGCAGACAGTACAAAGGCAATAAAGTCAGAGCAAAGCAAAAGATCCTTATGGTCATCCGCTCACTTGCGAGATCTGGCAGCTTCAGCAAGGCGCCTAACCTTATTCTTAATCACAATGGCAACAATAGCCGCGGCACAGCCCGGGAGTAAGCCAGCCTCCACGAAGGTGAAAGCATGACAAGCTAGTTGATCCATACGCCAGTCGGCATTATCGCGCAAGGTAGTGGTGTCAGGAGACGGCATAACAGAAGTATTGGACAGCCCCAGGATGGGGGCGTCCACCTGGGGGGGACAAGACCAGCGGCGAGCCAAGTCGGCCGAGAAGGGATACCTTCTATCCAGTCCCTTGGGCACCGAGGGCAACCTGTTGGGCTGTTCCCATTCTTTGAGGACCATATTGGAAACTCTAAGCGTTGCTTTCAGGGCGGAAGAGCTCACCCTGCTTCTTCTTGGCCGCCTTAGGGGGGACAATGTGTAAGGTATCAAAAACAGCCGTCAAAAGCCTATGGGTATCATCCGGGAGCCAAGAATCCTCATCCGAGGAGGACCCTGGTTCGCTATCAGCCTCGCCATGACGATCCCGGGAGGAATCGGAGTCACAGAACAATTCCCCCTCCTGCATGGAGTCACGGCCTCCATAGGTATCAAAAACCTCATCATCATGGGCAAAGAGGGACAAGTCTGTATCCAGATGCCTCTTTTTACTATAGGCCTTGTCGGAGGCTGGACGGGCCAGTTGCCGCTCAATGCTGGCCACGCACAGCACCAGGTCCGAATTAGACCCCCTGCTGGCTTCCCCCTCACTGGAAGAACAGAGCTGGGTAGAGAGGCGTGCGGCCCAACCTGTTCTGCACGGGATGCAAATCGCGCTGCGACCACTCAAAGGGGATGCTCCGCACATGAGACACAGCGAGCCTTCCCCGAAGGGCCCCCAAGCTCGCTATTCCCAGAAGCCTCCATAAGGTGATTAATTGGAAGGGCGTCCTAATAAACAAACGCTGGATCCCAGACCCGGGATACCCCACAGCCTCGGGAGGGCATAGGGGGGAAGGGGGAGGGTAAGACCGGGAGAAACCACATGTACGAGGGACCCGCCTGGAAGACACAGGGACAGGAATTGAGCATCCCACAGCGCATGCACAACGTAAAATATATAAAACTGACAAAAGGAGCGGACTCACAGACCGTAAGCAGTGTCAGGAGCTCCTGAGCATGCACAGCCGGAGGAGGATCCTCAATGCAGCAGCGGAGACGTGGCCACTAAGGAGCCCCACAGATGCGTCCCAGCTGGGACGTCCGGAGATCCGAAGGGGGCTGTCAGCAAGTGCCCCAAAAAAAGAAGAAGGATCAGTGCACCAAGCAGCGAGGGATCGCTTCCGGATGCGCACCGCAACCAGCCCGCCAAAATGGCGCCGGCCGGATGGACCTCGAGGGGTGGACCGTGCAGTGATGACGCAAATGGCATCATCGCGCGGTCCCGCCCCCCCCCCTCAAGCGCGCAAAGTCCTCCGGGCGCTGCGCATCATGCCGATGATAATGGCGCCCAGAGGGAAAAAACGAGGGAGGTCCCTTGCAAGAGCCCCAGACGTGCGGCGCCGCCCCGACGGGGACCCAGCAAGCCCCAGCCCCCGCCACGTGGAGGAACGCGCCCGGACCCAAACCCCCCCCCCCCCCCCCCCCCCCCTGATCAGCCGAGTCTGGTCGGGAGAGGGAGAGAGCCCCGAAGGGCAGCAAGGAGAAGGGAGGGCAAACGGGAGGCCAGGAGGGGACAAGGAAGGCAAATAAAAAAGAAAGTGACGAACAGCACACGAAGCACAACAGGCAGGGGTCCTAAGAGTGGTTCCTCCCCCCCCCCACAATGCTCACCATAGCCTCAGCCGGCTACCCTTTAATTATAGGGTCTGCGGCCCAGACCCGACCCCAGGTGCTCCCCTACCATCACCTGAACCTTCAGCGGGGCTGGGAGGCAGAAGGGTCCGGAACAGGTGGAAATAGGCCTGGAGGGCCAACGTGCTCGGGATGCCCCGCTCGCCTGTGATCCAGATAGAGCCATCTTCTGTCTTTGCAGTCAGGACTGCAGAGAAACTCTGGAGTCTCTGGGTAATTCCTGCCCTTTTTATGGGCCGGGAGGAGCCACAAGTCTTTCTGCAGTCAACTGCACCACCTTGTGGCAAATTACTCAAATGTGAAGAATTGAAATCAAGCAAGCCGTGCTGTACACCAGGAAAAGACAGGATTGTTCTATAAATGTGGGCATCCCGAACCGCAAAATGTTTCGGACCACTGTGAAGTCCGTGACAAAGGATCCTAGTGGTCCAAATGGCATTTGGGATGCCCACATTTATAGAACAATCTTGGTTTTAATGTATACCCAGTAAAGGTTAATTTTTAACCCATGCGGATTGTCCGGTTGGATATCCCTCATACCTACCAACTTTTGAGGGTGGGACAATTGTTAAAGTAGGCCACACCCCCTCATTGAGGGATGGATAGGAGATAATTGGTGTAACAGTTACAATATAAACACTTTGAATAGGCAAATGAATTATTTATTGCTGCAGATCTGTATGTTATACCTCAAAGAGGGACAAATGAGAACGACAAACAGGGGGACATGGACTCAAAAGAGGGATGGTCCCTCCAAATCAGGGACACTTGGGAGGTATGGTGCCTTTTTATTTGCTACACAGCAGGTAAAGACTGCTTGTGAAAAAATGTGATACTTGCGATATCATCAGTGCTATAGACCGAGACAATACAAACTTACAGTTGCATTCTTTAAGTGACATCATTTAAATTAATTATTCATATAGCAGGTAGATAAGTGTAACTTTATCCAGGTAACTGCACGATTGTACAGTAGTATAGTATAGTACAGCGGGGGCGTACACTTCCATAAGTGCATACAGCCCATCGAAGCTGGAGAGGACTGGCCACTGTAAGGTCGACCCGGTGCCATCCTGCTGTGCCCAATGAGTCATCTGGAGTGTTAAGCCCTTGTGGTCAGGAGGGGCTCACAAGGTTGAGCCAATTCAACAGTCTGTTTCAGTCCACAGGGCCAAATACAGTTAATCTTCCATCTCTGCTCAATCACCTCTGGCGCAAGGTAATTGGTCAATGTTTGAATTCAACCAACCACTTTCTTTAGCCCAGTGCCCATTTTAGTGAAAGCTAGGGTGCATTTACAATGTCTAATTCAGTCTTAGATCAACCCTTGTGTTACAACCTCGGCCTGACCTCTTGTCCTTTGTTTTGTCTTAGTCCCTTAGCACCACATCCCAGAGATCCTTGACCTCTCAGTTTAACCTTTTGGCATGACTTTGGCTCCCCTCTAGTCTTCTATGGTGCTGTACAAATCTCGGCTCCCAACTTTCACTCCGTCCTTGACTACTTCAGCTTCACTTCGCAGTTCCTTTGGATCAGCCATCTGTTTTTTAGCCCAGTGTCCTGTTCCCTAGGGGTTCACCTCTCTTCATCCCATTAGTCAGCATCCTTGTGGGGGCAACAGTGCCTGGTGAGTAGTGTTGGGTGAACCCTGCAAGGTTCTGTTCGGCAAGTTCGGCCAAACCTTGAATAAAAGTTCGGGTTCGGGGGACCTGAACCTGGTCTATTGAAATCACTTTCGAGTAATGTTAGTGCATCCTAAATGATATAGTTTTGTCTTCATTAATGAGGGGAGAGGAACTATCTGCAAACAACTTTGAACTTGGCTTGACTTGAGTTAGGAGTGGTGCATCATGAATAATATGTCAGCCAGGGAGACATCAAAGATCACTTGCATGTCTCTAATTCTGGCCATGCAGATTTTAATTATTCTTCACTAGTTTTCGTGGTTCTGACTGTTTATCCATACATAAACCAGGCAGGCACTTGTTTTATATCTGTCTCACCTTGTACTACAATGCTGCCATCTTGGGGCCAACTAAGGGTGGTGCATTATAAAAAAGCTAGCAAGATTAGAGATGGCCACATCTGATCAGTAGCGATTTTATCAAATGTTTTAGTAGGTTTTGTGGTTATAAAGTTAGAGAGGTTAAAATATATTCACTAGAAATCATGGGAGTCTCCTGTAACATGGGCCGATCAGAATCAGATCCAGGGACAGGTGCTAGTCTTATTGGGTAGTGATTTTAGGTATAACTTTTAGGTATATTCTCTCATTTCCACATTTCCTCCATCTATCTCTTCTTTCCTCAATCCATTCATCTTTCTATCCTCACCACATTCCTTTCATCTTTCTCTTATTTCCACATTCCCTTCCTCTTTCTCTCCTTTGCACATTCCCTCCATCGTTCTCTCCTTTCCACACTCCCTTCTTCTTTCTCTCCTTTCCACACTCCCTTCAAATTTCTCTTATTTTCACACTCCCTTCATCATTCTCTCCTTTCCACACTCCTTTCATCTTTCTCTCCTTTCCACACTCCTTTCATCTTTCTCTCCTTTCCACACTCCCTTCATCTTTCTCTCCCCACCCCTTCATATTTCTCCACTTTTTAGGACTGTAAAAAGTGAAGAAAAATGAAGGGGTGGGGAGGAGAGAAAGATAAAGGGAGTGTGGAAAGGAGAGAAAGATGATCATTCCTGCCATTGTTCTCTCTTTTCTTGGTATATGGTTTCCAACAGATTGTCTTTCAGCATGTTATGGGGGGATTCCGCCTATCAGCATGTTATGGGGGGATTCCGCCTATCAGCATGTTATGGGGGGGGTTCTGCCTATCAGAATGTTATAGGGGGATTGTGCCTAGTTAAAGTTGCCGGAGAGCGACGAAACGCGTTGGATTTCTTCAATCTCTGTCCTGGAAACCTACTTTGAAACTTTGCGAGGTTTAGTGAGACGCCAGCGGGAGCGTGGACCGTTTAGATAAAATCTGAAATCCACCTGTTTGGAGGCAACGTAGTTTTTACTACAGAAGTTCTATTATTGAAATCCAGGAGTGATCCCATGTAACTGAAGGCCCATACAATTCAGTGTTCTGGTAAGAGTCTGGTGACACTGGTGAAGGCTATTAGATGTGCACGAGTTTTTGATCACTGGATTCCAGTTTAAAAGGATTCAGCTCTGTGTCTTTTTTTATTACTTATCTCTGGACATTTTATTGGACTGAAGTCTGACACGTTGAGCATTTTGGACTTGTAATTAGCGCGGTATTGGTTATGAAACGTTGTTTCTCTCCCTGTATATGTTATGAGGTTATTCTGCCTATTGGCATGTTATGGGGGGATTGTGTCTATCGGCATGTTATGGGGGGATTGTGCCTATCAGCATGTTATGGGGGGATTGTGCCTATCAGCATGTTATGGGGAGATTGTGCCTACCAGCATGTTATAGGGGGCATTGTGCCTATCAGCATGTTATAGGGGGATTCTGCCTATCGGCATGTTATGGGGGGGATTGTGCCTAACGGCATGTTATGGGGGGATTGTGCCTATCAGCATGTTATGGGGGGATTGTGCCTATCAGCATGTTATGGGGAGATTGTGCCTACCAGCATGTTATAGGGGGCATTGTGCCTATCGGCATGTTATAGGGGGATTCTGCCTATCGGCATGTTATGGGGGGGATTGTGCCTAACGGCATGTTATGAGGGGAAAAAAGGAAAAGCTAAATATGGACCGCACCAGCACTAGTAAACAATGGTGTGCTCACTATTCTTGGCACTAAATTACCATACAAGGGAAAGGATATTTGTATAGGGTTCCCACACACCCAATTGTACCAAGATAGATGGTAAAAAGAAATAGGGCACTACCTCCTCATTAAATGGTAAAAAATAGTAATTTTATTAAATCTTAGACCCAATATTAAAAAGACATCAGACAATACATCTTAAAAAACATATAGACCACAATACTACAAAACACACACTAGGGGGCGCCAGGGTAATATACAAATCGCCCTGAGGAAGCAGCGTGAGTCCGCTGCGACACGCGTTGGCGGATTGACAGTGGGGGTAGGTCCAGTTGGTTCATTTACCCTTTGATACTCTGTGTTCCATGTCTCTTTCAACCTTTCTGGTTGGTCTTTAAGGAAGGTTACTTTCTATATTATAGTGATTTTTGCATAATTCACGTCTGCACAAGGCACTTTCTATTGCCAATATATAATAATTTTTTGCTGTATTTGCACATGTACATTTTTTTTGCACACTGTATAGAATCACATATCTTTTGACACATATATTTTTAAACCTTGTTTGTATGTATATTTTTAATTGGAACCATGTTATTATGAAATTTTGTATATTACCCTGGCGCCCCCTAGTGTGTGTTTTGTAGTATTGTGGTCTATATGTTTTTTAAAGTGGACCAACACCCACGGGTGATCGGCCCGGGAATCTATAAGATTCCCGGGCCGATCACCCCCCACCCCGCGGGACATCCGAGATCGGGATGTCCCGCGGGGTGTAACCCCCCCAAAACCCCCGAAAAACCTTACCTGATCTTCGGCGGCGGCCGGCCGCCGCCGCCTCCCTCGCGCCCCTGTAGGCGTGCGCGCACCCGTGCCGGCCGTCTGCGAATGGCCGGCACGGGCGCGCGCGCGTCAAAAGGGACGCGCGGGAGGCGGCGGCGGCGGCGGCAGCCGCTTAGACGTTCCTGGACCTGGCTTGTACGTCGGCGCTGGGAGCGGGGAGAGGTGAGTTTTTCGGGGGGTTAGGGGGGGTTTCACACAGCGGGGCACCCCGATCGGGGGTGCCCCACCGAAGTGGACCAAGACCCAGGATAGTCAAAATCCTGGGTGTTGGTCCACTTTAAGATGTATTGTCTGATGTCTTTTTAATATTGGGTTTAAGATTTAATAAAATTACTCTTTTTTACCATTTAATGAGGAGGTAGTGCCCTATTTCTTTTTACCATCTATCTTGGTACAATTGGGTGTGTGGGAACCCTATACAAATATCCTTTCCCATGTTATGGGGGGATTTTGCCTATCAGCATGTTATGGGGGGGTTGTGCCTATCAGCATGTTATAGGGGGATTGTGCCTATCGGCATGTTATGGGGGGATTGTGCCTAACGGCATGTTATGGGGGGGTTTGGCCTATCAGCATGTTATGGGGGGATTGTGCCTATCGGCATGTTATGGGGGGGATTGTGCCTATTAGCATGTTATGGGGGGATTCTGCCTATCAGCTGGTTTGGGGGGATTCTGCCTATCAGCATGTTATGGGGGGAATCTTCCTATCAGCATGTTATGGGGGGGATCTTCCTATCAGCATGTTATGGGGGGCATTGTGCTTATCAGTATGTTATGGGGGGATTGTGCCTATCAGCATGTTATGGAGGGATTTCCTATCAGCATGTTATGGGGGAATCTTCCTATCAGCATTCCTACCTGTCTATTGTTGCTGCACTGAGGAAAGCATCTTGACGATGGGGCGATCGGTGCGGTACTGGGATTGGACAATCCAGTAAAGTGGACCAAAACCAGCCCTGGAACCTATTAGACTCCAGGGACGTCTGATTTCCTCTCCCTGTGAAATCCCCCAGTTTGGGACATCCCGCTCTTAATGTTGAGTGACCCCGAGCCAAGTTCAGATTCATACGGAACTCAGCGAGTTCGGGTTCCCAAATCCAAACACAGCGAGAAGTTCTTGTTCAGCCCAAATATGGAAACCCTGGCTGATGAGCAGCCCATCAAACAGCATCAGCCCAAGTGTGCAGCAGCAGGAAGCCTGCTGTAACCCACCTGAGTCCTGCGATCCCCTTCCCGGTGGCGTTCCTTTTCAATGGGCCACAGCTGGGGTCACAAAAAGATGGTCGTCGCTCCCATGAATGAGGCCAGCTGCCAGTGCACGGAGTGTCCTCATTCATGGGAGTGCCGGCCATCTTTTTGTGGCCCCGGCTCTGTCACCACATCATAATTTTCTTTTCCATCCCCAATTCTGTCTCTGGGGCCCCCTTGACAGATGGCCTTCCCTCGGCCGGGTTGGGTGCACCCAGAAGCAGAATCGCCCCCAAAGTTCGGGTAACCCTTGATTTCACTGGGGACGGGGTTTGGGACCCTGAACTCAAGCTTTTATTCAAGGTTGCTGCTCAAATGTAAAATCCTGCACTTGTGGTAGAAGGAATCCCCGCTCTGAGCACCATATGGGCAGCACTGTGTTATCTGAAAGCTACAAGATGAGTGGACAGTGTAGCCAGGCAGTGCAAAAAGCAAGCAGGATGCTCGGCTACATAGCTCGAGGCATCACCAGTAGGAAAAGGGAGGTTGTGATGCCGCTGTATAGAGCCCTGGTGAGGCCACAGCTAGAATAATGTGTGCAGTTCTGGAGACCTTACCTGCAAAAATACATTATTCAAATAGAACGGGTCCAAAAGCCGGCAACAAAAATGGTGGAAGGGCTTAAACTTAAAACTTATCAGGAAAGACTTAAAGAACTTAATTTGTACAGTCTGGAGGAAAGAAGGGAGAGAGGAGACATGATTGAGACCTTTATATATGTGAAAGGATTTAATAAGTTTCAGGAGGGAAGTGTCTTTAATAAGAAACTTAATGATAGAACAAGGGGGCCCAACATGAAGCTAGTCGGGGGGAAGATCAGTACGTCCTGCTCCAAATGATAATTCTTTACTTCTGGGTATTGTAAACAATACAACCTCTCCTGAATGGCACGCCAATTGTAAACAATTGAATATTAATACCGTAACTAAAATATTATATCAATATCTAGATATTAATAATATTGTGTATATATTTATATCCTGCCCAGCTCGACTAAAATAGGCAAACCCATATACAAATATTATCAATATCAATATAATGTTGATATTATCTAGTGCCCTCTCAGATCTTTGTTACTATTGTCTGGTTTCGGAATGCAGATATTATCTAGCTGCCCTTTTGTACCTGTTGTTCTAATTAGCTTGCTCCTTATGTCATGCATGCTGTTTATATATTTTTTGTATAAATCAAATATAACATAAATCTATATGTATATGACCCATATATCACTGTATATTTACATATCCCCCGCTTGAGGGCATTCATATCTTGATGTGAAAAGCCCTCACTTTGCTCTTTGGTTATACACCCGTCTCTCAGATCATCCTTAAAAATGATTCAAATTTGCTGAGACTGATGGGACCCGATACATTACAGCACAATGCTATGACAACCTACATTATCTCAAGTTACAGCCTGCATCCTTCAGCTACCACACACTGTTTTAATGCCACACCTTCTTCAACAGATCATCAAACATAGTTCATGTTTTTACACCATCCATAACTGCTTATGTGATTTTGGGTGACCAAATCTGGTGACATCCGGATTTATTCACTGCTGCTGGTATTGACAGACATCAGTCGACTTCCATTGTATGCTGCAGACAATGCTTTATCAGCTGTCACTGAGTCTCCAAGGCCTGTATTATCATCAGCGAGGTGGGTGCACAAGGTGACAGTCCATAATATACTGAGTGCACAGCGTGACAGTGCATATTGTTATGAGTGCACTGCATCAGAATAGTCCATCCTGTTATGGGTGCACGTCATCAGAACTGCCCATGGTTTCATGGTGCACAGCATCAGAACTGCCCATATTGTCATGGGTGCATATCATTAGAACAGTCCATATTGTTATGGGTGCACATGTACTTTGACAGTTCACACAGACCATAAGGAGTTACAGCAACAGTACATCTGCAATATTAGAAGCAATCGGTGATATACTCTCCAACACAGTGATACACAGCAGACTCCAAGAAATAGATTTTTGGTCACAGAGCATAAACATAATGCAACATAGCAAACGGCATATTATGGTGGAAATGTCTGAAAGAAAACCTTGAACAAAAGAAAGTGTGACTCTGTAGATGTGGCTTTGAGGATTCAAGCTATAACCAAAGAACAATATGGTTGCTACTATGCTATATCAATAATCCCCCTCCGTCTCTGCAAACTCAAATCAAGGGCGTCTCTGGGCTATCTATGGAAAAATACTGTTTAAAGGTTATTTTACAACAATATACAACATATTAAAACAAACA
The DNA here is from genome assembly GCA_027917425.1 of Gastrophryne carolinensis. Lineage (NCBI taxonomy): Eukaryota > Metazoa > Chordata > Amphibia > Anura > Microhylidae > Gastrophryne > Gastrophryne carolinensis. The sequence continues at coordinate 28,960,195 of CM051239.1, read as the reverse complement.
TCCATAAGATATTAGGTCCACCTAATGCAGACCTAGTATGTTGACCATATTGAACAATCCTAAGCACTAAACCTCGCCCACTTCATAACATTTAAAGTAAAACTTGTGGAGAAAATGGGGAGAAAAGCTGCTCACCCACTTCATACCATTCAGAGTAAGAAAACATAAACAAACAGATAGTTTCAAATTGTGTGCCTGTGTACCAACTACAAAAAAAAGTAATGGTTCCCACTCCAATAACCTAACAACCGGAGAAAAAAACTTACAAGCACACAATTTAAAATGATTGATCCAATGAACAGGCTAAATTATGAATTTTAGCCTTTTCATTGTTCATTGTAAAAGGAAAAAAACGCTTTAAAACCGGTTCCCAATGCATTGTCACTGGAAAGACACTGGCTGTATAGAAATGCTAACCTGGGAGTGACACTGCAGCCCCAGCAACAGAGCATTCCACACAGTCAGTGACACCTGGGAGAACTCCTACATACACTAGGCTGGCACTAGTTACTAAATATGCGCAATCTGTAAAACATAGCGCAATCATAAAAAAATACTAAATTTACACTTTAATGGAAATCATGGATATCCGAAACCCTGTCCATGCCAGCTTAGCAGTTCAGGTCTTTTAACTAAAAAAACAAAAATGAATTTAGATTTTTGATAACCTGACTGCTTTCATCAAATTAATCTTTGAGGCTTATCCTAAACGTGTGCACATAAAAAAAAAACCCAACACAAAAAAAGCCCACGTTAAGGTCCTCAAAACCTAATGGAAAAATCAAAGCGTTAATCGGAGACTTAGCCGGGGTTTTATCCAATGGACCTGAAAGACAAAGCACACAGAGTTAATAACACCTAACTGGGTGCCTATCTAAAACTTTTTGTCTAAGCCTTGGCTCATCCGACATTCTTCTGTTCCCCGACATACTTACCTCTTCTCTTATGGCCATAACCTGTTGGATCAGTGAGCTCATATCACTCCTCAACTGCAGATTTTCTGCCATAAGGTATTCATTTCGTGCTCTTAACCATTTTACTGGGACACACTTTACAGGTTTGCTTTGACTATAATGTTCCCTAGCAAATTTCTTATGGTTAAAGCTCCCTGTCCCAAATCTAGCAGAATACACCAATGTCTGTCTTTTGTGGGTTCTATAACTCTGGGCTTTATTACTACACATTGGTTTTGCAGAGGGGCAGAGCCTGGAAATGTGACCCGATTGGCCACAGGAGTGGCACTTCACACTTCCAGCTCTCTTTAAATTGTCTCTGCAGGCTACAGCAGAGTTAATTAGTCTAGGCATTGCTTTTTGTAATGGGGACCTTGAGACTGCCGTTTGAGCTTGTGTGACTGCACTAACCTTTGGGGCTACCTTTGGGTAATTTTCACTCATACACTTACCCTGCACCCCCGAATCTATATGCTTATTTGGTGAAGACCCACATGAAACCTCCTCAGCAGCACTTTGAAAGACATCTTCCTGTCTCCTGATATTCACAGACACAAGTTCAACTTCCTTTTCTGTGGCTATCAGCTTTTCTGACATTGCCTGATTGTTCATGCGCAATTCTCTGCTCTCAGCTCTCAGCTGCTCCACAATTGCGCCCAAACTTTCAGTAGATGCCCTCATGGCTCCTAGCACTTTATCCAGGGAGTTTACCTCCTCTTTGAGGCTTTCATTTTGTATTTTCACCAAAACAAACTCCTTTGCAATCCAAACTGCCCCATAAATCAAAAAGCATTTGCCCTCTGATTTTGAGATTTGCTTAGCAGCAATGCATTTAGACACATAATCCTGGGCTTCAGCCCATGGGTTATTGGATCCCTGCATTGCTCTAATAATCCCCTCTGCATTCTTTACCTTGTTAATCTTTTATAAAAGACCCTCCATGTCTATACAATAAGGCACTTCAAATCAATTGCCACACTTTAAAATATGCTATAGTTACCAATAGCAACAGCGGTCTGTGAACTATAGAAATTGAATTGCACACTGTATTATATACCACAATACACTCACTATTCACCACAACACAGTGCTCTGCAAATACACAAGATGCCTCCTGCCCGTGGCTTAGCCAAATGTAAACAATACAACCTCTCCTGAATGGCACACCAATTGTAAACAATTGAATATTAATAACTAAAATATTATATCAATATCTAGATATTAATAATATTGTGTATATATTTATATCCTGCCCGGCTCGACTAAAATAGGCAAACCCATATACAAATATTATCAATATCTGGCCAATGATCACACAATGGATACACGCATAAGACTGTAAGACTGTAGTTCTTTTGACTTCTGGTATATGCCAGGGACACTGAGACACGTAGTAAATATATCTCTTTATTGTTGACAAAATAACACAATAATGCAATCAAATCTCAAATCAAACACAATACAATCCAGTTATGAGACTGGCCTACATATATATAGGGAAAGACACATTACCCTCCTGAAACGGGCACTCACAAACAGCCGACCTTTTCAGCTGGTAGCCTTCATTCCCTCTTTGTCCTGTGTTCTCCTCCTGCCTCTCGCCTCGCCCTTCTCAGGTGCCAGCAGTCTCAGGTCCAAGCCGTCTCCTTCCTTCTGCCCCCTTCCTTCTGCCTCTCCCCTCAATTATACTTCCCTGCCCTTTGATCTCCAGTCCTGCTGTCCTCCCCCCCCCCCCCCCCCCCTTGGGCTTGACCCACCGGTTATGCAAAAGAGGGTGCATCCCGGAAATTCCCAGAAGCCGTTTGTATATTTTATGGTGCCAGAGTCTATTCTCTGTCTTTTTGATGTCCAGTCGTTTTGCTAGGAGGGTGCAACTGCTATTTCAGGTCTATATGTCTATTTACAACATATTTATGGTATGGTCACAGAATGTTGATATTATCTAGTGCCCTCTCAGATCTTTGTTACTATTGTCTGGTTTCGGAATGCAGATATTATCTAGCTGCCCTTTTGTACCTGTTGTTCTAATTAGCTTGCTCCTTATGTCATGCATGCTGTTTATATATTGTTTGTATAAATCAAATATAACATAAATCTATATGTATATGACCCATATATCACTGTATATTTACAGTATTACTCCGCCAGATGGCGCTGGACTGCAGAGACAGCGAAATTGACTCCTCCCGGCCCCATAAATACCCGAGACCTCCCACAATTACCCAGATTTTCTCTGCAGTCTGGACTGCGAAGAACAAGAATATGGCTCTCTCTACTCGCAGGTGAGCGGGACTATTCCCACCCGTTCCATGTTATTTTGCCTCCCAGCCTTGGCTGCGCTGGTTCGGGTGAGGGTAGGCAGCACCGGTGTCAGGTGCTTAGGAGCGCTGCTCCACCGCAATCCCCCACCAAAGGGTAGGTGGTATAGGCACATGGTGAGCCTGCATGGGATGCCCCTCCCGCCCTTAGCCCCTCGCCCCTGTCTGTTGGTGGCTGCTACCCTCCCTCGCTCTCCCTTGTAGTTCTCGGGGGTGTGTATGTTTGTACTTTCACTTGTTGTATTATGCCTTTTCCCTGTCACCGCAATGAATTGGCTGCATGGTTGCCTTTTGTATTTGCCGCTGCGCGCGCTTGTGCGGCTTTCCGCGGTTGGCGGCGACATTACCTCAAGTGCTACTGCGCCATCATTGGCTCCTGTCACGTGTGCGGCTTCGCACTCTTCGGGGGGGGCCTTCGGATGGCGCGTTCCGCATCACTGTCTCCACGGCCTGCCCCTCGAGGTCTGCTTGGCGCCATTTTGCTTCCTCGTGCTGGCTGGCATCTACCTACCACGGTCCGTGAGTGCCCCTGCGGGCAGCTGTTTTTTATATAATTATTGGCATTGTCACTTAGGGGGTCTTTACCTTGTGTCTTGCAGGCGGGTCAGATTATATTGCTGATTCTGGCTCTGACCCCTGGGCCCCAGATGATACTGACAGACTGTTGGCTCAGATTTTTGAAGTGCTTCCCATCTCTCCCCCTGCAGTGGTTCCAAAGCAACAGGGGGAGTTGTTTCATACTGCTAAACCACGCTTGGAGTTCCCTGAACGATCCCATTTTAATAATCTTGTGTCCAATGAATGGGAGCGTACAAGCAGACTTCCCGGAGTTCCTAAGAGCTGGGATAAAAGATATCCTTTTCCCGCTGATGTGGTTAAATGTTGGTCATCCCCTCCTGAAGTGAATGCACCAATTCTGGGTTTGTCTAACACCTCTGTCATGCATTCTCCTGACTCTACTACTCTGAAGGATGGTGAGGACAGGCGTATTGATCAGCTTGCTTCCCATGCCTTTGCCTGTGTGGGGAAGGCACTGCGTCCGGTTTGTGCCTCTGCCATTACAGCTGTGGCTATCAGGACTCTGCTCAAGAGTGTCCTGGATGGAGCGCCTAATGATGCTTCTAGTGAAGAGTATCATGCGCTCTCACGTTGTGAGGTATTTTTGGCTTATGTCCTTTCTGCCCTGGATGCTACTATTAGAATGTTTGGCAGGGCCTCTGCCTTGGCAGTGGCTATACGCCGTTCGGTTTGGCTGCGCCAGTGGGCAGCTGACAACGCTGCCAAGAAGGCTCTCACCGGTTTTCCCTCCAAAAGTCTACGTCTATTTGGGGACCGCCTGGACCTGTTTGCTAAGGGAGGCAAGCTTCCCCAGCGTAGAAGACAGTCTCAGCCCTTTCGGGGTTCAGGCTCCTTTCCTTCCCCCTACTGTGGATCTAGAACAGGGAGAGGAGCCTCCTTTACAGGGGCCCGAGGAGATTTCTGGGGAAGAGGCAGGGGACGTGGATGTCCTGGCCCACCCTGGGGTTCCAAGTCTAAGTCTTCCCCCAAGCCCCCTCAGGCATGAAGGGGCGCCCTCACCCATCCGGGTGGGGGGGGCGGCTTTAGCTTTTTGCTCACGTCTGGAGGCTTCATGTCTCAGACCGGTGGATTCAGGAGGTAGTGTCCTCCGGTTACAAGATAGAGTTTGCTGTCTGGCCGCCCCCCCCCCCCCCCCGATTCATCAGATTCCGGATGTCTCAGGACCCCCTGTCGGCTCAGGCACTGGTTATGGCTGTGCAAAGCCTTCTGGAGCTAGGTGTCATCTGTCAGGTTCCCTTACGAGAAAGGAGCAGGGTTTTTTATTCCAATCTTTTCATTGTGCCCAAAAGGGATGGGTCAGTCAGACCCATCCTGGACTTGAAGATTCTCAACAAATTTGTCAGATGCAGGCACTTTCGCATGGAAACTCTGCGCTCAGCTATCAGCTCACTGCACCCAGGGGACTTCATGACATCTGTGGACATCAAGGACGCTTACCTTCACGTTTCCATCTTTCCAGGTCATCAAAGATTCCTCAGGTTCGCCTTGGAGGATCAGCACTACCAATTTGTGGCGTTGCCCTTCGGTCTCACATCAGCTCCCAGGGTGTTCACCAAGGTGCTGGCGGGAGTGATGGCTCTGCTCAGATCTCAGGGCATTCGCATTCTTCCCTATTTGGACAACCTTATCACTTCTCTGTCCCTACAGCAGGCAGAGCTGGATACTCAGCTAGTAGTGTCAATGCTGGAGTCATTCGGCTGGGTGATCAACCATCCCAAATCTTCCCTGTCTCCCTCCCTGGTGACGCCATTTCTGGGAATGAATCTGGATACGGTTCAGGCAAGGATCTTCCTTCCTCAGCAGAAGGTGGACAGTCTGCTAGCGCAGGTTCAGTTGCTCTTATCTTGCCCTCATCCCTCCATCAGGCAGGGAATGCAGCTGGTGGGCCTGATGGTGTCGTGCTTCGAGGCAGTTCCTTATGCTCAGTTTCACATGAGGCCTCTTCAACTCCACCTTTTGTCAGTGTGGGACAAGGATCCTGCGTCCCTGGATCAGGCTTTTGCTCTGTCTCCCCTAGTCAGGCGGTCCCTCTCGTGGTGGCTGGGCTCCAGGAACCTGCTGGCGGGCAGATCCTTTCTGGCCCCCTGCTGGCCCCTCACCACGGATGCCAGCCTGACAGGTTGGGGGGGGGCTTCTGGAGGTCCCTTCAGTTCCAGGGGCAGTGGGGCCCTCAGGAGGCCCACACACCTATCAACATTCTGGAGCTGAGGGCGATCAGGTTGGTGCTGGCTCACTTGACCCCACACCTTCGGGGTCTCCCTGTTCAGGTTTGCTCGGACAACCAGACGGTGGTTGCCTACATCAATCACCAAGGAGGGACCCAGAGCAAGGGGGCCCTCAAGATGGCGTCCCTGATTCTGTCCTGGGCGGAGGACAATGTTCCTTGCATCTCGGCTGTGTACATCCCGGGGGTGGAGAATCTGCTGGCAGACTCTCTGAGCAGGGGGACCTCTCGTCTGGGAGAATGGTCCCTCAGCGAGAGGGTGTTTCACACTCTATGTCACCGTTGGGGCCAACCGGATGTGGATCTGTTTGTGTCCCGTCACAATCACAAGCTTCCAGCCTTTGTCTACCTGTCCCAGGATCCTCTGGCTTTTGCCACAGACGCTCTAGCAATGTTGTGGCGGGACTTTCAGCTTCTGTATGTCTTTCCTCCATTCCCCCTGCTGGGCAGGGTTCTGCGCAAGATTGCTCAGGAGGGGGTGCCAGCAATTCTGGTGGCCCTCCGGTGGCCAAGAAGAGTGTGGTTCGCAGATATCGTGCTGTTGGCAGTAGATCAGTACGATCTGCCCAGGGTTCCAGACTTGCTCACTCAGGGGCCGCTACTCCATCCCAATTTACAAACGCTGGCTTTGACGGCCTGGCTGCTGAAACCTCCATCCTGATGGAGAAAGGGTTGCCTGCTTCTGTTGTTGACACTATGATCAGGGCTAGGAAAAAGTCCTCTTCTTCCATCTACTATAGGACTTGGCGCACTTACATTGACTGGTGTGAGTCGGGGAGGCCGATTTATTAATAGCGCCAGGTAGCGACAGATGAGCGACAGTAGCGTGATTTTCACAGCGCCGTCTAGTATTCGCTGTGCTTGGCCGTTGTTCGGTTGTTGACAGCGACTCAGTCGGTGTGTGGTAATGTTGAATACGGGGTTAGGAGTCGCTGTTTGACAGGTTCCGCGCTGTATGGGAGCGCATGACAACGAATGGCCATAGCGAACTATAAACATTTTGTAATATGAATACATTAATATCAGACCTGTAATATCAATTCTGCACAATTTTTTTTTTTTTTTTTTTTTTTTTTTTTACCTTAAAAAAAAGATATAACATTGCAGAAGTGGTCACCGAATTTCTGACATTTAAAAAAAAACAAAAAACATTAATATCAATTAATTATGAATATTTAAAGATTGCTCCATTGAAATGCATTGGAGAGCGCCAGGTAGCGAGAGGTCATACCTGGTGCTGTGATGGGATTAGCAGCGGCGCTGTTCGCTGAAGTCTGCAACATGATGAATCCCGCGCTAGCTGACACTCTCGCCGGCGCTAGCCTCATTTAGCATGATAAATGCGTGAATGTGTTCGCAGCCTGGCGTTCTGGAGTTGGTAGCCGCCGATAGCTGGCACTACCTGGCGCTAGTGAGACACTACCTGGCGCTATCCCTTGATAAATAAGGGCCTAGGTCTCTTTCCTGTCGTGTGTTCTCTATCCCCAGGATTCTTGAGTTTCTCCAGCATGGGTTGGATCTGGGGCTTCAACTCAGTACTCTGAAGGGTCATGTCTCTGCCCTGGCTGTTTTCTTCCAGAGATCCTTTGCTATGCATTCTCTGGTCAAAACCTTCTTTCAGGGTGTTACCCATGTGCGTCCCCCACGTAAGCCTATGTTACCTGTCTGGGACTTGAACTTGGTCCTTTCTGCCTTGCAGGGGGTTCCCTTTGAACCTGTACAGGAGGGTGCCTTGGCCATCCTTACTCTCAAGGTTGTTTTCTTGGTGGCGATCACTTCTGTTAGGCGTGTTTCTGAGTTGGCGGCGTTTTCCATCCAGCCCCCCTACTTTGAGAGACACCAGGACAAGGTGGTGTTTCGCTTCAAACTAGATTTTCTGCCCAAGGCTGTGTCTGCCTTTCATCTTAATCAGGACATTGTTCTGCCTTCCTTGTGTCCAAATCCTAGTAACCCTAAAGAGAGGGTTTTGCATTCTTTGGATGTGGTCAGGAATTTGAAGTTCTATCTGGTGGCCACTGCTCCTTTCAGAAAGACTGATGCGCTTTTTGTGGTCCCTTCTGGTCCTAGAACGGGTCTGGCTCCTGCTAAATCTACTATCAGCAAATGGATCCGTCAGGCTGTGATTCAAGCCTACTCTGCTAAGGGGAGGAATCCTCCCTTCCGTCTTACTGCTCATTCCACTCGTGCTATTGGTGCCTCTTGGGCTTTTCAGCACCAGGCTTCTGTTTTGTTGAACAAGTTTGTAAGGCCGCTACTTGGTCTTCTGTTCATACCTTTTCTACGTTTTACAAGGTTGATATTCGGGCCTCAGCTGATGCTGCTTTTGGCCGCAAAGTTCTGCAGGCGGCAGTGGTCTAAACTGCCGTTGTTGCCTTTTGGGGATCCCACCCTACTTTACGGACACTGCTGTTGGATGTCCCAGAAGTAAAGAACAGGACGTACTGTATACTAAGAATAATACAATTCTGTGATTACTCACCTGTAGAATTGTATACAGTACGTCCTGCTCCACCCCACCCTTGGTTTTCATTATTCTTGGATCCCCTGTATGATGATTGTTATTGTTGGTTTACATTAGTGGTGGATTTTGTTTTCATTCTCCCGGCTTCTTGTTAACTGCTTTTCAATACTGGGTAATTGTGGGAGGTCCCGGGTATTTATGGGGCCGGGAGGAGCCAATTTCGCTGTCTCTGCAGTCCAGCGCCATCTGGCGGAGCAATACCAAAGAGTAAAGAATCTTATCTGGAGCAGGACGTACTGTATACTCATAAAACCAACTCTGCAGGTGAGTAATCACAGAATTGTATTTGTACAGAAAGAGTAGTAGATGCTTGGAACAAACTTCCAGCAGAGGTAGGTGAATAATTGACAGTCACTGAATTTAAACATGTCTGGGATAAGCCTCCATCTATCCTAAGATAAAGAGCACATACAGTATATACATAAGATAAAGAGAACATACAGTATACACATAAGGGCAAACTAGATGGAGCGTATGGTCTCCTTCTGCCGTCAACCTTCTATGTTCTATAGGTTCGGCTGAACAGGCCAAACCCGGACCTTGGGGGGGGGGGTTCACCCAACACTACCAGCTGTGTAAAACCCCCCAGTTGGTCCGCAATCTTTAACTTTCTGCCGAATCCACGGCTCATGTGCAGCCAGCAGCTGCATCATTAACGTCCCTACTCGGCTTTGTGAGGGCATGCCCGCTGCAACTGAACGGCTGTGCATGGCGCATGATGCCGCATGCCGCCGATGTGTGCGGCTGGGGAATCCATTCAGATTCGCCAGCCACACATTAAAGTGGACCAAAACCCAGGATATCGACTATCCTGGGTTTTGGTCCTTGCCCCCAGGGTGTGAAACCCCCCCAGGTCGCCAAAATCAACTGACCTCTTCCTGGTCCTACTGCACATGTGCGGCCAATCAGCGTGCTCCCACTACCTTCTAACAGAGAGCGTGCCCATGCTGGCCATTCACAAATGCCTGGCACGGGCACATGCGCCATTGGAACAGGAAAGAATGTAAGTTTATCCCGGGGGAAGGGAATCGATCGCCGTGGGTTTTGGTCCACTTAATATTGGCAGCCGGAGAAGCTGATTGGACGAGCGGCTGTGCACCTGCCATTGGCCTGAGGAGAGGTGAGTTTGCTCGGCAATCAGTGAAGTTTTGCACAGCTGGGCATCCCAAACCAGGGTGCCCAGTGGGACGGACCTAAGCATAGGATAATGGAAATACCGGGTTTTGATCCACTTTGAAGCAGAACAAAACCCACCAGAGGTCGGCCCGACATCTAAAAGATTCCAGGGCCGGCCACTGACTTTCTGAGACGTCCCGCTGTGTGAAACTCAGTAATCTCTTACCTTTCCCCACTCCAACGGCACATGTGCGGGTTCTCGTCCAATGAGAGCCGTCTGCTATGACTACATCATTCAGCAGCTGGCTCTCATTGTTTTGAATGGGGAGCCTTTTAGATAAGCTCAGACAGGAGCATGCATGAGGCCAAGGGTACAGGGGATGCATCAGCACACACTCTCTATTAAAGCAGAACAAAACCCAGGATTTTCACTTTCCCAGGTTTTGTTCCATTCCTCGGCGGGCATCCTGATTGGGGATGCCCCGCTGTGTGAAACCCCCCAGAAAGCTCTAAACAGCCCACCTCTACCGCGTTCCAATGGTGCATGTGAGGGCGCTCAGCCAATGAGAGGTGTTAGCTCTGTGTACCTCTTTTGGCAAATGGCTCTGACTTTAATGGGGTGGGAGCGTGTGCACGACAATGACAATGAGAGCCGCCTGCCGAATGACGTAGTCATTGGACGAAAGCATGCACTGTTGGAGCAGGGAAAGATGAGTGTTTATTCGCGAACTTGGGGGCTTAACACAGCGAATCGGAATGCTTGGGGAAGCCAGCAGCTGGCACTGGAATCCCGAGGTCGCCCAAACAAACGCACCTCTTCCCGACCCTACGACACATTTGCGGCCGCTCGTCCAATCAGCGTGCTTGGATCCGCTCAAGCCGCTGAGATCAGGAGCTCATCTAAGGCGAGCGGCTCTGTTCACGCTGACAGCCGTATCCCCCGCTACCCTCTAACAGGGAGGGGCCACTCACAAACGCCTGGCACGGGCACGCGCCTTGCTAGAGGGATAGCGGGGATGCGGCCATTGCCCCCGCATTGAACTGGAAAAGAAGGTAAGTGTACGGGCGACCTGGGGGGTTTCACACAGCGGGGCATCCCAATTTTGGATGTCCCGGGGGGGAGGGATCTGATCGGCCCGGGGATCAGCCTGGGTGTTGGTCCACTTTAAAGGCTCATAACATGCAGTAGATGCAGGTAGGATGATTTTTTACGTGATCTATCTGTATGTACAGGGTCTGGAAAACATAGAAGATAGGCTCTTATTCAGGGTGAAGGTCCGCTTTAAAGTGGACCAACACCCACGGGTGATCAGCACCTCCCTCCCCGCGGGACATCCGAGATCGGGATGTCCCGCGGGGTGAAACCCCCCTAAACACACCAAACTCCTTACCTTATCTTCGGCGGCGACCCCCGATCGGGGGTGCCCCACCGAAGTGGACCAAGACCCAGGATAGTCAAAATCCTGGGTGTTGGTCCACTTTAAGTGTTTAACTCAAGACTTTGATGACATAATTTTGAGATAAAAAATATAGTTTTAAAAAATAACATCACAAGTGTAATTTCCCTTTAACTTAAGTGCGGCCCTGGTCAGGAGATGTGCAGTCACCTTGTGGGTGCGCATTTCCCTGTGCCCATCTATATGGACAATACACTTATTTTGACATAAGAATAAAATAAACCCGGTTTCCCGGACGACGGAATCCAGCTTGCGTTTCAAGCTAGTTCCGGAAGTTCCGGGTGGTGTATGAGAGGAAATGACGTCAGTCCAGACCTCGGACTATACCTTGGAGCGTGTTAGGGGCGGAGCTAAAGGAAGTGACGCGGCGCGGAGGGCAGCGCAGGTTCTTTGCCCCGGGTCAGGTCACGGTTGCGGTTCGGGTTATGCGGCGGGCACATTAGCCTTCTTCTCTTAGCACCATGGTGAGTGCGGGGCCCTGGGGAGGGAGGAGCTAAAAGAGATGACAAGGTCGCTCGTGGCAACCTGCCTCACACTGTCACCTGGTCACACTGGGGGCAGCCATGTTGTGGGCGGAGCCAGTGAACACCATCTGTAGGGAGATTTATCTTCACTTCCCGTGTTGTGCCCAGGGGAAGCTCTGCTCACAGCACAGGCATGGATGTCACCAGGAGCCTCGTTAGTTTTAGTATCTAGGACACCCAATACTCTTCCTTGTGAGCTTAACTTCCTGTTTGGTGCTTTGGGTGTCGCTAAAGAACAGGAAGCCCTGCTTATTACAAAGCCCTGGGTGTCACTGCATTGGGAAGTGCATACCTTCCAACTTTTCAGTGTGGGAAAGAGGGACTATTGTTAAATTAAACCAAGGCCCCTTATTGATTGATTGATGGATAGGTGATAGGTTCTAACAGTTACAACAATATAAACACTTTGAAAAGGAAAATTAATCATTTATTGCAGATCTGCATGTTAAAGTGGACCAAAAACTACAGCGATCGGCCCAGGAATCTACAAGTATCTCGGGCCAATCGATTCCCTCCCCCTGGGGTATCCAAAATCTGGATGCTATGCTGTGTGATCCCCCCCCCCCCCCCCAGGGTACCCCATACACTTACCTTGTTTCCTGGTATGACGGCGCATGGGGGAGCCGCGGCCTCGCTATCCCTCTAGCAGGGCGTGCCCACGTCGGGCATTTGTGAATGGCTGCACGGGCACGCTCCCTTCTAGAGGGAAGCAGGGGATGTGGCCACCTGCGTGCTCGGAGTCACTCGCCAGGCTTATACGTTGTGACGTCAGCGGCTACGAGAGCGCTGATTGGACAAGCGGCCGCGCATGCGCCCTAGGACTGGGAAGAGGTGAGTTGGGCTCGGCGATCTGGGGGGTTTCATACAGCGGGGTGCTCCGAATCAGGGTGCCCTGGGGGCTAGGACCAAAACCCAGGATAGTCAAAATCCTGGGTTTTTGTCCACTTTAAAGAGGAACTTCGGAGGCCCTGAAATAGACACCAGGGCTGTTCAAGTTCCACTCCTTGGGGCATTCCGAATTGGGATGCCCTGTTGAGTAAAACCCCACAGATCCCCTGATCCCAGGGCCGTGTACATCTTGGTGCTGCGGCTGCATCCCCGCTCACCTCTAGCCGTGCGCCCGGCCTTTCTAAATGGGCGTGGCAGGCACACCACGGCTAGAAGCTGAACGGGGGATGCGCCTCGCGGAGCTCAGCCGTAAGCCGAGCCAAGTGAGATCTAGTGTGCTGATTGGTTTAGAGGGCCACTCAGCCAATCCGCGCAGTTTTGGTCAAGCCTGCACCGTCAGGGAGGTGAGTAGAATGATCAACTAGGGAAATGCACAGAGCGGGAGAGGAACAACACACGGGAAAGTGGAATTTCTATGTGTTTTTCCCCCTTTAAAGGGGATGCCCCGCTGTGTGAAACCCCCCAGGTCACTGAAAGCAACTCACCCGGTCCTATGGCACATGCGCGGCCGCTCATCCAATCAGCGCACTCGGATCTGCTGACGTCACGCCGCCTAAGCCTACATCTAAAGCCAGTGTCTTCGAGCGAGCTGACGGCCGCATCTTCCGCTACCCTCTATCAGGGAGCGTGCCCGCACCGGCCATTCAGAAATGCCTGGCGTGGGTTTTCTGCTGACTCATTTTTCAGGGTCCCCAAATTAAACTGACATCTAAGGGAACTGAGACAGTGAAAAATGCCTGGATGAGCCATCCTCTGCTGAGGAGGCCCAGCAGAATGGACAGAGCTCACTGGAAGTTATAAATAAATATAAATCGGGCTGGATTAAAGATGCTGCGTCTAAGAAAGCAGGATAATTGAACCCTTTGTTTGTAATGTCCCTTTAAAATGGACCAAAACGATTGGCCCCTGGGGCATCCAAAATCGGGTTTTCCCCCGCTTTGTGAAACTCCCCAGGTCACCCCATACACTTACACTGGTACACTTACCTTGTTTCCCAGTCCAACGGTGCAAGCCGCAGCCGCATCCCCGGTATCCCTCTAGCAGGGCACATGCCCGCACCAGGCAATTGTGAATGGCTGGCACAGAGACACTCCTTGTTAGAGGGAGGTGGGGGATGCAGGCGTCGGCGCACTCGGAGCCTTAGACAACGTGACGTCAGCGGCTCCCAGCATGATTCTTGGATGAGCGGCCGCGCATGCACCGTAGGACTGGGAAGAGGTGAGTTGGCATCGGCGATCTGGGGGGTTTCACACAGCGGGGCACCCCCAATTGCTGTGCCCCGGGGGAAAGGACCAAAACCCAGGATGGTCAAAATCCTGGGTTTTGGTCCACTTTAATAAATATAGGTCGGGCTGAATGAAAGATGCTGCATCTAACAGCCAGCAATGGGGGGGGGGGGGGGGGGAGGAGCAGAAAGCAGGATTATTGAACCCTTTGCCTGTAATGTCCCTTTAAATATAGATGTGCATTACATCATCGAGGCTCTTCGCTGCGCATTAAAGTGAACTGAAGAAAAAAAGTTAATGGAACAGAAAAGCGCTGGGTGTCTGTCTCAGAAACTCCATTGTGTTGCACTGCTTGCATTCTTTTGGGCCTGATGACCCCCCCCCCCTTTTTTTCTGCTTGAGGGTTATAGAAGGTAATTGTGACATTCACGTGGGAGCGTGGTGAGGTGAGTTTTTGGGGCTTTCTGGGGGGTTTCACACAGCCCAATCGGGGTGCCCCCCCCCCCCGAAGTGTACCAAAACCCCGGATAGTCAAAATCCTGGGTGTTGGTCCACTTTAAAGCTTTTTTAACCCTTTCCCGTTCAAAAACTTGCTGTGGATATGTGTCGAGTTTGTCTGTGCTGCAGTGTGCGTGTAATGTGGGCGGAGCTTGATTGTGCTTTCTGCTTTCAGGCCAGTACAATGATAGCGGCCGGCCTGACCATCGCTGTGGCGGGATTTGCTGGTAAGCATCAGCGGCGGACTCTAGTTTACACAATAAAATAAACTGTCCAAACATGAGTAGGGATCCCTTTTTTTTTTTTTTTATTCATATAAATAAGGTGGCCCTCTTTGAAGCTGAACGAAACCCACCAGGGCTGGCTATTCTCCGGGTCATCCCAATTTAGGTTGCAACAGCGTATGCCTGGGCTCTCGTCCAATCAGAGCAGTTTCAGATAGGCTGGGGCTGGAGCGCGCATGAGGTGGGGGATACGACAGCATACGCTTCCCCGTTAATTTCAATCAGAGCCCTTCCCTGGATGATGTAGTCAAGGCGAAGGGTTCTGATTGGACAAGAGGCCATGCATGCGCCGTTGGAGTGGTGAAAGGTGGGGTTTAGTGGGCTTTCTGGGGGATTTCATACAGCAGGGCATATAACAAAACCCGGGAGAGTCTAATTCTTAAAGTGGACCAAAACCCATGATTTTGACTATCATGGGTTTTGCTCCTTTCCCCCGAAGCACCCTGGTCGGGGGTGCACCGCTGTGTGAAACCCCCCAGATCGCCCGAACAAACTCGTCTCTTTCCGGTCCTATGGCGCATGCGCGGCTGCTTGTTCAATCTTCGCGCTCAGAGCCGCTGACGTCACGCCATCTAAGACGGCGTCTAAGGATAGTGGCTCAGAGCACGCTGGCGGCCGCATCCCCCACTTCGCTCTAACAGGGAGCGTGCCCGCGGCGGCCATTCACAAATGGCTGGCGCGGGCACGCACCCTGCTGGAGGGATAGCAGGGATGCGGCTCACCCATGTGCAGTTGGCCCGGGAAGCAAGGTAAGTGTACGGGGCGACCTGGGGGGTTTCACACAGCGGGGTATCCCGATTTTGGATGCCCCGGGGGGGAGGGAATCGATTGGCCCTGGAACCTTATACATTCCCGGGCCAACCACGCTGGGTTTTTGTCCACTTTAGGAGATTTCCCTAAGGTGGATCTTAATTGGGATGTCCTGCAGTGTAAACCAGGGCTGTGTAGTCGGAAAGCCAAGGTCCTGACTCCAGCTCTGACTCCTTTTATAAATTATTAGTAATACATTTCCTGTAGTAAAATTATCACATAGACCCTTTTCTCACCGTTTTATAATCAATGGGGCTATTTATATAGAACATAAAGCATAATCCTTGCAATACAATTTCTGAACAAATGACTTAAAGTGGACCAAAACCCAGGATTTTGACTATCGGGGTACCCCGCTGTGTGAAGCCCCCTGCAGGTCACCGCCGCAGCTCACCCTATCCTGGTCCCATGGTGCATCTAAGAGCAGCAGCTCTGCCGGCCACATCCTCCACTTCCCTCTAGCAGTGCGTGTGCCCGCTCCAGGCATTTGTGAATGGCCAACGCGGGTACGCTCCCTGTTTGAGGGAAGTGGAGGATGCGCCCGTCAGAGCCGCTGCTCTTAGACGCGATGTGGGACCGGGAAGAGGTGAGCTGGGTTCAGGCAATCTGGGGGGTTTCACACAGCGGGGCACCCGCAGGGAAAGGACCACAACCCAGGATAAGCAAAATCCGGGCTTTTAGTCCACTTTAAAGCAGAATGAAAGTCCCAATGGTCATGATTGTGCAGTGCTGAATAAGCGTTCCACAATGTCCAATCAGCAGCTGCACATTCTCAGGTGACTGACATCACCCAGTCCACAGCTGCTGCTCTTGCCCCGCCTCCACACCATTGCCTCTATGCGGCACGACCTTAAGGCTTTACCCTGGAGGATTTTAGGATACATACATGTCCCGGATGCAGCAAGATGGCGGCGCCAGGTAAGGTGAGTAGGTCATTGATAAGCATGCAGCACTTTGTAGGCACATTTAAAGCGTAACAAAACCCAACCTGGACGGCCCTGGAATCTAGATTCCATAGCCGACCGCTGGCTTTCCCTAGGGGAACCGAAGGAACAGCTTTTCATTTAAAGTGGACCAAAACCCAGCTTGACCTTCCCGGGAATATATAAGATTCCCGGGCGGAACGATTCCCTCCCTCCCAGGGCATCCAAAATAGGGATGCCCCGCTGTGTGAACCCCCTCCTCCAGTTCGCCCCATTCATCTTACTTCCCAGTCCAACGGCCCACATCCCTGCAATCCCTCTAGCAGGGCACGTACCCACGCCAGCCATTTGTGAATGGCCTCTGGCCTTAGACACGCGCTGATTGGATGAGCGGCC
The DNA here is from genome assembly GCA_027917425.1 of Gastrophryne carolinensis. NCBI lineage: Eukaryota > Metazoa > Chordata > Amphibia > Anura > Microhylidae > Gastrophryne > Gastrophryne carolinensis. Next base: position 28,943,418 of record CM051239.1, on the reverse strand, counting down.
GTAGTACCGGGAAGAGGTGAGTTTCTTCAGGCGATCTGTAAGAACTACACACAGAAATTTAACTCTCAGGTGTGTATCCCCGCAGTTTGCCAGATTCACTCACCTTGCTGTCTTTCTTGCATAGCAGACTCGGGCGAAACCGAGCACGCCAATTGGCTGACCGGCCCATTTAGCCAATCAGCACACTCGTTTTCACTCGCCTATGCTAAGCAGCCGAGCAGAGCCCACTGCACTGCCAGCTGCATCCCCTGCACAGCCTCTAGCTGTGGCAATCCTGCGCCTGCCATTCAGAAAGGACGGACACGGGTATGCGCACAGCTAGAGCTGAGTGGGGATGCGGCTGCAGCTCAGAGATGTGGCGAGGGCTCTGGGAGCAGGTGAATGAAACTGGCAAACCGGGGGGTTTCCAATTCGGGATGCCCAGGGAGTGGAACTCAGATGGCCCTGGAGTCTTTTAGATTGCACAGCCTCTGAAGTTCCTCTTTAAAGTGGACCAACACCCATATCTATAAGATTCCCGGGTCCATCCGATCCCTCCCCGCGGGGCATCCAAAATCGGGATGCCCTGCTGTGTGAAACCCCCCAGGATGCCGGTAAACCTTACCTGATTCCCAGTCCAACGGCGCATGCGCGGGCTGCGGCCGCATCTCGCGCTTCTGTCTAGCAGAACCGAACCGACCATTTGTGAATGGCGGGCGCGCTCCCTGTTAGAGGGAAGCGCGAGATGTGCCCCCCCCCCAGTGCTCGGAGCCGCTGCGGTAATACGTCTCATTGACGCGCATACTACAGCGCCTCCGAGCGTGCTGATTGGGCGAGCGGTCCCGCATGCACCGTAGGAGCGGGGTGAGTTGATCTGGGCGTTCTGGGGGGTTTCACATAGCGGGGCACCCCCGAACGGGGTGCCCCGGGTAAGTGGACCAACACCCAGGATAGTCAAAATCTCCACTTTAAGGTAAGAAGACACTGGAGGGGTTTATCCACCACAAGCCAATAACCTATCACAAGCCAAGTAGCTGTAGACTGAAGTAAAGGAGATAGTGGTGCCCATTCCTCATGCTTCTTCTGTCTGTATCCAGGCCGCTACGCCCTGCAGGCCTTCAAGCACCTGGAGCCACAAGTCAAACAAGCCATTCAGACCCTGCCAAAGTCGGTAAGAAGAAGGCTGAGGGGTTAGACACCATGTTTTGTTTAAATTGTTTTTTTTTTTTTTTAATATACTGTATTGCTTTCAATGATTTATTCTTCCTAAAGCCGAACAAAACCCACCAGCGGCCGGCCTGGAACCTAAAAGATAACAGCACTGGCCGCTGGCCTTCCCTCAGGGCAATCCAAATCAGGATGCCCCGCCCACGCACCATGATGATAAACCACCCTGGATGAGCTATAGTCAATTTATAAGAAACAAAGGGGGAGTGGCAGCCGCTCAGACCATTTTATAACTAACCTGGGAGGTGCACGTGAGCAGGGCAATTAGGATACACAAGTCTTAAAGGAGCCACAGCACTCAACCCTGTTAGCTTGCAGACCAACCTACAATCTGTTTCTAAACTTGGGCTGCACTTGAGGTTTAGGGCACCCTCAGGTAAGCCTGCTCCCAATTTATCTATTGCGTTACCGTTCTGGCCTTTGTCTCCTACAGGTGCGCTAATTGTTTGGATTGCATGGGTTTTGGTTTCTAATGGTTATAGAAATCTTTCCTTTGCTTTCCAGTATATTTATTATTCTCAGCTACAATGTTGTTCTTATATTAATATGTAGCTTTCACACTCTTAATGTTGACATTCTAACAAATACGGGGTAAGGTAAATAAAGTTATAAAAACTTACCCACCCGGCCCGGGGGTATGTAACCTGCCCAGGGCCCTTATGGTGTTGTGCTGTGGCGTATCTGGAAAGATCTCTCAATTGCGCTGTAATGATGATGCTCTGAGCTTCCAGTAAAAATCTCCAAATGCTTTATTTATTAATTAAAAATTCAAACAAATGTAAGTTGTCCTTTCTTGGATCTGGGATGTCTGTCCGTCTGGTGTATCTCATATAAATCCGTATGTTTAAGTCTCTGTGCGTTATACGCATAGGTAGTTCTGTGCTTCTTGTTGTCGGCGGAGCTGAGCTGCTCCCGTCTGCTTACTCTGCAGCTTGCTGAAGGGTCCGACGCGCGTTTCGTGATTACACTTCCTCAGGTCCCTAAAGCGCCTGCGCAGGATCGTCTTTATATAGTCATATAATCCGCAGAGGGTTCTGGGTGTTGTCTCCTTTATTCAACAAAAGGAAATTTTTAGACACATTTGAGAGCCGGACTTTTCTGGTTATTGGCTGTTGGACAGTCGGCTGGCAGACGCCCTTTAGGTAGTATTATAGTGGAGCGTGTTGTTTAGTGCTGGCGTTTATGGTGTGCTTGCGTTTCTTTTTCTCCAGGCATTTGCTGGCTATTACAAAGGAGGGTTTGAACCGAAAATGACTAAAAGGGAAGCATCACTGGTGTTAGGAATCAGGTAAGCCGGCGCAGTAACAAATGCCACCCCATCCTGATTTGGGTTGTGCATAACCCAGCTGCAAGCCCAATACCAGGCAGAGGCACTCACCCGCGTCCCACATTTTTTTGCCAGTTCCCACCATCTCTGTCTGTAGGCCTCAGTGAACTAACATTAATTTATGACTGTCTGCGAAACAAAACCGGGTGCAGCCAGCCCTGGAATCTAAAAGATTGTTGGCCTTCGCCTGGGCCATGCCGAATTGGGCTGCCCCGTTGTGTGAGACCACCCCCTCCCGGTGTGCTCGTAATAGCTGATCTTTCTACGGTCCAATGGCGCATGCGCAGGCTTTCAGCAAAGTGGCTGCATCCCCTGCATCTTTGAGCTGGCTGTGCGCTCCCGCCCTGGCCATCCATATAGGCTGGAATGGGAGCATATGTGCCGCAGGGGGTGCAGCCGCTCTCGCTCCCTATTGAAGTTAATGAGAGCCCTTTGCAGAAGGATGTATGTAGACATGGCAAAGGGCTCTGATTGGATGAGATACCGCGCATGTGTTGTTGGACCAAGGATAGGTGAGTTTTACTGGTTGGACACAGCGGGGCATCCTGATACGGGATGCTCTAAGGCCACAGCCGCTTTAAAAAGGCCCTCCGGTCACAATTGACTGAAGGTACCATCGCTGTAATTCCTGTGGCCATTTCCTCTATGTTTTCTGCAACCAATCATGGTTCACCCAGCCATCATGCACAACTATTGCCCCCCTGAACTGGATTAGCTGCCATGGGACACAGTGTGAAAAAGATGAGCATCGGGCTGAGGCGGGCGTCCTGAATGCCAGTGCTACTTATCCTTAGAGAGAGGGGACCCACAGGGATTTTTGACTGGAGGTTGCCTATAAAGTGGATCAAAACCCAGGATTTTCAATGTCCCATGTTTTGGTCTTTGCTGTGTGAAACACCCCATTTCACCCCAAAATCTCACCTTTACCTGGTCCCACGCCGCATATGTGAGCTCTCGTCCAATCAGCGCCATATGCTGAGCATATTATTGATAAGCATGCGGCCCGGGATAGGGGAGCAGGTTTCCCTGAGGTGTGCGGCCTGCTCCCACCACCATCCTATGGTGGCAGAGACTCTGTCTGCAGGTGTGGCGTGGGAGCCCCAGAAAAAGTGTTTAGGGGCTCATACAGTGCGGCATGTCAAATCAGGATACCCAAAGGTTGCTTGATTGGCTAGCCAGTCTTTTAGACTCTAGGGTCGGCCGGGCGGGTGGTTGTCCACTTTAAAGTCCAATCATTAAAGAGGGATTTCACTTTCCCGTTTGTTGTTCCTCTCAGGCATCCCAAATGCCTCGCTGTCGTATCCCTACGGATCGTGCAGGAAATGCACCTCCCTGTTGTTTCCACCGCGCAGACGCATCCAAATCTGAGCGCACTGATTGGCTGAGCAGCCCATGGCTGACGCGGTGAGGGCTCCGGGAGCAGGCAAACGGGGGATACAGGGGGTTTCACACAGCGAGATTTCGGGATGCCCCAGGGAGTGGGACTTGCATCGAAGTTTCTTTCTAATGCTCAGTTCACACCTTGTAAGTATGGCAGAGGTGCCCTGTATCAAAGCAAATGCTGCACTGTGCTGCAATGTGTTTTGAAAGAAAAAAATGTTTGCACAATAAGTAAATGGTAACGTTTATAGTAAGGCAAATGTAGCACAAGAGCATTGCAGGTTAAACCACGTCATACCTGTGCTGCGCTTGCGTTGCCATAGACTTCTGTTCACCTGAGATGTTGTGTAGAAAAATCTGCAACGCTCTTTTAATGTGGTTTAATGCAGATGTGTGAACTATCTAGAATCATGTGCAGTGTTTTCTCTGCCTTGTAACTGCATTGCCCTGTACTAAGCCTGATTTGAGCATTCCCCCAGGGCACCCCAAACGGGAGTACTGCGCTGTGTGAAGCCCCCACAGATCGCCAATGCCAAGTCACCTCTTCCCAGTACTACGGGGCATGTGCGGCCGCTCGTCCAATCGGTGCGCTCGGCCCCGCTGATGTCACATCGTCTAAGGGCGCGTGGGAGCGTGCCCGTGCCGAGCATTAACAAATGCCTAGCACGGGCACGTGCTCTGCTAGAGGGATAGCGGGGATGTGGCCGCGGCATGCACCGTTGGACCGGGAAACAAGGTAAGTGTATGGGGCGACCTGGGGGGTTCAGGCCTTCCAGATTTTGGCTGCCCCAGGGGAGGGAATTGATCGGCCCTGAAATCTTATAGATTCCCAGGCCGATTGCTGTGGGTTTTGGTTCACTTTAAAAGAAATAAATCCATTTACCTGAATGCTGCAATGCTCCTCTGATTCTGGCTGGGGATGCCGTGGACTTGATTGACAGCTGCACTTGAGTGACAGGCCAGTCCCCTATGCAGTGCAGGCTTCCTACTTCAAGTGGACCAAAACCTGGGATTTTGACTATCCTGGGTTTTGGTCCACTCCCCCGGGGCACCCTGATCGGGGGGTGACCCACTGTGTGAAACCCCCCCCATCGCCGCAGCCAACTCGCCTCACCGCGGTCCTACAGCGCCTCCAATCAGCGCGCTCGGAGCTGCTGAGATATGGGCGTCTAAGCTCAGCAGCTCAGAGTGCGCTGGAGGCCGCATCTTGCGCTTCCCCTTAACAGGGAGCGCGCCCGTCCCGGCCATTCACAAATGGCCGGCGCGGGCACGCTCCCTGCTAGAGAGGAGCGTGAGATGTGCATGCGCCGTTGGACCGGGATTCAGGTAAGTGCAGCGAGCGACCTGGGGGGTTTCACACAGCGGGGCATCCCGATTTTGGATGCCCCGCGGGGAGGGAATGGATCGGCCCTGGAATCTTATAGATTCCCAGGCCAATCCTGCTGGGTTTTGGTCCACTTTCAGTGATTGGCCTACTGACATCGCTCTAGTACTCAACTGACACAGAGGGCCTGTCCCTCACAATGTAAGGGAGGGCCAGGAGGGGAATGTTTAAATGATTGGACTTCCTCTGTGGTCTTTGTATCGCTTTGTTTTACCTTTCCTTGCCTTCTGCTTTGTTGTAGCCCAACTGCCAGTAAAACCAAAATCGGGGAAGCGCACAGGAGAATCATGCTGCTGAACCACCCTGACAAAGGTACAGTATTAGTCACTCTAGATGACGCGCCTAGGATTTGGAGGAAAAAAAGGGAAATCTTTGTACTTACTAGTAAACGTATTTTTTTGCCATCTTTCATTCCGGGGCACCACCATCAACAACGCGTGGGTTAACCTCAGCCGTAGATGTGAGGCTAATCATGTAAAAAAAAATCATGTAGTTGTAGCCCACAGCGCCAGAAGCTGTGTGTTTAAAGTCTGTTTTTGAACATGTATCCACTAGTAACTAAGCGAAAACATATGGAATTACGTTATTACATTGTAACATGAACCAGACATTGTAAGGACAATTCTGCATAAAAAATATTATAAATCAAATAAGTTATAATTCAAAAATGTCATTTTCTAGGCCAGGATACATGTCAGAAAGTTTTGAGATTTTATGAAAAAAAAAAAATTTTGGATCAGGAAAGGGATTTAAGGATCGTCCATAAAAAAGTATGGGAGAGCGCCAGGTAGCGAGAGGCAAGACGTGGCGCTCTGCAAGGTGAACGCCAGCACTGTACACTGAGCCTGGGATAATGATAAATCATACACTACATGACGTTGTTCTTGTCGCTCACCAGATTCGGCTTCATAAATGTGGAATTGCGTGCCGTGTCCGGCGTTCACCTGACGCTTACACGGCCCTACCTGGTGCTAGAGCTTCATGAATAAGGCCCTTAGTTTTTATCGTCCCATCCATTCTGGGGCACCACCTTCAGCAATGCGTGGGACCTCCCAAAGCGGTACCGTCGTTAAGGGTGGGACCGTGCTACGACAGCAACTGGCTAATTGCGGCAACATAGCCAGGAATGGTGGAACTGAAACGTTTCTCACCGCCATCTGCAACACCTTACTTCTCAGCGCGGCATCGGCCGATGCCTGGTCTTCAAGTCGGTAAAACTTGGTGCGAGTGTGAAGGGAGGACCAGGTCGCCGACTTGCACACCTGGTCCATCGACGCCTGGTGCTGGAAGGCCCAAGATGCCGCAATTGCCCTGGTAGAGGGAGCAGTGACTCAGAAGGGGGCCTCCTTACCCCTGTAGGCGTTGGCCTGATCCATCTGCTGAGAGTGAACCTGACAGCCACCAGGCCTCTCGATGGTTCTGGGATCAAGAACAAATGTCTGTCTTACATACCTCAAGCGTGGCCGCCAAGTAATACTTTAATGCCCTGACTTCATCCAGGGAATGCAGGAGTCGCTCCTTATGATGAGTGGGGCACTCAGTGGACACAAAGAGGGCAGTACGATCTCTTGAATTAGATGGAAGGGAGAGACCACCTTTGGCAAAAAAATTCTATTTAACATGGAACGTGGCCTTGTCTTTGTGCAGGACCAAAAAGGGTGACTTGATAGCTTTGTGAAACCCCCCAGATCGCCGATGCCAACTCACCTCTTCCCGGTCCTATGGGGCATGCGCAGCCGCTTGTCCAATCAGTGCGCTCGGACTCGCTGACATCACGTCGTCTAAGGGCAGTGGCTCAGAATGCGCTGGCGGCTGCATCCACCGTTTCCCTCTTAAAGTGGACCAACACCCAGGATTTTGACTATCCTGGGTGTTGGTCCACTTAGGTGGGGCACCCCGATCGGGGGTGCCCCGCTGTGTGAAACCCCCCCAATCGCCGCAAAAACTCACCTCTCCCCGCTCCCACGTGACCTCGTCCGGCCAATGACAGCGCTCAGAGCCGCTCTGGTATGCGCGTCCAAAGCCGCTTGGACGCGCATACCAGAGCGCTGTCATTGGCTGCGTCTCTCGCTTCCCTCTAACAGGGAGCGCGCCTGCGCCGGGCATTCACAAAACGGCCGGCGCGGGAGCGCGCCCTGCTAGAGGGAAGCGAGAGACGCGGCCGCGTCTCGCGCATGCGCCGTTGGATCGCCGGTAAGGTAAGGATTGTGGGCCTCCTGGGGGGTTCCTCCCCGCGGGACATCCCGATTTCGGATGCCCCGCGGGGAGGGATCTGATCGGTCCGGGAATCTTATAGATTCCCGGGCCGATCCCCCTGGGTGTTGGCCCACTTTAACAGGGAGTGTGCCTGCGCCGGGCATTCATAAATGCCTGGCACGGGCACGCACTCTGCTAGAGGGATATTGGGGCTGCGGCTTGCGCATGCTCCGTTGGACCAAGAAACGGGGTAAGTGTATGAGGCGATCTGGGGGGTTTCACACAGCGGGGCATCCAGATTTTGGCTGCCCCAGGGGGAGGGAATTGATCGGCCCGGGAATCTTATAGAATCTTATAGATTCCCGGGACGATCAGCGTGGGTTTTGGTCCACTTTAAAATAAATCCATTCACCTGATCGCTGCAATGCTCCTTTGATGCTGGCTGGGAATGCAGTACCAAAATAGGGTGACTTGATAGCTCAGAAACCCGCCCAATGGAGCTGATCGCCACCCAAAAAAACACCTTTAAAGTGAGCGTTGCCAGAGTGGCCTCCGTCATGGGCTCAAAGGGGGCCCCTGTAGCGCCAACAGTACCATGTTGAGACCCCAGGGCAGGATCAACGAGCGCCTGGGTGGACGAACATGCGCAGCGCCCTGCATGAACGTACGGACTAATCTGTGCTCCGCAAAGGGTCTCAGGAAAAAATGGACAAGGCCAAGACCTGGCCTTTAAGGGTGCTGCTTCCAGGCTCTTCTGAAGAGATTCCAGCATCCTGGGCAATGAGAGCCTCCTACAGGAGTAGCCCTTCAACTTGCACCAAGCCAAGAAGGCCCTCCAAGTCCTTTAGCAAATTCTGGAGGATGTTTTCGTGCCCGAATCAAGGTCTGAATTACTGCAGCGGATAGGCCCCTCTCCTCCCGGATGCTGGTCTCAACAGCCACTAAAGCCAGCGCTTGAGAATTGGGGTGCTGCAGAGGACCCCGCTGTAGAAGATTGGGGAGTCGCCACCTGGTAGCTAGGTTTACCAGATCTACGAACCACACCCTTCAGGGTCAGTGTGGGGGCGATCAGGATGATGGGAATCCATTTGCTGTTGACCTTTTTTAAGACCAGTATAGCAGGCTGTACCCTGACCAGTGCGTCAACCGCTAAGGCCAGGGGGTCTCGCACCCTGGACACAAACCTCTGGACCTTCAGTCGTGAGGAGAGGCAGAGGTCCATTTCCAGCACCCCGCCAGGTGTTCCAGGGGGTTATTGCAGGGAGAGCTCCAGCATTCTGGATGCCCCCCCAGCCTTTCTTATAGCGGCAGGGACCAACAATGCACGGGTGTTGGTTCACTTTTAGTTTTTCAATAGGAGCAAATGTCAGCACACTATCCTAAAAAACAATAAATCGTGTACAGACAAAAAAAAAAGGTAAAGTAAAATTATTAAACAAAAATATGAACTTCTCCTAGGGCTCCAGGGCCACCAACTGTCCTCCTGCAGCGTCAGTTTGATAAGCGGGGAGGGTAGGTGGGTGTGGTGTTGGTATGGCTGGCACCCACTGAAAATAATGAGGACCTCCGCAGATGAAGTTTCTTGGTGTACAGCGTCCCCCCATTGTTTTCAATGCGCAACCCCCCCCCCCCCCCCCCCCCCCGAGAGCCATAACCCAGAAACGGATCTCCCAGCTTCACAAACCAGGCCTGCAGGAAGACAGTCGGTGGCGGTAATGTAAGCGGATCTACCCACCCGACTACGCCATTCGCCATTGATTGTTTTTGACGGGTAGTGCGCACTCCTACATCCCTGGTGGCGCGCTCCCACCCCAGCCATTCAGGCTGGCATGCACTTCCCATTAAATTCAATCAGAGCCATTTGCTGAAGGATGTCAACACAGCAGAGGGCTCTGATTGTATGGAAGCCCGCTCATATGCCATTGGAGCAGAGAAATGTGAATATTAGTGGGCTTTTTTGGGGCTGTCACACAGCAGAGACACAGAACAAAACCCGGGAAATTCAAATTCACGGGTTTTGTTCCACTTTAAGGTAAGTAGTTAGAGGCACACTTTCACCAAATCTTTAAATGTCAAGCATATATTAATCGGTATTGAGGGTGCTGCCCAATAGGATAATTCCTCATATCCCATAGACCAAGTATTTAGAAATATCAGCCGCACACCAATTACGCTTAAACATTTTTTTCTACCTTTTAATTCTGCAATTAAGACCCATATTTAGTCCATACAGGCAGGGGTTAAGTAATACATCATCTCAAAATATTTACAGGGGTGTATACACACTTAAAGCGGACCTTCACTCTGAATAAGAGTCTATCTTATATGTTTCCCACACCCTGTACATACAGATTGTCCACATTAATAATCACCCTACCTGCATCTACTGCATGTTATGAGCCTTTAAACATCCAAGATGGCGGCTTATGGAAGCCGCCATCTTATCAGGCAGCCTGCAAACAGGAAGTGCCTCCTGACTGTGCTGCTCTGCATTCTGGGACTGCTGACCTTTACCTGACCCCAGCTCTGCTCTGTCTGAGCAAAGCACAGCTATAACCCGCCCCCCTGTACCTTATCCCACTCTCCTCTCCTCAGTAAGTGTGATGCTTCTGAGTCAAGATGGCGGCGCCCGTATCCTAAATTCCTGAACAGAGTTGCAGCCCAGTGGGGGAAAGAATAAGTTAGTGACTAAAAACTTAAAATATATTAATTTTAGATGCTGGGGAACCGTTTTTTTAAGAGTTTGGGCTTTTCATTAAATCATGGTGAAGGTCCGGTTTAATATAGACAAATATAATTCAGGCAATCTCTTCCTGTTTGTGAGCTCTCTCTGTGGTTTCCAAATAAAGGCAGCTGCTTTGTAATCTTCAGTATAAGCAAAGTAGAAAAAATGGAAACAATTGTATCCACAGTGTGAGCTCAGTCGCATTCTGAGAGTGGATTGGAAAGTTCAAGGCTCAGATACACAGTGTCTTCATCATATGAAACATTTAGATATATAAGCTGATAACATTGCTCTATGCTGCATGCTGAAGCGAATGATTACTGGTCAAAATTACATTGGCCCTGCAGATTACAAAGAATGATTCAAACATCATCACAGACTAGAATCAGTCTCATGATTCCATTATCCACACATAGATATTAATGCATAGTGAGCAACATATATACAAAACATGTAAACAATGTATTAACCAGAGTCATGTAAATAGCAAAGGTGGGGGCAGTCCTCCCATGTTCCGGGGATCACGTCCCCTTTGTCAAGGAATGGTCCCCTGGGCCTTCATATGATGAAGACACTGTGTATCTGAGCCTTGAACTTTCCAATCCACTCTCAGAATGCGAGTGAGCCCACACCGTGGATACAATTGTTTCCATTTTTTCTAGGTTTGCTTTTACTGAAGATTACAAAGCAGCTGCCTTTTTTTGAAACCACAGAGAGAGCTCACAAACAGGAAGAGATTGCCTGAATTATATTTGTCTATATTAAATGTGTACAATATAAAATAGTATTAGAAAGCCGCGCTCAGAGATTTTTAATTTTATATTACATATATATCAATAAAAAATTCTTTGTTAATAAAGTCCTCAGCGCAGGGAGAAAGACAGAGTATGTCACCAACACTCTCAATAATATATGGGTAAACGCACAGAAATGTGCAATTCTCCGCGGGACAGTTCAAATGCTTTCACTTCAAATCACCACGTGGATTTCCAGGCTAATTATATATTATAAGTGTATCCATCACCTGTCACACCACACACGTACCAGATAACAAATGGCAAAGCACTTCTTCTCTATATATCAATGATTGTTTCTTTGTTGGATATTTAACAAAGTTGGATATAACAACAAAGTTGGATATAACAGCAAAGTTGGATATAACAGCAAAGTTGGATATAACAGCAAAGTTGGATATAACAGCAAAGTTGGATATAACAGCAAAGTTGGATATAACAGCAAAGTTGGATATAACAGCAAAGTTGGATATAACAGCAAAGTTGGATATAACAACAAAGTTGGATATAACAGCAAAGTTGGATATAACAGCAAAGTTTAAAGTGGACCAACACCCTGAGGTGATCGGCCCGGGAATCTATAAGATTCCCGGGCCGATCACCTCACACACCGCGGGACATCCGAGATCGGGATGTCCCGCGGGGTGAACCCCCCCCTGAACACCCCAAATCCACCTACCTGGTCTTCGGCGGCGGCCGGCCGCTGCCGCCTCCCTCGCGCCCCTCTAGGCGTGCGCGTGCCCGCGCCGGCCGTCTCTGAATGGCGGGCGCGCACACGTCAAGAGTGATGCGCGGGAGGCGCCGACGGGCAAGCTGCTTGTACGTTGCTGTCAATCAGCTTGTCCGTCGGCGCCGATTGGACGGCGCGGCCACGTGGGAGCGGGGAGAGGTGAGTTTTGGGGGCTTTCTGGGGGGTTTCACACAGCGGGGCACCCCCGATCGGGGTGCCCCGGGGAAGTGGACCAATACCCAGGATAGTCAAAATCCTGGGTGTTGGTCCACTTTAACTTGGAGGAATGGAACTTTGAGCATCAGGATCCTATGTAGGAACATTTTATTACAACGTTTGCATTCTATTTTAATCTGGTAAGCAGTTTTTAAGTTCTGCGCACAGAAACTATTGTTACGGTATTACGCTATGTGCGGCCATATGTTTTATTTTACATGCTCAATCTAAATAAATGAGGAATTAATTATATATGAACCAAGTCTTGATGATTATATGAGAGAAAGAAAAGGAGCCATTTCTGATATAAAGGAAAATCATCCCCTTGGGCGTATGAAATATATCCAACAAAGAAACAATCATTGATATATAGAGAAGAAGTGCTTTGCCATTTGTTATCTGGTACGTGTGGGGTGTGACAGGTGATGGATACACTTATAATTAATTAGCCTGGAAATCCACGTGGTGATTTGAAGTGAAATTTGTGATTTGAACTGTCCCACGGAGAATTGCACATTTCTGTGCATTTACCCATATATTAAATGTGTATAACACCCCTGTAAATATTTTGAGATGATGTATTACTTAACCCCTGCCTGTATGGACTAAATATGGGTCTTAATTGCAGAACTAAAAAGAAAAAAAAAAATTTAAGCATAATTGGTGTGCGCCTGATATTTCTAAATTTTTGTTCCACTTTAAGAATCAGGATAATGATTGCCCGGACCAGTCCCAAAAGTACATCAGTCTGAACCATGGTAAACAAAAGTGATACACTAATAAATGGTTAATCTGTAGCTTTCCATATCACAAATGCATAAAGGGGAGACAGTTGGACTGACTTTTGTGAGATAATGTATGCCCAATATGAAGAGGGGGGGATTATGTATAGTATCACTATCCCAAGTGTGACATCATCTCACAACCGCAATTCCTCTTCCTGCCTATAGGTGGCTCTCCATACCTTGCTGCCAAGATCAATGAAGCCAAGGATCTGCTGGATGGACAGGCCAAGAAATACAGTCGAATGTCTGGATTCTCCAAACCCTCTCCTATCATTATTATCTCACAATCAGATGGTGACTTGTTCTTTGTTAATAAATCAATGGTGTTTGTACTCCCTGCAGTTCTTTCCCCTTTTTATTTATTTTTTTAACAGGAGTGAATTGGTCTTGTCTATGAAGCAGACCTTAACCCCCACCAACTGTGAACACCTCATCCTCACCCAGAGCCCTTGTTTCTGTGCACTCCGGAAGCATCTCTGCTCACCTCTAGCCGTGAGCGCACCCCTGTCCGGCCTTCCTGGATGGGCAGCACGGTCACACAAAGGCTGCAAGGTGGGCGGGAGATGCGGCTGGCGGCGCCGCTCGGCTGCTTAGCCCTCAGCGGTGGCAAAAAAAAGCCGAGCGACAGTGAGCGCTCAGCCCACTCACTCTCATCCGGGTCTGTGCCGTGGGAGTGGATGGAAGGTGAGGGAAACGGGGCAACTGGGGGGTACACACAGCCGGGCATCCCAATGTGGGATACCGCCGCAGAGAGGAACACCACACAGAAAAGTGAAATTCAAGTGTGTTCTTTAAGGGATTTAAAAACTGGTCGTGGGCCAAAATAAATAGGTTGAGAATTTGGATTTTTATTACTATTATTATTTTTTTTTTTTTATTTTGAATAGCATAACAAAGATTTTCTGCAACAATCAGGATCCCCACAAACTCCATTAGAGTTTTTACACTCCTATGTCCTTCCACCACAACACCCCATTACCACATTTATATGTAACAAACCCCACATGCTACCAGTATGCATGCCGATTACCTTACCGCTCCAAATATATGGGTTCCATATTTATAAGACAAGCCCCCCCATTAGTCCCAAATCAGAACTGTATTCCTAATATATAACTCATCTAAATGCCTATCAATGTAACATCCAATTAAAATATATTTTTAAAAAAATGGTCTGGCAAACGTATGGGCTCTTCTTCTTTATAACACTTCTGTGGCAGGGCTGGGGGGGGGGGGCATTGTCTTTTTAAACCGGACCTTCAGCATCATTTTAAAGCCCAAACCCTTAAACCGCACCAACACCCGTTTTTACCTACCGTAAACGGGTGTTGGTCCCGCTGTGTACGCCGGGCGGTCACGTGGGCGCAGACGCGTCCTCTGTGCCGGCCACCGGCAGGACCTGCCCACGTGACCGCCCAGCGGCCAATTGCAGGACTCCGTTCTCGCCGCTGGCTCGGTATTCAGGTGAATTAAACAAGTTATTTATGTGTTTTGCTGCGAGGGGGCCTCGAGCATTGTGGATGCCCCCCCCTCACTTCTTACAATCCCTACACAGCGGGACCAACACCCGTTTAGGTAAAAACGGGTGTTGGTCCAGTTTAAACTATTTACCAGCATCTAAAATGAATATTTTTTACGTTTTTAGTTGCTTACTTAATATTCTTTCCTCCACTTGGCTGCAACTGTGTTCAGGACTCTAGGATACGGGCGCCGCCATCTTGGCTCAGTAGCCTCACATACTGAGGAGAGAAAGGGGGGTGGGCAAGTGCAGGAGGCGGGTTATAGTTGCGCTTCACACAGACATAGCAGAGCTGAGGTCAGGAAAAGGTTAGCAATCCCTGAATGCAGAGCGACATATACATAGACACTTCCTGTCTGCAGGCAGCCTGAAACTCCACGGGCCGCCATCTTGGATGTTAAAAAAAAAATGCAACAGGTGCAGGTAAGATGATTTTTAATGTGAGCAATCTGTATGTACAGGGTAAACTCTTATTCAGGGTGAAGGTCTGGTTTAACTGAAATTCCACTTTAAACCTGACCTTCACCCTGAATAAGAGCACATCTCGTCGTGTATTTTGGTCCACTTTAATGACAGTCATCCTTTAAAGAGACACACGTATGTGAAACACCATATTTCCATGCAAAAAGAGAAATCCTTGAAAGCCATGAGTGGGTGTAACGTGTCAGCAGTAGGCCAGGGGTCACAATACACCTGCTTCCTTGTCAGGTCTGTTCTGGTTTTTGTAGTGGAACAAAAGAGGACTTCCCCCTTCCCAGACTAGGCAAACAGCAACATGAGAGCATAACCTATGCCAACTTCTCCTATGTATAATTCTCTCAGGGCGTATTGTGCTTTAAAATGGACCTATACCGGGATGATTGGGATGAAGTAATGGAGAATATCCATAAATCAGTAGCAGAGGCCAGGGATAAACTAATTCAAACTCAATGGATCCACCAAGCATATATCACGCCTGCTCGTCTATTTAGGATGAGCTTATTGGATAGTGAACAGCGCCCAAGGTGTGGCAGGGACAGTGCCACATGGATCCATATGACATGGTCGTTCATAGTGGTGGAACGATTCTGGGGGGAGGTGATGGGCTTTCGGGTCCATGGGACAATTGTGCTCTGCCTCATAGGGGTGATGGAGCCGCTCCCAGAGAAAGACACTAAGGGTGCTTCTGCGATTGCTAATGTTTTATGCCAGAATAGATATACTTCTGAACTGGAAGCATCCAACGCCCCCCCCCCCCCTCTCAGTGCAGGCGTGGAAAAAATTGATTAAGTTACCCCTTTATAAATTGACTTATACGGCTCGTGGGGCGCCCCATAAATTTGGCAAAGTATTGGACCTGTGGTTGGAATGTGTGGAGTTGGCATCGGGAGATGACTAGAGT
Source organism: Gastrophryne carolinensis (assembly GCA_027917425.1). Lineage (NCBI taxonomy): Eukaryota > Metazoa > Chordata > Amphibia > Anura > Microhylidae > Gastrophryne > Gastrophryne carolinensis. Next base: position 28,927,775 of record CM051239.1, on the reverse strand, counting down.
GGACCAGTAGTGGTTTTGGAAGGTCCTTTACCCCAACGGGTGCCCGGTAATGGGCTGATCATCTGCCCAGATGGGCGGTGGGGCTAGGTTGGGCAAGGGTGATGTTCACTGGTGCGGGGGCCGGAGTTGTCTCGACGCCTGTATCGCCTTGGTGGAGTGCTCCTTCCCTCCTCCGAAAGAGACACAAGGGAGGACTCTGGCTAGAAGGTTGTCCCGTTTCCCTTCCCCAAGCCTCAGAGTGTGTGTGTTTGTAGGCGCGAGTGACGTCCATGTGTGTAGGTTGTAATGCAGTTTGTTGGTGCCTGCGGCACCACACTGTTCTTTATTGAAATACAAAAATAAAAACTTAAAATAAACCTATACTCTGTGTGTAGCAGCTGGCCCAACAGACCAAGCTGTTTTACCAGCAATGCCAACATCCCAAGACGCTGTACACCTGCAGCCCGAGGACTTGGCCACCTGGTGAATCCTATCAAAGGATACTGGGATCCTGGTGGAGCAGCATGCACCATTGTGCCAGACAGGGTATGTTAACAGGAAGCAGAGGAGCAGACCTGCCGTACAGTATAGAGGAAAAACATGCACCATGGTTTTGCCGGAGAGGTGTGTAATGTAGGCGACCTGGGGGGGGGGGGGGGTAAAATTTCATACAGCTGGGCCAAATCAGGAGGTCGAGCTGGAGAGGAACAATGCCCGGGATAGTAGAAATCACAGGTATAGTTCTTCTCCAGCGGGACTTCCGAATCGGGATGCCTACTGTGTGAAATCCCCCCCCCCCCCCCTCCGTATTGCCTACTGTATACACCAATCCAGCAATCGCATGGTGCGTGCATGGATGGCCAGCCACTCCAACAATCGCACTGCATTCAGCTTTAACTGTAAGCTCTGATGTCAGATAGTAGTAAAACTGAATGGAACTTGAGTCGCCAGATACAGATCGCCGAAGCCAACGCACCTCTTCCCGGTCCTACAGCGCATGCGTGGCTGCTTGTCCAATCAGTGTGCTTTGATGTCACGTTGTCTAAGCCTTCATCTAAGGCCAGTATCTCTGTGCGTGCTGACAGCCGCATCCCCCGCTACCCTCTAACGGAGCGTGCCTGCGCCGGCCATTCACGAGTGCCTGGCGCAGGTACACACACAGCTAGAGGTGAGCGGGAATGTGGCTGCCACGCAGAAATGGGGCGAGGGCTCCGGGGGCAGGAGAGTGAAAATTACGATGCAGAGGGTTTCACACAGTAGGGCATCCCAGTTCGAATACCCCAAGGAGTGGAACTAGGGTGGCACCTGAGTCTTTTAGACTTTAGGGCCTTCAAAGTTCCTCTTTTAAGTGCTTTCCCTTCAAGATGGCTGTGCCGAGGACCCAAAGCGCCGAGGGTAATGGCATTGGATTGCGGACAAGGTAACCTAAAGTCATTTTTAACTAGAATTCCACTTTGAGCCCTGGAACTGAAATCTATTATTGGCCTGCCATAAAACATCACCACCCGAATACAAAGTCTAAGTGAGGGGAAGGCTGGAGGTTGATATATAACATTATAAAACATGAGCAAATAGCACAGGTTTGTCTTTTATCACCACTTTTACTGTGGAGGATCCTGAGGGTTGAACAATGACCCTGGCTGATGACACCGGGGACACAGGCTGGACAAATTTAAAGAGACACTACCATATAATAGACATAAAAGTGGAAATGATGCATATTTGAATGGAATATCTGAATACACCCTCGAATACCCCCCCGATATTGGCATTCAGACAGCTGAAAAAAATCATCGGGCAAGTCACACATTCGATCAGCGCAAGCTCACTAGGTAGACTAAAACATCTATACTTCCCCTTTTTGGTCTCTTGGAAGCCAAGGGTATGGTTGAAGGTTTTGCTGGTGTGAAAACAAGAAGAACTAAGCAAACAGTAGACTAGATTCTACATTAAAGAGGAATGAAACAGGATTTTAACTCAGGTTTTACTCTGTGCCATCCCAATTCCCAATGTAGGAACACATGACCACCAGAATACACAAAAAGCTTTAGCTCCTCTATCAGACCCCAGTAGTTTAAGAAACAATGTCAAAGCACCAACTGGTAAATCAGCAAAATAACATAAAATAACGTAGCCTGAGGGAAGCCTTTCGGATGTTTAGAAAAGAAGTTACCAGGTAACTAACTTTTGCTCAAGACATCCTTAGGGTAGCATATCTCATTAATACCCGAAGAGGCGCGCGCATACCGCAGCCTGGCCAGCTTCACAGACCCACATTAGCGGGCAAAAAACACAATGCAGCCTGACCCATGGTGGGAAGGGAAGAGGACCTGGAAATCCCCCCTGACAATTTCCACAATGCCTCAGACCATAGCATACCTGGTCTGAAGCTAACGCGGATCCCCCAAACCCCCCCCCCCCACTCTGGCTATGACTTAGGGATAGGGGAATCTGGCCTATACCCTGGGTCCCTGGCAGGCAACCCCTGGAGACAGAAAATGGGTCAACCTCCTTAGACCCACAGTGACCCGGTCTACTTACCTAAACCCATGGTTAAGGAGCTGGTGGTATGACTCCTGCCCCAGACAGAAACACCTAAAGAACTGATGTCTGGTGGAGGAGCTAAAGCTTTTGTGTATTCTGGTGTTCCTACCTTGGGGCAGAGCCATAATATCTCAGTGGTATGATGCCCTAAGTATGTTTTGAGAAAATGTGCCAGTTCACAGATATTCCTACCTCACTTGTAATCCCACACATGCATCATGGGACCGCTGGAAAGGTTAAGATTTCCAGCAAACCAGGGGGTTCCCATGGCAGGGCATCCCATTTGCAGTGAAAGAGCCATCCCTTGAGTCTTATAGCACTCACCTGTCACCCTTGATTTGTGAGGTTGGCATGTCCAATTTTTACCCTGTGGCACCCCGATCAGGAGGGGCTACGCTGTGTGAAACCCCTGATGCCACTCGTCCAATTGAAATCGCCGGTGGCAACTCACCTCTCTTACCAGACCTACGACGCACGCCCAGCCGCTCGTCCAATCCGTGTGCTCCGAGCCGCTGACATCACGTCGTCTAAGGCAAGCGGCTCCAAGCGCACTGGCGGACACATCCCCCGCTCCCCTCCGAATTGCTCCCCCCATGAAGAGAACCTTTTTGACAATTTTCACTGCCCCTACTTCACTCTAATCCCAGATAACGACGCCTGTTTTTCAGTGTTTCAGGGTGATTTAAAAAGTGGGTGGTTTAAAAACTAAAAGGGAAGTATTGGCAGAGGCTTTGGCCAAATGTATTTCAGTTCAATGGGTTTTGGCTCGCTTTAAGTGTGTTCCCAGCTATTCAGATAGGACGGTGGTGGGACCACGACATGTGCTGCGGATGAGACCGTTCTTGTCTCAATTGCCACAAACAAAGCCATTTGCCGAACATTTAATATGCATGGAAAACACCTCTCTGATTGAACAAGAGACCACGCATGCGCTGTAGGACCGGGAAGAAAGGGCTTTATCAAGCTAGACACTCATCAGCCGTCATGCTGTCTCAATCCCATATAGCGCTGAAACAGCCACAGTGTGGGACCTGGGGATATCCGCTCAGATTCTGGACCAAGTCGATCAATTATGTGGAGTTGCTCAGATTCTGGACCAAGTCGATCAATTATGTTGCGTTGCTTGCTGATGATGTGGTGCACGGATACTGGTCATTAGGGAACAGGCAACCTAGTGAATTGGATGCCGCTGTGCCCCATTATCAACAAAAGAATGCGCAACAGCCGTGCTGCAGGATCTGGGACTACGTGGGGTCGAGGCAGAGTGAGGTCAGACAAGTATCTAGCAAAAATAGTCCTTATTACTAGCCTATGTTATTACTTTTAAGAGGAACTAAAAGTCAAGTCACATCACTTCCTTATTCCATTGTTTGGCTTCCCAAAGCAGGGTGGATAAAAATCAATGTTTTTAAAAAAAAAAAAAAAAAAAAAATTTATTTAAATCGGATTTTTTTTCAATAAACTGCTTTTTGAGGAAAATATTTTACCATCCAAAGGTTCTTCCATCATGAGATAAAGCGGAGTTGTTAAACTCAATAGAATAAAGGCTGTATATGTGTAACATTCACAATTCCATGCTCTTCCAGAGGTTTCTGTAGGATTAGTGGGCAGTTTCTCTCCTATATTATCACAGACGCTCGCTTTACTTACGCAGTTCTCAAAACTGAATTTGACTCTGCAGAGGTCCCAGCCTCTTCTTCACAGTAAAAATGTTACAACATGAACAGAGTTGAGAAAAAGACCTTAATCCTATTGTTCTACAAACCTATGACTAGTGAGCTACAGAGGACAGTAGGGACAGTAGTATTTAAGTTTTTCATGTGTCGGCTGGGCTGACAGTCTAAGTTTCTTAAAATATATATATATTTTGTTTAGCCAAATTAGTTAAAAAAACATGGATGTTTGTTTAAGCAAATAACTTATGCTGTAATGTTGTTATTGTTTCAGTTGAATAAATCTATTTAAATTGTTAAGGTCAGGATTATTTTTCTCCTTCCTAAGTACAACAGAACAGTGGTGTCCAAATATGAATGATTAACCCATTAAACTGGGGAGAAAAAAGTAATATAAAAAGTGATTCTAAAAATCTTCATCTACTTGCATGTTAAAATAGCAAGAACTAGTTTAGGTAGAAACTTTGATTTAAATCACTGATTTAAATCAAGCCTTACTGACTAGTGATTTAAATTGTGATTTAAATCAAATCCACCCTGTCCCAAAGTAAATACAACTTCCAGTTCTATAACTGTAGCAGTTATAACACATGACTGCTACCAAGGTAGAGGGTAATGAGGAGACCCTTGAGTAACATGGGTGGCCCCAAGATGATAAAAGGGACACTTCAATGAGGGGGGCCTCTGGTGGGCTAAATGCGGATAAGGCAGGCCAAAATCTGTTATGCCCAGCTCTAGAGTCTAAAAGATTCCAGGCTCAGTGATTCCCTGTCCTGGTTTTGTGAAACCCCCTATGCCCAGTTAGCTTACCTCCATACTCAATTCAACGTTGATCGCATTTTTGCGGGAGCGGCCTGGTAAAGGCGAGATCACCAGGGATTGCAGGGTTTTCACACAGTGGGGCATTTTGCTCTAAAAGGGTTGCCCGCTAGCCTCCCCCTGGGTTACTACATGGGTTTTAAATCTGCTTTAATGTCCAACAGGCGTGGCCAGGGGGTGGACTGGCCATAGGGAAACCTGGGAGAATGCCCAGTGGACTGCACTGCTTTGGGGCCAGTTGGGCTGCAGTTTTTAATATCCATATTTAATCTCTACCCCCTTAGTCCCCTCTCAGTCCCCTCTCAGTCCCCTGTACCCACGAGCTAAGGAACCACTGCCCCCAATGCTATAGCCCCAGCATCTTGGCAGTGGGGCACACCTCAGCAGGGATGTCTCAGGCTGGCCATTGACTGGTAAAATCCCGGGCTGATTGTGGCCCCAGTCAGCCACCGGGCATGGCGGGTGCACATAGCAAAGGGCATGGACTTAAAGCGGACCTTCACCCTGAATAAGAGTCTATCTTATATGTTTCCCATACCCTGTACATACAGATTGCCCACATTAAAAATCCTCCTAGCTGCACCTACTACATTTCCTGAGCCTTTAAACATCCAAGATGGCAGCTCATGGAGCACCAGGCAGCCTGAGAACAGGAAGTGTCTTCTGACTGTGTCGCTCTGCATTCTGGGATTGCTGTCCTTTTCCTGACCCCAGCTCTGCTCTGTCTGTGCAAACCACAGCTATGACCAGCCCCCCTGTATTTTTGCCCCGCTCTCCTCTGCTCAGTACGTGATGCTTCTGAGTCAAGATGGCGCGGCCCGTATCCTAGAGTCCTGAACAGAGTTGCAGCCCAGCAGGGAAAAGAATAATGCCTAAGTGCCTAAAAACGTAAAATATATTAATTTTAGATGCTGGGGAATAGTTTTTAAAGGGTTCAGGCTTTTCATTAAATCATGTTGAAGGTCCGATTTAACGTAAACCAAAACCAGGCCTAGCATCTATAAATCCCTAAGTCCGGTAAAATACCCATCCCTGGGGTTTCCCGATTTTGGATGAAACTCTGCCAGTAGCCCGATATTCTTACCTAACCCACGGCGCATGTACAGCAGCACCTCTCTAGGTCCGTGGGTGCAGGTGCTGTAACTGCACAGCTATAGGTGGGATGCAGGGGGTGTTGCACGCTAGTTGCAAAATGCAGATAAGCTCCCATTCAGCTTCTTTAGCCGCACACCAATATGCCAGGGCAAAGAAGCTGATTGGAGAAGAATTGTGCCTGTGCTGCGAGAACACGTGCCAGGTAAGTATATTGAGTGCCAGCAAGGTTTTACACAGCAGGGAATCCCAAATCTGGATGCCCCCAAGGGTGCAGACCAAATCCTAGGATAGTGAAAGTGGACCAAAACCCACAGTGATCGGCCCGGGATCTATATGATTCCTGGGCTGATTGATTCCCTCCCCCGAGGCATCCAAAATCGTTATGCCCGACTTGTGAAACCCCCCAGGGCGCCCATACGCTTACATTGTTTCCTGGTCCAACGGCACATGCACGAGCCGCAGCCCTGCTATCCCTCTAGCAGGCAGTGTGCCCGCGCCAGGTATTTGTGAATGGTCGGCGTGGGCCACGCTCCAGGTTAGAGGGTAGCAGAGAATGCGGCCGTCACCGGGCTCAGAAAAGCTCGCCTTAAACCGGACCAACAACAGGTGTTGGTCCAGCTCTTTGCTGCTAGAAAGAAGCTCGAAGGGGCATCCGGAACGCTGGAGCCCCCTCGCACCTAAATGCACACGTAGCATACTCGCCTTTCTAACAAGCCAGTGCCGGGAAAGGAGTCCCGCGATTGGCCGCCGGCACAGAGAACGCAACTACAGCCCATGTGACCAGCCGGCGGCCAATCACGGGACTCATTTCCCGGCGCTGGCTCGTTAGAAATGTGAGTATTATACGTATCCTGTGCATTTAGGTGCAAGGGGGCTCCAGCGTTCTGGTTGACCCCTGGAGCCTTCTTTCTAGCAGCAAAGAGCCAGACCAACACCCGTTAAAGTGGACCAACACCCACCGGTGATCGGCCCGGGAATCTATAAGATTCCCCGGCCGATCACCTCCCTCCCCGCGGGACATCCGAGATCGGGATGTCCTGCGGGGTGAAACCCCCCCAAACTCCTTACCTCCCTCGCGCCCCTCTAGACGTGCGCGCGCCGTCTGTGAATGGCCGGCGCGGGCACGCGCGCGTCAAGAGGGACGCGCGGGAGGCGGCGGCGGAGGAGCCGCTTGTCCGTCGGCGCGGGGAGAGGTGAGTTCGGGGGGTTCGGGGGGGGGTTTCACACAGCGATCGGGGGTGCCCCACCGAAGTGGACCAAGACCCAGGATAGTCAAAATCCTGGGTGTTGGTCCACTTTAATGTACTAACGGGTGTTGTTCCGGTTTAAACGATGTGACATCAGCAGATCTGAGCACACTGATTGGACGAGCGGCCGCGCATGCGCTGTAGGACTGGGAAGAGGTCAGTTGGCTTTGCCGATCTGGGGGGTTTCACACAGCGGGGCACCCCCAATCAGGGTGCTCCGGGGGCACGGACCAAAACCCAGGATAGTCAAAATCCTGGGTTTTGGTCCACTTTAAACGATGTAGGACCGAGAAGAGGTGAGTTGGCTTCGGCAATCTGGGGGGTTTCACACAGCGGGGCACCCCCGGGGGTGCTCTGGGGGCAAGGACTAAAACCCAGGATAGTCAAAATCCTGCGTTTTGTTCCACTTTGAACGATGTGACATCAGCAGATCCAAGCACACCGATTGGACGAGTGGCCGCACATGAGCTGTAGGACCGGGAAGAGGTCAGTTGGCTTTGGCGATCTGGGGGGTTTCACACAGTGGGGATGTCCCGCTGTGTGAAACCCCCCAGATCGCCAAAGCCAATTGACCTCTTCCCGGTCCTACAGCTCATGCGCGGCCGCTCGGAGTGCAAGGACCAAAACCCAGGATAGTCTAAATCCTGGGTTTTGGTCCACTTTAAACCTTTGCTTGAAACTATGCGCCAGGGCGAATCACTAGGTGGCTGCTCCAATAGCAATATGCAATCAGATTGTACAGTGTGTGTCCACCAGCATCCTCGCCACAGGTATTTTGTAGGATGGGAATAAATGGCATCCAGATCAATAGTGAGAACTAGTGCCCGCTGGTCACCCATACAGGAGAGAAGTCCCCCTAATGCAGACCCTGATCCCCGCACTCACCCCGCCTTGGTAGTAGCTAGGGATGAGCGAATCGATCCGGACGAACCCGGATTCGATCCGAATTTCAGGAAAAATTCGATTCGGATCGAATCCGAATTTCCCCGCGATTCGATCACTCGAAGTTTTCCTTTAACATCCATTCATTTACATTTACAGGCATTCTAAGATGGCGGACGGGACATGTCTGGACATGTATCCCGCGCCAGTGCAAGCTGGGGCAGTCACATGCAGCCTATCAGCAGCCAGCAAGCCCGGTGACGTCACACAGCGGTATTTAACGGCGGCCATCTTGCTTTTCCTCATTTCTCTATTGCATTCGTGACAGACAGACAGAACGCTGTGTAGCTGAGGCAGTTAGACAGGCTGGAGACAGGGACAGACAGGGACAGGCAGGAGACAGGCAGGAGACAGACAGGAGACAGACAGAAAGCCAGGGAAAGGTAGGAAAAACGGAGCTGGCTGACAGGGAGATTTTTTTTTTTTCATCCAGCCTTTGTTAGCGTTTTCAGGCTGCTTATAGTAACTAACTGTGCATATATACTGAACTGATCTTAAGTCTGCTGTGAGGCATCCCATTCTGTGACTAAAGCAGCCTCTGTTTAAGACCATATAAGCATTTGCTCTTATCATATTTGAAATTAGGCCTGATAAAGACACTTTTGCTGGCCAAAGCACTACTGGACCCTGCCAGGTCCATTCCTGCCCAGGGCATCCCATTCTGTGACTACAGCAGCCTCTGTTTAAGACCATATAAGCATTTGCTCTTATCATATTTGAAATTAGCCTGATAAAGACACTTTTGCTGGCCAAAGCACTACTGGACCCTGCCAGGTCCATTCCTGCCCAGGGCATCCCATTCTGTGACTAAAGCAGCCTCTGTTTAAGACCATATAAGCATTTGCTCTTATCATATTTGAAATTAGGCCTGATAAAGACACTTTTGCTGGCCAAAGCACTACTGGACCCTGCCAGGTCCATTCCTGCCCGGGGCATCCCATTCTGTGACTACAGCAGCCTCTGTTTAAGACCATATAAGCATTTGCTCTTATCATATTTGAAATTAGCCTGATAAAGACACTTTTGCTGGCCAAAGCACTACTGGACCCTGCCAGGTCCATTCCTGCCCAGGGCATCCCATTCTGTGACTAAAGCAGCCTCTGTTTAAGACCATATAAGAATTTGCTCTTATCATATTTGAAATTAGGCCTGATAAAGACACTTTTGCTGGCCAAAGCACTACTGGACCCTGCCAGGTCCATTCCTGCCCAGGGCATCCCATTCTGTGACTACAGCAGCCTCTGTTTAAGACCATATAAGCATTTGCTCTTATCATATTTGAAATTAGGCCTGATAAAGACACTTTTGCTGGCCAAAGCACTACTGGACCCTGCCAGGTCCATTCCTGCCCAGGGCATCCCATTCTGTGACTACAGCAGCCTCTGTTTAAGACCATATAAGCATTTGCTCTTATCATATTTGAAATTAGGCCTGATAAAGACACTTTTGCTGGCCAAAGCACTACTGGACCCTGCCAGGTCCATTCCTGCCCAGGGCATCCCATTCTGTGACTACAGCAGCCTCTGTTTAAGACCATATAAGCATTTGCTCTTATCATATTTGAAATTAGGCCTGATAAAGACACTTTTGCTGGCCAAAGCACTACTGGACCCTGCCAGGTCGATTCCTGCCCGGGGCATCCCATTCTGTGACTACAGCAGCCTCTGTTTAAGACCATATAAGCATTTGCTCTTATCATATTTGAAATTAGCCTGATAAAGACACTTTTGCTGGCCAAAGCACTACTGGACCCTGCCAGGTCCATTCCTGCCCAGGGCATCCCATTCTGTGACTAAAGCAGCCTCTGTTTAAGACCATATAAGCATTTGCTCTTATCATATTTGAAATTAGGCCTGATAAAGACACTTTTGCTGGCCAAAGCACTACTGGACCCTGCCAGGTCCATTCCTGCCCAGGGCATCCCATTCTGTGACTACAGCAGCCTCTGTTTAAGACCATATAAGCATTTGCTCTTATCATATTTGAAATTAGGCCTGATAAAGACACTTTTGCTGGCCAAAGCACTACTGGACCCTGCCAGGTCCATTCCTGCCCCGGGCATCCCATTCTGTGACTACAGCAGCCTCTGTTTAAGACCATATAAGCATTTGCTCTTATCATATTTGAAATTAGGCCTGATAAAGACACTTTTGCTGGCCAAAGCACTACTGGACCCTGCCAGGTCCATTCCTGCCCAGGGCATCCCATTCTGTGACTACAGCAGCCTCTGTTTAAGACCATATAAGCATTTGCTCTTATCATATTTGAAATTAGGCCTGATAAAGACACTTTTGCTGGCCAAAGCACTACTGGACCCTGCCAGGTCGATTCCTGTTGGGGCATCCCATTCTGTGACTAAAGCAGCCTCTGTTTAAGACCATATAAGCATTTGCTCTTATCATATTTGAAATTAGGCCTGATAAAGACACTTTTGCTGGCCAAAGCACTACTGGACCCTGCCAGGTCGATTCCTGTTGGGGCATCCCATTCTGTGACTACAGCAGCCTCTGTTTAAGACCATATAAGCATTTGCTCTTATCATATTTGAAATTAGGCCTGATAAAGACACTTTTGCTGGCCAAAGCACTACTGGACCCTGCCAGGTCCATTCCTGCCCAGGGCATCCCATTCTGTGACTACAGCAGCCTCTGTTTAAGACCATATAAGCATTTGCTCTTATCATATTTGAAATTAGGCCTGATAAAGACACTTTTGCTGGCCAAAGCACTACTGGACCCTGCCAGGTCGATTCCTGTTGGGGCATCCCATTCTGTGACTACAGCAGCCTCTGTTTAAGACCATATAAGCATTTGCTCTTATCATATTTGAAATTAGGCCTGATAAAGACACTTTTGCTGGCCAAAGCACTACTGGACCCTGCCAGGTCCATTCCTGCCCGGGGCATCCCATTCTGTGACTACAGCAGCCTCTGTTTAAGACCATATAAGCATTTGCTCTTATCATATTTGAAATTAGCCTGATAAAGACACTTTTGCTGGCCAAAGCACTACTGGACCCTGCCAGGTCCATTCCTGCCCAGGGCATCCCATTCTGTGACTAAAGCAGCCTCTGTTTAAGACCATATAAGCATTTGCTCTTATCATATTTGAAATTAGGCCTGATAAAGACACTTTTGCTGGCCAAAGCACTACTGGACCCTGCCAGGTCCATTCCTGCCCAGGGCATCCCATTCTGTGACTACAGCAGCCTCTGTTTAAGACCATATAAGCATTTGCTCTTATCATATTTGAAATTAGGCCTGATAAAGACACTTTTGCTGGCCAAAGCACTACTGGACCCTGCCAGGTCCATTCCTGCCCGGGGCATCCCATTCTGTGACTACAGCAGCCTCTGTTTAAGACCATATAAGCATTTGCTCTTATCATATTTGAAATTAGCCTGATAAAGACACTTTTGCTGGCCAAAGCACTACTGGACCCTGCCAGGTCCATTCCTGCCCAGGGCATCCCATTCTGTGACTAAAGCAGCCTCTGTTTAAGACCATATAAGCATTTGCTCTTATCATATTTGAAATTAGGCCTGATAAAGACACTTTTGCTGGCCAAAGCACTACTGGACCCTGCCAGGTCCATTCCTGCCCAGGGCATCCCATTCTGTGACTACAGCAGCCTCTGTTTAAGACCATATAAGCATTTGCTCTTATCATATTTGAAATTAGCCTGATAAAGACACTTTTGCTGGCCAAAGCACTACTGGACCCTGCCAGGTCCATTCCTGCCCAGGGCATCCCATTCTGTGACTAAAGCAGCCTCTGTTTAAGACCATATAAGCATTTGCTCTTATCATATTTGAAATTAGGCCTGATAAAGACACTTTTGCTGGCCAAAGCACTACTGGACCCTGCCAGGTCCATTCCTGCCCGGGGCATCCCATTCTGTGACTACAGCAGCCTCTGTTTAAGACCATATAAGCATTTGCTCTTATCATATTTGAAATTAGGCCTGATAAAGACACTTTTGCTGGCCAAAGCACTACTGGACCCTGCCAGGTCCATTCCTGCCCAGGGCATCCCATTCTGTGACTACAGCAGCCTCTGTTTAAGACCATATAAGCATTTGCTCTTATCATATTTGAAATTAGGCCTGATAAAGACACTTTTGCTGGCCAAAGCACTACTGGACCCTGCCAGGTCCATTCCTGCCCGGGGCATCCCATTCTGTGACTACAGCAGCCTCTGTTTAAGACCATATAAGCATTTGCTCTTATCATATTTGAAATTAGGCCTGATAAAGACACTTTTGCTGGCCAAAGCACTACTGGACCCTGCCAGGTCCATTCCTGCCCAGGGCATCCCATTCTGTGACTACAGCAGCCTCTGTTTAAGACCATATAAGCATTTGCTCTTATCATATTTGAAATTAGGCCTGATAAAGACACTTTTGCTGGCCAAAGCACTACTGGACCCTGCCAGGTCGATTCCTGTTGGGGCATCCCATTCTGTGACTAAAGCAGCCTCTGTTTAAGACCATATAAGCATTTGCTCTTATCATATTTGAAATTAGGCCTGATAAAGACACTTTTGCTGGCCAAAGCACTACTGGACCCTGCCAGGTCGATTCCTGTTGGGGCATCCCATTCTGTGACTACAGCAGCCTCTGTTTAAGACCATATAAGCATTTGCTCTTATCATATTTGAAATTAGGCCTGATAAAGACACTTTTGCTGGCCAAAGCACTACTGGACCCTGCCAGGTCCATTCCTGCCCAGGGCATCCCATTCTGTGACTACAGCAGCCTCTGTTTAAGACCATATAAGCATTTGCTCTTATCATATTTGAAATTAGGCCTGATAAAGACACTTTTGCTGGCCAAAGCACTACTGGACCCTGCCAGGTCGATTCCTGTTGGGGCATCCCATTCTGTGACTAAAGCAGCCTCTGTTTAAGACCATATAAGCATTTGCTCTTATCATATTTGAAATTAGGCCTGATAAAGACACTTTTGCTGGCCAAAGCACTACTGGACCCTGCCAGGTCGATTCCTGTTGGGGCATCCCATTCTGTGACTACAGCAGCCTCTGTTTAAGACCATATAAGCATTTGCTCTTATCATATTTGAAATTAGGCCTGATAAAGACACTTTTGCTGGCCAAAGCACTACTGGACCCTGCCAGGTCGATTCCTGCCCGGGGCATCCCATTCTGTGACTACAGCAGCCTCTGTTTAAGACCATATAAGCATTTGCTCTTATCATATTTGAAATTAGCCTGATAAAGACACTTTTGCTGGCCAAAGCACTACTGGACCCTGCCAGGTCCATTCCTGCCCAGGGCATCCCATTCTGTGACTAAAGCAGCCTCTGTTTAAGACCATATAAGCATTTGCTCTTATTATATTTATATTATAAGACACTTTTGCTGGGCATAGGCTTACTGCTGCCTGCCAGGTGCACTTCTGTTGAGGCATCCCATTCTGTAACATAGCATACCCCTCTTTATTTACACTAAGCAGCTCTCTTATTTACACTAAGCAGGCCTGTTGGAGGCTGAGTGTTACTGCTCACTTTTGGTGTGCATTATATTCTGTTTCATATAGACCCACCGCTGCCCGGGGTTTTTTTAAATATCACCTACTACCACGCCAGTTAGACTATGTCGGGCAGACAAGTGCCTGGAAGTGAAAAGAGGAGTGGCAGAGGCCAAGATTCCGCAGGCAGAGCTCGCATCAGACTGGGGGCCAGTAGCAGCAGGAGTCACGCTGAGAGACCTAATCTGCCAGTATCTGCTAGCGGTCGGGTCTCCACCAGTAACGCATCTGCCGTGGTAGATTGGTTGACGCGCTCATCAACAACATCATCACAACTTACGTCTGAGACCCCCAGTCTAGGGTCGGTAGGTTCCTCTGACACAACCCTGAGTTGGCATGCCCCGAGAGCAGTCCCTGTCCTCCCATTGCCTCTGGCCTACGCCGTTCCCTCCCCCAGCGACGTATCCTATGCTTTGGGTTCAGCTCCACTCTTTAGTGAGGAGGACCATCAGATAGAGGACAGTCAGCAGCTACTGCCCAGCCAAGAAATGGAGGTGGCTTCTTTAGCTAGGCAGACAAATAGTGATGTGGACAGTGTCGTGGGTGCTGCGAGCGTTCCAGCTCCTGCGCCAGACACTGTTGACGAATCCACGAACATCAGTGACGTACAGCCACAACTCGGTGATGATGATGATGATGACGATGAAGCCGATCGCACTTGGGAGCCGGGTGATGAAGGGGCTTCATCGTCATCATCAGGAGAAGAGGGGTGCAGGTTGCCCCGGAGTCAGCAGCTGAGGCAGCAAGGTGGTAGCAGTCAGCATGGGGGCACAATTCCAAAGGCTGGAGCCGGCCGGGGCCGGGGCCGGGGTAGAGCACCTGCTGTGCGGCAGTCTACCTTATCGGGAGGTAGTGGAGCAGGGGTTCCTGGAGTTGGCAACAGCAGCAGTGAATCAGTGAGGCCAGGGGGTGGGAAAAGTAGCTACTCGGCAGTGTGGCAGTTTTTCCTGAGGCATCCGCAGGAGGGTAACATGGCCACATGCAAGATATGTAGGCAAAAGGTGAAGCGTGGCCAGGGTCCAAATGTTGGCACCACGGCCCTGCGTCAACATATGATGCGTCACCATAAAACGACCTGGGAGAACCGAGGCTCCCAAGGGGTGGTCCAGTCTGCTTCCTCACCAAGTGAGCTCCCAATTTCTGCCAGCCAAGGCTCCAGCACCTCAGCCGAAGGCAGCTGTGCGTCATACCCATCCTCTGTCGCTCCTGCTCCTCCTCCTCCAAGTCATGCATCCCGCCAGCAATCCATCAGCGAAGCCATGTCCAAGAGACAGCAGTATGCGCCCACTCATCCTACGGCGCAGAAGCTGAATGTGCTCCTGTCCAAGTTGCTGGTGCTGCAGTCGCTCCCTTTTCAGGTGGTGGAATCTGCACCTTTCAGAGAACTGATGGCTTGTGCCGAGCCGAGGTGGAGAGTCCCAAGCCGTCATTTCTTTGCCAAGAAGGCAGTACCAGCGCTGCACACTTTTGTTGAACAGAAGGTGGGCCAGTCCTTGAGCCTGTCGGTGTGTAGCAAAATACATGGCAGCGCCGACATCTGGAGCTGTAACTACGGTCAGGGGCAGTACATGTCGTTTACGGCCCACTGGGTGAATGTGGTCCCTTTGCAGCAGCAACTTGGACAGGTCACGCCGCTTCGGCCTCCGCGCTCTCTGCCCATTGGGCCTGTGACACCGTGCGACTCGGCCTCCTCATCCTCCGCCATCTCCTCACCCTCCACTGTAGGCTCAAGTCTCAGTGCCCCTCCAGTCTACCATGTGTGCAGGGCACGGAGGTGTCACGCAGTGCTTCACATGGTTTGTCTTGGCGAACGGAGTCACACAGGGGAGGAACTGCTTAAATGTATTCATCAGGAAATCCAAACATGGCTTACTCCGAGAAAACTTAAAATGGGAATCATGGTTACCGACAATGGGAAGAACATTTTGTCTGCGCTGCGCCAAGGAAGCCTGACCCATGCCCCCTGCATGGCTCACGTCTTCAATCTGGTTGTCAAGCGGTTTCTGAAGTGTTCCCCCCATCTGCAGGACATCCTAACAACTTCACGGAAACTTTGCATGCACTTCAGCCACTCCTACACCGCCAAACACACCCTTCTTGAGCTACAGCGTCAGAATGGTATCCCCCAACATAGTCTGATTTGCGATGTTTCCACCCGTTGGAATTCCACCCTTCACATGTTGGACCGATTATATGAACAGAGAAAAGCCATCACGGATTTCCTGATGATCCAAGCAGATAGGGGGACTCCCCTGTGTAACTTCAATGTCAACCAGTGGCAGCTCATACGTGACACCTGCCGTTTGCTCAGGCCCTTTGAGGAAGCCACTTTATTTGTCAGTCGGCAGGATTACGGGATGAACGACGTGATTCCACTGCTTCATGTACTACAGCACATGTTGGAAACCATGGCTGGTCAGGGCACTGGAGACATGGCGTTTACATCTTACGGCCACATGAACCCCGTTGGAGCTGAACTGGAGGAGGAGGAGGAGGAAGAGGAGGAGGAGGAGTTGCCCAGCGAAACACAGTTTAGGCTTGGCGAAATGGCTGGTTTATCTAGTCAGCGGACAGGAGAGGAGGAGCAGGAGCAGCCAGAGGAGCTAGAGGTTTTTGAGGAAGGAGAGACAGAGGACCCGGGCACACCGTGGCAGTATGCAGTGGAGATGGAGACAGGTAGTCCATCCGAGTCACTTGCGCAAATGGCACGAAGCATGCTCACATGCTTGCGTAGTGACCCCAGAATTGTTTCCATCTGTCGGCGGGATGACTTCTGGCTGTCCACCTTATTGGACCCTCGCTTCCGGCACAAAATGGGGGCATTTTTTAAACCCACCGAGAGGGAGGACAAACTCAACTACTACAAAGACATTCTACGTAGGCAGTTGGCCGATGCCTATCTGCGCCATGGTCCATACTCTCGCAGGTCTGACTCGAGGGGACCTCTGCGCTCACCTTCCACTGCCATGGCCGCTGGGGGGGTTGGCAGCAGCAGCAGCAGAAGCTCCATCAGCAGCAGCAGCCTCAGTCTTCAGTCGCTAATGAGTAGCTTTCTACACCCGCATAGTGAGGCTACTCATGAGCAGCAGGAAGACCTGGAGCAGGACCTGAACCAGCAGGTCATGTCATACTTTGACATGACCATGCCAACACACCTTGAGGATCCGCTGGACTTCTGGGCAGCCAAACTTGATTTGTGGCCGCAACTAGCAGAGTTTGCCCTGGAAAAGCTGTCCTGCCCGGCAAGTAGCGTGCCATCTGAGCGGGTGTTTAGTGCGGCGGGGGCCATAGTTACGGCGAGGAGAACTCGTCTGTCAACTAAAAATGTGGAGAGACTCACCTTTGTCAAAATGAATCAGGGATGGATCAGCCAGGATTTCCACCCACCAATGCCTGATGCATGCGACTAGATTCAGCATGGTGCCACGTTTTACACTTTCCAAATGGTGCAAAACATATTTATGTCTTTAGGCCATTTTTTGGGCTCCTGCTGCTGCTGCTGCCAACTCCTGCCAACTCCAGGGTGTGATTCATCCAATTTTTGGGCTCCTGAGGCCAACTCCAGTGTATATTTGGGCTCCTGCTGCTGCTGCTGCCAACTTCTGCCAACTCCAGGGTGTGATTCATCCAATTTTTGGGCTCCTGAAGCCAACTCCAGTGTATATTTGGGCTCCTGCTGCTGCTGGTGTCAACTCCTGCCAACTCCAGGGTGTGATTCATCCAATTTTTGGGCTCCTGAGGCCAACTCCAGTGTATATTTGGGCTCCTGCTGCTGCTACTGTCAACTCCTGCCAACTCCAGGGTGTGATTCATCCAATTTTTGGGCTCCTGAGGCCAACTCCAGTGTATATTTGGGCTCCTGCTGCTGCTGCTGCCAACTTCTGCCAACTCCAGGGTGTGATTCATCCAATTTTTGGGCTCCTGAGGCCAACTCCAGTGTATATTTGGGCTCCTGCTGCTGCTACTGTCAACTCCTGCCAACTCCAGGGTGTGATTCATCCAATTTTTGGGCTCCTGAGGCCAACTCCAGTGTATATTTGGGCTCCTGCTGCTGCTGCTGCCAACTTCTGCCAACTCCAGGGTGTGATTCATCCAATTTTTGGGCTCCTGAGGCCAACTCCAGTGTATATTTGGGCTCCTGCTGCTGCTACTGTCAACTCCTGCCAACTCCAGGGTGTGATTCATCCAATTTTTGGGCTCCTGAAGCCAACTCCAGTGTATATTTGGGCTCCTGCTGCTGCTACTGTCAACTCCTGCCAACTCCAGGGTGTGATTCATCCAATTTTTGGGCTCCTGAGGCCAACTCCAGTGTATATTTGGGCTCCTGCTGCTGCTGCTGCCAACTTCTGCCAACTCCAGGGTGTGATTCATCCAATTTTTGGGCTCCTGAGGCCAACTCCAGTGTATATTTGGGCTCCTGCTGCTGCTGCTGCCAACTTCTGCCAACTCCAGGGTGTGATTCATCCAATTTTTGGGCTCCTGAGGCCAACTCCAGTGTATATTTGGGCTCCTGCTGCTGCTACTGTCAACTCCTGCCAACTCCAGGGTGTGATTCATCCAATTTTTGGGCTCCTGAGGCCAACTCCAGTGTATATTTGGGCTCCTGCTGCTGCTGCTGCCAACTTCTGCCAACTCCAGGGTGTGATTCATCCAATTTTTGGGCTCCTGAAGCCAACTCCAGTGTATATTTGGGCTCCTGCTGCTGCTGGTGTCAACTCCTGCCAACTCCAGGGTGTGATTCATCCAATTTTTGGGCTCCTGAAGCCAACTCCAGTGTATATTTGGGCTCCTGCTGCTGCTGCTGCCAACTTCTGCCAACTCCAGGGTGTGATTCATCCAATTTTTGGGCTCCTGAGGCCAACTCCAGTGTATATTTGGGCTCCTGCTGCTGCTGCTGCCAACTTCTGCCAACTCCAGGGTGTGATTCATCCAATTTTTGGGCTCCTGAAGCCAACTCCAGTGTATATTTGGGCTCCTGCTGCTGCTGGTGTCAACTCCTGCCAACTCCAGGGTGTGATTCATCCAATTTTTGGGCTCCTGAGGCCAACTCCAGTGTATATTTGGGCTCCTGCTGCTGCTGCTGCCAACTCCAGGGTGTGATTCATCCAATTTTTGGGCTCCTGAGGCCAACTCCAGTGTATATTTGGGCTCCTGCTGCTGCTACTGTCAACTCCTGCCAACTCCAGGGTGTGATTCATCCAATTTTTGGGCTCCTGAGGCCAACTCCAGTGTATATTTGGGCTCCTGCTGCTGCTGCTGCCAACTTCTGCCAACTCCAGGGTGTGATTCATCCAATTTTTGGGCTCCTGAGGCCAACTCCAGTGTATATTTGGGGCTCCTGCTGCTGCTACTGTCAACTCCTGCCAACTCCAGGGTGTGATTCATCCAATTTTTGGGCTCCTGAAGCCAACTCCAGTGTATATTTGGGCTCCTGCTGCTGCTACTGTCAACTCCTGCCAACTCCAGGGTGTGATTCATCCAATTTTTGGGCTCCTGAGGCCAACTCCAGTGTATATTTGGGCTCCTGCTGCTGCTGCTGCCAACTTCTGCCAACTCCAGGGTGTGATTCATCCAATTTTTGGGCTCCTGAGGCCAACTCCAGTGTATATTTGGGCTCCTGCTGCTGCTGCTGCCAACTTCTGCCAACTCCAGGGTGTGATTCATCCAATTTTTGGGCTCCTGAGGCCAACTCCAGTGTATATTTGGGCTCCTGCTGCTGCTACTGTCAACTCCTGCCAACTCCAGGGTGTGATTCATCCAATTTTTGGGCTCCTGAGGCCAACTCCAGTGTATATTTGGGCTCCTGCTGCTGCTGCTGCCAACTTCTGCCAACTCCAGGGTGTGATTCATCCAATTTTTGGGCTCCTGAAGCCAACTCCAGTGTATATTTGGGCTCCTGCTGCTGCTGGTGTCAACTCCTGCCAACTCCAGGGTGTGATTCATCCAATTTTTGGGCTCCTGAAGCCAACTCCAGTGTATATTTGGGCTCCTGCTGCTGCTGCTGCCAACTTCTGCCAACTCCAGGGTGTGATTCATCCAATTTTTGGGCTCCTGAAGCCAACTCCAGTGTATATTTGGGCTCCTGCTGCTGCTGGTGTCAACTCCTGCCAACTCCAGGGTGTGATTCATCCAATTTTTGGGCTCCTGAAGCCAACTCCAGTGTATATTTGGGCTCCTGCTGCTGCTGCTGCCAACTTCTGCCAACTCCAGGGTGTGATTCATCCAATTTTTGGGCTCCTGAGGCCAACTCCAGTGTATATTTGGGCTCCTGCTGCTGCTGCTGCCAACTTCTGCCAACTCCAGGGTGTGATTCATCCAATTTTTGGGCTCCTGAAGCCAACTCCAGTGTATATTTGGGCTCCTGCTGCTGCTGGTGTCAACTCCTGCCAACTCCAGGGTGTGATTCATCCAATTTTTGGGCTCCTGAGGCCAACTCCAGTGTATATTTGGGCTCCTGCTGCTGCTGCTGCCAACTTCTGCCAACTCCAGGGTGTGATTCATCCAATTTTTGGGCTCCTGAGGCCAACTCCAGTGTATATTTGGGCTCCTGCTGCTGCTACTGTCAACTCCTGCCAACTCCAGGGTGTGATTCATCCAATTTTTGGGCTCCTGAGGCCAACTCCAGTGTATATTTGGGCTCCTGCTGCTGCTGCTGCCAACTTCTGCCAACTCCAGGGTGTGATTCATCCAATTTTTGGGCTCCTGAAGCCAACTCCAGTGTATATTTGGGCTCCTGCTGCTGCTGCTGCTGCCAACTTCTGCCAACTCCAGGGTGTGATTCATCCAATTTTTGGGCTCCTGAGGCCAACTCCAGTGTATATTTGGGCTCCTTCTGCCCCTCATAGTGATGCCACTTCAACTCTCTGCAATTGTGCCGCTCTGCGATTCTATTAGCGATGCCTCTGATCTGCATGTGATATTTCTTCAAAGTATTATTTAACTAACCCAGCACGCATCCTGTGCGTGTTACAGCAAGGCTGAATGGTTTACAACCCTATTGAGGCTGTAGGAGGCTCAGAAATAGCCGTTTTTAATAGCGATTCGTCGCGAATTTATTCGGGTCGAAACGATTTTTGTCGGAAAATTCGGCGAATCAGTCGAATCGAATTTTTCAAAAGTTCGCTCATCTCTAGTAGTAGCCACCGCCAGGTGCCCCGGGATAAGCCATCGCCTCGCTGCTGTCTCTGGAGACTGGGTGTACCGGGCCGGCTTCCTTCTGATAAACACGTCACGCCTACTCTTCCGCTGGACCACGCCCTCTTCTGGCGGCTGATCAATAAAGCACGCCATCTCTGCGATTTGCATTGCCCCGCCCTCCTCGCTGTTTGAACTCTTGCTCACGCCCACTTGGCTCTGCCCTTTCCCTCTGCTACGCGTTGGCGATGCAAGCCCCGCCCCCTAACGCTGCAGAGGGCGCGGTGAGGGGGTCGCAACTGAGGAGGTGGAATGCGGGGGTCATGCCTCTGCTTTGAGCTGTCACGTGACCGCCGCGGCCCAACTGGACAGTGATCCGTAGCCTGTCATGTTACATTGTATGAGGATTGTGCTGAAACCAGGAAGCCACAGCGAGAGGAACTTGGCCGAGATGGGTTTTGGTCCCCCTTAAAGACCTTCACTCTGAATAAGAGTCTACCTTATATGTTTCCCACACCCTGTACATACAGATTGCCCACATTCAATATCATCCTACCTGCATCTACTGCATGTTATAAGCCTTTAAACATCCAAGATGGCGGCTCATGGAACATCAGGCAGCCTGCAAACAGCAAGTGTCTTCTGACTGTGCCGCTTTGCATTCTGGGATTGCTGACCTTTTCCTGACCCCAGCTCTGCTCTGTCTGAGCAAAGCACAGCTATAACCCGCCTCCCTGTACTTTATCCCGCTCTCCTCTCAGAATGTGTGATGCTTCTGAGTCAAGATGGCGGCGCCCGTATCCTAAAGTCCTGAACAGAGTTGCAGCCCAGTGGGGGAAAGAATAATAAGTAACTGACTAAAAACTTAAAATATATTAATGTTAGATGCTGGGGAATAGTTTTATAAGGGTTTGGGCTTTTCATTAAATCATGCTGAAGGTCCGGTTTAAAGTCCAAAAGCCGATTTACCTGATTGATCGATTCCCTCCCCCCGTGGCATCCAAAATCGGGATGACCCGCTGTGTGACCTGGGGGGTTTGCCCCGTACACTTACCTTGTTTCCCCGTCCAACGCCGCATCCCCGCTATCCCTCTAGCAGGGTGCGTGTCCGCGCCAGGCATTTGTGAATGGTCGAAGCGGGCACGCTCCCTGTTAGAAGGAAGCGGAGGATGCGGCAGGCAGCGCACTCGGAGCCGCTGGCCTTAGACGAAGGCTTAGACAACGTGATGTCAGCAGGTCCAAGAGCGCTGATTGGACCGGGAAGAGGTGAGTTGGCTTCAGCGATCTGAGGGGTTCCACACAGCGGGGCATCTCCGATCGGTGGAATGGACCAACACCCAGGATAGTCAAAATCCTGGGTTTTGGTCCACTTTAAAGAGAAGCAACACCCCCTCGACTCTATAAGACCCTTGAGGTGAGTGGGGGGGTTGGGCCACCTCTTTATGGGGCACCCTGCTGTGCCAAACCTCTGGAGAAACCGATCAACTTTTCCATGCAGTGGCGTAACTAAATGTCACCGGGGCCCTGGTGCAAACATTAAAGTGGACCAACACCCACAGCTGATCGGCCCGGGATTCTATAAGATTCCCGGGCCGATCAGCTCCCTGCCTGCGGGCTGTGTGAAACCCCCCAGGACGCCCGCAAATCCTACCTTATCCCCGTTCCAACGGCGCATGCGCGGGCCGCCGCCGCCTGTCGCGCATCCCTCTAGCAGGGCGCGCACCCTGTAAGAGGGACATGCGAGAGGTGGCGGCAGGCGCTCTCACCTTGTCCGTCGACGGACCTCGCTTGTCCGTCAGCGGTGATTGGTGGAGCGAGTCACGTGGGAGCGGGGTCAGGTGAGTTTTTGGGGCTTCCTGGGGGGTTTCACACAGCGGGGGTGCCCCGCGGAAGTGGACCAACACCCAGGATAGTGAAAATCCTGGGTGTTGGTCCACTTTAAATGGGGCCCTTTCACGGCTCCTACAGTAAACTTTTTTCTGTCTTTTAAAGTGGACCAAAACCCAGGATTTTGACTATCCTGGGCTTTGGTTCTTGCCCCCGGGGCCCCCCCGAGCTGTGTGAAACCCTCCGAGTCCCCAAAATCAGCTCAGCTCTTCCCAGTCCTACGGCACATGTACGGCCGCTCGTCCAATCAGCGTGCTCGGATCCGCTGACGTCACGCCGTCTAAGGCGAGCGGCTCTGAGCGCACTGGGGGCTGCATCTGCCGCTTCCCTCTAACAGGGAGCGTGCCCGCACCGGCCATTCACAAATGCCTGCCCTGCACGCACCCTACTAGGGGGATAGCGGGGATGCTGCCACGGCTCGCGCATGCGTTGTTGGACCGGGAAAGAAGGTAAGTGTATGGGGCGACCTGGTGCGATTCACACAGCTGGTCATCCTGATTTTGGATGCCGGGGGGGGGGGATCGATCGACCCGGGAATCTTACAGATTACTGGATTGATCACCGTGGGTTTTGGTCCACTTTAAAGAGGTGCAGCACTCCCTCAAGTCTATAAGACCCTTGAGGGGAGTGGGGGGGTTGGGCCACCTCTTTACGGGGCATCCTGAATCAGGATACCCTGCTGTGCCAAACCCCTCTGGAGAAACGAATCAACTTTCCCATGCAGCGGCGTGACTAAATGTCACCAGGGCCCTGGTGCGAACGTTAAATGGGGCCCGTTCACAACTCATACAGTAAACTTTTTTTCTTTTAACTCAGCTGGATGCAGCTACACAACTAAAGACTGAAACAGCAGAGACACATGGAGCTTTGTATCTGTGGGAGCACAAATTAGAGAAATAAGGTTTAGGAGTAACAATGATGGGGCCTCCTGGGCCCCGGTGCTGTCGCACCCCATATAATTACGCCCGGCTTCCACAAGCACTTGCTTGCCACTCTCATGCCCAGCATACCTCTAGCTAGGCATGGCGTCGCGGCTGGCCTTTCTAACACGAATAAAGCTAGAGGTGGAGATGCTCCATTCAGGAATCTGAGAGGCCCTTAGGGGAACATAGAAAAGGTGAGTTAGTGGCCCACCCCAGGGCATCCCAAATCAAAATGCTTCACCAGACATGAACAAGGCCCAGGAAAGTCATTTGTTGTAAGGATATTAACGAAAATACATGTGGCCAACACAACACCAAATCTCCCAACTTTTCAGGGTGGGAAAGAGGGACAACTGTTAAATTAGGCCACGCCCCCTCATTAAGGGATGGATAGGAGATAGGATGCAACAGTTATAACAATAGAAACACTCTGAATAGGTAAATGAATCATTTATTGCTACAGATCTGCCCGTTACACCTCAAAGAGGGACAAATGAGAACAAGGAACAGGGGGACATGAACTCCAAAGAGGGACAGTCCCTCCAAATCAGGGACACTTGGGAGGTATGCACCCCCCCCCCCCCCCCCGGGATCACTCCCTGCGTCTGGGGTGTGTGATTGCAAAAGGCACCCTCCTACACCCTCTATAGGGACAATTTTTGGACACCTCTTCATAGAGAAAGCTCCACGCTGGCTCAGCAGCTCTGTTCAGAATCTCTGCTGAAGAATGCGCTCACTTTCATCTCAATCACATTTTCGGTTCATTTTGGCTCCACTTTGCCCCCCCTTTTCAACTTCCCTCCATGGCTCTCATTTTACATCCCTCCTATTTTTTCTCTTTCTCCTTCCCTTTTTCTACATCCTCTTTTGATTCATAGAAGAAAGAACATTACGGGAGATTATAATGCCATGCAAATGCTCATATGTTAGTTATTAAAGTGGACTTAAACCCAGGATTTTGAATATCCTCGGTTTTGTTCCTTGCTATCGGAGGCACCCCAAACCGATGTGTGAACCCCCCCCCCCCCAGTTCACCAAAACCAACTCACCTCTTCCCGGTCCTACGGCACATGCTTGGCGAATCAGCGCGCTTGGATCCGTCTTAGGGGAGCGGCTCCAAGCGTGCTGGCGTCCGAATCCCCTGTTACCCTCAAACAGGGAGCGTGCCCGCACCAGTCATTCACAAATGCCTCGCGCGGCACATGGTCAAGCTGGCGTTGAGTCATTTTCAGTCGATCATAGCAGGCAAAGATGTACAGAAAATACCATTTTGTGAATACTCACCTGTAAAATGGGTATTATAAGTATGTCACACACCCCGCTTCAGATAGTCATTACACTTGGGTTATACTGACCTGTAGATGGCGAACTTGCAGAGATGTCAATAAAAAAGGAAGACCCTCCCGGTCCATAAATACCTGGGACCTCCCACTCATTCCCCAGTATTAGAACAGCAGTAAGGAAACAAAGGGACCAGGAAGAGCCAAAATAACCAGTAACAGTAAGAAAGGTTCACCATATAAAGGATCCAGAATACCAAAGGACGGGGTGAAGCGAGGTGTGTGACATACTTATAATACCCATTTTACAGGTGAGTATTCACAAAATGGTATTATTCTAAGTATGTCACACACCCCGCTTCAGATATTCAGTCATTGCACTTGGAACATCCAATAGCAGTGTCCATAAAGGGCGGGGATCCAAAACCAAGGCAACAATGCACAACTTAAACCACTGCAGCTTGCAGAACTTTGCGGCGAAAAACAGCATCCGCTGAGGCCCGAACATCAACCTTGTAAAACTTGGAAAAAGTGTGAACTGAAGACCAAGTAGCAGCCTTACAAACTTGCTCAACAGAGGCCTGATGCTGGAAAGCCCAGGACGCCCCAACAGCACGAGTGGAATGAGCAGTAACACGAAAAGGGGGAACCTTTCCCTTGTCAGTATAGGCCCCAACAATGGCCTGGCGAATCCACTTACTAATAGAAGACTTGGCGGGAGCCAAACCTTTCCTAGGCCCAGAGGGCACCACAAAAAGAGCGTCAGTCCTACGAAAGGAGGAAGTAGCTACCAAATAGTACTTCACACAGCGAACCACATCCAAAGAATGCAAAACCCTCTCCTTGTCATTGCTGGGCTTAGGACACAAGGAGGGTAGAACAATGTCCTGATTAAGATGAAAGGCAGAGACCACCTTAGGAAGGAAATCTGGCTTGAAGCCGAAAACAACCTTGTCCTGATGCCTCTCAAAGTAAGGAGCCTTAATGGACAAAGCCGCCAACTCCGATACACGCCGAACGGAAGTGATGGCAACCAAAAACGCGACCTTCTGAGTAAGCGTAGAAAGAGCAATATCCTGCAAAGGTTCAAAAGGAGGACCCTGAAAAGCAGAGAGAACCAAATTAAAATCCCAAACTGGGAGCAAAGGCTTCCTAGAAAGCCGCACATGCGTAACCCCCTGGAAAAAAGTCTTAACCAGAGGATGAAGAGCAAAAGACTTTTGAAAGAAAACCGCCAGGGCAGAAACGTGCCCTTTCAGCATACTAAGCTGCAAACCTAGGTCCAGACCATGTTGCAGAAATTCCAAAACCCTAGGATAGAAAACACCCTGCAAGGCAGGCCCGGACCTCACACCAATCAATATAAGACCTCCAAATCCTATAGTAGATGGCAGAGGAAGACTTCTTTCTAGCCCTAACCAGAGTCTGAATGACAGCATCAGAAAGACCTTCCTCCTTCAAGATGGAGACTTCAGCAGCCACGCCGTCAAAGCCAGCGTTGGTAAATTGGGGTAGAGCAGTGGACCCTGGGTGAGCAGGTCCGGCAGAAGGGGCAGATCTAACTGATCCTCTGCCAACCTTACCACGTCTGCGAACCAAACCTGTCTTGGCCATCTTGGAGCCACCAGGAAAGGCCAGCTTGTGCACCACTTTGCCCACCATGGGAAACGGAGGGAACAGGTACAGAAACCCCTGATCCCTCCGGTTCAGAGACATGGCATCCGCTGCCAGAGCCAGCGGATCCCGCGAGAGAGACACAAATGCCGGAAGCTTGTGATTGTGACGAGAGGCAAAGAGGTCCACCTCCGGAGTCCCCCACCGGTGGCAAAGCGACCGAAACACCTTGGGGCTGAGTGACCATTCCCCCCGGCGAGACGAGCCCCTGCTCAGGGAGTCCGCCTCCGTGTTCTCCACTCCCGGAATGTACACTGCCGAGATGCATAGGACATTGCCCTCTGCCCAAGCCAGGATCAAAGACACCTCCCTGAGGGCACGCCTGCTGCGAGTCCCTCCCTGGTGATTGATGTAGGCGACCGCCATCCGATTGTCCGACCAAACTTGAACCGGTAGGCCCCGCAACTGATGAGTCAAGTGAGCCAGAACCAACCTTATGGCTCTCAGCTTCAGAACATTGATGGGATCGTGAGCCTCCTGAGGCCCCCACAGTCCCTGAAACTGAAGATCCTTCCAAAATCCCCCCCAACCTGACAGGCTGGCATCCGTGGTGACCGTCTCCCAATGAGGAGTCAGAAAGGATCTGCCCCTCGTCAGATTGCTTGGTTCCAGCCACCACCGAAGGGAACGCCGCACCTGGGGGGGACATCAGAAAAGACTGATCCAATGACAGCGGGGACCCGTCCCAGGCTGCCAAGAGATGCAGCTGGAGCGTCCTTGTGTGAAACTGGGCAAAGGGAACCGCCTCGAACGATGCCACCATCAATCCCACCAGTTGCATCCCCAGCCGGATGGACAGGCGAGGGATGGATAGGAGACGCTGAGTCAATTCCTGAATCAGAAGAACCTTGGGCCGGAGAAGGAACACTCTGGACTGAGAAGTATCCAGAACATTCCCAGGAACGCCACCACCCTGGAGGGAGAGAGGCAGGACTTGGGATAGTTGATCACCCAGCCAAATCTCTCCAGGGTGGCTACCACAGTCCTGGTATCTAGCTCCAGAATAGCACAAAAGTTGATGGATCCGCACTCCTTAAAATTTAGACCCTCTAGAGGGCCCCACTTCTTTCTCTTGCCCGAATCCACATTGATTTTATCTGATTTGGAGTATTTTGATCTGTTTGGAGACTTTGATGCTTTTAAGAATTTTTGGAAATAAAGAGTCTAAGTTTTAAGGAGTGCGGATCCATCAACTTTTGTGCTATTCTGGACCATTGGGGTTTGGGACCACCCCGGATCGGGCACCCACGCATTGGAGTGCGGAAACTATTCCCTTCTTTGCAGATACTGGTATCTAGCTCCGCCTGGCTGAGAGAGGAAGCCACAATAAGAAGACCGTCCAGATAAGGCACGATGCGGATACCCTGGGCTCTGAGAAGGGCCAT
Source organism: Gastrophryne carolinensis (assembly GCA_027917425.1). Classification (NCBI taxonomy): domain Eukaryota; kingdom Metazoa; phylum Chordata; class Amphibia; order Anura; family Microhylidae; genus Gastrophryne; species Gastrophryne carolinensis. Next base: position 28,899,648 of record CM051239.1, on the reverse strand, counting down.
CACCCCCGCCAGCACCTTGGTGAAAACCCTTGGTGCCGAGGTAAGGCCAAATGGAAGAGCCACAAACTGAAAATGTCGATTTTCTACAAAGAACCTGAGAAATCTCTGGTGTGCCGGAAAGATTGGAATATGCAGATAAGCATCCTTGATGTCTATGGACGTCATGAAGTCCCCCTGACGAAGTGAGTAGATGGCTGAACGCAGAGTTTCCATGCAGAACTTCCGGGGACGAACCTGTTGAGTAACAGCCAGGAGCCAGGAACTAACAGCAGCGCCAGCAGCCCGGGGGCGGGCCGTAGGCGATCGCGCAAACGCCCGGCCCCGCCCCCCGCACCTGAGGGGAAGAAGCTCCCCCACCGCCATGGATGACAAGAGGCCGGCGCCGGCTAAGCACAGTAAAAACACAGTGAGCACACACACACAGTGAACAAGTGCCCACACAAACACCACACATACTACAATTGACCCAAACATTAAAGTCTACAAGGGACAAGGCCATCCCCCCCCCCCCCCTCTAAGGGTATCCGGGAGAGGGGAAAACCACGCTAGGGTGGAAGGCCAAGGGACAGGGCATCCCAAACCGGGATCACCAACCCGGTTATCCGCCTACACCTTGTTATGGGGTCTCACGGTGGAGCGTAGCTCCTAAGCACCTAGGGTGCCATCTACCCTTGCCCGGACCAGCAGCCTAGGCCTACCTGCAAGGAGGAGACATCCATCTTCTGACTTGCTCGCCGTCTGCAGAGATGAAAGACTGGGGAGTGAGTGGGAGGTCCCAGGTATTTATGGATCGGGAGGGTCTTCCTTTTTTTATTGACATCTCTGCAAGATCGCCATCTACAGGTCAGTATAACCCAAGAGTAATGACTATCTGAAGCGGGGTGTGTGACATACTTAGACTAAGGTCAGACAATGCCTTAACAGTAGCCTACCTAAACCATCAGGGAGAGACAAGGTCTCTTACTCACTGCCCTATTCATCTGTAACATAACTCACTGCTCTATTCATCTGTAATAAACCCTAACTCACTGGCCTATTCACCTGTAACATAACCTAACTCACTACCATATTCATCTGTAACATAACTCACTGCCCTATTCATCTATAATATAACTCACTGCCCTATTCATCTTTAATAAACCCTAACTCACTGGCCTATTCACCTGTCACATAACCTAGCTCACTGCCCTATTCATCTGTAACCTAACTCACTGCCCTATTCATCTGTAACATAACCTAACTCACTGCCCTATTCATCTGTAATGTAACCCAACTCACTGCCCTATTCATCTGTAATATAACCTAACTCACAGCCCTATTCATCTGTATAATATAACCTAACTCACAGCCTTATTCGTCTGTAACATAAACTAACTCACTGCCCTTTTCATCTGTAACATAACCTCACAGCCCTATTCATCTGTAATGTAACCTAACTCACTGCCCTATTCATCTGTAACATAACCTTCCATAACATCCTTACGTATCTGTACTATAACCTGACCTGTAATCTGCTCTCCTTCCTATTGTCTGATTATCACATTTGCTTTGACCTTTGTAACATCTAGTTTATAATGATCCCTGTACTGTATGTTTTACCCTGTCTGTAATTGTCCCTTGAACAGCGCTACAGAAGATGATGGCGCTATATAAAAAGTAACAATAGCCTAATTTCAGTGTGCGACACTGCAGCCTAATTTATCTATATTCCAGTTTATAATCTTCAGCGCAATACATTTTTACCCCAGAAATTCATGCATACCCTAACCTGAGCCGCAGTCCCTGGTCGCCGCCCACTACGCTCCCCTTTGACCTCTAACCGATAAGGTCAGAAACCTGAGCAGGAGCCTCTTGTACCTGTTGCTGGTGTGGGATGGGGGCGGCCATAGTGGATCCTTGGTGACCGGTGGCTGTAATGGCAGTAAATCAGGCCTGAGATGATTGGACGCTGTGTTTTATAATACACAGGCTTGGCATGTACAATAGCTGGTTACTAAGTAACCTGGCGGCTCCCTGTATCCCTTGCTGTTTGTGGTCGCCATGGATTGCGTCGCATTTTATTGTCCCCGGCAATGAGCTGTTAAACGATTAGTCTTCTGTGGCAACGCGTTAATCCCGGGCCGGGCGCGGCCTTCTCCCCTTTCTAGTCACAGCACTGATAAATGGCAAACCTTCTGTCTGTACAGTGCTGTCAGCCATGCAGGAGGTCTGAGGGGGGTCTGTACATAGAACTACGAGGCGGGAGGCTGGAGCTATACAATTCCTATTGTGTACAGTTGTAGTTTAAACCGGACCTTCACCATGATTTATTGAAAAGCCCAAACCCGTAAAAAACGATTCCCCAGCATCTAAAGTTAATATATTTTTAAGTTTTTAGTCACTTATTATTCTTTTCCCCAATGGGCTGCAACTCTGTTAAGGACTTTACAGTATGGGCACCGCCATCTTGACCCTGAAGCATCACACTTACTGAGGAGAGAGGAGCGGGATAAAGTACAGGGGCGGAGTTATAGCTGTGCTTTGCACAGACAGAGCAGAGCTGGGGTCAGGAAAAGGTCAGCAGTCCCAGAATGCAGAGCGGCACGGTCAGAAGACACTTCCTGTTTGCAGGCGGCTGCCAGATGCTCCATGAGCCGCCATCTTGGATGTTTAAAGTGGACCAACACCCAGGGGGGATCGGCCCGGAAATCTATAAGATTCCCGGACCGATCAGATCCCTCCCCGCGGGGCATCCGAAATCGGGATGTCCCGCGGGGAGGAACCCCCCAGGAGGCCCACAATCCTCACCTTACCGGCGATCCAACGGCGCATGCGCGAGACGCGGCCGCGTCTCTCGCTTCCCTCTAGCAGGGCGCGCTCCCGCGCCGGCCGTTTTGTGAATGGCCGGCGCAGGCGCGCTCCCTGTTAGAGGGAAGCGAGAGACGCAGCCAATGACAGCGCTCTGGTATGCGCGTCCAAGCGGCTTTGGACGCGCATACCAGAGCTGCTCTGAGCGCTGTCATTGGCCGGACGAGGTCACGTGGGAGCGGGGAGAGGTGAGTTTTTGCGGCGATCGGGGGGGTTTCAGACAGCGGGGTGTCCCACCTAAGTGGACCAACACCCAGGATAGTCAAAATCCTGGGTGTTGGTCCACTTTAAAGGCTCATAACATGCAGTAGATGCAGGTCGAATGATTTTTAATGTGAGCAATCTGTATGTACAGGGTGTGGGAAACATATAAGATAGGCTCTTATTCAGGGTGAAGGTCCGCTTTAACTTAATGCAGAGTGTGCAGCAGCAGGAGGCGGCTGTACACTTACCTGTGCCCGCCGATCCAGTCGGCATTCTTTCCTCTGTCAAAGTGCCCACAGTCGGGGCTTCAAAAAGATGGCCGCCCCCATGAATGAGGACACTGGAAACAGCTAGCAGCACTTCTAGTGCCAGCTTCTGGTGTCATATATCACTTTAATTAAAAAGCAGCGACAGAGTGGGTGGTGGTGGCGGCAAATGAGGGGTCCCCTTTAAACTGGACCAACAGCCATTTTTACTTTAACGGGTGTTGGTCCCGCTGTCTACTGATAAGAAGAAGCTCGGGAGGCATCCAGAACGCTGGAGCCCCCTCGTACTTAACCGCACACAATAATTCTCCTTATCGGCAAACAGCAGGACCGACACCCCTTAAAGTAAAAATGGGTGTTGATCCAGTTTAAAGGGGACCACTCATTCGCTGCCACTACCACGGCTATTTAATTAAAGTGATATATGAGGGGCGACCGGCTGGCAGGTAAGGAATGAAGGGTGGCGGAGGGGAGCCCTCCTGTTCAGTTGCCCCTCATGTCATTTTGGGCCATTTTTGGGTCCTGAAGTTTTTGTCCCCAGTTGATTTCAACGGGGACCGGGTTTGGATTCAGGTCGAGTTCGCTACCCGAACCAAATTTTTTTTCAAAGTTCAACTTGCTGAACCTGAATTTATAGGGCTTCATCCCACAGCAATACTTACCAGATAACTATTCAATCAAGATGGCAGCCCAGGGAAACCGTGTGGAGTGTATTGCCTCTGTTGTTACTGGGATTCCCCATCATGAGTGATAAAGCGCAACCTTTGTGCCGGAAAGAAACCTTTGGATATAAGTGTCACGTAGGTAGGGAGTGGCAGTAACAGGAGTTGTTTGCCTCAGCAAAGCTATTGTCACTAGCAAATAAAAGGTGACTAAGTTGCGTTATGAGTTATATTTAGTTTTGCCTAGAAGCAGGAAGGGTTAGGTCTTGTTGCTGATATCTTTGCCCCAATTGGGGTGATTCCAGACCCTCCCTGGTTTCCTGACCCCTTGATGTCCTGAAGGCTCACAATACAGCCATAGGAGTCCAGCCAAAAATGTATTTGATTTTAGATAGTGTCAGCACCAAAGTAAGGGTGTCTACAAAAAGGTTCAGTTTCTTTATAGTCTTCTCTCCACCAACATTACACCCTGCACCACACACTCCCCAAGCCCCCCACTCATCATCCCACAGGCACTGCTAATCAGCTTAGCAGTGACGGGAGAAGCTGAGAATGCCAGGGACTGCCAGTTTTGTTCCCCTTTTAAATTGTTAAGTCATCCTGATTTGGGATGCCCTGCTGCAGAGCTATTATCAGGCAGTACAGGCAGGACTCCAGCCACTCAAGGGGATCAGTATCAGTAGCAGCCCCCCCCCCCCCCAATGTCTCATCCCCCAACCAGAGACAAAAAAATACAATTCTGTGAAATACTCACCTGTAGAATTGGTATTATACGTATACAGTACGTCCTGCTCCAAATATAATACTTACACGTGGGTTATCCTCCGCCAGATGGCGCTGTGCACTGCAAAAATGCAAAAACAGGCTCCTCCCGGCCCTTCATATACCCAGGGACCTCCCACAAATCCCCAGCATTGAAAAGCAGTGAAAAAGAAGCCGGGAGAAACTAACCACCAAAAACTGGTAATAACAACCAAGATAACAATCACCATACAGGGGATCCAGGATAATGCAAAAAACCAGGGTGGGGTGGAGCAGGACGTACTGTATACGTATAATACCAATTCTACAGGTGAGTATTTCACAGAATTGTATTATTCTAAGTATACAGTACGTCCTGCTCCAAATATAATACTTACATGTGGGACATCCAATAGCAGTGTCCATAAAGTAGGGTGGGATCCCCAACAAAAAAGGTAACAGCAGGCAGTTTAAACCACTGCCGCCTGCAAAACCTTGCGGCCAAACACAGCATCAGCTGAGGCCCTAACATCAACCTTGTAAAACTTTGAAAAGGTATGAACGGAAGACCAAGTAGCGGCCTTGCAAACTTGTTCAACAGAGGCCTGGTGCTGGAAGGCCCAAGAGGCACCAATAGCACGAGTAGAATAAGCAGTAAGGCGGAAGGGAGGAACCTATCCCTTGGCAGAATAGGCCTGGATCACGGCCTGACGAATCCATTTGCTAATAGTAGACTTAGCGGGAGCTAAACCTTTCCTAGGCCCGGAGGGCACAACGAAGAGAGCATCAGTCTTCCTGAAGGCCGCAGTGACTACCAGGTAATACTTCAAACACCTGACCACATCCAAGGAATGCAAAACCCTTTCCTTATCGTTGCTAGGATTGGGACACAATGAAGGAAGAACTATATCTTGATTCAAATGAAAAGCAGACACCACCTTAGGCAGAAAGTCTGGCTTGAAGCGGAACACACCTTGTCCTGGTGTCTCTCATAGTACGGTGGCTGAATAGACAGATCAGCCAGCTCAGACACACGCCTAACCGAAGTAATAGCCATCAAAAAGACAACCTTGAGAGTAAGAACAGACAGAGCAGCATCATGAATAGGCTCAAAGGGAGCACCCTGCAAGGCAGACAAAACCAAGTTCAAATCCCAAACAGGGACCATAGGTTTACGAGGGGGATGCACATGAGTGACCCCCTGAAAGAAAGTCTTAATCAAGTGATGCTGAGCAAAAGACTTCTGAAAGAAGACGGACAGGGCAGAAACCGGATCCTTCAGAGTACTGAGTTTTAGACCCAAATTCAAACCATGATGAAAGAACTCCAGAACCCTAGGGACTGAGAATTCCCTACAGGGAAGGGACCTAGACTCACACCAGTCAATGTAGGTACGCCATACTCTATAATAGATAGCAGAAGAAGTCTTCTTCCTAGCCTGCACCATAGTACCTACCACAGAGGCAGACAAACCCTTCTCCATCAAGATGGAGGTTTCAGCAGCCAGGCTGTCAGCCTATACCGCCTACCCTATGGTGGGGGACTGCGGTGGAGCATGGCTCCGTAAGCACACATGGTGCTGCCTACCTTCACCCGACCATCGCAGCCCAGGCTGGGAGGAACATCACAAGGAGGACGGGTGGGAATAGTCCAACAGGGCCGGCAGGCTGTAATAGCCCCGCTCACCTGCGAGAAAGTGATACTTCATGTCTTCGCAGTCAGCACTGCAGAGAAATCTGGGGATTTGTGGGAGGTCCCTGGGTATATGAAGGGCCGGGAGGAGCCTGTTTTTGCATGTCTGCAGTGCACAGCGCCATCTGGTGGAGGATAACCCACGTGTAAGTATTATATTTGGAGCAGGACGTACTGTATACTTAGAATATACAAAAGATTTACATTTACACCACACCAGACCACATTGTACAGGAACTCCCTGATCTTAGGGCGCACAGGAACAAGTGGTGGAGACCTTCTAAGTGATGGAGGCACCAGGGCATGCATCTGGGTGGTAATGGTGCTGGGTGCCCCCTGAGCCGCGGGTGCTCAGAATGGGTGCTCCATTGCCCTAGATAGACAGCAGCCAATCAAAAAGCAACAGGGATGGGAGGCACATCATTTGTGAGATCATGGGGGGGTTGTTTTTTGGGGGGGGATTTATAAAGAGCACCAACCTAGACAAGGATACGGATTAATGCACACCACACAAAAGATTTGCAAGTAAAAAAGTTTATTGTAGCTTCATATATACAGGTACAATGTGCACATATGGCAGATAAAGGATACAGAGTGCTGGTACAAGATGCAGAGATATATAAAGTCACCAGGATTGTCAGCCACCTCAGGGGAAAGAATTGTATATTATAATGTAGCTTTAACATACATAAGTCGGCTATAGAAAGGTAGAAATGTTACCCTATGAGTCTATGAGGTGGTTCTGTGACAGTCCTGACGAATGGAACAATGGGGTGACTGATCAGTATATACAGGATTAGGGAAATACCTTTAAGCAAATCATACAGTATGCAAGTACATGAAAAGTTACTGGTCAGTAATCACCAAACATAGATAGCATCATACCAGTAATCGGAGCTACGGTAATGATAATACTATAGAGCATAGTAATCTTGACGTATACAGTGGGATTATAATACAGAAAGGCAAAAAATTACCAGTGTGATAAAGATAAGCGGTGATCGCAACAAAATAGCCCACGTTTCAGAGCGCACATCAAGGCTACGATGCGCCAACCCAAATCAGGATGCCCCGAGGTTAGGGAATCGTCTGCTGGCCCTTGAGTCTTTTAGTCGCCAGGCTAGGTGAATCGGGTTTGGACTTTTTTAAAGTGGAACAATCACCCGGATTTTAACTATCCTCGTGGTCCCGACTGTGTGAAACCCCGCCAGATCTCCTACCCCACTCAACTTTCGGGTGTTTATCCAATCACTTTATGCCATGCATACCAATGCACAGCATTAAAGTGGACCAACACCCAGGATTTTCACTATCCTGGGTTTTGGTCCAGTTCCGCGGGGCACCCCGATCGGGGGTGCCCCGCTGCGTGACCCCCCCGATCACTCTAAATAACTCACCTCACCCCGCTCCTACGCGAGCGCTCGTCCAATCAGAGTGCTCAGAGCCGCTGTGGTATGGACGGACAAGCGACAGACAACCACAGCGGCTCTGAGCGAGCTGGAAGAGCCGTGGCTCACGCTTCCTTCTAACAGGGAGCGCGCGTGCCGGCCACTCACAAATGGCCGGCGCGGGTGCGCGCCCTGCTAAAGGGAAGCTCGAGATGCGGCCGTGGCCCGCGCATGCGACGTTGGAACGGGGATAAGGTAAGGTTTCTGGGCGTCCTGGGGCGTTTCACCCTGCAGGGCATCCCGATTTCGGATGCTCCACTGGGAGGGATCTGATCTGCCCGGGAATCTTATAGATTGGGGTCAGGAAAGGTCAGCAATCCCAGAATGCAGAGCAGCACAGTCAGAAGGCACTTCCTGTTTGCAGGCTGCCTGATGTTCCATGAGCCGCCATCTTGGATGTTTAAAGGCTCATAACATGCAGTAGATGCAGATAGGATGATTTTTAATGTGAGCAATCTGCATGTACAGGGTGGGGGAAACATATAAGGTAGACTCTTATTCAGAGTGAGGGTCCGCTTTAAGCTATTATTTTGGACTGTGCATCAGCATAGGGAATGCTTGCAGTCTCATCCCAGGCTCCTCTGTGGAGTACATGCTGCCACCATTCAGATGAAGATTAAGAGTGCACACAACTGCAGGGATGCAGCCGCCGCACCTAGTTGGCGAGCCCTGGAGTCTTTTAGACTTCAAGGCTGGCGTGGTTGACAATTTGTCCATTTTGAAGGGGCACATTACTAAAATGTGTCAAACTCTCCATCTCATGTAGAGAGCTCTCCACACTTTAGTGAATAATGCATACAGTGGTAGTTATTTTTCCCTATTTGTAAAAAATAAACCACTGGAAAATTGAGAACATTAAAACCACAGGTGGATTTAGCTCCAGCACACAGCAAAGTCGGCAGGTGCCAGGGAAAAAGGAATAGTTAATACACATACGGTACGATATGATCCTCAGTTGGGGGGTCAAATTATGTGGGTACCCTATAGCAAGGTCTCTGCACTGTTATGATTCATCAGAAATTCTTGAAAATATATATCCTTGAATATGCTATTAGGGGTGGGGGTCTTTTGACCCTTTGCTTGCTTGTTTTTCCAGTGGAGGCCTTCCTTAATACAGAGTGGCTCCTTAGGATTAGATAGGTCTGGGTGTTTTCCCTCTGATAGTTCTACAGTGTCTCTAGGTCATTGTGAATAGACATCTTTATACTTATGTGATTGGTGTACATACATTAGATTACAGTACATAGTGTGTCCAGTATAATAATTGTTTATTTTTGTTGGTGGATTGTATAGCTGTGCCCCCTTACTTACCTGCCTCGTTCCTTGTTGGTGATGCGATTTCCGGGTGGCACTTTGGTGCGCCCGGCCATCCATCGGCTGATGCTGCTGGGCGGGCGGGGCCACTGACGCACTTCCGGCCGGGTGCGTCGGCTGGCCCCAGCCTCGGTGTGAGGTCTGGGGCCGCCGGCGCACTTCCGGCCGGGGTGCGTGCGGCTGCGCCGTAGTAGACCACTCATTGGCATGGAAGCAGAGCAGGTATGTACTTAAAGGTCATGGTGGGATTAGGTTAGGACCTTTGGTTAGCCCAGATGAAGTAACGGAATTGGCCGTTACGAATCGCGTTGGCCTGGGGCGGGGGTGCCATGTATGTGTGCTGATATTCTGCGGGTAATTTTATTTTCTTATTGGTGTTGTGGTCATGCTTTTGATGGTTTTCTGTTTTCACACTTGGCTGTCCTAGCAGGTATTCTAGGCTAAGAATAATGCTTTGCACTTTATGCAATTATTGCACGGATATATGATAATTTGCACATTGAATAATACAATTCTGTGAAATACTCACCTGTAGAATTGGTATTATACGTATACAGTACATCCTGCTCCATATATAATACTTACACTTGGGTTATCCTCCGCCAGAGGGCGCTGTGCACTGCAGACATGCAAAAACAGGCTCCTCCCGGCCCTTCATATACCCAGGGACCTCCCACAAATCCCCAGCATTGAAAAGCAGTGAATCAGAAGCCGGGAGAAACCAATAACCAAAACAACTGGTAATGATAATAATAACAACAATCACCATACAGGGGATCCAGAATGAAACAACCAGGGTGGGGTGGAGCAGGACGTACTGTATACGTATAATACCAATTCTACAGGTGAGTATTTCACAGAATTGTATTATTCTTAGTATACAGTACATCCTGCTCCATATATAATACTTACACTTGGGACATCCAATAGCAGTGTCCATAACAGTAGGGTGGGATCCCCAACAAAAAAGGCAACGGCACGTAGCTTAAACTACAACCGCCTGCAAAACCTTGCGGCCAAACGCAGCGTCAGCTGAGGCCCGAACATCAACCTTGTGAAACAGAGACCAAGTAGCGGCCTTGCAAATTTGCTCAACAGAAGCCTGGTGCTGGAAGGCCCAGGAGGCCCCAATAGCACGAGTAGAATGAGCAGTAAGACGGAAAGGAGGACTCTTCCCCTTAGCAGAATAGGCTTGAACCACAGCCTGACGGATCCACTTGCTGATAGTAGACTTGGCAGGAGCCAAACCCTTCCTAGGCCCAGAAGGCACAACGAAGAGAGCATCAGTCTTCCTGAAAGCCGCAGTGACAACCAGGTAATACTTCAAACACCTGACCACATCCAAGGAATGCAGAACCCTTTCCTTGTCATTACTAGGATTGGGACAGAAGGAAGGAAGAACAATGTCCTGATTCAAATGAAAAGCAGACACCACCTTAGGCAGGAAATCCGGCTTGAAGCGGAACACCACCTTGTCCTGGTGCCTCTCATAGTACGGAGACTGAATGGAAAGAGCAGCCAGCTCAGACACACGCCTAACCGAAGTTATGGCCACCAAAAAGACAACCTTGAGAGTAAAAACAGCCAGAGCAGCATCTTGAATAGGCTCAAAGGGAGCACCCTGCAAGGCAGATAAAACCAAGTTAAAATCCCAAACGGGGACCACAGGTTTAAGAGGGGGACGCGCATGAGTGACCCCCTGAAAGAAGGTCTTAACCAAATGATGTTGAGCAAAGGTCTTCTGAAAGAAGACGGACAGGGCAGAAACCTGAGTACTGAGTTTTAGACCTAACTCCAAACCATGCTGTAGGAACTCCAGAACCCTGGGGACAGAGAACTCCCTACAGGGAAGAGACCTAGACTCACACCAGTCAATGTAGGTACGCCATACTCTATAATAGATAGCAGAAGAAGTCTTCTTCCTAGCCTGTACCATAGTACCTACAACAGAGGCAGACAAACCTTTCTCCATCAAGATGGAGGTTTCAGCAGCCAGGCCGTCAAAGCCAGCGTTTGTAAATTGGGATGGCGTAGGGAGCCCTGAGTCAGCAGATCTGGCACCCTTGGCAAATCGTACTGGTCTACTGCCATTTCAACCACGTCTGCGAACCACACTCTTCTTGGCCACCGGGCGGCCACTAGAATCACAAGCACTCCCTCCAGAGCAATCTTGCGCAGAACCCTGCTCAGCAGGGAAAATGGTGGAAATACATACAGGAGCCGAAACTCTCTCCATGACATGGACAGGGCATCCGTGGCCAAGGCCAGAGGGTCCTGAGACAGGGACACGAAGGCCGGGAGCTTGTGGTTGTGGCAGGACGCAAACAGGTCCACATCCGGTAGACCCCAACGGTGACACAGGGACTGGAATACCCTGTTGCAGAGGGACCACTCTCCCTGACGAGACGTCCCCCTGCTCAGAGCATCTGCAAGCAGATTCTCCGCTCCCGGAATGTAAACAGCCGAAATGCATTGTACATTGGCCTCCGCCCATGTCAGAATCTGAGACCCTTGCTCCGAGTCCCTCCCTGATGGTTGATGTACGCAACCGCCGTCTTGTTGTCTGAGCGTACCTGGACCGACAGCCCCCTCAGGTGTTGGGTCAACCGCTCCAGTACCAACCGGACCGCCCGCAATTCCAGAATGTTGATGGGTAAATTGGCCTCCCAAGGAGCCCACGTCCCCTGGAAGCGCAGGGACTTCCAGAATCCCCCCCAACCTGACAGACTGGCATCCGTTGTGACCGTCTCCCAGGAAGGGGCCAGAAAAGACCTGCCCCCTATCAAGTTCCCGAGGTCCAGCCACCACGCAAGGGACCGTCTGACTGAGGGGGGAAGCACACAGACCTCGTCCAAGGACGCTGGGTTCTTGTCCCATACTGACAGAAGGTGAAGCTGCAGAGGTCTCAAATGGAACTGAGCAAAGGGCACCGCCTCGAAGCTCGCCACCATCAGGCCCACCAGCTGCATTCCCTGCCTGATGGAAGGCTGTGGGCACGAGAGCAGGAACCTGGCCTGCGCAGTCAGAGCTTCCACCTTCTGTTGAGGAAGGAATACCCATGACTGAACCGTAACCAGAATCATTCCCAGGAACGGGGTCACCGAGGATGAGGACTTGGGGTAATTGATCACCCAACCGAAGGACTCCAGGGTGGACACTACCAGTTGAGTGTCCAACTCTGCCTGTCGCAGAGACCGAGAGGTGATGAGGATGTCGTCCAGGTAGGCAGCACGCGTATGCCCCTTAGCCTTATCAGGGATATCACCCCTGCCGACGTGAGGCCGAATGGCAGGGCCACAAATTGATAATGCTGATCTTTCAGTGCAAATCTGAGAAACCTTTGGTGTCCTGGAAACACCGGGACGTGAAGGTAAGCATCCTTGATGTCTACTGACGTCATGAAGTCCCCTGGGCGCAGTGAGCCAATGGCCAAGCGCAAAGTTTCCATGCGAAAATGCCTGTTCTTGACAAATTTGTTGAGGATTTTTAAATCCAGAATGGGCCTGACTGACCCATCCTTCTTGGGTACTGTGAAAAGGTTGGAGTAGAACCCCGTGCCCCTGTCTCCAAAGGGGACCTTGCAAATGACCCCTAGATCCAGGAGACCCTGTACGGCCAGCAACAAGACCTGAGCTGAAGCCGGGTCCTGTGGGATCCGAGACCCAATGAATCTGGTGGGGGGCCATACAACAAATTCTACCTTGTAGCCGAAGGACACTACCTCCTGAATCCACCGGTCTGAGATGTGGCGCCGCCAGATGTGCTCGAAGTGCTGTAGACGTCCCCCACCCTGACAGGCGAGGGCGCCCCCTCATGCCTGAGGGGTCTTGGGAGGGGCTTTGGGCTTGGGCCCCCAGGAGGAACCGGGATGGCGTCCTCTATTCCTGTGCCAAGAATCTGCGCGGGATCCCGCGAAAGACACCCCTTTTCCCTGTTTAGCCCCGCGTTAGGGGATTGAAAGGGTGCCCTGGCCTCGAAAAGGCGAATCTGACGCCTGCGCTGGGGCAACTTGCCTCCTTTGGCGAAGAGGTCTAGACGGTCTCCAAACAGGCGTAGCCCCTTAAATGGAAGCCCAGTAAGGGCCTTCTTGGCGGCGTTGTCAGCAGCCCACTGTCGCAACCAAACCACGCAGCAAATAGCTACCGCCAAGGCAGAAGATCTAGCACACATCTTTATAGCATCGTCTGATGCAGACAGGATAAAGTTTATGAATACATCACAATTAGACTTAGTATTGGCAGTATCAGAGGTATTATCTCCACCACGTGCGCGCGCGCGAACAAGAATGGCGCCAAACGATCCTCGAAGGGCGGGCTAGAGCTGAAGGTGACGCAGCGCTCGCCAAATCGTGACGCAGAGCGCGTCAAGTCAGGGCACCGCCCCCCCTAGAGAGCGCGAAGCTCCAAAAAAGCGATGCAATAGCTAAGGAAGAACAGGGCAGTGACGCCTGAAGGAATGATCGAGTGGGTTACCGCAGCAGAGCCACTACAGACTAAGAAAAAGACTCTGCAGCATCATCACAACCGCCGCCGTCCGTGCAATATAGAAAAAGGGCGCGACGGCTACCAATAAAGTAAAAAGTACATAGCGCGGCTCTGACATCCATTCCCAATCAAAACACGACACCGGGACCATAAGCATGTAATAGGGTACACTGAGGCCGCCATAATCACAAACCCCTCCCACCCCCTTTCTTTCCCCCCGAGCTAGGGGGGAAACGAGGGAGGACGGCGACCCTTTACACAGGGTCCACCGCTACACGGGGCGTGGGACAATTAAGCGGGATTTGTGGGAGGTCCCTGGGTATATGAAGGGCCGGGAGGAGCCTGTTTTTGCATGTCTGCAGTGCACAGCGCCCTCTGGCGGAGGATAACCCAAGTGTAAGTATTATATATGGAGCAGGACGTACTGTATACTTAGAATATAGCACTTTAATTATGTTTTAGTAGGAGGTAATTTTAGAGATTACACTGTATGTATTGTTGATAGCAGATTCAGCTGGCTCACAGTGCCCCCCGGTGGTCCATATCAGGATTTTAATTGTGTTTTAAATTGTTTGTATCATGTGACATTCTAAACAATAAATTGTAGTGTTATTATTTCTTAAATTTATCTGGTGGTGCTGTTATGTCCTGGTGTTTGGCAGGGGATTGTGGGGTCCCCTATTTTGGTTTATTTAAGCCTTCGTCTAAGGCGAGCGTCTCAGAGCGCGCTAACGGCCGCATCGTTCGTGTGCCCGCGCCGGCCATTCACACATAACTGGCAAATTTTACACCCCATTGCTAATTTAGGCGATCATTACATATTCTAAGTATGTCACACACCCCGCTTCAAGATAATCATTACATGTGGGTAGTATGGTCTGAAGAGGGCGATTTGCAGAGATGATTGGAGGAAAGAAAGCCCCTCCCAGTCCATAAATACCTGGGACCTCCCACTCATTACCCAGTTTTCCATCTCTGCAGACGGCGAGCAAGTCAGAAGATGATGTCTCCTCCTTGCACAGGGGGATTTCAGGTAGCCGGGTTTATTCCCGGCCCGCTTTTCTCTCTATTTCCACCCGGTTATGTTTTTTATAAGTCCCAATACACATGCCTCCCAGTCTAGGCTGTATCCCGGGTGAGGGTAGAATGGCACTTTTAGTGCTCTGGAGCCATGCTCCACCGTGAGACCCTGTACCAGAGGGTAGGCGGTTATCCGGGCTGGTGACCCCGGTTAGGGATGCCCTGTCCCTTGGCCCCCCTTTCCTGATGCCCTTCTCCTGTGGTGGTGGGGATAAAATGTCGGGGGCCACCTTTTTTACCTCAGAGTTAGGATTTATTTATTGTGCATTGTTTCACTTTAACAGCGGCGCTTGCTGCTACTGGCGCCAGAGCTGAGGAGAACTTTTCTCCTCAGAAGTTGTAGTTGGGGGGTGGGGCCGGCTGTTGGCGCTGGCTTGTCCCCCTGGCTTTACTGTTTTTTGTTGCGGTGACTACCGCAATGGCCGCGGCGCGGTTATTTGCGCTGGCGGTTCCATTAATCTTGTGAGGGGAGATCTCCCCTCACGCGCTGGCCACAGTGGGCGGGGCCGGGCGATTGCGCGTCGCCGCGGCCCGCACCCATTACATCCCTGGGGTCTTTGTGGTTACCGGCGCCGCGGCTGCTGTTCTTGCCATGGCGCCGGTATATGTGTGCGCTATAGTGTTTTTCTGAGGTAATTTACCTCACACATTTTGCCATTAGGGGCGCAGACCTCACTGCGGAGCCCGCTTTCCGCTCTGTAAGGGGGCGGAGCTACGCATATCGCGCGCTCAGCGCTGGCCACGCCCACAGGCTCCTCTCTGCCTCTGTGAGCTGCGTGTGTGGTGGACGCCATTTACCTCACGCAGGAAGGCACAGTGAGTGGCCCTATGGGCCCCCTATATTTCTATATATATATATATATATATATATATATATTTTTTTTTTTTATTTATTTATTTATATGTAACCCTTTATATCCGGCAGTCTTTCAGGTAGAACGCCTTAGGTTTTAAGGGGTCTTCTTCCGGTCCTTGGGTCCCTGGGTTAAATTCCATGTTAAAATCCTCCCACTTGGGACAATTATAAGGGCATCCCGGGTTGCTTACTAGCGTAATTCCCTCGGTCATTGCGACTACATATAAGTTCACCGTATGGAGGCATCCCCAGATACCGGGCTCCCCTCGGGGCAATCCCGGAAGTCCATGGGCTGTGGGGTATCCCTAACAGGGGATGACGTATTTCTATGTATACTAAGTGCACAGCAGACTATTACACGGCAGTCAGAACCCCAGACGTCTGGGTCAGCACCGCCGGCGTCATCCCCTTCCCACCCCGTCTTGGCCCGTGTCCCGTGTGACGTTGTCACGGGTGGGCAGTCGCAATCTGATGTGTGTGCTAGATTGACTAATATTGAAAAATGTATTTCTTCTGCGGTTGCCAAGAAGGCTCCAGCTAAGAGAAAGCATGTGTCACCGGTCCCACCGACATTTGAATATGACGATGAGGATCGCCTGGATTGGTCAGATTACTCCCCTCTGGAGGAAGGGGAGCTATTTGACGACGGATCGGACGACCAGCTATTCGTTGGCGCGGACTCTGAGAAGGGGTCAGGGAGTTCTTTGGATACTCCTAACGTCCTTGCTCATATGTTTGAGGTTCTGGCTATTTCTCCTCCAGAGGTTGCTCCTCATCAACAAGGGGAGTTTTATGAGGAATCCAAGCCGCGCTTGGAATTCCCTAATAAAAGGCATTTTGATAAGATTATTTCTAAGGAATGGGAGAGGCCGGCTCAGCTCCCAGGCATTCTTCAGAGTTGGGATAAATAATAATAATATCCTTTCCCTTCGGACACGGTTAAGCGCTGGACGTCCCCCCCCCTGAGGTGGATGCACCAATTCTGGGGTTATCCAATTCAGCCGTTTTTGAATAACCCCGATTGCTCTTCTCTTAAAAATGGAGGGGATAAACGAATTGGCCAGATGGCTTGTCATGGTTTTGCCAGTATTGGGGCAGCCATACGGCCCTTTTTGCGCTTCATCTCTGCTGGTGGTGGCTACCAGGTCGGTGGTCAGAGACTTGTTGTCATCTTCCGGTTTGCAACCGGACAGTGACGAATTTCTGGGACTTAAACGTTGTGAGTTATTCTTGTCTTTCATGTTAGCCGCCTTGGAGAGCTTCTGCTCTGATGGTGACTATAAGGCGTTCAGTTTGGTTGCGCCAGTGGGCGGCCGACTTTGGGCCAAAAAAGTCGCTGACGTCTCTCCCATTCGTGGGGCTATGGCTTTTTGGAGAAAAATTGGATTCAGTAGCTAAGGGGGGTAAGTTACCTCAACGCAAGAAGCAACGACGTCCCTTTCGCGGGGCGGCTTCTTTCAATCATTCCTTTCGCGGATCCAGAGCAGGAAGAGGTTTCGCCTTCCCTTCCACTAGAGGAGATTCCTGGAATAGGGGCGAGGACGTGCCCGCTCAGGATACAACTGGGGTTCATAACCCAAAACCTGCGAACAAGCCTGCTCAGCAATGAGGGGGCGCCCTCACCCGTGCGGGTGGGGGGACAGCTGCGACACTTCTCTCTGATCTGGATTCGGGAGGTTTCGGACAAACGGATCCGGGAAGTCGTGTCTTCCGGCTACAAGTTGGAGTTCGAGTCCCATCCTCCTCCGCTTTTCTTCAGGTCTAGGGTGCCCCCGGACGCACCTGGCGCACAGGGGCTTCGGGAGGCGCTTTTCAAGTCTTCTGGAGATAGAGGTCATCTCGCCAGTGCCCCTATCAGATCAGGGTCGGGGATTTTACTCAAATCTGTTCACGGTCCCCAAAAAGGATGGCTCTATCCGGCCCATCCTGGATCTGAAGATCCTCAACAGGTTTATCAGGCTGCGAAAATTTCGCATGGAATCGCGCCGTTCAGCTATCCGCGCTCTCCGTCAGGGGGACTTCATGACGTCCATAGACGTCAAGGATGCTTTCCTCCATGTTCCGATTTTTTCCCGCGCACCAGAGATTCCTCACGTTTGTGGTGGAAGATCGGCACTTTCAGTTTGTAGCTCTTCCTTTTGGTCTCACCACAGCTCCAAGGGTTTTTCACCAAGGTGCTCGCTGGGGTGATGGCTCTTCTTAGAGCGCAGGGAATTCGCATAGTGCCATATCTGGACGATCTCCTCATCATGGCATCATCATTCAGCCAAGCGGAATTGGACACCAGGACGGTAATATCCACACTGGAGAGGTTCTGCTGGGTGATCAACTATCCCAAGTCCTCCTTTTACCCGTCCAGGATAGTATCCTTTCTGGGAATGTCTCTGGATACAGATCAGGCCAGAGTGTTCCTTCTTCAATCCAAGGTTCTTTTGATTCAGGAATTGATTCGGTCGCTCATGTCCATTCCTTGTCCAACCATTCGACTAGGAATGAGACTGGTGGGGTTGATGGTGGCCTCCTTCGAGGCAGTCCCCTTTGCCCAGTTTCACACGAGGACGCTACAACTCCATCTATTGTCTGTCTGGGACAGATCTCCTCTGTCGCTGGATCAATTCTTTCTGATGTCTCCCCGGGCTCGCCGACCACTCAGGTGGTGGCTGAACTCAACCAATCTGTTGAAGGGCAGGTCTTTTCAGACTCCTCGTTGGGAGGTGGTCACCACGGATGCCAGCCTCTCAGGATGGGGGGGCTTCTGGAATGATCTGCAATTTCAGGGGTTGTGGGGACCCCTGGAAGCCCAAGAGCCTATCAACATTCTGGAATTGAGAGCCATCAGAATGGTTCTTTTTCGTCTGACTCATCTCCTGCAGGGCTTGCCGGTCCAGGTTCGGTCGGACAATCGGACGGCGGTTGCCTACATCAATCACCAGGGAGGGACTCGCAGCAGGAGTGCCCTCAGGGAAGTGTCATTGATTCTGGACTGGGCGGAGAGCCACATCCCGTGCATCTCGGCAGTTCACATTCCGGGAGTAGAGAACTCGGAGGTGGACTCTCTGGTAGGTGGTCAGCCCGCAAGGGGGAGTGGCCTCTCAGTCCCAAGGTGTTTCGTTCAATTTGTCTCAGGTGGGGTTCACCGATGGTGGACCTCTTTGCCTTCCGTCACAATCACAAACTTCTGCCATCTGTGTCTCTGGCGAAGGATCCGCTAGCCTTCGCGACGGACGCCGTGTCCCTGAAGTGGAGGGATCTGGGGTTTCTGTATCTGTTCCCTCCGTTTCCCATGGTAGCCAGAGTAGTGCGCAAGCTGGCTCTGGAAGGAGCGTCAGCAATTCTGGCGGCACCAAGGTGGCCAAGACAGGTTTGGTTCGCAGACGTGGTAAGGTTAGCAGAAGATCAGTTCGTTCTGCCCCTGCTGCCGGATCTGCACACACAGGGTCATCTACGTTGCCCCAATTTACCAACGCTGGCTTTGACGGCGTGGCTGCGGAAACCTCCATCTTGAAGGAGGAAGGTCTTTCTGATGCGGTTATTCACTCTTATTAGCGCTAGGAAGAGGTTTTTTTCTTCCGTTTACTATAGGACTTGGAGGTCTTATATTGATTGGTGTGAGACTAGGGCTTTCCCTTGCAGGGAATTCTCTATTTCTAGAATCCTGGAGTTCCTGCAACATGGTTTGGATCTAGGGCTCCAACTTAATACTCTGAAGGGGCAGGTGTCTGCCCTGGCGGTGTTTTTCCAAATATCTTTTGCGCTTCATCCGCTGGTTAAGACCTTTTTCCAGGGGGTTACGCACGTGCGGCCCCCTAGGAAGGCTCTGATTCCGGTTTGGGATTTGAATTTGGTTCTTTCTGCTCTTCAGGGTCCTCCCTTTGAGCCCTTGCATGATATTGCCTTGTCTTCCCTTACTCAGAAGGTGGCCTTTTTGGTAGCTATCACTTCTGTTCGCCGTGTTTCTAAGTTGGCGGCTCTGTCCATTCAGGTCCCGTATTTTGAAAGACATCAGGACAAGGTGGTTTTCCGTTTTAACCCGGATTTCCTTCCTAAGGTGGTTTCTGCCTTTTCACTTAAACCAAGACATTGTTTTGCCCTCTCTGTGTCCTAATCCCAGTAACGAAAAGGAGAGGGTCCTGCATTCCCTGGATGTGGTTCGAGTTGTGAAGTACTATTTGGTGGTAACGTCTGCCTTTCGTAAGACTGATGCCTTCTTTGTGGTACCCTCTGGGCCCAAGAAAGGCTTTGGCGCCCGCTAAGTCTTCCATCAGTAAGTGGATTCGTCAGGCCATTGTCGGGGCCTTTTCTGCTAAGGGGAGAAATCCTCCCCTTCGTGTTACAGCTCATTCTACTCGTGCGGTTGGGGCTTCCTGGGCTTTTCAGCACCAGGCCTCTGTTGAGCAAGTTTGCAAGGCCGCTACCTGGTCTTCTGTTCACACTTTTTCAAAGTTTTTACAAGGGTGATGTTTGGGCCTCAGCGGATGCTGTTTTTGGCCGCAAAGTTCTGCAGGCTGCAGTAGTTTAAGTTGTGCTTTATGCCTTGTTTTGGATCCCCACCCTTTATGGACACTGCTTTTGGATGTCCCACATGTAATGATTATCTTGAAGCGGGGTGTGTGACATACTTAGAATAATACCATTTTGTGAATACTCACCTTGTAAAATGGGTATTGTAAGTATGTCACACACCCCGCTTCAACCCGCCCTTTTGTATTCTGGATCCATCGTTTTGTGAACCTTGCGTTGTTATGACTAATATTTGGCTCTTCCTGGTCCCTTACCTTACTGCTTTCTTTATACTGGGTAATGAGTGGGAGGTCCCAGGTATTTATGGACTGGGAGGGGCTTTCTTTCCTCCAATCATCTCTGCAAATCGCCCTCTTCAGACCATACTACCCACATGTAATGATTATCTTGAAGCGGGGTGTGTGACATACTTACAATACCCATTTTACAAGGTGAGTATTCACAAAATGGTATTTTTACTGTGCTTCTGCATAGGACATTGAGTGTGTGCTATTGCCATCTAGTGGCTAAATAGCACAACTACAATAGTACAGTTTTACCACCTTAAATTCATAAAAACCTTTACAGAGGAGAGATGTTTCCAGAACTAGTTAACTACAGATCCAATACTGGATTTCCCTCAAGACCCTAAATGAGGACCATACCGATTGCCCAACTCGATTTGGTAGTGACCGGGTCCTTATATTCATTTCTTTTCATCCACCAATCTGGGCTTCCATACTTGGATGAGCGGCCACACATGCGCCATGGGACCGTGAAGAGGTGAGTTGCACTCAGCAATCTGGGGGGTGCCCCTGGAGAAAAGAACCAAAACCCAGGATAGTCAAAATCCTGGGTTTTGGTCCACTTTAAAGCAAAGCAAAATTCAGATGGACAGGGGGTACGAGGGCTACCCAGACTAGAGGGATGACAGGGATGTGGCCATCAAGCAAGAAGGGCGCCGGCCCTTTTAGGGCTGGCAGCCCCATGACTGGCCTGCGCTTCCTGTTGGAAGCTGACCAGCCATGGGATTGGGGGAAGAGATCGGGGGAAGTGACCTCAGGGGAGGGGGAGGGGGGGCGTATATAGGGGCAGGTCCCCCCTCCTCTTCCTCTTTGGCCCCTGATATCTTCGCTGGAACGTGCTGTCAGGTTTGACGCCCGTCCAGACCCCCATAAAAAAAAAAAATAAAAAAAAAAAAAAATGGAAGCCATAATGGCTGTCCTGCGTTGGGAAGTGGAGCGGCGAGGAAAGGACTGGGCAAGGAGTTTATTGTCTCCTTCCACCGCCTCGCCGCCCCCTCCTCCCTCGCGCTCCAGACGGGTTCGGCGGGCTGTTGCCCGCCTCAGCCCGTCCCCCCCTCGCCGTGCTAGGCGGCACGGGAGCCCCCCTTTGGCTCCGGTCCCGGGCGCAGCGGTCCGGAGCTCCCTCCCGCCCCCCGCCTCCCATGCCTGGGAGCCCACCCCCATGTCCGGGACCCCCCACCTACCTCATGCGGCGGCGCGGCCAAGGCCCAGGAGTGGCCGCGCGCGCCGGGCGCCGGGGCCCTCTGCTTCCTCCCCGCCGGGTAGCTTGAGGCGGCGGGGAGAGGCTCCGCCCCCTCCAGTGCGGGGAGGGAGAGGCGGCAGTCGGAGCTCGCGCCTCGTGCTGGCCGCCTGCTCTGGCAGTGGAGCCCCTGGCGTCTCTGCTGACGCTACAGGGGCTCCGGAGTCAGGCAGCAGGGCGGGACACAAGGAGGGAGCCCCCGGCGTCCTCATGGACGCTGGTAGGGCTCCCTCTTCCCTATGTACAGGAGCCCCAGGCGTCTGCTATGACGCCGGCGGGGCTCCTATATCAGCACAATTGCGGGGCCAAAGAGGGGGAGCCCCCAGTGTCCTCACGGACGCTGGCCGGGCCCCCTATACAGCATGTTCAGGAGCCCCGGGCGTCGTTTCCAACACCCCCGGGGCTCCTAATGCCTCACTAGGGGGTCAGTGGAGGGGAGCCCCTGGCGTCATTACTGACGCTGGGGGGGCTCCTCCAACAGGAAGTACAGGAGCCCCGGGCGCCTTTTCTGGCGCCGTCGGGGCTCCTAATACAGCACACAAGGGGGGGACCCCCCGGGGTCCGCACGGACCCTTGTCGGGCCCCCTCAATGCACGGTGCAGGGGCCCCCAGCGCCTGGAGTGACGCGTGGGGGGCCCCTCAAGCGGCACACCCCCCCGGGCATCCCCTTAATTCTTTGGTCGCGCGCGCCACTCCCCCCCACACACTGGCGGGGCGGGGGGGTCATCTACCCCTCCCCCCAACCAGCTGCAGGCTTGGCCGTTTGAGCTGGCTTCGCCGCTCCCGGGCCTAGCACGGCTGGCGTCCACCCCTCTCAGCGCGTCCCGCGCCACAAATGATCCAGCGTCCCAGCTCGCGGGGGGCGGTGGGCATGGAACAGACAGACTCCTCGCTTCTTCTTTTTTCCCAGCAGGCGATGTCCGATCAGGAGGGGATCCGGAGTGGCATGGCGGTCGGGGCATCAGGACGATGGGCCGAAGAGGCCCGCGCTGAGTCGGCCAGGCTTGCGGCGTCCAGCTCGGGTGGGACGAGATATTCATTCGGAGCTCCTGCGGCGGCCTCGGGGTCGGCGGGTGCGTCGGGACATCCGGCAGGAGGCGGGATCTGGGGTCAGTTGGGCTCTGGATCTCTGGACGACGGTCCTGGGGAGGGCATCCGGAGCAGCGGGGCCATTCATCAAGGTGAGCCTCTACAGATCGGTGTATCCAACAACGTGTCGCACTCGGGGTTTGAGGGGCTCGCCGGGGGGGTGGCTCCGGTGGGTTGGGGGGGTTTTATAACAGGTATTTGGGAGTTATTGGATAGATGGGAGGCTACGGGGTCGGAGTCGGCGGTGGACCCGAGGGGGGTGTGGGACCCGGCGTCGGCGAGGGGGGGAGTGCCCAGGGAGATGGTTGTAGATTGTAGAACGGCGGTGGTGCAGACAGGGGTAGCGCCGGCGGATCGTGACGTGGGGGTGGATAAAGGACCTGGTCCAGAGGTGGAAAAAAGGGGGGCATCAGCTTCAGATCAGGCTAAGGGGCACTCGTACATTTGCTTTGAGGGCCCGTTGGGGGGCCACCTGAAGCTGGAAGTTAAGGAAAAGATTTGGAGGCGGGAGTATGTAGATATTTTTACACTGCTCCCTCTGGAACGTTTTGGAACTGACAGATGGGGGAGTGGAAGGGAGCACTTTAAAGAGGAGGATGAGGACAGGAGGGCTTTTAGGTTGATCCCGAGGACGTTCGGGAACTGGCTACAGGCTTTTGCGATCTTGGTGAGTGTAGTAGGGGAAAAGAACCCGGAGAATTGTTCTCCGCTGTTTTGTTACCTAGACAACATATGGGAGGCACATCGGGTTTATGGGGGGATGGCATGGCTGAGGTATGACGAGCAATTCCGGCAGCGGATGTCGGTGTGTGCCGAGCTAGGTTGGGACCATAGGGATATCGGGCTGTGGTTGCGGGTTATGAACTCTCGGGGGGGGGGGGGGGAGTGTATTCTGCTGCGGCCAGCTCGTCGCCCTTTCAGGGGGGCGCCACCTCGTCCACTCCAGGGGTGGCGGAGGCAACAAGAAAAGGAGTGTGCTGGGCGTTTAATGATTCCCAGTGTAAATTTGGTGCAGGATGTAAATTCCGGCACGAATGCTCAGCCTGCGGGGGTAATCACTCCATTGGGCGCTGTTTCAGGAAAGGACGGGGGGGGGGTTCAGGAGGTTCCCAGAAGGTCCTTCCAAGAGGGATAACGCCAGTGAAAGGAGAGGTGATGCTCCCGTGGCTAAATAGGTATCCGGATCGGCGTACCGCACAGTTGCTGGCAGAGGGTTTTAAGGAAGGGGGGCGGTAAAAAATTTGAAGTCAGCCAGGCTACATCCGGATGTGGTGAGGCAGAAGCTGGGAAAGGAAGTATTATTGGGACGGATGTCGGGGCCGTTTACCTATCCACCGGTGGAGGGATTGGTGGTGTCCCCATTGGGCGTAGTGCCAAAAAAGGAAAAGGGGAAGTTTCGCCTGATTCACCATTTGTCCTTTCCAAAGGGGGGATCTGTCAACGATGGCATTGACCGGGAATTGTCGTCAGTGGCGTACACGTCATTCGACTTTGCATTGGCGATGGTACGGGAAGCGGGCCCGGCGGCGCTCATGGCCAAAACAGATATTGAAGCAGCGTTTAGGTTGTTGCCAGTCCACCCGGAGAGTGTGTACTTATTGGGGTGTTTCTTTGAGGGGGGGTATTATGTGGACCACTGTCTCCCGATGGGATGTTCAATTTCATGTTCATACTTCGAGGCATTCAGCTCGTTTTTTGGAGTAGGTGGTGAAGGAAAAGGCCGGGGGGGCGTCCATAACGCATTACTTGGATGATTTTCTTTGCGTGGGGTCGGCGGAATCGAGGGAGTGCGAGCTCATCCTGGCATGCATGCTGGAGGTGTTTCGGGCGTTTGGAGAGCCGGTGGCGCACGACAAAACCGAGGGCCCGGCGACGTCCATCAAGTTTCTCGGGTTCGAGATCGACACGGTGGAAGGGGTTTGCAGGTTGCCGGCGGACAAGGTGCGAGATTTGGAAACAGGGCTGGAAGGGATTCTTGGGCTTAGAAAGATTCGGCTGAAGCAGCTACAGTCAGTACTGGGCAAGCTGAATTTCGCCTGCAGGGTGTTGCCGATGGGGCGGGTTTTTATGCGCCGGTTGTCGTTGGCGACAGTTGGGATCAAGGAGCCGCATCACTTTATTCGGCTAACGGCGGAGCTGAAGGAGGATGTGCGGATGTGGGTTTCCTTCCTGAAATCGTTCAATGGCCTGGGGTACTAGTTGGATCCCATGAGATCGAACGATGAGGTGGAATTATTTACAGATGCGGCAGGTTCGGCAGGTTTTGGGGCTTATTTGAAGGGGAGGTGGTGTGCTGGATCATGGCCAAGAAGGTGGGCAGAGTCAGAGTCAGGAACCTGGCCTTTTTGGAGTTGTTCCCGTTGGTGGTGGCGATGGTCTTATGGGGGGAGTCTTTAAAGTGGACCAACACCCAGGGGGGATCGGCCCGGAAATCTATAAGATTCCTGGACCGATCAGATCCCTCCCCGCGGAGCATCCGAAATCGGGATGTCCCGCGGGGAGGAACCCCCCAGGAGGCCCACAAACCTTACCTCAGCCCCGTTCCATCGGCGCATGCGCGAGCCGCGTCTCGCGCTTCCCTCTAGCAGGGCGCGCACCCGCGCCGGCCGTTTATGAATGGGAAGAGCGAGACGCGGCCTCCAGCGCTCAGAGCCAGCTGAGCTGGTATGCGCGTCCAGGCGGCCTTGGACGCGCATACCACAGCGGCTCTGAGCGCTGTGATTGGCTGGCGCGGTCACATGGGAGCGGGGTGAGGTGAGTTTTTTGGGGCTTTCTGGGGGGTTTCAGACAGCGGGGCACCCCCGATCGGGGTGCCCCACCGAAGTGGACCAAAACCCAGGATAGTCAAAATCCTGGGTGTTGGTCCACTTTAAGGAGCAAGGCGGTGTGTTTCCGATCAGACAACACGGCGGTAGTGGCGGCGGTTAATTCTCAAACGTCATCGCCCCCCCCCCCAGTCGTCGTATTGTTGCGCCAGCTGGTACTGGTATGCCTGCGGTGTAACATATGGTTCAGGGCGGTTCATGTGCCATGGGTTGAGAACGGGGTGGCTGATGCTCTCTCGTTTGCAGTGGGATCGGTTTCGGAGCTTGGCGCCCAAGGCGAACGCGGTCGGCGAAGTGTGCCCGGAGTGGTTGAGGGAGATCGTTTGAGCCGGTGGTTCGAGCTAATTCAGAGGTCGGTTGCGCCTTCTACGTGGGGGGGCTACTCGAAGGTGTGGAGACGCTGGTTCAAGCTGGAAAGGGAGTTTGGTGCTTCGCTTGTGGAAGGAGAGAGGCAGGACCTGTTTGTCTGGTATGTGGGGGAGCTATTAGCAGGGGGGGAGTGCCTGGCTGTAATTGACAAAAAAACTGGCGGCCCTTGCTTTTTTGTGTAAGTTGGCGGGATGGAAAGATTTCACAAAAATGTTTTGGGTGAGGCAGGCTCTGAAGGGGTGGCGCAGGGAGCATAAGACAGTGGATACGAGGCGTCCGGTTTCCTGGGAAATTTTACAAGGGGTCATGGGTCGGCTTACTCAGGTTTGTTCGTCGGAATTTGAGGTACGGCTTTTTCAAGCAGCTTTTTCGGTGGCGTTTTTCGGGGCGTTACGGGTGGGGGAATTAGTTAGCCGGAATAAGCGAGAGCCAGGTGGCCTCCAGGTGGATGATGTGTTTTTTGCGGGGGAAGGGGTTTGGATTCGGATTCGCGTGTCGAAGACTGACCAGGAAGGTAGAGGGGTGAGTATATTTTTGGGTCAGCTGGGTCCGAATGTTTCATGTCCGGTTCTCGCGCTAAGGGGGTTTTTGGGCGTTAGGCCACTTACGGGGGGGCCATTGTTCATACACGAGGATGGGACTTTTTTGTCGCGCTTCCAGTTTTTGGCAGTGTTTCGGAAATGTTTAGCGGTGATGGGGCTGTCTAACAGGGAGTATGGCACTCACTCTTTTCGCATAGGAGCGGCGACGGAGGCGGCGAGATTGGGTTTGCCGGTAGACCTGGTAAGAAAGCTGGGGAGATGGGAGTCAAAAAGGTTTATGTCATATATTCGTCCAGGGAGAATTTAGCAGGTGTAACAGCGTGGTGGGGGGGGGGGGGGGAGTGTCGGTACCGTTACTAATGTTATTTTCTTTTAGACTCGGCGTGCTCGGTGTTGGTGGTCGGCCATTCATTTGTTTTTTGGGCGGCACAGAGAGCGGCGGTGAGAAGGAGCGGCGAGCAGCTCGGCATTTCGGGGGATCGAGCGAAGCTGGTAAGGGCCGGCATCAGGGGGTTGAAGTGGCAGGGGGTTTAAAAAAAAAAATATATATATATATATATATATATATATATATACACACACTTTAATATATATGAATAAAAAAAAAAACATTATTAAAAAAAAAAAAGAAGATAAGAATAAAGAAGATTTATATATATTTATTGACATTGGTTCAGGTAACAGGGTACAAATAGTGGTGATTTTATGTATAATTTGTGGGAACTTTATCGGGCATATGTGTCAATGCATTTGTATCGGGGGATTGTTGTAAATTCATTGTTACTGTTTTATTTTAATTATCACAGCTTTGGCGGTCTCCTCTGCTCGGTTCGGGTCTGAGATCGCACGGGAAGTGGGGGTAGGTTACAAGGAAGCGGCTGTTTCGGCAGAAACGGGCCAGGAGGATAGGTGACTGAGTTTAAGGGGAGGGGAGGGACAAAGGGAAGGGGTTAAGGTGGATCTTGGCAGTTAGCCCCGTTGAGCTACCAGGCCTAGGAGGGATGCGGCCGGGCTCACGGATTGGCTTCTGTTTCAGATTCCGGGAGGTTGGTGGGCCGCCTCCCCTCCCCTTCTGTTGGTAGGTAGGGTGTGGTGGAATCTCAGACCTGGGGACCTCGGGGAGATCGGGAGTGCATCGTTAATTGTTATTTGTTATTGTTTTATGTTGAGGCTGTGGCCAATTAAAATTCCATCAATTCCGAAGAAGTGGTTGTTGGCTCCTTTATTTTGGGAGTGCGGGTGGGTTGGTGTTAGCTGAAGACGTATGGAACGCTAGCACAGTCATGTTACATTATCTGGAATTTTTGAGATAAGCCAATTGGCAAATGGTGGCCTCGGTGGTGGAAAAAAGTTCCACTTCCTGGGTTGGAGGGCGGGCTTTAGCTTTAAAGTGGGCTATAGGATATGTACCAAAATGCAAAGCAATGTTATGCTAGGGTGCTAACTTCAGCAAGGACCTTTACCCTTATTTAGATCCTTATAACATACACAAAATAGTAGAAGAATTGCACACCAACATCTAGGCTCATTTTGCAAGTGATAAAGCTTGTATTCATCAACTGGTAATATACAATGCAAATGGTAGTGTTTACACTCACTATATACAACCATGTTAGGACAATATGTGACTGTATAATAGGATAAATCCTACAGAATAACTGTTTAGCATTATGTGTCCCAAATGTCAGAAAAACAGAACAGCCATTGGAGAAGATTCAGAGCCTGGTGAGAAAACTCACTTCCTTTTTAAGGAAGTTGGTAGTGACTGTGTCCTTGTATTCATTTCTTTTTATCCACCAATCTGGACTTCCATACTTGGATGAGCGGCCACACATGCGCCATAGGACGGGGAAGAGGTGAGTTGCGCTCAGCGATCTTGGGGGTGCCCCGGGGAAAAGGACCAAAACCCAGGATAGTCAAAAATACAATTCTGTGAAATACTCACCTGTAGAATTGGTATTATACGCATATAGCACGTCCTGCTCCATCTATAATACTTACACATGGGTAATCCTCCGCCAGAGGGCGCTGTCCACTGCAGACATGCAAAAACAGGCTCCTCCTGGCCCTTCATATACCCAGGGACCTCCCACAAATCCCCAGCATTGAAAAGCAGTGAGAAGGAGAAGCCGGGAGAAACCAACCACCCAAAAACTGTAATAATAACAATGATAACAATCACCATACAGGGGATCCAGAACCAAGTGAAACCAGGGTGGGGTGGAGCAGGACGTGCTGTATGCGTATAATACCAATTCTACAGGTGAGTATTTCACAGAATTGTATTATTCTAAGCATACAGCACGTCCTGCTCCATCTATAATACTTACACATGGGACATCCAATAGCAGTGTCCATAAAGTAGGGTGGGATCCCCAACAAAAAAGGCACAGCAGACAGTAAAGGCGCTGTCAAAGCTTTGCTACCAAGCACGACATGAGCAAAGGCTCTAACGTCAATCCCATAAAAAACCTTTGAAAAGGTATGAACAGAGACAAGCAGCTGTCTAGTAACTTATTCAACAGAAAACCTGGTGCCGAAGGGCCAAAGGTACCCAAACACCAATAGAACGGAATAAAAAGAGAGAGGGAGATTCTTCCCCCTTAAAGGAGTAGGCCAGCGTAACGGCCTAACCAGCCCAAAGGCAACGGAAGCCTCTGTAAAACTTAGAACTCTCCCCAACGGGGAAATGAAAACTGACCTCCCGCCAGACAGACGGGGATACTGACCCCTTCATTAACAAGGATCAGCAAGAAGCCTAAATCTTTACTCAGGACCAAGAAGGCAAACCATCCAGGTAAGATCAGTCCACAGGGCGCATAGGCCCTGGAAGCAAACAAGATCAGGCGCATACTTGTGGAGGCGCCCGCCGACCCAAAGGGCATCAGTCCCCCTAAGGGACAAGAAACTACCAGGAAAAGTTCAACACCTGTTGAGGGAATGTAGACCCCTCACTTCAGCATTACTAAGAATAAGGCCCATAGGCAGACTAAAAGGACTTAAATAATGATCATAAAACACCACCTTGGACAAAATTGTCCGGCGTAAAGCGGAATACCACCACATCATGGTGTGTGTGTGTGTATATATATATATATATATATATATATATATATATATATATATATATAGAACGAGGGCTAAGCAATCAGAGCCACCTTCTCAGGCACACGCCTGACTGAAACAACAGCCCCCGGAGGGGCGACTGGGCTACAAAAACAGCTCAGACAGCAACCAGAATAAGACCCAAGGGAACAATCCGCAGGGCAGACAGCATGAAAATTGATCCCAACAGGGACCATAGAACTACTTGGGAGATGCCCTTGAGCAATCCCCAAGAGAACTCCCAACAAGGAAGACTGAACCACACTTCTGCAGGAAGGCAGATAGGACAGAACCTGAACCTTCAGAGTATCTAGATGGGGAGCCAACCCCAACCTATGCTGTAACAACCCTAGAACCCCGGGAACCGAGAACGTCCAACAGGGGAGAGACCAAGACTCATGCCAATCAATATGGGTACACCCTAACCCACAACGGCCAGAGGAAGAGGAAGCCAAGGAAGCTTGCTCCTAGCCCCCCATATACCAAGTCACCCAGAAGATAAGCCCGTCTCCAAGGGGTGAATGAATCAGCTGTCAAGCCCCAGACTAGAGTCTGTAGATTGGGACGACATAAGAAGGAGCCTGACAAGGGCAGAACCGTACTCCTAAGAGAGCGTACAGGTCAGCTGACCTTAGCAGAAGCATCTGCGAACCACAGTTCACTAGGCCACCCAGGGGTCATCAATCTCACGGGTCTCTTTATCAGCACGACCGTGCGCAGAAAACCCACATAGCAGGGTGAATGAAGAGAAGACATATAAAATAGAAGTCTATACACAAATTTACTAAGCCCCCATGACCAGAGTCAGAATATTCTGGGACAGTAAAAACAAGGGCAGAGCCCTTGTGATATAAGTGAGACCCAACAGAGCCACCCTAGTTGGCTCTCAGAGGGACACAAGGATAGCACAACCTGCCACTGAAAGACATCCATTGGAGCGAATACCACTGAGGAGCAGGGGACGTAGACCCCCACCCAGACGTAGCAGGGGACGTAGACCCCCACCCAGACACGGCCTGACGTAGAGATTGGGGAGTAAGGAAAGACGACCCGGTAGGTCCTAGTGCGGACGCCCCACAGGCATGTCCGAGACATCACCCCCATTCGCACCATGGCGAGTAGCCTGGGAGCAGAAGAGAGGCCAAACACAAGGCCTCACCCCGCAGGGTTGATCCTGCCAAACTGACTAGTAACGGGCTTGGTGTCCAGAAGACACCGGGGGAACTAACAATATCCAGAACTCCACAGGAGGCCGGAAGCCCCCCTTGCACAGGGCGCCTGTGTCCCAAGACAAGGATATCATATGGGGACTACCTGTGAGAGTAGAATTGCCAGGCCTACCATAGGCCAGCATGGCCCAGACTGCCTCATCTTTTTGAGGGAAGGAGGAAGGTTAATATAGAGGCCATAGCCCCATTCTGTTAAGGGCAACCTGTAAGTAAGCCCAGACCCTGTAGGCTAGTACGGCCTGCACCAATTCCTGAGGGGAAAACAGGGGCTAGAAGCACCCTGACAACATCTGAGAGGGACCACCCAGCAAATGCTATCCTGTGTCCAGGGGAACTACCTCCTGGAACCACCAGAAGGAGAAGATACATTCCTAGATAGGAGTCAGCTGCCGTAGCAGTCCCCTCGCCCAGAAGGGCGAGAGTGTCCCTTCATGCTTGGGAAGTCTTGGCAGATTTGGGCTTAGTCCTGCCAGAGGGCCCAGGGCGTTGCCTGCCCACCCCGTGGTGGAAATCCACACCGAACAGTTGGAAGCTCACCTCAGCCTCGCGTTTGACGCTAACGTAGGGAGGGGGAGGGGTGTCCCTGCCCTGAGGAGGCCGGGACGGCTTTCTGCGTAGGGGTGCCTTACCCTTTTTTCCAAAAAGGTCCAAACGGGCCCCAAATAGACGCCGTCCTCTGAAGGGAAGGCCAGTGAGAGCCTTTTTCGTAGCATCGTCAGCACCCCACTGTCGCAGCCAGACCAGGCGGCGAATAGCTACCACAAGGGCAGAGGTTCTAGCACACATCTTAATGGTGTCATCCAGCGCTGAGAGGATAAACCTCACAAACACATCACAGTCTGAGAGCGCATTAAATACCCCCCCCCAGGGGAGGTCCTCAGGTTGGTGGTCAAGTACTTTTCTAATGAGAGTCCTGGCGGCCACCGCAGTGATGGCCGCAGCACAGACCGGGCGCAGAGCCGTCCCTGCACACGAAAAGGCGTGGGAAGCCAGTCTGTCAATGCGCCGGTCCTCAGCATCCCAAAGGGTACGGTAATAAGGAGCCGTCATGAAGGGGGGGTTAGTAACCCCCATAATCGGTGCATCCACCACAAGAGGTGCTGACCAAAAGTTAACCACATCAGGAGGGAAAGGGTACTTCCAATCCCAGACCCCCGGGACCCCTTTAAGTTTACAAGGCGATTCCCATTCTTGGGATATAATATTCTAGAAATGCTCCTGTTCCAGGAATTCCAAGCGCGGCGGCGCTGTGTGGCAACTCTCCTTCTTAGGCTTGGAAGCCTCTCCAGGAGGGGAGATAGACAAGACCTCAAAGATCTTAATAAGTAGTTCATCTGTGTCACACAGGCCCCAAGAACCGGCCCCAGAATCATCACGGCTCCCGGGCATTTCATCCGAGGAGCCCGAATCGGAGAATAGCACACCTTCCTCAGAAGGATCAAGGTCCTGCATAGCAGCAGAGTCATCCGTATCGTTAGGAACCGGAGAGCCACACTAGACAGCACCTGCTCAGCCGTGGGCAGCCTGCACGGCACGACTTGCTGGTCATCCCCGCTCGAGTGAGACTCATCAGGAGTGAGATTTAGGTCCGGGGAGACAGGTGTATTGAAGGGAGGTGCAGCCACTGGCAAACCTGATTGCAGGGTCAGTGCCTGTTCAGCACACGGTCCGCAGACCCGTGTTCTGTCAGCATCAGCGTGGGGCTGACCACACACTGTACACAGCCGGTCATGTCCCCGAGGGACCCCGGACACATAATTCTGAGATGCCTCCATATGGTGATTATCTGAGCAGTATGCCCGCAGGGATTTACGCAATAGGCAACCCTGGATGCCCCAAGACCCGCTAGGAAGTGGGAGAATTTGTTATGTGAACCCGCTATAATATATGTCAGGCCGGGAGAAGCCACCGAAATCCTGGCGTCTGAAAGACATAATGGGATAAGAGGGGGGTGTCAGTGCCATGCGCAGCTCGAATAAAAGAATCATAGGAACAAAAACTGCCCCGGAGGGCACTTACATGACCAAGGGAAGAGGCGGATTGCAACCACACGCGCGCGCGAAGACCGTCAAAATGGCGCCAAGCGAACCTCGAGGGGCGGGCCTGATCTGGCTGTGACGCGGGACGCGTCATGCCGAGTCCCCGCCTCCCCCAAACAGCGCGAAGCTCTAACCAGCGCAACGTGAATGACAGTAGTGGATATACACACATACATAATCTAATTAAGGAGATTGCACACTAGAGAATGATGCTGCCGCCCGGGCTGCACACTAATGTATGAAAGGACAAACACGCGCGCAACCAGAAGGCTTATGTGGAGCGAGGAGCGCGGCACTGACACCCAAGGTCAAATGAAAAATCAACGGCCTTAAACGTGTTACGATACACTAGGACAGCCACACATACCCCCCCCTTTCTCTTCCCCCGAGCTACGGGAAGAAGCGAGGGAGAAGCGGACCTGCACCCAGGGATTATCGCTATGAGGGGCATGGGCAACAATGCGGGAGGGGCATCTAATGGAAGCTCACCATCGGCCTAAACCGCCTACCCTATGGTGGGGGATTGCGGTGGAGCGTAGCTCCGTGAGCACACGAGGTGCTGCCTACCTTCACCCGACCAGCGCAGCCCAGGCTGGGAGGCACATCTGTATCGAAGAGGACGGGTGGAAATAGTCCCGCAGGGCCGCAGGCTGTAATAGCCCCGCTCACCTGCGAGAGAGTTGATACTTCATGTCTTCGCAGTCAGCACTGCAGAGAAATCTGGGGATTTGTGGGAGGTCCCTGGGTATATGAGGGGCCGGGAGGAGCCTGTTTTTGCATGTCTGCAGTGAACAGCGCCCTCTGGCGGAGGATTACCCATGTGTAAGTATTATAGATGGAGCAGGACGTGCTGTATGCTTAGAATATGAGCGCTACCCAGACTAGAGGGATGTCAGGGATGTGGCCATCAGGCATGTTACATTATCTGGAATTTTTGAGAAAAGCCAATTGGTAAACGGTGGCCTCGGTGGTGGAAAAATTTCCACTGCCTGGGTTGAAGGACGGGCAATCAAAGTGTTTTGTTTAGCTTTAAAGTGGACCAAACCCAGTATTTTAACTATCCTGGGTCCATTATTACACATATTTATTCACCGTATGAATGCATGTCGAAGTCTAAGATGGGTTCTACTAAGAACTTTTTTCAGAGTCTGTTTAATTTCATTGGTTCGAAGGAAATATACAATTGGGTTGGCTAAGTGCGGCACAACAGATTATAGAAATAACAGTAGAGCGTTGATGTTGGGCCTGATGATGACCATGGGAATGTTGGTTACTATATAGACAAATATTCGTGGAGTGTAATACAAAAAGACAACACAAAGATGAGTGGTGCAGGTGTATAATGCTTTGTACCTTACTTAACTTACTTCTTTCCCTGGCTCCAGTGGTGGCTGTGTTGTTCTCCTTTTCACCCAGAGAGCCGGCTCCTCTTCTCTATTGACCCCATGTAGTTTGTGGTTCGTCCTCCGGAATCCAAAGCAGTCCTTGATCACCAATTTACACCACCATGGGGTAATGTCAGGGCCCTGCTCAGGCATTCTGGCATCTATCTCTGTGATTGGCCAGGGAGGGTTGCCAGCCTGACCTCATGGCTGGTATGCCTGTGGACTCAGGCATGGGCAGGAACCATGAAAAGGAAGACAGAGCCAGGAGGAGATCCGTTGGATAAGGACATTGCACGATGCGATATAGAGGGAGAAAGTGATTTTTTCTTTTGGGGTGTTTTAGGGAAAAACCCATTTGTTGCCTCGAATTGGCAATGAATTTTGATTTATCTAAAATCAGTTCAATCATCCCAATTAATTATCCATAATTTTTATACATTTTATTTGTATAACCATACAACCAATACATAATGATACACCTGGGGCTGGGGACAAAGGGAACAAACTTTACAGTGCGTTTAAACATGTTGTTAAAAACACCCAAAAAAAAAAACATTTTGTAACATCCTGGGCCCTGCGTTTCCATTATTGACAAGTCCCAATGTAGCTCTATACAAATAAATGTGTTTAATATTAATTATAAGGATTAAAGTAGACCAAAACCCAGGATTTTGATTATCATAGGTTTTGGTCCTTGCCCCGGGGCACCCTGATCCTAAAACCCCCCTGGTTGCCCGAACAAACTCACCTCTTTCCGGTCCTACTGCGCATGTGCGGCCTCTGGTCCAATCAAAGCACTTGGATCCGCTCTCTCCCCTTCATCTAAACCTTGGTCTAAGGTGCGTTGACGGCCGCATCCCCCACCACCCTCTAACAGGGAGCGTGCCCGCGCTGGCCATTCACAAATGTCTGCCACGGGAATGCACCCTGCTAGACATCCTAGTATGTGACATCCATTTGTGACATCCTAGGCCCTGCGTTTCCATTACTGACAAGTCACAATGCAAGTTCTGTACAAATAAATGTGTTTAATATTAATTCTAAGCATTAAACACTACAATCCAGTTCTGCCCATTGTGCTCTATGGGATCTTGAGCAGGTTTCATCTGGCGCAGCTTCATTTTTGGTGCTAATGTTAAATAAGATGCTTGCCTGGCTGCTGCATGGGCGCCGCTGCTGTTGAGTGCTCCTAAGACCAAAAAAGTGGCGCTGACGCTTCATAAATAAGGCTCCCCAACTCTCCATACTGAATGGCTAAAATTGTTTAGTCCCTGATCTCACCTCGCAATGTTGGTAAGTTTAGGATTTGCTTTTATTTCTGCCCAAATTAAAGGTCTTTGTGGATACAGATGTGACAAAACACAATAAATAATCAAAAAATACATAGTGTGCCAGAAACACTTACCCAGTAGCAGATGAAAGAGCAATTTATATCCTCTGCATTACCCTGTGGGGAGCATCTCTGGGGGACAGAAAAGACTGCACATCCTATTAAAGTGGACTGAAACTGAGCCCCGATCAGCCTGGAAATCTATGAGATCCGTTCCCTCCCCGGGGGCATCCAAAATCAGTATGCCCCACTGTATGAAACCCCCCCCCCAGGATGCCCACTACACTTACCTTACTTCCCAGTCCAACTACGCATGCGCGGGCCGCATCCCCGCTATCCCTCTAGCAGGGCGTGTGTCCTGTTAAAGGGAAGCATGTGATGTGGCCGCCAGCATGCTAGGAGCCGCTGTGCTAAGACGTCGGTTTAGATGTCCATAGCTCAGCGGCTCCGAGCACTCTGATTGGACAAGCATTCGCGCATGCGCCGTAGGACCTCAGTGAGGTGAGTTGATGTGGGAGATCTGGGAGGTTTCACATAGCCGGGCACCCCCGATTGGGTTTTGATCCACTTTAAGCAACTGACACAGCTTTTCAGTTAAAGTTTGTATTGTGAAAAAATAAGAAATGTACTCATTTGCACTCGAATAAAAATGACTAAGATTATTAAAATCCTACTTGCACTACAAAAAAAATAAAATAAAAAGTATATACTAATATATATATATATATATATATATATATATATATATATATTATAAAAATATATTTTTAAATATATAATATATACACAGATATTCTTAGTATACAGTACGTCCTGCTCCAGATAACGCTGCACTGCAGAGACATGCAAAACAGGCTCCTCCCTGCCCCTCAAATACCCGGGGACCTCCCACAAATCCCCAGATTTCTCTGCAGTGCTGACTGCGAAGACATGAAGTATCACTCTCTCACAGGTGAGCGGGGCTTTTAAGCCTGCGGCCCTGTTGGACTATTCCCACCCATTCTCTTGTGATGTGCCTCCCAGCCTGGGCTGCGCTGGTCGGGTGAAGGTAGGCGCACCGTGTGTGCTTATGGAGCGCTGCTCCACCGCAGTCCCCCACCAAAGGGTAGGCGGTGTAGGCTGATGGTGAGCCTTTATGGGATGCCCTTCCCGCATTATTGTCCCATGCCCCGTGTAGCGGTGGGTCCTGTACATAGGGCCGCCATCCTTCCTCTTTCTCCCGGTAGCCTTCGGGGGAAAAGAAAGGGGGGTGTGTGTATGGGTGTCAGTGTATTGTGATTACGGGCATATGGCCCTTTGTAATGTCTTTTGGACTTTATATGTGGTGTCAACCGCCGCGCTGACTTGTCTTTTTACTTGGCAAATGCCGCTGCCGCGCGCGCCTTTTTCCCGCAGTTGGATATTCCACGACGGGCGGCGGTGTTGCCTTCAGACGCTTCTGCGTCCTCATTGGCTGCTTGTTGGACTTCGCGCCCATTAGGGGGGCGGGGCCTGGCTTGGCGCGCTCCGCATCACGGCTCGCTCTGGCCCGCCCTTCGAGGTACTCGCCGCCATGTGTGACGTTCTTACTTACCGTGGTCCGTAAGTGCCCTCGCGGGCGGCCTTATACTCATTGTAGAGTTTTTCATTCTGACACCCTTCTCTTCTCATTGTGTCTTTCAGACGGGTGAATCCATTGGCTTCTCCCGGCCCAGTGTAATTGATAGTCGGGCCTTGTAAATTTACTCCCACTTCCCTAGCGGGTCATTGGGGCATCCAGGGTTGCTTTATAGCGTCAATCCCTACTGGCCTATTGTGCTTAAAAATCACCATATGGAGGCATCTCAGGATTATGTGACCGGGGTCCCCTTGGGACAAGACCGGCTGTGTATGGCGTGTGGACAACCCCATGCTGACGCTGACAGGGCACGGGTCTGTGTACCCTGTGCTGAGCAAGCGCTGGCCCTGCAATCAGACCTGCCAGTGGCTGCACCTCGTTTCACTTCACCTACTTCCCCAAGCTTAAATCTCACTCCTGCTGAGTCGCATACAAGTGGGGATCATCAGCCTGATTTGTCTTCCAGACTGCCTACAGCTGAACAGATTATTGCGAGGTCTTTAGAGCGCAAGGGCCCTGGTAAGAAGCGGCACTTGACGCCTCATGTTACTGTTTTCCCTATGGGAACTGAGGAGTTTATGAGTCTGTGTGGCTATACCCCTTTTCTGACTCAGGCTCATCTGATGGGAGGCCGAAGGGTCATGACGATTCTGGCTCCGACTACTGGGCCCAGGATGACACTGACAGATTATTGATCCAGATTTTTGAGGTTCTGTATATCTCTCTCCCTGGTGAGGCTCCCAGGCATAGAGGGGAGCGTTTCCATACAGCAACATCACGTTTGGAATTTCTAGAGCAGGCACATTTCCATACCCTTGTGCTCAAGGAACGGGAGTTCCCCAGTAAACTTCCCGGGGTTCCAAGGGATTGGGACAGGAAGTATCCTTTTCCCCCTGAGGTGGTTAGATGTTGGTCATTCCCCCCCAAGGTGGATGTCCCTATCATAGGGCTATCTAAAACCCCTGCCTTGCATCCCCCTGATTATACTACCCTGCGGGATGCTGAGGACCGGCGCATTGACCTGCTGGCCTCCCATGCCTTTGCATGTGCGGGGACGGCGCTGCGCCCGGTCTGTGCCTCTGCCATTACTGCTGTGGCCGCTAGAACCCTCATCAGCAAAATGCTTGATCGTGCCCCTGATGATCTCCCTTGGGAGGTGTTTAATGCACTCTCCACTTGTGATGTGTTTGTAAAATTTATCCTATTAGCATTGGATGACACCATTAGAATGTGTGCAAGAACTTCTGCACTTGTGGTGGCTATACATCGCTTGGTCTGGCTGCGACAGTGGGGTGCTAACAATGCTGCGAAGAAGGCCCTTACTGGGCTTCCTTTTAAGGGGCGACGTCTGTTTGGGGCCCGTCTAGACCTGTTTGGTAAGAGAGGTAAGTTACCCCAGCGCAGGTGGCTGTCTCGGCCCCTTTGGGGCCAGGGCCCCCCTTCTACCCCCTGCCATGGTGTTAAACAGGAACCAGGGGTGTCCTTCGCGGGGGCTCGTGCAGATTCCTGCACCAGGAGCAGCAGACGACACCCTGGCTCCTCCGGGGGGGCTAAGCTCAAATCTTCCCCCAAGTCCCCTCAAGCACGATGGGGCGCCCTCGCCCGTCAGGGTGATGGGACGGCTGCGGCACCTTGCTCATGTCTGGAGGCATCACGCCTCAGACCGGTGGATTCAGGAGGTAGTGTCCTCCGGCTACAAGATAGAGTTTGCTGTGCGGCCTCCCCCAAGATTATCAGGTCCCGGGTACTCCTGGTTCCTGCATCTGCTCAGGTGTTAGCGCAGGCCGTGCAAGGCCTGCGGGGTCTGGGGGTCATTTGCAAATTTCCCCTAACAGACAGGGGCAAGGGACTCTACACCAACCTTTCCACAGTTCCCCAGAAGGATGGGTCAGTCTGGCCCATTCTGGATTTACAGATCTTCAGCAAATCGTCCAGTACAGGCGTTTTCTGCTTGGAAACTCTGCGCTCGGCCATCAGCTCCTTGCGCCCCGGGGGCTTCATGCCGTCAGTGGAGATCAAAGATGCTTATTTTCACATTCCTGTGTTTTCAGGACACCAAGGTTCCTCAGATTCACGTTGGAAGACCAATACTGCCAATTGGTGGCCTGGCCACCTGGCCTCTCTTCAGCTCCCAGAGTGCTCACCGAGGTGCTGACGGGGGTGATGTCCCTGATGAGACCAAGGGGCGTCCGCGTGCTCCCCTACCTGGACGTCCTCATTACTTCCTAGTCTCTACATCAGGCTAAGTTGGATACTCAGCTGGTGGTGTCCATTCGGGAGTCATTTGGGTGGGTGATCAACCACCCTAAGTCCTCACTGTCCCCTTCCTTGGTAACTCCATTCCTAGGAATGAATCTGGATACAGTATCAGGCAAGGATATTCCTTCCTCAGAAAAAAGTGGACAATCTGGTTGCACGGGCTCAGTCCCTCCTAGCTGTCTCCGTCCCTCCACCAGGCAGGGGATGCAGCTGGTGGGCCTGATGGGGGCGTGCTTCGAAGCGGCCCCCTATGCTCAGTCCCACTTGGGACTTCTGCAGCTTCTCCTTCTGTTTGTATGGGACAAGGACCCAGCATCCCTGGACAGGGTCTGTGTGTCTTCCACCCTGGCAAGGAGGTCCCTCTTGTAGTGGATGGGCTCAAAGAACCTGTTGGGGGTCTTCTGGAACTCCCTGCGGTTCCAGAGGAGGTGGGGCCCTTAGGAGGCCCATACACCTATCAATGTTTTGAAACTGTGAGCAATCAGGTTAGTTCTGACTCGCTTGGCTACTCATCTTCAGGGCCTACCTGTCCAGGGGCGCTAGGTCAATCTGACGTCAGTTGCCTACATCAATCATCAGGGAGGGACACGGAGCAAGAGGGTCCTCCAGGTAGCGTCTCTGATTCTGACATGGGAGGAGGCCAATGTTCCCCGCATACCTGCGGTATACATTCCTGGGGGGGGGGGGGGGGGGTTCCAATTGGTGTTCCAATTTCTGTGTCACGGTGGGGACCAACCATGTGTGGATCTGTTTTGTGCCCCCCGTCACAATCACAAGCTCCCGTCCCTTGTCTCCCTGTCCCAGGATCCTCTGGCCGTGACCACAGATGCTTTAGTAATGTCATGGCAGGACATTATGTTCTGTATATCTTTCTTCCATTCCCCCTGCTAGGCAGGGTCCTGCGCAAGATTGCTCTGGAAGGGGTGCGAGTGGTTCTGGTGGTCCCCAGGGGGCCTTGAAGAGTGTGGTTCGCAGACGTGGTGAAGATGGCAGTAGATCAGTACGTTCTGCCATCTTGATGGAGAAAGGCTTGTCTGCCTCAGCGATTGAGACCATGGTGAAGGTTAGGAAGAACACGTCTTCTTCCATCTAATATAGGGTATTGTGTACCTATATTGTTTGGTGTGAGTCTAGGTCTCTTCCCTGTCGGGTGTTCTCAGTCCCCAGGGTTCTGGAGTTTTTACAGCGTGGGTTGGAGTCGAGTCTCCAACTCAGTACTCTGAAGGGTCAGGTTTCAGCCCTGTCAGTCTTCTTTCAGAAGTCTTTTGCTCGGCATCCCTTGGTTAAGACTTTCTTTCAGGGGATTACTCATGTGCGTCCCCCACGTAAACCTATGGTCCCTGTCGGGATTTGAACTTGGTTTTGTCTGCCTTGCAGGGTGCTTCCCTTGATCCTATTCAGGTTGCTGCTCTGGCTGTACTTACCCTCAAGGTTGTCTTTCTGGTGCCTATTACTTCGGTCAGGCGTGTGTCTGAGCTGGCGGCTCGGTCTATCCAGCCCCCATACTATGAGAGATACCAGGATAAGGTGGTGTTCCGTTTTAAGCCGGATTTTCTGACTGAGGTGGTGTCTGCTTTTCATTTGAATCATGATATTCCTTGGATGTGGCCAGGTGTCTGAGGTATTACCTGTAGTCACTGCGTCCTTCAGGAAAACTGATGTTCTTTTTGTGGTCCCTTCTGGGCCCAGGAAGCTCCTGCCAAGTCTGCTTTTAGCAAATGGATCTGTGATTCAGGCCTATTCTGCTAAGGGGAAGAGTCCTCCCTTCCGCCTTACTGTTCATTCTACTCGTGCTATTGGTGCCTCTTGGGCCTTCCAGCACCAGGCTTCTGTTGAACAAGTTTGCAAGGCCGCAACTTGGTCTTCTGTTCATACCTTTTCAAAAGTTTTACAAGGTTGATGTTAGGGCCTCAGCTGATGCTGTTTTTGGCCGCAAGGTTTTGCAGGCAGCAGTGGTTTAAACTGTCTGCTGTTACCTTTTTGTTGGGGATCCCACCCTACTTATGGACACTGCTATTGGATGTCCCAAGTTTAAGTACTATATCTGGAGCAGGACGTACTGTATACTAAGAATAATACAATTCTGTGAAATACTCACCTGTAGAATTGGTATTATAAGTATACAATACATCCTGCTCCACCCCACCCTGGTTTTGCATTTTTCTGGATCCCCTGTATGGTGATTGTTATCATTGTTATCATTACCAGTTGTTTCTGGTGGTTAAATTCTCCCGGCTTCTTGTTTACTGCTTTTCAATGCTGGGGATTTGTGGGAGGTCCCCGGGTATTTGAGGGGCCGGGAGGAGCCTGTTTTGCATGTCTCTGCAGTGCAGCGCCATCTGGCGGAGGATAACCCAAGTGTAAGTAATCTATCTGGAGCAGGACGTACTGTATACTTATAATACCAATTCTACAGGTGAGTATTTCACAGAATTGTATTTTTTTCACCCTATAACACGCACACAGGAGAATGAAAATAAGAAAAAAATTCTAAACCAAGTGTGCTGAAACACCCCCCCACACACTAGAACCATTCCCCATTGGCCGTGTGGCATCCCCCCCATTCCCATAGGCAGTGTGGCTTTCCCCTCTCCGATTCCTCATAGGCAGTGTGTTATTCCCTCCTCCCATTCCCTATAGGCCGTGTGGCATGGAGACAGGGAGCTGGGGCAAGAAAAATAGGGTGGGGGAGGTAAGTGCAGAAAAATGAAAACTGAAGGTAGACAAGAGTGAAATATAATGAAAAGTGGAAAAGAGATGGAGAGACAGAAAAAGAAAGGTAGTTTGAAACAAAAGAGGATGGAGGGAATGTGGAAAAGAGAAAGGAGGAGAAAAGACAAAAAATATAGGATGACATAGAAGGTGAGAGAGAGAAGGAGGGAGAGATGGAGGGAATGTGGAAATGAGAGTGAAATGGTCGGAATGTAGAAAACAAGAAATTGGAGGAGAAAGAGAGTGAAAGCGATAGAGATGAATAGGGCTAAAAAAGAGAGAGAAACAAATTAGGACTGCAGAGAAAAAAAGAGAGAAACAGAGAGAGAAAAATAAGGAGGAAAAAGAAAGCGAGATAGAGAAATAAAGAAAGATATGAAGAGAGAGAAAAAAGAGTGATAAATAAAGAGACAGAGAGAGAAGGATAAAGATAGAAAGAGAGAGAGAAAGAAAAAACCTAAAAAGAGAGATGGAGGCAAGGTTAAAAAAAGGAGGAAAATGTAAAGAAGCTGAACAGAGAGGCAGAAATGTGGAAAAAGAAAGGAGAGAAGCGAGTATTTTGACAAAAAGAGGGTCCTGTGGTGTCGCCTTGTGCGACCGCAACCTCGCACACCCAAAGGCCGGCCAAGATCTA
Source organism: Gastrophryne carolinensis (assembly GCA_027917425.1). Taxonomy (NCBI): domain Eukaryota; kingdom Metazoa; phylum Chordata; class Amphibia; order Anura; family Microhylidae; genus Gastrophryne; species Gastrophryne carolinensis. The sequence continues at coordinate 28,856,894 of CM051239.1, read as the reverse complement.
GCTGTCATTTTAAGGCCACATCTGACCTATCTGGATAAATGTGGGTCCAGTCTCAAAACTTGTAGCTTATTATTAATTGTATAGTAATTTACATATTTATGGCATTTAATATATTTATGAAACTACCGTATATTTTTTTTATTTATTGAAATATATAATAATTTTAATTAATATTAATAACTGGTGGTAGCATATAGCAAAATTCAAATAATTCTATTTATTTGTTAGGATATATACATATACATTAAGATAAGTATATATGGGGGCTATGTGGCTATGTAACAGGACTGGAAGGACGTGTGGCACGAGGGCTCCTGAAAACCATCCTAAAAAACACCCCATATATACTATTAACCCAGTTCTGAACGAAGAGGGACGACCCAGTGCAATACCTGAGGTGCCTGGAGTGTGCAGTGAGGTGGTCTGGTCGACGATAGAGCCTGGTGGGTCTGAGAGCTCCTGGACGCCCGGACCCGGCGCCATCTTGGGTCTGGAGTGGAGAGGGGGGACCTGCGAACTGAGGAGTTCATCCCCGCTCTGGAGAAGACGCCCTGCATGCCTGGAGCTGCTCTGCCTGGACGCCGTGTGGGGAGGTGAGCGGGACCCCACCTGAGGACTCGTCCGTCCTCCTCCATCTTCTGCTGGGACTGTGCTGCCCGCTCCGCCGACGGCGCCGGTGACCGCGGGCTTCCCCTGACAGCCGCTTCCCCTGTCCAGCCGCGCGCTGTCATCGGCGGCGGCCCTCGACACCTCACCCAAGCCTGTCACACCGGCTCCTTGACTGGCTGCGGCGCCCGCAGCTCCCGCTCCTCTGGCTTGACTGCGGTGCGCGGCCGGGACCCACGTGCTGTCATTGGCGGCGGCCCCCGCCGCTTCACTCTGGCCCGCCGCTCCCTCCATCGGCAACAGCTCTGAGAGGCGGCGTCACGTGTGCTGCCCCACCGACCTCCTCTGACCCGCATGTAGTGTGCCAGCTGCTGACTTTGGCTGCGGAGTGTGTGGCCCCCCAGTAGTGGGGCTGGAAACGGTGTCCCCCCAATATTAATATTTATATCAATATTAAATCACTGGCTGCTCGCTCACCCCTCCAATATTACTGGCTGCTCGCCCCCCCCCGGTGTCCCTGGCTGCCCAACCCCCAGATATCCCTGGCTGCCCAACCTCCTAACATCCCTGACAGCTCAATCCCCTGCTATCTTTGCCTGCTCAGCCCCCTAATATTCCTGGCTGCTCAACCCCCTAATACCTCTGGTTACACCATTGCTGAGGAGGAACGCGCTGCAGTGGATCTAAAGGGGACATTGACCGCCTACTGTAGTCAGCGCCGAGTCGGGGTCGTGGACGAGGGCGGCTGCCCCCCCCCCCTCCAATAGACGACACAGACACCTCATTGTTCCGGATACCCCAAATCACTGCGTGCCTACAGGGGGCTTCCATCTCAGGGGGCGGTGTGAGCGACTGCCCTAAACCCACTGTCCCTATATGAAGGGCAATAAAAAGAGGCGCACCGGGTTTCTGCACTGCGGCACACAAACCATGGCCGATTCGCCTAAGGACTGCACAGCTTCGCCCGCTTCTATTCCTGATAACGCCGCGATAATGGCAGCTATCAACAACTGCCAAAGCGTCCTGACAGCGAAGTTTGACAACTTGCAAGAACAACTTAACTACTTCAAGCATGATCTAGACAAGATGAAAGACAGAGCGTCCGAGTCAGAGAGGCGAATCGGTGCGACGGAAGATGGTTTGTCGTCAGTTACTTCAGCGGTCCAGTCTCTGCAGCGCCAGGTGAGGCTCCTCACGGACCGAGCAGAGGACGCAGAAAACCGAAACCGTCGCAACAACATAAGAATATTGGGGATACCGGAGAGAGCGGAGGGGGATGCCCCGGAAAAATTCGCTGAAGGCCTCATCCGTGAAGCTCTGGCACCAGAGGACCTCTCACCATTCTTCGCAGTGGAGAGGGCGCACCGGATCCCGTTCAGGCCCCCGCCGCCCGGGGCCCCCCCGCGCCGTTTCATCCTGAAGCTACTGAACTTTAGAGACCGAGACACAGTTTTGGCGGCTGCCAGGAGGCAACGGGACATCCTGTACAACGGATCGCGCTTGTCCTTTTTCCCGGATTTTTCGTCTGAGGTGCAGAGGCAGCGCCGCTCCTTTAATGATGTGAGAGCACGCCTCAGACAAAAGAAAATCAAATACGCAATGCTATTTCCCGCCAAGCTGCGAGTACAGGACGGGGAGACTACAAGATTCTTCCTTACAGCAGAGAATGCAAGTGCCTGGATCGACTCGTTGCCGGCTGACTGAGGGCGGGGTTCACATCGGCGGACGGCCTGGGGGGTCGTATATACCTGCCGCCCGCTGTTGTGGCCTGAGGGGGCTGGGACTTTGGGGGTAGTCTCCGGTTTGGGGTGGCTATCCTTCCCTTCCCCCCCCCATGCTGTCGCCGCAGGAGTCTGTGGGTTTTCTCTTTCCCCCCCCCCCTTCCCTCTTCGTTGCCCTTGGTTCAGGGATGGCTAGACCCCCTGGGGTGTATGCATCCTGTATACCCTTTGGAGTGCCCACACCTAGTGAACACGTCTTGTGGTTAACACTACGGACAACCGGTGTTTAAGTTAGGTCAATTGTTAGTTAGGGAATAGGCTCGCCAAGTTGGGTTAGGTAGAGCAGGGTGGGAGTGGATAGATATTTTACTTTTCTTTTTCTAAGGCTAAGTTTATTGGTTGATGTTTATTCATCTAATGTGGTTTAGTTGTGTAAGCTGTTGGTATGAGTGTGATGGAGTGAATGGTGTGACCTGCTGTTCTGGAGCTCTGGGGGGATGGTGGGCCGCTGGGGCCCTGGACGTTTGCCTGGCATATAGGAGTCTCAGACTAAATTGGCATGGAGTGTAGAGTGATCTCGTGGAACGTGCGCGGCCTCAATGACAAGATAAAGAGATCCTTGGTCCTCCAATTTTTGAAAAACCATAAACCTAATATTATGATCCTGCAGGAGACCCACCTACTGGGGCAGAAATCAATGTCCCTTAAAAGACCATGGATCGCGCATTTATTTCAATCCCACTACTCTAACTATGCCAGGGGCGTCTCGGTTCTGGTGGCCAAACATCTGCCCTTTGCTATCATTTCGGTGCACTCTGACTTTAAAGGCCGGTTTGTTATCATACATGCGAAAGTATACGATGTTAAAATCCTGATGGTGGGGTTGTACATTCCGCCCCCTTTTGACATTGGGGTCCTCCGAGAGATTATGGATAGAGTGGCTACCCTCCCACCAGATCCACTTTTGCTGATCGGTGACTTCAATATGATACTCGATAGAGCTCTAGACCGGCTGACGCCTGGGACGGGCCCGCCCACTCCATTGGCGGGATGGGCGGAGGCTCTAGGCCTAACGGAAATATGGAGGTGGAGACATCCCGGGGAGCGGGCTTTTTCCTGCCACTCTATCCCTCATAAGTCTCTCTCGCGCATAGACCTGGCCTTCGGGTCTAAGTGCCTGCTGACCAGAGTAATAGCCTGTGAGTACCTGTCGCGGGGCATCTCAGACCACTCACCATTAATGGTTACAATTCGTATGTCCGGGAACCGGGAGAGCCTAAGGCCCTGGACATTGAATCCCTTATGGTTGGAAGATGGGGAGGTCTTTGGCTCATTGGCTAAAGAACAGGAAAGATACTGGCAGTGCAATGGGGGAGAGACCTCGATTAACACGCGATGGGACGCTTTCAAGGCAGTGGTCAGGGGCAGTGCCATCAGTGCCATAAAAGGGGCCAGGATAAAGAGGGGGAGGACCATCCGAGAGCTGGAAGAGAAAATGGCCAGAGCGGAAGAGAGATTTGTGGAAACCACTAGCCCCTCAGATCATAATCTACTTAATGCCCTACAGAGGGAGTATAATCTAGCATTAACAGAATCCACTAGAAAGAGCTTATTACTTAAACAGCATACAATCTTTGAGAAAGGGGATAAAAATGGGAGAACCTTGGCATACCTCTCCAGAGCAGAAAGTCCACAAACGTTGGTTGCGGGTATCACTAATCAGGCCCAATTCATCACGGATTCGGAGGGAATCTCTAGACAATTCTATGATTATTACAGCTATCTCTACTCCTCTAAAGTCAGTTACAATCTGGATGAGCTGGATTCTTATCTTGCTCCTATAGCTCTCCCTTCCCTGTCGGAGTCAGATAGGGAAATGTTAGATAGCCCAATAACCTGCGATGAAGTAGCGAGAGCCATAGCCCAAATGTCTAACCGGAAGGCCCCGGGCCCAGATGGAATCCCTTCCAAGTGGTACAAGAAAAATAGCGAAACAATAGCGCCGAGGCTGCTGGAGGTTTTCTTGGAGGCCCTGCAATCAGAGCATCTCCCTGACACCTTTGCACAAGCGACTATCACCCTTATTTATAAAGATGGGAAACCCCCGGATACCTGCAGCTCCTATAGGCCGATTTCTCTCTTGAATCAGGATGCCAAGGTTCTCGCCAAGATACTAGCACTCCGCTTAAATAAGGTAATACTCTCCCTCATTGGTAATGATCAGTCGGGCTTCATGCCAGGCCGAACGACGAGCATTAACCTAAGACGGCTGTTTAGCAACCTGCAAATCAGACATGATAATGCGGGGAGTAGAGTGGTGGTCTCTCTCGATAATGAGAAGGCCTTCGACTCGGTTGAATGGCACTATCTGTGGGCAGTGTTACATAAATTTGGCCTTCCCCCAACATATGTCAAATATGTCCAACTACTCTATCGGAACCCCAAGGCGAGAGTTAGAGTCAATGGCATAGTAACGGCTGAGTTGGAGTTGGGTCGGGGTACACGACAGGGATGCCCACTCTCCCTGCTGCTGTTTGCGCTGGCTATTGAGCCCTTGGCGTCACTAATCCGAGACTCTGCTAAGATCCAAGGGTGGAGACTGCAACGAGTGGTCGAGAAGGTCTCCATGTATGCGGACGATACTTTAGTTTATTTGGCTGATGCTGAGGGCTCTCTAGAGGCGCTACTGGAGCTAATAACGAAATTTGGTTCATTCTCAGGGCTAAAAGTTAATTGGGAGAAGTCCAGCTTATACGTGGTGGATGAGCCGGGGGGAGCCCGTATCTCCCCGGTCTCTTCACTTCGGAGAGTGGACAACTTTAAATACTTGGGGATTGTCATGCATGCGGACCCTTCCAAATTTATCGAACTTAATATCCTCCCAGTGGTAGGCGCCCTTAAGAAAAAAGTGACCCAGTGGGCGACTCTCCCCTTATCGATCATTGGTCGCATTAACATAATTAAAATGGTCTTTCTCCCTAAGTTCCTATACCTATACCAAGCATCGCCTGTGGTGCTGCCGGCCTCACACTTTCGACTTCTAGACTCTATCATATTCCGGTTCATATGGGGGGTCTCTCCCCCCAAAATGAGCAGGACCATCCTCAGAGCCCCGTCGGAACTGGGTGGCCTGGCTGCTCCGCACATGATGTTGTATTTTTATGCCGCACAATTGGTATACACTACGTGGTGGATGAACCCCCCCGTTGGCAATCCGGTGGTGGCTCTTGAGGCCGCTCTGTTGGGCCCACTGCTCCCTTTGCAGAGTCTGGTGTACAGGGGAACAAAGGGTCTCCCATGCGCCACTACGTGTATGAGAGTGACACTACATGTGTGGCAGAAAACACAGGCTATGAGGAGTCCCCCCCGATCCCCCACTGAATGGTCTCCCAATGCCCCCCTCTGGGATAATCCTAATCTGCCAGAACTGAAGGCCCTTCCTGACACAATTTTTTGGAAAAGAAAGGGAATAACTGTATTAGCGCAGCTATTTACGGGAGGGACTCTGATGACGTACGAGCAGCTGTGCCATGCATACATGCTATCGCCCAGGGACTTCTTCCGGTACTTACAGCTTCGGCACGCCCTGAGATCCCAGATTCCTATAGAGGGACTGCAGCTGGTGGAGACACCGCTTGAATCCCTAATAAGATCCACTGATATAAGGAAACCCACTTCTACATTATACACCGCCCTTCTTACAAGCCAACCATCCCCCTTGGAAGCAGCACAGAGGAAGTGGGAGGCTTTGATCCCGGGTATGGATCAGGAGAATTGGGAGGAAGCGGTAGACAATTTATACTCTTCTGTTATAGATGCTAGAGATAGGCTGATCCAGGCCAAATGGCTTCATCAGGTGTATCTGACTCCGGTTAGACTGAAAAGGATGGGCCTGGCAGAAACAGACCTTTGCCCTAGGTGTAACACTGGCACCGGTTCTTTACTACACATGATCTGGGAATGTCCGACTATCTCTGTATTCTGGGATGAGGTGTCCAACTTTATCTCTATCTCCCTGGGCCTCCCTGTGAGGAAAACAGCGCCCCTTTGTCTCCTAAGTGTGGTAGAACCCATGCTAGATGATGGCCCGCAGATAATCCTGTTACGTTTACTAATGTTTTATGCGAGGAAATGCCTTCTCTTACATTGGAAACATCCAAAAAAAACGAGCCTCTCAGGTTGGAAGAGTTTGATTAACGACAAACTGGTTTTGTATAAGATGACCTACCAGGCTAGAGGATGCCCAGACAAGTTTGAGTGTGTATGGGGGGCGTGGCTCAATGCCCCCAACTCTACTAATGGCTAGGGGCCACCGGTGGCCCACTTTCCAGGGCTGGAATCTCTCCTTTATACCCTGAGCTCCATCCAAGCAGGTGAGAACGAGAGTGAATGAGGTGTGTATGAAGCGGGTGTGTGTGTACTGTTGTTATTGTTGTAGCGGTTATGATTATAGTTGTAATGTAGTGTAATGGTGGTATAATTGCAACTGTAACTGTATTGCATTGTATTGCTTTGTTGTACAACTTGAAAAGCATAAATAAAAATTTATAAAAAAAAAAAAAAAGATAAGTATATATCTTATGGTCATAATTACTGCAAATATAGATCAAAAGGAATTCCCATGAGAAAGATATTTTTGAAACGCGTCAGGAAAACAATATTTCTCTTTGATAAACAGAGTATATAATTGTCAGTTGTAAGAGAATATATGGTAGTGAATCTACGTGTACATTGTATGCTACTCATTTTGTGTTGGGCGAACCCCTAAAAATTCAGGTTCAGCAAGTTCAGCCGACTTAAACAAAAATTCATTTTGAGTACCCGAACTTGGACCTGAACCTGGCCCCCCCATTGATTTAAACTTATATAGGTATATTGTCTTTCCTTCAGTCCGGATCTGGAGGATTAATGGTCCTACCCAGAGTTGTCTAATGTTCGATTTTTTTAAGATGTCTGTAAAGGGCTTCAGTAGGAGATGCCTCTGCATGGTGCAGCCGAGAAATGTTGGAATAAGTTAACTTTCATGCCATCAATTATTAATTCTTTGTGTGTTCTAGCTTTCTCCAAGATCTCCTCCTTAATGGTGTAGTCCACTAAGCGTCATAGAACGTCTTGGGTATTGGCGCTACACATTGATCTTGTGCGACCTACTCTATGGCTTCGGTCTATTTTAATGTCCCTGTTCTTGCGCAGTACTAGCTGAAATATACGTTTTGTTAAGGGCATTAAAGTGGATCAAAACCCACAAAAACAAATAGACTTTAATCAATCAAACATGAAGAGAGACTTACCTTTAGATGACCCTTGCAGCCTCCTGTTGTGCAGTGCCCGTTATCTTCAAAGTCCTTGGCCGGAAATCCCGCCCTCCTGCTCTTAGACGTGGTCTTGCCTGGCGTCTGTCCACCTTAGACGTGCATTCCAGTCTTCTGTGATTGCGGGATTTCACTTTCGGTTCTCTTCGGCGTGACGTCATCGGGGTGGGCGAAGCCTCTTCGTTGCAGTCCTCATCTCTCGGGAGCGTGCATGCTTAGTCATCGTCTCTCTGCTCTTGTTTATTCATAGAGAGGCATTTTACAACATGTGCTCAGCCATGATTGGCTGTAGCAGCATGAGTCTCCGCCTCCCCTTCCTCCCCTAGGCTTGTAATTTCAGTTTCTCATGCCCTTCTTCACTTCTAAATCCGATCTTGGCAATTCTATTATAACAATTATTCAATGATTAAGCATTTTCCCACAGCCATTTTCTTACAAAGTGGCATCCCATACATATTATCCATTGACCGTCTAAGGCACGCCTAAGGGGGGGGCAACCCGGAATACTGGGCAAACAAAACACTGCTACCAGGGGCATCCCAAATTATTCTGCCAACCACTCACGGCCACAAGGGGCATCCCAAACTGTTCAGCCAACCACGCACAGCTACCAGGGGCATCCAAAATTAATCAGCCAACCATGCACGGCTACCAGGGGCATCCCAAATAATTTAACCAACCACACACAGCCACTAGGGGCATCCCAAATAATTCAGCCAACCACATACGACCACCCAGGGCATCTCAAATTATTCTGCCAACCATGCACGGCCACCAGGGGCATCCCAAATAATTTAGCCAACCCCACATGGCCACCAGGAGCATCCCAAATAATTTAACCAACCACGCACAGCTACCAGGGACATCCCAAATTAATCAGCCAACCACGCACGTCCACCAGGGGCATCCCAAACTATGCAGCCAACCACACACGGCCACCAGGTGCATCCCAAATAATTCAGCCAACAAGGCTCGGCTACCAGGGGCATCCTAAATAATTCAGCCAAAACACACGGCCACCAGGGGCATCCCAAATTATTCTGCCAACCACGCACGGCTACCAAGGGCATCCCAAACTGTTCAGCCAACAAGGCATGGCTACCAGGGGCATCCCAAATTAATCAGCCAACCACACACGGCCACCAGGGGCATCCCAAATAATTTAGCCAACCACACACGGCCACCAGGAGCATCCCAAATAATTTAACCAACCATGCACGGCCACTAGATAGGAAAAACATGTAGATGTATTACAGTTTCCCCAATTTTATTATGTTAACTGACAGTCGTACACAGCTTGACAATGCACTTAGGCATTTCTAAAAGAGAGGAGATAAAATAATTGATTCAAATTTAGGTTACAAACATCATATAGTAACCATTATACATTTCTCTACAAATTCTACTATAAACTCATAAATGCAATGTTCTTCCAAATCAATGATTTCTTTCATGGATTTTGTTTCCGATCGCCTTGATGGCGGCTTATAGGAAGGGACATGAATGGATCCCATTGTGCTACACCCATGAGAAGTAGGGCCTTGGCAAAGTAATTTAGATTGCTATACCTTTGGGGTTTGACTAAGTGGGACAAAATCGTTTTGACACGGGCTAAAGGACCAAAACCCCAGGATAGTCAGAAAACCGAGCTTTGGTACACATTAAAGTGTATCAAAACACCAGATTTTGGCTATTCTGGATAGTTGTCCTTTCCCCCGGGGCACCCCGATCTGCGGTGCCCCGTTGTGTGAAACCCCCCAGATGTCCCTAAATCAAGTCACCTATTCCCAGTCCTAGGGCGCATGTGCGGCCGCTTGTCTAATCAGTGCGCTTGTAGACGCTGACGTCACGCCATCTAAGATGCCGCCTAAAGCCAGCAGCTATGAGGGTGCTGCCAACTGCATCCTCTGCTGGCCTCTAACAGGGAGTGTACCCACGCCTGCCATTCACAAATGCCTGGCTCGGGGACGCGCCATGTTGGAGGGAAAGCAGGGACGTGGCTGCATCCCACGCATGCGCCGCTTGAGCTGAAACAACGGTGAGTGAATGGGGCAACTGGCTGAGTTTGACACAGCGGGGCATCCTGAATCTGGATTGCCCGGGGGGAGGGAGTTGATCGTTCAAGGAATCTTACAGATTCCAGGGCCGATCAAGCTTGGGTTTGGTTGATTTTACAAATATATTAGAATTACTTTGGCTAAACCTTTATTTATTTGGAAAAGTTACAAGCTTACTTCAGCTGTGATTGTAGGGTCAAAGCCACACATGTCAGAAGAGGATTGATCAATCACTTGCGATTGAAATCCAACGAATATCTTCAATGAAATGCTGCTGAAATAAAGTTTCATCTAGTTATTTAGGTTAGTGATGATTATATAGCACACATATTAATCCATATATGTGACGCATAAGAAAAATTATTAGTTATTATCGAAATATCGCTGATTTCCATCCGTTTGTTATGGCAACGCCAGAGTTGCATCTTCACCATGGTCTCACACAAGTTCTCATGCGTAACTAAACTCAGGTTGAGCAATAAGGGCTGTTTTTCTGCACCATTTTATGTGAAATGCCCAGATCATGATTCTCCTGTATCACTGCATCGAAACCGTTTTGCATGTTTTTGCGTTTGTGGCCGTGTGTGTTTGGCTGAATTATTGGGATGCCACTGGTGGCCGAGTGTGTTTGGCTGATTAATTTGGGATGCCCCTGGTGGCCGTGCCTTGTTGGCTGAACAGTTTGGGATGCCCTTGGTGGCCATGCATGGTTTGCTGAATTATTTGGGATGCTCCTGGTAGCCATGCGTGGTTGGCTGAATTATTTGGGATGCCCCTGGTAGCCATGTGTGGTTGGCTGAATTATTTTGGGATGCCCCAGGTAGCCATGCGTGGTTGGCAGAAAAATTTGGGATGCGCCTGGTAGCCATGCGTGGTTGGTAGAATAATTTGGGAGGCCCCTGGTGGCCGTGTGTGTTTGGCTGAATTATTGGGATGCCCCTGGTGGCCGTGTCTCGTTGGCTGAACAGTCTGGGATGCCCCTGGTAGCCGTGCATGGTTGGCTGAACGGTTCGGGATGCCCCTTGTGGCCGTGAGTGGTTGGCAGAATAATTTGGCATGCCCCTGGTAGCAGTGTTTTGTTTGCCCAGTATTCCGGGATGCCCCCCTTAGGCGTGCCTTAGACGGTCAATGGATAATATGTATGGGATGCCACTTTGTAAGGAAATGGCTGTGGGATAATGCTGAATCAATGAATAATTGTTATAATAGAATTGCCAAGATCGGTTTTATATATGCATATATATGGAGTAGAATTGCCAAGATCTGTTTTAGAATTGCATATATATGGAGTAAAATTGCCAATATCGGTTTGATAATTGCATATATATGGAGTCAAATTGCCAAGATCAGATTGGTATTTCCATATATAGTGAGTATAATTGCCAAGATCTGATTTGTATTGCCATATATGAGTATATGTCCATGTAAAATATATGTATTTGAAACCAAAAACATTAATTATACAATTAATAAAAATATGAATAAATCATTAACTCACCTGTCCTACACATGCAACAAATCCACGAGACAGCATATGAGGGAGGGCATGACAAGCTGAAAGTACAACTCTAGGGGAGGAAGATAAGGCGGCAGGGAGGAGCTGAAAGGCGGAGGGAGTGAAAGAAGGGGATATGCCACCTCATTGGCATATCCCCGCCTTTCACTCCCTGCCCCATTCAGCTCCTTCCCCACGCCCTCCCTTTCTCCTGTCGGTTTAGGGCGCGCTCTCGCACACACGAAAAAAAGAAAAAAATACGTGCATGTGCAGTAAGCCGCATTAGGTACAGGGAAGCGCTGCTCGCTCCCGATGCAAGCAGCGCTTCCTATACCTACTGCACATGCGCTCGAGAGGAAGCGGTCAAACGATCTCTTCCGCAGAGAGGAAATCCAAGATGGCGCCGCAACAAACAAAATGATGCGACGCCGCGCAGGAGCATCGAAGTTAAGGTTTTTTTTTACTTTCATGAAGGGGTCCTGGAGCATGTTGTCTAGTAGTTTTTTGGGAAACAAAATGGCGGGGTTTTGGTCCACTTTAAATATTCCCTGGCTACCACCTAATCTATGCCCTTGATTTTAATGTTGTTTTGTCTGGATCTGTTTTCCAGATCGTCTATTTCGTTTACGAGTTGGTTGATCATCGTATTATAGTGTTCAATTTGCTTGTGGTTTGTTTTGCGTGTCAGACTACCGGGTGTGAACCCTGATTGCGGAGACTAAGAACCGGCTCACCTCTCGACCGGGAGGCCTGGAATCTAAAGACCAACCTGGTTTTCACTAGAGCCTCTAAAGGTGAGGATAGACTGGGCTGCAGGAAGGCCCCAGGTCAGGCAACCTAGAAGTGGCTTTTGCCAAGTTCTAGGTAGAAGACAGACCAGAGCTGGACTGGAAGCTTGGAACAAGTCGTGGCAGGCAGAACAGGATCGAAGTTGTAAACAGGCTGAGGTCGTGGGCAGGCAGATCAAGATCGAAGTCGTAAACAGGCCGAGATCTTGGGCAGGCAGATCAGAATAGAAGTCATAAACAGGCCGAGGTCGTCAGGAGAACAGGAGTGTAGTCAGGAACAAGCCGGGTTGGTACACAGGAATGGAAGACTGGAACTCAGGAACAGGCAGGAGAAATGACCAACTGGCAATGGAGCTCAGGGCACACCAGTATTTAAAGGCCCCTGCGCATGCGCAAAGGCGAGCGCATTTTTGCGGGTTTGGAATGCGCATGCCCGCGCATAATCGCACATGCGCATAAATCCATTGAATTACACAGTTCACAAATGCGCACGCATAATCGCGTGCTTACTGCCCCTAGTCCGAAAATGCGAGCGCAAGGGAAACCTTGGCGCCCTCTGCTGGTGAACAAGAGGAACAGTACTGGTTCTATGACACCTTGGCGCCCTCTGCCGGGGAACAAGAGGAACAGTCCTGATTCTTTGACACCTTGGCGCCCTCTGCTGGGGAACAAGAGGAACAGTTCTGGTTCTATGACATTGCCCCCCCCCCCCCCCTTAAGGGAGGCCTCCGGCCGACTCTAGGACAAGGTTTCTCGGCCTAATCAGGCGAGGAGCGTGAACATTCCTAGACGGCTCCCAAGAACTCTCTTCGATTCCATAGTTTTTCCACTTAATTAAATATTGAAGGCCCACTCCTCTATGACGGACATCCAAAATTTGTTCGACCTCATATTCTTCAGATTCGTCCTCAACCAAAGACTCAGAACCGTCACCAATGGTTTCGGAAGCTGGTGCAGGTTTAAGTAGAGAGACATGGAACACTGGATGGATATGAAGGATATGAAGGGTTGCCGGTAAGTGAAGTTCCACAGCCACTGTGTTAATAAGTCTCTTAATGAGAAACGGGCCAATAAATTTAGGACCCAGCTTCTTAGAAGGACAACGTAGCTTGAGGTTTCGAGTAGACAGCCAGACTTTGTCACCAACAGCATACAATGGGGAGGACTGGCGATGTCGATCGGCATTGCTCTTATATTGTTCCTGGGCTTTGAGGAGGCATTCCCTTAATTCCCGATGTGTCTCTGCTAAGGAAGAGGCCAACTCCTGGGCAGCGGGTAAGTTGACATCTTTAGGGATGTCTGGCAAGATATTGGGGTGAAACCCTGAGTTGCATCGGCTCAAAACCACTACTAAGAGCAGAAGAGGATGGACTGAGGAAGGAAGCATCTGCATGAGGAGGGCCCCAATGGAATGACTGAAGATTATTCTTCTCAAGACGACGTTCCCTTAGTCTCCTATCTATCTTGATAGAGAGTTTGATCAACTCTTCCAGAGATGCAGGAAGAGCAAGTTCATCTTAAACGGAATCCGCCAGACCTAAACGGAACTGATGGCAGAGAGCGTGGTCATCCCAAAGAGTCTCGGTACTCCAGCAACGGAATTCAGCCACATATTCCTCGACAGGTCGGCGAACTTGGAGAAGGGTCCGAAGAACTGCCTCAGCTGAAACTACATAGTCACCCTGGCGTCAAAGAAGGTCTCCAGAGAGGAAAGGATAGGGTCTGATTGTTCGAGTAACCAATGAGCCCAAATCTGGGGGTTTCCCAGCAGCAAAGAGATGACAATTATGACCCTGATGACCTCAATGGGGTATGTCTTAGGTTGGAGATGACTCCTTGGCGCCCTCTGCTGGGGAAGTCCTGGCTGGCAGAACAGGATCAAAGTTGTAAACAGGCCGAGGTCGTGGGCAGGCAGAAAAGGATTGACGTTGTAAACAGGCCGAGGTCATGGGCAGGCAGATCAGGATCGCAGTTGTAAACAGGCCGAGGTCATGGGCAGGCAGATCAGGATCAAAGTCGTAAACAGGCTGAGGTCATGGGCAGGCAGATCAGGATCGAAGTCGTAAACAGGCCGAGATCTTGGGCAGGCAGATTAGGATCGAAGTCGTAAACAGGCCGAAGTCGTCAGAACAGGAGCATAGTCAGGAACAAGCCAGGTTGGTACACAGGAATGGAAGACTGGAACTCAGGAACAGGCAGGAGAAATGACCAACTGGCAATGGAGCTCAGGGCTCACCAGTATTTAAAGCCCATTGCGCATGCGCAAAGGCGAGCACATTTTCACGGGTTTGCAATGCGCATGCCTGTGCATAATCGCACATGCGCATGAATACATTGAATTACACAGTTCACAAATGCATGCGCATAATCCCATGCTTACTGGCTCTAATGCGAAACCTTGGCACGGGAAACCTTGGCGCCCTCTGCTGGGGAACAAGAGGAACAGTTCTGGTTCTATGACACCTTGGCACCCTCTGCTGGGGAACAAGAGGAACAGCCCTGGTTCTATGACACCTTGGCACCCTCTGCTGGGGAACAAGAGGAACAGTCCTGGTTCTATGACATTGCGATCATGTGCTAGGCTAATCATGTCTGCCTATAAAATATCTAATCTTTGTGTGATGGTGTGGAGTCCTTCTTTAAGTTCGGCCAATTCTTCTGCAATTGCCTCCTTTACTGTTGCTTTTACTGTGTGAACTAAAGATTCATTTAATCCTTTAAGTGCCAGACCACCAAGATATTTTGTCACCGTCTGTTGCCAGAGCGCTTTTCACTGTTTTATGCTATACGGCTTTAACTGTGATTTTGAAAGGGATTTCCTGGGACTTCTCAGGAAAATTATATATTGTTTTTTTCAGCAGAGCCTGGGCTTTAACATGAAATGTCCTGTTTGTCGTTTCTGTAGTCTATTCCTAATACTTTTGGGTGAAAGGTGTACAAAAAAAAATATATATATATTTTTTTAACATTTGTAGTTTTTTTTTTCATAATCAAAAATAAAGGTTTTGCAATAAAATCCTAATGAGTGTAAAATCCTTTCCTGCCTAGGAGACACTACAAACTGCAAAGAGTGCTAAAGGAGATTTTCAGATAAAACACAAATACTCTGTGTGCCTTGCCATTTTTCAAGAAATACAATCCTTTACATTTGAAATCCCCCCACAAACCATGTGGGAGGGCGAGTGAGAGCGGATGTGACACCAAAGGAGGGTGAGTGAGAGCGGATGCGGCACCAAGGGAGGGTGAGTGAGAGCGGATGCGGCGCCAGAGGAGAGCGAGTGAGAGCGGATGCGGCACCAGAGGAGAACGAATGAGAGCGGATGCGGCGCCAGAGGAGGGCGAGTGAGGGCAGATGCCGTGCCAGAAGAGGGCGAGTGAGGGCAGATGCGGCGCCAGAGGAGGGCGAGTGAGGGCAGATGCGGCGCCAGAGGAGGGCAAGTGAGGGCAGATGCGGCGCCAGAGGAGGGCGAGTGAGGGCAAATGTGGAGCCAGAGGAGGGCGAGTGAGGGCAGATGCCGTGCCAGAAGAGGGCGAGTGAGGACGGATGCGGCGCCAGAGGAGAGCGAGTGAGGGCAAATGCGGTGCCAGATGAGAGCAAGTGAGGGCGAATGCGGTGCCAGAGGAGAGCGAGTGAGGGCAGATGCGGCGCCAGAGGAGGGCGAGTGAGGGAAGATGCGGCGCCAGAGGAGAGCGAGTGAGGGCGGATGCGGCGCCAGAGGAGAGCGAGTGAGGGCGGATGCGGCGCCAGAGGAGAGCGAGTGAGGGCAGATGCGGCGCCAGAGGAGAGCGAGTGAGGGCAGATGCAGCGCTAGAGGAGAGCGAGTGAGGGCAGATGCAGCGCTAGAGGAGAGCGAGTGAGGGCAGATGCGGCACCAGAGGAGAGCGAGTGAGGGTGGTTGCGGCGCCAGAGGAGAGCGAGTGAGGGCGGATGCGGCGCCAGAGGAGAGCGAGTGAGGGCAGATGCGGCGCCAGTGGAGAGCGAGTGAGGGCAAATGCAGCGCCAGAGGATAGCGAGTGAGGGCAGATGTGGCACCAGAGGAGAGCGAGTGAGGGCAGATGTGGCACCAGAGGAGGGCGAGTGAGGGCAGATGCGGCGCCAAAGGAGGGCGAGTGAGGGCAGATGCGGCGCCAAAGGAGGGCGAGTGAGGGCAGATGCGGCGCCAAAGGAGGGCGAGTGAGGGCAAATGTGGCGCCAGAGGAGGGCGAGTGTGGCCAATGTTCCTAATATATCAATATGCAAACAAGAAAGAGACTCATGAAATCAAAAACAGCAAGGTCCATGTAACAGAACAATACCCAACATGCATAGTTACTTTAAGAGTAGAGTAGCTAAACACCCTGAAGTAAAAATAAAACGAAAAAACGTATCCTCAATAATGGTAGGGTACTAAGAGGCGCCATTAGGATTAGCAATCGGAGAATTATCCTTTTGATGATAGCTTGTGAATGTCAGTAAACACCGAAATCCTAATAAAGGGGCCCATGTTTTCATCATCCTTCACAAGTATCCAGTGGCTCCTCCTTCACCATTTCCTCCATCAGGTTTTGGCTTTGCCTCAAGTACCAAAAAAAAGGACAAGTAAATACACTTTCTACCCCCTACTTGTTAACTATGACTTTCAGCCCACAAAAAAAGGTAAATTAAAGCAGGACAAAGATTCCAGGGATGGCTACTTACCTCCCCCCCGGGGCATCCCAAATTAGGATGGCCTGCTGTGTGAAACCCCCCAGATTGGCAGTAACAGCTTACTTCTTCTCGGTCCAGCAGTGCATGCTCTTGTCCCATCATAGCTGTTTGACGTGTTCTTGTCATATGGCTCTATTTGCAACGGGGAGCGAGAGCTGGCGCATCCCAAGCATCTTGGGGCTGTGTGCATGTTCCTGACCCAGCTATTCAGATAGGCTGGGGAGGGAGCACAAGTACTGCTAGGGATGAGGCAGCTTACACTCCTATTGCAGATAGGCATGCCATAGCATTGCACCTAACTAAGCTGGCCTCATCGCCACCATGCCATGCAGATGCGGCGCCAGAGGAGAGCGAGTGAGGGCAGATGCGGCGCCAGAGGAGAGCGAGTAAGGGCGAATGCGGTGCCAGAGGAGAGCGAGTGAGGGTGAATGCGGCTCCACAGGAGAGCGAGTGAGGGCGAATGCGGCGCCAGACGAGAGCGAGTGAGGGCAAATGTGGCGCCAGAGGAGAGCGAGTAAGGGCGAATGCGGCGCCAGAGGAGAGCGATTGAGGGCGAATGCGGCGCCAGAAGAGAGCGCGTGAGGGCAGATGTGGCGCCAGAGGAGAGCAAGTAAGGGCGAATGCGGCCCCAGAGGAGAGCGAGTAAGGGCGAATGCGGCGCCAGAGGAGAGCGATTGAGGGCGAATGCGGCGCCAGAGGAGAGCAAGTGAGGGCGAATGAGGCGCCAGAGGAGGGCGAGTGCGGGTAGATGCGTCGCCAGAGGATAGCGAGTGAGGGCAGATGCGCCACCAGAGGAGGGTAAGTGAGGGCAGATGCAGCCCCAAAGGAGGGCAAGTGAGGGCAGATGCAGCGCCAAAGGAGAGCGAGTGAGGGCAGATGCGCCACCAGAGGAGGGTGAGTGAGGGCAGATACAGCGCCAAAGGAGGGCGAGTGAGGGCAGATGCGCGCGCCAGAGGGCGAGTGAGGGCAAATGTGGCGCCAGAGGAGGGAGATTGTGGCCAATGTTCCTAACATATCAATATGAAAACAAGAAAAAGAAAATTTTGTGAAATACCTGTAAAATGGGTATTATAACTATGTCACACACCCCGCTTCAAGATATCCATAACATGTGGGTAATACCGACCTGAAGAGGGCGTTCTGCAGAGATGATAGGAAAAAGAAAGCCCCTCCCGGTCCATAAATACCTGGGACCTCCCACTCATTACCCAGTATAAAGAAAGCAGTAAGGTAAGGGACCAGGAAGAGGCAAATATAAACCAAAGCAACGCAAAGTTCACAATATAAAGGATCCAGAATACGAGAAGGGCGGGTGAAGCGGGGTGTGTGACATACTTATAATACCCATTTTACAGGTGAGTATTTCACAAAATGGTATTATTCTAAGTATGTCACACACCCCGCTTCAAGATATCCATAACATGTGGGACATCCAATAGCAGTGTCCATAGAAGGGCGGGGATCCCTTGATGTCTATGGACGTCAGAAAGTCTCCCTGACGAAGAGAGTGGATAGCCGAACGCAGCGTTTCCATGCGGAATTTGCGCGGCCGGATTAACCTGTTGAGAAACTTCAGATCCAAGATGGGTCGGACCGATCCGTCCTTCTTGGGTACCGTGAACAGATTGGAATAAAAACCCCTGCCCCGGTCTGAGGAGGGCACTGGGCAAATGACAGCCATGTCCAGAAGATTCTCTACTGCCACCAGGAGTCCCTGCGCGGCCAGAGGTTCCGAAGGCACCCGAGACCTGAAAAATCTGGGAGGGGGCCGGAGCTCGAACTCCAGCTTGTAACCGGAAGACACCACTTCCCGGATCCAACTGTCCGAGACCTCCTGATCCCAGACCTGGGAGAAGTGTCGCAGCCGTCCCCCCACCCGCATGGGTGAGGGCGCCCCCTCATTGCTGAGCTGGCTTAACAGCAGGTTTGGGCTTAGAGCCCCAACTGTAACCTGGACGGGCACGTCCTCTGCCCCTATTCCCGGAATCTCCTCTGGAGGAGGGGAAGGCAAATCCCCTGCCAGATCTGGCCCCACGAAAGGAAGGGGTAAAGGAAGGCGCCCCCCGAAAGGGACGCCGTTGTTTCTTGCGTTGAGGTAACCTACCACCCTTGGCGACAGAATCCAATTTCTCTCCAAAGAGCTGTAATCCAACAAAAGGTAGAGCCGTCAGCGACTTTTTGGACATAAAATCGGCCGCCCACTGGCGCAACCAAACCGACCGCCGAATAGTCACCAGCAGAGCCGACGTCCTACCACACATCATCAAAGTGTCATCCAAGGCGGCTAATACAAATGACAAAAACAACTCACACCTTTTAAGGCCAAGGAACTCGTCACTACCCGGACGAAGCCCGGAAGAAGTCAACAGGTCCCTGACCACGGACCTGGCAGCCACCACCATCAGCGCCGAAGCACAAACAGGCTGCATGGCTGACCCGACGCTGGCAAAGCCGTGACAAGCCATCTGGTCAATGCGTTTATCCTCTCCGTCTTTGAGGGTGGAACAATCGGGATTATTTAACACAGAAGTGTTGGACAACCCCAAAACCGGTGCATCCACCTCGGGGGGGATGCCCAACGCTTAACGGTATCCGAAGGGAAGGGATACTTCTTATCCCACCCCTGAGGAATACCAGGGAGCAGAGCCGGCCTGTCCCATTCCTTAGCAATAATTTTGTCAAAGTGTTTTTGATTAGGAAATTCCAAGCGTGGCCTGGATTCCTCGAAAAACTCCCCCTTCTGCTGCGGAGCCTCCTCAAGAGGAGAAATAGCCAAAACCTCAAACATCTGAGCCAGAGCGTTAGGAGTATCCGAGGATCTCCCCAAGTCCCCAAGCTCAGCATCAGCGCCAACAAACTGCTGATCGTCTGAATAATCAGAATCCTCATAAACCTCCCCTTCCTCTAGCGGGGAATAATCAGAGTAATCTAGATTATTAAAATCATCAAGGTTATCCACCGGCGGAGCAGGCGACAAGTGCTTTCTCTTAGCCGGGGCCTTACAGGCGAACGAGCTGGAGAGTAATTTTTCAAGGTTGGCCAATCTGGCGCACATCTCAGATTGCAGCTCCCCACCCATGACAACGTCACACGGGGTGCGTATCAAGCTGGGAGGAGGAGATGAAGCGGCCGGCGGTGCTGACCCAGACGCCTGGGGTTCGGACTGCCGCGTAATAGTTTGCTGTGCACAGGGTATACACAGAAGTACATCGTCCCCAGTAATGGATACCCCACACAACATACACTTCCGGAATTGCCCCGAGGGGAGCCCGAGCCCAGTATCCGGGGATGCCTCCATATGGTGAACTTATGTGCAGTCGCTATGACCAGGGGAATTACGCGTATAAGCAACCCGGGATGCCCCTTTAATGTCCCAAGTGGGAGGATTTGAAATAGGTAAATTTAACCCAGGGACCCTAGGACCGGGAGAAACCCCCTAACCTAATGTAGGTCTACCTGAAAGACACAATATGAACAAGCTATAAGCACGTGAAAAAAGGAAAGCAGCAAATATGAAAAGAGATGGGGCCCACAGGGCCACTCACAGTGACTTCCTCCGATCAAGATGGCGACCGCACCTCACAGGAGCCAGCAGCCGCAGCACGGAGTCAGAGAGAAGAAGGGGGCGTGGCCAGCGCGGAGGAGCGCGATTGTGCGTGGCCCCGCCCCCCCCTCCATGTCATTGCCAAGCTCTGCAGTGGCGCCTGCCTAACGGGGGCGGGCCTCGGCGTCCCGCCGAAAGCCCTGCCCCACCCCCTGTACCACCATCGTGAGGGGAGAAATCCCCTCACAAAGCGAGGCCCAAGCAAGAACCGGCAGAAGACAGGCGGTAAACGGCAGAAGACAGGCGGGGAGGACGGGCCGCGGCGGCGCTCCAGCGCCCGTCCCCGCGCCCCCTTCAGCATGTGAGGAGCTCTCCTCACAGCGCGCAACGCCGTGACAGGGGACCGGTGCCGCGGCGATGTCAGTGGCCGCGGCGCCGGTACCAGGAAAGAGAACAGCAGACCGGCGGGCCGCGGCGACGTGCCTGCGCCCGGCTCCGCCGCCACCAGCATAAGCTGAGGAGAGGGATCTCCTCAGCTGTGCCAGCACAAGAGGCCGGCCCACGGTGGCTGCAGCCTTACAGTAAAAAACACCACACTACACACACATCTGAATAAAAGCCCCCCCCCCCCCCCCTCGAGGAGAAGGGCATCCGGAGAGGGGAACACCACCTGGGGTGAAATGGCCGAGGGACAGGGCATCCCAAACCGGGGTCACCAGCCCGGATCACCGCCTACCCTCTGATACAGGGTCTCACAGTGGAGCTTAGCTCCTGGGCACCTAATGTGCCATTCTACCCTCGCCCAGACCTCAGCCAAGGCTGGGAGGCATGTATAGTAATAATAAGGGGCATCTGGGCGGAAATAGAAATAAAAAGTGGGCCGGGAATAATCCCGGCTACCTCAAGTCCCCCTGTGCAAGGAGGAGGTATCATCTTCTGACTTGCTCGCCGTCTGCAGAGAGATGAAAGACTGGGTAATGAGTGGGAGGTCCCAGGTATTTATGGACCGGGAGGGGCTTTCTTTTTCCTATCATCTCTGCAGAACGCCCTCTTCAGGTCGGTATTACCCACATGTTATGGATATCTTGAAGCGGGGTGTGTGACATACTTAGAATAATACAATTCTGTGAAGTACTCACCTGTAGAATTGGTATTATAAGCATACAGCACGTCCTGCTCCAGATATAGTAATAACATGTGGGTAATCCTCCGCCTCGGGCGCCGTGCACTGCAGACATGTAGAAAACAAGCTCCTCCCGGCCCTACATATACCGAGGGACCTCCCACAAATCCCCAGCATTGAAAAGCAGTGAGAAGGAGAAGTCGGGAGAAACCAACCACCCAGAAACTGGCAATAATATGAAGGATAACAATCACCATACAGGGGATCCAGAACAATGTGAAGCCAGGGTGGGGTGGAGCAGGACGTGCTGTATGCGTATAATACCAATTCTACAGGTGAGTACTTCACAGAATTGTATTATTCTAAGCATACAGCACGTCCTGCTCCAGATATAGTAATAACATGTGGGACATCCAATAGCAGTGTCCATAAAGTAGGGTGGGATCCCCGTGAAAAAGGCACAGCCAACAGTAAAAGCGCTGTCACCCACAACCATGCTACCAAGAGCAACGAGAGCAATGCTCTAACCTCAACCTTTGAAATCTTGTAAAGGAAGAACTGAACACAAGCAGTGGACTAGCCAGCTTGCTCAACAGAACCTAGTGCTGAAAGGCCCAAGCCAAGCACAAGTAGTAAGAGAACAAAAACCCAAGAAAGAAGAAGAATCTTCCCCTAAATGAGTAGGCCAGAGTAACAGCCTAACCATGCTACTGCAACAAAGGGTAGCCATGGCAACCTTAGAACTCTCCCCATTGCGGAATATGAACCCAGCTCAGGCGAGACCGGCATGATACTGAAAAACAACGCTAACAAGAGTCAGCAAGAGCCGAAACGTTTACCTTAGGCTCAGAAGGACAAATCCAACCGAGCAAGACCAATCCAAAGGGCACCTACACCCGTGGTAGCAATCAGATCCGGTACATAAGGATGGAGACACCTATAAGCCCCAAGGGGCATAATCCCTACCAGGGACAAGAGACAGACCAGGAATCTCCAACACCTGTTGAGGGATACAGATCCCTTAGCTCAGAGTAATCAAGACAATAGCCCAGAGACCGGAGGGTCTGGAATAAAGGAGAATAAAAACACCGCCTGGACCCAATTCGGCGTAAGGTGGAACACCCTCACCTCATGGTGTACAGATATATAAACATATATCCTTTAGACTGTAAGCTCGCAAGGGCAGGGCACTCCTCCCTATTGTCTCCTGTGCTCACAACACTTGGTTTTAACCTGTGGCATCTAATTTTGTAGTGTTCTCTGTGCTATATGTTTTACCTTGTCTGTATTCTTAACTTGTAAAGTGCTACGGAAGTTGATGGCGCTATATAAATAAACAATAATAATAATATAATGACTAGGACCGCTAACAGAGCCATCCTTTATGGCACACTTCTGACTGAAGCAACCGCCCCAGAAGAGCGATATGAGGGAAGGAGCAGTTCAGACATGAAACTGAATAAGACCCAAGGGAACCCTTAGCAGGGCATCCGGATAAGTAACCCCCCCAAAAGGGAGCATAGAATTCCCTGGGGAATGCACCTGAGCAACCCCTGATGAATGCTCAACACAGAAGATTGAACTAGACTTCTGCAGTAGGCGAACAGGGCGAGCCCTGAAAACCTTCAGAGCACTGAGTTGGGGAGCCAACTTCAACCGTGCTATAATAATTCTAGGACCCAGGGATAGGAACATCCCGCAGGAGAAAGAGAGCTAGTCCAAGCAAGTCCAAGCAAAGCAAACTAGAACAACACACTCCAACATAGCCGGCAGAAAAGGGAGAAGAAGAGGAGGGAGCTAGGCCTAGCCCTCCAGCAGAGAAAAGACACCCAGAGATACCCATCTCTAATAGGGTGAAAGGCAAACCGATCAATCGCCTAAAAGGCCTGTAGGTAGGGGCGACGTAGTAAGGAGCCTGAATAGGCAGAACAGCCCTCTTGAGAGGGCATACAGTACGACTGTCTTCAGCAGAAAACTGCGAACCACACCCCGCTGGGCCACCCAGGGCCCCCAGCATAACGGTTCTCCCTTGCTACAGCAATCTTGTGCAGAACCCTACCTAGTAGGGTGAACTAAATTAAGACATATAGAATATAATGTCCTGACAGAAGCAATACTAGGCCCCCATGACCAAGGCCAGAGAGTTCTGGGACAATCACCCAGGACAATAAACCAGGACAGAGTCCCTGTAAAAGCCACGGGACCCCACAGGGCCACACCAGTAGGGGCTCAGTAAGACACTAGAATAGGCCCTCCTAGCGCAGTAGGTCAGCCAACAAGCCAATACCAATGAAGTGCAAGGAATGTAATCCCCCACTTAGATCAGAACCAGACCCTTCTTGAAGGGTAACCTGTTCCAAGACCTTGACAGATAAAAAAGGACAGGCCACTGCCATCAGACTGACCGAGAGTCCCCAAAAGAGACAAGTCCTGAAGGGAAGAAGTCCAGCAACCTAGAGCCCAAAAAAAGGCTCAATGCGATAACCGAAAAACAGTATGAAAATGGATCCCCTAAAGGGGACCCCCTTAGAAACCACGGGGATTTCAGAAGAAATAGAACCCCCTAGTCAACCTGCCAGACTTGGTCCCCATGATGACCATCTCCAGGGATAGGCAAGAAGGAAGGGTTGGTCCCTGACAACTACCTTGAATTTACAAACTCAAAAGGAACCCCCGTATAAAGGGGGGAGCGTACTGACTTAGTTCCAGGGGTGTTGGAACCCCGTCCAGGATAAGTAACCTAAGGTGTCGCAGGGCCCAAGGGCATCTGAGGATAAAGAACAACATCTGGGCCGCCACCAACAGGCCCACCAGCTGCAAGGTGAAGATAGTGTGACAACAAGGAGGGCAATGCCCCTTCCATACTAAGGCCACACATAGCAGAAGGGAAGGTTTTAACCTGAACCCATCTAAAAGCCACCCCGTAGGGAGATACCGAACCAGGGTACTCTAAGCAAGTGATGTGCCTGGGCACCAATCCAAAAGACTCCCAAGGAGCCCCAAGTCAATAGCCAACACGGCATGATGCAAAAATTTGGAAAGAATGACAATCCAGTAGAATCTAGCGCGGACATCACATGGGCACGTCCAAGACACCATGCCCATATTTGCCTTGGTGAGTAGTCTGGGAGCAGGAGAGGGACACAAGACAAGACCCTTATCCGCAGAATTGGTCCTGCAACACTGGCAGGAAATGGCCTAGGTGTCCTGAAGGCACAGGGGACTAAAAGGGAATATAGATCCTCGCAGGCATCAAGAAATCCGCTGGACAGGAGCGCCTGCAGCCCAACAGGTAGATACCATGTAGGGACTGCTTGTGAAAATATAAATGCTAGGTCCAGAAAGCCAGCCCTGGTCAGACTGCTTCATCCCAGAGGGAAAAGGCAATGTGGATGCAATCACCAGTCAAGGGCCAACCTATAAGAGAGCCCAGACCCTGCACGCCGAACTCGGCCTGCCTCAACTCCCGAAGGGAAAACAGGGACTAGAAGACCCCTGACAACCTCAGAAAGGGACCGCCCAGCAAACTCCATCCTGCATCCAGGAGGACTATCTCCTGTAACAACCTGAACGAAGCATGGCGCCCTGCGATAGGAGCCAAGAGCTGCGGCAGCCCCCTCGCCCAACAGGGCGAGGGCGTCCCATCATGCTTGTGTGGTCTTGGCAGTGTGGTCTTGGCAGATTTGGACTTTGCCCTGCCGGAGGTCCCAGGGTGTTGCCTGCCCCCCTGGGGTGGGCCTCCACTCCAAAAAGTTGAAAGCACACTTCTGGTTCACACTTCACACTAACCTAGGGAGGGGGAGGGGTGTCCCTACCCCTGGGCGGCCCGGACGGCCTTCTGCGCGCGGGTGCTTTACCCTTTCTTCCAAAAAGGTCCAACCGGGCCCTAAATAAGCGTAGTCCTCTAAAAGGAAGGCCAGTAAGAGCCTTTTTAGTATCATTGTCAGCCCCCCACTGTCGCAGCCAAAGCAGGCGGCGAATAGCCACCACAAGAACCGAGGTTCTAGCACACATTTTAATGGTGTCATCCATCGCTGAGAGAATAAATCTCACAAAAACATCACAATCAGACAGTGCATTAAAGACCTCCCAAGGGAGTTCCTCCGGCTGATGGTCAAGTATCTTCCTAAGAGGGGTCCTGGCGGCCACCGCAGTGACGACCGCGGCACAGAGCGGGGGGCAGAGAGCATCCCGAAGGGTACGATGAGTAGAAGCTGCCATGAAGGGAGGGTTAGCAACCCCAATAATAGGTGCATCCACCTCGGGAGGGACTGACCAGCAGTCAACCAAATCAGGGGGAAAAGGGTACTTCCAGTCCCAGACCCCCGGAACCCCTGTAAGTTTACAAGGTGATTCCCATTCCTTAGATATAAGAGTCTGGAAATGATCCTGTTCCAGAAATTCCAGGCGCGGCGTCGCCGTGTGGAAACTCTCCCTCTTGGGCTTGGGAGACTCTCCCGAGGGAGAGATGGACAGTACTTCAAAAATCTTTATAAGTAACTCATCAGTGTCACACAGGCCCCAAGAACCAGGGCCAGAATTGTCACGGCTCCAGGGTATCTCGTCTGAGGAACTGGAACCTGAGAACAGTTCACCTTCATCAGAAGGATCAAGGTCCTGCATAGCAGCAGACTCTTCAGTTTCAGTGGGAAACCTAGAACCAGGAGGCGTCAGGGACCGCTCCTTTCCAGCGCCCAAGCGCTCCGCCAAACCAGACATCACCTGCTCCGCCGTGGGTAGCCTGCGCGGCACCACCTGCTGGTCATCCCCGCTCGAGTGCGACTCATCTGGAGTGAGATTTAAGCCCGAGGAGACAGGTGTATTGAAGCGAGGTGCAGCTACTGGTAAACCTGATTGCAGGGCCAGCGCTTGTTCAGCACACGGTCCGCAGACCCGTGCTCTGTCAGCGTCAGCGTGGGGTTGTCCACAAGTAGTACACAGCCGGTCTTGTCCCCGCGGGACCCCGGACACATAATTCTGAGATGCCTCCATATGGTGATTAATCTAAGCGATATGCCAGTAGGGATTTATGCTGTTAGCAACCCTGGATGCCCCAAGACTCGCTAGGAATGTGGGAGAATTTAGATGTAAACCCGTTAAGATATATATATCAGGCCGGGAGAAGCCACTGGAATCTTGGCGTCTGAAAGACATAAGGAGAAGAATGGGTGTCAGAGCCATGCGCAGCACAAGAAGAAACATAATGGAAACGGCCGTGAGGGCACTTACAGGAACCAAGGAAGGAGGAGGATCGTGACCACGCGCGCACGGGAAGACCGACAAAATGGCACCAAGCGAACCTCGAAGGGCGGGCCAGAGCTGCAGATGACGCGGAACGCGCCAAACCAGACCACGCCCCCCTCGGAGAGCGCGAAGCTCTAAGCGCGTAACCAGACAGAAAAGAATGACAGGAATAAACGCCGTAGCGTCCACGAAACAGAGCCGCCATACGCGCCAAGACAAAATACATTAAAGGCGCTGCGGCTAACGTTAACATCAATGTAGAAGTGCGTCTCTGACCCCCGGTAACCGATAAGGGCTATAAGCTTATAGTGTAATAGGGCAAGGTTAGGCCATCGTACACACAACACACCCCCCTTTTTCCCCCCACTAACGGGGGGAACTAGGGAAGAAGGTGACCCAGCACTCGGGGTTCACCGCTACACGGGGCGTGGGGCACTGGTGCGGGAGGGGCATCCACTGAAGGCTCACCATTAGCCTTGACCGCCTACCCTATGGTGGGGGATTGCGGTGGAGTCTAGCTCCGTAAGCACACTAGGTGCTGTTTACCTTCACCCGACCAACGCAGCCCAGGCTGGGAGGCATATTCTTCACAAAGAGGACGGGTGGAAATAGTCCCGCAGGGCCTCGGGCTGTAAAGCCCCGCTCGCCTGCGAGAGCATGATACTTCATGTCTTCGCAGTTTCAGCACTGCAGAGAAATCTGGGGATTTGTGGGAGGTCCCTCGGTATATGTAGGGCCAGGAGGAGCTTGTTTACTACATGTCTGCAGTGCACGGCGCCGGAGGCGGAGGATTACCCACATGTTATTATATCTGGAGCAGGACGCGCTGTATGCTTAGAATAAGACTCATGAAATCAAAAACAGCAAGGTCCATGTAACAGAAAAATACCCAACATGCATAGTTACTTTAAGAGTAGAGTTGCTATACACCCTGAAGTAAAAATAAAACGAAAAAACGTATCCTCAATAATGGTACTAAGAGGCGCCATTAGGATTAGCAATGGGAGGATAAGCCTTGTGATGATAGCTTGTGAACGTCAGTAAACACCGAAATCCTAATAAAGGGGCCCATGTTTTCATCATCCTTCACAAGTATCCAGTGGCTCCTCCTTCACCATTTCCTCCATCAGGTTTTGGCTTCGCCTCAAGTACCAAGTAAATACACTTTCTACACCCTACTTGTTACCTATGACTTTCAGCCCACAGAAAAAAATACAACTCTGTGAAATACTCACCTGTAGAGTTGGTATTATATGCATACAGCACGTCCTGCTCCAGACATAGTCCTTACATGTGGGTATACCTCCGCCTTCAGCACCGTGCACTGCAGAACATGAAGAAAACCAGCTCCTCCCGGCCCTACATATACCGAGGGACCTCCCACAAATCCCCAGCATTGACAAGCAGTGAGAGAAGAAGCCAGGAGGAAAACAACCACCCAGAGACTGGCAATAATATCCAAGATAATAATCACCATACAGGGGATCCAGAACAAAGTGAATCAGGGTGGGGTGGAGCAGGACGTGCTGTATGCATATAATACCAACTCTACAGGTGAGTATTTCACAGAGTTGTATTATTCGAAGCATACAGCACGTCCTGCTCCAGACATAGTCCTTACATGTGGGACATCCAATAGCAGTGTCCATAAGTAGGGTGGGATCCCCATGAAAAAAGGCACAGCCAACCAAAACAGCGCTAACGCCTGTAACCTTGCTACCAGGAGCAACTTGAGCAAAGCTCTAACTTAACTTATGAAGCCTTACAAGGCTAATGAAACACGGGCAGAGAACTAGTCAGCCTGCTCAACAACCAAGTGCAGAAGGCCCAAACCAAGCACCGGTAGAGGAAAACCAAACCAAGAGAGAAGAATGAATCTCCCTTAACAAACTGGCCAGAGTAACAGCCTAACCATGCTACTAACAACAATGGGGTAGCCATGGCAACCATAGAACCTTCCCCGTAAGGGAATACGAACCCTGGTCTCAGCGAGACCAGCGGAATACTGAACACGAGCTAACAAGGCTCCTCAAGAGCCAAAATGATAACCATAAGCTCAGAAGGACAACCAGCCAAGTAAGACCAGTCCAACAGGCTCCCATACCCATGAAAGTAACCAGATCCTGCTGCAAGAAGGATGGGGACGCCTATAAGCCCAAGGGGCACAGTCCCAACCCTGGACAGGAAACAGTCCAGAAGTCAACGCCTATTGAGGGATACAGATCGCTTTTAGGCTCAGAGGAAGCAGAACACAAGTCCAGAGACCATAGGTTCTGAAATAGAAAAGAATAACAACCCTCCGTCTGGACTCAAGCTTAGTGCAAGGCGGACACATCCTCGCCAAACGGTGTACAGATATAAAGAGCTGTAAAATATAAAAAGGACTAGGCTAAGAAAGCCGTCTCCTATGGCACGCCTCTGACTGAGGCACCCGCCCCGAAAGAATCATCTGAGGCAAGGAACAGTTCAGACAAGAACCTGAATAAGAGACAGGGAAACCCTTGGCAAGGCAACAGGATAAGTAACCCCCCCCCCCTCAAGGGAGCTTAGAATTCCCTGGGGAATGCACCTGAGCCACCCCTGAGGAATGCTCAACACCGAAGCTGGAAACTAGCCTCTACAGAGGACAAGCAGGGCGAGCCCTGGAGCCTCTCAAGGAACTGAGTTGGGGGACCAACTCCAGCCATGCCATAAGAACTCTAGTACCCATGGGTAAGACCTCATCCCGTTGGAAATAGAGAGCTAGTCCAAGCCATCCAACTAGGCGACAACTCCCAACATAGCTGGTAGAAAAGGGAGAAGAATAAAAAGGGAGGGATCTAGACCCAACCCTCCAAAAAGAAGAGACACCCAGAGGGAACATTTCTGATAGGGCGAATAACGATCGTCCAAACCCTGTAAAGGGAGCGACGTAGTAAGGAGCCTAACTCGGCATAACAGCCCTCATGAGAGACACAGTACACAGTACAACTATCCTCAGCAGAAAATGCGAACCAACCACCCAGGGCCACTCAGGGCCCCCAGTGCAACAGTTCACCCTTGTCACAGCATGCTTGTGCAGGACCCCACCTAGCAGGGTGTAATAAGGTTCAGACAGAAGGCCATACTAGGTCACCATGACCAAGGCCAGAGAGTCCTGGGACAATCACCCATGGCGATGAATTAGGACCATTACCAGAACAGAGTCTCTGTAACAGTCACGGGGCCACGGCCCCCACCAGTAGGCTCATTGAGGCACTAGGGAAGGCCCTTCCAGCACAGTAAGACAGCCAACGAGCCAATACCAATGAAGCGCAAGGAGTGTAAGAACCTCGCTAGATCAGAACCAGACCCTACAAGAAGGGTCAACCTGTTCCGAGACCTTCTCGGATAGCAGCAGGGACAGGCCACTGACCAGACAGACCGAGAGTCCCAAGGGACAAGGCCTAAGGAAAACCGCCCAGCAAGTTAGGGCCCAAAAGGCACAATGTGATGATCTACTAACAGTATGAAAATGGGCCCCCCTAAAGGGACCCCCCTGAGGAACCACGGGGAATTTCATAAGGAATAGAACCCCCTTTAGTGACCCTGCCAGACTTGGTCCCCATGGCGACCATCTACAGGGATAGCAAGAAGGAAGTGACGTCCATCAACAACTTCCATGAGTAGACCAACCAGAAGGGAACCCCCATAAAAACAGGGGGGAACGTACTGATCTATTTCCAGGGGTGTTGGAACCCCATCCAGGATAAGTAACCCAAGGTGCTGCAGGCCCCAGGGGCATCTGAGAAAAAGAACAGCATCGGGCCGTCAGCAATAGGCCCACCAGCCACAAGGTGAATGTAGTGTGACTACACAGAGGGCAAGGCCCCTTCCATACCAAGGCACCCAAATCAGAAGGGAAGGTTGAACCTGGACCCATCTAAATGCCACCCGTAGGGAGATTATGAACCAATTTACACCAAGTAATAGATGTGCCTAAGCACCAATCCAAAGGACTCCAAGGGAGCCCCAAGTCAAGTAGAAAATAGCGCGGACAGCACCGGTGATTGAGCATGAAAGCGCTCCCATACTCGCCTTGGCGAGCCTCCTGGGAACTGGGGGGGGGACTCCAGACAAGACCCTAATCTGAAGAATGGTCCTGAATACCGGCTGGAAAAAGGACTAGGTGTCCAGAAGGAACAAGGGGCGGAAGGGGAAAAAGGATCCTCGCAGGCAACAAGAGGCTCACATGACAAGGGCGCCTGCGCCAACAGATGGATACCAAGTAGGCGGAGCCCGTGGAATATAGATGCTAGGTCTAGAATGCCGGACCTGGGCAGACTGCGTCATCCCGGGGGAAAAGCAGTGTGGATGCAATTACCAGCCAAGGCCAAACTGTAAGAGGGCCCAGACCCTCCATGCCAAACTCAGCCTGTGTCAAATCACTAAGGGAAACAACGGGGACTAGAATACCCCTGACTACTTCTGAAGGGAACTGCCTAGAACACTCCATTCTTTTAGAAACCGCGTGCATGGGGGCCATCACCTGTAACCACCTGAACGGTGCATGGCATCCTGCCATAAGAGCCAAGTGCCGCGGCAGTTCCCTCGCCCACAGGGCGAGGGCGTCCATTCATGCTTGTGTGGTTTTGGCAGACTTTGGTTTTGCCCTGCCGGAAGTCCCAGGGCGTTGCCTGCCTCCCCTGGAACGACCTTCCACTCCAAAAAGTTGGAAGCACACGTCTGGTTCTCGCTTAACACTAACGTAAGGAGGGGGTGGGGAGTCCCTGCCCCTGGGCTGCCGGGCCAGCCGGCTGCGCGAGGGCGCCTTACCTTTTTTGCTAAAAAGGTCCAACCTGGCCCCGAATAAGCGTCGTCCTCTAAAAGGAAGACCAGTAAGAACCTTTTTAGTATCAATGTCAGCCCCCCACTGTCGCAGCCAAAGCAGGTGACGGATAGCCACCACAAGAGCCGAGGTTCTAGCACACATTTTAATGGTGTCATCCATAGCTGAGAGGATAAACCTCACAAAAACATCACAATCGGACAGTGCATTGAAGACCTCACAAGGGAGATCCTCTGGCTGTTGGTCAATTATCTTCCTGAACAGGGTCCTGGCAGCCACCGAGGTAACAGCCGCAGCACAGACCGGGCGCAGAGCCGTCCCTAGACTAGAGAAGGCATGGGAGGCCAATCTGTCCATGCGCCGATCCTCAGCATCCCGAAGGGTACGAGAATGGGAGACCGCCATGAAGGGAGGGTTAACAACCACAATAATTGGCGCATCCACCTCTGGAGGAACTGACCATCGTTTACCAAATCATGGGGAAAGGGGTACTTCCAGTCCCAAACCCCCGGGACCCCTGTAAGTTTACAAGGAGATTCCCATTCCTTAGATATAAGATACTGGAAATGATCCTGATCCAAAAATTCCAGGCGCGGCGTCGCCGTGTGGAAACTCTCCCTCTTGGGCTTGGGAGACTCTCCCGGAGGAGAGATAGACAGCACTTCAAAGATCTTTATGAGTAACTCATCAGTCTCACACAGGCCCCAAGACCCCGGGCCACAACCGTCACGGTTCCAAGACAACTCATCTGAGGAACTGGAACCTGAGAACAGTTCACCATCCTCGGACTGATCAGGGTCCTGCATAGCAGCAGGTTCTTCGGTTTCAGTGGAGAACCTATAACTAGGAGGCGTCAGGGATCGTTTCTTCCCAGCGCCCAATGCTCAGCCAACCCAGACATAACTTGCTCCGTCATGGGGAGCTTGCGCGGCACCACTTGCTGGTCATCCCCGCTCGAGTGCGACTCATCCGGAGTGAGATTTAAGCACGGGGAGACAGGAGTATTGAAGCGAGGTGCAGCTACTGGTAAACCTGATTGCAGGGCCAGCGCTTGTTCAGCACACGGTCCCCAGACCCGTGCTCTGTCAGCGTCAGCGTGGGGTTGTCTACACATGGTACACAGCCGGTCTTGTCCCCGCGGGACCCCGGACACAAAATTCTGAGATGCCTCCATATGGTGATTAATCTAGGAAATATGCCAGTAGGGATTTATGCTGTAAGAAACCCTGGATGCCCCAATACCCGCTGGGAATGTGGGAGAATCTAAATATAACCCCGTGAGATATATATATATATATATATATTGTGGTAAGGTGCAAGGGGCCGTTATTGACGGCAGGTATGTAGCACCAATGTACCTGGCATTGGTGCAGTAAAGCCGTATAGCTTGTTTTCCAGCATCAGCTGCTGGTGGCAGTTTGCTGCTGATGATTTAGAATAGCCGAAAGGCTAACCTGGGATGGCTTTACTGGGATGGAGTAGAGCAGGGTGGGACTCCATCCCACTACCCAGGTCCGGGTTTTGCGGGCTGTTTAAATAGCCTGGGGAATCAGCTGTGCTCTGTCCTTTGTCTAGAGCTCACATGGGAGTGAGACTCAGTGAGCCTGGCTGAAATCTCCTGTGGAGGCTGTTCATGCGGACCTGAGGCCTATTTGACTGTAAACAGGACCTTTGCTCAAGGACTAAAAGCTGTTTGCCTGACTGTATCATTTATGCTTCGGTTTCCTGAAAAGGTGATGTAACCTGTATGGACATATGCTTTTGTGGATTTTTTGTGTGAAATAAACACAGACTTTACTTTGAACTGTTTGCCTCCGCCTCTATACTGCTGACACCCGGTCGCCTACCAAAGCTAATCTCCACATTTGGTGTTGGATGCGGGCACAGCAGTGAGGCTGTTGCTAGGAGCAACCGACGAAAAAGTTTTTGTTTTGTGCATGTCCTATATTAAACCTGCCAGGCTGCTACCTGGGACTGCAGACAAAATGGAGGCGGTCGTGAAAGCGCTCTTGGAGGCGAATCTGCAGCAGCAGGAGGCCAACAAGCAGCAGCAGGAGACCAACCAGCTGTTTTTGCAACATATGATGGCGCAGCAAGCTGCAGGTGCGCCCAAAAGTATTCCTGATGCCCGGAAAGCTGTCCGCTCGGCGCTCACAAAAATGACCCCTTCAGATGACGTTGAGACTTACCTGGCAGTGTTTGAAAAGGTGGCTGCAAGGGAGAAGTTGCCGCATGACCAGTGGGCTGATGTCATCGCTCCATTTCTGGCGTCTGGACCCCAGCAGGTGTTGTTTGATCTCCCAGAGGACCAAGCCGCTGACTACCCGACTTTGAAGGGTGAGATACTGGCCAGACTGGGGGTGAATGTGTGGGTTCGGGCTCAGCGGGTGCATCAGTGGAGCAACCAGTCGGCAGAGCCCGCCCGACCCCAGTATTATAAACTGCTGCACCTGCTGCAAAAATGGCTGCAGCCGGAGTTGTTAAGCCCCACTGCCATGTTGGACCGCTTGCTGGCGGACATTTTCTGGAGGGCTTTACCGCACCCTCTTCAGCACTGGGTTGGCCAGGTATCCCCTGACAACGCACTAGGGATGGTGGACCTAGTAGAGCGATATGAGGCCACCAGGAACGTGCAAGGCGGCTCCATAAGGAGGGATTCGGGGAAACCCCGGAGGTCCCCGCCCCAGCTCAGGCGAGTGGCGTCCCCTAAACCCCCTCAGGACCTACCCCCCAAAGTCCCTGCCCAAGTGTTGTGTTGGGGATGTAAGGAGCCGGGACATTTCAGAGCCAATTGTCCCCACCAGGGGGAGCCCATGGACGTGAACTTTGGTTACCGCCCTTCCATGTATGCCAGGAGGCTGTGTGCTGCCGGTGTCCCTGAGCTTGTGGGGCAAAGTCACCTCTGTCAGGTGAAAGTGGGAGACACCCTGGCTGTGGCCCTTTTGGACTCGGGGAGTATGGTTACCCTGGCAAGACCCGCCTTAGTACTGCCCGATGAGTACACTGGGCGGAAAACCGGGGTTTTGTGCATTCATGGGGACTTGAGAGACTATGCCACAGCACAAGTGTCTCTCACCACCGTCTCCGGCAGCTGGAAACATGAAGTCGCTGTCGCCGCTAAACTCCCGTATGAACTGATTATTGGGAGAGACTTTCCAGGGTTCAGGTCACTGTGGGCCAAGTTGGCAGTTCCGGAAACCCGCGAGGCGGGTGTGTCCCCTGTAGACTGGCCCTACTCAGGGGAGACCCCGGTGCCCTGGGAACCGGAATCAGGAGGCACCGTGGAAGAGGTGCCGCCCCTAAAATGGAAGAGGGGGAGTCAACCCCACTAAATGTTATGGTTGGAGATGTGGAAGAGTTGGCAACAGGTCCAGAGTTGGCAGATCTCCATGTCTCCACAATTAACTTTGGTACCGCTCAACACCAGGACCCGACACTGTCTCGGGCCTGGGAGAATGTTCTTGAGGTGGAAGGTGAACCACAACAGCCAGGGGCGGAGTTACAGTTTCCTCGCTTTGTGGTTCACCAGGAAATGTTGTACCGAGTAAACAAGGTACGTGAAGAGGTGGTGGAACAATTGGTGGTACCCAATCCATATCGCAAGTTGGTGTTGGATTTGGCCCACCAACATGTTCTGGGTGGACACCTAGGCCAGCAGAAAACTCTGGACCGCGTTTTACAACGATTCTACTGGCCCAGTGTGTACAAGGAGGTGGAGAGATATTGTGAGTTCTGCCCAACATGTCAGATGACCAGCCCTCAGCCTCATTACCGTGGTCCCTTAGTTCCTCTCCCAGTTATTGAGGTACCCTTTGAGCGGATTGCCATGGATCTGCCAAAGTGCCAAAGTCCGCTAGAGGGCACCAACATATTCTGGTGATCTTGGATTATGCCACGCGGTACCCTGAGGCAGTGCCCCTGCGTCACACCTCTGCCAAGCTCATTGCTAAGGAGCTTATGGAAATGTTTTCCAGAGTAGGTCTGCCTAAAGAGGTCCTGACCGATCAAGGTACCCCGTTTATGTCGAAAGTAATGAAAGAGCTCTGTAAACTGCTGCAGGTGAAACAGTTGTGGACATCCGTTTACCACCCGCAAACAGACGGCCTAGTAGAACGGTTTAATCAAACCTTAAAGACCATGTTAGAAAAGGGTGGTCGCCAAGGATGGGAAGAATTGGGACTTGCTGCTGCCCTATCTGATGTTCGCAGTGCGAGAGGTGCCCCAGGCCTCTACGGGGTTCTCGCCCTTCGAACTCTTATACGGTCGACATCCACGGGGCCTGTTGGATATAGCCAAGGAGGCCTGGGAACAGCAACCCACACCCCACAAAAGTGTGGTAGAGTACGTTACTCACCTACAGGAACGGATAGAGACCGTCTTGCCGCTTGTCAGAGAACACATGGAGGCAGCGCAGCGGGCCCAAAGCAGGATTTATAATCGGCAAGCCAGGGTACGGAACTTTAACCCAGGTGACAGAGTTGTGGTTCTGGTACCCACGGTGGACAGTAAATTTCTAGCTAGGTGGCAGGGTCCCTATGAGGTCATTGAAAAAGTTGGGGAAGTGACTTTCAAGGTACATCAGCCTGGGCGGAGGAAGCCAGAGCAGGTGTACCATGTAAACCTGTTGAAACTGTGGAAAGACAGGGAGACCCCTGGGGGTGACAGTCCCCGACCAGGTATGGTGGGGGTGGAGCTTCCCATTCCTCGGTCTGTTATTAGAGAAGCAGTAGTCGAGGTGAAAACTGGCGACAACCTCTCCTCTAAACAGACTCAGGAAGCCAGGGAGTTTATTAGCAGAAACACGGACGTGTTTTCAGAACTCCCTGGGCGCACTTCGGTCATCCAACATGATGTTGTCACGGAACCTCAGGTCAAGGTCCGGTTGAGGCCTTACCGGGTACCTGAGTCCCGGCGACAAGCTATCGCGGAGGAAGTGCAGCAAATGCTCCGGTTAGACGTGATTGAAGAATCAAAGAGTGAGTGGGCCAGCCCCATAGTCTTGATTCCCAAGCCCGATGGTACGTTGCGGTTCTGTAACGATTTCTGCAAACTTAATGAAGTTTCCAAGTTTGATGCCTACCCTATGCCCCGGGTAGATGAACTCATTGAGAAGCTAGGCCAAGCCAGGTACTTTTCGGTTTTGGACCTCACAAAAGGGTACTGGCAGGTGCCCTTGACTGAGGCTGCCAAGGAGAAAACAGCCTTTATTACACCAGAGGGGCTGTTCCAATACAAGGTATTACCCTTTGGGTTACACGGCGCTCCCGCTACGTTCCAAAGGTTAATGGATATTGTCCTCAGGCCACATCGTCGGTATGCTTCGGCATATCTGGACGATATAATTATCCATAGCACGGATTGGGGAAGTCACCTACCCAAAGTCCAGGCCGTAGTGGATTCCCTCAGGAAGGCTGGGTTGACGGCAAACCCGAAAAAATGTGCTTTAGGCCTAGAAGAGACAAAATACCTGGGCTATGTGATTGGGCGAGGAGTGGTCAAGCCCCAGGTCAACAAACTAGAAGCCATCCGTAACTGGCCACGTCCTAACACCACCCGCCAAGTAAAGTCATTTCTGGGGTTGGTGGGATATTATATGCGGTTCATTCCCAATTTTGCCACCCTAGCGGCACCATTGACAGACCTGTTAAAGGGACGCAAGTCTGTCATGGTGAAGTGGAATGAACAGGCCGAAAAAGAGTTCTCCGCTTTGAAGTCTGCCCTGTGTGGGTCTCCGGTGTTGGTGACACCCGACTTTAAGAGGGAGTTCATAGTGCAGACCGATGCCTCTGAGGTAGGTCTCGGTGCTGTACTGTCTCAGGAAGTCAACGGGGACGAGCACCCCGTTGTCTACATGAGTCGCAAATTAACACCCGCGGAGACCCGGTATAGTATAGTGGAGAGGGAGTGTTTGGCCATTAAATGGGCCCTGGAGTCTCTTCGCTACTACTTGCTGGGGAGAAGGTTCCGTCTGATTACGGACCACTCTCCCCTCAAGTGGATGTGCCAGGCTAAGGACAGGAATGCCAGGGTCACCCGATGGTTCTTGTCATTACAAAACTTCAAGTTTACAGTAGAGCACAGAGCGGGACGATTATTGGGTAATGCGGATGCCCTGTCCCGAGCACATTGTTTGGCATGTGTCCACCCCCTCAGGGTTGAACAAAGGGGAGGGGGGGTATGTGGTAAGGTGCAAGGGGCCGTTATTGACGGCAGGTATGTAGCACCAATGTACCTGGCATTGGTGCAGTAAAGCCGTATAGCTTGTTTTCCAGCATCAGCTGCTGGTGGCAGTTTGCTGCTGATGATTTAGAATAGCCGAAAGGCTAACCTGGGACGGCTTTACTGGGATGGAGTAGAGCAGGGTGGGACTCCATCCCACTACCCAGGTCCGGGTTTTGCGGGCTGTTTAAATAGCCTGGGGAATCAGCTGTGCTCTGTCCTTTGTCTAGAGCTCACATGGGAGTGAGACTCAGTGAGCCTGGCTGAAATCTCCTGTGGAGGCTGTTCATGCGGACCTGAGGCCTATTTGACTGTAAACAGGACCTTTGCTCAAGGACTAAAAGCTGTTTGCCTGACTGTATCATTTATGCTTCGGTTTCCTGAAAAGGTGATGTAACCTGTATGGACATATGCTTTTGTGGATTTTTTGTGTGAAATAAACACAGACTTTACTTTGAACTGTTTACCTCCGCCTCTATACTGCTGACACCCGGTCGCCTACCAGAGCTAATCTCCACAATATATATATCAGGCCGGGAGAAGCCACTGGAAGCTTGGCGTCTGAAAGACATAAGGAGAAGAGAGGGTGTCAGAGCCATGCGCAGAAAAGAAGAAAACATAAACGAACGCCCATGAGGGCACTTACAGCAACCAAGGGAGAAGGAGGATCGTGACCACGCGCGCGTGGGAAGACCGACAAAATGGCGCCAGCGAACCTCGAAGGGCGGGCCAGAGCTGTAAGTGACGCGGAACGCGCCAACTAGACCCTGCCCCCCCCCCAGAGAGCGCGAAGCTCTAAGCGCGGAACAAGACAGTAAAGGAACAGAAATAAACGCCATGGCGTCGCGAGACAGAGCCGCCTTACGCGCCAAGTCACATACTTTAAAGGCGCTGCGGCCAACGTTAAAATAAAGTTTAAAGTGCGGCTCTGACCCCCGGAAACCGATAAGGCTAAGGCAAGGCGTGTGATATGGCAAGATTAGGCCAACGTACACAACCCCCCCCTCTTTTTCCCCCCACTAACGGGGGGAACTAATGGAGAAGGTGACCCAGCACTCGGGGTTCACCGCTACATGGGGTGTGGGGCAATGATGCGGGAGGGGCATCCACTATGAGGCTCACCATTAGCCTAAACCGCCTACCCTATGGATGGGGATTGCGGTGGAGCATGGCTCCGTAAGCACACTAAGTGCTGCCTACCTTCACCCGACCAACGCATCTCAGGCTGGGAGGCATGTTATTCACAAAGAGGACGGGTGGAAATAGTCCCGCAGGGCTTCGGACTGTAAAGTCCCGCTTGCCTGCGAGAGCGTCATACTTCATGTCTTCGCAGTGTGTGGGAGGTCCCACGGTATATGTAGGGCCGGGAGGAGCTTGTTTTCTTCATGTTCTGCAGTGCACGGCGCTGAAGGCGGAGGTATACCCACATGTAAGGACTATGTCTGGAGCAGGACGTGCTGTATGCTTAGAATAGGTAAATTAAAGCAGGACAAAATCTAAAGCTAAAAGATTCCAGGGATGGCTACTTACCTCCCCCCGGGGCATCCCAAATTAGGATAGCCTGCTGTGTGAAACCCCCCAGATTGGCAGTAACAGCTTACTTCTTCTCGGTCCAGCAGCGCATGCTCTTGTCCCATCATAGCTGTTTGACGTGTTCTTGTCATATGGCTCTATTTGCAACGGGGAGCGAGAGCTGGCGCATCCCAAGCATCTTGGGGCTGTGTCCATGTTCCTGACCCAGCTATTCAGACAGGCTGGGGCGGGAGCACAAGTACTGCTAGGGATGAGGCAGCTTACACTCCTATTGCAGATAGGCATGCCATAGCATTGCACCTAACTAAGCTGGCCTCATCGCCACCATGCCATGCAGATGCAGCGCCAGAGGAGAGCAAGTGAAGGCAGATGCGGTGCCAGAGGAGAGCGAGTGAGAGCGAATGCGGCTCCAGAGGAGAGCGAGTGAGGGCGAATGCGGCGCCAGAGGAGAGCAAGTGAGGGCGAATGCGGCGCCAGAGGAGGGCGAGTGAGGGCAGATGCGGCACCAGAGGAGGGTGAGTGAGGTCAGATGCGGCGCCAAAGAAGGGCGAGTGAGAGTAAATGCGCCGCCAGAGGAGGGCAAGTAAGGGGAGATGAGGCGCAAAAGGAGGGCGAGTGAGGGCAGATGCTTCGCCAGAGGAGAGTGAGTGCGGGCCGATGCGTCGCCAGAGGAGGGCGAGTGAGGGCAGATGCGCCGCCAGAGGAGGGCGAGTGAGGGCAGATGCGGTGCCAAAGGAGGGCGAGTGAGGACAAATGTGGCGCCAGAGGAGGGCGAGTGAGGGCAGATGCGCTACCAGAGGAGGGCGAGTGAGGGCAGATGCGGCGCCAAAGGAGGGCGAGTGAAGGCAAATGTGGCGCCAGAGGAGGGCGAGTGTGGCCAATGTTCCTAATATATCAATATGCTAACAAGAAAAAGAATCCTGAAATCAAAAACAGCAAGGTCCCGGGAACAGAAAAATACCCAACATGCATAGTTACTTTAAGAGTAGAGTTGCTAAACACCCTGAAGTAAAAATAAAACGAAAAAACGTAACGTTAATAATGGTACTAAGAGGCGCCATTTGGATTAGCAATGGGAGGATTAGCCTTGTGATGATAGCTTGTGAACGTCAGTAAACACCGAAATCCTAAAAGGGGCCCATGTTTTCATCATCCTTCACAAGTGTCCAGTGGCTCCTCCTTCACCATTTCCTCCATCAGGTTTTGGCTTCGCCTCAAGTACCAAGTAAATACACTTTCTACACCCTACTTGTTAACTATGACTTTCAGCCCACAGAAAAAAAGGTAAATTAAAGCAGGACAAAATCTAAACCTTAAAGTGGACCAACACCCACCGGTGATCGGCCCGGGAATCTATAAGATTCCCGGGCCGATCAGCTCCCTTCCCTGCGGGGCACCCGAAATCGGGATGCCCCACTGTGTGAAACCCCCCGGACGCCCACAAACCTTACCTTCTCCCCGTTCCAACGGCATGCACGGGCCGCCGCGTCTCACGCGTGAGAGGCGGCCTCCAGTGGCCTCAGCTTGTCCGTGAGAGAGTGAGGGCAGATGCGACACCAGAGGAGAGCGAGTGAGGGCGAATGCGGCGCCAGAGCAGAGCGAGTGAAAGCAGATGCGGCACCAGAGGAGAGCGAGTGAGGGCAGATGCGGCGCCAGAGGAGAGCGAGTGAGGGCAGATGCGGCGCCAGAGGAGAGCGAGTGAGGGCAGATGCGGCGCCAGAGGAGAGCGAGTGAGGGCGAATCCAGCGCCAGAGGAGAGCGAGTGAGGGCAGATGCGGTGCCAGAGGAGAGCGAGTGAGGGCAGATGCGGCGCCAGAGGAGAGCGAGTGAGGGCGAATGCGGCGCCAGAGGAGAGCGAGTGAGGGCGAATGCGGCGCCAGAGAAGAGCGAGTGAGGGC
This sequence comes from Gastrophryne carolinensis, assembly GCA_027917425.1. Lineage (NCBI taxonomy): Eukaryota > Metazoa > Chordata > Amphibia > Anura > Microhylidae > Gastrophryne > Gastrophryne carolinensis. The sequence continues at coordinate 28,815,860 of CM051239.1, read as the reverse complement.
GAATGCGGCACCAGTGAAGAGCGAGTGAGAGCGGATGTGGCACCAGAGGAGAGCGAGTGAGGGCAGATGCGGCACCAGAAGAGAGCGAGTGAGGGCAGATGCGGCGCCAGAGGAGAGCGAGTGAGGGCAGATGCGGCGCCAGAGGAGAGCGAGTGAGGGCGAATGCTGCGCCAGAGGAGAGCGAGTGAGGGCGAATGCGGCGCCAGAGGAGGGCGAGTGAGGGCGAATGTGGTGCCAGAGAAGGGCGAGTGAGGGCAGATGCGGAGCCAAAGGAAGGTGAGTGAGGGCAGATGCGGAGCCAGAGGAGAGCGAGTGAGGGCAGATGAGGCGCCAGAGGAGAGCGAGTGAGGGCAGATGTGGCGCCAGAGGAGAGCGAGTGAGGGCGAATGCTGCGCCAGAGGAGAGCGAGTGAGGGCGAAAGCAGCGCCAGAGGAGAGAGAGTGAGGGCGAATGCAGCGCCAGAGGAGGGCGAGTGAGAGCGAATGTGGCACCAGAGAAGGGCGAGTGAGGGCAGATGCGGAGCCAGAGGAGGGCGAGTGAGGGCAGATGCGGCACCAGAGGAGAGCGAGTGAGGGCAGATGTGGCGCCAGAGGAGAGCGAGTGAGGGCAGATGCGGCGCCAGAGGAGAGCGAGTGAGGGCGAATGCTGCGCCAGAGGAGAGCGAGTGAGGGCGAATGCGGCGCCAGAGGAGGGCGAGTGAGGGCGAATGTGGTGCCAGAGAAGGGCGAGTGAGTGCAGATGCGGAGCCAAAGGAAGGTGAGTGAGGGCAGATGCGGAAACAGAGCAGAGCGAGTGAGGGAAGATGAGGCGCCAGAGGAGAGCGAGTGAGGGCAGATGTGGCGCCAGAGGAGAGCGAGTGAGGGCGAATGCAGCGCCAGAGGAGAGCGAGTGAGGGCGAAAGCAGCGCCAGAGGAGAGCGAGTGAGGGCGAATGCAGCGCCAGAGGAGAGCGAGTGAGGGCGAATGCAGCGCCAGAGGAGAGCGAGTGAGGGCGAATGCAGTGCCAGAGGAGAGCGAGTGAGGGCGAATGCAGCGCCAGAGGAGGGCGAGTGAGAGCGAATGTGGCACCAGAGAAGGGCGAGTGAGGGCAGATGCGGAGCCAGAGGAGGTCGAGTGAGGGCAGATGCGGAGCCAGAGGAGAGCGAGTGAGGGCAGATGCGGCGCCAGGGGAGAGCGAGTGAGGGCGAATGCAGAGCCAGAGGAGAGCGAGTGAGGGCGAATGCAGCGCCAGAGGAGAGCGAGTGAGGGCGAATGCAGAGCCAGAGGAGAGCGAGTGAGGGCGAATGCAGCGCCAGAGGAGAGCGAGTGAGGGCGAATGCAGCGCCAGAGGAGAGTGAGTGAGGGCGAATGTGGCGCCAGAGAAGGGCGAGTGAGGGCAGATGCGGAGCCAGAGGAGAGCGAGTGAGGGCAGATGCGGAGCCAGAGGAGAGCGAGTGAGGGCAGATGCGGAGCCAGAGGAGAGCGAGTGAGGGCAGATGCGGAGCCAGAGGAGAGCGAGTGAGGGCAGATGTGGCGCCAGAGGAGAGCGAGTGAGGGCGAATGCAGCGCCAGAGGAGAGCGAGTGAGGGTGAATGCTGCGCCAGAGGAGAGCGAGTGAGAGCGAATGCTGCGCCAGAGGAGAGTGAGTGAGGGCAGATGCGGCGCCAGTGGAGAGCGAGTGAGGGCAGATGCAGCGCCAAAGGAGGGCGAGTGAAGGCAGATGCGGCGCCAGAGGAGAGCGAGTGAGGGCAGATGCGGCGCCAGAGGAGAGCGAGTGAGGGCGAATGCTGCGCCAGAGGAGAGCGAGTGAGGGCGAATGCGGCGCCAGTGGAGAGCGAGTGAGAGCGGATGCGGCACCAGAGGAGAGCGAGTGAGGGTAGATGCGGCACCAGAGGAGAGCGAATGAGGGCAGATGCGGCACCAGAGAGGGCGAGTGAGGGCAGATGCAGCGCCAGAGGAGAGCGAGTGAGGGCAGATGCGGCGCCAGAGGAGAGCGAGTGAGAGCGAATGCTGCACCAGAGGAGAACGAGTGAGGGCAGATGCGGAGCCAGAGGAGGGCGAGTGAGGGCAGATGCGGCGCCAGAGGAGTTGCAGTTGCAGAGCCACACGACGGTGGATGTGGAGCCAGAAAGACATCCAGGACCAGGACATGCTGGGCGAGGAAGAGGGAAGAGCCTGTTATCTGTTGCACTATGCCAGAAGTGGCTCTGAGGTAGGTACTAGATGATGGATGAATAAAAAAAAAGAGAAAGCGTGAAAAAAAGAGAAAACGAGAAAAAGAGAAAAAGAAAAAGGCTCCCTCTAAACCTTACACAACGAATGGTGGAGAGGAGAGAGATGTGCACCAATCGGCGGGGATAAGAATGCATGCATGCAATCGCCTTTGCCCTGCTCCTGCTGTTTTCCCCACATATCTTTCCTCCACAAATCGCTTTGGAAGGAGGTGGGGGAATGACAGCAGCAAACATGGCAGGTGAGGACGGGCATTTCTGGGGCAGTGGTGATCACATGCATGGGGTGGGGGGTAACAGGAGGAACCCCCCCTCCTCCCTCCAAAGCAATTGGCAGGGATGACAGCAGTAGACATGGCAGGTGAGGACAGGCATGTCTGGGGCAGTGGCAATCACGTGCATGGGGGGAAGGGTTCCTCGTGTTTCCTCCCATGCATGTGATGCATGTTTCCCCCACATCTCTTTCCCCTCCACGGATTGCTTTGGAGGGAGGTGGGGGGATGACAGCAGCAGAAGCAGATATGGCAGGTGAGGGCGGGTATGTCTGGGGCGATCGCATGCATGGGGGGGACATGAGGAACTCCCCCACCTCCCTCCAAAGCGATCGTGGAGGGAAGAGAGACGGGGTAAAAATACAATTCTGTGATTACTCACATTGTAGAATTGGTATTATAAGTATGCAGCACGTTCTGCTCCAGATAATGATTCATAACATCTGGGATTACCTCCACAAGAGGGCGCTTTACTGCAGAGATGGCAAAAAGTCCATATATACCCGGGACCCCCCACTCATTCCCCAGTATAGAAAAGCAGTAAGAGAACCAGGAGAAGCCAATAGAAACTTAACAACGTTAACAAGGATAACAATCACCATAAAGAGGATCCAAGAATAAAGCAATCAGGGTGGGATAAAGCAGGACGTGCTGCATACTTATAATACCAATTCTACAAGGTGAGTAATCACAGAATTGTATTATTCTAAGTATGCAGCACGTCCTGCTCCAGATAATGATTCATAGCATCTGGGACATCCAATAGCAGTGTCCATAAAAAGGGTGGGGATCCCCAAAAGCAACAACGCGCAGTTCAAACCACTGCCGCCTGCAGAACCTTGCGACCAAAAACAGCATACGCTGAGGCCCTAACATCAACCTTGTAAAACTTAGAAAAAGTGTGAACAGAAGACCAAGTAGCAGCCTTACAAACTTGTTCAACAGAAGCCTGGTGTTGGAAGGCCCAGGAAGCCCCAACAGCACGGGTAGAATTTGCAGTAACACGGAAAGGAGGATCCTTTCCCCTAGCAGAAGAGGCCCTAAAAGCCTGACTAATCCATTTGCTAATAGTAGACTTAGCAGGAGCCAAACCCTTCTTGGGACCCGAGGGAACCACAAACAAGTAATCCATCTTTCTGAAAGGCGCAGTCGCCACCAGATAGAATTTCAAGTTCCTGACCACATCCAGAGAATGCAAGGCCCTCTCCTTGGAGTTACCAGGATTAGGACACAAGGAAGGAAGCACAATGTCCCGATTGAGATGGAAACAGAAACAACCTTAGGCAAGAAATCTGGTTTAAAGCGGAAAACCACCTTGTTCTGGCGTCTCTCAAAGTAGGGGGCCTGAATAGACAGTGCCGGCAACTCAGAGACACGCCTGACTGAGGTGATAGCCACCAAAAAGGCCACCTTCAGAGTAAGGATAGACAAAGCAGCCTCATGCACAGGTTCAAATGGAGGACCCTGAAGGGCAGACAAAACCAAATTCAAATCCCAGACTGGCTACAGGGGATTACGGGGAGGACGCATATGAGCGACCCCCTGGAAGAATGTCTTGACCAGAGAATTTAGAGCGAAGGATCTCTGGAAAAAAACAGCCAAGGCAGACACGTGCTCCTTCAAAGTCCTGAGCTGAAGACCCAAATCCAAACCATGTTGAAGGAACTCCAGGATCCTAGGAATGGAGAGCACACGACAGGGAAAAGCCTTAGACTCACACCAGTCAATGAAAGTCCGCCAGGTCCTATAGTAAATGGTAGAGGAGGATTTCTTCCTAGCCCTGACAAGAGTATAAACAGAATCAAACAATCCTTTCTCCCTTAGGATGGATGTTTCAGCAGCCAGGCCGTCAAAGCCAGCGTTTGTAAATTGGGATAACAAAGCCGTCCTTGAGTGAGAAGGTCCGGAACCAAGGGAAGAGTGTACTGATCTACTGCCAACTGCACAACGTCTGCGAACCACACCTGTCTTGGCCACCTGGGGGCCACCAGAATGGCTGGCACCCTCTCCTGCACCAACATGTGCAGAACCTTGTTTAGAAGAGGAAACGGAGGGAAGAGGTACAGGAGACCGAATCCCTGCCAGGGCAGAGACAGAGCATCCACCCCCAAGGCCAGAGGATCCTGGAACAAGGAGACAAATGCTGGGAGCTTGCGATTGTGGCGAGAAGCAAGCAGATCCACGTCCGGCATCCCCCAACGGTGACATAGGGATAGGAAGACCTCACTGCTGAGGGACCATTCCCCCAGGGGAGAGGCCCCCCCTGCTCAGGGAATCCGCCTCCAGTTTCTCCACTCCCGGAATGTAAACTGCTGAGATGCACGGAACATTGTCCTCGGCCCAGGACAGAATCATGGACACCTCCCTGAGGGCACTCTTGCTCCGAGTCCCTCCCTGATGATTGATGTAGGCGACCGCCGTCTGATTGTCAGAGCGAACCTGGACCAGCAGGCTCCGAAGGTGAGGAGTCGACTGTGCCAGTACCAACCGAAGCGCCCTCAGCTCCAGGACGTTGATGGGAGCGTGGGCCTCCTGAGGGCCCCACAGCCCCTGGAATTGAAGGGCTCTCCAGTAGCCCCCCCAACCTGACAGACTGGCATCCGTAGTGACCCCCAACATGGTGCCAGAAATGATCTGCCCCTAAGAAGATTCCTCAAGTCCAGCCACCACAGGAGGGACCGCCGACCCAGAGGAGAAAGAACAAATGCCTGATCCAGAGACAGGAGACTCTTGTCCCAGACTGAAAGGAGATGGAGCTGAAGGGGTCTCATGTGAAATTGGGCATAAGGGACTGCCTCGAAGCAGGCCACCATCTGGCCCCCCAATTGCATCCCTTGCCAGATGGAAGGACGAGGACTGGACAGCATGAAATGAACCAGAGCTTGAAGAGAATCCACCTTCTGCTGAGGAAGAAAAATCCTGGCCTGAATGGTATCCAGATTCATGCCCAGGAAGGGGGTCATCCGAGACTGGGAGAGGGAGGATTTGGGATAATTGATCACCCATCCGAACGTTTCCAGGGCAGTCTGAGTATCCAATTCTGCCTGCTGGAGAGAATGAGAAGTTCGTCCAGATAAGGGAGAATGCGAATGCCCCGGGCTCTGAGAAGGGCCATCACACCCGCCAGCACCTTGGGGGCTGAGGTGAGACCGAAGGGAAGTGCCACAAATTGGTAGTGCTGGTCCTCCACGGCGAACCTGAGGAACTGCTGATGCCTTGGCAAGACCGGCACATGAAGGTAAGCATCCTTGATGTCTATGGAGGTCATGAAGTCCCCCGGGTGCAAAGAGCTGATTGCGGAGTGCAGGGTCTCCATGCGAAAGCGTCTGGTCCTGATGAACTTGTTAAGAAGCTTTAGGTCCAGGATGGGCCGGATGGAACCATCCTTTTTGGGTACTGAAGAGATTGGAATAATAACCCTGACCTCTCTCCCCCGTAGGGACTGGGCAGATGACCCCCATATCCAATAGGTTCTGTACAGCCAGAAACAGACCCCAAACTGCCAGGGGGTCTAGAGGAATCCGAGACCTGAGGAATCGTTGAAGAGGCCATGAAGTCAACTCTAGCTTGTAGCCGGAGGACACAACCTCCAGAATCCACCTGTCTGAGACCTGTTGTCCCCAGACATGAGCGAAGAGCCGCAGCCGTCCCCCCACCCGTAAGGGTGAGGGTGCCCCTTCATGGCTGAGCGGGCTTGGTGGCAGACTTGGGCTTGGAGCCCCAGGAGGATCCAGGATGGGCACGGCCTCTGCCCTTGCCCAAGTTGTCTACCCTGGGCCCTGCAAAGGACACCCTCCTCCCTGACCTGGAGCTGTCTTTTGCGTTGGGGCAACTTACCTCCCTTTACAAAAACAGTCACCAAAAAGGCGCAGCCCCTTAAAGGGTAGCCCTGTGAGAGCCTTTTTAGCAGCATTGTCAGCTGCCCACTGGCGCAGCCAAACCGAGTGGCGAAAAGAAACAACCAGAGCCGAGGTCCTGCTACACATCCTAATGGTGTCATCTAAGGCAGAAAGAACATAAGCGATAAACATCTCACATTGTGATAAGGCTCTGAACTCGACACTAGAAGAATCATCAGGGGAACCTTCCAGAAGGCCCTTACCAAAGCCCTAATAGCCACTGCAGTAATAGCAGACGCACAGACTGGGCGCAGGGCCGATCCTACACAGGCAAAGGCATGGGAAGCCAGCTGATCAATACGCCGGGCTTGGAGCCCCAGGAGGATCCAGGATGGGCACGGCCTCTGCCCTTGCCCAAGTTGTCTACCCTGGGCCCTGCAAAGGACACCCTCCTCCCTGACCTGGAGCTGTCTTTTGCGTTGGGGCAACTTACCTCCCTTTACAAAAACAGTCACCAAAAAGGCGCAGCCCCTTAAAGGGTAGCCCTGTGAGAGCCTTTTTAGCAGCATTGTCAGCTGCCCACTGGCGCAGCCAAACTGAGTGGCGAAAAGAAACAACCAGAGCCGAGGTCCTGCTACACATCCTAATGGTGTCATCTAAGGCAGAAAGAACATAAGCGATAAACATCTCACATTGTGATAAGGCTCTGAACTCGACACTAGAAGAATCATCAGGGGAACCTTCCAGAAGGCCCTTACCAAAGCCCTAATAGCCACTGCAGTAATAGCAGACGCACAGACTGGGCGCAGGGCCGATCCTACACAGGCAAAGGCATGGGAAGCCAGCTGATCAATACGCCGGTCCTCACTATCCTTCAGGGTAGTGGAATCAGGGAAATGCACCACAGAAGTACTGGACAACCCCAAAACAGGGGCGTCCACTTCTGGGGGAGTTGACCAACATTTAACCCCATCCGAGGGAAAAGGATAACTTTTATCCCATCCCTTAGGGATACCAGGAAGCCGGCTAGGCCGCTCCCATTCCTTGAGAACCAGATAATTGAAATGTTCCTGTTCTGGAAATTCCCAACATGGCTTTGCAATTTCCCCTGTTGTTTGGGCGCCGCAGCAGGAAGGGAAATGGAAAGCACTTCAAAGATTTGAGTCAAAAGTCTATGGGTGTCATCAGCATCCCAATGCTCTGAGCCGGCATCAGCGCCAAGGCAATGCTGATCATCAGAAAATTCTGAATCCGAGAATAATTTCCCTTTCTCAAGAGGGGCATAGTCAGATAAATCAAGGAAATCTTCAGTCTCCGTAGGAAAGGCTGACGCAGCAGGCGCCACATGCCGTCTCTTAGCTAGGGCCTTACGGGCCGTAGAGCTAGCAATCAATCTCTCAATGCTGGCCAGCCTGGAAGACACATCAGGCTGAGACTCCCCACTAGTGTTAATCTCACTGGGAGTCATAATCAAGCGAGGGGGTGTGGGAGGAAAAATGGTGGGCGCAGACATAGACACAGACAGCCCAGAATGCCGGGCGCAGGGTATACAGACCAGCACATCATCGCTCACAGGGGATGCCCCACACACCTCACACAGCTGGGCTTGTCCCGATGGGACCCCGAGCACAACATCCTGTGAAGCCTCCATATGGTGATTTTAGTGGCACCACTGGCCAATAGGAATTACGCTGTACAGCTACCCGGGATGCCCCAAATGTCCGCTAGGATAGTGGGAGGATTTAAATATTTAGGCCTCTAATAAAGTTACATAGAACTAATAAAGGGCACAGGCCCGGGAGAAACCTCTAAACCAGTTTCCCCGCCTGGAAGACATAAAAACATTACACCCCATCAGTTATACAGAATAAATAAATGGATAATAATGGTAAAATAAGGCCAGCTGGGGAACTCACGGACCGCCGAAGAGCTAGCAATCGTCCAGGCAGCAGAGACAAGATGGCGCCAGAGGGCTCTGAAGGGGCGGGTCGCATGAGGTGAGATGCGGGACGCGCCAAGCCACGCCCCCTCCAGGAAGCGCGGGGACAGGCAGAGTAGATGCCACCCCGCAGCCAATCAGTACACAGTAGGCCCCGGAGTGACGTCACCACTGACCGCGGACGCCGCAAGGCGCGCGTGTCAGCGGCGGGAGAATCAAATATGGCAAGGGGAGAGGTGAAGCGCTGATCAGAGTACCAGCGGCGAGAATGTCAAAGACACAGCCACAGCTTTGCACAGTGGTGTGAAGGCAGGCACTTACACAACCAGATGCTCCCCCCCCCCCCCCGACGAACCGGGATAGCAGGAGAAGGAGGTAGTTGAACCGTCTACCCTTTGGTGGGGATTTGCGGTGGTGAAAGCTCCTAGTAAAGCACCTCTAATAGGTGCTGCCTACCATCACCCGACCATGCAGACAAGGCTGGGAGGCAGAATAAAAGGTGGAACGGGTGAGAATAGTCCCACAGGGCCACGGGCTGTGAAGCCCGGCTCACCTGCGAGAAAAGAAGCCATCATCTTGTCCTTCGCAGCCCACTGCAGAGAAGAAACTGGGGAATTAGTGGGAGTTCCCGGGTATATATGGACCGGGAGGGGCCTCTTTTTGCCATCTCTGAAGTAAAGCGCCCTCTTGTGGAGGTAATCCCAGATGTTATGAATCATTATCTGGAGCAGGACGTGCTGCATACTTAGAATACAGCAGTAGCAGGAGCTGGGATATCTGACCATGTAAACATACAATAACAGCAGAATGAAGTCTTAGTATAGGAATGTGTGCCAAAAAGCAGCAACATACAATCAGGTTTTTAGGTCATTGGTGGATTATGGTTTGACAGACTTTCTAGACACAGCTCACCAGACCTGCCCGATGATTTTAGATTTATTAAGCTGCTTCATTCATTTTGCTATAATTTCTGCACCGATTGGTGGGGAACAGGACGATCACATGCGTGGGTGGGTAGGGGCACGTGGAATCCTTTCCTCCCTACCAGCCAAGCTTGCAAGCCGATCGGTGGCCACCCAGGGACGCACCAATCGGCAGGGAGACCAGAGAGACAAGCAGCGATCACAGTCAGTGAAACATGGCAAGGCACATGGCAGGTGCAGGGCATTAAAATGAATGAGGCAGCAGCCTCAGCAATGACGGAGCAATGAGAAGCAATGACAGAGGGGGGGGGGCACAGACAAGGGATGGGTAACCATGAGGCACGCCCCCCCACATCCCTAACAAGTACACACTGCGATCGGCTGCCATACAGAGACACGCTGACCGCGCAAGACAACAGCTGGCAGAGTGATCGGGGAAAAAACATACACCAGAGGCAGAGATCGAGGGCAAAACGCTGAAACCATAACCCGCCCCCCCTCAGGACCCAACACACCCTCACTCACCTTGGATCCACGCAGCAAGAGGTCAGAAGCCATGTGACCTGCTCTTTTAAAGGGGCACAGCGCCGGCTGATGACAGCCCCATTTGCTGCACTTTGATTGGCTCCTGCAGCGATCCAGTCTATAGTCTAAACACCTTTATCTGGGTGTTGTTTTAATCCTTATTTATATAGACCTTTTAGTTATTATAATTACCTTAGCCAGTTTCCTCTTCTCAGTAGTACATTAAAGTGGACCAACACCCAGGATTTTGACTATCCTGGGTTTTGGTCCACTTCGGCGGGGCACCCCCGATCTGTGTGAAACCCCCCAGAAAGCCCCAATAAACTCACCTCTCCCCGCTCCCACGTGACTGCCCGGTCCAATCCCAGCCAACGTCCAGGCGGGGAACAGGAACGTCCAAGCGGCTTCCGCCGCCACCCGCCTCCCTCGCGTCACTTTCGGCGCGCGCGCGCCCGTGCTGGCCATTCCCAGACGGCCGGCGCGGGGGCGTGCACGCCTAGAGGGGCGCGAGGGAGGCGGCGGCGGCGGAAGATAAGGTAGGTGATTTGGGGTGTTTGGGGGGGTTTCACCCCGCGGGACATCCCGATCTCGGATGTCCCGCGGGGTGGGAGGTGATCGGCCCGGGAATTTTATAGATTTCCGGGCCGATCACCTCTCGGTGTTGGTCCACTTTAAAGTGGACCAAAACCCAGCTGGATTGGCCTGGGAATCTATGAGATGCCCAGGACGATCCCTTCCCTCCCTGTGGGGCATCCAAAATTGGGATGTCCCGCTGTGAAAAACTCCCCAGGTCGCTCATAAAGTACCCTTCTTTCCCGGTCCAACGGCGCATGCGCCGGCCATTTGTGAATGGTTGGCACAGGCACGCTCCATGTTAGAGGAAAGCGCTAGATGCGGCCGCCAGCAGACTCTGAGCCGCTGAGCTTAGACGCCGCTTATACGCCTATAGCTCAGCAGCTCCGAGTGCGCTGATTGGAGGAGCGGCCGCACATGCGCCATAGGACCATGGTGAGGTGAGATGGCTGTGGCGATCGGGGGGGGGGGGTTTCACACAGTGGGACACACCTGATCGGGATGCCCCAGGGGAGTGGACCAAAACCCAGGATGTTCAAAATCCTGGGTTTTGGTCCACTTTAAGTCTGGTCGGTCAACTATTAGCTATAATCATGTAGATTGGTAGTTTGGGAGTTCCCTGTAAATATGTATTTACCTATATATATAAATCTGTCTTTTTTTTAAATTTTTTTTGTCACCAAATTTATTTCAGTTGTATATAGTTCATCAGTTACGTGTCATTATAAGCATGCATACACATATTAATTATTGGAAAAGATGGCACCTGATCCACTCCTCTGTTTCCTAGAGGAGGATGCTGGGGGTGTTCTCCTTGGTCTTGATTGTATAGCTGATTTCACCAGTAGATGGCAGTATTCACTAGATGTCTGGAGTGTTCAGGCATATGTCATGTGCAGCTGACCCGCATTCCAGGGAACACATGTTTGGTGGCGGGGACTAAACTGGGAGCTCGGCCAGCACTGGGATGTGCAGTGCTGCGCCTGACGGGGGCGATCGTCCCCTCCACTGTCTGCCGGAAAGTGAAGCGGGGCAGCAGACCTTCCTGGTGCGGGGTGGCAGATCTTGTCTGGCAGTGATAGCTGTGCAGCGAGGAGGTAACGAAGCTGCCCGGACGGCCTGAAGCCAATGAGCAATGCGCTGGTCTCCCCGGGCAGTGTCAGCAGCGTCCAGCAGTGGAGGCGGGCATGCAGCAGGCAGGGTCAGAGGAACCCCTCCAATTTGAGGTCAGTTGCCGACGCCTGCGGTAGGGGGCCGGGGACGGGCCGCCCACATCAAACTGCCTGGGCCAGATTATGTGCGTTTTTGGCCGGAGAGGGGGTCCATTGGTCAGGATCATAGGAGTCTGTGTTGCTGCTTGTGTCTCACAGGGGCGGCCAGCTAGAGCGGTGATGTCACATCCTCCTCCTGTGGATGGTAATAAATCTGGCTATGATGATGGTAAGCCAAGAGATAGTGGGCATAGAGTCAGATGGTAATAAAGCCCAGCTATGCTGGTGGTAAGCCAGGAGATGGTGAGTGGAGAGTCAGATGGTAATAAATCTGGTTATGATGATGGCCGAGTCAGATGGTGATAAATTCAGCTATGGTGGTGGTAAGCTGGGAGATGGTGGGCGTAGAGTTAGATAGTAATAAATCCGGCTATGATGGTGGTAAGCCAGGAGATGGTGGGTGGAGAATCAGATGGTAAAAAAATCCGGCTATGATGGTGGTAAGCAGAGAGTCAGATGGTAATAAAGCCTGGCTATAATGGTGAAAAGCCGGGATTTGGTGGGCGGAGAGTCAGATGGTAATAAAGCCCAGCCATGGTGGTGGTAAGCCAGGAGATGGTGGGTGGAGAGTCAGATGGTAAAAAAATCCTGCTATGATGGTGGTAAGCAGAGAGTCAGATGGTAATAAAGCCCGGCTATGATGGTGGTAAGCCGGGATATGGTGGGATGAGAGTCAGATGGTAATAAAGGCTGGCTATGGTAGTGGTAAGCCAGCAGATGGTGGGCAGAGAGTCAGATGGTAATAAATCCAGCTATGATGATGGTATGCTGGAGATGATGGGCGGAGCATCAGATGGTAATAAATCCAGCTATGATGGTGGTATGCTGGAGATGGTGGGCGGAGCGCCAGATGGTAATAAATCCAGCTATGATGGTGGTATGCTGGAGATGGTGGGCGGAGAGTCAGATGGTAATGAATCCGGCTATGATGGTGGTATGCCGGAGATGGTGGGCAGAGCATTAGATGGTAATAAAGCCCGGCTATGATGACTGTAAGCCAGGAGATGGTGGGCGGAGAATCAGATGGTAAATCCGACTATGATGTTGGTAAGCCGGGAGATGGTGGGCGGAGAATCAGATGGTAAATCCGACTATGATGTTGGTAAGCCGGGAGATGGTGAGCCGAGAGTCAGATGGTAACAAAGCATGGCTATGATGGTGATAAGCCGGTAGATGGTCGGCGGAGAGTCAGATGGTAATAAATCCGGCTATGATGGTGGTATGCCGGAGATGGTGGGCGGAGCATCAGATGGTAATAAAGCCTGGCTATGATGATTGTAAGCCAGGAGATGGTGGGCGGAGAGTCAGATGGTAATAAATCCGGCTATGATGGTGGTATGCCGGAAATGGTGGGCAGAGCATCAGATGGTAATAAAGCCCGGCTATGATGATTGTAAGCCAGGAGATGGTGGGCAGAGAGTCAGATGGTAATAAATCCGGCTATGATGGTTGTAAGCCGGGAGATGGTGGGCAGAGCACCAGATGGTATTAAAACTGGCTATGATGGTGGTAAGCCAGGAGATGTGGGCGGAGAGTAAGATGGTAAATCCGGCTATGATGGTGGTAAGCAGAGACATGGTGGACAAAGAGTCAGATAATAATAAAGCCTGGCTATGATGATGGCAAGCCAGGGGATGGTGGGCGGAGAGTCAGATGGTATTAAATCCGGCTATGATTGTGGTAAGCCGGAGGATGGTGGGTGGAGCATCAGATGGTAAACAAGCCGGCTTTGATGTGGTAGGCCGGGAGATGGTGGGCGGAGCAACAGAAGGTAATAATGTCGGCTATGATGGTGGTAAGCCGAGAGATGGTCAGCGGAAAGTCAGATAGTAATAAAGCCGGCTATGGTGATGGTAAGCCGGGAGACGGTGGGGTTGGGGGTAACAGTGGTGTATAACAAATAGAGTTAAATAAAACATAATAAAAATAACAATTGATCAAGATCTAATTAAATGCTGCAGATGCAGGTGCAGCAGCATATGCGGATCTTAAGGAAGCAGGTGAAACATTGATACTTGGTGCTTTGCTCTTCAACAGATTCTGGAGCTGCATGAAGCTGGATCTCTGGCTCAGCCATTTCTTCTATGATGTCATCCTGGTCACTGATATTTCTTTTTTTGTGCTTGGTCTCTTTACCATCCTTGTTGTTTTTTGATGGTTGCAGGCCATGAATAAATCTTGCCAGGATGCTCTTTCTATTACGCGTAGCCAGTCCTGCTGCTTCTGCAGTGAGCTCTTTCCTGGTCTCCTCTTGGATGGTGTCAAGTTTGAGGTCCTGGGGGATGCGGTTCTTTCTGCGCTCTTTATAGAGCTGAGCGGTGGTTGGACGCTTGGATGATCTCAGACTGCTGTAGAGAACATCACACAGGAGCGTGTTATACAGAAGTTCCTGCAGTTGCTCCTCAATATCATCCTCCAGTGAATAAGCTTGGGTGACAGGTAAGCTGCACTGATTATTTTCATCCAATATTTGTCGGAATTTTTGCAGGCTAGGTCTTTCTTTAGGCTTTATCCTTATCCGGGATCTGCCTTTCGCGTTTTCGTCAGGCTGGATCTCTGGCTCGGCCACTTCTATGACAGCATCCTGGTCACTGATATTTCTTTTTTTTGGCTTGGTCTCTTTACCATCCTTGCTGTTTTTTGATGGTTGCAGGCCATGAATAATCCTTGCCAGGATGCTCCTTCTTTTAGGCGTAGCCAGTCTTGCTTCTGCAGCGAGCGCCTTCCTGGTCTCCTCTTGGATGGTCTCAAGTCTAAGGTCCCAGGGCTTGCGGTTCTTTCTGCGCTCTTTATACAGCTGAGCGGTGGTTGGGCGCTTGGATGATGTCAGACTGCTGGAGAGAACATCACACAGGAGAGCGTTATACAGAAGTCTCTGCTGTTGCTCCTCAGTATCTTCCTCCAGGGAATCAGCTTGAATGACAGGTAAGCTGCTCTGATTATTTTCCTGCAATATTTTCCTGCATTTTTTTAGGCTAGGTCTTAGTTTAGCCTTTATCCTTATCCGGGATCTGCCCTTTGCGTTTTCACGCAGGGCGGCGGTGAGCTGTTTTCTGGTCTCTTCCCGGATAGCATATATATTGTTAGAAGGGAGGATGGAGCTACTAAGCACACGTTGTTTGGTGTAGATGCTGCTGGAGCTGGTAAAGGTGAGTAATTCAGACCTGAGCTCCTGCAGCTGCTGCTCCTCTTCATCCTCCTCTACTTTGTCCAGGAATCTGGAAGGCGTTGGAATGGCCATAGTGAAAAGTCTCTTCCTCAGTAGGAACAGAACAGGCGACAAAGCAATGGTCCTCACTCATGCAAGGACGGCACTGGTCTGGCTGGCTCTGCGGAGCGCAGTTGGATTTATAACGGTCTCATCTGTGACGTCAAATGCTCATTCGCATACTAAGGCGGTTAAACCGCCACCAACCGCCCACCCCCGCAGACCCATGATTTGAAAAAAAAACACCCGCCATTCCCGCCATAAAAAAATATTAAGCTCGAGATGATAATAGAGAATTAAAATTGTGGAAATAAATAAAAGAAAAAATAATAAGAAATTAAGAGTTGGATTCGAACCCCTTACACGCCCATGAGGGAGCAGTGCTCCAAGCACGGAGTCTCTAACGGCTGTGCTATGCAGCCAGCTTTAGTCATAGGGCGATGTATAGTGTTACAACTGTAATAATAAAGAGACACCACACACCCGCCATCTGCTGGGCGGCCGGTAACCCTGCAATCACACACATAACAGCCATGGCCAAGGGGTAATTGTGACATGTTGGTGGGGGCGGGGCCTGGGCCTGGCTGCGTCACATCTGGCAGTGAGAAGGAGGAGGGACAAGATGGCGGCTGGAGCGTCCTGCTCCCTCCTATGAGGAGACCAGAGGCGGCCGAGGCAGCGGGAGGAGAAGAGCGCGGCAGCTCCCCTACTGGTAAGTGACCCGCTTCACATAATCTAGTGCCGCCCACCCGCCATGTTTACTGGCTCCTCGCCACCCTCAGCGTCCCTGGTGCACTACAAGGGCCAGCATATCCCCTAACTGTGACCCGGGTGCACTACAAGACCCAGCATGCCCCATAACTGTGACGTGGGTGCACAACAAGGGCCAACATGCCCCATAACTGTGACCTGGGTGCACTACAAGGGCCAGCATGCCCCATAACTGTGACCCGGATGCACTACAAGGCCCATCATGCCCCATAATCGTGACCTGGGTGCACTACAAGGCCCTTCATGCCCCATAACCAGGACCTGGGTGCACTACAAGGGCCAGCATGCCCCATAACCGTGACCTGGGTGCACTACAAGGCCCATCATGCCCCATAACCGTGACCTGGGTGCACTACAAGGCCCATCATGCCCCATAACCGTGACCTGGGTGCACTACAAGGCCCATTATGCCCCATAACTGTGACCTGGGTGCACTACAAGGCCCATCATGCCCCATAACCGTGACCTGGGTGCACTACAAGGCCCATCATGCCCCATAACCGTGACCTGGGTGCACTACAAGGCCCATTATGCCCCATAACTGTGACCTGGGTGCACTACAAGGCCCATCATGCCCCATAACTGTGACCTGGGTGCACTACAAGGCCCATCATTCCCCATAACCGTGACCTGGGTACACTACAAGGCCCATCATGCCCCATAACTGTGACCTGGGTGCACTACAAGGCCCATCATGCCCCATAATCGTGACCTGGGTGCACTACAAGGGCCAGCATGCCCCATAACTGTGACCCGGATGCACTACAAGAGCCAGCATGCCCCATAACTGTGACCCGGATGCACTACAAGAGCCAGCATGCCCCATAACTGTGACCCGGATGCACTACAAGAGCCAGCATGCCCCATAACTGTGACCCGGATGCACTACAAGAGCCAGCTGCGATACAAGGGCCAGCATGCCCCATAACCGTGACCTGGGTGCACTATAAGGCCCATCATGCACCATAACTGTGACCTGGGTGCACTATAAGGCCCATCATGCCCCATAACTGTGACCTGGGTGCACTACAAGGCCCATCATGCCCCATAACTGTGACCTGGGTGCACTATAAGGCCCATCATGCACCATAACCGTGACCTGGGTGCACTATAAGGCCCATCATGCACCATAACTGTGACCTGGGTGCACTATAAGGCCCATCATGCCCCATAACTGTGACCTGGGTGCACTACAAGGCCCATCATGCCCCATAACTGTGACCTGGGTGCACTATAAGGCCCATCATGCACCATAACTGTGACCTGGGTGCACTACAAGGCCCATCATGCCCCATAACTGTGACCTGGGTGCACTATAAGGCCCATCATGCACCATAACCGTGACCTGGGTGCACTACAAGGCCCATCATGCCCCATAACCGTGACCTGGGTGCACTACAAGGCCCTTCATGCCCCATAACCGTGACCTGGGTGCACTACAAGGGCCAGCATGCCCCATAACCGTGACCCGGATGCACTACAAGAGCCAGCATGCCCCATAACTGTGACCCGGATGCACTACAAGAGCCAGCATGCCCCATAACTGTGACCCGGATGCACTACAAGAGCCAGCATGCCCCATAACTGTGACCCAGATGCACTACAAGAGCCAGCATGCCCCATAACCGTGACCCGGGTGCACTCCAAGGCCGCGGCCAGCCCTGGCATCTATAGCATTCCTCCCAATTCGGGATGCCCCTACGCACGGCCAGCCCTGGCATCTATAGCATTATTCCCAATTCGGGATTCCCCCTGCGCACGGCCGGCCCTGGCATCTATAGCATTCCTCCCAATTCGGGATTCCCCCTGCGCACGGCCGGCCCTGGCATCTATAGCATTCCTCCCAATTCGGGATTCCCCCTGCACACGGCCGGCCCTGGCATCTATAGCATTCCTCCCAATTCGGGATTCCCCCTGCGCACGGCCGGCCCTGGCATCTATAGCATTCCTCCCAATTCGGGATTCCCCCTGCGCATGGCCAGCCCTGGCATCTATAGCATTCCTCCCAATTCGGGATTCCCCCTGCACACAGCCGGCCCTGGCATCTATAGCATTCAACACAATTCGGGATGCCCTTGCGCACTGTAGGCCATGGACATCTATAGCATTCCTCCCAATTCGGGATTCCCCCTGCACACGGCCGGCCCTGGCATCTATAGCATTCCTCCCAATTCGGGATTCCCCCTGCACACGGCCGGCCCTGGCATCTATAGCATTCAACACAATTCGGGATGCCCTTGCGCACTGTAGGCCATGGACATCTATAGCATTCCTCCCAATTCGGGATGCCCCTGCGCATGGCCAGCCCTGGCATCTATAGCATTCCTACCAATTCGGGATGCCCCTGCGAACGGCTGGCCCTGGCATCTATAGCATTCTTATCAATCCAGGATGGCCCTGCACACAGCCGGCCCTGGCATCTATAGCATTCCTATCAATCCAGGATGTCCCGCTGTGTAACCCCCCCCCCCATCAGCTGGCCGGTATGGACTTACCTTTCTGCAGTCCATGGCACGTGCACAGGCTCTCGTCCAATCGGAGCCATTTTCCGGGAAGATGTAGTTGGGCAAACAGCGGCCACGTCCTGGCATCCTCGGGCTGTGCGCACGCTCCCGCCCCAGCCATTGAGATGAGGCTCCGGGGGATGCGCCCGCCGTCCCTCCCCATTGAAGTCTATCGGAGCCGTTTCCCAAATCATGGCAAACTGCTGTGATTGGACGAGAGCTGGCACATGTGCCGCTGGACAGGGAAGAGGTGAGTTTTCCTGTGTTCTGGAGGGTGTCACACGGGGGGCAAAGCCATCCGGGATGCCCTCTGGGATAGTCACAATCCTGGGTTTTGTTCTGCTTTAAAGGGACAGTCTTGTCACTGATTGGTGGGGTAGGGTCAGGAGCCATGTCTTTCATTCAGTCTTGCTTCACATTTCTGTATAACGTCCAGGGAACGTCTTTCTGCTGACCTCTCTCGTGTCACAGTGTCCTGGTCCATGTTCTACCCCAGCCACCTCCCCCGGGAACCATCACAGACACTTACCTTTTTCCCACACCCCGACATCTTCATGGCTGATGCCTGATCCCAGCCATTCAGATACCCCTCGATTCAAAGAGCAAAAGTTAATTGATTTCGGATCAAGAATCGTAAGTTTGGGTGGGTGTTTTTCCTGTTTTTTTGGCCATTTCCGACTCGCACAAGCCTACGTTCGAATGCGTATATGCTCTTACGATCATCGGAAGTTCGCTCCTAAATTTTAGGATGAAAACGTAAAACTTAGGATCAAATCCTAAAACTTAGGATCAAAACGTAAAACTTAGGATAATCGAATGTGTTTACGTGTGATTCAGAGAACAGTTTTCCAACCTCTAAATACGTTTTAAAAGAAAGCCACTGCCGACACCTTTTAGCAGTCGGATTGCTGTTCTTGAACAGGTTTTTTGGCTATGTGGAGGAGTCTGCGCGTCTTGAGCTCCAATGAACTGCATGTATCAGCATGGCCGAGGCCATAAATTGTATTGCAATGCATACCTGATTCATGTATGCCTTATAAAAGCATTTTAATGTGGACCTTAATTAGTCCTTTGCATGTAAACCTTTATTTTGCAATATATTTGCGTTAATTAAAGAAACTTATGTCCTTTGTTATTTATTTTTAAATTGATGTACTAGAATAATATTTTTAGATTGCATTTATTGGTGTAGTTGTTTACCTTTGCTTTGTTTAATTATTTAAGCACATCTTTGGTCAGATGCATCACACTTACTGAGGAGAGGAGAGCGGGATAAAGTGCAGGATGTGGGTTACTGCTGTATTTTGCACAGACACAGCAGAGCTGGGGGCACGGAAAGGTCAGAAATCAAAGAATGCAGAGCAACACAGTCACAAGGCCCTTTCTGTTTGCAGGCTGCCCGATAATACCTGACCCGCCATCTTGGCTGTTTCTAGGCTCATAACATGCCGAAGTTGCTGGGGTTTTTTTAATTTTTGAGAGCAATCTGTATGTGGAGGGTGTGGGTAACCACACCCAAAATTTTAAGTTGTACCATTTGAAGCCAAAATATTAAAATTAAATCCACAAGTAAAAAATGCAAGTTAACAAAAAATTAAACAAAGTAAGATTTACTTATGCAAATGCATTCATTAATGGTTGGTTACTACAAAATGAATGAAATAAAGAAAAATAAAAGACCAAATATTTAGAATGCACTTTAATGAGGTAAGTTTGTAGTGCGCAGGCAAAAGATCAGAAGGATTTATATCCAGACAAAAAAGGAAAAAGGGCAAAACCAATGTTGCAACCTGAGAAATTAAACGGAAAATTCAGGATGGAAACTGACATAGGTCTGATTCGCGAACTGCCATACGAACGGACCTAAATTTTAGGATAGAAACGTATTTGCTTATAGAATCACTCGCAAGTTCATACGAGCACACGAGCGTTCGGGAAAAATAGGATGATCGGCACCCAAATCAAAGCTGTTACATGTTTCTTTGAATCGACCCAATAGACCGAAGATTGTTATGAAGCCGGGGCTCTAGATAAGCCTCAAATTAATCCCATAAAAAGCCGCACCCATAAATGTATATAAATATAAAAACACAAGTTTATTGTAATCGAATCTGCAGCTAAAACATACAACATACACGGACAAAGTTAAAAAAAACCTATATACACAAAAAAGATAGAGGAATCCTAGACATGGCTCTACTATATATATACAGGTCCATAGAAAAAGATCTTATAGGAATGGATATGCTTGATTAAATGGCAAATAAGGTGCTGGAAAGTCAGTGCAAACAATTACTCTACAAGTCCATAGATGCAATTTTATTTTGCACTTGTATTATATCGCATCTATGGACCTGTATATGTATTAGAGCATTTTTGTGTATATATGTTTTTTAACTTTGTCCGTGTATGTTGTATGTTTTGGCTGCAGATTTGATTACAATAAACGTGTGTTTTTATATACATTTATGAGTGCTGCTTTTTATGGGGTTAATTTGGGGCTTATCTAGAGCCCCGGCTTCATAACAATCTTCTTCTGATCCACTTACCCCAATAGCCAGCACCTACTATTATTATTACACCTTGGGTGTGCATATCCACACATTTTTTTAATTACCATTCAGATAGACCGTACACCGCTGCGGGAAATCACGAGGGGGCAGACACAGAATTGGATCATAACGTTGGATAGGAATGGCATAGGGCCCAGGTGCACTACAGGGCCAAGCATGCCTCATAGCCGCGACCCGGGTGCACTACAAGTCTGTGTGAAACAGCACCGTGCATTAATAGCCACACAACTCTGCGAGGAATCACGGGGGCGGAGACACAGAATCGGATCATAACTTTTGGTAGGAATGGTGTAGGACCCGGGTGCACGACAGGGCCCAGCATTCCTCACAGCTGAGACCCGAGTGCACTACAAGTCTTTGTGAAACAGCGCCGTGAATTAATAGCCATACAACGCTGCGAGGAATCACGGGGGCGCGGACACAGAATTGGATCATAACTTTTGATAGGAATGGCATAGGGCCCGGGTGCCAAGCGATTTGGTCCCATGCGGTGCATCTGGTGGGTCCAAATACGGTGGCCTGGCCTGGGTCAGATCTCCATATGTCGGGCTCTGAGCCGGTTACGGCCAGAGGAAACCTATGTGAGAATACATTTGGGCAGTCTCCACATTGTGCCCGTATATTGGGCTTGTGGCTGGGGCAAGCAGTGGCCCAGTAGTTCCCAGTACCGTGCTGGTGCCTGAGGGTCCCCCACCATCGCAAGTGTCCTGGCTGCTTCCATTGGGTCCAGTGAAGGTGCGAGGTGAACCGGGGGGGGGGGGTGCTGTGTAATGGGGCCCTGTGTGATGGAGGCGAGGGGCCCTGTGTGATGGAGGCGTGGGGCTCTGTGTGATGGAGGCGTGGGGCCCTGTGTGATGGAGGCGAGGGGCCCTGTGTGATGGAGGCGTGGGGCCCTGTGTGATGGAGGCGAGGGGCCCTGTGTGATGGAGGCGTGGGGCCCTGTGTGATGGAGGCGTGGGGCCCTGTGTGATGGAGGCGTGGGGCCCTGTGTGATGGAGGCGTGGGGCCCTGTGTGATGGAGGCGTGGGGCCCTGGGTGATGGAGGCGTGGGGCCCTGGGTGATGGAGGCGTGGGGCCCTGTGTGATGGAGGCGTGGGGCCCTGTGTGATGTAGGCGTGGGGCCCTGTGTGATGTAGGCGTGGGGCCCTGTGTGATGGAGGCGAGGGGCCCTGTGTGATGGAGGCGTGGGGCCCTGTGTGATGGAGGCGTGGGGCCCTGTGTGATGTAGGCGTGGGGCCCTGTGTGATGGAGGCGTGGGGCCCTGTGTGATGGAGGCGAGGGGCCCTGTGTGATGGAGGCGTGGGGCCCTGTGTGATGGAGGCGAGGGGCCCTGTGTGAGGGCGTAATGGAGGCGAGGGGCCCTGTGTGAGGGCGTAATGGAGGCGAGGGGCCCTGTGTGAGGGCGTAATGGAGGCGAGGGGCCCTGTGTGAGGGCGTAATGGAGGCGAGGGGCCCTGTGTGAGGGCGTAATGGAGGCGAGGGGCCCTGTGTGAGGGCGTAATGGAGGCGAGGGGCCCTGTGTGAGGGCGTAATGGAGGCGAGGGGCCCTGTGTGAGGGCGTAATGGAGGCGAGGGGCCCTGTGTGAGGGCGTAATGGAGGCGAGGGGCCCTGTGTGAGGGTGTAATGGAGGCGTGGGGCCCTGTGTGAGGGTGTAATGGAGGCGAGGGGCCCTGTGTGAGGGCGTAATGGAGGCGAGGGGCCCTGTGTGAGGGCGTAATGGAGGCGAGGGGCCCTGTGTGAGGGCGTAATGGAGGCGTGGGGCCCTGTGTGAGGGCGTAATGGAGGCGAGGGGCCCTGTGTGAGGGCGTAATGGAGGCGTGGGGCCCTGTGTGAGGGCGTAATGGAGGCGTGGGGCCCTGTGTGAGGGCGTAATGGAGGCGAGGGGCCCTGTGTGAGGGCGTAATGGAGGCGAGGGGCCCTGTGTGAGGGCGTAATGGAGGCGAGGGGCCCTGTGTGAGGGCGTAATGGAGGCGAGGGGCCCTGTGTGAGGGCGTAATGGAGGCGAGGGGCCCTGTGTGAGGGCGTAATGGAGGCGAGGGGCCCTGTGTGAGGGTGTAATGGAGGCGTGGGGCCCTGTGTGAGGGTGTAATGGAGGCGAGGGGCCCTGTGTGAGGGCGTAATGGAGGCGAGGGGCCCTGTGTGAGGGCGTAATGGAGGCGAGGGGCCCTGTGTGAGGGCGTAATGGAGGCGTGGGGCCCTGTGTGAGGGCGTAATGGAGGCGAGGGGCCCTGTGTGAGGGCGTAATGGAGGCGTGGGGCCCTGTGTGAGGGCGTAATGGAGGCGTGGGGCCCTGTGTGAGGGCGTAATGGAGGCGAGGGGCCCTGTGTGAGGGCGTAATGGAGGCGAGGGGCCCTGTGTGAGGGCGTAATGGAGGCGAGGGGCCCTGTGTGAGGGCGTAATGGAGGCGAGGGGCCCTGTGTGAGGGCGTAATGGAGGCGAGGGGCCCTGTGTGAGGGCGTAATGGAGGCGAGGGGCCCTGTGTGAGGGCGTAATGGAGGCGAGGGGCCCTGTGTGAGGGCGTAATGGAGGCGAGGGGCCCTGTGTGAGGGCGTAATGGAGGCATGGGGCCCTGTGTGAGGGCGTAATGGAGGCATGGGGCCCTGTGTGAGGGTGTAATGGAGGCGAGGGGCCCTGTGTGAGGGCGTAATGGAGGCGAGGGGCCCTGTGTGAGGGCGTAATGGAGGCGAGGGGCCCTGTGTGAGGGCGTAATGGAGGCGAGGGGCCCTGTGTGAGGGCGTAATGGAGGCGAGGGGCCCTGTGTGAGGGCGTAATGGAGGCGAGGGGCCCTGTGTGAGGGTGTAATGGAGGCGTGGGGCCCTGTGTGTGGGTGTAATAGAGGCCTGGGGCCCTGTGTGTGGGTGTAATGGAGGCTTGGGGCCCTGTGTGAGGGTGTAATGGAGGCTTGGGGCCCTGTGTGAGGGTGTAATGGAGGCTTGGGGCCCTGTGTGAGGGTGTAATGGAGGCGTGGGGCCCTATATAAGATTCCTGGGCCGGTACGATCCCTCCCCGCTGTTTGAAACCCCCAGGACGCTGGTAAACCTTACCTGATTCCCGGTCCAACGGCGCATGCGCGTGCCATGGCCGCATCTCGCGCTTCTCTCTAGCAGGGCGCCGGCCATTCACAAACTGTTAGAGGGACGTGCGAGATTCGTCCGCCAGCGTGCTCGGAGCAGCTGGGGTTAGACGTCTCATTGACGCGCATACCACAGCGGCTCCGAGCACGCTGATTGGATGAGCGGCCGCGCATGCGCCGTAGGAGCGGAATGAGGTGAGTTTTATCGGAAATCTGGGGGGTTTCATCCGATCGGGGTGCCCCGGGGAAGTGGACCAAAACCCAGTCAAAATCCTGGGTGTTGATCCGCTTTAAGGCAATTATTAGGCCTTGGTATCCACTCAAAGATTTGCACTTTTTTCCACATATATAATAAAGAGCAAAATATAAAATATGTAATTTTTTTTATTTTATTAATTTATCATATTTTCTACACATGTACTTATTCAATTTTACTGTATTTATATTTGTAAATATCTTTAAAAGACTATTATATGTATTTGTGCACCTATTTTTCTGCACCTTACTTGTCATCCAACCTGCATACAATTATGAGATTTCTTTATAATTGATTTGCACTATTATTAGAGCCATCTACAGGGTTCCTCCATAGCTTTTGTCTGTATATGTTTTTTAATCTTGTCTTTCTATGTTGTGTGTCTTAGCTGCTTTTTTGATATCAATAAATTTGTTTTTACATTTTTCAATAAATCCAAAAGTGGGGGAAGGAAGCCCTGGAGAAGTCCTCTTTGGCGAGTAGGACCTGTTGGTTGAACCTTTGACTGTGAATGGGACAGAAGGAGGTGTAAGCGAACGGATGTATGAAGATGTGTCATGTTTTGATGTCTGCCATTGGAATCAGTCTGCCATTGGACTGTCTGTCATCTTTACGACACAGTGAGTACTAACATCCCCTGTGATAGCACCCCAGCACCCCACCCACACAGACACACTTGGAGCACCCTGAGCCCAGAAGAACCTGATCCCTGCCGTCCTCACCAAACACTGTGTGTGAGGGCTATACTTCTTTTTTTTAATTAAACGTTTTTATTGAGGGAAACACAATAAATCACAGAGCTTGACAAAACAGTGCCGCACAGGTGCACGCAGCAATTTGCATAATGACAGAATTGTTCACAACCAATGTTCAAAGGTCCAAAGACATGTAGAGAAAATGCAGGGCCGGTCGAGTCCGCCCCATATTATTGAACAACAAACCCGATTTGTAACCAACTATAACCTCTGTAATCCGTGTCCCCAACTTTTCGATAAGAGGAAAAAATTAGGACAATCAACCAGACACAATTAACAAGAGGGGGGGGGGGAGAGACAGGACAGACGCATGTGCAGGAGGGGGGGGGGAGGGTGGGCTAAAGCGGGTGGGGTATGAGGGAGGGGAGCAACAGTGAGGTAGAGAGAGGCAGGGAGGCCCGACCAATGGCATCCCGTCCCGGCCATATTACGTATAGAGAAGAAAATCGGGGGAGAAAGTGAACCCATCCCATGCCTGCCAAGTCCTTCTATGCTTTTCTAGAGTCCCCCGCAGCGATGCAGTGAGTTCCTCCATCCTACATATGTCCCGCACCACAGCCAGCCATTGCGCTGTAGTGGGGGGCTCAGTGGATTTCCACTTAGCCGGAATGCACGTCCTAGCGGCACTCAGGAGTGGGGCAAGGAGGGACCCACGTCTTGACCTCATGGATACCGGTGCCAAGTTAGCAGATAGCACGCAGGGTCCTCACCAAGGTCAACATCCGTTAATTTCTTAATGACCTCCCGCACTCCCCTCCAGAAATCGGTCAGCTTCTCACACTCCCAGAAAACGTGTGTCATAGTTCCCCTGTCCCGCAAGCACCTCCAGCAGAGGGGGGAGGAGGAAGGAAACATGGCAGCCAGCCGCGCAGGGACCCGGTACCACCGGGAAAGAATTTTAAATGTAGTCTCCTGGTATTTACATGATATGGAGCTCTTATGCGCTAGCTGAATCATCGCTACCCTTTGCTCGTCCGTGAAGGACCGGCGCAGTTCCCTTTCCCATCCCCTCACGTACGGAGGGACAAAGTCCCCCGGGGGCCCCGTCAGCAGCGAGTATGAGTAAGACAGGGCTCCCCCAAAATGGCCGGACCCCAAACAAGTTTGCTCAAATTGTGTTAGCCGCCTAGCAGCGGCAGTCGCACATCCGACCGACCCGCTGGTAGTGCTGTAGCTGGAGGGTCTGCAACTGTGTAAGGGGTTTGAGAGCAAGGTCACTAACCAGGGCCTCTGGCCGCCTCCACTCGCCGCCCACCTGCATATGAAGTCTCCTAAAGCAGTTTTGCTGGATCTACGCTTTAAAGGGGCCACCAGTTATCTCTACCGGGAAGTCGGGATGGCCCAAGACCGGCGCCATGGGGGATGGCCCGGGGGAGAGACCGGCCGGGGGAAGAATCTATCCACTACTCTTCTGGACGGGCCAATTGTAGGATGTTTGTTCAACTGCGGATATCCACTCAGTGGAACCCATGGTAAGCCCGGGAGAGGGCATGGAGAGGCCGCCTGCTCCATCATGACCCACTGCTTCAAGGCGAATGTCGACACCAGTCGATGACCCGGCTCAAGTGAGCCGCCGCATGATAACACTTCCAATCCGGTAAGCCCAGCCCCCCCCCCTAGACTTAGAAACCGATAATAGCGACGCCGCAAGACGATGAGAACGACCCGCCCAAACGAACCTGGTGCACATTCCTGTGAGCTGCTTGAAAAAGGTAGCGGGGATGTCTATTGGGAGGGTCTGGAACAGATATAGCACCCTGGGTAGGATGTTCATCTTGATGACGCTGACCCTTCCAAACCAAGAGAAGACCCCCCTGTTCCATTTCCGGAGGTCCTCATCTAACCTTTTTAACAAAGGAGGGAAATTTAATGCAAACGTTTCCTGCAGATTGGAAGGAATCCGCGTCCCCAAGTACGTGACAGCCTCCTGCTCCCACCTAAAATGAAAATTCTCCTTAATGCTGCGCAATCTCTCCGCGGGGACATTAATGTTCAGAGCTGAAGACTTCTGGTAATTAACCTTATAATTGGAGACCTCCTGGAAACTCTTGAGCTCCGCAGGAGGTTTGGCAAAGTGATCTCTGGCTTTGAAATGAAGAACATCAAGTCATCAGCGTATGCTGCCACCTTGTGCTCCCTTCCGCCCACTTTCACACCCGCCACATCCAAATTTTGTCTGATCAGCCGAAGGAATGGCTCTAGGGAGAGAATGAAAATAAGCGGGGAAAGCGGGCAACCCTGTCGCGTCCCGTTAGATAAACAGAAAGTCTGAGAGGACATACCATTCACCACGGACGCCGAGGGGCAGGTGTATGAGGCTAAGACCCGATGTAACATCCTGTCCCCCAGTCCGATATACCTGAGGGTCTCCTCCATAAAAGCCCAACTCACCCTATCAAAAGCCTTCTCGGCATCCGTGGATAGAAGTAGCGCTGCCCCCCCCCCCCCCCCGCTGCGCATGATGGATCACTCCGATGACCCGTGTCGTATTGTCCCTTCCTCGCGATCAGGGACGAAACCAACTTGGTCCCAATGTATGAGCCCCGAGAGGAGAGGGGCGATTCTGTCCGCTAAAATTTTGTTATAAATTTTGAGGTCGCAATTCAAAAGGGAAATGGGCCTGTAGCTACCGCAACTGGCTGGGTCCTTCCCCGGTTTAGGAATAACTGCAATGCTGGCCCGGAGGGTGTCCCGTGGAGGGGAAGGCCATCGCTCAGAGAGCTAAAGGATGAAATGAAATGGGGCCTAACGTGCCCCGCCAATTCCTTGTAGTATTCCAGACTGAAGCCATCAGGGCCAGGGGCCTTACCGGGCTTCATACCTCCGACGGCCCTCAGGAACTCCCCCCACACCAACCTCCTCCTCCAGGGCCTCCACTACCCCCCGCTCCAGCCGGGGAAGGCCAGACCTCTGAATGTAAGCCCTGATTTTTTGCTGGTGAGCTTGAGTCTTGTCTTGTGGCAAATTGTATAGGCCTTCGTAGAAGTCCCTAAAAGTTTTAGCAATGTCACCTATTTTAAAGTGTCTATTCCCTCCCGGGTCAACAATGCTAGGGATGAAGTTTCTTGCCCTTTGCCCCCGCAAAGCTCTAGCAAGGGCCCTACCACTTTTATTACTGAATTCGTAAAAATGCCTACGACACCTAGCAATCTGGCCCCGTACCCTGACGAAAGTCAGGTCCCTGAGGGCCGCACGCAATTTGGCCAATTCCGCCTCCGTAGCCGGGTCTAGGGATTGTTTATGCCGGGTCTCCAGAACCTGAATCTCCTGCATCAACTGGGCCGCCCGTTTCTCCCTCTCCTTTTTAAGGTATGCACCCCTTCTAATCAAAAGGCCCCGGATCACACATTTGTGAGCCTCCCACTGAGACATCCGAGAAACCTCGGGGGTGTTGTTAACTAAGAAAAATTCAGAAATTGCCGCTCTAATCTCTGCCTTAAACTCAGGGTCCTGGAGGAGGGAGGCGTTAAGCCTCCAATGTCCCGATGGAGGGGGGGAGTCCGGGACCGACAGTAGAATGGAGACGGGGGCGTGATCAGAGAGCGAGATTGAGCCTATTGACGGTCGCGATATGAGATGCACGTGCCTATGGGGGACCAGAAACCAATCAATTCGCGAGTACACGTTATGAGGGGGAGAGAAATAGGTGTAGTCCCTTTCCCTGGGGTTTACTATCCGCCATACATCCAAGAGTTGGTGTTCAAACAAGAGGGCCTTTATCCTCCGCAACGCCGAGTAAGGTAAACTAGAAGTCCCCTTAGAGGTATCAAGCCGAGGGTCCAGAACACAATTAAAATCACCTCCCAAGAGAAGAATGCCACTGGAGAACTCAGCCAGCCTCTCCAAGGTGGACCTCAGAAATTTCAGCTGGTTTGAGCTCGGGCAGTAACAAGTTGCCAGCGTCACCCTCTGGGTATAAAGAGTGCCCCTTACAAAGAGGTACCTGCCTTCAGAGTCATGGTTCACCTCCTCCAGTGTCCAGGGGAGGTGTCCCGCCAGCACGATGGCCACCCCCCTCGACTTAGAGTCAGGGGACAGGCTATGGTATTGATGGCGAAAGTAACGGCTGGACAAATTGTGTACCTTCCCCTCCCTGAGGTGAGTTTCTTGAAGTAAGGCGATTCCCGCGCCTAGTCGTTTTAGCTCGTTCAATACAGAGGATCGCTTAACAGGGGAGTTCAGGCCCTTAACGTTTAATGAGGTACATTGGACTTTAGACATGTCGGATTCAAGGGAGCCGCCACCGGCCCCAGTACACACAGCGCCAAGGGAAAAAGGGGGTCCCAGGCCAGGGAGGGGAAGCGGGCGGGGGGAGAAGGAAGTAAGCTAGGGAGGTGGTGGAGGGGAGGGAAAGGAACACACCAAGGGTACTAGGGTTGACAGGCACGAAGGACAAAGGAAATCACACGGAGGGGAGGGACGCACCTAACCAAAACGAATAGAACGAAAACTTATTTAAAGAGGGGGATCAAGGGGGAACCTAAGAGAGGAAAGAATCCCTACTTTCCAGGAGTCGGACCCCGGGCACCAGAGGCAAGCAAAACACTACCCCAGGGGGCCGCGGGGTCCTGGCCTATAGTGGGGGCGCGACGGATCCGAGAGGCACAGGGTGGGGGTCTCCCCCGGCCGCCCCGACCCCCAAACCAGAAGGGGGGAGCCACCACCGGCAACATTGCCAGAGGCGTTCCCCAATCAAAGCTAGAATAAAAAACCCACATAATCAGAAACAGAAAAACCCACATAATCAGGAAATCAAGAGCTAAATGTAATCAGCTATGCCGGACCAGCCAGCGCCAGGGGCCGACGGCGGACCGTAGGGGCCCTCCAAGTGTTAAGTACAACAAGGCCTCCCATACCCCGGCATGTCCCGACACAGGCGAGTGAGTAAGAGGGCACCCGAATCGAGGCCCGCCAGGCCCGGCCACGCGGACCGCATCGCACCGCTCCCGAGAGCCGTCCCCAACGGGGCACGCCAATCAGGGAGTATGTAGTGAATACGGCGCCCAGGGGTTCGAATCCAAACCTTCCGCGCCGCGTGCCAGGGGGAGCAGGTCCGCGAGCACCCCGGCGAGCCCGAGACCCAAAAAGCCAACACAAACATTGCAGAAAAGCTTTCCTGTAAGGAACCTGTAAATCACCACCCCACAACAAAGGGAAGGACATGTTCAAGCATGAGATACATTGCATACACTGCACATATGAGGATCATGTTTGAGGCTTGTCCGGTCCGGTGCCGCCGGGCGACGCATAGCACGCCCGAGTCAGGCCCCTCCATTGGAAGGCAGACCGTACAGGGGGGGGCAAGCCACACACATGGCCCGCCTTCATGCCGCCCGCCCGCCCAAACCCGACCAGTCCGAAGCTCAGCGTGTAGATCAAAAACAGTTGAAAAAAAAGAAAACGAAGCAGCGCAAACAGTGCGCCACGCGGAGAAGTCATCGGTGGCAGAGAGGACTGCCTAATCTTCGTTAGCCGGGCGGCGGGGGCCCCTCACCGGACCACCAGCACGTCCCTCGCCAGTCGAGCTTCTGCCCCTCGGGCGCCGGATCCGCTGCGGCCGTCCCCCCGGGGGCCTCAGGGGGGAGGGCTATACTTCTAATAATGAACCAATACACTTCGTGACTCATTAATCACCATGTTGTCTCCACAGCTTTTCCGGTGACTGCATGGCCAATCAAACGTATTTGTCCTTGTCGGATTCCCGGGTCTTCCTGAGAAGTTTAACGCAGCCATCTCCTTAGTGTTCTTCCTTATCTACAACATGACGTTATTCTCCCAACGTCATGGTGTTAGGACTGATCATCCTAAAGGAACATCTACACCAGCCCATGTACCTGATCACCTGTAACTTGACTCTGTCCCACCTCCTCCTGGACACCCTGACCTTGCCGAAGATTATTGGCAAGTATTGGTTCGCATACGGATACTTGCCCTTCACCACATGTTTTTTCCAAATGTTTTTCTTTTCACAATGGGAGCACAGTTGCCCTACTGCAGACCCAACAAGGTCAACAATTGCATTTGTCCGCTCACATCGGTTTCCATCTTGTCCTACACTGACTCGCTGATGATGAGGCGGACGGTTTTTATTATATCGTTGGTCGTGCATCTGGTGCCATTTGTCTTTTATCATCTTTTCCTACGCGATCAGGAAGATCCATCTTCAGACAATTTGCAGAAATTGTATTACACCTGCACCACCCACTGGTTCGCCATCTATTTCATTCCCAGGTTGACTGTCTACACGTACAGCCCCCATTATCTTCTGCTTGAGGACCGAGGAAATTACAAATACTTTGCAACACGTTTTTAGAAAAATGATTAGTTCTGCTTGAGGACTGTTGGAATTGGAGATACTTTGAGACATGTTTTATTATTTGTTCTGCTTGAGGACAGTTGAAAGTTCACTTACCCTTAAAGTGGACCAACACCCAGGATTTTGACTATCCTGGGTTTTGGTCCACTTCGGTGGGGTCCCCCGATCGGGGGTGCCCCCGCTGTGTGAAACCCCCCAGAAAGCCCCGAAAACTCACCTGACCCCGCTCCCATGTGACCCCTCCAGCGAATCACCGCCGACGGACCTTGCGTCCTCGCGCACAAGCCAGCGCGCCCGCCGCCGCCTCCCGCGCGTCACTCTTACAGGGAGCGTGCCCGCGCCGGACGCGTGGGAGGCGGGGGCGGTGGTCTGCGCTGGAACGGGGAGAAGATAAGGCTTGTGGGCTTCCTGGGGGGTTGATTCCCGGGCTGATCCCCCCCCCCCCTAGGTGTTGGTCCACTTTAAGCTAACCAAGACAGAACTTTTTGACTTACATTAATTTCAGCATATCCCTCACCCCACAGGAAGTATCTTTTGGATGGTTGCGTCCTCCTGTCCTCTCTCATTTTCCAGCAATCTCCCAGTCCCAGGTTGCTGGGGGTTTGAGTGGCAGGACCAGCGATTGTTGGATTGCATCGTGACCCAGCAGCCACGGTTTGAACATGCCATCTCGAGATGAGCGAACTTTCTAAAAATTCAATTTGGGCGATTAGCCAAATTTCTCCAAGAAATTCAGGTTTGTCTGAATTGAGCCTTTGAGAAACACTTATCTCTAGAGTTTAAAAAACTCACCTGTTCCAGGCAGAGGGAGGAGGTGTGGGCTTCCTCCTCTGGGCCTCTCAGGCTGCAGATGGGGGTGCAGGCTTCCCCTGCCCAGCTTTTTGGGCGGCGGACTTTCTTCCTCCAGCTCCAGCTGCCAGGTGGTAGCTTCTCCTGTTCTGCTTCTGGGACAGTGGGGACTTTCCCTGCCCGGCTTGTGGCGGTGCGTTTGGCTGCCCCCAGAGGAAAAAAAAGAAAACTTCCCACCATCTACGTTCCAGCGCAACACTTGGATCCAGTGTGCGCGGCGGAAGCTGAGTTGCACAGCTGACAGTGCGGCCAGCCTGTCCCACTCCCGCTGTGTTGTGTGTATTGCACAGTTACTTAACTACATGTCGGCTTCCCCGTTATTGTGGCTGGCTGCGGGTGCAGGTTGGCTTGTAAAGTTGACAGTGCATCTGGCTCCCCACTCCTTCCCTGCTGGGTAATACACAGGGGGGGGGGCAGCTGCACTGTCAGCTGTGCAAGCCAACTTGTGCCCT
Source organism: Gastrophryne carolinensis (assembly GCA_027917425.1). Classification (NCBI taxonomy): domain Eukaryota; kingdom Metazoa; phylum Chordata; class Amphibia; order Anura; family Microhylidae; genus Gastrophryne; species Gastrophryne carolinensis. Next base: position 28,783,551 of record CM051239.1, on the reverse strand, counting down.
CACAAACAATCCAAAAACCAACCAGCTCACCCAATCCACTTGTGACGCTCAGAAAAAGAAGATAACCTAAGTCCAGTGAAGTATCCAGCGTCTCCTTTTTCTTAAAAAAGTAACTTTTAGTAATTCATACAGAAAATAGTCCAAAGCCAACAGTAGGAATCCAAAGTAAGTGCAAGATCCAAGATAGGGACCCAGAATCATAAGATGTCCCACATGCGTTTCAGGCACTTATTGGCCCTTAATCATACACCATCATCAGGATTAAGGGCCCAAAACGCATCACCGGGTCCCCGCAGTGGGACATCTTATGGTTCTGGGTCCTTATCTTGGATTTTGCACTTACTTTGGATTCATATTGTTGGCTTTGGACTATTTTTATTTTTAATCTGAATTATTAAAAGTAACTTTTTAAAAAAAGGAGAAGCCAGCCGCTGGACCAGAACGACGGGGAAGCTGGCATGTAGGTAAGTGACTGTGCAATACACACAGCACAGCGGAAGTGGGAGAGGCTGGCCGCACTGTCATCTATGCAAGTTAGCTTCCGCCGCACACACTGTATCCAAGCGTGGCGCTGGAACGAGGATGATGGGGAGTTTTTTTATTTATTTTCTCTGAGGTGCAGCCCAACCGAGGTGCCAGCACACCCAGCACTCGAGGTGCCAGCACACCAACCTGTAATGCCCTGTGAGTCTCCCACCTTCTGTGAGCTTGTAACCCCCAATCTCCACCGCCGCTTCCGCCTTTAGTCAAGCCCCCGTTCACCAGGATGCGCAATTTGCCTCATCAGCACAGTTGCCCCTCGTCGGCACAAAGGATGCCAGCTTCACAGTCATTCTCTAGAATAGCACAGATAGCGTCACACCCTGTGCAGTACTGGCTTTAAAGGGTGAAGAGGTCAGGGCTGATCTTTATTTAAAGGATGACTGGCCAATAGGAGTAAAGGAAATAGCGTGATAGAGTGATTGGTGCAAATATAACTTAATATGTGTTTGGACAGCCCTGCTCCAGACAGCCGGGTTGTGGGTCCCCGGGACAGGTGAGTTCCTCACACCACCGCCCAAGGTGCCAGCACACCCACCACCCGAGGTGCCAGAGAATTCTTAAATCTTATGGCTCTAAGTCATCTTTCTTTATGTATGAAATGCCCGGTCACGAGCCTGTGATCTGATGAAACAGGAGCCTGTGAACAGAATGGCAAGTACGTCAGGATAAACGCATATAGTGATTTATTCTACTCCCATGAAGGGGACAATTGGGGGGAGATGGGCTAATTTAGTTTTGCTTCACTTGTGGGTTTTGGACCGCTGTAAAGGGTCATTAAAGAAAAACTGTTAGTATAGGTGTAATAAGAACACCCAGATGAATTGACCCTCAGACAGGGCCGGGCTTGTGAAGGGATTCTTCCTGGGCTGGGGGAAGAGCAGGCAAGGTATTCAGCTCCTGGGGGAAACGTCAGTAGTGCTCCTGATGACTTTAGGTCCACTTGAAAGTATGCACACATCTGCAGTCCAATGTTCAAACAAAACTTTTCAGTGTGGGAACATTTGTTAAATTAGGCCACACCCCCTCATTGAGGGATTGATAGAGATATGGTGTTGAGATATAACAGTTACAACAATAGAAACATTTCAAATGAATCAATTATTGTTGCAGATTTGCATGTTATACCTCAAAGAGGGACAGTCCCTCCAAATCAGCGACACTTGGGAGATATGCAATTCCTTTATTCAGCAGGAGAGAAGATTTGTTCCGGACCCCTGGTACTCAGGGTCCTATACCCATGGCTGGTCCCCACTTGGTACACTCCGGCAAATTCACAGCACAGTTTTCAGCCCTCGACAGCCATGGGGTACACGCCAGTCTCGGCCCCTCTTCACCATTCCTCACTGCCTGGACATCCAAGGTGGATAATCTGGGATGCTTTTCTTTATCACCCCATGATGACATCTGCCCGATGCTGCTCTTACTTTGCCCCTATCTTACAGGCCTACCCAGCCTTTTCTCTAGGCTTGGGAACCAATCAGTAGCCAATGTCGCATACCTCCCAACTGGCCCTCATTTGGCGGGACGATCCCTCGTCCCCTTGTTGTTCTCGTGTAACATGCAGATCTGCATCAATAAATGGTTAATTTGCCCTTTCAAAGTATTTATGTGTAAATTTTCCACCCTGAAATATTAGGAGGTATGTTGTCAGGATTTCCCTATCTGTTGGGGGGGGGGGGGGGAGTTGGGAGCCTTTACCAGTGCCCTGGGTGGGGTATCAGTTTTCCCTGCCAGGTTCTGGGGGTTGGCACCCGTGCCTTCTTCCTCCTTTCAGACAAAATGTGAGCTTAAGGGTGTCTTGTAAATGTATTTGTTACAAGCATAACATCTATACAGTGTACAATAGACAATTATATACAGATTCAAAATCCTGGTTAGTATTCCCCTGTATCTGGGTTCAATATACTAACAAACTAGTTATATACAGTTGTAGATTCCTGGTTAGTATTCCCCTATATAGGGGTCACATACTATTCTAAGTATGTCACACACCCCACTTCAAACATTAATAATTACACTAGGGTTAACGCACCGCTAGGTGGCAGCATTGCAGAGAATCTCCAAAAACTTCAACAGGCCCCTCCCGGTCTATACATACCTGGTACCTCCCAAGAACCTCCCAGTGTTGTTCTCTGCAAGGTGGCGACAAGACAGAAGAAAGAAGTCTCCTGCTTGCAGGTAGCCGGGGTATCCCCCCGGCCCCCCCCCCATGGTCTATTTCTGCCCGGCTCTTGTTTGGTAGTATATCTATTTACTGGCAGCCTCCCAGCTTCGGCTGTAGGCCGGGCAAAAGGTAGCCGGCACCATTGGTGCCTAGGAGATTAGCTCCTCCGCTCGACCCTTCATTGCGGGGCATAGCGGGATTCCCGGAGTGGTGATCCGGATGTGGGATGCCCCCATTTCATAGTAGGTTAGCGGTCAGGATGTGCCTAGCCCTGGGACTTTAGTTATTCCACATTCCGGGGTGTGGGGCGCGTTTTGGGACCGGTGACATGTTTGTGTGAGCGTGGCTGCTGCGCTGCTGTATTGTGAGGGCTTATGCGCTGTTTTCTGTGGCGAATTTTTATTGCGGATCTGCTTTGTGTGTCTTTCTTGTCACTCTGTCTGCGTGAATGGCTCTCTCCCCTCAGGAGCCGGGGGGGCGGGGCCTCGCGGCGCGCTGCTGTGGCTGAGCGCCGTGATCGGCGCTTGCAGCCTGCGTGTCCGGTCTGCACAGGGGGGAACAGAGGAGATGAGTGTGTGAGTCTGTTTTTTTGTGCGCACTTGGGAACCGGCTGGTTGCTCCGCCGGTCCCGTCTTAGAGACTGAGCGCGGTCTCTGCCTGCTGGCGCTGACGCTGCAAGGGGGCGGGGCCGCGCGCTGATTGGTTGTCCCGGAGGGGCGGGGCCTTCTCGGCTCCCACGCTCCCGGGGCTCGTCTTCCCCTCCCTCTCTTCTCTGAGCGGTGTTGCGGGCCGCCATCTTCTGCGGTGCCTAGCTGCGCTGTGCTCTCTCTCAGGTAGGCGTTTTAGTTTTTCTTGCGGGGGATGCTCACATAAAGTTGGTGGCCTGGCCCCCCGTATTACGTCCCCTCCTCCTCCTCCTGCCTCCTCGCTCCTGCACATCTTTAAAGTGCTGGTTGTGTATTTTAACCATTTCCTGTGTCTATGGTTATTAAGGGGGGGGGGGGGGGGTTGTATGTTATGTTGTGTGCTTGTTTAGGTATTATTGTGCCTGGATTGACTCCTGTCCCTCTCCCTTTGTGTCTTTCAGATCCTGGGATCCCGTCTGGCAGGGCTCTCCCGGTCTTATATACCTGGCTCGTGGGGGGTGTTTTTCATTGCACTATATATATATATATTTACATATATTCATAAGGGTTTTTATGCTATTCCCCTGGGTCAGGATCTTTTGACAATCTTTAGACAATTGTTAGGTTATTAAGGGGCATCCCGGGTCGCGTACCGCATAAATCCCTGGGTTCTGCGAATACCATAAATTTCACCACATGGAGGCTGCCACAGATACCGGGAATGGTTCTTCGGGACAATCCAAGGTGTGCGGGGGTTGTGGGACTCCGCTCCAGGGAGATGATGTCATTTTGTGTATCCCTTGTGCACAGCAGAACATTGCACGGCAGTCCAGTACTCCGGTGCCTAGCACCTCGTCAGCCGCGCCATCTCCCTCTCCCCCTCGCTTATTCCGGACCCCGTGTGACGTTGTCCTGGGCGGGGATTCGCAGTCTGAGGTATGTGCCCGTTTGACCAGCCTTGAGAAGCGGTTTTCTGCTATGGCCGCTCAGAAGGCTCCAGCTAAGCGGAAGCATCTGTCTCCGCCTCCGCCGGATTCAGATGAGGAAGTTGTAGGAGATCTGGATTGGTCGGATCGTCCCCTTGAAGATGGTGAGCTCATTGAGGAAGAAGATTCTGATGTTCAGCAGTTGCTGGGTTCTGAGGGGGATCAGGCTGACGGCCTCCCTCTCGATTCCTCTACCATTCTGAGCCAGATGTTTGAGGTTTTGGATTTGGAGCCTCCGGTGGTTGCTCCTAGGCCTAAGGGTCAGCTTTTTGGGGTGTCCAAGCAGCGTTTGGAGTTTCCCAGCCAACAGCATTTTGAAGAAATTGTTTTCAAGCAATGGGAGCAACCTACACGTCTTGTTGGTGTGCCGTCTAGCTGGGATAGGAAGTATCCCTTTCCGGCGGAATTGATGAAGCGTTGGTCTGTCCCCCCTGAGGTAGATACTCCGGTCTTGGGACTGTCCAACACGGCGGTCGTGCATTCCCCTGACACGACTTTGCTCAGGGACGGCGAGGATCGCCGGGTTGATCAGCTTGCCCGTCATGGTTTCGTATGTGCGGGTTCGGTGTTAAGGCCTGTCTGTGCTTCGGCTCTTTTGACTTTTGCTGTCAGGTCTATTGTCAGGGACTTGGGGGTGGATCTCGAGCCCACCAGTGATGAGTCCCTTGCGCTTAAGAGCTGCGATTCTTTTTTGTCTTTTATCCTGGCCGCTCAAGAGGATGCCATGTTGATGTGTGGCAGGGCTACTGCCTTGCTGGTGGCTATCCGGCGCTGTGTGTGGTTGAGACAGTGGACGGCTGATTTTAATTCTAAAAGATCGCTCACGGCTCTGCCCTTTTTGGGTTTGAGGCTTTTTGGTGAGAGGCTGGATTCTGTTGCCAAGGGAGGTAAGTTACCTCAGCGCAAGAAATTTCGCCGTTCCTTTCGGGGGACGGTCTCCTTCAATCCGTCCTTTCGGGGAGCTGGAGCCGGTAGGGGTGCGGGCTCCTCGGCCCCCAGGGGCGCCAGTTGGAATAGGGGTAGAGGCCATGGCCGCCCCGCTCGCGTCTGGGGTGCCAAGCCCAAGCCGGTTGCCAAGCCCACCCAGCAATGAGGGGGCGCCCTCACCCGTTCGGGTGGGGGGGCGGTTGCAACTTTTCTCCCGGGTGTGGGACCAGGAGGTCTCGGACAGATGGATCCGGGAGGTGGTTTCGGCCGGTTACAAGTTGGAGTTCGAGTCCCGTCCTCCTCCAAGGTTCTTCAGGTCTCGGGTGTCTTTGGATCCTTTGGCCGCGCAGGGGCTCCTGGCGGCGGTAAGGAATCTTCTAGACTTAGCTGTCGTTTGCCCGGTTCCTTCTTCAGAGGTTGGGCGCGGGTTTTACTCCAATCTCTTCACGGTCCCCAAAAAGGACGGGTCCTTCCGTCCTATTCTGGATTTGAAGTTTCTCAACAGGTTTATTCGTCCCCGGAAGTTCCGCATGGAAACCCTGCGGTCTGCGATCGGTTCGCTTCGGCAGGGGGACTTTATGACGTCCATAGACATCAAGGATGCGTACCTGCATGTTCCGATCTTTCCAGCTCATCAGCGGTTCCTTCGTTTCGTGGTGGAGGATCGGCACTTTCAGTTTGTGGCTCTTCCATTCGGCCTCACCTCTGCTCCGAGAGTGTTCACCAAGGTGTTGGCGGGGGTGATGGCCCTGCTCAGAGCTCAGGGGATTCGCATTGTGCCTTACCTGGACGATCTTCTCATCATGGCACCTTCCTTCAGTCAAGCAGAGGGGGACACCAGCACGGTGGTGTCTATGTTGGAGAGGTTCGGCTGGGTGATCAATTACCCCAAGTCCTCGCTGGTTCCGGCCAGGGTGGTGACCTTTCTGGGGATGTCGTTGAACTCCTGCCAGCACAGAGTGTTTCTCCCTCAGGCCAAGGTTCTGATGCTTCAGGAATTGGTCCAGCTGCTCCTCTCCCATCCTCATCCGTCCATTCGTCTGGGGATGAGACTGGTGGGGTTGATGGTGGCCTCGTTCGAGGCAGTTCCCTTTGCTCAGTTTCATACGAGGACTCTTCAACTTCATCTTTTGGCATCTTGGAACCGGTGTCCGGGGTCGTTGGATCGGTCCTTCCGGTTGTCTCCTCGGGTTCGGCAGTCCCTTCTGTGGTGATTGGTCTCGGACAACCTTCTGAAGGGCAGGTCGTTTCTGACTCCGCTTTGGGAAACTGTCACCACGGATGCCAGTTTGTCAGGCTGGGGAGGTTTTTGGAAGGATCTTCGGTTTCAGGGGCAGTGGGACCCTCAGGAGGCCCACTTGCCCATCAATGTTCTGGAATTGCGAGCCATCAGGTTGGTTCTGTCTCGCTTGACGCATCATTTACAAGGGCTGCCGGTTCAGGTTCGCTCAGACAATCAGACGGCGGTTGCTTACATCAATCACCAAGGAGGGACTCGCAGTCTGGGTGCCCACAGGGAGGTGTCTCTGATTTTGGTCTGGGCGGAGACTCATGTCCCTTGCATCTCGACAGTTTACATTCCGGGAGTGGAAAACACAGAGGCGGATTTTCTGAGCCGGTGTGCGTCCCGTCGGGGGGAGTGGTCTCTCCATCCCCAGGTGTTTCGGTCACTTTGTCTCCGGTGGGGGACGCCGGAGGTGGATCTGTTTGCCTCTCGTCACAATCACAAGCTCCCGTCCTTTGTGTCCCTGTCCCGGGACCCTCTGGCTCTGGCGGTGGATGCCATGACCCTGAGCTGGAGGGACCTGGGGTTTCTTTATCTGTTCCCTCCGATTCCCATGCTAGGCAGGGTTCTGCGAAAGTTGGTTCTGGAGGGGGTTCCCGCCATTCTCGTGGCTCCAAGGTGGCCAAGGCGGGTGTGGTTCGCGGACATCGTTCGTCTGGCCGTAGATCAGTTCGATCTGCCTCTTCGGCCGGATCTTCTCACTCAGGGTCAACTATGTTACCCCAGTTTACAAACGCTGGCTTTGACGGCTTGGCTGCTGAAACCTCCATCTTAAAGGAGGAGGGTCTTTCGGATGTGGTCATTCGGACTCTTATTAGTGCCAGGAAGAGATCTTCTTCTTCCATCTATTACAGGTATTGGAGATCTTATATTGATTGGTGTGAGGCTAGGTCTTTGCCTTGCCGGGTCTTTTCTGTGTCTAGGATTTTGGAGTTTCTTCAGTCGGGGCTGGACTCAGGTCTTCAGCTGAGTACTTTGAAGGGGCAGGTTTCTGCTTTGTCTATTTTTTTCCAGAAATCTTTTGCTAGTCATTCCTTGGTCAAGACTTTTTTCCAGGGGGTTTCGCATGTGCGGCCTCCTAGGAAGCCTTTGCTCCCAGTGTGGGATTTGAATTTGGTTCTTTCTGCTCTTAAGGCTCCTCCTTTTGAGCCTTTGCGGGATGTTGCTTTGTCCATTCTTACTCAGAAGGTTGCCTTTCTGGTGGCCATCACTTCGGTTCGGCGTGTTTCAGAGTTGGCAGCTTTGTCTATTCAGGCTCCTTATTTTGAGGGTCATCAGGACAAAGTGGTTTTTCGTTACAAGTCAGATTTTCTCCCTAAAGTGGTCTCTGCTTTTCATCTTAACCAGGACATTGTTCTTCCTTCCTTGTGTCCTAAGCCTAAGAATGTCAAGGAGAGTGCTTTGCACTGCTTGGATGTGGTACGTTGGGTCAGGTACTATCTACGTGCTACGTCTTCTTTTCGTAAGACTGATGCCTTTTTCGTTGTGCCATGTGGGCCTAGGAAGGGTTTGGCTCCGGCCAAATCTTCCATTAGTAAATGGATTCGTCAGGCCATTGTTGGTGCTTATTCGGCTAAAGGGAAGGATCCTCCTTTCCGAGTTACTGCTCACTCTACTCGTGCGGTTGGTGCGTCCTGGGCTTTTCAGCACCAGGCTTCGGTTGAACAAGTGTGTAAGGCTGCAACTTGGTCTTCTGTTCATACTTTTTCTAAGTTCTATAAGGTTGATGTGCGGGCCTCAGCGGATGCTGTTTTTGGCCGCAAGGTTTTGCAGGCTGCAGTGGTTTGAGTTTTTTCTGCGTTATTGCCTGTTCGGATACCCACCCTTTTCTGGACACTGCTGTTGGATGTCCCTAGTGTAATTATTAATGTTTGAAGTGGGGTGTGTGACATACTTAGAATAATACCATTTTGTGAATACTCACCTGTAAAATGGGTATTATAAGTATGTCACACACCCCACTTCACCCGCCCTTTTCGGTATCCTGGCTCTTTATTTGGTGAAGTTTAGTTCTTTACGTTGAGGGGTACATTGTTTGGTTCTGGTACCTTGTCTTACTGCTGTTCTAATACTGGGAGGTTCTTGGGAGGGTATGTATAGACCGGGAGGGGCCTGTTGAAGTTTTTGGAGATTCTCTGCAATGCTGCCACCTAGCGGTGCGTTAACCCTAGTGTAATTATTAATGTTTGAAGTGGGGTGTGTGACATACTTATAATACCCATTTTACAGGTGAGTATTCACAAAATGGTATTATTCTAAGTATGTCACACACCCCACTTCAAACATTAATAATTACACTAGGGACATCCAACAGCAGTGTCCAGAAAAGGGTGGGTATCCCACCCAGAAAAAGGTGAGTATTCACAAAATGGTATTTTTCTGTGCCTTATTAGGGCACAGTGGTTGGATTATTTTCCTGGTGTCCTGTTCAGGTCGCTCCATTCTTGACAAGTGGGTTATCTGCCACAAGGTGGCGCAGTTGACTGCAAGATGAAACTTGTGGCTCCTCTTGCCCATATAAAGGCATCTGTCTCCCTAAGAATCCCCAGAGTTCTCTTGCAGTCGGACTGCGAAGATGGAATGCTATCTCTCTATGGATATCGCAGGCGAGCGGGGCATCCCAAGCCTGTCGGCCACTGCAGCCCTATTCCCATCTGTTTCCGGGACCCATCCTGCCTCCCAGCCCTGGCTGCGGATCAGGTGACGGTAGGAGAATGCTGAGGGTCAGGCGTTCACAGAGCTAGGCTCTGGGCCGCACACCCTCTCCCAAAGGGTAGCTGGCCATAGGCTAATGGTGAGCCTATTGGGGGGGGGGGGGGGAACCACCTAGGGACCCCTTATGTCCTTCTGTAGCCCACATGCTTTATTATGGTATGTGCTTATTCATTATGTGTCTTGTGCTTTTTACTTGGTGCTTCACTGTTGCTCTTATACTCACCCTTCGGCACTCTCTTCCCCGACGCTCGCTGCGGGCGCGTACTGCGTGGCGGGGTGTCATCGCGGCGCGGCCCGCCCCTCGAGGTGCTGCCTGGGGCCTGTTCTCGTGCCACCATTCTCCCTCCTGCCTGCGTGGTGGCACTCGGATCCTCGCCTTCTTCCTTCCGGGGCTCCATCTGTGCTGCGCTGGTCTGCCTGTGTGCTTTCTGTGTCGGCAAACTGATCTTCTTGGTCAGTGAGTCCGGTCTTATATATTTTTATATTCTTGGTACATGCACTGTGTGATGCTCATGTGTGTTCCCCTTGTGTCTTTCAGGCGGGCCCCATTTTCCTCTCTGTACTGTGGTTCCTCCCGGTCCCATCCACACCCCCCCCCCCTCTCGAGTCTCCCCTGGGGATCTTTTAGGGGCTATTATTGGGTATTGTCTGGGTTTGGGCCGTTAGTGCCTTGTAACCCATTTCTTGGCTACTAATCACCATAATGGAGGCTTCTGGGGATGGCGTGCTTGGGGGCCCCTCGAGGCGGGCTAGGCTTTGTCTCTTGTGTGGTACATGCCCTCTGAGCGGTCGCAGCGCTATTTGTGTACCCTGCGTGTGTCATTTCAGAACGGGATGGGGCGAGCGCTACTCTCCCCAGTCCTATTTTACCTAGGCCTCGCCGACACCCCCGCGTCTGCATTTAGCTCCCAGTGAGGGGGAAGCCAGCAGGGGATCTCAAACAGACTTGGCGCTCCGAGTGGCCAGTATAGAGCGACAATTATCCTGTCCGGCCGCTGGCAAAGCCATGGGTAAGAATCTGCATTTTGAGCCTGCTTGTTCACTTTTTCCTGATGATGATGACGATGATTATGAGGCCTTTGGTGGCCGAGATTCCATGGAGGAGGGTGAGTTATTTCATGATTCTGACTCCTCAGGGGACCGCTCGGGTGGCTTTGACAGTGAGCCCGGGTCCCCCTCAGACGAGGACATTTGGGTCCCCGATGACACGGAGAAGTTGTTGTCTGAGGTATTTGAAACCTTGCACATTGTACCCCCGAAGGTGGCCAAAAAGGAGGGGGACCTTTTTCAGCCTGAGAGGCAGCGTCTTGTTTTTCCTGAGCAAGGCCTCTTCTCTAAAATGGTTTTCAAGGAATGGGAGAGGCCCCCGGTCAAAGCCCCTCAGGCATGAGGAGACACCCTCACCCATCCGGGTGGGGGGACGGCTTCTGCTTTTTGCTCATGTCTGGAGACAGCACGTCTCGGATCGGTGGATTCAGGAGGTGGTGTCCTCCGGCTACAAAATGGAGTTGGCAGTTTGGCCGCCCCCAAGATTTCTTCGCGGATCTCCCAGAACCCCTTGACAACGCAGGGCCTAAGAATGGCTGTCGATCGTCTTCTCTTGTCCGGGGTGATTTGTCCTGTGCCTCACCAGGAACGGGGGTCGAGGTTTCTATTTCAACCTGTTCAGGGTACCCCAGAAGGACGGTACTCTGAGGCCTATTTTGGACCTGAAGGGTCCCAACAGGTTACGACCTTACGGTCCGCGGTGAGCTCGCTTCGGCCAGGCGACTTCATGACCACAGTGGACATCAGGGATGCCTACCTGCACATCCCTATATTCCAGGGACATCAGAAGCTCCTGAGATTTGCGCTGGAGGATCAGCACTACCAATTTGTGGCGCTGCCGTTCGGGATCTCCTCAGCCCCCCGCGTGTTCACCAAGGTGCTGGCGGGTGTTATGGCCCTGCTGAGGAATCAGGGCATTCGTAGTCTTCCCTATTTGAACGACTTGTTGATTGCGGCTCAATCTCTTCAGCGGGCCGAGACCGACACCCAGACAGTGTTGACCACTCTCGAGGAATTCGGCTGGGTGATAAATTATTCCAAGTCCTGGATCACTCCGTCATTGGTGAGGTCCTTCCTGGGCATGACGGACGCCTCTCGGGTCAAGGTGTTCCTCCCCCAGCAGAAGGTGGGTCTTCAGACGCAGGCTCGGGCTTTGCTGTCGTGTCCACACCCATCCATTCATTTGGGGATGAAGCTGGTGGGTCTCATGGTGTCTTGCTTCGAGGCTGTGCCCTTCGCCCAGTTCCACATGAGACCTCTTCAGTTGAATCTCTTGACCGTTTGGGATTGGACACAGGAGTCCCTGGAGCAGGAGTTCTCTCTGTCTCTCCTGGCCAGGCGGTCCCTCTCGTGGTGGTTGGACTCAGGAAATCTTCTAGTGAGCAGGTCCTTTCTGACTCCACGTTGGGAGATTGTCACCACGGACGCCAGTCTGACCGGTTGGGGAGGTTTTTGGCAATCGCTGAAGTTCCAGGGTCAGTGGGGCTCTCAGGAGGCTCTCGTGCCTATCAATCTCCTGGAGCTGAGAGCGATCCGATTCAATCATCAGGGCGGGACTCGGAGCAAGCGAGCCCTCAAGGAGGTGACTCAGATCCTGTCCTGGGCGGAGGAGAATGTTCCCTGCATCTCGGTGGTTTACATCCCCGGGGTGGAGAACCAGGAGACAGACTCTCTGAGCAGGGGGACTTCTCGTCTGGGGAAATGGTCTCTCAGCAACAAGATCTTTCACGCTCTGTGTCGCCGCTGGGGTCAGCCAGATGTGGATCTGTTTGCGTCCTGACACAATCACAAGCTTCCAAGGTTCGTCTCCCTGTCAAGAGATCCTCTGGCCTTCGCCACGGACGCTCTGGCAATTCCTTGGACAGAGTTCCGACTCCTTTACGCCTTTCCTCCGTTTCCATTCCTGAGTCAAGTGCTGCGCAAGATAGCCCAGGAGGGGGTGCCAACCATTCTGGTGGTTCCTCGTTGGCCTAGGCGGTTTTGGTTCGCATACATTAGACTTGATTCAGAGAGACAAAAAAAGACTTTCGTTTTGCCGTTTTCGTTTTTTTTTTTTTAAATGTTCCCGCTCTCGTATGAGTGTACGAGCGATTCTATGCATGCATTGCAAGCCTTCTGTAAAGTTTTTGTCCGTTCGTACGGCAGAGTACGAGGATGTAATTTTCCAGCGTGACTTTTCCATTTCATTTTCTCATGTTACAACGTAGGATTTAGTTTTTGCCCTTTTTCCATCATCTCCTCCCACGAATCCTTTACGTTTCCCGTTAGATTCTGTTTCCCTTTTTCAATAAATAATCGTCCGGACGTAAATCCTTACGATCTTGCGCCTGCGCACTACAAACTTAACTCATTAAAGTGCTCGTCTACATATTTGTGTCACTCACTTTTGCTACAATGCTTAGCTAAATAACTTTGCGCTTTCCTACATCTTCTATTTTTCACCCCTAAAACGGACCCAAACCACTTTGCGGTTAGGTTCTTCTTCCATTTTTCACCCCTAAAACTGACCCAAATCACTTCGCGGTCATGTGAATATTCATCTCTAAATATTTCTGGGCCCATTAGTTTTGTGTTAATGTATTTTGTAAATGAAATGACACTGAAACTTTTATTATTATTTTTTTTAATACCAAATGCCATTTTTGTTTGGCCTTTTTTTTGTAAATGTTTTTTTTTAAATGTTACTTTTTTTTCTTCATAAAATATAAAATATTAAAAATATTTACAAAATTTACAATTTTTACAACTATAAAAAACGAAACACATAGCAATGGCAGGCCACAGAACACTATTCCTCATATGTCGTCCCCAACGAGTCGCGCAGCTCCTGCATCTTGCCCACCAACTGAAGGACCCTGACACTCAGTTGTGCCACTCTGGCATGTGTGGTCCCTGTTAAAAAACGTAAATTAAATTATTGGTATAACCTTGTTGGGGTCATACTGCAGTACCCCCCCCCCTGTATGGTCCAAACACCTAAATCTGGACTTCAAAAGCCCGAAGGCCCTCGCCACCACAGCCCAGGTTATGCATAGGGCCCGATTATAGAACTCCTGGCCCGCATTCTGCAGGCAAAGAACAGGCGTCAGGGGCAAGGGCAGGAGCGGATATCCAGAATCCCCTGAAAGAATTTAAAAATACTAACAAAAAATACACATTCTAAGCAACAATATTGTTTAACATGTCATCAAGGGCTAAAAACAGTCATAGGTTAAGACATGAGTCATCAACTATATTCATTGCCATACAGTGAAAATGGATTGATGGAATGTGAGCAAACTTACCCAGGAGCCATCCACCAGATAATTCTCCTGACGAAATAAGCCGGAGCTCCGCAATATATAAGCATCATGGGACGACCCTGGATGCCCTGCAAGAACACTGAGGAATCGCATATCTGGACCAAACACTGCTTGTATGTTGTGCGAGTGGCACATCTTGCGGTTCCTGCAACCAAATATAAAATAATTACACAAAGCAAAGGTAACCAACTAAAACGATAACTCCTACAAACAAAAACAAGATTCAAGTTCAACAATACAAATATAATTCACAAAGGACATAAGTCTAAAAAAAATAGCAATTATATGGATGTGTGGGAAAATAAAGGTTTACATGCTAAGGAATAATTAAGGTCAGCATTAAAATGCTTCTATAAGGCATACATGAAATGTATTGATTCAGGTATGCATTGCTATACAATTTATGGCCTCGGCCATGCTGATACATGCAAAGTCTTGGAGCTAAAGGCGCGCAGACTACTCCACATAGCCGCAAAACATGTTCAACAATAGCAATCCGAGGCCTTAGAGGTAAGTGGATCGCAAATGAAACGGTTTAATAGGGTGGTGGTCCCTCGGCAATCAGCTCTCTGAATCAGACGCAAGCCCATCCCAACAACGTAAGTTATGTGAACGAACGCAAAATATCAGATTTTGATGGGAAAATGATCCGAACTAACGCAAATTATCTGATTTTGTTTCGTTCTTCGAAAGCGCATATACGAAAGCGCTCGAACGTTCGCACGAATGGAAAATGAACGAAAAAAAACAAAAAAAATTACTAACACAAAAACTTTCACAGACAGCTATGGAAGTCCAGACGAATGTGCCTCTGAATCAAGCCTATTGTTCAGATGTCAGTGGATCGCTACGTCATGCACAACGATCCAGGGTTTCTCACCCAGGGGCTGTTACGCTACCCCAATTTACAAACACTGGCTTTGATGGCTTGGCAACTGAAACTTCCATTTTGACAGAGAAAGGGCTGTCTGCACCGGTCGTGCGTACCATGATTCAGGCTCGGAAGAAATCCTCCTCCATGATCTACTACAGAGTCTGGCACACTTACATTGCCTGTTGTGAGTCCAGGTGTCTTCCCTGTCGCACATTCTCTTTTTCAAGGATTTTGAAGTTCTTACAACATGGACTGGACTCGGGTCTACAGCTGAGTACCCAGGTTTCGGCCTTGGCAATTTTTTCCAAAGATCCTTCGCCAATCATAGACTCATCAAGACTTTTTTCCAAGGAGTTACTCATGTACGTCCACCGCGTAAGCCTGATACTGGTGTGGGATTTGAATTTGGTGCTTTCTGCTCTCCAGGCTCCTCCCTTTGAGCTCTTGTGCAACGCTGCTTTATCCATTCTGACTCTAAAGGTGGTCTTTTTGGTAGCTATCACCTCGGTGCATCGCGTTTTAGAGCTGGCGGCGCTTTGTATTAAGCCTCCTTACTTTGAGCGGCATCAGGATGAGGTGGTCTTTCGACTTAAACCGGACTTTCTGCCTAAGGTTGTTTCTGCCTTTCATCTCAATGAAGACATTGTCTTGCCTTCCTTGTGTCCTGCGCCTTCTAATTCTAAGGGCTACTACCTTGTTGCTACGAAGTCCTTCAGGAAGTCAGATTCTCTTTTTGTCCTTCCTGACGGGCCTAGGAAGGGCTTGCCTCCAGCCAAATCCACTCTTAGCAGGTGGATCAGACAGGCGGTGGTGCAAGCGTATTCTGCCAAGGGGAAGGAACCCACTTTTCGGATCACTGCTCACTACCAGGGCTATTGGAGCCTCTTGGGCTTTTCAGCACCAGGCTTTGGTTGAACAGGTTTGTAAGGCCGCTACTTGGTCTTCAGTTCATATGTTTACAAAGTTTTTCAAGATTGATGTTAGAGCCTTAGCTGATGCTGTTTTTGGCCGTAAGGTGCTTCAGGCGGTAGTGTCATGAACTACACGCTGTTGCTCACTGGGGATCCCACCCTTCTTTTGGACACTGCTTTTGGATATCCCACTTGTCAAGAATGGAGCGACCCGAACAGGACACCAGGAAAATGCAATTCTGTGAGTACTCACCTGTAGAATTGATTTTGGTGGTGTTCTGTTTGGGTCGCTCCATCCCACCCTTGTTCTGTTATCCTCTTTTGCCTGTTATGGTGATTATTGTTGTGTTACTTTTTTCTTGAGAGTGTTCATTTTGAGGCTGTGTGAAGTAACATGGTCTCTGACCTCCCGACATGTCTCTCTTTTTACTGCTTTTCAACCACTGGGGATTCTTAGGGAGACAGATGCCTTTATATGGGCCTGGAGGAGCCACAAGTTTCATCTTGCAGTCAACTGCGCCACCTTGTGGCGGATAACCCACTTGTCAAGAATGGAGCGACCCGAACAGGACACCACCAAAATCAATTCTACAGGCGAGTACTCACAGAATTGCATTATTCAGTCCTTATCTTATTTTACAGGTTTGATACCCTGTTTGTAGCAAGTGATTGACCCTAAGACAACCAATTTTAAATCTCCCTCCCTTCTCAGCTCCCTACCTCCCTCTTATTTTTCCCTGTCTGTGCCTGTACTGTCCTTTCTATGCAATGACGGTGACACCTAGAGTCCGGAAAGCCTCAATGCTGTCCCTATAACGCAAGTCTAAACTACTGTATTTTTCGCCCTATAAGATGCGTTCTTATTTCCCCCCAAAAATGGGGGGAAAATGTCCATGCGTCTTAACGGGCAAATGTAAAAAAAACTCAAAAACTTACATTCCCTCGATCCTCCGCAGCCTCGGTAGTCGCCGCTTCCTTCATCTGGTTCCGGCTCCTGGGTAGGGCGTGGCCTGTGACGCTGACAGGAGTCGCAGGCCACGACCACCCAGAAGCTGGAACCGGCTCACTGTGAACTTGCGGCTGACTGCCTCTTTCGCAGCTCCCTGCCACCTCTTACAGAGTCATGCTGGTAGGAGTCACAGGCCACACCCACCTCGGCCGATATCGCCTCGCTGTGATCTTGCGGCTGGCTGCCGCTCCCTGCCACCGCTCCCCACCACCTCTTACAATCTTACATAGGTGGTGGGGAGCGGCTGTGGGGAGCGACAGACAGCCGCAAGTTCACAGCGGACCCGCTGCGGCAGGAAGCTGCAAGAACGCAGAGGAATACAAGGTAAGTTTGCCGCACACTGCCTGTAATGTGGACCTGTAATGTGGGATGCCGCACACTGCCTCTAATGTGGGATGCCTCTCACTGCCTGTAATGTGGGATCTGTATTGGTGTGATCAGGGGGAATTCTGCACACTGTATATAATGGGGTTATTGGGAGGGGGTATTTTAGCACTTCATTTGGTCCAGAATATTTATTTCTAAATTTTCTTTTCCAAATCCAGCGTCTTATAGAGCGAAAAATATGGTAACTATTCTTAAATTGTATTTAACAATTTTAACTAGGGCAATGGCTAATCCACCCCCGTGTCCTTCATCTGCCTCCTCCATTAGAGCCCTTCTACCGCCACCTCCTCCTCTAAGTCCAGAGGCCGGTGTCTCCAGAACTACGCTGGGGTCCCAAAAACTACCTGTGTGGCCACCACTGCAGTGTTTTGATTGATGTTCACAAACAAAAGTATACTGCATTGCTTTGTACCCATGTGTGTACCTTGCATTGCAGTGGACATGTACAGTGGCAAAAAGCCCCTAGGCTGTGGAGCATTTCAAATCAGGATGCCCCTGAGGGCAGGGCCAGCACAGGGCAAACCTGGGCAATTGCCAGGGCCCCTGGCATCTTCAGGGGCCACTCAGGCTCACACTTGGCCATGGTATTATTTTACAGCGGACCCGAATGCTGGGTGCTGTGTGCAGACCTGCTTATGCTGCTGGCCTCAGTAACGGGCTGATCAGCAACAATAGAGAAGGTAATTGATGGAAGTTCAGAAGGTGGCAAGAACCAGGTGACAACTGACAAGGACTGGAGGGCGATTAGCAGCAGGAGATGACCCATTTGTGGCAGCGAAGCTGAAAGGTGACATCATGTGACTCATTACTTTGGGGCCCACTAAGACTCTCTTGCCCAAGGGCCCCAACAAACCTGGAGCCGACCCTGCCTGAGGAGGAGACATAAGAGACACCCAAGCTGACCTAACCTGGCTCTGCAGGTACCCCTGCCCTATTACCCGCATCCCCAATGGCCAGGGGGGTGAGGGTAATAGGGTGAACTGGCCATAGGGAGACCCAGGCAAATGCCCGTGTTTATTAACACTCCTATCCAATATCGGCCCTAATCCAATCTCAGCCCTCATCCTCAGTTTAATAACACTCCATCCAATCTCAGCCTCATCCTGGGTTTTCCCAGGGCACCCCAATAGGGGATTCCCAGCTATGTAAAACCCCCCAGATCGCCGAGCTCAACTCACCTCTTCCCGGTTCTACGGTCCATGCGCGGTCGCTCGTCCAGTCTGAGCCGCTGACTTCATGCTGTCTAAGCTAGCGTCTAAGGCCAGCGTTCGGAACGCGCTGGTGGCCGCATCCCTGCTACCCTCTTAACAGGGAGCATGCCCGCGTGGGCTGTTCACAAATGCCTGGTGCCCTGCTGGAGGGATGGCTGGGATGCAGCTGTGGCTCGCCCATGCGCCGTTGGGCCGGGAAACAAGGTAAGTGAACAGGGTGACCTGGGGGGTTTCACACAACGGGGCATCACAATTTTGGGTCCACTTTAATGAAAAGCCCAAACCTTTCAAAAAACTATTTTCCAGCATCTAAAACTCCAGCATTTTGTCACAGAAGCAGGAGAGGAGGGGGGGGGGGGGTAAGTGCAGGGAACAGAGCAGAGCTAGGGTCAGAAAAAGGACAGCAATCCCAGAATGCAGAGCGGCACAGTTAGAAGATACTTCCTGTTTGCAGGAAGCCTGAGACTCCATGAGCCGCCATCTTGGATGTTCAGAAAGGCTCAGAAAATGCAGTAGATGTAGGTAGGATGATTTTTAATGTGAGCAATCTGTACAGGGGGTGGGGGGGATATATAAGATAGGCTTTATTCAGGATAAAGATCCGCTTTAAAGATAGAAATATTCACACCAGAAAAATAAATATTTATTGGTCTAAATTTGACCAATACTTACACGTACCTCCAGACCAATACTTACCCTCCTCCACTGGTAGGATTCTGACCATTTCTGCTAGTGTTTGAGACAATGGGGAACAATAGACCCCTATTTGTGTTCTATAGCTGCCCCACCACTACAGGAGTTTCCCCCAGTGACAGCTCTTTTTTGCTCAAGAGGCGGGGCCTCTGAGTATGCGCATCACTGGAGGGCGGGGCATGGAGGGGTTTCCCAGTGAATTTCCCCCATGCTCTGCCCTTCAGTGATGCGCCATTCCCCACTCCCTGGAGCTCTGCTGAAAGCCACAATGCGGACAGTGTGGCCGGGTGCCCCCCGCTTCTCAACTTTAAGCAGAGCTCTGATTGGACTGTTCAGCATCCCAAATCTGAACATTGAATTTCAGGAGTTCGGTACAAACTCTGAACACGGTTCGGGTTTGCTCATGCCTATTGAACACGCAAAACAATTTTGTCCAAAAAAAATTGTTCTAATCTTATCTAAAAAAAAACATTTTTTTTAAGTTTGAAAAAACAGGGGTTGCTGATTTTTTGAGAAGTATTGGAACAGAAATATTTTATAGTATTTTATTGTGTTGTTCGAGTAAAAAAGCTCACTCAGATGTAAGCAGGGGCAGACTGGCCTTAGGCATACCTCCCAAGTGTCCCTAATTTGGAGGGACTGTCCCTCTTTGGAGCCCATGTCCCCCTGTCCCTGGTTGTTCTCATTTGTCCCTCTTTGAGGTGTAACATGCAGATCTGCAGCAATAAATAATTCATGCGCCTATTCAAAGTGTTTATATTGTTGTAACTGTTACAATCTATCCCCTAGCCATCCCTCAATGAGGGGACGTGGCTTAATTTAACAATTATCCCTCTTTCTCACCCTGAACTCCATCCCTAGTACCCTAGTTACCTGATCATCGATCCATGCACGGGGTTGCAGCCAGTCAGCACAATCGGCACCATTCGACTTCTCTCTCCAGCTGAGGGCCAGATGGACCCAAGCACGCCTACGGCCACATTCCCGCTGGCTGGAGGTATGCCTGCCCTGGCCATTCACAAATGCCTGGTGTTGGATATACCTGGCTAACGTTATAGTGGAGCGTGCCTGTGAACCACGCATGGGCTGTTGGATCGGCGGATAGCTCTTATTGGGGACTCAACGGTTTTATCCCGGGTTTTGTTCCCTGTCCCGTGGGGTATCCCGAATTTGGATGTCCCACTGTGGAAAATGCCCCAGAACGCCTGGAACAACTCGCCTCTTCCCGCTCCTATGGCACATGCACGGCCTCTCGTTTATGACAACTGGAGTGAGCTTCCACCGGTTTTCTCCCCCTTTGAGTTGGTCTGTGGTTGTCACCACCCAGGGTCTACTTGACATAACTAAAGAGACACGGGAGACAGATGCTGAAAGTGGACTTGCTGTACTGTGGACTCTATATCTGGTAAGAGAACTATTCTTTATGTTGGGATTAAACCCGGATGGAAATCATTTTTGTTACCGTGTGTGCTGCACTCTTTGTTACACGCTGAACTAAAGCGAATTTCTCTCAATAAACTGTATATTCAATAAACTGTTTTTCCAGAGTTTTTCATTGCTGTTAGCAACACTGATCTCTGACAGTAGCTAATGTATTTCTATACAAACAAGAGAAGTAATCTTTAGTGACATTTTCACTTTAATAAGCTTTGAAGTGGACCAAAACCCAGGATTTTGACTATCCTTGGTTTTGGTCCTTGCCCCCGCTGCGTGAACCCCCACAGATTGCCAATTCTAACTCACCTCTTCCCAGGCTTACGGCGCATGCGCAGCCGCTCGTCCAATCGGCACGCTCGGAGTCGCTGAAGGCCAGTGGCTCTGAGGTCGCTGACGGCCGCATCCCCCGCTTCCCTCTAAAAGGGAGTGTACCCGTGCCGCCATTCACAAATGCCTGGCACGGGCCCTGCTAGAGAGATAGCGGGGGTGCGACTTGCGCATGTGCCATTGGACCGGGAACTAAGGTAAGTGTATGTGGCGACCTGGGGGGTTCACACAGCGGGGCATCCCGATTTTGGATGCCCCAGGGGGAGGGAATTTATCGGCTTGGGTTTTGGTCCACTTTAACTGCAAAAGAAGGTAACAACTCTATAGTACAGCCTGTGGATGAAGGCAATGACGACTAAATGTTTGTCATAAAACTGTTGTAGGTGTCCAAATACTTTTGTCCCTGCCATGTGCTCGATTCTGTTTAGAGATTCCAGCCACCTGAGACCTTGTTAAACGAGAGTCATTCTGACCTTTGCAGAGTTTGTATTCTGCTGGCAATTCACCGACACAGCAGGTAAGATGAGTAAAAGGAATTAGGATGTGCTCACCATTCCCATACCTCCCAAGTGTCCCTGGTTTGGAGGGACTGTTCCTCTTTTGAGTCCATGTCCCCTTGTCCCTGATTGTTCTTATTTATCCCTCATCTTTGAGGCTTAACATGCAGATCTGCAGCAATAAACTATTCATTTGCCTATTCAATTGGGTCGATTCAAAGAAACATGTAACAGCTTTGATTTTGGTGCCGATCATCCTATTTTTCCCGAACGCTCATGCGCTCGTATGAACTTGCGAGTGATTCTATAAGCAAATACGTTTCTATCCTAAAATTTACGTCCGTTCGTATGGCAGTTCGCGAATCAGACCTATGTCAGTTTCCATCCTGAATTTTCCGTTTCATTTCTCAGGTTGCAACATTGGTTTTGCCCTTTTTCCTTTTTTGTCTGGACGTAAATCCTTCTGATCTTTCGCCTGCGCACTACAAACTTACCTCATTAAAGTGCATTCTAAATATTTGTTTTTTTTTTTTCTTTATTTCTTTCATTTTGTAGTAACCAACCATTAATGAATGCATTTGCATAAGTAAATCTTACTTTGTTTAATTTTTAGTTAACTTGTATTTTTTACTTGTGGATTTAATTTTAATATTTTGGCTTCAAATGGTACAACTTAAAATTTTTGGTGTGGTTACCCACACCCTCTACATACAGATTGCTCTCAAAAATTAAAAAACACCCAGCAACTTCGGCATGTTATGAGCCTAGAAACAGCCAAGATGGCGGGTCAGGTATTATCGGGCAGCCTGCAAACAGAAAGGGCCTTGTGACTGTGTTGCTCTGCATTCTTTGATTTCTGACCTTTCCGTGCCCCCAGCTCTGCTGTGTCTGTGCAAAATACAGCAGTAACCCACATCCTGCACTTTATCCCGCTCTCCTCTCCTCAGTAAGTGTGATGCATCTGACCAGAGATGAGCTAAAATAATTAAACAAAGCAAAGGTAAACAACTACACCAATAAATTCAAATTAAAAATATTATTCTAGTACATCAATTTAAAAATAAATAACAAAGGACATAAGTTTCTTTAATTAACGCAAATATATGGATGTATTGCAAAATAAAGGTTTACATGCAAAGGACTAATTAAGGTCCACATTAAAATGCTTTTATAAGGCATACATGAATCAGGTATGCATTGCCATACAATTTATGGCCTCGGCCATGCTGATACATGCAGTTCATTGGAGCTCAAGACGCGCAGACTCCTCCACATAGCCAAAAAACCTGTTCAAGAACAGCAATCCGACTGCTAAAAGGTGTCGGAAGTGGCTTTCTTTTAAAACGTATTTAGAGGTTGGAAAACTGCTCTCTGAATCACACGTAAACACATCCGATTATCCTAAGTTTTAGGTTTTGATCCTAAGTTTTAGGTTGTGATCCTAAGTTTTAGGTTTTGATCCTAAGTTTTAGGATTTGATCCTACAATTTAGGAACGAACTTCCGATGATCATAAGAGCATATACGAAATCGTACGTAGGCTCGTGCGAGTCGGAAATGGCCAAAAAAACAGGAAAAAATGACAAACACCCACCCAAACTTAGGATTCTAGATCCAAAATCAATTAACTTTTGCTCTTTGAATCGAGGGGAATGTGTTTCTATTGTTGTAACTGTTACATCCTATCTCCTATTCATCCCTCAATGAGGGGGTGTGGCCTAATTTAACAATTGGCCCTGAAAAGTTGGGAGGTACGCACTCCTAATGCCCGTGAAATGGACGAATCTGCAGAGGCCTCGATCTGAGCAGATAAAGCAATTAGAAAAAAATACAATTCTGTGATTACTCGCCTGTAGAATTGTTTTTACGGTGTACAACACGGCTTGCTTCATTTCAATTCTTCACATTTGGGTAATCTGCCACAAGGTTGCGCAGTCGACTGCAGAAAGACTTGTGGCTCCTCCCTGCCCATAAAAAGGGCAGGAATTACCCAGAGACTCCAGTGTTTGAAAAGCAGTAATGCAAGAAGCCGGGAGGCAAGACCATGTTAACAAAAGAACACAGCCCCACTAAAATTAACCTCTCAATAAAATCACCATAAAATCACCATAACAAGGTAAAGGAGGATAACGATAACAAGGGAGGGATAAAGCAAGCCGTGCTGTACACCGTAAAAACAATTCTACAGGTGAGTAATCACAGAATTGTATATTCTAAGCATACAGCACGTCCTGCTCCAGACATAGTCATAACATGTGGGTAGTCCTCCGCCTCGGGCGCCGTGCACTGCAGAACATGAAGAAAACAAGCCCCTCCTGGCCCTACATATACCGAGGGACCTCCCACAAATCCCCAGATTTCTCTGCAGTGCTGGAACTGCGAAGACATGAAGTATCACGCTCTCGCAGGCGAGCGGGGCTTTACAGCCCGAGGCCCTGCGGGACTATTTCCACCCATCCTCCCTGTGAAGAATATGCCTCCCAGCCTGGGCTGCGTCGGTCGGGTGAAGGTAGGCAGCACCTTGTGTGCTTGACGGAGCCATGCTCCACCGCAATCCCCCACCATAGGGTAGGCGGTTAAGGCTAATGGTGAGCCTCATAGTGGATGCCCCTCCCGCATCATTGCCCCACGCCCCGTGTAGCGGTGAACCCCGAGTGCTGGGTCACCTTCTCCCTTAGTTCCCCCCGTTAGTGGGGGGAAAAAGAGGGGGGGGGTTGTGTACGCTGGCCTAACCTTGCCCTATTACACTGTATGCTTTTAGCCTTTATTGGTTACCGGGGGTCAGAGCCTCACTTCAAACATTCTGTTAACGTTGGCCGCAGCGCCTCTGTTGTATTTGACTTGGTGCGTACGGCGGCTTTGTTTTTTTGCTACGCCATGGCGTTTTATTACTGTCTCCTTTTCGGTCTTGTTCCGCGCTTAGAGCTTCGCATTCTCTAGGGGGGGGCGTGGTCCGGTTTGCCGCGTTCCGCGTCACCTGCAGCTCTGGCCCGCCCTTCGAGGTTCGCTTGGCGCCATTTTGTCGGTCTTCCCGCGCGCGCGTGGTCACGATCCTCCTTCTCCATTGGTTACTGTAAGTGCCCTCACGGGCGTTTCAGACGCCAAGATTCCGGTGGCTTCTCCCGGCCTGATATATATATATATATATATATATCTTCACGGGGTTATATTTAAATTCTCCCACATTCCCAGCGGGTATTGGGGCATCCAGAGTTGCTTACAGCATAAATCCCTACTGGCATTTTACATAGATTAATCACCATATGGAGGCATCTCAGAATTATGTGTCCGGGGTCCCGCGGGGACAAGACCGGCTGTGTACCATGCGTAGACAACCCCACGCTGACGCTGACAGAGCACGGGTCTGCGGACCTTGTGCTGAACAAGCGCTGGCCCTGCAATCAGGTTTACCAGTAGCTGCACCTCGCTTCAATACTCCTGTCTCCCCGGACTTAAATCTCACTCCAGATGAGTCGCACTCGAGCGGGGATGACCAGCAGGTGGTGCCGCGCAGGCTCCCCACGGCAGAGCAAGTGATGTCTGAGTTGGCGGAGCACTTGGGCGCTGGGAAGAAGCGGTCCCTGACGCCTCCTAGTTATAGGTTTTCCACTGAAACTGAAGAACCTGCTGCTATGCAGGACCCTGATCCGTCCGATGATGGTGAACTGTTCTCAGGTTCCAGTTCTTCAGACGAGTTGTCTTGGAGCCATGACGGCTCTGGCCCGGGGTCTTGGGGCCTGTGTGGCACTGATGAGTTACTCATAAAGATCTTTGAAGTGCTGTCCATCTCTCCTCCGGGAGAGTCTCCCAAGTCCAAGAGGGAGAGTTTCCATATGGCGACGCCGCGCCTGGAATTTTTGGATCAGGATCATTTCCAGTATCTTATATCTAAAGAATGGGAATCACCTTGTAAACTTACAGGGGTTCCGGGGATTTGGGACTGGAAGTACCCTTTTCCCCATGATCTGGTTGAACGTTGGTCAGTCCCTCCAGAGGTGGATGCCCCAATTATTGGGGTTGCTAACCCTCCCTTCAGGGCGGCCTCCTCTTCTCGTACCCTTCGGGATGCTGAGGACCGGCGCATGGACAGATTGGCTTCCCATGCCTTCTCGAGTGTAGGGACGGCTCTGCGCCCAGTCTGTGCTGCAGCTGTTACCGCGGTGGCCGCCAGGACCCTGTTCAGGAGGATAATTGACCAACAGCCGGAGGATCTCCCTTGTGAGGTCTTCGATGCACTGTCCGATTGCGACATTTTTGTGAGGTTTATTCTCTCAGCTATGGATGATACTATTAAAATGTGTGCTAGAACCTCGGCCCTTGTGGTGGCTATTCGTCGCCTGCTTTGGCTGCGACAGTGGGGGGCCGACAATGATACTAAGAAGGCTCTTACTGGCATTACTTTTAGAGGACGACGCTTATTCGGGGCCAGGTTGGACCTTTTTGGCAGAAAAGGTAAGGCGCCCTCGCGCAGAAGGCTGATCCGGCCACCCAGGGGCAGGGACTCCCCTCCCCCTACCTACGTTAGCGTTAAGCGAGAACCAGAAGTGTGCTTCCAACTTTTTGGAGTGGAAGGCCGTTCCAGGGGAGGCAGGCAACGCCCTGGGACTTCCGGCAGGGCGAAACCGAAGTCTGCCAAAACCACACAAGCATGAAGGGACGCCCTCGCCCTGTTGGGCGAGGGAGCTGCCACAGCACTTGGCTCATATTGCAGGGTACCATGCTTCGTTCAGGCGGTTACAGGTGATGGTTCCCCTGGATGCAGTTTAAAAAAGGAGTTTGCTGGGCAGTTCCCTTCCAAGATAGTCAGGGGTCCTCTAGTCCCCGTTGTTTCCCTTCGTGAATTGCGCAGGCCGATCTTGGCATGCAGGGTCTGGGCTCTCTTACAGGTTGGCCCTTGGCTGGTATTTGCATCCACACTGCCCTTCCCTCCGGGATGACGCAGTCTGTCCAGGTCCGGCATTCTGGACCTAGCATTTATATTTCACAGGCAGTACCTACTTGGTATTCATCTGCTGGGCCGCAGGCGCCCTTGTTCAGTGAGCTTCTTGATGCCTGTGTGGATCCATATTCCCTTTCGGTCCCTTGTTCCTTCTGGACACCTAGTCCTTTTCCAGCCAGTGTTACAGGACCATTCTTCGGATTAGGGTCTTGTCCCAGTTCCCAGAAGGCTCGCCAAGGCGAGTATGGGAGTGCTTTTTTTGAATAATCACCGGTGCTGTCCGCGCTAGTTTCTACCTGACTTGGGGCTCCTCTGGAGTCCTTTGGATTGGTGCTTAGGCACATCACTTACTTGGTGTAACCTGGTGCATAATCCCCCTACGGGGCGGCATTTGGATGGGTCCAGGTTAAACCTCCCCTTCTGATTGGGAGCCTTGGTATGGAAGGGGCCTTGCCCTCTGTGTAGTCACACTACATTCACTTTGTGGCTGGTGGGCCAGTTGTGGGCGGCCCAGATGCTGTTCCTCTTCTCAGATGCCCTTCGGGCCTGCGGCACCTTGGGTTACTTATCCTGGATGGGGTTTCAACACCCCTGGAAATAGATCAATACGTTCCCCCTGTTTTTATGGGGGTTCCCTTCGGGTTGGTCCACTCATGGAAGTTGTCAAGGGACATCACTTCCTTCTTGCTATCCCTGTAGATGGTCACCATGGGGACCGAGTCTGGCAGGTTCACTAAGGGGTTATATTTCTTATGAAATTCCCCGTGGTTCCTAAGGGGGGCTTAGGCCCTGTCTCTTGGGGACTCTTGGTCTGTCTGGTCAGTGGCCTGTCCCTGTTTTTATCCGAGAAGGTCTCGGAACAGGTTGACCCTTCTTGAAGGGTCTGGTTCTGATCTAGTGGGGGTTTTTACACTCCTTGCGCTTCATTGGTATTGGCTTGTTGACTGTCCTACTGTGCTAGGAGGGCCTTCCCTAGTGCCCCAATGAGCCCTACTGGTTGGGGTCGTGGGCCCCGTGGCGGTTACAGGGACTCTGTCCTGGTTATGGTCCTAGTTCATTGTCCTGGGTGATTGTCCCAGGAATCTCGGCCCTTGGTCATGGTGACCTAGTATGGCCTTCTGTCAGGGCATTATACCCTTGTCTGACCCCTTTTTTACACCCTGCTAGGTGGGGTTCTGCACAGGCTTGCTGTGGCAAGGGTGAACTGTTGCACTGGGGGCCCTGAGTGGCCCTGTGTGGTGTGGCTCGCATTTTTTCCTGAAGACAGTTGTACTGTGTGCCCTCTCGTGAGAGCTGTTATGCCTAGTTAGGCTCCCTACTACGCCACTCCTTTTTACAGGGTTTGGACGATTGTTATTCACCCTATCGGAGATGGTCCCCCTGGGTGTCTCTTCTTTTTGGAGGGTTGGGTCTAGACCCCTCCTTTTTATTCTTCTCCCTTTTTTCTGCCGGCTATGTTGGGAGATGTTGCCCTAGTTGGATGGCTTGGACTAGCTCTCTCTTTCCTATGGGATGTGGTCTTATCCCTGGGTCCTAGAGTTCTTACGGCATGGCTGGAGTTGGTCCCCCAACTCAGTTCCTTGAGGGGTTGCAGGGCTCGCTCTGTTCGTCCTCTGTAGAGACTAGTTTCAATCTTCTGCGTTGAGCATTCCTCAGGGGTGGCTCAGGTGCATCCCCCAGGGAATTCTATGTTCCCTTGGGGGGGAGTTATTTCCTGTTAGCCCTGCTAAGGGTTCCCTGGGTTCTTATTCAGGTTCTTGTCTGAACTGTTCCTTGCCGCAGATGACCCTGGAGGGGCGGGTGCCTCAGTCAGAGGCGTGCCATACGAGACGGCTTTTTTTAAGCCTAGTCCTTTTATAATTTTTACAGCTCTATATATCTGTACACCGTAGGTGAGGATGTCTCCGCCTTGCACCAAGCTTGGGTCCTGGCGGAGTTTTGTTGTTCTTCTCTATTTTAGAATTTATCGGTCTCTGGACCGGTGTTTTGCTTAATCTGAGCTTAAAGGGATCTGTATCCCTCAATAGGCATTGGGGACTTCTGGACTGCTCCCTGTCCAGGGTTGGGACTATGCCCTTGGGGCTTATAAGTGTCCCCTTCCTTCTGGCAACTGGATTGGTTGCTTCCATGGGTATAGGAGCCCGTTGGATTGGTCTTGCTCAGTTGGTTGTCCCTCTGAGCCTATGGTTGACGTTCGGCTCTTGTGGAGCCTCGTTGGCGTTGTTTTCTGTATTCCGCCGGTCTTGCTGAGACCAGGGTTTGTATTCCCTGACGGGACAGGTTCTATGGTTGGCATGGCTACACCGTTTTCGTTAGTAGCGTGGTTAGGCTGTTACTCTGGCCTGTTTGTTAAGGGAGATTCATTCTTCTCTCTTGGTTTGGTTTTCTTCTACCTGTGCTTGGCTTGGGCCTTCTGCACTAGGTTGTTGAGCAGGCTGACTAGTTCCCTGCTTGTGTTTCATTTAGCCTTGTAAGGCTTCATAAGTTGAGTTAGAGCTTTGCTCAAGTTGCTCCTGGTAGCAAGGTTACAGGTGACAGCGCTGTTATGGTTGGCTGTGCCTTTTTCATGGGGATCCCACCCTACTTATGGACACTGCTATTGGATGTCCCACATGTTATGACTATGTCTGGAGCAGGACGTGCTGTATGCTTAGAATAATACAACTCTGTGAAGTACTCACCTGTAGAGTTGATATTATATGCATACAGCACGTCCTGCTCCACCCCACCCTGATTCACCTTGTTCTGAATCCCCTGTATGGTGATTATTTTCTTGGATATTATTGCCAGTCTCTGGGTGGTTGTTTTCCTCCTGGCTTCTCTTCTCACTGCTTGTCAATACTGGGGATTTGTGGGAGGTCCCTCGGTATATGTAGGGCCGAGAGGGGCTTGTTTTCTTCATGTTCTGCAGTGCACGGCGCCCGAGGCGGAGGACTACCCACATATTATGACTATGTCTGGAGCAGGACGTGCTGTATGCATATAATATCAACTCTACAGGTGAGTACTTCACAGAGTTGTATTTTTTTCCTGGTGTACAGCGCGGCTTGTTCCATTTCAATTCTTCACATTTGGGACATCCAACAGCAGTGTTCATGAAGAAGGGTGGGATCCCCAGTGAGCAAAGGCAGGCAGTTCAAACCACTACCGCCTGAAGCATCAGCATCAGCTGAGGCCCTAACATCAACTTTGTAAAACTTGGAAAAAGTATGAACACAAGACCACGTAGCGGCCTTACAAACCTGTTCAGCAGAAGCCTGGTGCTGAAACGCCCAAGAGGCACCAATAGCCCTAGTGGAGTGAGCTGTAACACGGAAAGGGGGTTCCTTTCCCTTGGCAGAATACGCTTGTACCACCGCCTGTCTGATCCACTTGCTGATAGTGGATTTGGACGGAGGCAAGCCCTTCCTAGTCCCAGCAGGAAGGACAAACAGAGAATCAGACTTCCGAAAGGACTCAGTGGCAACCAAATAAAATTTGAGAGCCCTGACCACATCCAGGGAATGAAGGGTCCGATCCTTAGAATTAGAAGGAGCAGGACACAAGGAAGGCAAGACAATGTCCTCATTGAAAGGCAGATACAACCTTAGGCAAAAATTCCGGTTTAAGACAGAATACCACCTTATCCTGATGCCGCTCAAAGTAAGGAGGTTTAATGGAAAGTGCCGCCAGCTCTGAGACGCGACGCACCGAAGTGATAGCAACCAAAAAGGCCACCTTAAACCGGACCTTCACCATGATTTATTGAAAAACCCAAACCCTTAAAAAACTATTCCCCAGCATCTAAAATTAATATTTTAAGTTTTTAATTGCTTACTTATTATTCTTTCCCCCACTGGGCTGCAACTCTGTTAAGGACTTTAGAATATGGGCACCTCCATCTTGACTCAGAAGCATCACACTTAATAAGGAAAGGAGAGTGGGATAAAATACAAGGGAGTGGGTTATAGCTGTGCTTTGCTCAGACAGAGCAGAGATGAGGTCAGGAAAAGGTCAGCAATCCCAGAATGCAGAGCAGCACAGTCAGAATGCACTTCCTGTTTGCAGGCTGCCTGTTGTTCCATGAGCCGCCATCTTGGATGTTTAATGGCTGATAACATGCAGTAGATGCAGGTAGGATGATTTTTAATGTGAACAATCTGTGCAGGGTGTGGGAAACATATAAGATAGACTTTTATTCAGAGTGAAGGACCGCTTTAAGAGTCAGAATGGGAAGAGCAGCATCGCGCAGAGGCTCGAAGGGGGGACCCTGGAGAGCAGAAAGCACCAAGTCCAAATCCCACACCGGTATCAAAGGCTTACGCGGTGGACGTACATGAATAACTCCCTGGAAAAGAGTTTTGACAAGCCTATGATTGGCGAAAGACCTTTGGAAAAAAAAACAGCCAAGGACGAAACCTGACCTTTGAGGGTACTCAGTTTACAACATGGACTCCAGACCATGTTGTAAAAACTCCAGAATCCTGGAAATGGAGAAGGTACAACAAGGAAAAGACTTGCACCAGGCAATGTAAGCATGCCATACCCTATAGTAAATCATAGAAGAGGACTTCTTCCGAGCCTGAATCATAGTATTGACGACCGAAACTGGCAATCCCCTATTCATCAGTATGGAGGTTTCAGCAGCCAAGCCGTCAAAGCCAGCGTTGGTAAATTAGGATGGCACAGCTGTCCCTGAGTGAGTAGCCCTGGATCGTCAGGCATGACGAACTGATCCACCGCCATCTGGACAACGTCCATGAACCATACCCTCCTAGGCCAGCGGGGGGCCACCAGGATGGTTGGTACCCCCTCCTGGGCTATCTTGCGTAGCACTCTACCCAGGAGAGGAAAGTGAGGAAATTCATAGAGGAGTCGAAACTCCGTCTAGGGAATTGCTAGCGTGTCCATGGCGAAGGCTAGAGGATCTCTTGACAGAGAGACGAATCTTGGAAGCTTGTGATTGTGACGTGACGCAAACAAGTCCACATCCGGCTGACCCCAACGGCGACACAGGGCATGAAAGATCTTGTTGTCGAGGGACCATTCCCCCAGACGAGACGTCCCCCTGCTCATGTAGTCCGCCTCCTGGTTCTCCACCCCTGGGATGTAAACCGCTGAGATGCAGGGAACATTCTCCTCTGCCCAAGACAATGCGACAGCCATCTGATTGTCCGAGCGGACCTGGACCGCACGACCCGGTAAGTGGGGAGTAAACTGGAATTGAAGAGAACTGGAAGAGAATCTCCCAGCAAGGAGGCAGAAAGGACCTGGCCGCTAGAAGATTCCTCGAGTCCAACCACCACGAGAGGGACTGTCTGGCCAGATGGGACAGGGCAAATTCCTGATCCAGGGACTCCTGTGTCCGATCCCAAATGGTCAAGAGGTTCAACTGAAGAGGTCTCATGTGGAACCGGAGCAAAAGGTACCGCCTCTAAGCAAGATACCATGAGTCCCACCAACTGCATCCCCAGATGGTTGGAGGGAAGAGGCAGCAGGGCTCGCGCCTGCATCCGAAGGCCCTCCACCTTCTGCTGAGGAAGAAACACCTTGACCTGAGAAATATCCAGCGTCATGCCCAAGAAAGACCTCACCAATGACGGAGTGAGCAAAGACTTGGGATAATTGATCACCCAAACGAAGGACTCGAGTGTGGACACAACCACCTGAGTATCCCCCTCGGCCTGATGAAAAGATTGAGCAGCAATGAACAGGTCGTCCAGGTAAGGAAGAATGCGAATGCCCTGGCTCCTCAGGAGGGCCATGACACCGGCAGCACCTTGGTAAACACCCTAGGGGCCGAGGTGATACCGAACGGCAAGGCCACAAACTGGTAGTATTGATCCTCCAGAGCGAACCTCAGGAACCTCTAATGTCCCAGGAAGATAGGGATGTGCAGGTAGGCATCCTTGATATCCACCGTGCTCATATAGTCTCCTGGCTGAAGGGAGCTCACCGCCGACCGTAAGGTCTCCATGCGGAAATGCTTGAACCTGACAAATTTGTTGAGACCCTTTAGATCCAAGATGGGTCTCAGGGAGCCGTCCTTCTTGGGCACCGTGAACAGATTGGAGTAGTACCCCCGACCCCGTTCTTGAAGAGGCACCGGGAAAACCACTCCTGGTGACAGAAGATGTTGGACGGCCAACCTCAGGCCCTGCACCTTCACAGGATTTTGGGAGATCCGGGACCGGAGGAATCCTGGGGGCAGCCAAGCTGCTAGCTCTATCTTGTAACCGGAGGACACCACCTCCTGAATCCACCGATCCGAGTCGCGCAGTCTCCAGATGTGAGCAAAGAGCCGAAGCCACCCCCTCCCCCACCTGGATGGGTGAGGGCGCCCCCTCATGGCAACCAACAGGGCCGAGGCCCTACCACCAAGCCGGACGGCATTATCCATGGCAGACAGCACAAAGGCAATAAAGTCAGAGCAAAGCAAAGGATCCTTGTGGTCATCCGCTTACTTGCGAGATCTGGCAGCTTCGGCAAGGCGCCTAACCTTCTTCTTAATCACAATGGCAACAATAGCCGCGGCACAGACCAGGCGTAAGCCAGCCTCCACGAGGGTGAAAGCATGACAAGCTAGTTGATCCATACGCCAGTCGGCATTATCGCGCACGGTAGTGGTGTCAGGAGACGGCATAACAGAAGTATTGGACAGCCCCAGGACGGGGGCGTCCACCTCGGGGGACAAGACCAGCGGCGAATCAAGTCGGCCGAGAAGGGATACCTTCTATCCAGTCCCTTGGGCACCGAGGGCAACCCGTTCCCATTCTTTAAGGACCATATTGAAAAAATGTCCCTGCTCCGGAAACTCTAAGCGTTGCTTGTCAGGGTGGAAGAACTCACCCTGCTTCTTCTTGGCCACCTTAGGGGGGACAATGTGTAAGATATCAAAAATGGCCGTCAAAAGCCTATCGGTATCATCCGGGAGCCAAGAATCCTCATCCGAGGAGGACCCAGCCTGGCCATGACGATCCCCGAATCAGGAATCAAAATCACGGAACAATTCCCCCTCCTCCATGGAGTCAGGGCCGCCATAGGTATCAAACACCTCATCATCATCGGCAAAGAGGAACAAGTCTGTATCCAGATGCCTCTTTTTACTAGAGGCCTTGGCGGAGGCTGGACGGGCCAGTTGCCGCTTAATGCTGGCCACGCGCAGCGCCAGGTCCGAATGAGACCCCCTGCTGGCTTCCCCCTTGCTGGGGGCTAAATGCAGGCATGGGGGAGAAGGAGAAGTTGCAGGAAGAACAGAGCTAGGTAGAGAGGCGCTCTGCCCAACCTGTTCAGCAATGACACTTTGGGCGCACGGGACGCAAATTGCGCTGCGACCACTCAAAGGGGATGCCCCCATGAGACACAGCCGAGCCTGCCCCCAAGCTCGCTATCCCCAGAAGCCTCCATATGGTGATTAATTGGAAGGGCGTGCTAATAAATGAACGCTGGATCCCAGACCCGGGATACCCCACAGCCTCGGGAGGGCGTAGGGGGGGAGGGGGGGATGAGACCGGGAGAAACCACATGTATGAGGGACCCGCCTGGAAGACACAATAGGGACAGGAATTGAGCATCCCACAGCGCATGCACAACGTAAAATATATAAAACTGACAAAAGGAGCGGACTCACAGACCGTAAGCAGTCTCAGGAGCTCCTGAGCATGCACAGCCGGAGGAGAATCTTCAATGCAGCAGCGGAGACGTGGCCACTAAGGAGCCCCGCAGATGCGTCCCAGCTGGGACGTCCGGAGATCCGAAGGGGGCTGTCAGCAAGTGCCCCAAAGAAAAGAAGAAGGATCAGTGCACCAAGCAGCGAGGGATCGCTTCCGGATGCGCACCGCAACCAGCCCGCCAAAATGGTGCCGGCCGGAGGGACCTCGAGGGGTGGACCGTGCGTTGATGACGCAAATGGCATCATCGCACGGTCCCGCCCCCCCTCAAGCACGCAAAGTCCTCCGGGCGCCGCGCATCACGGCGATGATAATGGCGCACAGAGGGAAAAAACGAGGGAGGTCCCTCGCAAGAGCCCCAGACGTGCGGCGCCGCCCCGACGGGGACCCAGCAAGCCCCAGCCCCCGCCACGTGGAGGAACGCGCCCGGACCCAACCCCCCCCCCCCCCGATCAGCCGAGTCTGGTCGGGAGAGGGAGAGAGCCCCGAAGGGCAGCAAGGAGAAGGGAGGGCAAACGGGAGGCCAGGAGGGGACAAGGAAGGCAAATAAAAAAGAAAGTGACAAACAGCACACGAAGCACAACAGGCAGGGGTCCTAAGAGTGGTTTCTCCCCCCCCCCCCCCCCCCACAATGCTCACCATAGCCTCAGCCGGCTACCCTTTAATTATAGGGTCTGCGGCCCAGACCCGACCCCAGGTGCTCCCCTACCATCACCTGAACCTTCAGCAGGGCTGGGAGGCAGAAGGGTCCGGAACAGGTGGAAATAGGCCTGGAGGGCCGACGTGCTCGGGATGCCCCGCTCGCCTGCGATCCAGATAGAGCCATCTTCTGTCTTTGCAGTTAGGACTGCAGAGAAACTCTGGAGTCTCTGGGTAATTCCTGCCCTTTTTATGGGCCGGGAGGAGCCACAAGTCTTTCTGCAGTCAACTGCGCCACCTTGTGGCAAATTACTCAAATGTGAAGAATTGAAATCAAGCAAGCCGTGCTGTACACCAGGAAAAGACAGGATTGTTCTATAAATGTGGGCATCCCGAACCACAAAATATTTCGGACCACTGTGAAGTCCGTGACAAAGGATCCTAGTGGTCCAAATGGCAGTTGGGATGCCCACATTTATAGAACAATCTTGGTTTTAATGTATACCCAGTAAAGGTTAAGTTTTAACCCATGCGGATTGTCCGGTTGGATATCCCTCATACCTACCAACTTTTCAGGGTGGGACAATTGTTAAAGTAGGCCACACCCCCTCATTGAGGGATAGATAGGAGATAATTGGTGTAACAGTTACAATATAAACACTTTGAATAGGCAAATGAATTATTTATTGCTGCAGATCTGTATGTTATACCTCAAAGAGGGACAAATGAGAACAACGACAAACAGGGGGACATGGACTCAAAAGAGGGATGGTCCCTCCAAATCAGGTATGGTGCCTTTTTATTTGCTACACAGCAGGTAAAGACTGCTTGTGAAAAAATGTGATACTTGCGATATCATCAGTGCTATAGACCGAGACAATACAAACTTACAGTTGCATTCTTTAAGTGACATCATTTAAATTAATTATTCATATAGCAGGTAGATAAGTTTAACTTTATCCAGGTAACTGCACGATTGTACGATTGTACAGTAGTATAGTATAGTACAGCGGGGGCATACACTTCCATAAGCGCATACAGCCCATCGAAGCTGGAGAGGACTGGCCACTGTAAGGATCGACCCGGTGCCATCCTGCTGTGCCCAATGAGTCATCTGGAGTGTTAAACCCTTGTGGTCAGGAGGGGCTCACAAGGTTGAGCCAATTCAACAGTCTGTTTCAGTCCACAGGGCCAAATACAGTTAATCTTCCATCTCTGCTCAATCACCTCTGGCGCAAGGTAATTGGTCAATGTTTGAATTCAACCAACCACTTTCTTTAGCCCAGTGCCCATTTTAGGGAAAGCTAGGGTGCATTTACAATGTCTAATTCAGTCTTAGATCAACCCTTGTGTTACAACCTCGGCCTGACCTCTTGTCCTTTGTTTTGTCTTAGTCCCTTAGCACCACATCCCAGAGATCCTTGACCTCTCAGTTTAACCTTTTGGCATGACTTTGGCTCCCCTCTAGTCTTCTATGGTGCTGTGCAGATCTCGGCTCCCAACTTTCACTCCGTTCTTGACTACTTCAGCTTCGCTTTGCAGTTCCTTTGGATCAGCCATCTGTTTTTTAGCCCAGTGTCCTGTTCCCTAGGGGTTCACCTCTCTTCATCCCATTAGTCAGCATCCTTGTGGGGGCAACAGTGCCTGGTGAGTAGTCTTGGGTGAACCCTGCAAGGTTCTGTTCGGCAAGTTCGGCCAAACCTTGAATAAAAGTTTGGGTTCGGGGGACCTGAACCTGGTGTATTGAAATCACTTTCGAGTAATGTTAGTGCATCCTAAATAATATAGTTTTGTCTTCAATAATGGGGGAGAGAGGAACTAACTACAAACAACTTTGAACTTGGCTTGACTTGAGTTAGGAGTGGTGCATCATGAATAATATGTCAGCCAGGGAGACATCAAAGATCACTTGCATGTCTCTAATTTTGGCCATGCAGATTTTAATTATTCTTCACTAGTTTTCGTGGTTCTGATTGTTTATCCATACATAAACCAGGCAGGCACTTGTTTTATATCCGTCTCACCTTGTACTACAGTGCTGCCATCTTGTGGCCAACTAAGGGTGGTGCATTATAAAAAAGCTAGCAAGATTAGAGATGGCCACATCTGATCAGTAGCGATTTTATCAAATGTTTTAGTAGGTTTTGCGGTTATAAAGTGAGAGAGGTTAAAATATTTTCACTAGAAATCATGGGAGTCTCCTGTAACATGGGCCAATATCTAAGTCCTAAGTAACTCTCTCTCCTTTGTACATTCCCTCCATCTTTCTCTCCTTTCCACACTCCCTTCTTCTTTCTCTCCTTTCCACACTCCCTTCAAATTTCTCTTATTTTCACACTCCCTTCATCATTCTCTCCTTTCCACACTCCTTTCATCTTTCTCTCCTTTCCACACTCCTTTCATCTTTCTCTCCTTTCCACACTCCCTTCATCTTTCTCTCCCCACCCCTTCATATTTCTCCACTTTTTAGGACTGTAAAAAGTGAAGAAAAATGAAGGGGTGGGGAGGAGAGAAAGATGAAGGGAGTGTGGAAAGGAGAGAAAGATGATCATTCCTGCCATTGTTCTCTCTTTTCTTGGTATATAGTTTCCATTAGCAACAGATTGTCTTTCAGCATGTTATGGGGGATTCTTCCTATCGGCATGTTATGGGGGATTCTTCCTATCGGCATGTTATGGGGGATTCTACCTATCGTCATGTTATGGGGGGATTCTGCCTGTCGGCATGTTATGGGGGGATTCTGCCTATCAGCATGTTGAAGGGGGCATTGTGCCTATCAGCATGTTATGGGGGGGTTCTACCTATCAGAATGGTATAGGGGGATTGTGCCTATCGGCATGTTATGGGGGGATTCTTCCTATCAGCATGTTATGGGGGCATTCTGCCTGTCGGCATGTTATGGGGGGATTCTGCCTATCAGCATGTTATGAGGGGGGTTCTGCCTATCAGAATGGTATAGGGGGATTGTGCCTATCAGCATGTTATGGGGGGATTGTGCCTATCAACATGTTGTGGGGGGATTGTGCCTATCAGCATGTTATGGGGGGATTTTGCCTATCAACATGTTATGGGGGAATTGTGCCTATCAGCATGTTATGGGGGGGGGTTCCGCCTATCAGCATGTTATGGGATGATTCCGCCTATCAGCATGTTATAGGGGATTCTGCCGATCAGTATGTTATGGGGGATTCTGCCTACATGCATGTTATAGAGAGCATTGTGCCTATCGGCATGTTATGGGGGGATTCTGCCTATCGGCATGTTATAGGGGGGGATTGTGCCTATCGGCATGTTATAGGGGGGGATTGTGCCTATCGGCATGTTATGGGGGGATTGTGCCTATTAGCCTGTTATGGGGGGATTGTGCCTATCAGCATGTTATAGGGGGCATTGTGCCTATCAGTATGTTATGGGGGGATCTTCCTTTCAGCATGTTATGGGGGGCAATGTGCCTATCAGCATGTTATGGGATAATTCCGCCTATCAGCATGTTATAGGGGATTCTGCCAATCAGTATGTTATGGGGGATTCTGCCTACATGCATGTTATAGGGAGCATTGTGCCTATCGGCATGTTATGGGGGGATTCTGCCTATCGGCATGTTATGGGGGGGGATTGTGCCTATCAGCATGTTATCGGGGGATTGTGCCTATTAGCCTGTTATGGGGGGATTGTGCCTATCAGCATCTTATAGGGGGATTCTGCCTATCAGCATGTTATAGGGGGCATTGTGCTTATCAGTATGTTATGGGGGGATTGTGCCTATCAGCATGTTATGGGGGGCATTGTGCTTATCAGTATGTTATGGAGGGATTGTGCCTATCAGCATGTTATGGAGGGATCTTCCTATCAGCATTCCTACCTGTCCATCGTTACTGCACTGAGGAAAGCAGCTTGACGATTGGGCGATCGGTGCGGTACTGGGATTGGACAATCCAGTAAAGTCGACCAAAACCAGCCCTGAAACCTATTAGACTCCAGGGGACGTCTGATTTCCTCTCCCTGTGAAATCCCCCAGTTTGGGATGTCCGGCTCTTAATGTTGAGTGACCCCGAGCCGCAAAGTTCAGATTCATACTGAACTCAGCGAGTTCAGGTTCCCAAATCCAAACACAGCGAGAAGTCCTTGTTTGCATTCAGCCCGAATATGGAAACCCTGGCTGATGAGCAGCCCATCAAACAGCATCAGCCCAAGTGTGCAGCAGCAGGAAGCCTGCTGTAACCCACCTGAGTCCTGTGATCCCCTTCCCGGTGGCGTTCCTTTCCAATGGGCCACAGCTGGGGTCACAAAAAGATGGTCGTCGCTCCCATGAATGAGGCCAGCTGCCAGTGCACCGAGTGTCCTCATTCATGGGAGTGCCGGCCATCTTTTTGTGGCCCCGGCACTGTCACCGCATCATAATTTTCTTTTCCATTCCCAATTCTGCCTGTGGGGCCCCATTGACAGACAGCCTTCCCTCGGCCGGGTTGGGTGTACCCAGAAGCAGAATCGCCCCCAAAGTTCGGGTCTCCCTTGATTTCACTGGGGACGGGGTTTGGGACCCTGAACTCAAGCTTTTATTCAAGGTTGCTGCTCAAAAGTAAAATCCTGTACTTGGGGTAGAAGGAATCCCCGCTCTGAGCACTGTATGGGCAGCACTGTGTTATCTGAAAGCTGCAAGATGAGTGGACAGTGTAGCCAGGCAGTGCAAAAAGCAAGCAGGATGCTCGGCTGCATAGCTCGAGGCATCACCAGTAGGAAGAGTGAGGTTGTGATGCTGCTATATAGAGCCCTGGTGAGGCCACAGCTAGAATACTGTGTGCAGTTCTGGAGACCTTACCTGCAAAAAGACATTATTCAAATAGAACAGGTCCAAAGGCCGGCAGCAAAAATGGTGGAAGGGCTTAAACTTATCAGGAGAGACTTAAAGAACTAAATTTGTACAGTCTGGAGGAAAGAAGGGAGAGAGGGGACATGATTGAGACCTTTATATATGTGAAAGGATTGAATAAGGTTCAGGAGGGAAGTATCTTTAATAAGAAACTTAATGATAAAAGGGGGCCCAACCTGAAGCTAGTCGGGGGGAAGATCAGGAGGAATTTTAGAAAATATTATATTCTTAGTATACAGTACGTCCTGCTCCAGAT
The DNA here is from genome assembly GCA_027917425.1 of Gastrophryne carolinensis. Lineage (NCBI taxonomy): Eukaryota > Metazoa > Chordata > Amphibia > Anura > Microhylidae > Gastrophryne > Gastrophryne carolinensis. Next base: position 28,744,258 of record CM051239.1, on the reverse strand, counting down.
GATTACTTTACTTCTGGGTATTACTCCGCCAGATGGCGCTGGACTGCAGAGACAGCGAAATTGGCTCCTCCCGGCCCCATAAATACCCGGGACCTCCCACAATTACCCAGATTTTCTCTGCAGTCTGGACTGCGAAGAACAAGAATATTGCTCTCTCTACTCGCAGGTGAGCGAGGTTATTTTGCCTCCCAGCCTTGGCTGCGCTGGTTCGGGTAGGCAGCGCCGCTGTCAGGTGCTTAGGAGCGCTGCCCCACTGCAATCCCCCACCAAAGGGTATCTAACCTTTGGCACGGGCGGCCGCGTTCGAAGGTGTCCCTGCTGGTTATCCCCCACTCCTTACTTTACGTGATACACTTTGTTGCCTGGCTGAGTATTTCATTCTTTTTCTATGCCTTGTTTATTTTGTGGATTCGGATTTTGAGATGTTCCCTTGTAATGGGTATTTTGTGTCCATGACCAATATTATTGAACACTTGGTTTTCAGCACTGTTTTAAAGCACTGCCTAGAGTTCTGGGCACTGCTTTAAAACACTGTAATTTTAATAACACTGTTTATATTTTACAATTCTATTTCATTCTCACTGTGGTTTACATTATATGCATTGTTATTTACGTTGGTTATAGAATTTTGTTCACATAGTAGTATAAGTGTTTGCCAGTTTAATTGATTACTATTGCTTGATTGTTATTAATAATCATGTTCATTATGCACTGTCACTTTATTATATTTTAGATAGAGGTTCTCCCTCCTCCTCTTCTTTTTTCTTCCCCCTTGTTGTGGGGCAGAGGAGGTGGGGGTTTTTGTGCCGGCACAAAATTAGCAATTCTTAGTTTTTTACACGTATTTATACCTTAGGAGTTACCCAGATATTATTTGCTGTGTGTGCAGCACTGGATGAATTTTGGGGATACACAGTATTTTTAATGTGTTTGTATCTTGTCTTGTGTGTTATGTCCTTGTTTGGATTCATGTAATTCCTAATAAAGGGTAGTTTAATTTTATTTTTATTAAACTTACTGGTGCTCCTGCTATTTGGGTTTCTGGGCTTTGCCCCATGAGCCTATCTTTTTTGGTTAGATATTTATTCATTGCAGTGTAGCACAAATATTGTAAATCACGGGCGGTGCACCATTTTGTCACAACCCCACCAAAGGGTAGGCGGTATAGGCACATGGTGAGCCTGCATGGGATGCCCCTCCCGCACTTAGCCCCTCGCCCCTGTCTGTTGGTGGGTCCCATAGTTGGTGGCCGCTACCCTCCCTCACTCTCCCTTGTAGTTCTCGGGGGAGGGGGAGGGGGGTGTGCATGTTTGCACTTTCACTTGTTGTAGTATGCCTTTTCCCTGTCACCGCAATTAATTGGCTGCATGGTTGCCTTTTGTATTTGGCACCGCCGCCGCGCGCGCTTGTGCGGCGTTCCGCGGTTGGCGGCAACATTACCTCAGATGCTACTGCGTCATCATTGGCTCCTGTTGTCACGTGTGCGGCTTCGCGCTCTTCAGGGGGGACGGGCCCTGCGGATGGCGCGTTCCGCATCACTGTCTCCGTGGCCCGCCCCTCGAGGTCTGCTCGGCGCCATTTTGCTTCCTCGTGTTGACTGGCGTCTACCTACCGCGGTCCGTCAGTGCCCCTGCGGGCTGTTGTTCATGTTTTTTATATAATTATTGGCATTCTCACTTATGGGGTCTTCACCTTGTGTCTTGCAGGCGGGTCAGATTATATTGGTTTCTCCCGGTCCTGCCCCCTTTTTTAGTTTTACTACTTATTGAGGCCTAGTTTGCTAAATCCTCCCACTTCCCTAGCGGGCTATTGGGGCATCCCGGGTTGCTTTACAGCGTGAATCCCTATGGCCCGATTGTGCCGCTATAATCACCATATGGACGCGTCCCAGGATAATGTGCTCGAGGTTCCTTCGGGACAAGCCCGGCTGTGTGTGGGGTGTCCCCTACAAGTGATGACAATGTGCGGGTTTGTGTACCCTGTGCCCAGCAGGTGCTTGCGTTGCAGCCTGGGTTACCTGCGGCTGGGCCTGCGCCCCGTATGGCCTCGCCTACCCCCCCACGCTTACATTTGACTCCCAGTGAGGTGCGCACCAGTGGGGAGTCTCAGCCTGATGTGTCTTCTAGACTGGCTAGTGTGGAGAAGCTGCTCGCTAATACCTTGGCTCGTAAGGCTTCGGCTAAGAGGCGGCATTTAGTGCCCGTTGTCACTGTTTTCCCTATGGAGGCTGAGGAGTTCATGGACTTGTCTAGTTATACTCCCCTGGAAGAAGGGGAATTGTTCTCTGACTCAGCCTAAGGGGTATGCTGATTCTGGCTCTGACCCCTGGGCCCCAGATGATACTGACAGACTGTTGGCTCAGATTTTTGAAGTGCTTTCCATCTCTCCCCCTGCAGTGGTTCCCAAGCAACAGGGGGAGTTGTTTCATACTGCTAAACCACGCTTGGAGTTCCCTGAACGATCCCATTTTAATAATCTTGTGTCCAAAGAATGGGAGCGCCCAAGCAGACTTCCTGGAGTTCCTAAGAGCTGGGATAAAAGATATCCTTTTCCCGCTGATGTGGTTAAACTTTGGTCATCCCCTCCTGAAGTGGATGCACCAATTCTGGGTTTGTCTAACACCTCTGCCATGCATTCTCCTGACTACTACTCTGAAGTATGGTGAGGACAGGCTTATTGATCAGCTTGCTTCCCATGCCTTTGCCTGTGTGGGGATGGCACTGCACCCAGTTTGTGCCTCTGCCATTACAGCTGTGGCTATCAGGACTCTGCTCAAGAGTGTCCTGGATGGAGCGCCTGATGATGCTTCTAGTAAAGGGTATCATGCGCTCTCGCGTTGTGAGGTATTTTTGGCTTATGTCCTTTCTGCCCTGGATGATACTATTAGAAAGTGTGGCAGAGCCTCTGTCTTGGCAGTGGCTATACGCCAGTGGGCAGATGACAACGCTGCCAAGAAGGCTCTCACCGGTTTTCCCTTTAAGGGTCTATGTCTCTTTGGGGACCGCCTGGACCTGTTTGCTAAGGGAGGCAAGCTTCCCCAGCGTAGAAGACAGTCTCGGCCCTTTCGGGGTTCAGGCTCCTTTCCTTCCCCCTATCGTGGATCTAGAATGGGGAGAGGAGCCTCCTTTACAGCGGCCTGAGGAGATTTCTGGGGAAGAGGCAGGGGTCATGGATGTCCTGGCCCACCCTGGGGTTCCAAGTCTAAGTCGTCCCCTAAGCCCCCTCAGGCATGAAGGGGCGCCCTCACCCATCCGGGTGGGGGGACGGCTTCAGCTTTTTGCTCACGTCTGGAGGCGTCATGTCAGGAAGTAGTGTCCTCCGGTTACAAGATAGTTTGCTGTCTGGCCGCCCCCAAGATTCATCAGATCCCGGATGTCTCAGGACCCCCTGTCAGCTCAGGCACTGGTTATTGCCTGGTTATAGCCTTCTGGAGCTGGGTGTCATCTGTCAGGTTCCCTTACGAGAAAGGGGCAGGGGTTTTTATTCCAATCTTTTCATTGTGCCCAAAAGAGATGGGTCAGTCAGACCCATCCTGGACTTGAAGATTCTCAACAAATTTGTCAGATGCAGGTGCTTTCGCATGGAAACTCTCCACTCAGCTATCAGCTCACTGCGCCCAGGGGACTTCATGACATCTGTGGACATCAAGGACGCTTACCTTCATGTTCCCATCTTTCCAGGTCATCAAAGATTCCTCAGGTTCGCCTTGGAGGATCAACACTACCAATTTGTGGCGTTGCCCTTCGGTCTCACATCAGCTCCCAGGGTGTTCACCAAGGTGCTGGCGGGAGTGATGGCTCTGCTCCGATCTCAGGGCATTCGCATTCTTCCCTATTTGGACGACCTTCTCATCACTTCTCAGTCCCTACAGCAGGCAGAGCTGGATACTCAGCTAGTAGTGTCCACGCTGGAGTCATTCGGCTGGGTGATCAACCATCCCAAATCTTCCCTGTCTCCCTCCCTGGTGACGCCATTTCTGGAAATGAATCTGGATACGGTTCAGGCAAGGATCTGCCTTCCTCAGCAGAAGGTGGACAGTCTGCTAGCGCAGGTTCAGTTCCTCTTATCTTACCCTCATCCCTCCATCAGACAGGGAATGCAACCTGTGGGCCTGATGGTGTCGTGCTTCGAGGCAGTTCCTTATGCTCAGTTTCACATGAGGCCTCTTCAACTCCACCTTTTGTCAGTGTGGGACAAGGACCCTGCATCCCTGGATCAGGCTTTTGCTTTGTCTCCCCTAGTCAGGTGGTCCCTCTCGTGGTGGCTGGGCTCCAGGAACCTGCTGGCGGCCAGATTCCGGCCCCCTGCTGGGAGACAGTCACCACGGATGCCAGTCTGACAGGTTGGGGGGGCTTCTGGAGGTCCCTACAGTTCCACCCCTATCAACATTCTGGAGCTGAGGGCGATCAGGTTGGTGCTGGCTCACTTGACCCCACACCTTCGGGGTCTCCCTGTTCAGGTTCGCTCGGACAACCAGACGGCGGTTGCCTACATCAATCACCAAGGAGGGACCCGGAGCAAGGGGGCCCTCAAGGAAGAGTCCCTGATTCTGTCCTGGGCGGAGGACAATGTTCCTTGCATCTCGGCTGTGTACATCCCGGGGGTGGAGAATCTGCTGGCAGACTCTCTGAGCAGGGGGACCTCTCGTCTGGGAGAATGGTCCCTCAGTGACAGGGTGTTTCACTCTCTGTGTCACCGTTGGGGTCAGCCAGATGTGGATCTGTTTGCGTCTCGTCATAATCACAAGCTTCCAGCCTTTGTCTCCCTGTCCCAGGATCCTCTGGCTTTGGCCACAGACGCTCTAGCAATGTCGTGGCGGGACTTTCAGCTTCTGTATGTCTTTTCTCCATTCCTCCTGTTGGGCAAGGTTCTGCGCAAGATTGCTCAGGAGGGGGTGCCAGCAATTCTGGTGGCCCCCCGGTGGCCAAGAAGAGTGTGGTTCGAAGATATCGTGCTGTTGGCAGTAGATCAGTACGATCTGCCCAGGGTTCCAGAGTTGCTCACTCAGGGGCCGCTACTCCATCCCAATTTACAAACGCTGGCTTTGACAGCCTGGCTGCTGAAACCTCCATCCTGATGGAGAAAGGGTTGCCTGCTTCTGTTGTTGACACTATTATCAGGGCTAGGAAAAAGTCCTCTTCTTCCATCTACTATAGGACTTGGCGCACTTACATTGACTGGTGTGAGAAAACCTTCTTTCAGGGTGTTACCCATGTGCGTCCCCCACGTAAGCCTATGTTACCTGTCTGGGACTTGAACTTGGTCCTTTCTGCCTTGCAGGGTGCTCTCTTTTAACCTGTACAGGAGGCTGCCTTGGCCATCCTTACTCTCAAGGTTGTTTTCTTGGTGGCGATCACTTCTGTTAGGTGTGTTTCTGAGTTGGCGGCTCTTTCCATCCAGCCCCCTTACTTTGAGAGACACTAGGACAAGGTGGTGTTTCGCTTCAAACCAGATTTTCTGCCAAAGGTCGTGTCTGCCTTTCATCTTAATCAGGACATTGTTCTGCCTTCCTTGTGTCCTAATCCTAGTAACCCTGCAGAGAAGGTTTTGCATTCTTTGGATGTGGTCAGGAATCTAAAGTTCTATCTGGTGGCCACTGCTCCTTTCACAAAGACTGATGCTCTTTTTATGGTCCCTTGTGGTCCTAGAAAGGGTTTGGCTCCTGCTAAATCTACTATCAGCAAATGGATCCGTCAGGCTGTGATTCAGGCCTACTCTGCTAAGGGGAGGAATCCTCCCTTCCGTCTTACATTTGTAAACAATTATTATTATAAAAACCTCAATAAAAATATCAATGATTAATATAACAATAAATGCCCACTGTAGGTTCTAGGTTGTGGATGACGTAAGGAATCACACCAATGAGAATGTATAAAAAATTGTATTGTGCACAGGCTTATGATAAAGGACAGCAGTACATATGTAAAAAATAATACAAAATGTATATAAAAATAAGGGCCTAAACAGTTACATTAGCCACTAGACAGTGTAGGTATCACCGGGACTAAATACATAAAACAATTTCTAAAATGTACTATTACTATGTACAATTGCCAACTAGGCCTAAAGTTACTTGCTCATAATTACCAATACAGGGACCTCACGCCACGCGTCCTTGCTCTTCCTTCGTCCCCTCTCAACTCCCCCAAAAATATCTCCCATTCTTTTAGGCCACCTCACTTCCTGTTGGAAAGGGCTAGCCCCTCCCTGTAGACTGCACCTCTGCTCACAAAGGGATTCCTCGGGCAGGTATTGACTTAATTTACATTACATAGGAATCCTTTGTACACCCAAATCTATTGTGTCCACCCGACCCCAGCCAAGATGGTGGGATGATACCAAATTAGCATCTAAGAGGCCCAATTACCATCCTAGCCAGGGAAGCTACTTGGAGAGCTATTTTAGATATTCAAAACTTATATATCTAATATTTTATATTTAATGGGAATTCTCTATTTCTTACATGCTCATTCCACTTGTGCTATTGGTGCCTCTTGGGCTTTTCAGCACCAGGCTTCTGTTGAACAAGTTTGCAAGGCCACTACTTGGTCTTCTGTTCATACCTTTTCTAAGTTTTACAAGGTTGATGTCCCAGAAGTAAAGAATTATCATCTGGAGCAGGACGTACTGTATACTAAGAATAATACAATTCTGTGATTACTCACCTGTAGAATTGTTATTATGAGTATACAGTATGTCCTGCTCCACCCCACCCTTGGTTTTCATTATTCTTGGATCCCCTGTATGGTGATTGTTATCATTGTTGGTTTACATTAGTGGTGGATTTTGTTTTCATTCTCCCAGCTTCTTATTAACTGCTTTTCAATACTGGGTAATTGTGGGAGGTCCTGGGTTTTTATGGGGCCGGGAGGAGCCAATTTCGCTGTCTCTGCAGACCCAAGAGTAAAGAATCTTATCTGGAGCAGGACGTACTGTATACTCATAATACCAACTCTACAGGTGAGTAATCACAGAATTGTATTTTTACAGAAAGAGTAGTAGATGCTTGTAACAAACTTCCAGCAGAGGTAGGTGAAAAATTGACAGTGACTGAATTTAAACATGTCTGGGATAAGCCTCCATCTATCCTAAGATAAAGAGCACATACAGTATATACATAAGATACAGAGCACATACAGTATATACATAAGATAAAGAGAACATACAGTATACACATAAGGGCAAACTAGATGGAGCGTATGGTCTCCTTCTGCCGTCAACCTTCTATGTTTCTATAGGTTCTGCTGAACAGGCCAAACCCGGATCTTGGGGGAGGGGGGGTTCACCCAACACTACCAGCTGTGTAAAACCCCCCAGTTGGTCCGCAATCTTTACCTTTCTGCAGAATCCACGGCTCATGTGCAGCCAGTAGCTGCATCATTCACGTCCCTACTCGGCTTTGTGAGGGCATGCCCGCTGCAACTGAACGGCTGTGCATGGCGCATGATACCGCATGCCACCGATGTGTGCGGCTGGGGAATCCATTCAGATTCGCCAGCCACACATTAAAGTGGACCAAAACCCAGGATTTTGACTATCCTGGGTTTTGGTCCTTGCCCCCAGGGTGTGAAACCCCCCCCAGGTCGCCAAAATCAACTGACCTCTTCCTGGTCCTACGGCACATGTGCGGCCAATTAGCGTGCTCCCACTACCTTCTAACAGGCCATTCACAAATGCCTGGCACGGGCACATGCGCCATTGGAACAGGAAAGAATGTAAGTTTATCCTGGGGGAAGGGAATCGATCGCCGTGGGTTTTGGTCCACTTAATATTGGCAGCCGGAGAAGCTGATTGGACGAGCGGCTGTGCACCTGCCATTGGCCTGAGGAGAGGTGAGTTTGCTCGTGATCAGTGAAGTTTTGCACAGCTGGGCATCCCAAACCAGGGTGCCCAGTGGGACGGACCAAGGCATAGGATAATGGAAATACCAGGTTTTGATCCACTTTAAAGCAGAACAAAACCCACCAGAGGTCGGCCCAACATCTAAAAGATTCCAGAGCCGGCCACTGACTTTCTGAGACGCCCCGCTGTGTGAAACTCAGTAATCTCTTACCTTTCCCCACTCCAACGGCACATGTGCGGGTTCTCGTCCAATGAGAGCCGTCTGCTATGACTACATCATTCAGCAGCTGGCTCTCATTGTTTTGAATGGGGAGCCTTTTAGATAAGCTCAGACAGGAGCATGCATGAGGCCAAGGGTACAGGGGATGCATCAGCGCACACTCTCTATTACCCTTTGAAGCCGCACGGGCAGCGGCGGGCGCGGGTGTTCTGGTTGCAGTCCCCCCCCCCCCTCTGTATATGTTGTTGCTGTGGCCGTTTTGAGGCTCGGGTAGTATCTCATTGTCTGTTGCTGGTACCATTCTTTAATTTGTATTATTTGGCATCCTATGACCACCTGTTATATTGGCTTTCATTTTGACATATATTTGTGGGGTTAGATTATTGAAGCATTGGGTGGCTGACTTGTGTCAGCTTGGTAGAGTTTACATTGCTTTATATAATGCGTACAGCACAGCACTTGGCACTTTACACAGTGTGTTATTTAGGTAATAGCAGGCAATATTAGGTAATAATAGGTATTATAGTGTAGCAGTATCATATTTTTGTATCTCCATTGGCGTAATTATTATTATATGTATTGTGTATATATATATATTTTTTTTTATATACTTTGTATAGGATCTTTCTTTTCCTTTTCCTTTTTATTTTCATATGTTACACATTTTTTAATACACGGATGGGTGGTCTTTTGTAACTAAAGGGACCCCTTTTGGGTTTCTTTGTGCCGGCACAGATACCTGAGTGTGTGTAGATGTATATATATTTTTATATACACATTCACACAGATTCACATATCAATTTTATATCTGCTAATTTATTACAGCAGGGACACAGCACACATATTCATACTATATTATATACACCATTTGTATTGTGGTGGCTGTGACTTATTTGAGATATGAGGGGGGGATCTGCTTTGTTTTTAAATGTCTTGTGTTTTATATGTGTTTTTTATGATCAGTTTTGTACAAATAAAATTTCAATAATTTTTAGGATATGGTATATGTACTTCTTTGGTGCTCCATATAGGGAGGGAGGTGTGGTTTTTCATGTCCACTCCTAATAGAGTAGTTGCACTCTCTATTAAAGCAGAACAAAACCCAGGATTTTCACTTTCCCAGGTTTTGTTCCATTCCTCGGCACGCATCCTGATTGGGGATGCCCCGCTGTGTGAAACCCCCCATAAAGCTCTAAACAGCCCACCTCTACCGCGTTCCAATGGTGCATGTGAGGGCGCTCAGCCAATGAGAGGTGTTTGCTCTGTGTACCTCTTTTGGCAAATGGCTCTCACTGACTTTAATGGGGTGGGAGCATGTGCACGACAATGACAATGAGAGCCGCCTGCCCAATGACGTAGTCATAGGGCGCATCTCTCATTGGACGAAAGCATGTACATGCACTGTTGGAACAGGGAAAGATGAGTGTTTATTGGCGAACTTGGGGGCTTAACACAGCGAATCGGAATGCCCGGGGAAGCCAGCAGCTGGCACTGGAATCCCCAGGTCGCCCAAACAAACACACCTCTTCCCGACCCTACGACACATTTGCGGCCGCTCGTCCAATCAGCGCGCTTGGATCCGCTCAAGCCGCTGAGGCCAGGAGCTCATCTAAGGCGAGCAGCTCCGTTCACGCTGACAGCCGTACCTCCCGCTACCCTCTAACAGGGAGGGGCCACTCACAAACGCCTGGCACGGGCACGCGCCTTGCTAGAGGGATAGCGGGGATGCGGCCATGGCCCCCGCATTGAACTGGAAAAGAAGGTAAGTGTACGGGCGACCTGGGGGGTTTCACACAGCGCGGCATCCCGATTTTGGATGTCCCGGGGGGGGGGGGGGGGGAGGAGGGATCGGATCAGCCTGAGTGTTGGTCCACTTTAAAGGCTCATAACATGCAGTAGATGCAGGTAGGATGATTTTTTATGTGATCAATCTGTATGTACAGGGTCTGGGAAACATAGAAGATAGGCTCTTATTCAGGGTGAAGGTCCGCTTTAAGTGTTTAACTCAAGACTTTGATGACATAATTTTGAGATAAAAAATATAGTTTTAAAAAATAACATCACAAGTGTAATTTCCCTTTAACTTAAGTGCGGCCCTGGTCAGGAGATGTGCAGTCACCTTGTGGGTGCGCATTTCCCTGTGCCCAGCTATATGGACAATACACTTATTTTGACATAAGAATAAAATAAACCCGGTTTCCCGGACGACGGAATCCAGCTTGCGTTTCAAACCAGTTCCGGGTGGTGTATCAGAGGAAATGACGTCAGACCAGACCTCGGACTATACCTTGGAGCGTGTTAGGGGCGGAGCTAAAGGAAGTGACGCGGCGCGGAGGGCAGTGCAGGTTCTTTGCCCCGGGTCAGGTCACGGTTGCGGTTCGGGTTATGCGGCGGGCACATTAGCCTTCTTCTCTTAGCACCATGGTGAGTGCGGGGCCCTGGGGAGGGAGGAGCTAAAAGAGATGACAAGGTCGCTCGTGGCAACCTGCCTCACACTGTCACCTGGTCACACTGGGGGCAGCCATGTTGTGGGCGGAGCCAGTGAACCATCTGTAGGGAGATTTATCTTCATTTCCCGTGTTGTGCCCAGGGGAAGCTCTGTTCACAGCACAGGCGGGTGTCACCAGGAGCCTCTTTAGTTTTAGTATCTAGGACACCCAATACTCTTCCTTGTGAGCTTAACTTCCTGTTTGGTGCTTTGGGTGTCGCTAAAGAACAGGAAGCCCTGCTTATTACAAAGCCCTGGGTGTCACTGCATTGGGAAGTGCATACCTTCCAACTTTTCAGTGTGGGAAAGAGGGACTATTGTTAAATTAAACCAAGGCCCCTTATTGATTGATTGATGGATAGGTGATAGGTTCTAACAGTTACAACAATATAAACACTTTGAAAAGGAGAATTAATCATTTATTGCAGATCTGCATGTTAAAGTGGACCAAAAACTACCGCGATCGGCCCAGGAATCTACAAGTTTCTCGGGCCAATCGATTCCCTCCCCCTGGGGCAACCAAAATCTGGATGCTATGCTGTGTGATCCCCCCCCCCCCCCCCCCCCCCCCCAGGGTACCCCATACACTTACCTTGTTTCCTGGTATGACGGCGCATGGGGGAGCCGCGGCCTCGCTATCCCTCTAGCAGGGCGTGCCCACGTCGGGCATTTGTGAATGGCTGCACGGGCACGCTCCCTGCTAGAGGGAAGCAGGGGATGTGGCCACCTGCGTGCTCGGAGTCACTCGCCAGGCTTATACGTTGTGACGTCAGCGGCTACGAGAGCGCTGATTGGACAAGCGGCCGCGCATGCGCCCTAGGACTGGGAAGAGGTGAGTTGGGCTCGGCGATCTGGGGGGTTTCATACAGTGGGGTGCTCCGAATCAGGGTGCCCTGGGGGCTAGGACCAAAACCCAGGATAGTCAAAATCCTGGGTTTTTGTCCACTTTAAAGAGGAACTTCGGAGGCCCTGAAATAGACACCAGGGCTGTTCGAGTTCCACTCCTTGGGGCATTCCGAATTGGGATGCCCTGTTGAGTAAAACCCCACAGATCCCCTGATCCCAGGGCCGTGTACATCTTGGTGCTGCGGCTGCATCTCCGCTCACCTCTAGCCGTGCGCCCGGCCTTTCTAAATGGGCGTGGCAGGCACACCACGGCTAGAAGCTGAACGGGGGATGCGCCCCGCGGAGCTCAGCCGTAAGCCGAGCCAAGTGAGATCTAGTGTGCTGATTGGTTTAGAGGGCCACTCAGCCAATCCGCGCAGTTTTGGTCAAGCCTGCACCGTCAGGGAGGTGAGTAGAATGGTCAACTAGGGGGATACAGAGAGCGGGAGAGGAACAACACACGGGAAAGTGGAATTCCTATGTGTTTTTTCCGCTTTAAAGTGGACCAAAATCCAGGATTTTGACTATCCTGGGTTTTGGTCCTCGCCCCCAGGGTACGTCGATCGGGGGGATGCCCCGCTGCGTGAAACCCCCCGGGTCACTGAAACCAACTCACCCCCTCCCGGTCCTATGGCACATGCGCGGCCGCTCATCCAATCAGCGCACTCGGATCTGCTGACGTCATGCCGCCTAAGCCTACATCTAAAGCCAGTGTCTTCGAGCGAGCTGACGGCCGCATCTTCCGCTACCCTCTATCAGGGAGCGTGCCCGCACCGGCCATTCACAAATGCCTGGCATGGGTAGAGACCGAATTAGAATCACCTGGGTGCTATTGTTAAAAGGGACCTAAAATATTTTTGGTCTATAGGTCCCCTTTAGGACATTCCAGATGAAGGGTTATTCATTTATTTGCGTTCCCTGATTTATGCCTATGGAACTTGCTTCTTTTCTGCTGACTCATTTTTCAGGGTCCCCAAATTAAACTGACATCTAAGGGAACTGAGAGGCCCAGCAGAATGGACAGAGCTCACTGGAAGTTATAAATAAATATAAATCGGGCTGGATTAAAGATGCTGCGTCTAAGAAAGCAGGATAATTGAACCCTTTGTTTGTAATGTCCCTTTAAAATGGACCAAAACGTTTGGCCCCTGGGGCATCCAAAATCGGGTTTTCACCCCATACACTTACACTGGTACACTTACCTTGTTTCCCAGTCCAACGGTGCAAGCCGCAGCCGCATCCCCGGTATCCCTCTAGCAGGGCACATGCCCGCACCAGGCAATTGGTGAATGGCTGGCGCAGAGACACTCCTTGTTAGAGGGAGGTGGGGGATGCAGGCGTCGGCGCGCTCAGAGCCTTAGACAACGTGACGTCAGCGGCTCCGAGCATGATTCTTGGATGAGCGGCCGCGCATGCACCGTAGGACTGGAAAGAGGTCAGTTGGCATCGGCGATCTGGGGGGTTTCACACAGCGGGGCACCCCCAATTGGTGTGCCCCGGGGGGAAAGGACCAAAACCCAGGATGGTCAAAATCCTGGGTTTTGGTCCACTTTAATAAATATAAGTCGGGCTGAATGAAAGATGCTGCATCTAACAGCCAGCAATGGGGGGGGGGAGGAGCAGAAAGCAGGATTATTGAACCCTTTGCCTGTAATGTCCCTTTAAATATAGATGTGCATTACATCATCGAGGCTCTTCGCTGCGCATTAAAGTGAACTGAAGAAAAAAAGTTAATGGAACAGAAAAGCTCTGGGTGTCTTTGTCTCAAACTCCATTGTGTTGCACTGCTTGCATTCTTTTGGGCCTGATGACCCCCTCCCTTTTTTTCTGCTTGAGGGTTATAGAAGGTAATTGAGACATTATAGTGGACCAACACCCAGGGGTGATCAGCCCGGGAATCACCTCCCTCACCGCGGTGAAACCCCCCCCCCCCCCAAACCCCCCAAAAACCTTACCTTATCGGAGGCGGTGGCGACAGCCACCTCCCGCGCACCCCTCTAGACGTGCCCACGCCGGCCGTTTGTGAATGGCCGGCGCGGGCGCACGCCCTGTAAGAGTGACGTGCGAGAGGCAGCGGCGGACGCGCTGTCTTGTCTGTCGGCGGGGATTGGACGACGCGGTCACGTGGGAGCGTGGTGAGGTGAGTTTTTGGGGCTTTCTGGGGGGTTTCACGTAGCGGGGCACCCCCAATCGGGGTGCCCCCCCCCCCCCCCCGAAGTGTACCAAAACCTAGGATAGTCAAAATCCTGGGTGTTGGTCCACTTTAAAGCTTTTTTAACCCTTTCCCGTTCAAAAACTTGCTGTGGATATGTGTCGAGTTTGTCTGTGCTGCAGTGTGCGTATAATGTGGGCGGAGCTTGATTGTGCTTTCTGCTTTCAGGCCAGTACAATGATAGCGGCCGGCCTGACCATCGCTGTGGCGGGATTTGCTGGTAAGCATCAGCGGCGGACTCTAGTTTACACAATAAAATAAACTGTCCAAACATGAGTAGGGATCCCTTTTTTTTTTTTTTTTTTTATTCATATAAATAAGGTGGCCCTCTTTGAAGCTGAACGAAACCCACCAGGGCTGGCTATTCTCCGGGTCATCCCAATTTAGGTTGCAACAGCGTATGCCTGGGCTCTCGTCCAATCAGAGCAGTTTCAGATAGGCTGGGGCTGGAGCGCGCATGAGGTGGGGGATGCGACAGCATACGCTTCCCCGTTAATTTCAATCAGAGCCCTTCCCTGGATGATGTAGTCAAGGCGAAGGGTTCTGATTGGACAAGAGGCCATGCATGCGCCGTTGGAGTGGTGAAAGGTTGGGTTTAGTGGGCGTTCTGGGGGATTTCACACAGCAGGGCATATAACAAAACCCGGGAGAGTCTAATTTTGCTTTAAAGTGGACCAAAACCCAGGATTTTGACTATCATGGGTTTTGCTCCTTTCCCCCGAAGCACCCTGGTCGGGGGTGCACCGCTGTGTGAAACCCCCCAGATCGCCCGAACAAACTCGCCTCTTTCCGGTCCTATGGCGCATGCGCGGCTGCTTGTTCAATCTGCGCGCTCAGAGCCGCTGACGTCACGCCATCTAAGACGGCGTCTAAGGATAGTGGCTCAGAGCACGCTGGCGGCCGCATCCCCCACTTCGCTCTAACAGGGAGCGTGCCCGCGCTGGCCATTCACAAATGGCTGGCGCGGGCACGCACCCTGCTGGAGTGATAGCAGGGATGCGGCTCACCCATGTGCAGTTGGCCCGGGAAGCAAGGTAAGTGTACGGGGCGACCTGGGGGGTTTCACACAGCGGGGTATCCTGATTTTGGATGCCCCAGGGGGGAGGGAATCGATTGGCCCTGGAACCTTATACATTTCCGGGCCAACCACGCTGGGTTTTTGTCCACTTTTGGAGATTTCCCTAAGGTGGATCTTAATTGGGATGTCCTGCAGTGTAAACCAGGGCTGTGTAGTCGGAAAGCCAAGGTCCTGACTCCAGCTCTGACTCCTTTTATAAATTATTAGTAATACATTTCCTGTAGTAAAATTATCACATAGACCCTTTTCTCGCCGTTTTATAATCAATGGGGCTATTTATATAAAACATAAAGCACAATCCTTGCAATACAATTTCTGAACAAATGACTTAAAGTGAGTCAAAATCCTTGGTTTTGGTCATCGGGGTACCCCGCTGTGTGAAGCCCCCTGCAGGTCGCCGCAGCAGCTCACCCTATCCTGGTCCCATGGCGCTTCTAAGAGCAGCAGCCCTGGCGGCCACATCCTCCACTTCCCTCTAGCAGTGCGTGTGCCCGCTCCAGGCATTTGTGAATGGCCAACGCGGGTACGCTCCCTGTTTGAGGGAAGTGGAGGATGCGCCCGTCAGAGCCGCTGCTGGGACCGGGAAGAGGTGAGCTGGGTTCAGGCGATCTGGGGGGTTTCACACAGCGGGGCACCCGCAGGGAAAGGACCACAACCCAGGATAAGCAAAATCCTGGCTTTTAGTCCACTTTAAAGCAGAATGAAAGTCCCAATGGTCATGATTGTGCAATGCTGAATAAGCGTTCCACAATGTCCAATCAGCAGCTGCACATTCTCAGGTGACTGACATCACCCAGTCCACAGCTGCTGCTCTTGCCCCGCCTCCACACCATTGCCTCTATGCGGCACGACCTTAAGGCTTTACCCTGGAGGATTTTAGGATACATACATGTCCCGGATGCAGCAAGATGGCGGCGCCAGGTAAGGTGAGTAGGTCATTGATAAGCATGCAGCACTTTGTAGGCACATTTAAAGCGTAACAAAACCCAACCTGGACGGCCCTGGAATCGAATAGATTCCATGGCGACCGCTGGCTTTCCCTGGGGCACCGAAGGAACAGCTTTTCATTTAAAGTGGACCAAAACCCAGCTTGACCTTCCCGGGAATCTATAAGATTCCCAGGCGGAACTATTCCCTCCCCCCCAGGGCATCCAAAATTGGGATGCCCCGCTGTGTGAACCCCCCTCCTCCAGGTCGCCCCATTCATCTTACTTCCCAGTCCAACGGCCCACGTCCCTGCAATCCCTCTAGCAGGGCACGTACCCACGCCAGCCATTTGTGAATGGCCTCTGGCCTTAGACACGCGCTGATTGGATGAGCGGCCGTAGTACCGGGAAGAGGTGAGTTTCTTCAGGCGATCTGTAAGAACTACACACAGAAATTTAACTCTCAGGTGTGTATCCCCGCAGTTTGCCAGATTCACTCACCTTGCTGTCTTTCTTGCATAGCAGACTCGGGCGAAACCGAGCACGCCAATTGGCTGACCGGCCCATTTAGCCAATCAGCACACTCGTTTTCACTCGCCTATGCTAAGCAGCCGAGCAGAGCCCACTGCACTGCCAGCTCCATCCCCTGCACAGCCTCCAGCTGTGGCAAGCCTGCGCCTGCCATTCAGAAAGGACGGACACGGGTATGCGCACAGCTAGAGCTGAGTGGGGATGTGGCTGCAGCTCAGAGATGTGGCGAGGGCTCTGGGAGCAGGTGAATGAAACTGGCAAACCGGGGGGTTTCCAATTCGGGATGCCCAGGGAGTGGAACTCAGATGGCCCTGGAGTCTTTTAGATTGCACGGCCTCTGAAGTTCCTCTTTAAAGTGGATCAACACCCATATCTATAAGATTCCCGGGTCCATCCGATCCCTCCCCGCGGGGCATCCAAAATCGGGATGCCCCGCTGTGTGAAACCCCCCAGGATGCCGGTAAACCTTACCTGATTCCCAGTCCAACGGCGCATGCGCGGGCTGCGGCCGCATCTCGCGCTTCTCTCTAGCAGGGCGCGTGCCCGAACCGACCATTTGTGAATGGCCGGCGCGGGCGCGCTCCCTGTTAGAGGGAAGCGCGAGATGTGCCCCCCACCCTAGTGCTCGGAGCCGCTCTGCGGTAATACGTCTCATTGACGCGCATACTACAGCGGCTCCGAGCGTGCTGATTGGGCGAGCGGCCCCGCATGCGCCGTAGGAGCGGGGTGAGTTGATCTGGGCATTCTGGGGGGTTTCACATAGCGGGGCACCCCCGAACGGGGTGCCCCGGGTAAGTGGACCAAAACTTCGGATAGTCAAAATCTTGGTTGTTGGTCCACTTAAAAGTGGACCAACACCCATGGCTGATCGGCCCGGGAATCTTATAGATCAGCTCCCTCCCCGTGGGGCATCCGAAATTGGGATGCCACGCTGTGTGAAACCCCCCAGGACGCCTACAAACCTTACCTTCACCTCGTTCCAACGGGACATGCGCGGGCCGTGGCCGCCTCTCGCGCTTCCCTCTAGCAGGGCGCGCACCCGCGCAGGCCGTTTGTGAATGGCCGACACGGGCGCGCTCCCTGTTAGAATGAAGTGCAAGAGGCCCTGTGGTTGTCCGTCCATACCACATTGGACTAGCGCTCGCATAGGAGCAGGGTGAGGTGTGTTTTTTGGGGCGTTCTGGGGGGTTTCACAAAGCGGGGCACCCCCGATCGGGGTGCCCTGCAGAAGTGGACCAAAACCCAGGATAGTGAAAATCCTGGGTGTTGGTCCACTTTAAGGTAAGAAGACACTGGAGGGGTTTATCCACCACAAGCCAATAACCTATCACAAGCCAAGTAGCTGTAGACTGAAGTAAAGGAGATAGTGGTGCCCATTCCTCATGCTTCTTCTGTCTGTATCCAGGCCGCTACGCCCTGCAGGCCTTCAAGCACCTGGAGCCACAAGTCAAACAAGCCATTCAGACCCTGCCAAAGTCGGTAAGAAGAAGGCTGAGGGGTTAGACACCATGTTTTGTTTAAATTGTTTTTTTTTTTTTTAATATACTGTATTGCTTTCAATGATTTATTCTTCCTAAAGCCGAACAAAACCCACCAGCGGCCGGCCTGGAATCTAAAAGATAACAGCACTGGCCGCTGGCCTTCCCTCAGGGCAATCCAAATCAGGATGCCCCGCCCACGCACCATGATGATAAACCACCCTGGATGAGCTATAGTCAATTTATAAGAAACAAAGGGGGGTGGCAGCCGCTCAGACCATTTTATAACTAACCTGGGAGGTGCACGTGAGCAGGGCAATTAGGATACAAAAGTCTTAAAGGAGCCACAGCACTCAACCCTGTTAGCTTGCTGACCAGCCTACAGTCTCTAAACAGAGGTCTCGGTCACACACATCTGCAGAAGTCTGCTTAAACCGGACCTTCACTATGATTTATTGAAAAGCCCAAACCCTTAAAAAACAATTCCCCAGCATCTAAAATTTATATCTTATAAGTTTTTAGTCACTTACTACTTATTCTTTCCCCCACTGGTCTGCAACTCTGTTCACGACTTTAGGATACGGGCGCCGCCATCTTGAATCAGAAGCATCACACTTACTGAGGAGAGTGAGATAATGTACAGGGGAGCGGGTTATAGCTGTGCTTTGCTCAGACAGAGCAGAGCTGGGTTCAGGAAAAGGTCAGCAGTCCCAGAATGCAGAGCAGCACATTCAGAAGGCACTTCCTGTTTGCAGGCTGCCTGATGTTCCATGAGCCGCCATCTTGGATGTTTAAAGGCTCATAACATGCAGTAGGATGATTTTTAATGTGAGCAATCTGTATGTACAGGGTGTGGGAAACATATAAGATAGGCTCTTATTCAGAGTGAAGGTCCGCTTTAAGCTGCATCACCAAGCGCCCAGGTGCCTCTGTGGGGTGCAGTCCTAACTCTAATCTCTGAGAGCCCATCTGGGACATACAGTGCAATAGATACATTGGGAGCAGCTTACCCGATGTTGCCCTAAACCTCTCAAGTGCAAGCCATGGGGTGGAAGGGTCAAAGACCTTGCAATACAGCCTGGACCCCACACACCATGTGCTTGCACAAATTCAAAAGAAACAAAGGAGGGGGTGGCAGCCGCTCAGACCATTTTATAACTAACCTGGGAGGTGCACGTGAGCAGGGCAATTAGGATACAAAAGTCTTAAAGGAGCCACAGCACTCACCCCTGTTAGCTTGCAGACCAACCTAAAATCTGTTTCTAAACTTGGGCTGCACTTGAGGTTTAGGGCAACCTCAGGTAAGCCTGCTCCCAATTTATCTATTGCATTACCGTTCTGGCCTTTGTCTCCTACATGTGCGCTACTTGTTTGGATAGCATGGGTTTTGGTTTCTAATGGTTATAGAAATCTTTCCTTTGCTTTCCAGTATATTTATTATTCTCAGCTACAATGTTGTTCTTATATTAATATGTAGCTTTCACACTCTTAATGTTGACATTGTAACAAATACGGGGTAAGGTAAATAAAGTTATAAAAACTTACCCACCCGGCCCGGGGGTACGTAACCTGCCCAGGGCCCTTATGGTGTTGTGCTGTGGCGTATCTGGAAAGATCTCTCAATTGCGCTGTAATGATGATGCTCTGAGCTTCCAGTAAAAATCTCCAAATGCTTTATTTATTAATTAAAAATTCAAACAAATGTAAGTTGTCCTTTCTTGGATCTGGGATGTCTGTCTGTCTGGTATATTTCATATAAATCCGTATGTTTAAGTCTCTGTGCGTTCTACGCATAGGTAGTTCTGTGCTTCTTGTTGTCGGCGGAGCTGAGCTGCTCCCGTCTGCTTACTCTGCGGCTTGCTGAAGGGTCCGACGCGCGTTTCGTGATTACACTTCCTCAGGTCCCTAAAGCGCCTGCGCAGGGTCGTCTTTATATAGTCATATAATCCGCAGAGGGTTCTGGGTGTTGTCTCCTTTATTCAACAAAAGGAAATTTTTAGACACATTTGAGAGTCAGACTTTTCTGGTTATTGGCTGTTGGACAGTCGGCTGGCAGACGCCCTTTAGGTAGTATTATAGTGGAGCGTGTTGTTTAGTGCTGGCGTTTATGGTGTGCTTGCGTTTCTTTTTCTCCAGGCATTTGCTGGCTATTACAAAGGAGGGTTTGAACCGAAAATGACTAAAAGGGAAGCATCACTGGTGTTAGGAATCAGGTAAGCCGGCGCAGTAACAAATGCCACCCCATCCAGATTTGGGTTGTGCATAACCCAGCTGCAAGCCCAATACCAGGCAGAGGTACTCACCCGCGCCCCGCATTTTTTTGCCAGTTCCCACCATCTCTGTCTGTAGGCCTCAGTGAACTAACTTTAATTTATGACTGTCTGCGAAACAAAACCGGGTGCAGCCAGCCCTGGAATCTAAAAGATTGTTGGCCTTCGCCTGGGCCATGCCGAATTGGGATGCCCGGTTGTGTGAGACCACCCCCTCCCGGTGTGCCCGTAATAGCTGATCTTTCTACGGTCCAATGGCGCATGCGCAGGCTTTCAGCAAAGTGGCTGCATCCCCTGCATCTTTGAGCTGGCTGTGCGCTCCCGCCCTGGCCATCCATATAGGCTGGAATGGGAGCATATGTGCCGCAGGGGGTGCAGCCGCTCTCGCTCCCCATTGAAGTTAATGAGAGCCCTTTGCAGAAGGATGTATGTAGACATGGCAAAGGGCTCTGATTGGATGAGATACCGCGCATGTGTTGTTGGACCAAGCATAGGTGAGTTTTACTGGTTGGACACAGTGGGGCATCCTGATACGGGATGCCCTGAGGCCACAGCCGCTTTAAAAAGGCCCTCCGGTCACAATTGACTGAAGGTACCATCGCTGTAATTCCTGTGGCCATTTCCTCTATGTTTTCTGCAACCAATCATGGTTCACCCAGCCGTCATGCACAACTATTGCCCCCCTGAACTGGATTAGCTGCCATGGGACACAGTGTGAAAAAGATGAGCATCGGGCTGAGGCGGGCGTCCTGAATGCCAGTGCTACTTATCCTTAGAGAGAGGGGACCCACAGGGATTTTTGACTGGAGGTTGCCTATAAAGTGGATCAAAACCCAGGATTTTCAATGTCCCATGTTTTGGTCTTTGCTGTGTGAAACACCCCAGTTTACCCCAAAATCTCACCTTTACCTGGTCCCACGCCGCATATGTGAGCTCTCGTCCAATCAGCGCCGTATGCTGAGCATATTATTGATAAGCATGCGGCTCAGGATAGGGGAGCAGGTTTCCCTGAGGTGTGCGGCCTGCTCCCACCACCATCCTATGGTGGCAGAGACTCGGTCTGCAGGTGTGGCGTGGGAGCCCCAGAAAAAGTGTTTAGGGGTTCATACAGTGCGGCATGTCAAATCGGGATACCCAAAGGTTGCTTGATTGGCTAGCCAGTCTTTTAGACTCTAGGGTCGGCCGAGCGGGTCATTTAAAGTCATTAAAGAGGGATTTCACTTTCCCGTTTGTTGTTCCTCTCAGGCATCCCAAATGCCTCGCTGTCGTATCCCTACGGATCGTGCAGGAAATGCACCTCCCTGTTGTTTCCACCGCGCAGACGCATCCAAATCTGAGCGCACTGATTGGCTGAGCAGCCCATGGCTGACGCGGTGAGGGCTCCGGGAGCAGGCAAACGGGGGATACAGGGGGTTTCACACAGCGAGATTTCGGGATGCCCCAGGGAGTGGGACTTGCATCGAAGTCTCTTTCTAATGCTCTGTTCACACCTTGTAAGTATGGCAGAGGTGCCCTGTATCAAAGCAAATGCTGCACTGTGCTGCAATGTGTTTTGAAAGAAAAAAATGTTTGCACAATAAGTAAATGGTAAAGTTTATAGTAAGGCAAATGCAGCACAAGAGCATTGCAGGTTAAACCACGTTATACATGTGCTGCGCTTGCGTTGCCATAGACTTCTGCGTTGTGTAGAAAAAAGGTATCTGCAACGCTCTTTTAATGTGTGAACTATCTAGAATCATGTGCAGTGTTTTCTCTGCCTTGTAACTGCATTGCCCTCTACTAAGCCTGATTTGAGCATTAAAGTGAACCAGGATCCTGGGTTTTGGTCCTTTCCCCCAGGGCACCCCAAACGGGAGTACTCCGCTGTGTGAAACCCCCCAGATCGCCAATGCCAAGTCACCATTTCCCAGTCCTACGGGGCATGTGCGGCCGCTCGTCCAATCAGTGCGCTCGGACCCGCTGATGTCACATCGTCTAAGGGCAGTGGCTCAGAGCGCGCTGGTGGTTGCATCCACCGCTTCCCTCTAACAGGGAGCGTGCCCGTGCCGAGCATCAACAAATGCCTAGCACGGGCACATGCTCTGCTAGAGGGATAGCGGGGATGTGGCCGCGGCATGCACCGTTGGACCGGGAAACAAGGTAAGTGTATGGGGCGACCTGGGGGGTTTCACACAGCAGGCCTTCCAGATTTTGGCTGCCCCAGGGGAGGGAATTGATCGGCCCTGAAATCTTATAGATTCCCAGGCCGATTGCTGTGGGTTTTGGTTCACTTTAAAAGAAATAAATCCATTTACCTGAACGCTGCAATGCTCCTCTGATTCTGGCTGGGGATGCCGTGGACTTGATTGACAGCTGCACTTGAGTGACAGGCCAGTCCCCTATGCAGTGCAGGCTTCCTACTTCAAGTGGACCAAAACCTGGGATTTTGACTATCCTGGGTTTTGGTCCACTCCCCCGGGGCACCCTGATCGGGGGTGACCCACTGTGTGAAACCCCCCCCATCGCCGCAGCCAAGTCGCCTCACCGCGGTCCTACAGCGCCTCCAATCAGCGTGCTCGGAGCTGCTGAGATATGGGCGTCTAAGCTCAGCAGCTCCGAGTGCGCTGGAGGCCGCATCTTGCGCTTCCCCTTAACAGGGAGCGCGCCCCTCCCGGCCATTCACAAATGGCCGGCGCGGGCACGCCCCCTGCTAGAGAGGAGCGTGAGATGTGCATGCGCCGTTGGACCGGGATTCAGGTAAGTGCAGCGGGTGACCTGGGGGGTTTCACACAGCGGGGCATCCCGATTTTGGATGCCCCGCAGGGAGGGAATGGATCGGCTCTGGAATCTTATAGATTCCCGGTCCGATCCCCCTGGGTTTTGGTCCACTTTCAGTGATTGGCCTACTGACATCGCTCAACTGACACAGAGGGCCTGTCCCTCACAATGGAAGGGAGGGCCAGGAGGGGAATGTTTAAATGATTGGACTTCCTCTGTGGTCTTTGTATCGCTTTGTTTTACCTTTCCTTGCCTTCTGCTTTGTTGTAGCCCAACTGCCAGTAAAACCAAAATCAGGGAAGCGCACAGGAGAATCATGCTGCTGAACCACCCTGACAAAGGTACAGTATTGTTCACTCTAGATGACGCGCCTAGGATTTGGAGGAAAAAAAGGGAAATCTTTGTACTTGCCAGTAAACGTATTTTTTTGCCATCTTTCATTCCGGGGCACCACCATCAACAACGTGTGGGTTAACCTCAGCCGTAGATGTGAGGCTAATCATGTAAAAAAAATCATGTAGTTGTAGCCCATAGCGCCAGAAGCTGTGTGTTTAAAGTCTGTTTTTGAACATGTATCCACTAGTAACTAAGCGAAAACATATGGAATTACGTTATTACATTGTAACATGAACCAGACATTGTAAGGACAATTCTGCATAAAAATATTATAAATCAAATATGTTATAATTCAAAAATGTCATTTTCTAGGCCAGGATACATGTCCTGAAAGTTTTGAGATTTTATAAAAAAAAAAAAAAATTTGGATCAGGAAAGGGATTTAAGGATCGTCCATAAAAAAGTATGGGAGAGCGCCAGGTAGCGAGAGGTAAGACGTGGCGCTCTGCAAGGTGAACACCAGCACTGTACGCTGAGCCTGGGATAATGATAAATCATACACTACATAGCGTTGTTCTAGTCGCTCACCAGATTCGGCTTCATAAATGTGGAATTGCGTGCCGTGTCCGGCGTTCACCTGACGCTTACAAGGTCCTACCTGGTGCTAGAGCTTCATGAATAAGGCCCTTAGTTTTTCTCGTCCCTTCCATTCTGGGGCACCACCTTCAGCAATGCGTGGGACCTCCCAAAGCGGTACCGTCGTTAAGGGTGGGACCGTGCTACGACAGCAACTGGCTAATTGCGGCAACATAGCCAGTAATGGTGGAACTGAAACGTTTCTCACCGCCATCTGCAACACCTTACTTCTCAGCGCGGCATCGGTGCGAGTGTGAAGGGAGGACCAGGTCGCCGACTTGCACACCTGGTCCATCGACGCCTGGTGCTGGAAGGCCCAAGATGCCGCAATTGCCCTGGTAGAGGGAGCAGTGACTCAGAAGGGGGCCTCCTTACCGCTTTAGGCGTTGGCCTGATCCATCTGCTGAGAGTGAACCTGACAGCCACCAGGCCTCTCGATGGTTCTGGGATCAAGAACAAATGTCTGTCTTACGTACCTCCAGCGTGGCCGCCAAGTAATACTTTAATGCCCTGACTTCATCCAGGGAATGCAGGAGTCGCTCCTTATGATGAGTGGGGCACTCAGTGGACACAAAGAGGGCAGTACGATCTCTTGAATTAGATGGAAGGGAGAGACCACCTTTGGCAAAAAAATTCTATTTAACATGGAACGTGGCCTTGTCTTTGTGCAGGACCAAAAAGGGTGACTTGATAGCTTTGTGAAACCCCCCAGATCGCCGATGCCAACTCACCTCTTCCCGGTCCTATGGGGCATGCGCAGCCGCTTATCCAATCAGTGCGCTCGGGCCCGCTGACATCACGTCGTCTAAGGGCAGTGGCTCAGAATGCGCTGGCGGCTGCATCCACCGTTTCCCTCTTAAAGTGGACCAACACCCAGGATTTTGACTATCCTGGGTGTTGGTCCACTTAGGTGGGGCACCCCGCTGTGTGAAACCCCCCCGATCGCTGCAAAAACTCACCTCTCCCCGTTCCCACGTGACCTCGTCCGGCCAATGACACCGCTCAGAGCCGCTCTGGTATGCGCGTCCAAAGCCGCTTGGACGCGCATACCAGAGCGCTGTCATTGGCTGCGCCACTCGCTTCCCTCTAACAGGGAGCGCGCCTGCGCCGGCCATTCACAAAACGGCCGGCGCGGGAGCGCGCCCCGCTAGAGGGAAGCGAGAGACGCGGCCGCGTCTCGCGCATGCGCAGTTGGATCGCCGGTAAGGTAAGGATTGTGGGCCTCCTGGGGGGTTCCTCCCCGCGGGACATCCCGATTTCGGATGCCCCGCGGGGAGGGATCTGATCGGTCCGGGAATCTTATAGATTCCCGGGCCGATCCCCCCCTGGGTGTTGGTCCACTTTTACAGGGAGTGTGCCCGCTCCGGGCATTCATAAATGCCTGGCACGGGCACGCACTCTGCTAGAGGGATATTGGGGCTGCGGCTTGCGCATGCTCCGTTGGACCAAGAAACGGGGTAAGTGTATGAGGCGATCTGGGGGGTTTCACACAGCGGGGCATCCAGATTTTGGCTGCCCCAGGGGGAGGGAATTGATCGGCCCGGGAATCTTATAGAATCTTATAGATTCCCGGGACGATCAGCGTGGGTTTTGGTCCACTTTAAAATAAATCCATTCACCTGATCGCTGCAATGCTCCTCTGATGCTGGCTGGAGATGCAGTACCAAAATAGGGTGACTTGATAGCTCAGAAACCCGCCCAATGGAGCTGATCGCCACCCAAAAAAACACCTTTAAAGTGAGCGTTGCCAGAGTGGCCTCCGTCATGGGCTCAAAGGGGGCCCCTGTAGCGCCAACAGTACCATGTTGAGACCCCAGGGCAGGATCAACGAGCGCCTGGGTGGACGAACATGCGCAGCGCCCTGCATGAACATACGGACTAATCTGTGCTCCGCAAAGGGTCTCAGGAAAAAATGGACAAGGCCGAGACCTGGCCTTTAAGGGTGCTGCTTCCAGGATCTTCTGAAGAGATTCCAGCATCCTGGGCAATGAGAGCCTCCTACAGGAGTAGCCCTTCAACTTGCACCAAGCCAAGAAGGCCCTCCAAGTCCTGTAGCAAATTCTGGAGGATGTTTTCGTGCCCGAATCAAGGTCTGAATTACTGCAGCGGATAGGCCCCTCTCCTCCGGGATGCTGGTCTCAACAGCCACTAAAGCCAGCGCTTGAGAATTGGGGTGCTGCAGAGGACCCCGCTGTAGAAGATTGGGGAGTCGCCACCTGGTAGCTAGGCTTACCAGATCCGCGAACCACACCCTTCAGGGTCAGTGTGGGGGCGATCAGGATGATGGGAATCCATTTGCTGTTGACCTTTTTTAAGACCAGTATAGCAGGCTGTACCCTGACCAGTGCGTCAACCGCTAAGGCCAGGGGGTCTCGCACCCTGGACACAAACCTCTGGACCTTCAGTTGTGAGGAGAGGCAGAGGTCCATTTCCAGCACCCCGCCAGGTGTTCCAGGGGGTTATTGCAGGGAGAGCTCCAGCATTCTGGATGCCCCCCCAGCCTTTCTTATAGCGGCAGGGACCAACACCCACAATGCACGGGTGTTGGTTCACTTTTAGTGTTTCAATAGGAGCAAATGTCAGCACACTATCCTAAAAAACAATAAATCGTGTACAGACAAAAAAAAAAAAATAATTAAACAAAAATGTGAACTTCTAGGGCTCCAGGGCCACCAACTGTCCTCCTGCAGCGTCAGTTTGATAAGCGGGGAAGGTAGGTAGGTGGGTGTGGTGTTGGTATGGCTGGCACCCACTGAAAATAATGAGGACCTCCGCAGATGAAGGTTCTTGGTGTACAGCGTCCCCCCCCCACCGAGAGCCATAACCCAGAAACGGAGCTCCCAGCTTTACAAACCAGGCCTGCAGGAAGACAGTCGGTGGCGGTAATGTAAGCGGATCTACCCACCCGACTACGCCATTCGCCAAAGGGCTTTGATTGTTTTTGACTGGTAGTGCGCACTCCTACATCCCTGGTGGCGCGCTCCCACCCATTCAGGCTGGCATGCACTTCCCATTAAATTCAATCAGAGCCCTCTGCTGTGTTGACATCCTTCAGCAAATGGCCCTGATTGAATTTAATGGGAAGAGCATGCCAGCCTGATTGTATGGAAGCCCGCTCATATGCCATTGGAGCAGAGAAATGTGAATATTAGTGGGCTTTTTTGGGGCTGTCACACAGCAGAGACACAGAACAAAACCCGGGAAATTCAAATTCACGGGTTTTGTTCCACTTTAAGGTAAGTAGTTAGAGGCACACTTTCACCAAATCTTTAAATGTCAAGCATAGACCAAGTATTAAGAAATATCAGCCGCACACCAATTACGCTTAAACATTTTTTTTTACTTTTTAGTTCTGCAATTAAGACCCATATTTAGTCCATACAGGCAGGGGTTAAACCGGACCTTCAGCGTGATTTAATGAAAAGCCCAAACTCTTAAAAAACGGTTCCCCAGCATTCAAAATTAATATATTTTAAGTATTTAGTCACTAACTTATTATTCTTTCCCCCACTGGGCTGCAACTCTGTTCAGGAATTTAGGATACGGGCGCCGCCATCTTGAATCAGAAGAATTACACTTACTGAGGAGAGTGGGATAAGGTACAGGGGGGCGGGTTATAGCTGTGCTTTGCTCAGACAGAGCAGAGCTGGTGTCAGGTAACGGTCAGCAATCCCAGAATGCAGAGCAGCACAGTCAGGAGGCACTTCCTGTTTGCAGGCTGCCTGATAAGATGGCGGCTTCCATAAGCCGCCATCTTGGATGTTTAAAGGCTCATAACATGCAGTAGGTGCAGGTAGGATGATTTTTAATGTGGACAACCTGTATGTACAGGGTGTGGGAAACATAGAAGATAGACTCTTATTCAGAGTGAAGGTCCGGATTAATGTGGGCAATCTGTATGTACAGGGTGTGGGAAACATATAAGATAGGTTCTTATTCAGAGTGAAGGTCCGCTTTAAGACCCATATTTAGTCCATACAGGCAGGAGTTAAGTAATACATCATCTCAAAATATTTACAGGGGTGTATACACACTTAATATAGACAAATATAATTCAGGCAATCTCTTCCTGTTTGTGAGCTCTCTCTGTGGTTTCAAAAAAAGGCAGCTGCTTTGTAATCTTCAGTATAAGCAAAGTAGAAAAAATGGAAACAATTGTATCCACAGTGTGAGCTCAGTCGCATTCTGAGAGTGGATTGGAAAGTTCAAGGCTCAGATACACAGTGTCTTCATCATATGAAACATTTAGATATATAAGCTGATAACATTGCTCTATGCTGCATGCTGAAGCGAATGATTACTGGTCAAAATTACATTGGCCCTGCAGCTTACAAAGAATGATTCAAACATCATCACAGACTACAATCAGTCTCATGATTCCATTATCCACACATAGATATTAATGCATAGTGAGCAACATATATACAAAACATGTAAACAATGTATTAACCAGAGTCATGTAAATAGCAAAGGTGGGGGCAGTCCTCCCATGTTCCGGGGATCACGTCCCCTTTGTCAAGGAATGGTCCCCTGGGCCTTCATATGATGAAGACACTGTGTATCTGAGCCTTGAACTTTCCAATCCACTCTCAGAATGCGACTGAGCTCACACCGTGGATACAATTGTTTCCATTTTTTCTATGTTTGCTTATACTGAAGATTACAAAGCAGCTGCCTTTTTTTGAAACCACAGAGAGAGCTCACAAACAGGAAGAGATTGCCTGAATTATATTTGTCTATATTAAATGTGTACAATATAAAATAGTATTAGAAAGCCGCGCTCAGAGATTTTAAATTTTATATTACATATATATCAATAAAAAATTCTTTGTTAATAAAGTCCTCAGCGCAGGGAGAAAGACAGAGTATGTCACCAACACTCTTAATAATATATGGGTAAACGCACAGAAATGTGCAATTCTCCGCGGGACAGTTCAAATGCTTTCACTTCAAATCACCACGTGGATTTCCAGGCTAATTATATATTATAAGTGTATCCATCACCTGTCACACCACACACGTACCAGATAACAAATGGCAAAGCACTTCTCTATATATCAATGATTGTTTCTTTGTTGGATATAACAGCAAAGTTGGATATAACAGCAAAGTTGGATAGAACAACAAAGTTGGATAGAACAACAAAGTTGGATAGAACAACAAAGTTGGATAGAACAACAAAGTTGGATAGAACAACAAAGTTGGATAGAACAACAAAGTTGGATAGAACAACAAAGTTGGATAGAACAACAAAGTTGGATAGAACAACAAACAACAAAGTTGGATAGAACAACAAAGTTGGATATAACAACAAAGTTGGATATAACAACAAAGTTGGATATAACAACAAAGTTGGATATAACAACAAAGTTGGATATAACAAAGTTTAAAGTGGACCAACACCCTGAGGTGATCGGCCCGGGAATCTATAAGATTCCCGGGCCGATCACCTCACACACCGCGGGACATCCGAGATCGGGATGTCCCGCGGGGTGAACCCCCCCTGAACACCCCAAATCCACCTACCTGGTCTTCGGCGGCGGCCGGCCGCTGCCGCCTCCCTCGCGCCCCTCTAGGCGTGCGCGTGCCCGCGCCGGCCGTCTCTGAATGGCGGGCGCGCACACGTCAAGAGTGATGCGCGGGAGGCGCCGACGGGCAAGCTGCTTGTATGTTGCTGTCAATCAGCTTGTCCGTCGGCGCCGATTGGATGGCGCGGCCACGTGGGAGCGGGGAGAGGTGAGTTTTGGGGGCTTTCTGGGGGGTTTCACACAGCGGGGCACCCCCGATCGGGGTGCCCCGGGGAAGTGGACCAATACCCAGGATAGTCAAAATCCTGGGTGTTGGTCCACTTTAACTTGGAGGAATGGAACTTTGAGCATGAGGATCCTATGTAGGAACATTTTATTACAACGTTTGCATTCTATTTTAATCTGGTAAGCAGTTTTTAAGTTCTGCGCACAGAAACTATTGTTACGGTATTACGCTATGTGCGGCCATATGTTTGATTTTACATGCTCAATCTAAATAAATGAGGAATTAATTATATATGAACCAAGTCTTGATGATTATATGAGAGAAAGAAAAGGAGCCATTTCTGATATAAAGGAAAATCATCCCCTTGGGCGTATGAAATATATCCAACAAAGAAACAATCATTGATATATAGAGAAGTGCTTTGCCATTTGTTATCTGGTACGTGTGTGGTGTGACAGGTGATGGATACACTTATAATTAATTAGCCTGGAAATCCACGTGGTGATTTGAAGTGAAAGCATTTGAACTGTCCCACGGAGAATTGCACATTTCTGTGCGTTTACCCATATATTAAATGTGTATACACCCCTGTAAATATTTTGATATGATGTATTACTTAACCCCTGCCTGTATGGACTAAATATGGGTCTTAATTGCAGAACTAAAAAGAAAAAAAAAAATTTAAGCGTAATTGGTGTGCGCCTGATATTTCTACATTTTTGTTCCACTTTAAGAATCAGGATAATGATTGCCCGGAGCAGTCCCAAAAGTACATCAGTCTGAACCATGGTAAACAAAAGTGATACACTAATAAATAGTTAATCTGTAGCTTTCCATATCACAAATGCATAAAGGGGAGACAGTTGGACTGACTTTTGTGAGATAATGTATGCCCAATATGAAGAGGGGGGGATTATGTATAGTATCACTATCCCAAGTGTGACATCATCTCACAACCGCAATTCCTCTTCCTGCCTATAGGTGGCTCTCCATACCTTGCTGCCAAGATCAATGAAGCCAAGGATCTGCTGGATGGACAGGCCAAGAAATAGAGTCGAATGTCTGGATTCTCCAAACCCTCTCCTATCATTATTATCTCACAATCAGATGGTGACTTGTTCTTTGTTAATAAATCAATGGTGTTTGTACTCCCTGCAGTTCTTTCCCCTTTTTATTTATTTTTTTAACAGGAGTGAATTGGTCTTGTCTATGAAGCAGACCTTAACCCCCACCAACTGTGAAGCACTTAAAGTGGACCAACACCCAGGATTTTGACTATCCTGGGTCTTGGTCCACTTCGGTGGGGCACCCCCGATCGGGGTGCCCCGCTGTGTGAAACCCCCCCGATCACCCTAAAAACTCACCGCTCCCAGCGCCGACGGACAAGCGATTTGACAGCCGCTTGTCCGTGGCTCCTCCGCCGCCTCCCGCGCGTCCCTCTTGACGCGCGCGCCCCGCGCCGGCCATTCACAGACGGCCGGCGCGGGGGCGCGCACGGCTAGGGGGGCGCGAGGGAGGCGGCGGCGGCCGGCCGCCGCCGAAACTAAGGTAAGGGGGTTTGGGGGTTTTGGGGGGGGGTTTCACCCCGCGGGACATCCCGATCTCTGATGTCCCGCGGGGAGGGAGGTGATCGGCCCGGGAATCTTATAGATTCCCGGGCCGATCACCCGAGGGTGATGGTCCACTTTAAGGCCCTAACCCTACATCCCACTGTCCATGAGCTTTGAATTTAGGAAATACTCTGTTTCCTGCTGGAACTCTTTAGAATGGGGAAACCAGGAAACAAACTACAAACTCTGCCCCCCATTAGATGGCGCTCTGCAGCCCCGGTTCCCTCATGACAAAGGAGGGTTTGAAAGAAAAGCCAACTTTGGTGGACTTCCCTACAGACCACAGATCGGGGGGGGGGGGGGGGTTAGTGGCAGGAGGCTCGCTACTTACCATTACTGGCCTCTGCTGTGCCCATATCTGAAGCCGGATGGTGGACTTACAGCCTGTTAGTGGGCATGTGCAGTTAATGGGGCCAAATTGAGGTGCCTATTTTTCTCTGTGAGCTCCTCAGCGGCACATCGCCATTCACCCTGGCCAGTCATAATCCAGAAGCGTGTCTGGCTTCAGGTACCAGGGCTGCGGGAGATTGATAGGCAGAGCAGGTGACGGTAAGTAGGGGAGTCTTTTGCCCCCTTGGCACCCCTCATGAAGTCTGTGTGCATATAAATGTAATCCTCTATCTAAAAATAAAACACACCTTAACCAAAAGGCAATTTGATCCAGTGCAGCCCTGGCTACTGATATTCGGCCAGACCAAGTAAGCTTTTTTGCCTGATTTTTTTAAAAACATGCAAACAGCTGCATGCTTATTAATGACCAACTCGCCTTACCAGGATGCCTGATCCCTATCACCTTGCGCGCCGCCATCTTGCTACACTCCGTGCCAGCAGCTTCCTTCCCTATGGCCACCGCTGCTCTGTGACCATCACCCTCGCTGAATCCAGGAACTGTCATAAAATAAAGCAGCTTTGCAACCCTCAGGGTTGCCAATAAACTCCCCTTTATTGGTGGCCGCATCCTTGGCCTCTCTGTAGCTGTGCCATGCCCCTGCATCCAGCCATTCAGATAGGCTGGTAGTGGAGTGCTCCCAGACTACAGGGGAACCGTGGATGCGACCAGCAAGCTAGTTACATCAGCTGGCATTCTTGAGATCGGCCAATTGTTGTCATGTCCTCTGGAGTGCGAAACTTTTTTCTGTTTACAACTGGGCCACCCCAAAGTGGCTACATACCCCAAGGTACTCAGGTGGGTGGGAGAAACAGGAAATAGGGTTTTGTGCAGCGTGAAAAAAAAAAACAGCTTTCGACCGCCGAGGCCACGCCCACCTGGCATTTTGACACCGCCGATTGACTGATCTTAAGAATGCCAGCGGTGTGACCAGGCTGCATCCTCACTTCCCTGTAATCTGGGGAGCGTTCCCGTCCCCAGCAAATTTGAATGGCTAGGTGTGGGAGCGCGCCAAAGCTACAGGGAAGCTGGGGATGTGACCATCAGCCAAAGACAGCGTCGACCGTGGGGTATCCAGAATTCGGTTGTACTAGAGGCAGGCTAGCTGTCGGCCATAGCGTTATTCTAAGCATACAGCACGTCCTGCTCCAGATATAGTAATTACATGTGGGTAATCCTCCGCCTGAGGGCGCTGTTCACTGCAGACATGTAGAAAACAAGCTCCTCAGTCCCCCCTACATATACCGAATGACCTCCCACAAATCCCCAGATTTCTCTGCAGTGCTGAACTGCGAAGACATGAAGTATCACGCTCTCGCAGGCGGGCGGGGCTTTACAGCCCTTGGCCCTGTGGGACTATTTCCACCCGTCCTCTTTGTGAAGAATATGCCTCCCAGCCTGGGCTGCGTTGGTCGGGTGAAGGTAGGCAGCACCTCGTGTGCTTAACGGAGCCATGCTCCACCGCAATCCCCCACCATAGGGTAGGCGGTAGGCCAATGGTGAGCCTCCATTAGATGCCCCTCCCGCATTATTGCCCTGGCCCCTCATAGCGGTTATCCCTGGGTGCAGGTCTGCTTCTCCCTCGCTTCCTCCCGTAGCTCGGGGGAAAAGAAAAGGGGGGGGGGGTACGTGTGGCAGTCCCAGTGTAATGTGACACGTTTAAGGCCGTTTATCTTTTATTCTAAGTATGTCACACACCCCGCTTCAAGATATACATAACATGTGGGTAATACCGACCTGAAGAGGGCGTTCTGCAGAGATGATAGCAAAAAGAAAGCCCCTCCCAGTCCATAAATACCTGGGACCTCCCGCTCATTACCCAGTTTTCCATCTCTGCAAGACGGCGAGCAAGTCAGAAGATGATGTCTCCTCCTTGCACAGGGGGATTTCAGGTAGCCGGGATGACTCCCGGCCCTTTATTTATCTATTTCCGTCCGGATCCTTTTTATCTGATACCAATACATGCCTCCCAGCCTTGGCTGATGGTCCGGGTGAGGGTAATTTAGCACCTCTGGTGCTCAGGAGCAATGCTCCACCGTGAGACCCTATATAAGAGGGTAGGCGGCTACACCGGGATTGGTGACCCCGGTTTGGGATGCCCTGTCCCTTAGTCTCAGTTAATGGGTGGCCCCTCTATGGATCCCTTCTCCCTAGCGGGGATGGGGGGTGGGGGGGTTCATTTCTACGTTTGGTGTGATTTATGTTGCTCTTGTGTGTGTGTGTCTGTATGCTTTCACTTTAAGTATGTTCTTTCCTGTCTGGCGCCGCGGCCGCCATTACACTGCGACGCCGGTTTTCATGAGGTAAAAATTTAGCTGAGGGGAACCTTCCCCTCACGCACTGCAGTCTGGGGGCGGGGCCGGGCTTTCGGCGCGAGGCCGCGGCCCGCCCCTCTTGTACTAGGCGCCGCTGAGTTATCTTTGCGGGAAGCGGGGTCGGGTGCTCCGCTGGTTGCGCCTGCACTCCCTCCCTTTATCCTTCTTCTTGCCGTCTTCAGACCGACGCCGTGGTTGCATACTCAGCCGCGGCGCCGGCCCTTGATACACTTTGGTGGAGGGGAATTTCTCCCCTCAGTTTGCTATCGGGGGCGGGGCCGGAATTTCGGCGCGTCGCCACGGCCCGCCCCCTTCTACTACAGGCGCCGCTGAGGAGCTCACTGTTCTGTATATGTGATCATAGGGGGGGGGCAGAGCATGGCGCTTCACTCCGCGCTGGCCACGCCCCCCTTCTCCTCTCAGTCTTTTGCTTCCCTCACGGGCTGAGGTCGCCATTGAACCCCGCTACCGTTGATACTGTGAGTGGCCCTGTGGGCCCCCCCCTTCTCTACTATTATCATTTTAATGTATGTTGCTTGTGTCTGTGCCTCTTATTCTCATTAGATCCCTTTGTGTACTTCAGGCGGATCTACAGTGATTTTGGGGTTTTTTTCTCTCGGTCCTAGGTTCCCTGGGTATCCTTATTGGCTAATTACAAATCCTCCCACTCGGGACATTAAAAGGGCATCCCGGGTTGCTTATTAGCGTAATTCCCTCGGTCATAGCGACTTATTACAAGCTCACCTTATGGAGGCATCACAGGATTCCGGGCTCCCATCGGGACAATCCCGGAAGTGTATGGGTTGTGGGGTACCCCTAACTGGGGATGACGTATTTTTATGTATTCCATGTGCACAGCAGACTATTTCACGGCAGTCCGGACCCCAGGCTTCCGGGTCAGCACTGCCGGCTTCATACCCTTCCCCTCCCACCTTGTCCCGTGTCCCATGTGACGTTGTCATGGGTGGGGAGTCGCTATCTGATGTGTGTGCCAGATTGGCCTATATTGAAAAATTCATTTCTACCGCGGTCGCCAAATTGGCACCGGCTAAAGGAAAGGATTTATCACTGGTCATCCCGGCATTTGAATTTGATGATGATGTGGATTGTCTGGATTGGTCAGATTACTCCCCACTGGAGGAAGGGGAGTTATTTGAGGAATCTGATAACTCAGATGATCAGCAATTTGTTGGCGCTGATTCTGGGCGGGGGTCAGGGAGTTCTTCGGATTCTCCTCACGTCCTGGCTCAGTTGTTTGAGGTTCTGGCTATTTCCCCTCCAGAGGTTACTCCTCATCAACAGGGGAGTTTCTGGAGGAATCCAAGCCGTGATTGGAATTCCTAACCAAAAGCATTTTGACAAGATTATTTCTAAGGAATGGGAGTGGCCTGCTTGGCTCCTGGGCATTCCTCAGAGTTGTGTTTAAAGATATCCTTTCCCTTTGGATACGGTTTAGCGCTGGGCGTCCCTCCCTCGAGGTTGACGCACCAATTCTAGGGGTATCCAATTCAGCTGTTTTGAATAACCCTGATGGCTCCTCTCTTTTCAGATGGCGAGGATAAACGCATTGACCAGATGGCTTGTCATGGTTTTGCTAGCGTTGGGTCAGCCATGCGGCCCGTTTGCGCTTCGGCGCTGATGGTGGTGGCTGCCAGGTCCGTGGTCAGGGACCTGTTGACTTCTGCCGGGCTTCGTCCTGGTAGTGATGAGTTCCTTGGCCTTAAACGGTGTGAGTTGTTTTTGTCTTTTGTATTAGCCGCCTTGGTTGACACTTTGATGATGTGTGGTAGGACGTCGGCTCTGCTGGTGACTATTCGGCGGTCGGTGTGGTTGCGCCTGCGGGCGGCCGATTTTATGTCCAAAAAGTCGCTGACGGCTCTACCTTTTGTTGGATTGCGGCTCTTTGGAGAGAAATTGGATTCTGTCATCTAGGGTGGTAGGTTACCTCAACGCAAGAAACAACGCCGTCCCTTTCGGGGGGCGCCTTCCTTTACCCCCTCCTTTCGTGGGGCCAGATCTGGCAGGGGATTTGCCTTCCCCTCTTCCAGAGGAGATTCCGGGTAAAGGGGCAGAGGATGTGCCCGTCCAGGTTACAGTTGGGGCTCTAAGCCCAAACCTGCTGCTAAGCCAGTTCAGCAATGAGGGGGCGCCCTCACGCATGCGGGTGGGGGACGGCTGCGACACTTCTCCCAGGTCTGGGATCAGGAGGTCTCGGACAGATGAATCCGGGAAGTGGTGCCTTCCGGTTACAAGCTGGAGTTTGAGCTCCGCCCTCCTTCCAGATTTTTTTCAGGTCTCGGGTGCCTTCGGAACCTTTGGCCGCGCAGGGGCTCCTAGTGGCAGTAGAGAGTCTTCTGGACATGGCTGTCATTTGCCCAGTGCCCTTTTCAGACCAGGGCAGGGGTTTTTTATTCCAATCTGTTCACGGTACCCAAGAAGGACGGATCGGTCCGACCCATCTTGGATCTGAAGTTTCTCAACAGGTTTATCCGGCCGCGGAAGTTCCGCATGGAAACGCTGCGTTCGGCTGTCCACTCTCTTCGTCAGGGAGACTTTCTGACGTCCATAGACATCAAGGACGCTTACCTACACGTTCCGATTTTTCCAGCACACCAGAGGTTTCTCAGGTTCGTGGTGGAGGATCGGCATTTTCAGTTTGTGGCACTCCCTTTCGGTCTCACCTCAGCTCCTCGGGTGTTCACCAAGGTGCTGGCAGGGGTGATGGCTCTACTCAGGGTTCAGGGGTGCTCTAGGAGAGGTTCGGTTGGGTGATCAACTACCCTAAGTCCTCTCTTTCTCCGTCCAAGGTTGTGACCTTTCTGGGAATGTCTTTGGACACTTCGCAGGCCAGGGTGTTTCTGCCCCAGGCCAAGATTCTTTTGATTCAGGAGTTGGTTCGCCTTCTCGTGTCGGCCCCTCGTCCGTCCATCCGGCTAGGGATGAGGCTGGTGGGGTTGATGGTGGCCTCATTCGAGGCAGTTCCTTTTGCGCAGTTTCACACAAGGACGCTCCAGCTTCATCTGTTGAAGGTTTGGGACAAGTCTCCGCTATTGTTGGATCAGTACTCCCAGATGACCCCCCGAGTCCGTCAATTCCTGCAATGGTGGCTGGGGTCTGCCAATCTGTTGAAGGGCAGATCTTTTCTGGCGCCGTGTTGGGAGACGGTCATCACGGATGCCTGTCTGTCAGGCTGGGGGTGTGTTTGGAAGGATCTTCAGTTTCAGGGTCTGTGGGGCCCGCAGGAGGCCCACGAGCCCTTCAAGGTTCTGGAATTAAGAGCCGTCAGGTTGGTTCTGTTTCGCTTGACTCATCAGTTGCAGGGCCTGCCAGTTCAGGTTCGGTCGGTCAACCGGACGGCGGTTGCTTACATCATCACCATGGAGGGACTCGCAGCAGGAGTGCCCTCAGGGAAGTATCTTTGATTCTGGATTGGGCGGAGACCCACGTCCCGTGTTTCTCAGCGGTCTACATTCCGGGAGTAGAGAACACAGAGGCGGACCTTCTGAGCAGGTCCTCCTCTCGTCAGGGGGAGTGGTCTCTCAGTCCCCAGGTGCTTCGCTCATTTTGCCTCAGGTGGGGGTTCCCGGCGGTGGACCTCTTTGCCTCTCGTCACAATCACAAGCTTCCGGTCTTTGTGTCTCTCTCGCAGGATCCTCTGGCTCTGGCAGTGGATGTCATGT
This sequence comes from Gastrophryne carolinensis, assembly GCA_027917425.1. NCBI lineage: Eukaryota > Metazoa > Chordata > Amphibia > Anura > Microhylidae > Gastrophryne > Gastrophryne carolinensis. The sequence continues at coordinate 28,706,852 of CM051239.1, read as the reverse complement.
CTCTGAATTGGAGGGATCTGGGGCTTTCTTTACCTGTTCCCTCCATTTCCAATGGTGGCCAGAGTGGTGCGCAAGCTGGCCCTGGAGGGAGCGTCGGCGATTCGGGTGGCTCTAAGGTGGCCAAGGCAGGTTTGGTTCGCAGACCTGGTATGACTGGCAGGGGATCAGTTCGTTCTGCCTCTACTGCCGGACCTGCTCACCCAGGGTCGGCTACGCTATCCCAATTTACCATCGCTGGCTTTGACGGCGTGGCTGCTGAAGCCGCCATCTTGAAGGAAGAAGGTCTTTCTGACGCGGTGATTCAGACTCTTATTAGCGCCAGGAAGTGGTCTTCCTCTACTATTTACTATAGGACCTGGAGGTCCTATATTGACTGGTGTGAAGGTAGGTCGTTCCCTTGTCGGGAGTTTTCCATTTCCAGAATCCTGGAGTTTCTTCAACATGGTCTGGATCTGGGGCTCCAACTTAGTACCTTGAAGGGGCAGGTTTCTGCCCTGGCGGTGTTCTTCCAAAGGTCCTTTGCACTTCATCCCTTGGTCAAGACCCTTTTTTCCAAGGAGTTACGCATGTACGGCCTTCTAGGCAGCCCTTTGTTCCAGTTTGGGATTTGAACCTGGTTCTTTCTGCTCTTCAGGGTCCTCCGTTTGAGTCCTTGAATGAGGTTGCTTTGTCTTCACTTACTCAAAAGGTGGCCTTTTTTGGTGCCTATCACTTCGGTTAGGCGTGTTTCTGAGTTGGCAGCTTTGTCCATTATAGATCCGTACTTCGACAGGCATCAGGACAAGGTTGTCTTTCGTTTCAAGCTGGATTTTCTTCCTAAGGGGTCTCTGCCTTTCATCTGATTCAGGACATTGTTCTGCCTTCTCTTATGTCCTAATCCCAGCAACGACAAGGAAAGGGCGCTGCATTCCTTGGATGTAGTTCGTGTTGTGATTTTATTATCTGGTGGTTACGTCTTCCTTTCGTAAGACTGTTGCCTTTTTTGTGGTGCCCTTTGGGCCTAGGAAAGGTTTGGCTCCTGCCAAATCTTCCATTAGTAAATGGATTCGTCAGACCATCATTGGGGCCTATTCTGCCAAGGGGAGGAGTCCCCCTTTTCGTATTACTGCTCATTCTACTTGTGCGGTTGGGGCGTCCTGGGCTTTTCAGCTCCAGGCCTCTGTTGAGCAAGTTTGTAAGGCCGCTTCTTGGTCCTCTGTTCACACTTTTTCCAAGTTTTACAAGGTTGTTGTTCGGGCCTCAGCGGATGCTGTTTTTGGCCGCAAAGTTCTGCAAGCTGTTGTGGTTTAAGTTGTGCCTTGTTGCCTTGTTTTGGATCCCCGCCCTTTTATGGACACTGCTATTGGATGTCCCACATGTTATGGATATCTTGAAGCGGGGTGTGTGACATACTTAGAATAATACCATTTTGTGAAATACTCACCTGTAAAATGGGTATTATAAGTATGTCACACACCCCGCTACACCCGCCCTTTTTGTATTCTGGTTCCTCTATAATGTGAACTTTGCATTGCTTTGGTTTATATTTGCCTCTTCCTGGTCCCTTACCTTACTGCTTCTATATACTTGGTAATGAGTGGGAGGTCCCAGGTATTTATGGATCAGGGAGGGGCTTTCTTTTTGCTATCATCTCTGCAGAACGCCCTCTTCAGGTCGGTAATACCCACATGTTATGGATATCTTGAAGCGGGGTGTGTGACATACTTATAATACCCATTTTACAGGTGAGTATTTCACAAAATGGTATTATTTCATTTTGGGTGTCGGTGCCGCGCTCCTTGCTCCATAAACCTTTCTTTGCTTAGTGTGCAGCCCGAGCGACAGCATCATTCTCTAGTGTGAGAGCAATCTCCTTATTACATTATGTATGTGTGTGTATATCCACTTCTGTCATTCACGTTGAGCTGGTTAGAGCTTCGCGCTCTTTGGGGGAGGCGGGGACTTGGCATGACGCGCCCCGCGTCACAGCCAGATCAGGCCTGCCCCTCGAGGTCGCGCGCGTGGTTGCGATAACCGCCTCCTCCCTTGGTCATGTAAGTGCCCTCCGGGGCGGTGTTTGTTCTTATGATTTTTTATTTGAGCTGCGCATGGCACTGACACCCCCCTCTTATCCCATTATGTCTTTCAGAAGCCAGGATTTCGGTGGCTTCTCCCGGCCTGACATATATTATAGCGGGTCCATTTAACAAATTCTCCCACATTCCTAGCGGGTCTTGGGGCATCCAGGGTTGCCTATTGCGTAATTCCCTGCGGGCATATTGCTCAGATAATCACCATATGGAGGCATCTCAGAATTATGTGTCCGGGGTTCCTCGGGGACATGACCGGCTGTGTACAGTGTGTGGTCAGCCCCACGCTGATGCCGACAGAGCACGGGTCTGCGGGCCGTGTGCTGAACAGGCACTGACCCTGCAATCAGGTTTGCCAGCGGCTGCACCTCCCTTCAATACACCTGTCTCCCCGGACCTAAATCTCACTCCTGATTAGCCTCACTCGAGCGGGGACGACCAGCAAGTAGTGCTGCGCAGGCTGCCTACGGCTGAGCAGGTGCTGTCTAGTTTGGCGGATCGTTTGGGCCCTGGAAAAAAGCGGTCCCTGACGCCTCCTGGTTCTCCTGTTCCCAATGATACAGATGACTCTGCTGCTATGCAGGACCTTGATCCTTCTGAGGAAGGTGAGCTGTTCTCTGATTCGGGCTCCTCGGATGGGATGCCCGGGAGCAGTGATGATTCGGGGCCCGGTTCTTGGGGCCTGTGTGACACAGATGAAATTCTTATTAAGATCTTTGAGGTCTTGTCTATCTCCCCTCCTGGAGGGGCTTCCAAGCCTAGGAAGGAGAGTTTCCACACAGCGCCGCCGCGCTTGGAATTCCTGGAACAGGAGCATTTCCAGAATCTTATATCCCAAGAATGGGAATCGCCTTGTAAACTTAAAGGGGTCCCGGGGTCTGGGATTGGAAGTACCCTTTCCCTCCTGATGTGGTTAACTTTTGGTCAGCACCTCTTGTGGTGGATGCGCCGATTATAGGGGTTACTAACCCCCCCCTTCATGACAGCTCCTTATTACCGTACCCTTCGGGATGCTGAGGACCGGCGCATTGACAGACTGGCTTCCCACGCCTTTTCGTGTGCAGGGACGGCTCTGCGCCCGGTCTGTGCCGCGGCCATCACGGCGGTGGCCGCCAGGACCCTCATTAGAAAACTACTTGACCACCATCCTGAGGACCTCCCCTGGGGGGTATTTGATGCGCTCTCAGACTGTGATGCGTTTGTGAGGTTTATCCTCTCATCGCTGGATGACACCATTAAGATGTGTGCTAGAACCTCTGCCCTTGTGGTAGCTATTCGCCACCTGGTCTGGCTGCGACAGTGGGGTGCCGACGATTCTACGAAAAAGGCTCTCACTGGCCTTCCCTTCAGAGGATGGCGTCTATTTGGGCCCCGTTTGGATCTTTTTGGAAAAAAGGGTAAGGCTCCCCTACGCAGAAGGCCGTCCAGGCCTCCTCGGGGCAGGGACACTCTACCCCCTCCCTACGTTAGTGTCGAACGCGAGCCTCAGGTGTGCTTCCAACTGTTTGGTGTGGATTTCCACCACGGGTGGGGGGGGGGGCAGGCAACGCCCTGGGCCCTCTGGCAGGGCTAGGTCCAAATCTGCCAAGACTTCCCAAGCATGAAGGGACGCCCTCGCCCTTTTGGGCGAGGGGCCGGCTACAGCATCTTACTCCTATCTAGGAATGTATCTTCTCCTTCTGGTGGTTCCAGGAGGTAGTTCCCCTGGACACAGGATGGCATTTGCTGGGCGGTCCCTCTCTAATGTCGTCAGGGCGCTTCTAGCCCCTGTTTTCCCCTCGGGAATTGGTGCAGGCCGCACTAGGCCTACAGAGTTGGGCTTACTTACAGGTTGCCCTTAGCAGAACGGGGCTACGCCCTCTATATTAGCCCTCACCCTTCCCTCAAAATGATGAGGCAGTCTGGGCCATGCTGGCCTATGGTAGGCCTGACAGTTCTACTATCGCAGGTAGTCCCCATATGATATCTGTCTTGGGACACAGGCGCCCTGTGCAAGGGGGGCTTCCGGTCTCCTGTGAAGTCTGGATCTTGTTCGTTTTCCCGGTGTCCTTGGACATCAAGCCCCTTGCTAGTCAGTTTTACAGGATCATCCTGCGGATTGAGGCATTATTTTTTGGTCTCTCTTCTGCTCCCAGGCTACTCGCCTTGGTGCGAATAGGGGTGTTGACATGCCTACGGGGCGTCCGCACTAGGGCCTACCGGGTCGTCTTCCCTTACTCCCCATTCTCTACGTCAGGCCGCGTGGGTTAGTCGGCCGGAGGTGTCTCCTGGGAGTTACTGGATGGGTGCTCAGTCACCTCAATCCCTCATGGTTCCTTATCCGCTATCTCCATTCCTTGGATTTGGCTCAGGCTTGAGCCTTTTTCCTTGGCAATGTCACGCTCTGGTAACTCCAGCCCTCTAGGTAAGCCCTCAACCCCCAATCTCCGCAGCCAGCTTCACCTGTAGGAGCCCCCGCTTGCCGGGACGCAAAATACGCCTGCCCGGGATCGGTTGCCCCCAGGACTTCAATGGCTCAAAGGATGAGAGCTTACTGGTTAGAGGTCTGAAGAACCAATGGCTAAGAGCGAGTGTAGCGGAAGTCCAGAGACAGGCCAGAGGTTGACACGGGGAAGTCAGAGATCGCGGCGGTACACAGGGAAGAGGCAGCTCGAGGTCAAGGTACAAGGCAGAGGTCGGCAATGGAGATCAGATCGAGAATTTCACAAGACAATGCAAGGTACAAGGCGCTATCACAGGCAAATCACAACTGAGAGAGAATTGCTTATATAAGGACAGACAGGGGAGGGAGAGTGTAGGTGATTGGTGCACTTGGGATTCAACCCAGGATTGGTCTGCAGGGCTGAGAGGGTGCATCCCTAATTTCTCCTAGGGCTCATTGGCCCTTTAACTGATCCTCCGGCGGGCGCGCACAGTACAGCGCCACCGGAGGGTATAACAAACACGTGCTCGCGCCCGTGCGCGAGCACGTCCAGAGGAGGAGGAGGAGGAGGAGGCGGCGGCGGGGGGTGTGGCCGAGCTGAGCGCCGCTCGAGCCGACGCTGCTGGATCCGCCGCCGCCCGGCGCGGCCGCCGCACACTGACAGCCGCGGCCGGACGCCTGGAGATGGCGCTGGAACGGGGGCCAGGTAAGCGATTCCTGACAGGCAACAAGCGGAGTCCTGGTTACGGGGGTTCTGCCCCTTTTTGCTGACATCTTATCTTCACCAGGCAGGGTTGCAGCTGGTGGGCCCGTTGGTGGCGTATCAGATGATGTCCCTTATATACAGAGCCTTTGGGCTCTTCAGCACCGTAGGTTATTGATCCTAGCTGGGGTTCCAGCACCCCGGGAGCTAGGTCTGTGCTCATTCCCCTTTTTTCATTGTTATTATTGTCAGTTTTTGATGGTTGGTTTCTCCCGGCTTCTCCTTCTCACTGCTTTTCAATGCTGGGGATTTGTGGGAGGTCCTTCGGTATATGTAGGGCCGGGAGGAGCCTGTTTTCTACATGTCTGCAGTGAACAGCGCCCTCAGGCGGAGGATTACCCACATGTAATTACTACATCTGGAGCAGGACATGCTGTATGCAAATAATACCAATTCTACAGGTGAGTATTTCACAGAATTGTATTTTTCCAACTCCAGGACAGAGACACACAGCTTTTGAGCCACTTTAAAGTTAAAACAGAAATTGGATTGAAAAGGATTACAAAGAAGGTACAACAAATAACAGATTGAATAAGACAAACTGCCTGGAGGTCCACTGACCCCCCCCCCCCCCCCCCCCCAGCATCATTAAAAAAAAAAAAAATATTGCTCCCATTGGCCTATTCACTAACCCGGTGATTTCCGGTCCAACGACACATGCGCGAGCCACAGCCACATCCCCGCTATCCTTCTAGCAGGGCGCGTGCCCGCACCAGGCATTTGTGAATATATGAATGAAGAGTGGGATGTGGCGGACCAGCGCGCTCAGAGCCGCTGCTCTTAGGCGATGTGACATCAGCGGCTCAGAGCACGCTCATTGGACGAACGGCCGCGCATGCGCTGTAGGACTGGGAAGAGGTGAGTTGCTCTAGGCGATCTGGGGGGGAAAGGAACCAAAACCCAGGATAGTCAAAATCCTGGGTTTTGGTCCACTTTAACATTTGATTTTTGCTGAAAACATGCCTGTGTGATTCAGTGTTCAAAATGTACACTTCGGGGGGGAGTAGCTTGTACAGGCCCCGTAATTTTCTTCCCTCTTGGCAGCTGACCAAAGTCTCTCTATAGGAACTGCATCCTCATTTTTTTTTTTTTTAAGAAATTACAAGACTTTTTATGTTTTGACCTGGAACAGGGCACTGCATCTGAAATCTCATTGGCTGCCGAGGAAGAGGCGGCAATAAAATGAGCACAGCGAGTTTTTAGCAACCTTGCTTTTTTTTTATGACGGTCCCTGGGTTCAGCGAGAGGGTGATGGTAAATCAGGAAGTCCAGTGCTTAACCCCCTCACTGTCCTAGTAGAATGTCAAGAAATAAGGCGATACCTTTCAGGCTGTGTATATTTAAAGTGGACCAAACCCCAGGATTTTGGTCCTTTCCCCTGGTACACCCCGATCGGGGGTGCCCCGCTGTCTGAAACCCTCCAGATCGCCGAGCGCAACTCACCTCTTCCCTGTCCTACAGCGCATGTGCGGCCGCTCGTCCAATCTGCGCGCTCTGAGCCGTTGACCTCACGGCATCTAAGCCTTCATCTAAGGCTAGCGTCTCAGAGCGCGCTGGCGACCACATCCTCTGCTTCCCTCTAACAGGGAGCATGCCCGTGCCGGCCATTCACAAATGCCTTGTGCGGACACGCGTCCTGCTAGAGGGATAGCAGGGATGCGGCTCACGCATGCTCCGTTGGACGGGGAAGCAAGTTAAGTGATCGGGGCGACCTGAGGGTTTCACACGGAGGGGGCATTCCGATTTTGGAAGCCAGGGGGGGCATCCCGATTTTGGATGCCCCGGGGGGGGGGTGAATCGATCAGCTCTGGAATCTTATAGATTCCCGGGACGATGGCGCTGGGTTTTGGTCCACTTTAAAGTAAGCTTTTGAAAAAAAATTTGCTCCCTTTGTCAGACTTTAACTGTCATATTATGTTATCTGCTTTAACTGTCCTAGTGAGACATAAAAAAAAAATGTCTGCATTAGCAGGCGCAGCTCCAGACACAGTGCTGAGTGTCGAGTACTGGGGTGAATAAATATTTTCCTTTTCTTCCCTATTAAACCAGACCTTCAGCATCATTTAATGAAAAGCCAAAGCCTTTAAAAAACTATTACTCAGCATCTAACATTAATATATTTTAAGTTTTTAGTCACTTTTTACTCTTTTCCCCGCTGGGCTGCAACTCTGTTCAGGACTCCAGGATATGGGCGCCGCCATCTTGCTTCACAAGCATCACATACTGAGGAGAGGAGATGGCATTTTAGAACTGAATTTTCTTCTGTTTTTTTGGAGCAAAAATGATTAAAAGCTAAGAATGGATTCATACCAAAATCAGTTTGGAGTGTCTTCCACCTGGATCAGTGGCCTAAATTTTGGGGCATCCCAAATGAGATGGCACTGGGTATCTTGCCTGACACCACGATGTCCATCCGTTCAATGAAGCAGAAAACATGATCAGAGAAGGCAACTCATTGCAAATCGGCAGCGGTCCATTTTCAGTACTGCTGTGAAATTGTTTTATTCTTCTCATATAAATTCATTAGCAGAGGTGCAGTGACCGTTCCCAGGATTGGGTGACTGGCCTGTCACTTAAACCGGACCTTCAGCATCCTTTAATGAAAAGTCCAAATCCTTGAGAAACTATTCCCCAGCATCTAAAATTAATATATTTTTAAGTTCTTAGTCCCTTACTTATTATTATTATTTTCCCTGCTGGGCTGCAACTCTGTTCAGGACTCTAGGATATGGGCGCCGCCATCTTGCTTCAGAAGCATCACATACTGAGGAGAGAATCGGGGTGAAAAGTGCAGAGGCACTGGTTATAGCTGTGCTTTGCACAGACAGAGCAGAGCTGGGATCTGGAAAAAGACAGCAATCCCAGAATACAGAGCGGCACAGTCAGAAGACACTTCCTGTTTGCAGGCAGCCTGACACTCCATGGGCCACCATCTTGGATGCTTAAAGGCTCAGAAAACGCGATAGGTACAGGTTGGATGATTTTTAATGTGAACAATCTGTATGTACAGGGCGGGGGAAACATATAAGATAGGCTCTTATTCAGGGTGAAGGTCAGGTTTAAAGTGGACCAAAACCCAGGATTTTGACTATCCTGGGTTTTGGTCCTTTCCCCCGGGGCACCCCAAACCCACTGTTTGAAACCCTCCAGATCACCGAGCGCAACTCACCCCTTTCCGGCTGCTCGTCCAGTCAACGTGCTCGGTTCCGCTGATGTCACATCGTTTAAGCCTTTGCCCAAGGCCAGCGGCTTCGAGCACACCCGCAGCCACATCCCGTGCTTCCCTCTAACCGGCCATTCACAAATGCCTGGTGCGGGCACGCGCCCTGCTAGAGGGATAGCGGGGATGCGGCTCACGCATGCGCCATTGGACCGGGAAACAAGGTAAATGTATAGGCCGACCTGGGAGGTTTCACACAGCGGGGCATCCCAATTTTGGATGCCCCGGGGGGAGGAAGTCGATCTATTCCCAGGCCGATCGGGCTGGGTTTGGTCCACTTTAATCAGTGGATGGATATCCCAAATCAGGATGCCTGAGGAAAGGAGGTGCATTGGTCCTGGACGTGTGAAATGGGAACCGAATTATATATGATGGGGGACAGGAAATAACTGCACTCTGCATTTAAGCATGTCTCCTATTGGGAGATGTGCAGCCGCCACATTTGTAAGCTGCTACGCCCTGTCCCTCATTGGATGATGCTCTGATTGGAAAAGGTGAGTATCTCTGTAATACAGAGATCACTGATGGTGTATGGCAGGGGCCACATTAGTATTCTGGTCGCCTTCAAAGGGCCGGGTAGTAAATAACGCGAAACAACCAACATTAAAATATATGGTTTCAGACACAGAATTCTTTTTCCCGGGACAGATGCAGACACAGAATTGTTTTGCCCACCATAGCCATCACACAGCAGCGCCACACACACGCCAGTATCGGCAGCCTTGGAGTGACTGGGTAAACTAAAGGAGTGCTGTGCAGCAGCTGCCATCTGAGGGCCACCTAAAAAGCCTTGGAGGGCCACATCTGGCCCCCGGGCCTTACACATGTGGTGTGAGGAGTAGATTAGGTTAGTGTCTTTGTCCACCAGGACAAAAAGTTGTTAGGAAGCAATGAGGTGCAGTATTTGGGATACCCCTCCAGCTAAAATATATTTAAAATTTCAAGCATAACTGTAGCTGTCCTTTCAAGTGGAACAACACACAGGAATTTCACTTTCCTGTGTGCTATTCCTCAATGCAGCGGCATCCTGAATTGGGATGCACCGCTGTGTGTATCCCCCCAGGTCGACCCATACACTCACTTTTCTTACGCTTCCATAGCACAGACTTGGGCGAGAGGGAGTGCAAGGGCCAATCAGCACGCTCGCTGTCACTCGGCTCCCTTCGGCACCGCTGAAGGCTAACATAGAAGGTTAAAACATAGAAACATAGAAGGTTAATGGCAGGGGGAGACCATACTGTCCTTCTAGTCTGCCCTTATGTATATACTGTATGTTCTCTGTATCTTATGTATATACTGTATGTTCTCTGTATCTTATGTGTATACTGTATGTTCTCTGTATCTTATGTGTATACTGTATGTTCTCTGTATCTTATGTGTATACTGTATGTTCTCTGTATCTTATGTGTATACTGTATGTTCTCTGTATCTTATGTATATACTGTATGTTCTCTGTATCTTATGTGTATACTGTATGTTCTCTCTATCTTATGTGTATACTGTATGTTCTCTGTATCTTATGTGTATACTGTATGTTCTCTGTATCTTATGTGTATACTGTGTGTTCTCTGTATCTTATGTGTATACTGTATGTTCTCTTTATCTTATGTATATACTGTATGTTCTCTGTATCTTATGTGTATACTGTATGTTCTCTCTATCTTATGTGTATACTGTGTGTTCTCTGTATCTTATGTGTATACTGTATGTTCTCTGTATCTTATGTGTATACTGTATGTTCTCTGTATCTTATGTATATACTGTATGTTCTCTGTATCTTATGTGTATACTGTATGTTCTCTGTATCTTATGTGTATACTGTATGTTCTCTGTATCTTATGTATATACTGTATGTTCTCTGTATCTTATGTGTATACTGTATGTTCTCTTTATCTTATGTGTATACTGTATGTTCTCTGTATCTTATGTGTATACTGTATGTTCTCTGTATCTTATGTGTATACTGTATGTTCTCTTTATCTTATGTGTATACTGTATGTTCTCTGTATCTTATGTGTATACTGTATGTTCTCTGTATCTTATGTGTATACTGTGTGTTCTCTGTATCTTATGTGTATACTGTGTGTTCTCTGTATCTTATGTGTATACTGTGTGTTCTCTGTATCTTATGTGTATACTGTATGTTCTCTGTATCTTATGTGTATACTGTATGTTCTCTGTATCTTATGTGTATACTGTATGTTCTCTGTATCTTATGTGTATACTGTATGTTCTCTTTATCTTATGTGTATACTGTATGTTCTCTGTATCTTATGTGTATACTGTATGTTCTCTGTATCTTATGTATATACTGTATGTTCTCTGTATCTTATGTGTATACTGTATGTTCTCTGTATCTTATGTGTATACTGTATGTTCTCTTTATCTTATGTGTATACTGTATGTTCTCTGTATCTTATGTGTATACTGTATGTTCTCTTTATCTTATGTATATACTGTATGTTCTCTGTATCTTATGTGTATACTGTGTGTTCTCTGTATCTTATGTGTATACTGTATGTTCTCTGTATCTTATGTATATACTGTATGTTCTCTGTATCTTATGTGTATACTGTATGTTCTCTGTATCTTATGTGTATACTGTATGTTCTCTGTATCTTATGTATATACTGTATGTTCTCTGTATCTTATGTGTATACTGTATGTTCTCTGTATCTTATGTATATACTGTATGTTCTCTGTATCTTATGTGTATACTGTATGTTCTCTGTATCTTATGTGTATACTGTATGTTCTCTGTATCTTATGTGTATACTGTATGTTCTCTGTATCTTATGTGTATACTGTATGTTCTCTTTATCTTATGTGTATACTGTATGTTCTCTGTATCTTATGTGTATACTGTATGTTCTCTGTATCTTATGTGTATACTGTGTGTTCTCTGTATCTTATGTGTATACTGTATGTTCTCTGTATCTTATGTGTATACTCTATGTTCTCTGTATCTTATGTGTATACTGTATGTTCTCTGTATCTTATGTGTATACTCTATGTTCTCTGTATCTTATGTGTATACTCTATGTTCTCTGTATCTTATGTGTATACTCTATGTTCTCTGTATCTTATGTGTATACTGTATGTTCTCTTTATCTTATGTGTATACTCTATGTTCTCTGTATCTTATGTGTATACTGTATGTTCTCTTTATCTTAGGATAGATGGAGGCTTATCCCAGGCATGTTTAAATTCAGTGACTGTTGATTTTTCAACTACCTCTGCTGGAAGTTTGTTCCAAGCATCTACTACTCTTTCTGTAAAATAATATTTTCTAACATTGCTCCTGATCTTCCCCCCGACTAGCTTCAGGTTGTGCCCCCTTGTTCTATCATTAAGTTTCTTCTTAAAAACACTTCCCTCCTGATCCTTATTCAATCCTTTCACATATATAAAGGTCTCCATCATGCCCCCCCTCTCCCTTCTTTCCTCCAGACTGTACAGATTAAGTTCTTTAAGCCTCTCCTGATAAGTTTTAAGTTTAAGTCCTTCCACCATTTTTGTTGCTGGCCTTTGGACACGTTCTATTTCATCTGCCGCTTTTTTGTGGGGGAGGTCTCCAGAACTGCACACAGTATTCTAGCTGTGGCCTCACCAGGGCTCTATACAGCGGCATCACAACCTCCCTCTTCCTACTGGTGATGCCTCGAGCTATGCAGCCGAGCATCCTGCTTGCTTTTCCCACTGCCTGGCTACACTGTCCAATCATCTTGCAGCTATCAGTAATCAGTATCCCTAAATCTCTCTCCTCCGAGGTCCTGGATAACACAGTGCTGCCCATATGGTGCTCAGAGCAGGGATTCCTTCTACCCAAGTGCAGGATTTTACATTTACAGACATTAAACTCTAGTTTCCACAGTTTTGACCATCTATCCAGTAAACTGACTAGAATACAATTTGAGACTGCACCGGAACCTATAATTGAAATATTGAGATGATAAATAAGGGCGGTGTGCTCAAATGGGTGGCCAATACTCTAAAGAAATTAATTGGGGCGAGTCCCACAACATGCCCAAACACCCATAAAACAATGGCACCACCGCTGAAATTAATTAAAAGATAACTATTTTATTTAGTAGAAAAATATAACATACATTAGACAAGGTTAAAAAACACTAAAGACAATAAACACAAAGGAAGGGAGACATCTAGTGGGGGCAGTGGGGAGTGGTACTAGTCACAATTAATCATAACCTATCTAAATAAATGAAACCTGGCTGTATATTTAAAGTGCATGAGTGCCAACTAACCTAATCCACCTAATTATCTAAAAGTCACTAAATTACACACAATAAACTATTATCAAAAATTCATAAAAAGTATTATGCACAATTATCTACAATTCATAATAACAACATGTGATACTGTGAAACAAACCTAATAACACTACCTCAAAAACTCAGTAAGGCAGACACAGCCAGGGAGGACAAAAGAAACAATCCCCAAAGTAAAAATAGACTTACATACACGGACGACCACCTGCCCACCGCCCCGCCCGTCTACGCGTTGCGTGACGTCAGAACGCGTCACTTCCTCAGGACAACAAAAGTCTAAACCAACCCCCTATTTAAGCAGACTGACCTGTATTGACTCCACACCCTGGTAATATGGCGGGTACCGCACACCTGAAGACAATGAGCACAAAACCGCCGTCCCCGGCATGTGCGGGCGCGCCCCGGCCGGCGGCACGTCCACAATGAATGCTCTGACGCGTCCCGGCCGGAGGCGCGTCAGAGCGAGGGGCGGCGATCGTGCGTGCCACATACGTCAGGAGGCCATCACCCAGCAACACTAGACGCTTACCTGAACCAATGAGCAGAGAAGAACAGTAAAGTGACATGCAAGGGGAAAGCAGCGAAGGCTGTTGCGTGCACACTCCCCACAATTCTGACAAGACTCGCCAGATTAGAGCAGGGACGCGCGCGCACCCCATCAAATGTACAAGGCGCAGGTAGCCCGGTACCCACTAGGGGACCGGACCCACTGCGCCACTCAAAGGTAATAATGCGCTGCTCATTAAGCACAGGAAGGGTAAGGGGAAATAGAAGAGGTATAGGGGAGCCAACACAGGTGAGTATTTGCTCAAATCTAGACAACTACACAACACTAATAATCTATCAACATCTCTATTCTTAATAATAAATCTAAGCTCTTAAATCTATACAGTGAGAAATTATATACTATCCAGTAAAGCTAAATCATTTTCCATGTTGCAGACACCTCCAGGAATATCCCCATATTGTATCATCAGCAAACAGACAAACTGCACCTACCAAGCCTTCTCCTATGTCACTTACAAATATATTAAAAAAGAATGGGGCCCAGGACAGAGCCTTGCGGCACACCACTTGTAACTCGAACAGGCCGATTCATTACTAGCGCCAGGTAACGGCAGGTGAGCATCTGTACAGCTGTGCTAAGAGCGACCACTAGTGGTCGCTCTGATCGGCCGTGAGTCACTATTACAGAGCGCCTCAGTCGCTGGCTGGCATTGATGAATTTGATGTGTGAGTCGCTATAACACCAGTACAGCGCTATATGGGAGCGAACGGTAGTGACTGGTCAGTGTGAGCGACTCAAACCATATTCATCAAAAAAACAGCCTCACACAGCGCCGGCACTCAAAATTGTGTCACTGTAGCCCAGAGCGCCGGAGGCTGTGTGAAAAGTCCGTTTTGGAACACATATCCACCAGTAAAAAAGTGAAAACATATGGAATGACATTGTTATTACATTGTGACATTAACACTTTAATGCCAGACCTGTAATGACAATTCTGCATAAAAATATAAAAAATCAAAAAAAGTGTTCAAAAATTACATTTAATAGGCCAGGAGAGGTCACACAGCGATTTGATAAATAAATAAAAAAAAATTAAAATAAAATCCTGTTTAAAGAGAAGAAAAGTAACGTCCATTGAAATGTATTGGAGAGAGACAGGTAATACCAGGCGTTCTACACTGAGCCGTCTGTGATGATGAATCGGACTTTACATAGCGCTGTTAGAGTCGCTCACTGGAATCGCTTTCATAAATGTGGTATTGCATACAGCGCCCGGAGTTCACTGTTCGCTACCTGTCGCTACGAGGCGCTACCTGCCGCTATCCTTTGATGAATAAACCCCTGAGCCGCCTGGATGCCTAAGCACCCAATTGGCGCCAAAGTGGCGAGTGCTCCGTCAGCTGCATCCCCGCTCACCTTGCAGCCATGGCGTACCCTGCTAGAAGTGAGCGGGGATGCAGCCGCAGCGCAGAGATGCGGCAAGGGCTCAGGAAGTGAGTGGATTTGGGGGGGGGGTGTTTCACACTGTGGGGTATCCCAATTCGGGACCCCCAAGGACAGGAACTCGGACGGAATCTTTTAGACTCCAGGGCCTCCGATGTTCCTCTTTAAGGCACGGACATGTTTCTGTGGGGCGCTCTAATCTATGCAAAGAGTAATTTTGTATCCGCCATCATAAAATTATGCTTTGCACAACTTAAAGTGGACCAACAACCAGGATTTTGACTATCCTGGGTGTTGGTCCACTTCGGTGGGGCACCCCAATCGGGGCCATTCACAAACGCGGCGGACGCGCATGAGCCGCTGGAACGGGGAGAAGGTAGGATTGTGGGCTTCCTGGGGGGTTTCACCCCGCGGGACATCCCGATTTCAGATGCCCCGCGGGGCGGGATCTGATCGGCCCGGGAATCTTCTAGATTCCCGGGCCAATCCCCCCTGGGCCCCTGGGTGTTGGTCCACTTTAATGTGGGATGTGGTGTGAGATCTGGGACTGGGAGCTGATCTGCCCATTCCAGCAAGATGCTGCTGCAGGTTTTGTGAGTGACCTCTGTGACCACTTTATTTATAGATGTGTTTTCTCCTCAGGAAGCTCCTGTTCACACCTCTAAGCTGGGCAGCAGATCACACCTTTTCCTGTTTGTGTCTTCCTTATATGTGGATGTGATGCTTAAGGGCTGGTTGACATGCAAGTGTGACTTGTGGAGCAAAATGCTGGGATAGTGGGATGCCGTCATTTTGCTCCACAAGCCCAATTCTAACCCCAGATCAAGGGGTAGCGGGATGCCTCACTGTGTGGAATCCTTAGGATCTTGCTAAAAAAAAATCACCTTCCAGCAATCCCATAGCAAGTGCCAGCCTTACAGGTTACCCTGTGCAGCATGCTGTGCCTGAGGAAGTGGGAAGCGTGCCCACGGAACGTGTGGCTCTTAGGGTGGTAGGCGATGGAGAGACCCTCTAGGCTTAATTCAGTTTATTTTGGCTGTATTTTGGTTTCATTTTGGGACCTATACTGTGCTTCACATCGTAGGACATTAGCACACGTTGGTTATGATGGGGATGAGGGATTGATATTCTTGGTGTGCCACACACCCCGCTTCACTTCTTAAATATTCATCCGTTAATGGGTTAATCCACCGCCAGGTGACGTAGTGCAGAGAGGAAGTCTTGTAACGAGCCCCCTTCCGGCCTATATATACCTGGTACCTCCCTTCAATCACCAGTATTTTTTCTCTCTGCTTGTTGACAAGTCAGAAGATGGAAGTCTCCTGCTTACAGGTAGGCCGGGGTATTCTTACCCCGCCACCCCCCTTTTGGTCTATTTCTGCCCGGTTTGAGTTTGTATACCTTTATGGTGGAATGGAAGCCTCCCAGCCTAGGCTGCTCACCGGGCAAATGGTAGATGGCACTTTAAGTGCCTAGGAGCTTATCTCCTACCGCTCGACCTCATGCGTGGGGCAATGCGGCTATCCGGCATGGTGATCCAGAAATGGGATGCCCCTGTCCCGAGGGTCCCCGTAGCCCCTTTCTCTCCCGTTACCGTCCCTTCTCCCTTCACTATGGGGGGGGTGTGTGTGAGGGTGTGCCTTAAGTATGTGTGTTTCGCTTGTATCACTTCATTTCAACATGTGTGTGTGTTCATGATTATGCATTCACTGTTATTCAGCATGTGTATACTTTTGGTTTTGGTCTGCTTGAAGGGCAGGCTGCGCTGGGTAGGGGCTGGCCGCTTTTCTTGGCAGACTATCCCCGCCTGGCATTTTATGTATTCTTTAGGCTGCGCCATGCGGTCTTTATCCTCCCCCCTCCGCCGCCTGGGCGCACGTGTAGTGGCCCATCTGAGAGTGATTTCCAGCTGATTGGCGTAGGGGGGGGCGGGTCCCGCTGACGCGGCGTCGGGGGCGCGGCGCCGACGTCATGCGGCGTCTTGCGGCGGGCCCAGCGTTTACTTCCTTTTAAAAGTAGGAAGTCGCGTGGGCGCGCGGCCGCGCTTAGTCTTCCGTGCTGGCTGCTGGCTGCAGTCTTGCTCCGGCTGCTGCCTTCACTGACCAGGTAAGCGGCCCCACCCGTTGGGGCCGTTAAGTGGAGAATGCATTTCCTTGTAGTGATATAGTGGGGAGTCACTTTTTTAAGGGGGCGTGATTTGGCTCTTATTTAAAGGCACTTTGGTGCCATGCTTATATGTTTACTTATACACATGTGAGGATCTGATGGTTTTTCTTTTCCTTGCAGATCCTGGGATCCCTGCTTATGGTGGCCCTCCGGCTCCATGTGCCTGGCTAATTATTGGGATATCTATTAAATATATATGTACATAGACTATATATATAAATATATATATATAGTTTATTAAAGGGGACCTTAACTTAAAAAAAAAAAAAAAAAATCCTCCCTTCCGGGACATTACTAATAAAGGGGCATCCCTGGTTGGCTTATGCCTTAAAAGTCCCAAGTATTGCGAATACCATAAATCACCATATGGAGGCTTCCGTAATTTCCGGAAACGGTTCTGCTGAGCCGTTCGGGGGGTGCGTAGGTTGTGGGGTTCCACTCCCAGCTGATGATGTCTTTATTTGCATCCCTTGTGCAAAACAGACTATTGCGCGCCAGTCCGTTGCTTCGGCTGCGGGTCCATCGCATCCTTCATCATCTCCTACCTCTCCCTCCCTGTTCCAGAACCCCGCATGACACTGTCAAAAGTGGGGATTCGCATTCCGAGGCGGCAGCACAGCCCGGCCCCTGGAAAGTAATGCCCGTTAAAGCAGCGTTAAAGGCCGCTGCAAAACGAAGGCACCTGACTCCGGTACCTTCGGCTCCACAGGACGAGTTTTGTGAACCTGTGGAATGGTCCGATGGATCCCCGGACGAGGATGAATTCCCGTCGGAGTCAGATGAGCCGACAGGTCAGCTTGTGGCTGATGAGATTGGCGATTGGTCAGAGGGGGTTGTTTTTGACACCCCTTCTATTCTGGCTCAAATGTTTAAAATTTTGAGTTTAGATACGCCTGAGGCGGCCGCCCCGCCAAAGGGTCAGTTGTTTAAGGAGCCTCAGCCGCGTTTGGTTTTTCCCAGACAACACCACTTTGAGAGGGTGGTTCTTAAGGAATGGGAACATCCCACGCGGTTATCTGGAATTCCTTCCAGTTGGGAAAAGCATTATCCTTTTCCACCAGAATTGGTGAAGCTTTGGTCTGTCCCTCCTGACGTCGATACCCCTGTACTAGGGCTCTCCAGCTCGGCTATGGTACAGTCTGCTGAGACCTCTGTCCCTAAAGATGGGGAAGATCGTCGGATTGACCAATACGCTCGACATGGTTTTATCTATTCCGGGTCAGCGTTGCGCCCGGTATGTGCTTCAGCCCTTCTTCTATTGGCAATTTAGTCCTTAATTCAGGGGCTATATGAGGATCTTAATCCCGCTTGCAAACAGTTCACTGCGCTTAAGCAGTGTGAATCTTTTGTGGCTTATGTCCTGGCCGCTCAGGACGATGTGCTGACTATGAGTAGCAAGGCAGCAGCTATGCTGGTGGCTATTCGCAGGTCAGTATGGCTGCGTCAGTGGTCAGCGGACACGGCTTCCAAAAAGGTGCTCACAGCTCTCCCCTTTTTGGGGTTGCGTCTGTTTGGGGAGAAAATTGATTCAGTCGCAAAGGGTGGTAAGATGCCACAATGCAAGAGGCCTCGTGGTCCCTTTAGGGGGGCAAGTTCCGGTAGGCCTTCCTTTCGAGGATTCAGAGCGGGCAGGGGTGCTTCCTTTCCCGCTACCAGTGGCGCAGGTTGGACTCGGGGGAGGGGCCGTGGCCGGCCCACTCAGTCCTAGGGCACCAAGCCCAAACCTGCTGATAAGCTCACTCAGCAATTTCTTTGTCAGCAATGAGGGGCTGCCCTCACCCGTGCGGGTGGGGGGACTATTGTGACACTTCTACCAGGTTTGGAACCAAGTGGTTCCAGGCAGATGGATCCAGGAGGTAGTGTCGCCCGGTTACGACCTGGAATTCGAGTCTCACCCTCCTTCACGGTCCGTTCATGGGTCGGTTCATCCCGGCCTGAACTCTCATCAAAACGGAGTGTGTCTTTCTTTTGCCCAAATTCACACGAGAACGCTTCAGCTATTTCTGTTAGCGTGTTAGGACCAGCAACCTCAGTCGCTGGATCAGTCCTTCCAGTTGTCCTCCCGTGTACGGCAGTCCCTCCTGTGGTGGTTGGTCTCGACCAATCTTGTGTAGGGCAGGCCTTTCCTGACCCCCCTTTGGAAAATTGTCACCACGGACGCCAGTCTGTCAGGATGGGGCAGATTCTGGAAGGAGCTGCGGTTTCAGGGGCAGTGGAGACCTTAAAGGCCCCACTTACCCATCAATATTCTGAATCTGAGAACCATCCGTCAGGTGCTTGCTCTCCTGACTCAGTACGTTCTGGGCCTTCTGGTCCAGATGTGTTCAGACAATCGATCAGCGGTTGCTTACGTCGGTCTTCAGGGAAGGACGCGCAGTCTGAGTACTCTCAGAGAGGTGTCCCTGATCCGGACCTGGGCAGTGTTCCATGTTCCCTGTCTCTCGGCGGTTTACGTTCCAGAGGTGATGAAACAGGTAGCGGGCCGGTTGGGCAAGGGCTCTCCTCGTCTGGAAGAATAGGCTCTCCATCCTCGGGTGGTTCGCTCACTGTGTCTCCAATGGGAGACCCCGGAGGTGGACCTGTTGGCCCCTCATCACTATCACAGGCCCCCGAACTTCGTGTCGCTCTCCCAGGATCCTCTGGCTCTGGCAGTGGTCGCCATGTCCCTGAACTGGGGAGCTCTGGGATTTCTATACCTGTTTCCTCCGATGCCCATGCTGGGCAGGGTACTTCAGAAGTTGGCTCTGGAAAAGGTGTACGCCGTTCTCGTGGCCCCAAGGTGGCCAAGACGAGTGAGGTTCGCAGACATCGTTCGGCTGGCAGTGGTCCAGTTCGTTCTGCCTCTTCGGCCCGATCTGCTCACTCAGGGGCAATTGTGTTGCCCCAATTTACCAGCGCTGGGTTTGATGGCCTGGCTGCTGAAACCTCCATCTTGAAGGAGGAGGGTCTTTCTGATTCTGTCATTAAGACTCTGATCAGTGCCCGGAAGAGGTCTTCTTCCATCACCTACTATAGGACTTGGAAAGCCTATATCGCTTGGTGTGAGATAAGATCTTTTCCTTGTAGGGTCTTTTCGGTCTCCAGGGTTCTGGAGTTTTTACATTCAGGGCTGGACTCTGGTCTCCAGCTTAGTACGTTGAAAGGGCAGGTCTCTGCCTTATCTATCTTTTTTCAGAAGCGTGTTGCGCTTAAACCTTTAGTTAAAACTTTTTTCCAGGGGGTTACGCATGTGCGGCCTCCCAGGAAACCATTACTCCCGGTTTGGGATTTGAATTTGGTTCTTTCGGCTCTTCAGGCTCCTCCTTTTGAGCCTTTGCAAGATATTGCTTTGTCTACCCTGACTCAGAAGATTGTCTTCTTGGTAGCTATCACTTCTGTCCGGCGTGTCTCAGAGTTGGCGGCCTTAACTATCCAGGCGCCTTACTTTGAGAGGCATCAGGATAAAGTGGTCTTTCGGTTCAAGCCAGACTTTCTTCCTAAGGTTGTTTCTGCCTTTCACTTGAATCAAGATATTGTTCTTCCCTCCTTGTGTCCTAATCCTAAGAATGACAAAGAGAGGGTTTTGCATTGTTTGGATGTAGTACGCTGTGTTAAAGTGGACCAACACCCTGGGGTGATCGGCCCGGGAATCTATAAGATTCCCGGGCCGATCACCCCCCTCACCGCGGGACATCCGAGATCGGGATGTCCCGCGGTGAGGAACCCCCCGAAAACCCCCCAAAAACTCACCTCCTCGGCGGCGGCTGCGGCCGCCTCCTCCCGCGCGCCCCTCTAGCCGTGCTCGCGCCTGCGCCGGCCGTTTGTGAATGGCCGGCGCGGGCGCGCGCGCTGTCAGAGGGACGTGCGGGAGGCGGACGCGCTGGCTTGTCCGTCGCTGTCAGCGCTTGTCCATCGCTGTCACCCGGCCACGTGGGAGCGTTTTGAAGTGAGTATTGGGGTGTTTCTGGGGGGTTTTACACAGCGGGGCACCCCTAATCGGGGTGCCCCCCTGAAGTGGACCAAAACCCAGGATAGTCAAAATCCTGGGTGTTGGTCCACTTTAAGTACTACTTGATTATCACGTCTCCTTTTCGTAGGACGGATTCCTTTTTTGTTGTGCCCCATGGGCCTAAGAAGGGTTTGGCACCAGCCAAATCTGCCATTAGCAAGTGGATACGTCAGGCCGTTACTGCGGCCTATTCGGCTAAGGGAAGAGTTCCCCCTTTTCGTATCACTGCTCATTCCACTCGCGCTGTTGGGGCGTCTTGGGCATTTCAGCACCAAGCTTCTGTTGAACAGGTTTGTAAGGCCGCCACTTGGTCTTCTGTTCATACTTTTTTTAAGTTTTACAAAGTTGATGTGCGGGCCTCAGCGGATGCTGTTTTTGGCCGCAAAGTTCTGCAGACTGCAGTCATTTAAGTTATGCTTCACCTGGCCTTGAGATGCCCTTCCCTTGTGGACACTGCTTTTGGATGTCCCATTAATGGATGAATATTTAAGAAGTGAAGCGGGGTGTGTGGCACACCAAGAATAATACCATTTTGTGAGTACTCACCTGAAAAATGGATATTGTTGGTGTGCCACACACCCCGCTTCACCCCCACCCTTTTCGGTATTACCGAAGCATTTATATGGTGAAGCCCTTTTTTATTTATATCAAAATTGATTTTTGAGGTTACCGGTGGAATACTGGTACCTTGTCTTTCTGCTTTTTAATATACTGGTGATTGAAGGGAGGTACCAGGTATATATAGGCCGGAAGGGGGCTCGTTACAAGACTTCCTCTCTGCACTACGTCACCTGGCGGTGGATTAACCCATTAACGGATGAATATTTAAGAAGTGAAGCGGGGTGTGTGGCACACCAACAATATCCATTTTTCAGGTGAGTACTCACAAAATGGTATTTTTGTGATTGTTTCATATAGGCAATGAATTGTGTTAGTTTTCTTATATTATCTTGATGGGATTGGTTCTGATCACCAATTTCAGATTGGTTACAATCAAGTTTATTTTTTGATTTTTTGCACTTTACAGCACATATATATTTTTATGATCCGGATCATAGGCAGGTTTTGCACAGTACATGCACATGGTTTCATATTTATATCAGAAACCTTTTTTTCTTTTTTTATGATGTGTATACAGATATTTAAAGGAATTTGATGGCAATATATATATATATATATATATATATATATATATATATATAGTGCTCTCCCCATCGCCTACACACCTATCTGTGTTGGTCTGTTTTGTTTGTCATTGTTTGATTTATGTTTTTTTAATTGGTTTTAGCATGTTTAGGATTATATGTAGTGATTAACTTGTGTCAAGATCAAATAAAAGAATATTTTTTGTACTAGTATTCTAGTATTCCTCCCTATTTTGTTGTAGTCTGATGGGCAGGCTGATTCATTACATAACTTCAGATAGCGACAGATGAGCGTCTGTAGCGCAGATTTCAGAGCGACCGCTAGTAGTCGCTGTGCTCGGCCATGGTTCTTTGTTTCAGAGCGCCTCATTTGCTGGCCGGCATTGATGAATATGATGTGTGAGTCGCAGTACTACGCTGTATGGGAGCGAACGGTAACGCCAACTCGGTGCGACTGACTCACACCACATTTATCAAAAAAACAGCCTCAAACAGCGCCGGCGCTCAAAATCATGTAGTTGTAGCCCATAGCGCCAGAGGCTGTGTGATTAAAGTCTGTTTTTGAACATGTATTCACTAATAACAAAAGGGAAAACATATGGAATTACATTGTTATAACATTGTAACGTGAGCACTTTAATACCAGACATGTAAGGACAATTCTGCATAAAAATATTATTAATCCAAAAAGTTTTCAAAAAAGTCATTTTCATGTCAGAAATATTTGTGAGCAAACAAAAAAAAAAAATTGGGATCAGGAAAGGGATTTAAGGATCCATAGAAATGTATGGGAGAGCGCCAGGTAGCGAGAGGTAAGATGTGCCGCTCTGCAAGGTTGAACGCTGGTGCTGTACGCTGAGCCTGGGATAATGATGAATCGGACGCTACATGGCGTTGTTCCAGTCGCTCACCAGAATCCACTTCATAAATGTGGTATTGCGTGCCGTGTCCGGCGTTCACCTGCCGCTGTACATGCACTACCTGTCGCTATCCCTTCATGAATAAGGCCCTGAGCCACCTATATTAATACACGTGACGCTACATGGCGCTGTTAGAGGCGCTCAACAGATTCACTTCATTAAATGTGGTTTCTCATACAGCGCCTGGCGTTCACCAGACACTACCTGCTGCTACGAAGCAATACCTGGCGCTATCCTTTCGTAAATAGCCCCCAATATAATTTTCTTTCTTTACCAGTTGTACATTCCCTCACTTCTGGAACTTTCACTAAGTGGGCACCAGACCAGCTGCAAGCAGCATGGGAACCTAGGGGGGATAGCCAGCTCTGCTGGGTCACAGTATGTGTAGCGGGGTATCCCAAACTCAGATGCTCCTGACCTACAATGGTGAGTGTTTTCAAGCAGACCAAAACCCCCCAAAAACAACTTACAGGCTGATTCATTACTAACCCAGGTAGCGACAGATGAGCGTCTTTAGAGCGGATTTATGAAGTTATGAGTGACCGCTAGTAGTCGCTGTGCTCGGCCATCATTGTTTCTGAGCGCCTCAGTCGCTGGCCGGCATTGATGAATATGTTGCCTGAGTCGCAGTACTACGCTGTATGGGAGTGAACGGTAGCACCAGCTCGGTGTGACTGACTCACCCCACATTCATCAAAAAAACAGCCTCAAACATTGCCGGCGCTCAAAATCATGCAGTTGTAGCCCATAGCGCCAGAGGCAGTTTTTGCACATGTATCCACTAGTGACAAAGAGAAAACACATGGAATTACATTGTTAGAACATTGTAACATGAACACTTTAAAGTGGACCAACACCCAGGGGGGGGATCAGACCAGGAATCTATAAGATTCCCGGGACGATCAGATCCCTCCCCGCGGGGCATCCAAAATCGGGATGCCCCGCTGTGTGAAACCCCGCAGGATGCCCAGAAACCTTACCTTATCCCCGTTCCAACGGCGCATGCGCGAGCCGCGCCCGCATCTCGTGCTTCTCTCTAGCAGGGCGCACACCCGCTGTCTGTGAATGGCCGGCGCGGGCGCGCTCCCTGTTAGAGGGAAGCGCGAGATGCGGCCTCCAGCGCGCTCAGAGCCGCTGTGGTTGTCCGTCGCTTGTCCGTACATACCACAGCGGCTCTGAGCGCTCTGATTGGATGAGCGCTCGCGTAGGAGCGGGGTGAGGTGAGTTTTTTAGGGCGATCTGGGGGCCGATCGGGGTGCCCCGTGGAAGTGGACCAAAACCCAGGATAGTGAAAATCCTGGGTGTGGGTCCACTTTAATACCAGACCTGTAAGGACAAAAAAAAGTTTTCAAAAATGTCATTTTCTAGGCCAGGATACATGTCAGAAGTTTTGAGATTTTTTTTAAGGAAAAAAAAAAATTGGGATCAAGAAAGGGATGTATTGGAGAGCGGCAGGTAGTGACAGGTAAGACATGGCGCTTTGCAAGGCTAGTGTTCACCTGCCGCTATCTGGCGCTGTACAGGCACTACCTGGCGCTATACCTTCATGAATAAGGCCCTTAGTCTATTTTGCTCCCCCCAACTCGTACCGTTTGGATGTTTTCTACCCTCAATGCTGCTTGGTATTCCTGTTATAGTCATTTTCATTTTCGTTTTCCCCAGGTATGGTATGCCATTGGTTTCTGATAGGATACCATTGTTCTAAGCAAGCTGTTTAAGCCCCTCCTCCCCCTCCTTGCAATCTTGTGCTGGGTGCAATTTGTTCCTATTAGAAAATAGTGCTAGAAATAAAGATAATATAAACGCCAAAAGAAGATTTAATTTCCCCAACAAATAATTTGTGAGTATTTTTATCCAATTCATTATAAGGACACTAAGGGGAGTTTTTATTACATGTGCTTTTATTTTCGAAAATGTAACCTTCCATAACACGTGGTTGGTCCACTTTAAAGCAGCATTCTGATTAAAGGACATAAAGATTGCCGATGCCCCATTGTGCA
Source organism: Gastrophryne carolinensis (assembly GCA_027917425.1). NCBI lineage: Eukaryota > Metazoa > Chordata > Amphibia > Anura > Microhylidae > Gastrophryne > Gastrophryne carolinensis. Next base: position 28,681,919 of record CM051239.1, on the reverse strand, counting down.
GACCACCACCTTCACCTTACCTGCACCACGCTCCCTTGGCGAAACTGGTTCCTGCGATTGGCCAATGGCAGTCACATCGTCTGGAAGGAGTTTGGACCATGTGACCCCTGGCAGGCCAGTCACATGTCTAGGTGGTAGCGGGGGGGTATTTTCAATCGAGATCACCTGTGTGAAGTGACTGATGCACATTTTGTCTAAAAATGGGTGTTGGTGTGCTTTAATGCTCAGGGATCTAGCCTGGAACCTGCTCCCTCTATCTACCCTCTGATATTTCATAATAACACATACACACCCAGACAATGGTGGTTATGCGGGGCTGGCACAATGAAACACCCACAGCCTGATTTAGCCAACTGACGCTCAAATTTAATGTAACATACACTGTGGCACATGACACATATTTAGAAAGTAACACACCGATAACTGTACAAAACTTTAAAAGAGCAATGGCTATTAAAAACAGCCATTGCTCTTTTAAAGTTTTGTACAGTTATCGGTGTGTTACTTTCTAAATATGTGTCATGTGCCACAGTGTATGTTACATTAAACCGGACCTTCAGCGTGATTTAATGAAAAGCCCAAACTCTTAAAAAACGGTTCCCCAGCATCTAAAATTAATATATTTTATGTTTTTAGTCACTAACTTATTATTCTTTCCCCCACTGGGCTGCAACTATGTTCAGGACTCTAGGATATGGGCGCCACCATCTTGACTCAGAAGCATCACACTTACTGAGGAGAGGAGAGTGGGATAAGGTACAGGGGGGCGGGTTATGGTCAGCAGTCCCAGAATGCAGAGCAGCACAGTCAGGAGGCACTTCCTGTTTGCAGGCTGCCTGATAAGATGGCAGCTTCCATAAGCCGCCATCTTGGATGTTTAAAGGCTCATAACATGCAGTAGATGCAGGTAGGATGATTTTTAATGTGGACAATCTGTATGTACAGGGTGTGGGAAACGTATAAGATAGGCTCTTATTCAGAGTGAAGGTCCACTTTAAATTTGAGCGTCAGTTGGCTAAATCAGGCTGTGGGTGTTTCATTGTGCCAGCCCCGCATAACCACCATTGTCTGGGTGTGTATGTGTTATTATAGTATCTTAGGTTGAGCGGGACGCCGTGATTTGAGGGCAGTGCACCACCCTTTCCTTATAGGTGGATACTCCCTGGATTGTAGCTGCTCAGAGGGGAGTGGAAGAGAAAGTGCCTCTGATATTTCAGTCTGGTTCACGCTTTGAATTCTGACATAGCAAGAGTAGCAAAGCAAAAAACTAAAATGCCCCCTATTAGGGTTTAACGCAAAACTAAAACCAAAAACAGTCGGTAAGTATTTTCTCCCCCATCCTTGGGCCCCTCGATTTGGGAAGCTCCTCCATAACTCCACATAAAACCCTTTTCAATGTGGAAAAAGAAAAACTCAGCAGCAGCTGCCATCAGAGGGGCGCGGACCAGGGGTGTAGACCTACAAAGATTTTAGCAAATGGGCATCACAAATTGAGATGAGGTTAGGACATACAGTGGCCCTTAAAGGGGAACAAAAGCTGGGCCACCTTATTGCCTCCCTCCCCCAGGGCATCCTGATTGGAGATTCACCGCTGTCTGGAACCCCCCCCCCCCCAGCCCGATATGTTTACCTCTCCTATGAGCCCATGGCGCATGCGCGGCCAGCGGTGGCATCACTTGCATCCCTTTCTTGCTGTGTGTGGCCACGCCTGCGATAACTGAATGGTGATGCGTGGCCAGGCCCGTGGTAAGTGAATGGCGGTGTGTGGCCACGCCTGCGGTAACTGAATGGTGGTACGTGGCCACGCCTGCGGTAACTGAATGGTGGTGCGTGGCCACGCCCGTAGTAAGTGAATGGCGGTGTGGCCGTGCACAGCTGAAGCATACGAGTGATGCCATGTGCCGGTCGTGTTTGCAGCTTGGTATTCCATTCAACTTCTCCAGCCTCATATTATTATTTGCGGCCGGATAATTTGATTGGAGGAGAATTGCGCCGGAAAGGTAAGGAAAGTAAGCTACTGGCAGGGTTTCACACAGTGTGGCATCCCAAACCGGGGTGCCCTAGGGGGACGTATCAAAACCCGGGATAGTGAAAATCATGGGTTTTGGTCCACCTTAAGGCTCCTTTAAACAGGGCCTGTTAAAGTGGACCAAAACCCCGAAATTTGACTATCCTGGGTTTTGGTCTTTGCCCCCCTGGCACCCGTTTGGGGATTCCCCGCTGTGTGACACCTCCCAGGTCGCCCAATCTCACCCTTCCCCGGTCCTATGGCGCATGTGCAGCCCTCTCTCGTCCAATCAGCACGCTTGTGGCTGCATCCCCCGCTACCCTTTAACAGGGAGCGTGGCCGTGTCAGCCATTCACAAATACCTGGTGTGGGCATGTGCCCTGCTAAAGGGATAGCGGGGATGCGGTCGCGTCGCTCTTCTTGTTAGACTGGGGACTAAGGAGTTTTCTGGCGACCTGAGGGGGGGTTGACACAGCGGGGCATCCTGAATCTGGATGCCCTGAGGGGAGCGTGTATGCCTGCCCTGGAGTCTCATAGACTCCAGGGTGGGTTTTGGTCCACTTTAAAGATGGCCTTTTAAGGCAGAACTAAACCATACAGCAAGCCATTGTCTGCAGCTTCCCCACAAATTTCAATCTGATATCCATCTGCTTACATTAAAGTAACAATTAGAGTAACAAACTCACCTATGCAGACTGCTGTGGATGCACAAACTACACAGGCTGCAAATGTGACCAATAGCCAATAGCATTTGCTGTGCATGTCTGTATGGCGAACCCCATTGGGGGATGCAGTGGTCCTGAGTTTCTACTTTAAAGTGGACCAACACCCAGGATTTTGACTATCCTGGGTTTTGGTCCACTTCGGGGGGGCACCCTGATCGGGGTTGCCCCGCTGTGTGAAACCCCCCAGAAAGCCCCGAAAACTCACCTCACCCCGCTCCCACGTGACCGCTGCATCCAATCCCCGCCGACGGACAAGCGGGAGGCAGCGACGGACAAGCAGAGCTCGTACGCCGCCTCCCGCGCGTCCCTCTTACAGGGAGCGCACCCGCGCCGGGCATTCACAAACGGCCAGCGCAGGAGCGCGCCCTGCTAGAGGGACGCGCGGGAGGCCGCGGCGGCAGACGCGCATGTGCCGCTGGAACAGAGAGAAGGTAGGATTGTGGGCTTCCTGGCCGCGGTTCGCGCATGCGACGTTGAACCGGGAAAGAAGGTAAGTGTATGGGGTGACCTGGGGGTTTCACCCCGCGGGACATCCCGATTTCGGATGCCCCGCGGGGAGGGATCTGATCGCCCCGGGAATCTTATAGATTCCCGGGCCGATCCCCCCTGGGTGTTGGTCCACTTTAAAGTATAAGTCCTCTTTCAAATACATTTTTCAAAGTGCATTTTTTGTGCCAAAGGGATGTTCTGAGCTAATCTAGTATTTTTTTTTTTTTAAATGTGTGTTTTATGGAAGCAATATTCACTACCTTCAATCTATTGCCATGGCAATGTACATCAAGTCTGTACATCAAATGAGTCCTGTACACACAAAACGCTGCTGCTATGGCCGCTGCTGAGGTGAGGGAACTCACTCAACCTTACACATGCCCAGCAGCAGTGTTCTGTGTGTACAGGACTCGCTTCTCTCTTCTTGGTGTACAGACGTGATGCACAATGCCAAATGCAACAGATTGCAGGTAGTGAAAATTGCTTCCATAAAACACATTTTCTAACACAAATAACAATTTTTAAAAATAGTAAATCAGCTCAGCACCTTGAGGACTTCATTTTGGCACACACAAATAAACACTTAAAAAAATTCATTTGGTGGACTTTCTCTTAAAGCGGACCAAAACCCACTGAACCTGTGAAATACATTTGGCCAAAGCCCCTGCCGATTCTCCCATCTCAGGGTGTAGAACTACAAATGGATATTTCCGTTTTTCAATTCATCCTGTAACACTGATTTTTGGCTGTCCCTCTCTGTAAGATGACAGACGATCAGTCATTGCATAGGTGTGGCAATGACATCATTGCCACACACAACAATGACAACGAATGGAGGAGGCGGAGCTTTTCAGCTAAAACAGGCGCCATTATCTGGTATTAGAGTGAAGCGGAAGCAGTGAAAATGAACAAAAGGTGCTCTTCATGGGGGGAGCAATTCAGGGGAAGCAATTTAAAAATGTGGGTTTTGGTCCACTATAAATGAAGGAAGCAGTCACATGATGCACACTGCCCCAGAATACAGAATTATTTACCATTCCTCACCAGTGGGTCTCCCTAAAATGGCTTACAACTCCCAAGTCCTACACTGCAAAGCCCTGGTCTCCATAATGAGGGCCACAAAACTCAATACATGAGCACTGGACTTTCTAGTGATTTCTTAGAGGTTCAATTTGGTCTAAAACAGGGGTCCCTAACCCTCTCCCACCAACAGGCCAGGTTTTGAAGATCTCCATTTGGTTGCACAGGTGACGTGGTGCAGTGGCAGAGCAGCTATGTGGAGATACACAAAACTTGAGCTGTTGGTGGGCCTCCTAGGAAAGGGTTGGGGACCAATGGTGCTTTATGCAATAAAAGTGGCGGTAATTCAGTCCATGGTCAGTATGCACCAGTATAGCCAGTGGCTGGCGTTAGTTCCTTATCCGGATCCAGGAATTGTTATAAACACAGAAAGCAGCATGGAGGGGCTCTGTGAAGTGGGTGACAAAGGTGTGCAGGTGCCTGATCGAGCCACTAAGCTGATAGAAAGAGAGCCGACCTGCCTCACAATCCAGATATATCCCCAGCGTCTGCACAGGGGTATCTGGGTATAGGGGGTTAATCTTGGAGTCATGGATGGCGGAGTGCATCTTATCAGACATGCGCAGGCACCATGACTTCTTGTTGTAGCCAGTCACAGCCCGGTCCCCTTTCCGCTCTATGGTGGAATATGCCAGTCCCACCATCCAGTAACCGGACTCGCTTGTCTCCACCTCCCAATAGTGCTGCCCCGACGTGAAAGTCCGAGTGCTCAATATGTGATAGTTCACGAACCTTTCGGGCGTCTTTGGCCGGCACTGCTTTGTCTCTGACCAAGAAGCCATCTTTAAATCCCGTGATACGGCCACGTAGTCCCCTGCCGTGTTCACGTCCAGGAGCATGTCTGAGGTCACCTGCATGTTGAAACCATGTTTGGTCTTCAGGCTGGTGTTGATGTCTGTTAGGGCGGTGTGCAAGATGACCGAGATCAGACCTTCATCCAAGTCGCACACAGGATAAACTTTTTTGTCATCTCTCTTTCGCTCATCTTGATCGTCGTCCTCAACTTTGCAGCCTTCGACATCTCTGCCTCGTAGGACGGTCAAGGGGTCGCTGATGCTGCACAGCTCTTCGATGTGATGCATCTTCTTGGTCAGCTCCTCCTTCTCGATCTCCAATTGTTGAATGAGGTGGGTCACATGGAGGGAGACCTGCTCTTCCTGGCCAGAGATCTCTTTGGAAAGTTTCTTCTCCAGAATGTCCAGCTGTTCTCGAATTTCCCTAAACAAGAGAGTAACCCGCTCTGTTAGACTAGCAACCTTCTCCTCCACTTTTTGGCTGTGCTCTTGCAAGCTCTGAACCCTTTTTTTCGTCTCGGCCGTCTTTGAGGCTAACTTATCTATGACCAGCTTTAGCTTCTCCTTCTTTTTCTTGGAGGCTTCGTAGAGAAGTGAAACTTGGTGGCCTCGATGTTCCCCAAAGGCACAACAAGAAACACAGATGCAGGCAGTGTCCTCGGTGCAGTAATACTCCAGAAGCTTCTTGTGCACAGGGCACTTTCTGTTCTCCAGCGAGGTAGTCGGCTCGGTCAAGGTGTGCTCCACCAGCTTGCTGTGCGCCTGGAGGTGGATCTCACACAGGGACGTCTCACACTGCAGACATGTCTTGACTGCCGCCACTGGCGACTGAACACAGTAAGTGCAGAATATGCCGGCTTGCTCTCGCAATTGCCGAGAGGACAGAAAGCACTCGACGATGTTGCAGAGCTTTGTGTTCTTCTGCAGGACGGGACGATCAGCGAATTGTGCTCGGCACTCGGGGCAGGTGTACAGCCCGCTGTCCTCCTGGGTGTCCAGCACTCGGCCGATGCAGAGCCGGCAGAAGTTATGTCCGCAGTTCAGCATGGCCGGATCGGTGTAAATGCTCAGACAGATGGAACAATTCAGCTCCTCTTTCAGTTCCGGAGAAGCCATGCTGGCAGCAAGCAGGCGACGTAACCCTTTCTCCGTCTGCTGACTCTTTGTATAGGGAAATAGGGAGATACCGAACAGAACAAAAGTGTGCTCGCTCCCTGGCACCAGCCTAAACAGAGCGTCAGCCCCCCCCCCCAATAAAGGAGCTCATCTTAGTGGCTAGCCATGTGTGCAAAGTCACCTCTGATTGGTTGCTGTGTTGATATGCAGGAGGAAGTCTGCAGGAAGCGTGGAACTTGGTAGAACTGGAAGTGAAGGTTTTTATTAAAGGAAACTCACCATAAAGGAAATAAAGGGCAGCCATTGCTGACAGCCATCTAAAAATACTTCATTATGAGTGTTTGTCTTCCTCCCAGCCACATCCCTCATTGTCCTCATAAAAAAATAATTAATTCACTTTCACTTTCCCGAGGTTTTCATTTCACTTCACCATCTAACCTCAATTGATGGCACTGTAACATGGAGGAAAAGGAGCTGATGCGGAATGGCTTTGGCACATTAACCCTTTATGGTCTGCAACAGTAATACACAACCTGCTCCCCTGCGCTGCCCTCAATTGTGGCCCCCCGACACCTCTGCCAATTACTACCCATCTCTACTCACCTCCCCCCCACCGTCTGCCTCACCTTTACTCATCTCACTTCTTCCTGCCTCACCTGTTCACATCACACCTCAGCCCACCTTACCTTTTCTCGCCTCAACCCTGCTCATTTCTTCCCACCTCACCTACTCCTGCCCCACCTCAGCTTAAATCATCTGCTTAAAGTGGACCAAAACCCAGGTTTTTGACTATCCTGGGTTTTGGTCCTTTCCCCCGGGTCACCCTAATCGGTGAAACCACCCCCCCCCCCCAAGATCGCTGATGCCAACTCACCTTTTCCTGGTCCTACGGCGCATGTGTAGCTGCTCATTCAATCAGTGCGCTCGGAGCTGCTGACGTCACGCTGTTTAAGCCAGCGCCTAAGGCCAGTGGTCCGAGCGCGCTGGCGGCCGCATCCCCTGCTTCCCTCTAGCTCTGCTTTGAGGAAAGAAATCAAGATATTTTTTTTCTCACAAAAAAAGAAACGCAAGCTGTTTTGGGACACTGGGCTGGGAATAGAAGGTGACTACATATACTTCCCTCTGAGTATAGGTGCACTTTAAAAAGGTTGTGCACCTCTGGTCTATAATAAGGAGGTCAATTAAGATATCCCTCTCTCAGGGAGATAAGAGATTTGTGCTCCTTTAGCTTCATCAAAGTTATACTAAAGGCGAGCGCCCAATTGTTGCCCTATTGTCTCGGGCTACACGTTGAACTGTCCTAAACATCAATCCGTTTTCAAAAAGACCCTGTAGTTCCTAAATGATCTTTAAAAGTATTGGAGCATTGGAGATTCATAGAAAAAAAATTGTGGACGTGGCAACAGTGATGTGATGTAAGCACACTGTGATGAGTGTGAGAGGAGAGGATAGCGGGGTTTCAGAGCTGCTGAGAGGCAGCCAATCAGGACCTCTGGGCAGGGAGGGGGGGTGTTTCTGTTCCTGTTCCACTGAAGGTTGATTGATGGACCGCAAGGTGGGGACTGAAAGCTGAATAAGGATTTTGCTCACTAAGGAGACAGACAGAGGAGGAAGCAGAGAGCTGGAGTCACTCAATGAAAGTTAAGCTACTGATATTTAATTTTAAACTTTTGACTTACCAAACACTTTAAAGTGGACCAACACCCAGGATTTTGACTATCCTGGGTATTGGTCCACTTCCCCGGGGCACCCCGATTTGGGGTGCCCCGCTGCCTGAAGCCCCCCCAAACACCCCGAAAACTCACCTCTCCACGCTCCCACATGAGTGCGCTGTCCAATGCCCGCCGACGGACAAGTGACGTCCGTCGACGGACAAGGGATCGCGCCCGCCGCCGCCTCCCGCGCGTCACTCTTGACGTGTGCGCGCCCGCGCCGGCCATTCAGAGACGGCCGGCGCGGGCGCGCGCACGTCTAGAGGAGCGCGAGAGAGGCGGCGGCGGAAGCAGCGGCTGGAGAGGTAAGGATTTTTCGGGGTTTTGGGGGGGTTACACCCCGCGGGACATCCCGATGTCGGATGTCCCGCGGTGTGTGAGGTGATCGGCCCGGGAATCTTATAGATTCCCGGGCCGATCACCCCTGGGTGTTGGCCCACTTTAACTTGGAACAAATGTCAGTAAAGACAGTCCAAATTAAACTGTCACCAAGCAGGTAAGCAACTGCAAGGCCATGAATTTGGGTACTGCTGCTATCAGGATGGATGCAGAGGAGCAGGGGTTTAACTATAAGGGGTGTTACTGCACCAGGGCCCAGGAGGTCAGGGGGCCCAATCTTAGTTGATCCTCCACCTTTTTCATCAGATATGTGCTCACTTGGCATTATTTAGAGAAAGGAAGCTCCATTTGTCTCTGCTGTTTCAGTCTATAGAGGCAGAGAGGTAGTACAAATAATGATGGACGATGGTGGGAGGGTGAAAGGAGGATAAATATTGGGTGGCGGCAGGGGCGTAGCTAGGGTGGGGCAGAAGGGGCGGCAAAGGGGGGCCTGAGAACAGGTGGGGGGGGCGCCATTCGGATTCTTTGCTTCGGGTGCCAGAAAGCCTAGCTACTCCTCTGGGTGGCGGGATGAGGAATGAATTATCTCAAAATCATTAGAGCAGACCTCCAGTCAAAAATGTCTTTATTTCCCTTTTAAAGTGGAAATCCAGTGTACTACTACTATACTACTATAAACAGGTCCTCACTGTTATTACTGAGGGTAATTAAAAAATAGAAAGTGGTACTTGATAGAAAACATTTGGGGACCCCCCACTATAGAAGGAAGTCATTTCTTAGTTTTCCTCCTAACCGCCAATAAAAGTAGTGATGCATAATGTATTTTCGCCATATAAGACGCAGTATTTTTCCCCAAAAGTGAGGGGGAAATGTCTTATTGGACGAATGTAAAAATAAAAAAAATTATACTTCCGTTAGTCTCACACCCGCACCGCGGCCACCGGGAGACCCGCCGAGCAGTGCTGTCCCCACTCTGGCTTCCAGCGCTGCCACCGCCTCTTGGGATGGGACAGTGAAGGGAATGCCACACTGCCTATGGGGAATAAGAAGGGGGAATGCCTCACTACTTATGGGAAATGGGATGGGGGAATGTCACACTGCCTATGGGGAATAAGAAGGGGGAATGCCACACTACCTATGGGAAATGGGATGGGGGAATGCCACACTGCCTATGGGAAATGGGATGGGGGAATGCCACACTGCCTATGGGAATGGGATGGGGGATGCCACACTGCCTATGGGAATGGGATGGGGGATGCCACACTACCTATATGGAATGGGATGGGGAATGCCACACTGCCTATGGGAATGGGATGGGGGATGCCACACTACCTATATGGAATGGGATGGGGAATGCCACACTGCCTATGGGAATGGGATGGAGGGATGCCACACTGCCAATTCTGACTCACCAGATGGCAGCAAATGGGATCCTGAAGACAGCTCCACGTTCCTTGTGTGTGTGTCTGTGTTGGATGTTTTCTTCACTCCATAGGGCTCGGCAGATAGCTCACTCAATTGTTGGTTAGACCAGTTTTACGTTTTCAAAAGCTTTATTTTGGTACAGAATCTTGGTACAGGAGACGTACTTTCAATGCAGCTGGAAACTTGTGGTGAAATCTATACAGCAACAACAGGTGAAAGAACTATAGCTGAAGAAGGCAGAAGCAGATGTGCACTGCTAGGATGTCAGAGTAAGAATGGCCACCAGGGAAAGGAAGAAGGGAGGAGTTACTTGCATCAGAGCAAGACTAAGGGAGCCTGGAGGGGACAAGGAGAATTAAAGGCACACTGCAGAGCCTATGCAATAAACACATATTAAAACATTACCTCGGGTGGAATGAAATGTAAGTCGTGGGACATGACCCTGCCTATGGGAATAGGATGGAAGGAAGGATGCCACACTGCCTATGGGAATGGGATGGGGGAATGCCACACTGCCTATATGGAATGGGATGGGGGGATGCCACACTGCCTATGGGAATAGGATGGAAGGAAGGATGCCACACTGCCTATGGGAATGGGAGGGGGAATGCCACACTGCCTATATGGAATGGGATGGGGGGATGCCACACTGCCTATGGGAATGGGATGGAGGGATGCCACACTGCCAATGGGAATGGGATGGGGGGATGCCACACTGCCTATATGGAATGGGATGGGGGGATGCCACACTGCCTATGGGAATGGGATGGGGGGATGCCACACTGCCTATGGGAATGGGATGGGGGGATGCCACACTGCCTATATGGAATGGGATGGGGGGATGCCACACTGCCTATGGGAATGGGATGGGGGGATGCCATACTGCCTGTGGGAATGGGATGGGGGGATGCCACACTGCCTATGGGGAATCGGTTGGGGGGAATGCCACACTGCCTATGGGAATGGTATGGGGGAATCCCACACTGCCCATGGGGAATAGGTGGGGGGTGCCATAAGGGGAATGGGATGGGGAGAATGCCACACTGCCTGTAATGGAGTGTTTTAGCACATTTGGTTTAGAATATTTTTTATTCCTATTTTCCTCCTCAAAATCCTAGTTAATACTTCTAGGCAACACATATGGTATACCTTTGCCTCTTTTAGTTTGGTATATGTACTGCTTTGGAATATATTAGAATGCAGCTGCAATATATTCTCTTCAGACTGGGTGTGAAAAATAACAGAAATACCTTGGAAGCTAATTAGAGGCCAGAGCTCTCATCTGACATTGCAATGGAGAAACAACGCCTGCTTTTTATTCCTTTTAACCCTACCAGTACTGGACCAGCATCATCCAGCCTGAATTTATACTGAAATGGACAAAGTGTGGAAGAATACAGGTTAAGGGAAGGGGATAAATGGTAGAAAGGGGCAATAGACACACACAAAACAGGAGTTAATAGGAAGAAGAAAATTGGGGGAAGGTTCATCAATTCACAAAATGCACAAAAAGGAAGAATAGAGAGAAGAAACATGCAAAGAAAAAGAGATGTGACAAACAAACAAAAAAGGAAAAAGGGACAGAGACATGCTAAAGAGTGTGAGAGACGTGACATAGGTGAAAGGGAGCAAGAATGGGACTAAGACTTGTGCAAGAGTCCAGGATGGTGTCCCCCAAACACACATATACTTTTCACTCTCAACAGAGAGTGATAGAGAGAATGGATGCATACCTACCAACTTTTCAGAGTGGGAAAGAGGGACATTTGTTAAATTAGGCCACGCCCCCTCATTGAGGGATGAATAGGATAAATGTTTTAACAGTTACAGAAATATATGTGGACGTTTTTACACACTCAGTATGCTAACTGATATAAATAACGGTTATAGAAACCTTTGAGCTACCTTGCAAGAAGAGAAATATTGCTATTATTGTAAATATGTAGGATATATCAACTTGAAGATAGGTCTAATTTTTGTTGCATTAATAGATATGTTTATAGTAATATGTAGATAATGGTGGCGCACATGCATATGGTATGTTGATGTGGTTGGTATTATCCAGGTAAGCTCAGCCACCTCACTTACATTATCCAGCAAGGGAGCTGTCAGTGTCATTCACTGACGGCCCCTCTTCCATCAGCTGGCGGGGTGGGCGCGCGTCGCCAGATCGGGTGGGCGTCTCCTACTGCAGGGGAGTGCGCCTACGTGATCCGGCGCCGGGCGCACGCGCGGGACTGACGTCATCTCCGGCCTGATGCGTTCCACTGGGGCGGAAGGAGGAAGCCAGGACGCCGCAGCCCTCACCGGAAACCGGACGGGGCGCATTGTCAGGGGCGTACACCTACGCTCTAAGTGGAGGCACACATGGCATATATAAGGTGAGGTGGCGGAACACAGGGGATACATCCTGGTGAAGTAGTGGGGTCGCCACTACGCAACGCGTCGATGGGCGTTAGAGGATAACAGGCTCGTATCTATCGCTATATGAATTTTTGTTATGCGTTCTCATACCATTCATGCCTTAAAAACATTGCACTATTCTTGGTTAACTTTATATAATTTTTGATTGTTGGCAATTAGCACAGGCTGTTTTATACAGCACACATTGGTCTTTAGATTTGCACTGGTCACTTTAGAGCATTGTACACTTTATGTTGATTTGAGCATTAGCACTTTATATATATATATATTAAGAGGTTGGATGTATTTTTAGCATTAGGTATAGGGAACCTTTATAGTCATTCATCTTATCTATTGAATTGTTTAAGAGCCGTAATTTATCCTCTCCCTTTTTAACTTGTGGTTTTTAAATGTCTGTATTGTATGTCTGTGTATGTAAGCGCTAATTAATCTTTACAAAATAAATTGGATATATATTTTACCACAAGTGTGCGGCTCATAATCATAGACACAGTACGTCTATCTGGGGACCATACTTTTAGCATAGTTACAGAAATATAAACACTTTAAATAGGCAAATAAATCACCTCATAGAGGGACAAATGAGAGCAACGAGGGACAGGGGGACAAAGGCTCAAAAGAGGGACAGTCTCTCCAAATCAGGGACACTTGGGAGGTATGCGGATGACTAGAGGGATAGGAAAGAGAAGGAGATATGGTGATATCATAAAGAGAGAGATGAATAAGGGACATAGAGGTGGAGAAAATGTAAAGAGAGAAAGGCAGAATGTGGGGATGAAAAAGAGGGGAAGGGGATGTGAAAAGACAGCAATATGGAGCAAATACAGAAAAGATAGGGAGGGAGGGAATTATAAAAAATAAACTTCTTCCTGAAAGGCCAGCAACAGGCCAGGTTTTGGTGCATATGTGGTGTAATTAGTGCTCATACAGAGCTATAGAGACAGTTACGTGGAGACTGGCCTATTGCTGCCTCTTCAAGGGGTGAGTTTGACACCCCTGGCCTTAGGAAATGTTGAAAAAAGAAAAATAAAGCAATGAAACAGAGAGGGAGAAGGTGGGAATGTGCAAAAGAAAGAAGGAGGAAATGCGGAAAGAAGGGAATGGTGGAAAAAAGGAGAGATACTGTAGGGGGAGGAAAATTGGAAAAGGATGAAAGGAATGTGGAAAAGAGAAAAAGACGGGGAAATGTGAAAAACAGAAAGCAACTGGTTGTAAAAGAGAGGGAAGAGAAAAAGAGGAGGGGGGGCATAGGAAATGCGGAAAAGGGAAAAAGAAGGAGGGAATGTGGGAGAGAATGTGGAAAAGAAAAAAAAGGAGGGGGTGTGCAAAAGAAATGGAGATAAGTGAAACAGAGGAAAACTGAAGAAATCAGGGAGAGATGAAAATATGTGGGTCCTCCAGCAGCAGACAGGGGTTGAAAAGGGAAAGGGATTCTGGATAAGATCACTGAGCGCTGTGGGTCACGGGTTGGTGACAGTGGGGCCCAGTGAGTTCTGATTCTTCCTGGGGTGCTTGTTACCCCAAGTCCTCTATAAAATAGTGCCTGCAGTTCTGACCCACGTGATCTTTATAGACTGGGCACCAACACCATATACTTCTGTGGTCCGAGTTCTATACTGCAGGTGCTGCAAGGGGAACCAACTTGCACTGGGCCCCTTTATGCCATGGGCCTGGTAGCAGTTGCCAGACTTGCCTCTATTGTGTGTATGTCTATGTCCTGACTTTATCTAATATAACTGTCCCTCATTTGGAGGGACTGTCTCTCTTTGAAATACATGTCCCCCCCCCCCCCGTCCCTCTTCTCATTTGTCCATCTTTGAGGTGTAATATGTCGATCGATCTACATCAATAAATTATTCATTTGCCTATTCAAAGTGTTTATATTGTTGTAACTGGTACACCCTATCTCCTATCCATCCCTCAATGAGGGGACGTGGCCTAATTTAACAATTGTCCTTCTTTCCCACCCTGAAAAGTTGGATGTGAGATGTGTCTATGTGTGACGGGTGGATGCCATGGTCAACACTACACATAGGAAACTTTAGAGCCCCGTCAATGGGATAGGCCCTGATAGTGATAGAAACTTCAATAATACTAGTTAAATAGCAGAACTTAGGTATCATTACATCATGAATCCACATGATGGCAGTGTTGCCTAGGGAATAAACTTAGAGAATATTAATTAGTCTAGCGTACGCCTTAAAACAGATCAATAGAGACTTAGCCAGGTGGCATTGGCAACATTACCTGCCCTGCCATTGGTCGAGCCTCGCAACATAGTTTGTTAAGACAACATTTCAGAGGTTATATAAGGGAAAACCCAACCATTCTAGAGTGTTCTACTAAGTACTGCTTAGGTGTGATGAGGGGAATCGTTAATGTAGTGGAGGAGTGGAGGAGCTGAGTAACAGTGATGGAAGAAGCCTGTGGATTGTAACTGTTTGCTGTAACTAATGGATATTGCCTGTAACTGGATTATGCTGTTTAACATGGATGGAAGCCTACAAATAAAGACCCTGTTGTTTGCGCCAAGGAGTGTCATCAATGGAGACCAGCGACCACTGAATCAGTAAGTGCACCTCCACCCCATCAAGTTTGCAGATGATACAACTCTGGTAGGCCTCATCAACAACACAGACGAGTCTCCATACCGAACACAAATAACAAATCTGGTAACCTGGTGCGAAGGGAATAACCTCATCCTCAACACCGAGAAAATGGTTGAGCTGATTGTCGACTTCAGGCGGTCCCACCCAGCGCACCGTCCCATCTCCATGGGTAAGGATGAGGTCAAAATCGCTACCAGCGCAAAATTTCTCAGCACGATAATGGACGACTTGAAGTGGAGTAGACAAGCCACCGTTGTCCTAAAGAAGGCTCAACAGAGACTCTATTTCCTAAGACAACTTGCAAAATACGGAATGTCTAAAAAGATCCTGAAGACCTTCTACATCGGTGCAGTAGGCTCACTCCTGACCTCCTCCTTCACTGCCTGGTATTGTGGGACCATTGCCAAGGACAAGAACAGGCTGAAGAGGATCACCAGGACTGCTGATTGGATCACAGGATGTCCCCTACCTGACCTAGATGAACAATTCAAGGAAAGGATCCGCTCAAGGTCAAAAAGAATAGTTGGAGACCCCACACACCCAGGTCACCCCTTCTTCAATCTCCTACCCTCTGGACGGAGGTACCGAGCTATCTCGTCCAGGACCACCAGGTACAAAAACAGTTTCTACCCACTAGCTGTTAAAGCACTAAATGAACAACTTTAAGAATCCTGCAAGAACTTTCGGTCCCCAGCGCATAACCAGTAGCAAACGAATTGTCGTATGTAACTAAAGCCCCTTGTATAATATGTATATCTAGTTGTATACTATGTGTTGTTTAATATGTATATCTAGCAAATGTTTGAACCCCTCAATGTATATAGTATGTGTGTCCAGCAAATGTTCAACCTCTATGGAGAACCCCCCTTCCAGAAAATATTCCTTGTATGTATTCTGTACCTATTTGGCGACCAATAAAGTATTCGTATGAAAGTGATATATGGGAGGAAGGTGCATCCTAGACAACAGATATGCAGAGACATATTCTATCTGGTGCAATGAACACTGCTGTAATATAGGTCGCTTTCCCTGGGGCACTGTCCCAGTTCTGCTTGTTTCATTTCTGGTTGTGCTTAGATGATTCTGGGTGTCCATATAAGTAGCACACATGGGTAGCCGCGTGCGCAGGTGTTCCTGATGCTTTATCCCCCCCTTCTCAACACTTTGGAACGGTTGTGCTGCCAACTCCCATGGTTTGGTAACTGTGTGCATTTTTATTATGTTGAGTATAACTGTCCCTCGCTTATGCACTTAGCACTTTTTTATGTCCATAATTAAATGCACTAGCACTTCTGTATATACATATTAATATATTTTTTGCATTCGTATTGTCCTAATAGAGTTATTTAACAATATGTGTTTTTTTTTGTTTTACTAATTGGTTACTTGGAATTGATTGCCCAGATTTGTACTGATCACTTTATTGGAATGCATTGGTCTTGGTGGATATTGGTTTGTAGTATTAAAGTGGACCAACACTCAGGATTTTCACTATCCTGGGTGTTGGTCCACTTCCGCGGGGCACCCCGATCGGGGGTGCCCCGCTGTGTGAAACCCCCCCAGAAAGCCCCTAAAATCCTACCTTATCGGCAACGGACAAGCGACGGATAAGCCGCTGCCTCTCGTGCGTCTCGCGTGTCCCTCTTACCGCCCTGCTAGAGGGACGCGCGGGAGGCGGCAGCGGCTTATCCGTCGCTTGTCCGTCGCCGATAAGGTACATTTTTAGGGGCTTTCTGGGGGGTTTCACACAGCGGGGCATCCCGATTTCGGATGCCCCGCGGGGAGGGAGCTGATCGATCAGGGGTGGGTGTTGGTCCACTTTAATGGGTAATTTTGTGCCGGCACAAAAAATATCAATTGAGTCTTTCCCCCTGTTTTTGCATTGATTAATTGGGGGCTTCTGTTCCTTGTATGTAGATATATTCCCGGTTATATTGGTCTGTCTATATTTTGGCAGCCCTGGATGTGATTCGGTGAAATTGCAGTTGTTTTTAATTTTGTCTTGTATAGTATGATTCATTGTTTTGTGTGTATTCATTCTTTGTGTACAATAAACTTATATTTTTGTATTGACATTATTGTTTGGTGCTCCTTGGGGTGGATGTGGTCAAGTGTGTCCACATTCCCTCTTGTGATAATAGCTATAAGTTTTTAGTGAAGCACATTGGACTTATTAGGTGGTGCACCTCCATCCGTGGCACTTGCACTCCTTGTAGGTATGTAGATAGCCAATGGCAATGGTACACTGGGAGAAAGGAAGAAATGAAAGTGATATATGGGAGGAGGATGCATCCTAGACCCCAGATATGCAGAGACATATTTGGGTTGATTCAAAGAAACATGTAACAGCTTGGATTTTGCTCACGATCATCCTATTTTTTACGTCCGCTCGTGCGTTCGTATGAACTTGCGAGTGATTCAATAAGCAAATACGTTTCTATCCTAAAAGATACGTCCGTTCGTATGATATCTCCCGAACTTGCCTCAGTCAGTTGCCAATCGTAAAAATCAAGTTCATGTGCTCACCTGTTGCGGCGGCAGCCTGTTTTGTCGGCGGCTTCCATCGTCCAGCTCTTCCAATTACTTGCGTTTGCCTCTGGTTTTCATTGGTTTTGGGCCTCTTAGATTCGTGCGTTCGTATGTTTATAAGATCTTGCGCATGCGCACCCTCAACCAGAAACTTACCTAAACCCCGTAGCGCCTGCATCCAACTTCATTTCTCGGTCCCTTAAACTTACCTAAACCCCGTAGCGCCTGCATCCAACTTCATTTCTCGGTCCCTCAAACTTACCTAAACCCCTTAGCGCCTGCATCCAACTTCATTTCTCGGTCCCTTAAACTTACCTAAACCCCGTAGCGCCTGCATCCAACTTCATTTCTCGGTCCCTTAAACTTACCTAAACCCCGTAGCGCCTGCATCCAACTTCATTTCTCGGTCCCTTAAACTTACCTAAACCCCGTAGCGCCTGCATCCAACTTCATTTCTCGGTCCATAAAACGTCACCAAACCACATAATGTACATCTGTCTTTTTTTTTTTTAGTGTGTATGTAATTTGGTGTGTAGTTGTTTTTTGTTGCGCATATTAGAAAAGACACATTTCTGAAGGCTTAAAATATTTTTTTATTTGAAGAGTAATTTGGTAAAATGTCCTATATTTTTTTAAAATTTTAAAAATTTGGAGTTACTTTTTAAAATAAAGTTTTTTACTTAAATAGTTATATGTGAAAATTTTTTTTTGTTTTTTTTTGGCCTTTTTTGTAAGTAAAATTATTTGTATAACATTTAAAACATATAAAATTTGGCTAAAAAACAGTAAAATGTATCAAACAATTTTAACAAAGTAGCCAGGACCAAGGGCACTATTCATCCTCCTCTTCGTCATCTGTTGGCCCCAACGTCGCCTGTATGGCCAGCAGCTCGGCCACCAACTCCTGGATCCTTTTTTTTTTCTCTGCCTTGGTTTTTGGCATAATCCCTGTAAGCAATAGAGAAAAAAACCTAAATAGGAGTACCAGACCGGTTGGTATGCTGTAAATAGATTTGTGGTTAATCCAATACATGTAAATGCATGACATATGTCATTCTTCCAAGGGCTAAAGTTAATGCATTTCCAACAGGTAAGTATTTAAACTCCTTAAACCGGACCTTCAACATTATTGAATGACAACCAATACCTATTTCTAAATGATTATGCACCAGATCAAAGTACAGTTTTGACGTTTATGGCTTGCAGCGCCGCCATCTGAACTCTGAAGCCTAACAATTAATGAGGAGTGGAGAGTTGGATAAAGTACAGGGGAGTACGTTACAGTGGTGCGTTGACAATCCAGAGCATAGCTGGGTTGAGGGAAAGGTCATCAATCCCACAATGCATGCCAGGACCTTACTTTTTACAATCTGTATCCCATGCTGCCTGTAAATATTGCGCCTTCCATATTCCGCAATATGGGCTGTTTTCACGCTCCTAACATGCATTAGATGGCTGAAGTCTGTTTTTCAAAGTTTCCAATCTGTAGGTACAGTGTGTTGCCTAATTATTAGCTATGTTCTTAATACGAGTTAGGGTCCGCTTTAAGCTAAAGAAGTGGCCACATGAAAGTGTTAACTACACATTGGCTAAGCCTTTAGTTATGTGTGTGTTATTAGCTTACAAAACATTAATCTGAATCATGGCATGGAGACTTACGGAGTTGGTGGCCGACAGATGGCTGGTTGGGGCCAACAGGCTGCCCTTGGTCCTGGCTCTGCTGTGAAGAAGTCCCTGGAGAAACATGTGACATTTGGTTAGTATTTGTAGAGAGTCACTATCCCCAACATATCTGGCTCCCAGTCTGGCTGACATCACTCACCTTCGCCAGGATCGACTTCAAGCATCTCTGCTGCCTCCTCCTCCACTATCTCACCCGCTCCTGAAGCTTCTACAAATACATAATAAAGGATAACTTAGTTTTTGGCCTGACATGTATATCTTTGTGCCTATACATGAAGAGTGACATACCAGAGCCTTCCCCATGCGTGGCCAGGTATGACTCCACGCCCACGCGCCTTGGCCCCTCCTCTGTGGTAAGGTCCAGGGGCTGGTCTGAGGAGGCCACAGAGGAGGGGTAGGTCCGTCGCCCGGGAGATCCACCACCTTCACTCACAGATGCAGAGTCATGCAGCACTGGTCGGCCTGTACGTCTCCGGGTGCGGCGAATTCTGAAATCCATTTCCAACACTACCAAAGAAAAGTCAATATAAATAAAGGCATAACTTAGACATTTGGAACATATAACATGCAATTGCTTGGTACTTACTTGGGAAATGGATCCCAAAAAACCTCCGCACCCGGGGCATGTGCAGACGCTTCAGGTCCGACCAATGCTGCATGATCTGGGTGTGAGTGAAGGTGGTGCTGGTGACACGGTGTATCTCCGCGATGATCTCCCGGGCGATGTCCCTTTTCTCGCACACATTGGGCGCGAAGTCATACCGGCGCTGAAGCATGATCTGAAAAACATAATGGACACAGAGCTTGTACTTTTACACACAGACCCATATGTGTTGCATCACAAGTTGAGTATTTAATGTCATTAACACACACATTTCGAATGGCCGCCATTTTTGGGGAGTGCCTTAAAGAGGACGTTGACTGTGATTGACAGTCTGGTCTTATGTTATATGTATCACACACCATGTACATACAGATAATAGCCAACATCAACAATCAGGCCACCTGCATCTATGGCATGTTAGGATGTTTTAAAGATCCAAGATGTAGCCTAATGCTTAGGCTTTTGGCCCACGTGTGTGGCTTCCCGTTGTGTTTTTATGGCTTAGGAAAACAGTGTTCCGCAAACATCCGCATCAAGGTCCGAGACAGGCCAGGTTTGACAGCTCGCCCCGCTACTCCACAGGTTAATTAACTGTTGCTAAGCCGGAGCAATTGGCCGAATTAGGACATCAGCATAGACAGGTGAAAACGTGGCCAGGCTCGGCCCTTGAGGATGAAGTGTGAGGAGCCAGTGATTAAACATTAAGAGACCCCAAACTAGTTCCCAACGCATCATTTACATTTAGGCCATCATTGACTATTCTATTAAAATGCACAGGCAGCCACTTACCAGCATGAGGATCTCTTCCTGTTGACGGGTGAAGATAGTGGGCGCCATCTTTAGTCTTCTTCCAGGCAGCAGATAAGTGAAACCCCAGCGGTTTCCTGGTTCCGCACGAACGTACGTCCGTACGAGCGCGTAGTCGTGCGCATAGGCGTCAGACGCTGGGCGCATGATTTAAAGGTCCCTGCACCCAAAGCTCATTCTCTTTGAGCTTTTGGACAAAATGGCACCAAAAAAGGCAGCAGCTAAACGCGGCCAGCAAAGCCAGACCTCTGAGGGCCCAACAACCAGGTCCCAGCAACGACCGAAGAAGCTAAGGTCCCAGAAGGCCCAGAAGGCAAGTACCACCTCGGCCCCACCAAGGGACACTGGACCCTCCCTTTCCCAAAAAAGGGCCCCAAAGGCACGTGCCCCTGCGGCCAAAAAACAGGCCACAGCAGCCACCACCACCTCTGCCCCCAGAAGAGGCCGCCCAAGGGAGCCCACACCACCCATGCTTTCAAGCCGGGCACTTAGCCAACCCAGGCCCCACAGCAGTGCCCGAAGCACATCCAGCCCACACAGAAGGGCCCGAAGCCCCTCCAGCCCGCACAGAAGGGCCCGAAGCCCCTCCAGGCCGCGCAGAAGGGCCCGAAGCCCATCCAGGCCGCGCAGAGGGGCCCGAAGTCCATCCAGGCCGCGCAGAGGGGCCCGAAGCCCATCCAGCCCGCGCAGAAGGGCCCAAAGCCCATCCAGCACGCGCAGAAAGGGCCAAAGACCATCCAGGCCCCACAGCAGTGCCCGAAGCACATCCAGCCCGCACAGAAGGGCCCGAAGCCCCTCCAGCCCACGCAGAAGGGCCCGAAGTCCATCCAGCCCACGCAGAAGGGCCCGAAGTCCATCCAGCCCGCGCAGAAGGGCCCGAAGCCCATCCAGGCCGCGCAGAGGGGCCCGAAGTCCATCCAGGCCGCGCAGAGGGGCCCGAAGCCCATCCAGGGCCAGAAGAACCACATCCAGGGCCAGAAGCCCAGCCAGGGCCAGAAGCCCCTACAGGGCCCGAACCCCATCCAGGGCCAGAAGCCCCCGACCTGGCACCAGCCGGGAACAGAGCCCCCGACCTGGCACCAGCCGGGAACCTAGCCCCCCAAGAGGGCCCCGAATTGCAACCATGACCACATCTACACCTGGAAGTTCGGTGGCCAGCCACGCCAGAACACCCAGTCCCTTGGCCAGTCCAGTCCAGTCATTGGGAAGCCACCAATCCGGCCATTCCCCTACCCAGCCCCAGGCCATAATGTCACCACATGTGTCTGCACACATGGAGGAGCAGCCAAGCCAACCATCTGGCCGCACATTGCGCCGCGGCCAGTTGAGTGGGAGATTCTCCCATGACCAAAATATGGCATTGGCTAGTGGCCTTACATTATACTATGACGAGCTATATGGGAGCAAATCCAAACACACCACCAAGCAGCGCAAGATGGAATTGTTTGAAACCATCCTCCGACAAGTAAATGCAGCGGGGGAAGAGAGGAAAGATGTGTCCCAAATTCAGAAGAAAATCTCTGATCTGAAGTATGCTGTACGGCAAAAAGAAATTAAAAGGCATAATTACAGGTAAATAAATGTTTTCGCTAAATATAATGTTTGGGATGTGCTGTATGCCCCTTTTCTGAATACCAAACGATTTTCTCTTTTCAGCATGAAAACTGGAGGTGGCTTTCCATCTAAATTGGAGTTTACCCCTGCTGAGGAGATTGTGCTTGGACTTCTCCATCCGGTCGCGGTCGGTGGACATGCTGGTCTAAGGGACACAGACTCCCCGACCCGTACCCACGGTGAGTACTATTAAATCTGCATGTTTGCCTGTTTGCTAAATAATCTACAGTTCACTAGTAACAAGATAACGGGATGCCCCTATGGTTTGCCTTGCTTGGCCTCGCACTACTGTGGCTGTTTGTGTCCTCTTTTGGTCCCTGTGAATCACACATTTAGGCCCACAGCCATTATGGCAAAGATCAAATGTCCAATTGTATTGTTAAAGTCATGAAGTTTCGCAAGATAAGTGAGATATTTAGAATCAATCACAAAACACACATCATTATGTATGGGTTGCCTTTTGGTTGTGTGAGTTGTGTTTGAGTTAACAATTTAATTAGCCACCCACAAACATATGTGACCAAGAGCAGCGAGACTCAACTGGCGGCCCGGGGTCCCAATGCGGGCCTTGCCACCACATTCAAGGACCCCTGCCCAGACAGCCCTGCACTCAGTTACTTCTGTGTTGACGTGCTCAGAGCTGCCCCCTTGATCGGCCATGTAGTGGTTGGTCTCCTGCCCAATGTCATGGCTCCCTGAAACCTAGCATTGCAATATGAAGTACTGCACAGGAAGTGGCATTGCAAGGTACACAGTAACTTATTTACATTTTCACTGGCCACAATCGTGTCCCGCTGCCCCTGCTCTGGCCCATGTGCCACAGTCCCCCCATGCCCCCCCCCCACATAAGCCCCATACATTTGTAACAGATTGGCTCCATCCATCCCATCACCATCAATACGTTAACTCCCCCCTTTAGACATCCAATCCCTGTCCCCTCAGCTCTGGCCCATCCAGCCCAGCAAGGGCAAGCAGCCTTTATTAGTTGGCACTTTGAAAGCTCCAGCCCCTCCAGCAGTGTCTTTATTTTTAACTAGACACCCCCTGCGTCAGCACCATGGCCAGACATTCACCTCTCACCACATACCTTTAAATGGGCGTTTCAAACAATTGTTTGAGTACCCCGGACCTAGCGAATGGTAGGCTAAATCCAAAAATGTGCCATGAAAGTTGGATGCTGACTGGGTACACTTCATGACTTAGAACTGAGGTCACTTAGCAGTTTGTCCGAGCCATTGCACCTATGTAAACTTGCGTGGGTTTGAACAAAGGTCACCATTGCTCTAGAGTTGAATCATATTACAAATAGAGCTATATTTGATTACCTATCAAAAAAAAGGTTATGTGTGTGTGTTTACGTGGTATTTTTTTCTCTTCTTCAGCCCAGCATGATCCCTCAGCAAGGGTAAACTCACCCCCCAGTTTGGTTATGCCTACCAGGTCCGTACAGCATCGGAGCCCAGATCAGAGATTTTCGGTAAGTTAATTTAGTAGCATAAATACTAACAAGTGCTTAAGAATGTGTTAAACTGTTGAAATCCTAAATTGGAACGCAAACTTAGCCTTTTTTTTTTTGATATGTCCCTACAGACCCGCACACTCATGGAAGAGATCCAGGACATGGAGGAAGATGATGATGTCTCCGTACAGGGCACGTCGGATGAACTCCCCCTGGGTCCCAATTTGGAACTGCTCGATAATGTTTCTCTGGCCAATCCTCAGCAGCAGAGTGAATCTCCATCCATTGTGCTTGCACATGGGGAGACTGACACAACAGTCCCCAGTGTTCACTCTGCTGCTGAGGATTTGCAAAGCAGGCCGGTTGCTGTTGAGGGTACGACACCACGCGGCAGGGCACGCCCAAGAGCCAGGGTCATTGTGCGGCGGACGCCATTACGCCGCCCCACAATTTCCCAGGGGAGGCAGAGTGCCCTGCTTCAATTATGGACCCAACAAAGGGACTCTTATGACGCCCAGCTCGTTACAGAGCGTGAGCAAAGGCATGCCGACATGGTGAACATCCATACCAGTCTACAGGGCATCCTCGCGGAGTTGCGTACCCTCAACAGCAACGTGGCCAATGCAAGTAATGGCATCCAGTCAGCCATGGCTGAGATGACCAATATGCAGAGAAACATTGTGGAGCAGTTTCAAATTCACAATGCTGCCATGGCCCAGGCTAGGTCCCATTCCCATGGACCTCCACCTGGACCTCCACCTGGGTATTATGGGCAGCCACCCTATTAAGCCATGGGTGTGTGGGACATCTTTTCTCTTAACCCCCACTGTATTTACTTGTCCTTTGAGGTTTCAAACAATCCATTTTGTGTTGCTCTGGCAGGTTGTGTTTTGTATTTGCTCCCATATAGCTCCTTAGAGTAATGCTTAAGGCCACTAGCCAATGCCATAGGTCTATGTGGAGTTTATCTGGCCACTTATGGCTTTACCTATGTATTTGGTTGGTGCTCCTCCTGTTTGCAGACATGTTTGTGTGACATTATGGCCATGCCCAAATATCCCTGGGCACAGGCAATATTAATGACTGGACTAGGCTGGCCTTTGGACTGGGTGTCCTTGTTTGGTTGTGCCACTCACTTCCAGGTGTAGATGTGCTCGATGTTTTTTTTAATGTTATCCATTTGTTACCACAGATGTATGTGGACTGATTTCTGTTAACCACTATAATTTTTCATTTGCTAAGTAAAACAAAAATTTAACTTCCAATACTTGTGGCGTTTTTAGTGGGAAGACTTTTGTAACAGCTTGGCCTAAACCAGATAATTTTGGTTGGAAGAGGTGTAACAATGCACAGCGAAAGCTAAGGAAACTACATGAAATACATTAGGCAACAATTAAGGTCGAAATGTTTTACTTAGAGGTAATGCCACATTAGGGCAAAACAACATATGTTTCCAAAAGGATAACACAGACATCCAGAATGGTGAGACAGGGAAAAAAGTTAACTAAAATGCTGGCTGATCAGGTTGGCTCGAACAGATTGGCCAGACTCACTGGGGGGCCCCTCAAAATTCTCGGCTTCATCCTCGACGGCTGAAGAGGGCAGGCTGTCCACATAACGTGGGACACGTTCCATGATGGCAAAATTGTGCAAAACAGCACATGCCATTATAATGTCGATCACTTTCTGGGGATCATATTGCAGGGCCCCCCCAGTATGGTCAAGGCAACGAAAACGTGTCTTCAGCAGACCAAAGGCCCTCTCCACAACAGCCCGGGTCTTGCGATGCGCACGGTTATACGCTTCCTGAGAGGCATCCTGGGGCCGCAGCACAGGCGTCATGAGCCAGGGTAGAAGTGGGTACCCGGAATCACCTTAAACAGAGAATTAAATGTAATCAAAATTAAAAAGGCAACACAACCAACACCAACAAATTCACAGATATCATAATGATGTAAGGTAAAGTGTTCCCCAAAAAAAACAGGGCACATTAGGGCCCCCAAAAATTGCACTAAGGTATAACCTAAATAAAAATGGCACTTCTATATACCAATTAATTAACAAACATCTGCACGGCCAAGGGTATTTGTATTTTACATATATTTGTAGTTTTCAGACATGTTACAATTAGGATGGTGCTGAGGGCCTATCCACATTTCTCTGGAAACTACAATGTATGCAGTTTAAGTCCACTTTGACATTTAACGACCAATAGTCCAAAAGGAGCCAAATGTCAAAGATCCCTAGCCACATTTCACTGGAAACTACAATGTATGCAGTTTAAGTCCACTTTGACATTTAACGACCAATAGTCCAAAAGGAGCCAAATGTCAAAGATCCCTAGCCACATTTCACTGGAAACTACAATGTATGCAGTTTAAGTCCACTTTGACATTTAACGACCAATAGTACAAAAGGAGCCAAATGTCAAAGATCCCTAGCCACATTTCACTGGAAACTACAATGTATGCAGTTTAAGTCCACTTTGACATTTAACGACCAATAGTACAAAAGGAGCCAAATGTCAAAGATCCTTGGGTATAAACTCCAAACCAATATATTTAGGCACAAGGAACTTACAGACATCCTAACTAAAGGGAAAACATTCTGAAGGCCAAAGCGAGACAAGGATTTTTTGGGTAAGTTCCTAATATATGAGCCAAGAAAAAGGCAGTTGGACGCTTCTGTCAAGTTTTCCAAAACAAACATATCAACAAATACAAGATTAATGCCACATTTAATAACACACAAATAGGACACACTTACCAAGCAGCCATGCCCCCGAAAATTCACCTGCCTCAAATCTCCGAAACAACCCAGATCGCCGGAGGATATAGGAGTCGTGGGACGATCCGGGGTAGCCGGCAAGGACACTCATAAACCGCATATCCGGACCAACCACGGCCTGGACATTAAGTGAGTGTCCCATTTTACGATTCCTTAAGGCAAAAACATACAAAAAGGGTAATTGATATTTGACCCAAAATAATAAATTAACCACAAAACATGTCTGCACTCTATTGGGAAATACTAATGAAAAGCCGAGATAAAGCAGCTACACAAATGAGGGATAAACAAATATGCTGCCGCAAAGGAAAACAGGTGACATGACACGTTGGGCAACATAATAACCAATCTCAATACCTATATATATACTCGTCGGCTGCCCTAGGTACGAGTGCCACATGTGTGCAGTCAATTGCACCAATAACGTTGGGCATGTCGGCCACATTATAAAACCCAAGCTTAATGGCGTTTCTGGCTGCCATATCATCAGGAAAATAAATATATTTTTGAGTTATGGCAGCCATGCCTTCCAAAAATTTAGATAGTGCGCGGCTCAGCGTAGGCTGTGACATCCCCACGGAGAGGGCACCCAGCCTCTGGAACGAGCCGTTCGCCAAAAATTGCAGGCAGCCAAGCATCTTGGTCATACCTGAAATTGCATGCCCCTTCCTTGTGGTGCGGGCTAACCATGGCCGCAGCTCACTATATAATTTATGGAGGGAAGCGCGATTAAGCCTGGTCAGCTCGAACAGCTCAACATCATTCATGCTATCGATGTTCATGCGACGACGCAGGGGCAATCTGCTCTCAGACATCTCGATCAACTCAATGCCAAAAAGCATAAGCCCTTGATGTGCCACAAACTCGCTCCGCTCCATCCTACTCCCGAGGCCAAATAGCTGCCGGCAAACATTTCGTAAAGCAGCTCTTTAATGGGCTTCAAAACAATTAGCAATCACCTCTCTGAATTGGGCGCAAGCCCATGTGAAGGACGTAAAAAATAGGATCGGACGCAAATAATACGATTTGGACGGGAAAAACACACGAACTAACGCAAATAATACGATTTGGACGGGAAAAACACACGAACTAACGCAAATTATACGATTCTCGTACGAAATGCGTATGTTCATATACGTCTATGCGCGAACGATCGTACGAATACGAAATGGCCAAAAAAACCAGAAAAAATGACAAACACCCACCCAAACTTACGATTCTCGATACGAAATCACTTAACTTTTGCTCTTTGAATCGAGGGGATTCTATCTGGTGCAATGAACACTGCTGTAGTATAGGTCGCTTTCCCTGGGGCACTGTCCCAGTTCTGCTTGTTTCATTCCTGATATATCGGCTTGGTTGTGTTTAGATGATTCTGGGTGCCCATATAAGTAGCACACCATGAACATTTAGTGCCATCTGGAGAAATCCCGCACCACTCCTGACCAGGTCCAGCTGGTACAACATGCTGTAGATCTAATTAGTGGTGGATGAAAATGCCACAATGTCCCTTATCCTTTAAAGGGGACCTCCAGTCCAATGCAACTTGCCGTCTGGCCTCTCTTTGCAATGGGATTTGCAATGTCCCACCATGCTATTGCAGGGGCATAACTAGGGGGGTGCAGGGTGGGCACTTGCCCCAGGTGCAGCAGGTCAGGGGGGCGTCAAAGGGGCACCTGAGAACAGGTGGGGGGCAATTTGAATCTTGATTGGCAGAAAGCCTAGCTACTCCTCTGGCTACTGCATCGATACTTACCTGCCTTGTGGCTCCCCTGCCAGTGGCAGCCATCTTGACACCTGCGGGACACAGGGATTAAAGCTTGCACCCAATTGGCTGCTGGGTCACATGGGGCACCAGACATTGAAGGAACACAGAAGGGGATAAGTACAGTAGCTGTCCAGAATCCAGGGAATCTTATTAGTTTCAGGGTAGTTGTGTTTTCGGAAGCAGTGATTCATTTGGATGAAGGGGCTCTCTTACATATACAGGGTGGTCTTTTAAAGTGGACCAAAACCCAGGATTTTGACTATCCTGGGTTTTGGTCCTTTCCCCCGGGGCATCCCGATCGAGGGTGCCCTGCTTTGTGAAACCCCCCAGATCGCCGAGCACAACTCACCTCTTCCCGGTCCTGCAGTGCATGTGTGGCCGCTCGTCCAATCAGCGTGCTCGGAGCCACTGACGTCATGCCGTCTAAGGCCAGCAGCTCTGAGTGCGCTGGCAGCCGCATCCCGCAATTCCCTCTAACAGGGATCGTGCTGGCGCCGGCCATTCACAAATAGCGGGGATGTGACCGCGGCTCGCACATAGATCACGGTTTTGGTCCACTTTAAGGATTGCTGGAGTGTTAAAGAGGAAAATCAGACCTTTTCTGGTGCGGGCACGCTTCCTGTTAGAGGGAAGCAGGGGAGACGCTGGCCTTAGACGCTGGCCACGCCTGTGCCGAAGGACCGGGAAGAGGTGAGTTGCACTCGGCAATCTGGGGGGTTTCACACAGCGGGGGCCCCCCCCCCATCAGAGAAAGGACCAAAACCCAGGATAGTCAAAATCCAGGATTTTGGTCCACTTAAATAGAAAGGGGGGGCTTCTCTGTTGGAGTGAAGGTAATTTTGGTGAGGGGCTATCTATCGATTGCAGGGGTATTTATTTGTCTGCTGTAATTTTCCTCTAGATTGGGGTATTTATAGGGGTAAAATTGAGTCTCCTTTGGATACAAGGTGGTCTTTTCAGAATTGTTGGTAATTTTTTGAGGAGGGGCTGTTTATAGATTGTGGGGATATATATTTATTGACAGCTGAGGGTCCCCTTTAGATTGAGGGTCTTTATTTGGCTTAGAAAGCTCTCTTATGAGGTAATGGATTGATCTGGATGTAGAGGGGTCTGGCATTGATTAGGGGGGGGGTCATTTTGCTATAAGGAAGTCTCTTTAGGTGGAGAAGGGCATCAGAATGGGGCGGGAATCCCTATATGGGGTAGTTATTTGTGCCGAGGGGTTATAAGATGCATTAAATGGGGTAATTATCCACCCTTTCTTGAGAAATCTGCCCATACTGCTCATAGTATTGCATACCTCCAAAGTGTCCCTGATTTGGAGGGACTGTCCCTCTTTTGAGTCAGTGTCCCCTCTCCCCCTTGTTGTTCTCATCCCCCCCCCCCCCCTTTGAGGTGTAACACGCAGATCTGCAGCAAAACAATTAATTTGCCTAATAAAAAGTGTTTCTATTGTTGCAACTGTAACACCCTATCTCCTATCCATCCCCCAATGAGGGGCGTGGCCTAATTTAACAAATGTCCCTCTTTCCCACCCTGAAAAGTTGGAAGGTATGGTATTGTGTTGTATTTAGTATTGAGTTATAAATATTATTGTGTTGAACTGCTAATAAAACAGAGCACCATAAGCATACCTACCAATTTTTGAGGGTGGGAAAGAGGGACATTTGTTAAAACACTTTGAATAAGCAAATGAATCATTTATTAAAGCAGATCGGCATGTTACAGCTCAAAGAGGGACAAATGAGAACAATGAGGACATGGACTCCAAAGAGGGACAGTCTCTCCAAATCAGGGACAGTTGGGGGGTATGCATAAGTTCTCACTCCAGCTACAGCCACCTTCATGTGAGGTGTGTTTCCAGCTGTTCACTTCCGGATATGAGGCGCAAATAAATGCCCTCCAGCCCCATTACTGTAATCACGTGCCTCCCCCTTCACACCACACAGGCAGCTGCGCCAGATGCTCACCCCCCTGTGTCTGAGGAGGATTCCATCCGGCGCTGCGGGGGTTAATCCGGTGGGCGTGGCTCTGTGCCTCACGTAGGCGCCTTCTCTGGACCGTACCATCATCACACATACACCTATTGTGCTTGGTTTATCTGCACCGTTATATACATAGAGCTACACAGCATCCCGGTGCTTCCTGTGCCAGTGCGGAGTACATAGGCCTAGATCGGGGGGGTGGGTGTACCCGGGGGCGGAGGTTTGCTTTCTCCCCCCCTCCCCCCTAATGAGAGCGGCCGGTGGGGCAGCCCGAGTGCGGGGAGAGGGGCTCGGCATTGTGGCCGCAGACAGTGAGGTGAGTCTATGATGCGGGTTATACGGGAGGGGAAAATACTCACCTCCTGTGTCACTACACCCGGCTGTACCGCACTGATACCGTGTGTGTGTTACATTATAGTGTGTGCTCACTGTTACAGTATAGTGTGTGTTCAATGTTACAGTATAGTGTGTGTTCACTGTTACAGTATAGTGTGTGTTCACTGTTACAGTATAGTGTGTGTTCACTGTTACATTACAGTGTGTTCAGTGTTACAGTATAGTGTGCGTGCTCACTGTTACATTATAGTGTGTTCAATGTTACAGTATAGTATGTGTGTTCACTGTTACATTATAGTGTGTTCAATGTTACAGTATAGTGTGTGTGTGTGTTCACTGTTACATTATAGTGTGTTCACTGTTACAGTATAGTATGTGTGTTCACTGTTACATTATAGAGTGTTCAATGTTACAGTATAGTGTGCATGCTCACTGTTAACATTATAGTGTGTTCAATGTTACAGTATAATGTGTGTGTGTGTGTGTGTGTTCACGGTTACATTATAGTGTGTTCACTGTTACAGTATAGTGTGTGTGTTCACTGTTACAGTATAGTGTGTGTGTGTGTGTTCACTGTTACAGTATAGTGTGTGTGTGTGTGTGTTCACTGTTACAGTATAGTGTGTGTGTGTGTTCACTGTTACAGTATAGTGTGTGTGCTCACTGTTACAGTATAGTGTGTGCTCACTGGTACATTATGGCCGCAGACAGCGAGGTGAGTCTATGATGCGGGTTATACAGGAGGGGAAAATACTCACCTCCTGTGTCACTACACCCGGCTATACCGCACTGATACTGTGTGTGTGTTACATTATAGTGTGTGTTCACTGTTACATTATAGTGTGTTCAATGTTACAGTATAGTGTGTGCTCACTATTACATTATGGCCGCAGACAGCGAGGTGAGTCTATGATGCGGGTTATACAGGAGGGGAAAATACTCACCCGGCTGTACCGCACTGATACCGTGTGTGTGTGTGTTACATTATAGTGTGTTCAATGTTACAGTATAGTGTGTGCTCACTGTTACATTATAGTGTGTTCACTGTTACAGTATAGTGTGTGTTCACTGTTACAGTATAGTGTGTGTTCACTGTTACATTACAGTGTGTTCAGTGTTACAGTATAGTGTGCATGCTCACTGTTACATTATAGTGTGTTCAATGTTACAGTATAGTATGTGTGTTCACTGTTACATTATAGTGTGTTCAATGTTACAGTATAGTGTGTGTGTGTGTGTTCACTGTTACATTATAGTGTGTTCACTGTTACAGTATAGTATGTGTGTTCACTGTTACATTATAGTGTGTTCAATGTTACAGTATAGTGTGCGTGCTCACTGTTACAGTATAGTGTGCGTGCTCACTGTTACATTATAGTGTGTTCAATGTTACAGTATAGTATGTGTTCACTGTTACATTATAGTGTGTTCAATGTTACAGTATAGTGTGTGTGTGTTCACGGTTACATTATAGTGTGTTCACTGTTACAGTATAGTGTGTGTGTTCACTGTTACAGTATAGTGTGTGTGTTCACTGTTACAGTATAGTATGTGTGTGTTCACTGTTACAGTATAGTGTGTGTGTGTTCACTGTTACAGTATAGTGTGTGTGTGTGTTCACTGTTACAGTATAGTGTGTGTGTGTGTGTTCACTGTTACAGTATAGTGTGTGTGTGTGTGTGTTCACTGTTACAGTATAGTGTGTGTGTGTGTTCACTGTTACAGTATAGTGTGTGTGTGTGTGTGTTCACTGTTACAGTATAGTGTGTGTGTGTTCACTGTTACAGTATAGTGTGTGTGTGTGTGTTCACTGTTACAGTATAGTGTGTGTGTGTGTGTGTGTGTGTGTGTGTTCACTGTTACAGTATAGTGTGTGTGCTCACTGTTACAGTATAGTGTGTGCTCACTGGTACATTATGGCCGCAGACAGCGAGGTGAGTCTATGATGCGGGTTATACAGGAGGGGAAAATACTCACCTCCTGTGTCACTACACCCGGCTATACCGCACTGATACTGTGTGTGTGTTACATTATAGTGTGTGTTCACTGTTACATTATAGTGTGTTCAATGTTACAGTATAGTGTGTGTGTTCACGGTTACATTATAGTGTGTTCACTGTTACAGTATAGTGTGTGTGTTCACTGTTACAGTATAGTGTGTGTGTGTTCACTGTTACAGTATAGTGTGTGTGTGTTCACGGTTACATTATAGTGTGTTCACTGTTACAGTATAGTGTGTGTGTTCACTGTTACAGTATAGTGTGTGTGTTCACTGTTACAGTATAGTGTGTGTGTGTGTGTTCACTGTTACAGTATAGTGTGTGTGTGTGTTCACTGTTACAGTATAGTGTGTGTGTGTTCACTGTTACAGTATAGTGTGTGTGTGTGTGTGTGTTCACTGTTACAGTATAGTGTGTGTGTGTGTGTTCACTGTTACAGTATAGTGTGTGTGTGTGTGTTCACTGTTACAGTATAGTGTGTGTGTGTGTGTTCACTGTTACAGTATAGTGTGTGTGTGTTCACTGTTACAGTATAGTGTGTGTGTGTTCACTGTTACAGTATAGTGTGTGCTCACTGGTACATTATGGCCGCAGACAGCGAGGTGAGTCTATGATGCGGGTTATACAGGAGGGGAAAATACTCACCTCCTGTGTCACTACACCCGGCTATACCGCACTGATACTGTGTGTGTGTTACATTATAGTGTGTGTTCACTGTTACATTATAGTGTGTTCAATGTTACAGTATAGTGTGTGCTCACTATTACATTATGGCCGCAGACAGCGAGGTGAGTCTATGATGCGGGTTATACAGGAGGGGAAAATACTCACCCGGCTGTACCGCACTGATACCGTGTGTGTGTGTTACATTATAGTGTGTTCAATGTTACAGTATAGTGTGTGCTCACTGTTACATTATTGTGTGTTCACTGTTACAGTATAGTGTGTTCACTGTTACAGTATAGTGTGTGTTCACTGTTACAATATAGTGTGTGTTCACTGTTACAGTATAGTGTGTGTTCACTGTTACATTACAGTGTGTTCAGTGTTACAGTATAGTGTGCATGCTCACTGTTACATTATAGTGTGTTCAATGTTACAGTATAGTATGTGTGTTCACTGTTACATTATAGTGTGTTCAATGTTACAGTATAGTGTGTGTGCGTGCTCACTGTTACAGTATAGTGTGTGTGTGTTCACTGTTACAGTATAGTGTGTGTGTGTGTTCACTGTTACAGTATAGTGTGTGTGTGTGTGTTCACTGTTACAGTATAGTGTGTGTGTGTTCACTGTTACAGTATAGTGTGTGTGTGTGTTCACTGTTACAGTATAGTGTGTGTGTGTGTGTTCACTGTTACAGTATAGTGTGTGTGTGTGTTCACTGTTACAGTATAGTGTGTGTGTGTGTTCACTGTTACAGTATAGTGTGTGTGTGTGTTCACTGTTACAGTATAGTGTGTGTGTGTGTTCACTGTTACAGTATAGTGTGTGTGTGTGTGTTCACTGTTACAGTATAGTGTGTTCACTGTTACAGTATAGTGTGTTCACTGTTACAGTATAGTGTGTTCACTGTTGCATTATAGTGTGTTCACTGTTACATTATAGTGTGTTCACTGTTACAGTATAGTGTGTTCACTGTTACAGTATAGTGTGTTCACTGTTACAGTATAGTGTGTTCACTGTTACAGTATAGTGTGTTCACTGTTACAGTATAGTGTGTTCACTGTTACAGTATAGTGTGTTCACTGTTACAGTATAGTGTGTTCACTGTTACAGTATAGTGTGTTCACTGTTACAGTATAGTGTGTGTGTGTGTTCACTGTTACAGTATAGTGTGTTCACTGTTGCATTATAGTGTGTTCACTGTTACATTATAGTGTGTTCACTGTTACATTATAGTGTGTTCACTGTTACAGTATAGTGTGTTCACTGTTACAGTATAGTGTGTTCACTGTTACAGTATAGTGTGTTCACTGTTACATTATAGTGTGTTCACTGTTACATTATAGTGTGTTCACTGTTACATTATAGTGTGTTCACTGTTACATTATAGTGTGTTCACTGTTACATTATAGTGTGTTCACTGTTACATTATAGTGTGTTCACTGTTACATTATAGTGTGTTCACTGTTACATTATAGTGTGTTCACTGTTACATTATAGTGTGTTCACTGTTACATTATAGTGTGTTCACTGTTACATTATAGTGTGTGTGTTCACTGTTACAGTATAGTGTGTGTGTTTACTGTTACATTAGTGTGTTCAATGTTACAGTATAGTGTGTGTGTTCACTGTTACAGTATAGTGTGTTCACTGTTACAGTATAGTGTGTTCACTGTTACAGTATAGTGTGTTCACTGTTACAGTATAGTGTGTTCACTGTTACAGTATAGTGTGTTCACTGTTACAGTATAGTGTGTTCACTGTTACATTATAGTGTGTTCACTGTTACATTATAGTGTGTGTGTTCACTGTTACATTATAGTGTGTGTGTTCACTGTTACATTATAGTGTGTTCACTGTTACATTATAGTGTGTGTGCTCACTGTTACAGTATAGCGTGTGTGTTCACTGTTACAATATACTGTGTGTGTTCACTGTTACAGTATAGCGTGTGTGTTCACTGTTACAGTATAGCGTGTGTGTTCACTGTTACAGTATACTGTGTGTGTTCACTGTTACAGTATACTGTGTGTGTTCACTGTTACAGTATACTGTGTGTGTTCACTGTTACAGTATACTGTGTGTGTTCACTGTTACAGTATACTGTGTGTGTTCACTGTTACAGTATACTGTGTGTGTTCACTGTTACAGTATACTGTGTGTGTTCACTGTTACAGTATACTGTGTGTGTTCACTGTTACAGTATACTGTGTGTGTTCACTGTTACAGTATACTGTGTGTGTTCACTGTTACAGTATACTGTGTGTGTTCACTGTTACATTATAGTGTGTGTGTTCACTGTTACATTATAGCGTGTTCACAGTTACAGTATAGTGTGTGCGCTCGCTGTTACAGTATAGTCTGTGTGTGCGCTCGCTGTTACAGTATAGTCTGTGTGTGCGCTCGCTGTTATAGTGTGTGCTCGTGCTCACTGTTACGTTATAGTCTGTGTGTGCTCACTGTTACGTTATAGTCTGTGTGTGCTCGCTGTTACAGTATAGAGTGTGTGCGCTCGCTGTTACAGTATAGCGTGTGTGCGCGCTCGCTGTTACAGTATAGTGTGTGTGCGCTCGCTGTTACAGTATAGTATGTGTGCGCTCGCTGTTACAGTATGGTGTGTGTGCGCTCGCTGTTACAGTATAGTATGTGTGCGCTCGCTGTTACAGTATGGTGTGTGTGCGCTCGCTGTTACAGTATAGCGTGTGTGCGCTCGCTGTTACAGTATAGTGTGTGTGCGCTCGCTGTTACAGTATAGCGTGTGTGCGCTCGCTGTTACAGTATAGTCTGTGTGTGCGCTCGCTGTTATAGTGTGTGCTCGTGCTCACTGTTACGTTATAGTCTGTGTGTGCTCACTGTTACAGTATAGAGTGTGTGCGCTCGCTGTTACAGTATAGCGTGTGTGCGCGCTCGCTGTTACAGTATAGCGTGTGTGCGCGCTCGCTGTTACAGTATAGCGTGTGTGCGCGCTCGCTGTTACAGTATAGTGTGTGTGCGCTCGCTGTTACAGTATAGTGTGTGTGCGCTCGCTGTTACAGTATAGTGTGTGTGTGCGCTCGCTGTTACAGTATAGTGTGTGTGTGCGCTCGCTGTTACAGTATAGTGTGTGTTCACTGTTACAGTATAGTGTGTGTGCTCACTGTTACAGTATAGTGTGTGCTCACTGTTACATTATGGCCGCAGACAGCGAGGTGAGTCTATGATGCGGGTTATACAGGAGGGGAACATACTCACCTCCTGTGTCACTACACCTGGCTATACCGCACTGATACCGTGTGTTTGCTCACTGTTACAGTATAGTGTGTGTGCTCACTGTTACAGTATAGTGTGTGTGCTCACTGTTACAGTATAGTGTGTGCTCACTGTTACAGTATAGTGTGTGCTCACTGTTACAGTATAGTGTGTGCTCACTGTTACAGTATAGTGTGTGCTCACTGTTACAGTATAGTGTGTGCTCACTGTTACAGTATAGTGTGTGCTCACTGTTACAGTATAGTGTGTGCTCACTGTTACAGTATAGTGTGTGCTCACTGTTACAGTATAGTGTGCTCACTGTTACAGTATAGTGTGTTCACTGTTACATTATAGTGTGTTCACTGTTACATTCTAGTGTGTTCACTGTTACATTCTAGTGTGTTCACTGTTACATTATAGTGTGTTCACTGTTACATTATAGTGTGTGTGTTCACTGTTACAGTATAGTGTGTTCACTGTTACAGTATAGTGTGTTCACTGTTACAGTATAGTGTGTTCACTGTTACAGTATAGTGTGTTCACTGTTACAGTATAGTGTGTTCACTGTTACAGTATAGTGTGTTCACTGTTACAGTATAGTGTGTTCACTGTTACATTATAGTGTGTTCACTGTTACATTATAGTGTGTTCACTGTTACATTATAGTGTGTTCACTGTTACATTATAGTGTGTTCACTGTTACATTATAGTGTGTTCACTGTTACATTATAGTGTGTTCACTGTTACATTATAGTGTGTTCACTGTTACATTATAGTGTGTTCACTGTTACATTATAGTGTGTTCACTGTTACATTATAGTGTGTTCACTGTTACATTATAGTGTGTTCACTGTTACATTATAGTGTGTTCACTGTTACATTATAGTGTGTGTGTTCACTGTTACAGTATAGTGTGTGTGTTTACTGTTACATTAGTGTGTTCAATGTTACAGTATAGTGTGTTCACTGTTACATTATAGTGTGTGTGTTCACTGTTACATTATAGTGTGTGTGTTCACTGTTACATTATAGTGTGTGTGTTCACTGTTACAGTATACTGTGTGTGTTCACTGTTACAGTATACTGTGTGTGTTCACTGTTACAGTATACTGTGTGTGTTCACTGTTACAGTATACTGTGTGTGTTCACTGTTACATTATAGTGTGTGTGTTCACTGTTACATTATAGCGTGTTCAATGTTACAGTATAGTGTGTGTGCTGTTACAATATAGCGCATGTGTGTTCACAGTTACAGTATAGTGTGTGCGCTCGCTGTTACAGTATAGTGTGTGCGCTCGCTGTTACAGTATAGTGTGTGCGCTCGCTGTTACAGTATAGTGTGTGTGTGTGTGCGCTCGCTGTTACAGTATAGTGTGTGTGTGTGTGCGCTCGCTGTTACAGTATGGTCTGTGTGTGCGCTCGCTGTTACAGTATAGCGTGTGTGCGCTCGCTGTTACAGTATAGCGTGTGTGCGCTCGCTGTTACAGTATAGTGTGTGTGTGTGTGCGCTCGCTGTTACAGTATAGCGTGTGTGCGCTCGCTGTTACAGTATGGTCTGTGTGTGCGCTCGCTGTTACAGTATAGCGTGTGTGCGCTCGCTGTTACAGTATAGCGTGTGTGCGCTCGCTGTTACAGTATAGTCTGTGTGTGCGCTCGCTGTTATAGTGTGTGCTCGTGCTCACTGTTACGTTATAGTCTGTGTGTGCTCACTGTTACGTTATAGTCTGTGTGTGCTCACTGTTACGTTATAGTCTGTGTGTGCTCGCTGTTACAGTATAGTGTGTGTGCGCTCGCTGTTACAGTATAGTGTGTGTGCGCTCGCTGTTACAGTATAGTGTGTGTGCGCTCGCTGTTACAGTATAGTGTGTGTGTGCTCGCTGTTACAGTATAGTGTGTGTGCGCTCACTGTTACAGTATAGCGTGTGTGCGCTCGCTGTTACAGTATAGTGTGTGTGTGTGTGCGCTCGCTGTTACAGTATAGCGTGTGTGCGCTCGCTGTTACAGTATGGTCTGTGTGTGCGCTCGCTGTTACAGTATAGCGTGTGTGCGCTCGCTGTTACAGTATAGCGTGTGTGCGCTCGCTGTTACAGTATAGTCTGTGTGTGCGCTCGCTGTTATAGTGTGTGCTCGTGCTCACTGTTACGTTATAGTCTGTGTGTGCTCACTGTTACGTTATAGTCTGTGTGTGCTCACTGTTACGTTATAGTCTGTGTGTGCTCGCTGTTACAGTATAGTGTGTGTGCGCTCGCTGTTACAGTATAGTGTGTGTGCGCTCGCTGTTACAGTATAGTGTGTGTGCGCTCGCTGTTACAGTATAGTGTGTGTGTGCGCTCGCTGTTACAGTATAGTGTGTGTGCGCTCGCTGTTACAGTATAGTGTGTGTGCGCTCGCTGTTACAGTATAGTGTGTGTGTGCGCTCGCTGTTACAGTATAGTGTGTGTGCGCTCGCTGTTACAGTATAGTGTGTGTGTGCGCTCGCTGTTACAGTATAGTGTGTGTGCGCTCGCTGTTACAGTATAGTGTGTGTGTGCGCTCGCTGTTACAGTATAGTGTGTGTGTGCGCTCGCTGTTACAGTATAGTGTGTGTGCGCTCGCTGTTACAGTATAGTGTGTGTGTGCTCGCTGTTACAGTATAGTGTGTGTGCGCTCGCTGTTACAGTATAGTGTGTGTGCGCTCACTGTTACAGTATAGTGTGTGTGCGCTCGCTGTTACAGTATAGTGTGTGTGCGCTCGCTGTTACAGTATAGTGTGTGTGCGCTCACTGTTACTTGTAAGACCAATGTAACCTGTAAGGGCACCACTAGAATAAGAAAAACTGTATAATACAGATGGTGCTCCCATAAATCCCCAAACAAATAACTAAACCAATACAAGAAAAAAGGAAGGGGGATCTAAGTATGGGCACTCACTCTGGAAATATGTATAAAGTGATATGACAAAATTTATTGAAGGTACTAAAGACACTATAAAAAACATATACACAACAATTACAGACAAGACAAGATAAAAAAGAACAATTGGTGGGTCCCCGGGAACTGCAAACTATAAAGCTGGTATAATGATAAGATATTAAGTCAATCCAATACTGTGTATCATGAACTGAACATATTTAAATATAAATCACTATCCATAAACAGGGTGTGGTCTACTGGC
This sequence comes from Gastrophryne carolinensis, assembly GCA_027917425.1. Classification (NCBI taxonomy): domain Eukaryota; kingdom Metazoa; phylum Chordata; class Amphibia; order Anura; family Microhylidae; genus Gastrophryne; species Gastrophryne carolinensis. Next base: position 28,642,578 of record CM051239.1, on the reverse strand, counting down.
GCCCCCTAATGGCCAATAAATCCACCAACATGGGGATGAAATGTACACCTAAGGAATCAGATAAATAAACTATAAATAACAATCTAATAAATACAGTGCACAAAAAAATAAATATAATAAGAAAAGTGATAAGTGCATAAATATTCAGGACACAATTAAGCTGTGATAATAAATAAAGATAAGAAACCCCCTCTCATACAATTCAACTCTATATAGTAAAGTGTCAAGTGCAGGTAAATGACAGTCCCGACCTAGGTGTACTAATCAGGATAAATACAAACCCTGATTGATAAAAATGATAAGAGACAAAGCCTAATGGCCTAATAAATACATGATAATAAGATTTCCCATGATGGATATACTGGAAATAATAAATATGCTCCCCAAATGAGTAATAACGATTCTATCAAGCTAGACTGCAGCTAGCATGTAATCATAGTTGCTGCTTAATGAAACACATTAAATGGGGACATAAAGGCGGCGCTCAGAGCCACACTATGAACATAGTCAATCAAACATAAACAAAAAATGATACTACCAACAGCAGTTTCCCGGGACCTCCTGGCTGCCCCACGCGTTCCGCCGTGCGCCCACGGCTTCTGAAGCGGTTTATGGATAGTGATTTATATTTAAATATGTTCAGTTCATGATACACAGTATTGGATTGACTTAATATCTTATCATTATACCAGCTTTATAGTTTGCAGTTCCCGGGGACCCACCAATTGTTCTTTTTTATCTTGTCTTGTCTGTAATTGTTGTGTATATGTTTTTTATAGTGTCTTTAGTACCTTCAATAAATTTTGTCATATCACTTTATACATATTTCCAGAGTGAGTGCCCATACTTAGATCCCCCTTCCTTTTTTCTTGCGCTCACTGTTACAGTATAGTCTGTGTGCGCTCACTGTTACGTTATAGTCTGTGTGTGCTCACTGTTACGTTTGTGTGTGTGTGTGTGGTTTCAGACAAAGTGTGACCCTAGGCAAAATTGAATCGGGGCCCCGAATTCTAAAATATAACAACCCTACACCCAGTGCCTGTTATCCTGTCCCACATGCCTAGATCCTATACAGTCTCACTATGTGCAAGGTCTCCTCCATGTTCCCAGTCCTTTTAAAGCGGAACAAAAGCCAGCCCTGGCATCTAAAAGACATTCCTCTTCTGTGTGACCCCCCCCCCCCCATATGTATCAGCACAATTCTTACCGGACCAGCAATGTCACAGCACATGGGAAAATCCTGGTGAGATGTCCACTTAAAAGAACACCGCCTCCTGCCCAGGTGTTTCCCTGACTTCCATCCTCCCTGCATAGCATGGGTTACAGTAAGATCTGTAGCAGCCAGTTGCCAGTGTCCTCACTCATGGGGGTAGCCATCCCTCTGTAGCAGCCAGTTGCCAGTGTCCTCACTCATGGGGGTAGCCATCCCTCTGTAGCAGCCAGTTGCCAGTGTCCTCACTCATGGGGGTAGCCATCCCTCTGTAGCAGCCAGTTGCCAGTGTCCTCACTCATGGGGGTAGCCATCCCTCTGTAGCAGCCAGTTGCCAGTGTCCTCACTCATGGGGGTAGCCATCCCTCTGTAGCAGCCAGTTGCCAGTGTCCTCACTCATGGGGGTAGCCATCCCTCTGTAGCCCCTGTTGCCAGTGTCCTCACTCATAGGGGTAGCCATCCCTCTGTAGCCCATGTTGCCAGTGTCCTCACTCATGGGGGTAGCCATCCCTCTGTAGCCCATGTTGCCAGTGTCCTCACTCATGGGGGTAGCCATCCCTCTGTAGCCCCTGTTGCCAGTGTCCTCACTCATGGGGGTAGCCATCCCTCTGTAGCCCCTGTTGCCAGTGTCCTCACTCATGGGGGTAGCCATCCCTCTGTAGCCCCTGTTGCCAGTGTCCTCACTCATGGGGGTAGCCATCCCTCTGTAGCCCCTACCATAGCCCATGCTGTCAGCTGAAAAAAACACTGGCTATTAATTACAGGCTGCGGATGAAAATACAGCCCTGTCGTTAAGATAATGGAAACTTGGCAACCCTAGTGCCGTCCAGGGGCCCCAGACAGCTGCCTGTTTGCCTGTCCCAAGTGACGGCGCTGTCTGCTCCCTGTTACATTTTGTGTAGCTCTTTGCTGTTACATTGTATTGTAGCTGCTTACTGTTACATTGTTTCATGGCCACTCACTGTTGCGTTGTGTGCGCGGCATATAATCAGAGATTTTGAAATGAATAATTTTACACCGTTACTCTCGGGCAGGCCTGGGCATTGTAAGGCCCCCGGGCCACATGTGGCCCTTTGATTGGCTCTGACCGGCCCGCGACCAGCGTTCCCTGTAAGGTGTGTGGCCGCACTTTTGCCCCTCTGTAGCGGGGGCGTGTGTGTATTAGAGCCTGCTCTCCTATTGGACAGCTCCCTCCTGCAGGTTTGGCTGTGGGCGGAGTTTCTCTTCCTGCCCTTGGCCTGTACTGTGTGCCATGTATCAGTCACTGCGGAGATGATGCCGGAGGTTCTCCAGCCACTTGTCTGTGCCTCACGTCTCAGGCTGCTGGTACTTGTAGTCCACACCAAGTGTGTTACATGCCGTACGCAGCGTCTGATGGTGCACTGGCTCTCGTGGTCCATTTCTGGCCAGACCAATGCCTCTGGGAGGGCGGGGGGACCATGCTGCAAGGTGGGAAGGGTTTCACACAGCCTTTTATCCAAGGCCGGCCACTGGTCTCCCTCCCCCGGGCATCCCAAATCGGGACGCTCCACTTTTTGAAACCCTTTTTACTCAGTAGCAACGTGAAAAAAGGCGACTCCTTCTCTGAAAGCAGAACAAAGCCCAGAGCGGCCCCTGATCTTCCACCTGGGCATCCCAGATCGGGGCTGTGTTCCGCTTTAAGGGAGGGAGTCTGCCATTTTTCATGTTGCTACTGAGTAAAAAGGGTTTCACACAGTGGGGAATCCCGATCTGGGATTTCCAGGGGGAAGACCAGTGGCCGCTCTGGGTTTTGTTCTGCTTTATGTGAAGGGAACCGCAATTTTTCACATTGCTACTGAGTAAAAAGTGTGAGCAGCGCTGTGTTCCTTTAATAATAATGTAGGAGGGGGGTTATTCCATCCTAACCTGATTTGGTCATGATGCTTAAAAGCAGACCAAAACCCATGTAACCCAGCCCTATGGAGTGTGAAGGAATCCAGGGCTGGGTTACAGGCATCATGCCTCTTGGGCATCCCAATTTGGAGATCTCACTGGACAAATAAAATCGGGTTTATTTAATAAATTAAATTTTTTTTGTAAGGCAACCTCACTTTTTCATTGTAGAACTATAACATATACTCGTACCAGCTTGTCGCACAAAGCTATTTATTGCTTTTTATAAAGAAATACAATTAATATTATGCAGAATTGAGTTCAGCCTTTTGGCCCGGCCCCCCACAATATTTTTAGTTGTTGCCCCTCATAAGGTGGGAGGAAGTCTGTGTGTGTCTGGACTTGTCCTTTTAAGGGTCTGTGTGTGTGTGTGTGTGTGTGTGTGTGCGCACGTGCGTGCGTGCGCGCTTATAACAGCGTACTGTTACACTATGTTGTGTGTGGCCAAGAAACCGCACTGTTATGTTGTATCACACTAGAGTTCTATTAGAACATTGGTGTGAATGGTGACTCTTACAAGATACCAGGTGTATGCAAACAGGGACTGTTAAGCACTGTTACATTACATCTGCTGTGATTGGCACATCTTGCCTCCCGTGTGCCTGTGACAGTGTGTCAGTGGGTAGTTATATTGTGTGATCAGCTTCTGATACCCGCATCCTTTTTTATCAGGGGGCAGACTGCTGTAAGGCCCAGAGTACATTGCGGCTATTGATAGGGGCGACTGCCTGCTGCTTTTGACCTTAAAGTGGACCAACACCCAGGATTTTGACTAACCTGGGTTTTGGTCCACTTCGGGGGGGCACCCCGATCGGGGGTGTCCCGCTCTCTGAAACCCCCAGAAACCCCAAAAAACTCACCGCTCCCACGTGACCGCGCCGTCCAATCCCCGCCGACGTCCAAGCAGGTGACAGCGGCGTCCAAGACAGCGGGTCCGCCGCCGCCTCCCGCGCGTCGCTCTCGGCGTGCCCGGCCGGCCATTCACAGACGGCCGGCGCGGGCGCGCGCACGTCTAGAGGGGAGCGCGGGAGGCGGCGGATCAGGTAAGGAGTCCCGATCTCGGATGCCCCGCGGTGAGGGAGGTGATCGGCCCGGGAATCTTATAGATTCCCGGGTCGATCACCCCTGGATGTTGGTCCACTTTAATGTGACTTCTATATGCTGTGTGCACGCTCCTGTGCCCGGCCCATTCACTGCTGCTGGCACGCAGACACTGTCACTGAATGAATAAACTGGCGCAATTGCAACAGACTTCCTGATGCCTTTCTCAAGTTATGCAGCATACATGGTAACACACACATGGGTGTGTGTGTGTGTGTGTGTGTGTGTGTGATATAGAGATATATATATATATATATATATATATATATATATATATATATATATATATATATATATATATATATATATATATATATATATATTATATACGCAGCAGTACTAAGAGGCCTCCTTTTAAAGTCTGCTTTCACCGCTTGGCGAGTATCTTCTCTGTTGTAGAGGTGGACCAAAACCCTCCTTGATCGACCCGAGATCGATTTCCCCCCCCCCCCCCCGGCATCCAAAATTGGAATGCCCTGCTGTGTGAACCCCCCCAGGTCTCCCCATTGACTTACCCCTTTTCCTGGTCCCATGGTGCGTCTAAGAGCAGCGGCCACATCCCCTCTATCCCTCTAGCAGGGAGCGTGCCCACGCCAGGCATTTGTGGATGGTCGGCGCAGGCACATTCCCTGTTAGGTGCTCTTAGACGCACCGTGGGACCCCGAAGAGGTGAGCTGGTCCCTGCGTCCTGGGGGGGTTCCACGCAACGGCCACCCCTGATCGGGGGGGGGGGGGGGGGGGCTCCTGGGGAAAGGACCAAAACCCAGGATAGTCAAAATCCTGGGCTTTGGTCCACTTTAAAGTCTGCTTTCACTACTCGGCGAGTATCTTCTCTGTTGTAGAATTAAAGTGGACCAAAACCCATAGAGATTGGCCCAGGAATCTATAAGATTCCCGGGCTGATTGATTCCCTCCCCATGGGGCATCCAGAATTGGGATGCCTCGCTGTGTGAAACACCCCCTAAGTCACCCATAAACTCACCTTGTTCAGGCATTTGTGAATGGCCAGCGCTGGCATGCTCCCTGTTAGAGGGTAGCGGGGGGTGCAGCCACCAGCGCGCTTGGATACGCTCTTATTAGACGAGCTCCTGGATGAAGGGGCTTGAGCGAATCCGAGGGTGCTGATTGGCTGAGCGGCTGCGCATGCGTCGTAGGACCGGAAGGAGGTGAGTTTGTTTGGGCGACCTGGGGGGTTTCACACAGCGGGTCATCCCCCCATCGGGGTGGTCAAGGACCAAAACCTAGGATAGTCAAAATTCTCTTGGTTGTCTACATGTAGCCATTTATTTACACACACTCCTATACTTTTTCTTTTTTAACATATGATTGGCTGACTTACGGGTCACGGCGGGGGGGGGGGCTCCCGGGGGCTGGAGTTCCTCTTTATACAGCTTTCTCCTGTAATGTTGCCCCAAAGATACAACCAAGAAAGGGTCTCCCAATAGAAAATATGGAAGACATAAATAAGAGTGTAAAGTATAAAGTAAGTGTAAAGAGGTGGGGGAGGGACTTGTCTACAATAAGACTTTGAAGGGACACTATAGGCTTAAAGTGGACCAAAACCCAGGATTTTGACTATACTGGGTTTTGGTCCTTTCCCTGGGTTAATCGGTTGTGCCCCGCTGCGTGAAACCCCCCAGATCGCCGAAGCCAACTCGCCTCTTCCCAGTCCTACGGCTCATGGGCGCCCGCTCATCCAATCAGCACGCTTGGAGCTGCTGACGTCACTTCATCTAAGGCCAGCAACTCTGAGCGCGCTGCCGGCCACATCCCCCGCTATCTTCTAACAGGGAGCGTGCCCATTCACAAATGGCTGGCGCTGGCATGCGCCCTGCTAGAGGGATGCAGCCACGGCTTGCGCATACGCCGGTGGACCGGGAAACAAGCTAAGTGTATGGGGCGATCTCACTGTGTAAAACTCTGCCGGTGGCCCATTATACATACCTTGTCGGCGATTGCATGGTGTTGGCATAGCTCTCCTCCAATCAGCTTTCAGGTATGAGTGACTTAGAAAGCTGAATGGGAACTTAGCTGCTACGTTAGGAAGCCAACATTTTCGCTAGGAAAATGTAAGTATCTCTCTAATACGGGGCTGACCAGGAGGGATCAGCTGCCTGTGAGGTAGTGCTTTCATCTGACAATACAGATGTCCTTTATAGAGGACCTGCCATCCCCAGAGGTGAAACCTGTCTCCTCCCCCCTTCAAATACCAGTTGACACAGCTGCCACCATTAATGTGGACCTCCAGTCCAAAAAAATAACGTTTAGTAAATTTCTCCCCTAAACCGCCCCTCTGATGATCAATGGCATAAACTGAGAGAGCTTAAAGAGGAACAACATGCATGAATTTTTCTTTCCCGTGTACCCCCCCAATTCGTCCTGTTTCACTCACCTTCCCTCCGCCCCCTATGGCGCAGACTCGGGTGAGAGCGAGTGCACTGATTGGCTGAGCGGTGTGCTCAGCCAATCAGTGAGCTCACTGTCACTCGGCTCCCTTTGACGCTGGTGCCGGATAAGCAGCTGAGCGGTGCCACCAACCGCATCCCCTGCTCACCTTGCAGCCGTGGCTTGACCACGCCGCCCATACAGGAAGGCCGGGGCGTGCACGGCTCGCGAGGTGAGCGGGGATGCGACTGGAGCGCACAGACGCGGTGAGGACTCCAGGAGAGGGTGTGTGTTTCCGGGGTTGATGGGGGTTTCACACAGTATCCCAATTCGGGATGCCCCCAAGGACTGGAACTTGGGAGGCCCTGGAGTCTTTTAGACTAGGAGTCTTTTAGACTCCAGGGCCTCCGAAGTTCCTCTTTAACCCCATGCAGATGTTGTGGAATAGCTGTGCTCCTAGAGATACAAGCAAGCAGCCAGCTTACTACACAGCTGACAGTCCTGCTGACTCATAATGAGGTGGGAGCTGTGCCAGCAGCAATTCACACCAAACTGAGAGACCTATGTGCCTCAGAAACATAGGGCAGCTTGTCTATCATTCTGTACACACACTTAAAAAGACGCTGGAGGAATTCTGTGTGAGGGGGAAGCTGTTACATTGGTTTCTTCATGTTATGTTAATTGTCCACAGAGCATTCAGACAGCTAAAATGTAGTTGCTCTTAGCTAATTTAAAGTTTTTTCAGAAGCAGGGCTCTCGGATGTAAATGAAGATGGCCGCTCCCGTATAGTTTAAGAGCATAGAATCTGCCTGCTATTCCACAATAATAGAGGTTAAACTGGACCTTCACCCTGAATAAGAGTCTTATATGTTTCCCACACCCTGTACAGATTGCTCACATTAAAAATCATCCTACCTGCATCTACTGTCCTTTCTGAGCCTTTAAACATCCAAGATAGTGGCATATGTAGTCTCAGGCTGCCTGCAAACAGGAAGTGTCTTCTGACTATGCCGCTCTGCACTCTGGGATTGCTGACCCCAGCTCTGCTCTGTCTGTGCAAAACACAGCTATAACCCCGCCCCCCCCCCCCCCCTGTATTTATGCTCCCTTTTCTCTCCTCAGTATGTGATGCTTCTGAGGCAAGATGGTGGCGCCCATACACTAGAGCGCTGAACAGAGTTGCAGGTCAGTGGGAGGAAGAATAAAAAGTGACTAAAAATAAATTTCAATAAATGATGCTACAGGTCCGGTTTAATCTCTCTTAAATGGCTTACGTTACTGATTGCCAGAAGGGGTGCTTTAGGGGAGCAATTTACTAAGCTTTCATTTTCTGACTATTCACGATCGCACCATCATTCAATGATTTGCAGAGCCAGTAGCTGTAATTGTGGTGTTGTTGCAGATATGACCACTGACCTTCGGAAAAGGAAAAAAAACAAGGCGTGCGAAAATGGAACGCGTCAAGAAAGTGTGGATGAAGAAAAAAGCCCGGATGAAAAGGGGCCTCATCCCCTCTGGTGGAAGTTCTTGAAGGGGGTGATCATTGTTTTGCTTGCACTCATCGTGCTGATTGGCGTGAAGCTGTACCGCGATCGCGAACTGGTCAGACAGCAAGAGGCGGCTCTTCGGTCACTGGGTACTGAAGGCCTCTTTCTCTTCTCCTCGTTGGATACAGACAAGAACATGCACATCAGCCCCGAGGAGTTCAAACCGATTGCTGAAAAACTCACAGGGATAAGCCCGATCTCCGACTACGAAGAGGAGGAGGGTCTGGATCCCAATGGCGAGACTCTGGAGGTGAGGGCGCGTTTCCAGCCTTTGCTCATGGAGACGATGACCAAGAGCAAGGACGGCTTCTTAGGCATCGCCAACAGCGCTCTTTCCGGGCTGAAAAACTGGACCGCACCGGCAATGCCCAACACTGTTTTCTTTGCCAAGCAGTTCAAGGCTTTTCTACCGCCAAAACACAAACTGAATCTAGGAGATCCTTGGTGGATCATCCCAAGCGAGTTGAACATCTTCACTGGCTACCTGCCTAACAATCGGCTATATCCCCCTCCTCCGAGGGGGAAAGAAGTGCTCATCCATAAGCTCTTGTCCATGTTTCACCCTCGCCCCTTTATTAAGACCCGGTTTGCTCCTCAGGGTTCGGTGGCTTGTATCCGAGCCATCGCTGACTTCTACTACGACATTGTTTTCCGGATTCATGCCGAGTTCCAGCTAAACGAACCGCCCAACTACCCATTTTGGTTCTCTCCCGGGCAGTTCACTGGCCATATTGTCATCTCAAAAGACTGTTCTCACGTGAGGTCCTTCAAGCTCTACGTTCCTAATAACCGGACGCTGAACGTCGACATGGAATGGCTGTATGGCGCGAGTGAGAGCAGCAACATGGAAGTCGACATCGGCTACCTGCCCGAGATGGAAATCGAATCCATGGGCCCGTCGATCCCTTCGGTTATCTACGATGAGAACGGAGAGGTCATTGACAGCCGCCCCGCTGAGGGGGAACCTATAGATTTTATTTTTGAGGATATAGTTTGGCAGTCTGAAATCGGTCATGAGGAAGCTACCAAGAAACTTGAGGTCACCATGTACCCTTTTAAAAAGGTGCCCTATCTTCCTTTCACAGAAGCTTTTGACAGAGCTCACACGGAAAAAAAACTGGTGCACTCTATATTGCTTTGGGGAGCTTTGGACGATCAGTCCTGCTGAGGTTCGGGGCGAACTCTCCGGGAAACTGTCCTGGAAAGTTTGCCCGTCCTCGCTTTGCTCAACGAGAGCTTCGTCAGCAGTTGGTCGCTGGTGAAAGAACTTGAAGAACTCCAAAGCAACAAAGAAAACAAATATGCAACCTTTGCCTCCCTGCACTTGGAGCAGTATAACTTCCCCGTGGAGATGATGATCTGTCTCCCCAACGGGACTGTGGTCCACCACATCAATGCCAACTACTTCTTAGATATCACTTCTGTGAAGCCCGAGGAGGTGGACACCGGCCTGTTCAGCTTCTCTGACGGTCTGGAAGACATCTCCACCTCCACATACATCAAATTTTTGAAAGAGGGGCTTGAGAAAGCTAAGCCATTTTTGAAGACCTAGTTTTAAAGTGTAACAAAACTCAAGAGCCTTTAAGATTCCAGGGCCAGCCACTGGGCTTTCTCCTGGGGCTTCCCAAATCAACAAATGCCCTGCTGTCTGCCCCCCCCCCCCTTACTGGATTCCTTGGTGTTTTATACATTTGGGCCTGCATCTTTGCTCTGTGTACGAGCTCCCACCCCCAGCCATACAGATAGGCTGAGGGTGTGAGTGTGGCCGATTGCCATGAACAGAGCCATTTGCCGAGCATTAAAGTGGACCAACAGTCAAAAATGACATAAACCAGACCAACACAACAAACGGTGCTCATATGGATCCCTCCACAGGGATCATATGGATCCCTCCACAAGGTAAATTCATTTACCATTTTGCTAAATCCTGATGTAGTAAATACAAAAAAAAAATGGCCGCTCGTGCATTTGTAGGCCACCTGCAAACAGAAATTGCTGCTGGGCTTCCTGTTACTGTGCATTTTCCGTTATTTCAGTTGAATCCAGGCAGCGGCATGACTGAGATGCTGGAAGAGGAAGCTTCAAAATGGCCGCTACCTTTCTTTTCCAAATGTGCCAGGTTGTTGGTCCGGTTTAAATATGCATGGCAAATGCCTCTGATTGGACGAAAGCCCACCCATGCGCTGTAGGACCAGGGAAAGGTCAATTTGTATGGGGGATCTGGGGGGTGTCACACAGCAAATTGGGATGCCCCAGGAAACAAAACCCAGGATAGTCAAAATGAGGTTTTGTTCCTCTTTAAAATACAAAATTCCTCTGGGAACACTGGGCCAGATTAATAAAAAAGTCCACAACCTTCAATCAGATTGACCGTGTAAAGGGACATTCTATGCAAGGGGTTGATTAATCCTGTTTACAGCTTGCCCTTATCTGGTTGTCAAGGGCGGCATCTTTTATTCACCAGCACTTTGCATTCCCTGATGAACCCTACTGAACGTGAGCCTTTTCTGTTGATTCAATGTTTAGGGTCCTCTGTTTGACTTCACAGTCCCCTATAGAGATACATCCAGAGCGGATAACTCGCACAAGGATGAACGTTCTCTGGGCTTGTTTGAAAATATAAAGCAGGCGAAATGAAAGATGCAGCTCCTCACAGCCAACATGGGGAGACCAGAAAGCAGGCTCAATTAACCCTTTGTCTGGAATGTCCCTGTAAAATCTGATTGATGGTTTAAAGGGACAGTCCAAGCAATGGCAGTAACAAGGCAGCAAGGAGCTCCCCTGAAGCCTGTCCCATTTGCCTCTCCTCTATTTCTTGCAGTGAGCTGTACATGCTGTAGCAGGTCTTCAAATTTTGCCTTTGCTTCCCCATCCATGTTTCTATGACCATGTTCCAAATGTGGTCACGGGGCCACCCTGTCCCTCAACATACTCTGAGCAAGCAAAACCTCTGTGGCTTGGCGAGTTAGCTGGTAATGCAGAGGGACAGGGGCAACCGATCGACCACATTTGCGCGTGGTCCTGGAGGAATGGACTTGATTGCTACAACGTCTATAAGCGCTCCACTGACTGTACATTATACAACGGGGTCACCGCAGTCAGATAATTAAAATATGTCTGTAATGGTGCATTCAGCTCATGGTATATCTGTAGGAATAAATTAAGGCAACTGGAGTTGCTGTCTTCATCTTTTTACACACATTTTGCTAGTCATATGATTTGCTTTCTAAGAATTGAGACTTGTCTTCAGGACGATAAAACAGCAAGTCCAGTTGCCTTAAATATATACATTAAAAAAAAATATATATATATATATATTTAAAATATATTCATTCCAGAATGATTAAAGAAGAGGTGCAGTTGCTGCCCCTGTATGAAGCTAAAAAATGCCAGTTTCTAAGAACGAGTCCTGGGGAGTGCAAACGTTCATCAGCAATATTTGTGGCCCATCATTCAGAGACTGGAGCATGGCTGACTGCAATAAAGGGGGATATTAAACCGGAAAAACCTACATTTTTCTCCCTACGTCTTTCAGGGAGGCCACTTGAGAGAAGGCTCCTCCCCCTAGACAGAACTGGGCCAAGTTTAAAACCTGCACCCCTTCCTCCCAGCCCTCAGTATTTTGTGTTTCCTCCCCAAGGAAATGGCTGGGACTACAAACTTTTTTTACCCCCAGGAGTTCCTGGGGCCTCCCACCCTACCTACTCCGATCACTACCGACAAGTGTCATCTTCAGCGGCGCGGGACGTGGGATCAGAGGTAAGTTTTATAAGTGAAAAAATAATAAATAAAAAATGTTGTGTCTGTCTTTTTTTTTTTTTTACTTAACCCTTTGTGAACTGGTAAGGGGTCCACGAGACTCCTTATACCAGTTCACAAGGCTCTAGGGCTGGCAATCACCAGCGGCTAGCGGGTGACTTGCCAAAACCCCCAGCCCCCCATTACCTGCCTCCCCAATGGCCAGGGGGGGGGGCAGAAGGGCCTGGGCCACTTAGTGGCTATGTGGGCTAGTAGCCTGCAGGGCCAGGGGCCACCAACACTGGCCCCTGCGCCCTGTTCTACAAGCCCCCATAGCTGGTCCGGGTCGGTAATGCTGGGTAAGGGGGACCCTACGTCATTTTTTTGGGGGGGGGGGGATTTTAAGGGTTTTTAACTGGGGGGGGGGGGCCCTATGTCATTTTTCTTTTTAAATTAACCCCTTACACTTATGCAATCATATTGCATAGTTGTATCCTATCTGAAATCTCCTAAACTGCTGTTTCAGTTTGGGGAGTCTCCTGGGCAGGAAATGGTGTATACCAATACATATGTGGTACCGTTGTAACCGGGAGAAATAGGGCTTTCACACGCAATAATATTTTATTAACAAACTTACATTTTTTATTACAAACACTACAAATTGTAAAAAATAGATATTTTTCTTTATTTTTTTTGCACATATTTCACCCAAAAGTATTGAGAATACACTAAAATAAGGCCAAACAAGACATTTCATGTTGAAGCCCAGACTCTGCTGAAGAAAACAATATATAATTTTCCTGGAAAATCCCTGGAAATCCCTTCAAAAATCAAGGTTGAACATGTGTAGTGCAAAAACGTGATAAGTAGTCTGGCAACAGAGTGTGACAAAAAAAATCTAAGTAGGCCGGCAGCGAAAGGGTTAAACTTGTCCCAGTTTGTGTTTCCTGTCTAAGGGGAGGAGCCTTCTCTCAAGTGGCTGTACTGAAGGATCTGTAAGACTAATGGGGTTTTTGTCATAAATGAGTGTTTCTAGTGCAGGGTGCATCCTGATTGCCGGTGCCTCCTTGCACATTAACCCTGTTAATCCTGAGAAACCTTTCTCTTCTGTACCCCAGCTAAATCGAGTACTTGTATTGGCCTCCACGGTCACTTGGTTGCCAATCGCATCACTCGATTTTGCCGGGGGACTAAGAAGAAAGGTAAAGTTTCTCAGGTTTAACCGGGTAAATGCACAGGGGGTCACCCGCAATTGGGATGCCCCCATGCACTAGGAACAATGCCCATTTTGTGAAAAATGGTTGGTGGTCCGATTTAATTCCATTGCTGTGCACAGCCGCTGTGGCTGATGTAGGAGGTTAACCGTTCCCAACAATTCCCAAACTCGGAATTGTAGATTTCTGAGTTCCAGACCAGGAGGAAGCAGCTGTGGGGGAGAAAAGGTGAGTATTATTTAGTTTTTCTTTGACAGTCCCTCCTAAAGTGGTTTAGCAGGCAAATATAGAAACTAAGGGTTATTTTGTCTTTTGTCCCACGCAGCTGATCAGTGATCGTCCGGTGATCAGCAACTCACCGAATCGCTGGATTTGAGCCCCCACGGCATCCTGTACTGTCTGTGGCCAATACATGTGATCAAGTTTGATGGCGGGTTGGAATTATGAGCTGCCAGCAGCCAGGTTATGTCTCCATTATTACAGTGATGGCAGTGTGACTTGGCCTGACATGCACTCGCCATTATAGTGAATAGAGAGGGCGTGGTCACGCCCCTGTGACTGATGGAGAGGTAAGGGACCCGGCCCACAAGTGCCAGTGAATGGGCTTAAGGCCCCGGTACAGGCTGTGGTTTGGGCTCAGATCCAGCTATAGGTGAGTTACTGATTACTGGACTAGCACTGATCTGCTGCGTGGGACAAAATGTGAGTAGCCTTTAGTTTTTTTTCTTTGCCGGTTGAATGACTTTAAGGGGACTAATACCCATGCCAATTGGCCCAGAAATCTTATTCTCTCCCCCCGGGGCATTCAAAATCGGGAGGCCCCACTGTATGAAACCGCCAGGTCACCCCATACACTTATCTTGATTCCCGTTCCATCGGCGCATGCGCGAGCCGTAGCCGCATCCCCGCTATCCCTCTAGCAGGGTGCGTGCCTGCACTAGGCATTTGTGAATGGCCGGCGTGGGCACACTCCCTGTTAGAGGGAAGCGGTGGATGCCGCCTCCAGCGCGCTCGGAGACGCTGGCCTTAGGCAAAGGCTTAAACAATGTGATGCCAGCGTCTCCGAGCGCGCTGATTGGACGAGCGGCTGCGCATGCACCGTAGGACCGGGAAATAGCGAGTTGGCTTTGGCGATCTAGCGGGTTTCATACAGCCGGGCACCCCCGATCCGAACTGGGTTCCCCCGGGGAAAAGCACCAAAACCCAGGATAGTCAAAATCCTGGGTTTTGGTCCACTTTTTAGGGCTTAGATTGCCCAAACCGCCCCGAAAAATTAACTTCAGTGTTCCCCTTTAGTCCTAATAAGCTATGCAGTAAATAAGAATATTTGCCCCGGCCTAGGCAATGGTATCTTTTATGGACTGTAACAGTGAAGGTGTGGCTCCCTCGCTGCCCTGATAAAGCTGTTGTACATGACGGGGTGATCCTCAACTTGCTCTAAACGGGTTACCCCTGAGTTCCAGTAACAGCCCCACTTCAGGAATGAGAGGTCAGACCCTGCCTTTGCTGCGTTTTTTATTTTCTATAACGTGTTGTCTATTTTATAATGTTTGTACCTCATGCTTAATATAGCGTTCAGATTGTACTGTAACACTTTTGTAATATGCAAATGAAAAGTATTATTAGTGGGTAGGAGGGGCGTATATAACATTGGTGATGCCCCATAGCAGGGACCCATCCAGTGGTGTAACTAAATGCGATGAGGCCCCTTCACGGCTCATGCAGTTGTTTTTAACTCAGCTGGATGCAGCTAGACAAGTAAAGACTGAAACAGCAGAGACAAATGTTACGTCCTTTCTCTGAATACTTGCCCTGGTAGAAGCAGAGATGAGCGGCATTTACTTTTTGTGGTGGCACTGCCAGGCTGCTACCCAGGGGTGCTGCTAAATGTGGGTGGCAGCTTGCACTCTGCCTCTAAGATATGTACGCCCCTGATGATTGGGTGACTTAGCTTCTTGAATCTGGGCCACCATTTACTATATATAATTATATATATATATATATATATATATATATATTAGTACAGGCCATGGGAGTACAGGAAGAATGCCTGGTGGCCTGCACTGCTTCAGGGCCACTTGGGCTGGGGGTTGCCTCCAGCATGCAGCCCACCTCACCTGCTCATTGTGGGCAGGGTCGGATTGGAGCATCGGGGGCTCACCAAAGAAAAAAACATTTCTAGGGCCTACCAGAAAAAATTATCCTTGGGCCCACCCTTCACCTGTAAGGATATAAAATCCAATATTTATTTCCCAAATGGTAAATGTAATGTTTCTGAAAGCATAAACATTGTTTTTATCTTGAATTCCTTGTGCTGCCCTCATAGGTCAATGTCTGGGGCTCACCGGAGGATCCTCCGTCCTGAATTTAAGACACTTAAAGCGAACCAAAACCCACATTTTTAACTGGCATCCCCTGAATTGCATCCTTCATGAGGAGGACCTTTTGCCAATTTTTAGTGCTCCTGCTTCACTCTAATCCCAGATAATGATGTCTGTTTTAGATGTAAAACTCCACCTCCTCCAATCATTGCTATTGTTGGGTGTGGCAATGATGTCATAGCCACAATTATGCGAAGACTGACCACCTCCTACAGAGAGGGAGAGCAAATAAATCCGTGTTCCAGGCGATTTTATAAGCGAAAATATCCATTTCTTTCTACTCTTCTTAAAGTGTATCAGCATGGGGCATTGGCCAAAAGTATTTCACAAGTTCAGTAGGTTTTGGTCCGCTTTAACCCAAGCGCAACACTCAACCTCTTCCCAGCTCGTCCAATCAGTGCGCCCGGAGCAGCTGACGGCACGTCGTCTAAGGCCAGCCGCTCCGAGCGTGCTGGTGGCCGCATCCCCCGCTTCCCTCTAACAGCGTGACGGCCATTCACAAATGCCTGGCACGGGCAAGTGCCCTGCTAAAGGGATAGCGGGGATGCGGCCCTTGCATGCGCCGCTGAACCGGGAAGCACGGTAAGTGAATGTGGCGGCCTGGGGGGGTTTTGTATGCCCCGGTGGGAGCTAGGTTTTTGTCCACTTTATGTATGCACGCCAATTCCTTCGCACAGCAGGGTATCCCAAATCAGAATGCCCCTGGGAGTGGGAGTCCGCCGGAGTCTTATACACTCCAGGGCACGTCCTACAGGCCGATGTTCCACTTTAAGTTGTATAGGGCCCGGAAATTTCTGATGGTGGCCCAGCTCATCCCCCTGCCCACCCCTGTGTACCCGTCAGTATAGATGTGCACAATATGGCCACACTGATACTTGTATGTGTAGAGCTCAATGTCTCATGAAAGCACAGCGCAGCATTCATTTTCTATCCCTTCCTTTTTTTATTTTATTTTTTTTTATACAGCAGGGGGCAGGATCGGTGGTTTCTGATGTCTTTAATCTGCTGTTCCCTGTGATGGTTTAATCTGAAAGTTACTTTGATAACGGATTAAACCGGAGTGTGACCGACAGCTGCCGTTCCTGACATCACAAGCCATCTATCCTGTCCCCTCTATGGGTCCTCCTTCCTGCTATTGTGTATCACTGTTACATTTGTGCTAATTTTAAAAGTTTTTTTGTCTGTTTTGTTTTTAATAAATACATTTATTAAACATTGTAATAAAACAATACATGTCTAATGTGTCTTCTTTTTGGATTCAGACCCAAATATGTAAATATCTGCCTTGCATATTGCTGTTGCCTGCTTTGCCTGAAACCAGTGGAGTACATAGCTCTGATTTGGCCCCATCACGATCCCCCTGCACGGCGGCCAATCACGGTCCAGCTTGCAGCATGGCCAAACATCATTGCACATCTGCTGGGGATGTGGTTGGGGTGTGCACAGGGGCTGGGCCAAATGTGAGAAGCTGACATTGGAGATTCCTGGAGGTGTCTGCAACATGGAAAATGATTTAGCTTTACTGGATAGATGGTCAAAACTGTGGAAACTAGAGTTTAATGTCTCTAAATGTAAAATCCTGCACTTGGGTAGAAGGAATCCCTGCTCTGAGCACCGTATGGGCAGCACTGTGTTATCTAGGACCTCGGAGGAAAGAGATTTAGGGATACTGATTACTGATAGCTGCAAGATGAGTGGACAGTGTAGCCAGGCAGTGGGAAAAGCAAGCAGGATGCTCGGCTGCATAGCTCGAGGCATCACCAGTAGGAAGAGGGAGGTTGTGATGCTGCTGTATAGAGCCCTGGTGAGGCCACAGCTAGAATACTGTGTGCAGTTCTGGAGACCTCACCTGCAAAAAGACAAATAGAACGGGTCCAAAGACGGGCAACAAAAATGGTGGAAGGACTTAAAGTTAAAACTTATCAGGAGAGACTTAAAGAACTTAATTTGTACAGTCTGGAGGAAAGAAGGGAGAGAGGAGACATGATTGAGACCTTTAAATATGTGAAAGGATTGAATAAGGTTCAGGAGGGAAGTGTTTTTAAGAAGAAGCTTAATGATAGAACAAGGGGCCCAACCTGAAGCTAGTCGGGGGGAAGATCAGGAGCAATGTTAGAAAATATTATTTTACAGAAAGAGTAGTAGATGCTTGGAACAAACTTCCAGCAGAGGTAGTTGAAAAATCAACAGTCACTGAATTTAAACACGCCTGGGATTAGCACACATCTATCCTAAGATAAAGAGTACATACAGTATACACATAAGATACAGAGAACATACAGTATACACATAAGATACAGAGAACATACAGTATACACATAAGGGCAGACTAGATGGAGCGTAAGCTCTCCTTCTGCCGTCAACCTTCTATGTTCTATGTTTCTATGAGGCAGCATGGCTGCAAAGGTGAGGATGTGGAGGTGGCAGCATGGTAGCCTGGCATGCCACTTCAACCCGCTCACTCCCTGTCCTGTTTGCATCGGGCCCCAAACATGAGCATGTATCTTCTGGGGCATGTGGTTGGGGCGAGCCAGATGGGAGAAGCTGACAATCTATTAGAGGAAGGAGGCAGCAGGCTGCAAAGGTGAGGATGGGGGCAGTGGAGGAAGGAGGTGACCCCGTACATTGCTTCTGTTGCTGTCAGCACCACGTGGCATACAGGCTATAGAGGCAGATTGCCATATGCCCAGCGGTAGCTGCCTTCACTGCCTTTATGGTATGTACGTCCTTACCCGAAACATCCTGCCGTGTAGTAGGGTCGTTTGTACCATTACTTGTGCTCTATATACACTAAGTCCCCAGAATGGATCACAGCCCAAAAAAGTTGCTGCACAACTACGAATCCATTTCTATAAAAAGAAGTTTATTCAAGCACCATTATTCAAGGAGTTTATTGAAGCAAATTGCCTTATCGCTGTCTTTGTGCCTGATGTTGTTTGACTTCTTATAGATGTCATTTGAAGAGGTAACAATAAAGTTGTATATATATTTTTAACATACAGCTGGCCTCTTTGGACACACTATACACCAGGGATGCACAACCTGCAGCCAACACTGCCTTCAGTTGCAGCCCACATCACCCCTAGGGAGTTGGAACACTGAGCTTACCTTGCTTGCAATGCAAGCAGCTGGCCTCTAGAGGGCAATGCATCACTAAAAGCACCAATGAACTTCTCTGTAGAGGTGGGTGCTACATATGTGCTACTGAGGAGTTGTGTTAGCTGT
Source organism: Gastrophryne carolinensis (assembly GCA_027917425.1). Classification (NCBI taxonomy): domain Eukaryota; kingdom Metazoa; phylum Chordata; class Amphibia; order Anura; family Microhylidae; genus Gastrophryne; species Gastrophryne carolinensis. The sequence goes on along the minus strand of CM051239.1, from coordinate 28,623,862 downwards.
GTCTGGAGATGCCTGAGTAGACGCTTCCCTTCTATCCCCACCTCAACTTCTCTTACCACCATACCTGTGCTCACCTCACTTCAGTTTACTTATGCCTACTTCTCACCTCTTCCTGACTTTTCACACCTTATGACCCCTTTGTCATCTCACCTCTGTTTACCTCTCCCCACCATAATTCTACTAACCTCCATCCTGCCCACCACAGCTCTTTCATACACACCTCTCCTCCAGTCACTTCACCTCTGCCTACCTCTACTCACCTCTTCTCATCTCACCTCCACCCACCTCTGCCAACCTCTCACCTTTTACCATTGCACCTTTTCCCACCTCTTCTAACCTCACCTCTGCTCATATACATGCTTATACATAAAACCATACGTAATGCTTCAAGGTTAATGCTTTTCTACAGCATACATTTTATTGTGGCCCCTTGTAAAATAATAAGACAGTGTGGCCCATGTATTGGAAAAGCGTGTGCTCCCCTGCTATACATAGTAAACAAAGACACCTGAAACAATAAAAGCAACCACAAGGTGGTGCTGTGTGGCTACATAAATCCCTTTCAGCATCCAAATCTAATTTCTCCTAGCTAAAGCATATTTGATACATAAAGACAAGAAAAAGAAAGAGATGTCACAGTGTATCCAATAAATTACAAAAATATAAATATATGAATCCTCTTCTCTCTAAGCATGTGAAAGTGTAAAGTGTCCAGTGCTATTAAATGTAAGAATGAGTGCTACACTGTAATACCCCAGGCAAAAAGGGGGGAAAATAACAGGGAACAAGATAAAGATCAACATCAACATTGGTTAGTAGAAAGGCCATCAGCATTCTGCCATGTACTCACGCACCCACGTGTTATGTGTTTTTGGATGGTGGTCCATTCTAGGGACTATTTTTATATAGACTAGTTTATCCATTTGCCTGCATCATTATAATTACATGCTGTGCATGGTACAACACGTCTTCTTTATACCATTATATGTGCCTAGGGCAGCCACCTGCGGGGAGTGCTATCTGTCCTATCCTGTCTCTAGGCCGGGGTGAGCTGTGCAGTTGCCCTGGGTGCCAGAAAAGCAGGGGGCGCTTGGCCGATTGTAGAGTCTTGCCCTCTGGCTCTGAGCGTGGCCCCCTGAATTTGACTGGAATGTCCCATAGGTACTTTAAATGCTGGAGACACCTCTGGAAGAACACTAGGCCCATACCAAGGCTCACCAGGCTCCTTTGCACCCGCCTGGCAAGTGGAATTGCCGGCATATTGGGCAGATGGCTTTCAGCCCCCTACCCTTTGAACTGGTATAGTGGTCCCTTGGACCTGCCTTCTGTTCCTGAGCACCATCCTCGCTGTGGGTCTGGCAGTGGTCTTCTGATGCTGGCAATTTTTGGTAAAGTGGATCTAAACCCAGGATTTTGACCTAAACCCCCCAGGTCGCCGAAATCAACTCACCTCTTCACGGTCCTGCAGCGCATGCACAGCCACTCGTCCAATCAGCTCGCTATGGGCCACTGATGTCATGCCGTCTAAGGAGAGCTGCTCTGAGCATGGATGCCTGCGTGGGCAAGTGCCCTGCTAGAGGGATAATAGGGATGTGGGCGCGGCTTGCAACCAAGAAGCAAGGTAGGTGTATGGTTGACTTGGGGGGTTTCACACAGCAGGGCATCGCGATTTCGGATGCCCTGGGGGGAGGGAATTGATCGGCTCGGGAATCTATAGGATTCCTGGGCCGATCACCATGGGTTTTGGTCCAAAACATGGGTTTTGGTCCACTTTAGTGAGGGACACAGGAGCGGGAAGACCATGGATAGGTATGGGGGGTGTGGCCAGCAGGCTGGGCTATGTCAGCCGCCATTCATGAGATCAGCCAATCAGCAATCTTAAAAATGTGTGGCCTCGACAGTGGAAACATCCATTTTTTTTTTAAACTGAGCCAACTGCATTGCCCAAGGTACTCGGCTAGGGAGAGGAAAAGGGTATTGAGCACTTTAAAGGGATTACGTGCTCTGCTGCCTCATTGTCTTCTATTGAGATGTATGAGACAAAGCACTCCCTCCTCCCTTCTTCTCTTCTTAGAAGTCAATGGCACAGTAATCCCATCATGGCTGCTCCCATGAACCACAAGAGTTATTTAGACTGGACAGTTCATTTAAAAAGTCTCATGACCAGCTAAAAAAATGTAAGTAAGAAGCAGTGAGTTAAAGTCCTAATTTTCGGCATCCCTGGGAGTCCCTTTCCTAGTCTGATGCTTGGCCAGCGTTCCTGGTGTGCGTCACCCGCCTTTTGCAGGAGCGGGACGGAATGTCTGGCAGAGTTTCACACACAATTTCCTTCATTACTCTCAATATTACCCTCTCCGTCTGACCTCATTACCCTCTTTTTCCCTGCTCACGTCTGGCACGCATGATCCTTCCGCTGTTCCAGGAGGTGGAGTGTGGCTGTGTCACAGCTGGACACGTGGCAAACCACCATGAGCTTGTTGTGTGGTTCTGCCCCTACTTACCTGGAAAAGCTTTCCATTACATTTTGGACATTGAGACAGAGAAAGCTCAGTAGGGTCAGGCAGTGTTGGATGGGGGTGTCTGGGGCCCATCAGTAGAACTGACTCTGGGTTCACCCCACACTTAGATGTAAGTATCACTGGCTTATATTCAGGGTCCATGCACATAAATATTTTGCAAAACACAATTGTCTCCAGGGGCCAGTCTGAGCCTGGGGTCCGGAGTTGTTTTTGGGGAGTGATCTTTGTATTTCTTTGTATCTCTTGATTTTGTGCAAGTACATGGGGTGGGGGTATAGTGCTGTATGTGGGAGGCTTTTGACCCTTCCCCCCCTATGTGCTGCACTCAAGGTTATAGGGCAAACTCAGGTAAGTTGCTCCCCAGGGGCCTATATACCATAGAGGCAGTGCAGATACGTGCCCCTGGAACAAGAGGGCCCGGTACAAGCTATCGGCACCACATCTAGAATGTAAAACACAATTAGGCTCATGGAGACAATCCCCATGAGTCTAAGGACAGGAGCACCAAACAATATTCAATTTAAGATAATATAATTTATTGATAGAAAATCCACATAAAACATACACTACATAACATACCATACAAAACTAACATATTAAAAACACTGCATAACACCCCAAAATTTCATCCAGTGCTGTATAATCCAACATAAAGAGTACCTGGGAAAACTCCTAGTATAGACACGTATACAACCCCTAGTGATAAATAATATCCTACTGTGCCGGCACAGATAACCCCTATATACTACACTAATAACGATATACAAGTAAAGTGACAATGCATAACCATAAATGATGATAAAAATAATTAATACTGTACATCATATAGATAACACTGAATAACTGTAAGCCCTGATACAATATAAATTGAAAGTGCTAAGTGCATATGTAAAAATAGCCTACAGGAAATGATCATGAACACCTGTGAATATACAAATCAAATCAAAGTGACAATAAGCTGAACCAAAATTTAGAGCACACATATAACGGCAAACAATAGTAACAAGAAAAAAGAAAAGGGGTGAAAAAATCACGTGAAATCACGGAGTGGGGTCTAGCAGTGGGGCCACCTACGTTCGCGGCCGCCCGTGCCGCTTCGCTGGGTGAGTGATCTAGAATGTACATTTGGCTCGCCCCAACCACATCCCCCAGCAGTCACATGCTTATGTTTGGGCCCAACGCAACCAAGACGGGGAGTGTCCTCAAGCAGCAGAGCAGCTTGAAATGGCATGCCAGGCCACCATGCTGCCACCCCCCCCATACTCACCTTTGCAGCCATGCTGCCTTCTTCCCCCAGTGGCCCGTCAGCTTCTTCCATGTGGCCCAGCCCCCGTGCACACCCCAATGAAATCCCCAGCAGATGTGCAATGATGTTTGGCCCTGCCGCAGGCTGGACCATGAGTAGCCGCCGTGCAGGGGGCTCGTGAAACTCTATTGTCTCTAGGGGCCAGTCTGAGTCTGGGCTCCAGTGTTGTTTTTGGGTAGTGATTTTTTGTATATCTTGATTTTGTGCAAACACATGGGGTGGGGGGTCTTGAGCTGTATGTGGGAGGCTTTTGACCCTTCTTTCCCATGTGCTGCACTCGAGGTTATAGGGCAAATCTCAGGTAAGCTGCTCCCCAGGGGCCTATATACCATAGAGGCAGTGCAGTGAGTGTCTGCTCATGGGGATCGGTTGTGCTGCTGATGATGGGGGCTCGTGATAGGGGCCCTGTTATGGGGCCCCATCAGCGCTATATACGCCCCTGCTGCTCCCAGTTTATCCATCTCATTGTGTATACCAAGTGGGGCTCTCAGAGATTAGAGTTAGGACTGCACCTAAACAGAGGCCCTTGGTGGTGCAGCTTTAGCATACTTCTGTTCCAACTGAGTCCTCTGGTTGGTTGGTTGAGAGCTAAAAGGATTAAAGCGGACTTTCACCATGATTTATTGAAAAGCCCAAACCCTTAAAAAACGATTCCCCATCATCTAAAATGTATATATTTTAAGTTTTTAGTCACTTATTATTCTTTCCCCCACTGGGCTGCAACTCTCTTAAGGACTTTAGGATATTGGCGCAGCCATCTTGACTCAGAAGCATCACACTTACTGAGGAGAAGAGAGTAGGATAAAGTACAGGGGGGCGGGTTATAACTGTGCTTTGCTCAGACAGAGCAGATCTGGGGTCAGGAAAAGGACAGCAGTCCCAGAATGCATAGAAGCACAGTCAGAAGGCACCTCCTGTTTGCAGGCTGCCTGATGTTCCATGAGCCGCCATCTTGGATTTTTAAAGGCTAATAACATGCAGTAGATGCAGGTAGGATGTGATTTAATGTGAGCAATCTGTATGTACAGGGTGTGGGAAACATATAAGGTAGACTCTTATTCAGAGTGAAGGGCCGCTTTAAGTGCTGTGGCCCCCATCTCTCTTCTTCCTTTTTTTGCACGTCTTCTGCTCTTTTCATCTTCTTTACATCTTTCTCCCTTTTTTTTCTTCTCTCCATCTCTCTTTCCCAATTTCTTTCGTTCTTGCTCTCTTTCTTTCTCTGCATTCCTATTTGCCCACTCTCTCTTTCTAGCCATATTCAGCTCTCTAGCTTTCTCTTCCTCTCTCTTTTTCTCTTTCTTTTACTCTCTTTCTTTCTATTTTTCTTTCTTATTCTGCATACCTATTTGACTCTCTTACTTTCACTTTCTTTCTTTTTTTACCTTAACTTTTTTTCTCCATCCTGAAATCTTGCACAGTGTGACACTTAGCCTAAGACCGTTCCTTGTGAGTGTGCCATAATGGGGAGACAGCTTGCAGAGTACCCCCTTCTCCCATGGGCCTGGTAGCAACTGCCTCCCCTGCCGCTATGGTATGTACACTCCTGGGTCCTGGGCACCAGGGACGAACTAGCCATAGGGAGACCCGGGACAATGTCCGGTGGGCTGCACTGCTTTGGGGACAGTTGGGCTGCTGCTTTTAACACCCACATTCAATCCCTGTCCCCTAAGTATCCTTCTCAGCCGCCTGTACCCAGCCCCACTGTACCCACAAACCAAGAAACCACAGCCCCCAATGCTATAGCCCTGGCATCATGGTTGGGGGGCCTCAGCAAGGATGTGTCAGGCTGGCAAGCGGCCGGTAAAATCCAGGGCTGATTGTGGCCCCAGTCCGCCACTGCTGGGCACCTTGGTCTGGGCTTACATGGGGCTCCCTAAAGACACAGCCATTGGCAGGACTCCATGTGACGAGGCCCTGGTGCAAACATTAAATGGGGCCTTTTCATAACTCATACAGTAAAATTCTTTCTGTCTTTTAACTCAATTGGACGCAGCTAAACAACTAAAGAGTGAAACAAGAAAGACAAATGGTGCTTCATTTTCCTAAAGGAAGCCAAGTGAGCACAAATATAATAAATTAGGTGACGATGTGGCCCCCGGACCTTCTGGGCCCCTGTATGGTCGCACCCCCTTCTACGCCCATAGACACAGCACGGTGACTGAAAACTTTGTGGGCAGGCACATGCGGCCCCCTCCCAGGGCTGCTCAGACCTGTCACTTTCTGCTGACTTTTTAAAAATAAATGTAATATTTTTGCTGTAGCCTATCATATAATAGCATTTCATTTTGACAGGTGTTTAATAATTCTGTCCCTTTATATAATAATAATACTTGAATTGAATATTTGAAATATCTGATTGAATGATCCAGTCCTTAGTGGAAGGCCAGCTTTTATTTAACAGTCTCACCTGCCCCCTGGCTCTCTGCCCGGTATAAGCGACGCCATAAACCTCGACCTGTAAAGCAGCTGAATGAAGCAATCATTTTAATAACATTTAATGGTAGTGGCAGCGGATGGCGGCTCTTCCTTTCCAGCAGAGGTCGAAAATGACAAAACGAAGGGCGTCCTCATTGTATTATAAAGGTGTCAGGTTTTATATGACCATAATAATAATTTATCTTCCCGATGATTGAGACGCTCCCACCGAGCATTCAGCTCCCTATCCTCATGCCAGGATATTGTGAAAGGCTCACTATCATTTTATACACATTAGCTAAGCTGCCTCTTCCATAAAGCTGACCAATAGTAAAAAACTGAATTCATGCTTATTTAGAAGAAAATAACATTATTGGTTACTATTCGCTATTATCAGTAATAAAAAAAATCCTACCCCAACACCCTTGGTTGAACTTGATGGACATATGTACCTTTTCAACCGTACTAACTTTGTAACATGCCCCGCTGCTCCATGCTGCACCCCCATCTCTGCCCTACTTCATGCTGCACCCCCATCTCTGCCCTACTTCATGCTGCACCCCATCTCTGCCCAGCTCCTCTCTGCACCCCCATCTCTGCCCCATGCTGCACAGCTCCTCGCTGCACCCCATCTCTGCCCGATGCTGTACCCCATCTCTGACCCATACTGCACCCCCATCTCTGCCCTGCTTTTATGCTGCACCCCCATCTCTGCCCTGCTCCATGCTGCACCCCATCTCTGCCCAGCTCCTCTCTGCACCCCATCTCTGCCGTTGCTGCACAGCTCCTCGCTGCACCCCATCTCTGCCCGATGCTGTACCCCATCTCTGACCCATACTGCACCCCCATCTCTGCCCTACTTCATGCTGCACCCCATCTCTGCCCAGCTCCTCTCTGCACCCCCATCTCTGCCCCATGCTGCACAGCTCCTAGCTGCACCCTATCTCTGCCCAGCTCCTCTCTGCACCCCCATCTCTGCCCCACGCTGCACAGCTCCTCGCTGCACCCCATCTCTGCCCGATGCTGTACCCCATCTCTGCCCTGCTTTTATGCTGCACCCTATTTTTGCCCTGCTCCATGCTGCACCCCATCTCTGCCCTACTTCATGCTGCACCCCATCTCTGCCCCATGCTGCACAGCTCCATCTGCACCCCATCTCTGCCTGATGCTGTACCCCATCTCTGACCCATGCTGCACCCCCATCTCTGCCCTGCTTTTATGCTGCACCCCCATCTCTGCCCTGCTTTTATGCTGCACCCTATCTCTGCCCTGCTCCATGCTGCACCCCCCGTCTCTGCCCTACTTCATGCTGCACCCCATCTCTGCCCCATGCTGCACAACTCCTCGCTGCACCCCATCTCTGCCTGATGCTGTACCCCATCTCTGACCCATGCTGCACCCCCATCTCTGCCCTGTTTTTATGCTGCACCCTATCTCTGCCCTACTTCATGCTGCACCCCATCTCTGCCCCATGCTGCACAGCTCCTCGCTGCACCCCATCTCTGACCAGCTTTTCACTGCACTGCTGGGCCCCCTGGGTACTTTATGGGTCCTAGCAACATGACTGCTGGTTGGGCCCATTTTATACCCCATGCCCACACAACAGCTGCTAAATCCCAACTTTGCTGTCACCCCAAATGGTGGCAAGTGTGGACATGGGGTATATAATGGGCCCAATGGCAGTCCTGTTCCTAGGGCCCATAAACGTCCTCAGGGGCCCCAGCAGTGCAGTGAATAGCTGGGCAGAGATGGGGTGCAGCATGGAGCAACGCAGATATGGGGGGTGCAGCATGGTGCAGAGATAGGGTGCAGCACGGGGCAGAGAAGGGGGTGCAACACGGGGCAGAGATGGGGGTTTAGCATGGGGCAGAGATAGAGGTGCAGCATGGGGCAGAGATGGGGGGTGCAACATGGGGCAGAGATGGGGGTGCAGCATGGGGCAGAGATAGAGGTGCAGCATGGGGCAGAGATAGAGGTGCAGCATGGGGCAGAGATGGGGTGTAGCATGGGGCAGAGATGGGGTGTAGCATGGGGCAGAGATAGAGGTGTAGCATAGGGCAGAGATGGGGTACAGCATGGTGCAGAGATGGGGGTGCAACATGGGGCAGAGATGGGGGTGCAACATGGGGCAGAGATGGGGGTGCAACATGGGGCAGAGATGGGGGTGCAGCATGGGGCAGAGATGGGGTCCACCATGAGGCAGAGATGGGGTGCAGCATGGGGCAGAGATGGGGTCCACCATGAGGCAGAGATGGAGTGCAGCATGGGGCAGAGATGGGGATGCAACATCATGGGGCAGAGATGGGAGTGCAGCATGGGGCAGAGATGGGGTCCACCATGAGGCAGAGATGGGGATGCAACATCATGGGGCAGAGATGGAGTGCAGCACTGGGCACAGATAGGGGTGCAGCATTGGGCACAGATAGGGGTGCAGCATTGGGCAGAGATGGGGCTGTAGCATGGTACAGGGAAGAGATGGGGCTCTGCCCTGGGGAGTTTTCTGATCCCCACCAACAGGACTGCTGGTGGGGCCCATTATATTCCCCTAACCCACACTAGCCATCATAAAGGGCCAGAAATTGGGGTTTAGCTGCTAAACTCCACCTTTGCTGTCACCCCAAATGGTGGCGAGTGTGGGCAGGGGGTATATAATGGGCCCAATGACAGTCCTGTTCCTAGGGCCCATAAACGTCCTCAAGGGGCCCAGCAGTGTAGTGACTAGCTGGGCAGAGATGGGGAGCAGCATGGGGCCGAGATAGGGGTGTAGCATGGAGCAGAGGTGGAGGTGCAGCACGGTGCAGAGATGGGGTGCAGCATGGAGCAGGGCAGAGATGGGAGGGTGCAGCATGGGGCAGAGATGGGGTGCAGCATGGAGCAGGACAGAGATGGGGGTGCAGCATGGAGCAGGGCAGAGATGGGGGTGCAGCATGGAGCAGGGCAGATATGAGGGGTGCAGAGATGGGGTGCAGCATGGAGCAGGGCAGAGATGGGGGTGCAGCATGGAGCAGGGCAGAGATGGGGGTGCAGCATGGAGCTGGGCAGATATGAGGGGTGCAGCATGGAGCAGGGCAGATATGAGGGGTGCAGCATGGTGCAGAGATGGGGTGCAGCATGGAGCAGGGCAGAGATGGGGGTGCAACATGGAGCAGGGCAGATATGGGGGTGCAGCATGGTGCAGAGATGGGGTGCAGCATGGAGCAGGGCAGATATGGGGGGTGCAGCATGGTGCAGAGATGGGGTGCAGCATGGAGCAGGGCAGATATGAGGGGTGCAGCATGGTGCAGAGATGGGGTGCAGCATGGAGCAGGGCAGATATGAGGGGTGCAGCATGGTGCAGAGATGGGGTGCAGCATGGAGCAGGGCAGATATGAGGGGTGCAGCATGGTGCAGAGATGGGGTGCAGCATGGAGCAAGGCAGATATGGTGGGGTGCAGCATGGTGCAGAGATGGGGTGCAGCATGGAGCAGGGCAGAGATGGGGGTGCAGCATGGAGCAGGGCAGATATGAGGGGTGCAGCATGGTGCAGAGATGGGGTGCATCATGGAGCAGGGCAGATATGGGGGGTGCAGCATGGTGCAGAGATGGGGTGCAGCATGGAGCAGGGCAGAGATGGGGTGCAGCATGGAGCAGGGCAGAGATGGGGGTGCAGCATGGAGCAGGGCAGATATGAGGGGTGCAGCATGGTGCAGAGATGGGGTGCATCATGGAGCAGGGCAGATATGGGGGGTGCAGCATGGTGCAGAGATGGGGTGCAGCATGGAGCAAGGCAGAGATGGGGTGCAGCATGGAGCAGGGCAGATACGGGGGGGGGGGGTGCAGCATGGTGCAGATAAGGGGGGTGCAGCCTGGTGCAGATATGGGGGGTGCAGCATGGAGCAGGGCAGATATGGGGGGGTGCAGCATGGTGCAGAGATGGGGTGAAGCATGGAGCAGGGCAGATACGTGGGGGGGGGGGGGGGTGCAGCATGGTGCAAATATGGGGGGTGAAGCATGGAGCAGGGCAGAGATGGGGGTGCAGCATGGAGCAGGGCAGAGATGGGGTGCAGCATGGAGCAGGGCAGATACGGGGGGGGTGCAGCATGGTGCAGATATGGGGGGTGCAGCATGGAGCAGGGCAGATATGGAGGGGGGGTGCAACATGGTGCAGAGATGGGGTGCAGCATGTAGCAGGGCAGATACGGGGGTGCAGCATGGTGCAAATATGGGGGGTGAAGCATGGAGCAGGGCAGAGATGGGGGTGCAGCATGGAGCAGGGCAGATATGGGGGGTGCAGCATGGTACAGATATGGGGGTGCAGCATGGTACAGATATGGGGGGTGCAGCATGGTGCAGGGCAGAGATGGAGGTGCAGCATGGAGCAGGGCAGAGATGGGGGTGCAGCATGGAGCAGGGCAGAGATGGGGGTGCAGCATGGAGCAGGGCAGAGATTGAGGTGCAGCATGGAGCAGGGCAGACATGGGGTGCAGCATGGAGCAGGGCAGAGATTGAGGTGCAGCATGGAGCAGGGCAGAGATTGAGGTGCAGCATGGAGCAGGGCAGACATGGGGTGCAGCATGGAGCAGGGCAGAGATGAGGGTGCAGCATGGAGCAGGGCAGACATGGGGTGCAGCATGGAGCAGGGCAGAGATGAGGGTGCAGCATGGAGCAGGGCAGAGATGGGGGTGCAGCATGGAGCAGGGCAGAGATGGAGGTGCAGCATGGAGCAGGGCAGAGATGGGGGTGCAGCATGGAACAGGGCAGAGATGGGGGGCAGCATGGAGCAGGGCAGAGATGAGGGTGCAGCATGGAGCAGGGCAGAGATGGGGGTGCAGCATGGAGCAGGGCAGAGATGGGGGTGCAGCATGGAGCAGGGCAGAGATGGAGGTGCAGCATGGAGCAGGGCAGAGATGGAGAGCAGCATGGAGCAGGGCAGAGATGGGGTGCGGCATGGAGCAGGGCAGAGATTGAGGTGCAGCATGGAGCAGGGCAGAGATGGGGGTGCAGCATGGAGCAGGGCAGAGATTGAGGTGCAGCATGGAGCAGGGCAGAGATTGAGGTGCAGCATGGAGCAGGGCAGACATGGGGTGCAGCATGGAGCAGGGCAGAGATGAGGGTGCAGCATGGAGCAGGGCAGACATGGGGTGCAGCATGGAGCAGGGCAGAGATGAGGGTGCAGCATGGAGCAGGGCAGAGATGGGGGTGCAGCATGGAGCAGGGCAGAGATGGAGGTGCAGCATGGAGCAGGGCAGAGATGGGGGTGCAGCATGGAACAGGGCAGAGATGGGGGGCAGCATGGAGCAGGGCAGAGATGAGGGTGCAGCATGGAGCAGGGCAGAGATGGGGGTGCAGCATGGAGCAGGGCAGAGATGGGGGTGCAGCATGGAGCAGGGCAGAGATGGAGGTGCAGCATGGAGCAGGGCAGAGATGGAGGTGCAGCATGGAGCAGGGCAGAGATGGAGAGCAGCATGGAGCAGGGCAGAGATGGAGGTGCAGCATGGAGCAGGGCAGAGATGAGGGTGCAGCATGGTGCAGGGCAGAGATGAGGGTGCAGCATGGTGCAGGGCAGAGATGGGGGTGCAGCATGGAGCAGGGCAGAGATGGGGGTGCAGCATGGTGCAGGGCAGAGATGGAGGTGCAGCATGGAGCAGGGCAGAGATTGAGGTGCAGCATGGAGCAGGGCAGAGATGGGCGTGCAGCATGGAGCAGGGCAGACATGGGGTGCAGCATGGAGCAGGGCAGAGATGGAGGTGCAGCATGGAGCAGGGCAGAGATGGGGGTGCAGCATGGAACAGGGCAGAGATGGGGAGCAGCATGGAACAGGGCAGAGATGGGGAGCAGCATGGAGCAGGGCAGAGATGGAGGTGCAGCATGGAGCAGGGCAGAGATGAGGGTGCAGCATGGTGCAGGGCAGAGATGAGGGTGCAGCATGGTGCAGGGCAGAGATGGGGGTGCAGCATGGAGCAGGGCAGAGATGGGGGTGCAGCATGGTGCAGGGCAGAGATGGGGTGCAGCATGGAGCAGGGCAGAGATGGAGGTGCAGCATGGAGCAGGGCAGAGATGGGGGTGCAGCATGGTGCAGGGCAGAGATGGGGGTGCAGCATGGAGCAGGGCAGAGATGGGGGTGCCGCATGGAGCAGGGCAGAGATGGGGGTGCAGCATGGTGCAGGGCAGAGATGGAGGTGCAGCATGGAGCAAGGCAGAGATGGGGGTGCAGCATGGTGCAGGGCAGAGATGGGGGTGCAGCATGGTGCAGGACAGAGATGGTGGTGCAGCATGGAGCAGGGCAGAGATGGGGGTGCAGCATGGAGCAGGGCAGAGATGGGGGTGCAGCATGGTGCAGGGCAGAGATGGGGGTGCAGCATGGTGCAGGACAGAGATGGTGGTGCAGCATGGAGCAGGGCAGAGATGTGGGTGCAGCATGGAGCAGGGCAGATATGAGGGGTGCAGCATGGAGCAGGGCAGAGATGGGGGTGCAGCATGGAGCGGGGCAGGGATGAGGGTGCAGCATGGAGCAGGGCAGAGATGGAGGTGCAGCATGGTGCAGGGCAGAGATGGAGGTGCAGCATGGTGCAGGGCAGAGATGGAGGTGCAGGGCAGATATGAGGGGTGCAGCATGGTGCAGAGATGGGGGTGCAGCATGCAGCAGAGATGGGGTGCAACATGAGGAAAGGACGGGGGTGCAGCATAGGGCAGATATTGGGGTGCAGCATGGCGCAGGGCTATCTATCTATGCAATGCGCAGGCCAAGCCACGCTCTCTTTATATTGCAAAGCATTGCCACAAGGGGGCAGCAAATTGCACTTTCTCAATCACGCTGCGCTGCACAGCAGGGCCACACGGGGGCGCGCGTGTTTATGGAGCCAGGCTGGCAGAAACGCTTTGCGGCGTCTCCTTAGCAACCGGGCCTAAACACCGGCGCAGCCCGGGAGAGATGAGCTGGGCCGGAGGCGGCGGAGGATGGAGGAGAGCCGGGTGGAGGCGGTGGCCGCGTCCCTGATTAGAGAGTTCCTCAGCAGGAAGGTGAGGCGGTGCTCCCTCATTACAATTGCGGTTTCCTCTCAGCCGTGTCTCTCCTTTTTTTCACAGCAAACCTATTGTGCTTCCTCTCTCCACCCAGTGTGTTGTAGAACTACAACACCCAGCAAGCTTAGTAACTCTCAAAAAGAAATGAAAGCGGAGATTTGGCCTATGCCGGGTTTAGTTCCATGCCCCGTTTGGGATGCCCCCTGTTTGATACCCACCCGGCTCAGTGGTCTGCGATCCTATGGCACATGCACGGCTCTGTGCGCGCTCCTGCCCCAGCCATTCATATAGGGATCCCGTGCACGCTGCGGGGGGGACGCGGCAGTGCGTGCTCCACATTAAAGGGAATCGAAGCCTTTTTGCCGAAGGATGTAAACACGGCAAAGGGCCCTTATTGGATGAGAGCCTGCGCATGCACCATAGGAGAGGTGAGTTTTACTGGGGAACTGAGAGGTTTAACACAGGAGCCAATTCAGGATGCCCCGCGGAACAAAACCCAGGAAAGTCACATTCCCTGGTTATGATCCTCTTTAAAGTGGACCAAAACCCAGGATTTTGACTATCCTGGGTTTTACTCCTATTCCCCGGGTCACCCCGATTGGGGGTGCCCTGCTGTGTGACCCCCCCCCCCAGATCGCCAAAGAAACTTACCTCTTCCCGGTCCTACAATGCATGCGTGGCCGCTCGCCCAATCAGCACGCTCGGAGCCGCACCGTCTAAGCTAGCGTCTAAGGCCAGCGGCTCTGAGCATGCTGGTGACCGCATCCCCCGCTTCCCTCTAACAGGAAGCGTGCCCGTGCAGGCCATTCACAAATGCCTGGCGCGGGCCCGCGTCCTGCTAGAGAGATATCGGGGATTCGGCCCGCGACCCGAGCATGTGCCGTTGGACCAGGGAGCAAGGTAAGTGAACGGAGCGACCTGGGGGCTTCACACAGGGGGCATCCCGATTTGGAGGAAATCGATCGGCCCGGTAATCTTATAGATTTAGGTTTTGGTCCACTTTAATATGCACAGCAGACCTACACTGTCAGTTCTGTGATTGGAGATTGACATAGAGCGCTGATTGGAGAGGAGCCCATGTATGCTCATGCGGTTCAGGTGGTTTTGGGCATCCCAAATCAGAACAACTGAGACTGTCAAGTCCTGAGTCTTATAGACTGTAGGCTGGTGCTTGCTCCTCTTTAAAGAGTCTAAAAGACTCCAGGGCCTTCTGAGTTCCAGCCCAATTTGGGATGCCCTGCTGTGGGAAACCCCCATGAACCCCGGAAACACTCACCCTCTCCTGGAGCCTTTGCCGTGCCTGTGCGCTCCGGCGGCATCCCCGCTCACCTCTAGCTGTGCGTGCTTCCACGCCCGGCCTTCCTGCATGGGCGGCGCAGTCACGCCATGGCTGCAAGGTGGGCGGGGGATGCAGCTGGTGGCATTGCTCAGCGGTGCCGAAGGGAGCCGAGTGACAGTGAGCGCGCTGATTGGCTGAATGTGCCGCTCAGCCAATCAGCACACTCGCTCTCACCCGAGTCTGCGCCATAGGAGCAGAAGGAAGGTGAGTGAAACGGGTGACCTGGGGGGGGGGGGGGAAGTACACACAGTGGGGCATCCCGATTCACGATGCTGCTGCAGAGAGGAGCAACATACAGAAAAGTGAAATTCATGTGTGTTCCCCTTTAAAGTGGACCACTTGGGATGCCCCACTGTGTGAAATTTCCAGGTCCATCTAATATACTTGCACATCTGGAAATCCCCAGGAATGTCCGAATCCCTCTCCTGCCCGCTGTGTGATATTTCGCAAGCAGGGGCTGAGGTGGCATCCCCGACAGTCTGTGCCAGCTCTGTGAGTTCTGTGCTGTATGTGTCTATGTGATCAGACATGCGCATGCACTGCGGGATCACCCGTGAGGTGAGTATAGTGGCATTCCCAGGGGGTTTCAAATAGTGGGGCATCCCAAATTGGAATCGGGGACTACAGCCCTGAATGGTCAAAATTCCAGTTTTTGGTCCAATTTAAAGTGGACTAAAAGCAGCCTTGGAGTCTATAATACTTCAGGGACACCTGATTCCCTCCCCCTGGGGCATCCAGATTTGGCATGGCCCACTGTGTAAAAACCCCCAGGTTACCCAGTAAACTCACCTACTCACTCATATGTGACCACTGATGGCCAATAGGGTTTTCTGGGCAGACAGACACGGTGCCGTGCTCGGTCTGTACACACCTATCTGGCAAACCCGACTTGTCGCGTTGTTCATGTGCTGTTGAACAGACAAATAGGTTTTCCTGAGGACCTGGACAGTGGGGCATCCCAAATCGGGATTTGTGAGATCGTTTATTTACCGCTATTCTTTCTGACTTCCCGTCGGCCATTCCTTATTTTCTTTCTTTCTGTTATTCATTCTTCTCTTTCTGCGTCATTCCTTTTTTCTTTCTTTCTGTGTTCCTTTTTTTTTTCTGTGGAAGTCCTTTATTCTAAGTATGTCACACACCCCGCTTCAGATAGTCATTATACCTGGGTTATACCGACCTGTAGAGAGCGATCTTGCAGAGATGTCATGAAAAAAAGTGAGCCCCTCCCGGTCCATAAATACCTGGTACCTCCCACTCATTCCCCAGTCTTTCATCTCTGCAGACGGCGAGCAAGTCAGAAGATGGATGTCTCCTCCTTGCAGGTAGCCGGGGTAACTCCCGACCCGCGTGTTAGTCTATTTCTGCCTGGACCCCATGTCTTCGTTTTCGCCTTGCCTCTCAGCCTAGGCTGCTGGTCCGGGCAAGGGTAGACAGCACCTAATGGTGCTTAGGAGCTACGCTCCACCGTGAGACCCCATACTAAGGGGTAGGCGGTTTTGCCGGGCTGGTGATCACAGTTAGGGATGCCCCGTCCCTTGCCCTTCCACCTTCCAGCGTGGATTCCCCCTCTCCCGGATGACCCTTGCTCCTTAGAGGGGCGGGGGGCAGCGAAGGGTCCCCTTCTCTCTTAATGTGTGTTTGTTCAGCTGTGTGTGTGTGGGTGCGTGTCTTCGCTGGGCGCATTTTCCTTTTAAAATAACGTGTGTTGTCACAGCTGTGCGTGTGTTCACTGGGCGCACTTTTCTTTTAAACTGTATTCAGCTGGCGGGGGAGCTTCTTCCCCTCAGGTACGGTTGGTGAAGGGGGGTCGGGCGCTCTGCGCGCTCGCCGACGGCCCGCCCCCCGTGCTCTTGGTGCCGCTGCGGAGCCGCGGGAGCCGGGAGCGGCGTTGTCGTCAGGGGAGGGGGGCGGGGCCGGGCGCTAACCACGCCGGCCCGCCCCTCTCTCTCCCTCTGCTTCTCAGGTCTCTGGCTGAACGCGTGAGTGACCCCTGCGGCCTCATTACTTCAGGCACTGCCTGCGATCTCTGCATTATACTTTAAGCGTTTTGTTATTATATGAACAGCCATGGCTTTTTTGCATTGTCAGTATGTCTGAATTGTGTGTGCTTGGGCATGATTGAGGTGCTCATTAGCCCTGTATTCTGTCTTCCAGGTGGACCCTTGTCGGAGCCTAAAGGGTCCTCCCGGTCCTAGGGTCCCTGGTTTAATCTTAGAATTCCCCATAAAATCCTCACACAGAAGGGGCATCCCGGGTTGCTTATATCGCGTAATACCCTTGGGTATTGTGTGTACCTATAAAATCACCATATGGAGGCTTCCCAGGATACGGGCTCCTCTCGGGGCAACCCCGGCAGTGTGGGGTGTGGGGCATCCCTTCCAGGGGGATGCTGTTTTCCTTGCAAAAGGGGAGCTTTTTGAGGAGTCTGATGGTTCTGACGATCAGCAGTTTGTTGGCATTGATGCCGAGCGGGGTCAGGGTGATTCTTGGGATACCCCTAAGGTCCTGGCTCATATGTTTGAGGTTCTGGCAATCTCTCCTCCCGAAGTGACTCTTCCGCAGAAGGGGGAGTTCTTTGAGGAGGCTAAGCTGCGCATAGAATTCCCGAATCAAAGGCATTTCGACGGCATTATCCTCAAGGAATGGGAGAGGCCTACTAGTTTCCGGGTGTCCCTCCTGGTTGGGATAAGAAATATCCCTTTCCGGTGGACGCGGTGAAGCGCTGGTCGTCCCCTCCCGAGGTGGACGCCCCTGTTTTGGGGTTGTCTAGCACCTCCGTCTTCTCCTGACTGTTCTACTCTCAAGGACGGTGAGGACAAATGCATTGACCAGATGGCTTGTCATGGTTTTGCCAGCGTTGGGTCGGCCTTACGGCCTGTTTGTGCTTCGGCGCTTCTTATAGTGGCCTCTAGGTTGGTTGTCAGGGACCTGTTGTCTACCTCCAGCCTTGACCCGGCTAGTGATGAGTTCACCGCCCTTAAGCGGTGTGAATTGTTTTTGTCTTTTGTGCTAGCCGCCCTGGATGACACCATGGTGATGTGTAGTAGAACTTGCTGGTGGCAATTCGGCGGTCGGTTTGGTTGCGCCAGTGGGCGGCTGATTTTGTGTCCACAAAGTCTCTTACGGCTCTTCCCTTTCTGGGCTTGCGGCTCTTTGGAGAAAAATTGGATTTGGTCGCCAAGGGAGGTAGGTTACCTCAGCGAAAGAAGCAACGTCGTCCCTTTCGGGGGGCGGCTTCATTTACCCCTTCCTTTCGTGGGGCCAGAGCTGGACGGGGATCGGCTGTCTTCCCCTCCAGAGGTGATTCCTGGCACAGGGGAAGAGGACGTGCCCGTCCAGGTCACAGCTGGGGCCCAAAGCCGCTGCTAAGCCGGCTCAGCAATGAGGGGGCGCCCTCACCCTCGCGGGTGGGGGGACAGCTGCAACACTTCTCCCAGGTCTGGGACCAAGAGGTCTCGGACAGATGGATTTGCGAAGTGGTGTCTTCCGGTTACAAGCTGGAGTTCGAGATCCGGCCTCCTCCCAGATTCTTCAGGTCTCGGGTGCCCTTGGATCCTCTGGCCGCGTAGGGGCTCCGGGAGGCAGTAAAAGATCTCCTGGACATGGCTGTCGTCTGCCCGGTGCCTCCCTCGGACAGGGGCCTGGGATGCTATTCCAATCTGTTCACGGTGCCCAAGAAGGATGGCTCCGTTCGTCCCATCCTGGATCTGAAGTTTCTCAACAGATTTATCCGTCCCAGGAAATTCTGCATGGAAACTCTGCGCTCTGCCAAAAATTCACTTCGGCAGGAGGACTTCATGACGTCCATAGACATCAAGGATGCTTATCTGCACGTTCTAATCTTCCCGGCACGTCAGAGATTTCTCAGGTTCATGGTGGAAGATCGGCATTTTCAGTTTGTGGCTCTTCCGTTTGGCCTTACCTCGACTCCAAGGGTTTTCACCAAGGTGCTGGCGGTGGTGATGGCCCTCCTCAAAGCCCAGGGTATCCGCATCGTGCCTTATCTGGACGATCTTCTTATTGTGGCTTCCTCTCTCAGCCAGGCGGAGCTAGATACCAGGACTGTGGTAGCCACCCTGGAGAGATTCGGCTGGGTGATCAAGTATCCCAAGTCCTGCCTCTCTCCCTTCAGGGTGGTGGCGTTCCTGGGAATGTCTCTGGATACTTCTCAGTCCAGGGTGTTCCTCCCCTGGCCCAAGGTTCTTTTGATTCAGGAATTGACTCAGCGTCTCCTATCCATCCCTCGCCCGTCCACCCGGCTGGGGATGCGACTGGTGGGATTGATGGTGGCATCGTTCGAGGCGGTTCCCTTTGCCCAGTTTCACACAAGGACGCTCCAGCTCCATCTCTTGGCGGCCTGGGACGGGTCCCCGCCGTCATTGGATCAGTCTTTTCTGATGTCCCCCCGGGTGCGGCGTTCCCTTCGGTGCCTGCTGGAACCGAGCAATCTGATGAGGGGCAGATCCGTCACCACGGATGCCAGCCTGTCAGGTTGGGGGGGATTTTGGAAGGATCTTCAGTTACAGGGACTGTGGGGGCCTCAGGAGGCTCACGATCCCATCAATGTTCTGGAGCTGAGAGCCATCAGGTTGGTTCTGGCTCATTTGACTCATCAGTTGCGGGGCCTACAGGTTCAAGTTCGGTCGGACAATCGGACGGCGGTCACCTACATCAATCACCAGGGAGGGACTCGCAGCAGGCGTGCCCTCAGGGAAGTGTCTTTGATCTTGGCTTGGGCAGAGGGCAATGTCCCATGCATCTCAGCAGTGTACATTCCGGGAGTGAAGAACACGGAGGCGGACTCCTTGAGCAGGGGCTCATCTCGCCGGGGGGGAATGGTCGCTCAGCCCCAAGGTGTTTCGGGCGCTTTGCCACCGGTGGGGGACTACGGAGGTGGACCTCTTTGCCTCTCGTCACAATCACAAGCTTCCAGCATTTGTGTCTCTCTCGCGGGATCCGCTGGCTCTGGCAACGCTGGCTTTGACGGCGTGGCTGCTGAAAACTCCATCTTGAAGGAGGAAGGTCTTTCGGATGCTGTCATTCAGACTCTGGTTAGGATTAGAAAGATGTCTTCCTCTGCCATCTACTATAGGATTTGGAGGTCTTATATTAATTGGTGTGAGGTCCGGGCCTTGCCTTGCAGGGCGTTTTCTATCCCTAGGGTTTTGGAATTTCTGCAACATGGTCTGGACTTTGGGGTTGCAGCTTAGTACGCTGAAAGGGCATGTTTCTGCCCTGGCGGTTTTCTTTCAAAAGTCTTTTGCTCTTCATCCTCTGGTTAAGACCTTTTTCCAGGGGGTTACGCATGTGCGGCCTCCTAGGAAGCCTTTGCTCCCAGTTTGGGATTTGAATTTGGTTCTCTCTGCTTTTCAGGGTCCTCCTTTTGAACCTTTGTAGGATATTGCACTTTCTACGCTTACTCAGAAGGTCGCGTTTTTGGTTGCCATCACTTCCGTTCGGCGTGTATCGGAGTTGGCGGCTTTGTCCATTAAGGCTCCTTACTTTGAGAGGCATCAGGATAAGGTTGTTTTCCGCTTCAAGCCAGATTTTCTTCCTAAGGTGGTCTCTGCCTTACATCTTAATCAGGACATTGTTCTACCCTCCTTGTGTCCTAAGCCCAGCAATGACAAGGAGAGGGTTTTGCATTCTCTGGATGTGGTTCGCTGCGTGAAGTACTATTTGGTGGCTACTTCCTCTTTTCGTAGGACTGACGCCCTTTTTGTGGTGCCCTCCGGGCCTAGGAAAGGTTTGGCTCCCGCCAAGTCTTCTATTAGTAAATGGATTCGCCAGGCCATTGTTGGGGCCTATTCTAACAAGGGAAAGGTTCCCCCTTTTCGTGTTACTGCTCATTCCACTCGTGCTGTTGGGGCGTCCTGGGCTTTCCAGCATCAGGCCTCTGTTGAGCAAGTTTGTGAGACGGCTACTTGGTCTTCAGTTCACACGTTTTCCAAGTTTTACAAGGTTGATGTGCGGGCCTCAGCGGATGCTGTTTTTCACCGCAAAGTTCTGCAAGTTGCAGTGGTTTAAGTTGTGCATTGTTGCCTTGTTTTGGATCCCCGTCCTTTATGGACACTGCTATTGGATGTCCCAAGTGTAATGACTATCTGAAGTGGGGTGTGTGACATACTTAGAATAATATCATTTTGTGAATACTCACCTGTGAAATGGGTATTATAAGTATGTCACCCACCCCGCTTCAACCCGCCCTTTGGTTTTCTGGATCCTTTCTATGGTGAAACTTTCTTACTGTTACTGGTTATTTTGGCTCTTCCTGGTCCCTTTACTGCTGTCTTAATACTGGGGAATGAGTGGGAGGTACCAGGTATTTATGGACCGGGAGGGGCTCACTTTTTTTCATGACATCTCTGCAAGATCGCCCTCTACAGGTCGGTATAACCCAAGTGTAATGACTATCTTAAAGCGGACGTTCACTCTAAATAAGAGTCTATCTTATATGTTTCCCACACCCTGTACATACAGATTGCTCACATTAAAAATCATCCTACCTGCATCTACTGCATTTTATAAGCCTTTAAACATCCAAGATGGCGGCTTATGGAAGCTGCCATTTTTGCAGGCAGCCTGCAAACAGGAAGTGCCTGCAAACAGGAAGTGACTGTGCTGCTCTGCATTCTGGGACTGCTGACCTTTCCCTGACCCCAGCTCTGCTCTGTCTGAGCAAAGCACAGCTATAACCCGCCCCCCTGTACCTTATCCCACTCTCCTCTCCTCAGTAAGTGTGATGCTTCTGAGTCAAGATGGCGGCGCCCGTATCCTAAATTCCCGAACAGAGTTGCAGCCCAGTGGGGGAAAGTATAATAAATTAGTGACTAAACATGTAAAATATATTAATTTTAGATGCTGAGGAATTGTTTTTTAAGAGTTTGGGCTTTTCATTAAATCATGGTGAAGGTCCGGTTTAAGCGGGGTGTGTGACATACTTATAATACCCATTTTACAGGTGAGTATTCACAAAATGGTATTTTTCTTTTCTTTCTCTCCGCCATTACTTGTTTTCTTTCTTTCTTTGAAAGTCATTTCTTTCTGTGCTATTCCTCATCTCTTTCTGCGTCACTCCTTCTTTTCTTTCGGTGTCATTCCTTCACGCCACTTCTTTCTTTCTGTTACCCCTTTCTTTCTTTTCATTGCTTATTCATTCCTTTTTACCCATTCTTTCTTTCCTTGTCAGGCAGGGCAGCTATGCCAGGATGCGGGGACTGAAACCTCCAGCTTCTTAGGTGACAAGTTTTTGCATTTTGATTAGAAAATTTACCTTAAAGGGAAAGTCCCTGAAAAGAGTTCAGAGCAGACAGTGGCACCTGTGTGGCAGGTAAGCGGGTCGCCCTGGGCCTGTTGCCACTATCTGCTCTGAGGTCTTTGAGGTAAGTCTGTGAAAGCGGACTTTCCCTTTAAGGAGCAACAACCAATGTCCTCCACATCTGCAGCTTTACCTCCATGTGTGTCCCCACACGACCCAAAGGGGCCCATTGACACTCTGTTGCTCAAGGGCCCACATAAACCTGGAGCCGACCCTGTTGTAGGGACAGATAATATAGTGGGGTGGGTATGGCCCCCACTCCACAACCATTATGCTGGGGCTATAGCATTAGGGGGAAGGGGATTGGCCAGGGTTTCTCGGCATGAAGTACAGTTGGGCTATGTACAGGAGGAGGCAGTCTAGGGAGGTAAGTATTGCATGGGGGTTTTAGAAGCAGTAGCCCAACCCGACCCAAAGGTGGTGCAGCCCACCGGGGAATGAGGTAGGACTCAATCCCTGGATAGTTCAGTGGATTTCCAGTTGGCTGAGGGATCGGTATCAGAGTGTTGTTGGAAATGGCGTGCAATCTGAACAAAGGCGAGTTACAAGTGGTGTGCCGCAAGGCTCTGTCCTGGGCCCCATTCTTTTTAATATGTGTAAGTGACATAGGAGAAGGCTTGGAAGGAAAAGTTTGCCTGTTTGCTGATGATACAAAGGTTAGTAATAGGGTGGATATTCCTGGAGGTGTCTGCAACATGGAAAATGATTTAGCTTTACTGGATAGATGGTCAAAACTGTGGAAACTAGAGTTTAATGTCTCTAAATGTAAAATCCTGCACTTGGGTAGAAGGAATCCCTGCTCTGAGCACCGTATGGGCAGCACTGTGTTATCCAGGACCTCGGAGGAGAGAGATTTAGGGATACTGATTACTGATAGCTGCAAGATGAGTGGACAGTGTAGCCAGGCAGGGCAAAAAGCAAGTAGGATGCTCGGCTGCATAGCTCGAGGCATCACCAGTAGGAAGAGGGAGGTTGTGATGCCGTTGTATAGATCCCTGGTGAGGCCACAGCTAGAATACTGTGTGCAGTTCTGGAGACCTTACCTGCAAAAAACATTATTCAAATAGAACGTGTCCAAAGGCCGGCAACAAAAATGGTGGAAGGACTTAAACTTAAAACTTATCAGGAGAGACTTAAAGAACTTAATCTGTACAGTCTGGAGGAAAGAAGGGAGAGAGGGGACATGATGGAGACCTTTATATATGTGACAGGAGGGAATAAGGTTCAGGAGGGAAGTGTTTTTAAGAAGAAGCTTAATGATAGAACAAGGGGCCCAACCTGAAGCTAGTCGGGGGGAAGATCAGGAGCAATGTTAGAAAATATTATTTTACAGAAAGAGTAGTAGATGCTTGGAACAAACTTCAGCAGAGGTAGTTGAAAAATCAACAGTCACTGAATTTAAACATGCCTGGGATAAGCCTCCATCTATCCTAAGATACAGAGAACATACAGTATACACATAAGGGCAGAGACTAGATGGACCGTATGGTCTCCTTCTGCCGTCAACCTTCTATGTTTCTATTTCTCCCAGTTCTCCCTATGTCCAGTCTGCCCCAGGCCACCTGTATTGTAGAGGTAAGCCCCCATGTAATCCTCTGCTGCTGTTTCCTTCATAGGGGCTGAAGAAGACCAGCCTGACTCTGGATGAGGAGCTTCCCCGCACGGCACACAGCATCAACAACAGGAACCAACTGAGGGCTGCTCTACACCTGGACCCTCTGTATAAGGAAAACAAGGTAAGTAACAAGGGGGACTGCGGAGTGTTCAGCTTTAAAGAGGAACAAATCCCTGGTTTTGTTTCCTGCCCCTGGATGCCCCATTGTATGAAAGCCCCAGATCGCCCAGTAAAACTCACCTTTCCCCGGTCTTATGGTGCATGCACGGCTCTCGTCCAGTCAGAGCAGTTTGCTGTGCATATGTTCAGCGAACTTCTCTGTGGCAGTTGGGAGCGTAAGCGGGCGCATCCCCAGCAGCGGGTACGTTCCCACCCCCAGCCTATCTGAATGGCTGGGGGTAGGAGCGTGCGTACAGCCCAAAGATGCTGGGGATGCAGCTGTCTGATGTCCACATTGGTGAAGAAGGCGAGTTCCCCAAGGGGGTTTCATACAGTGTATGTATTGCCTCAAACTAATGGAGCTTTATGGGGACCAAAACCCAGGGCATTGGGCTGTGCCCCTGGGGCATCTGGATTTGGTAACCCCCCCTGAATTGCCAGTATTCTTCCCTCGCTAGCAATACTCGGACTCATACGCAGGCCTCTTCTAGTTAGTTTGCCTAGCCATGGATATGAATAAGCAGCTACAGATCCCGAATGGCGTACCAGTGCCAGCCCAGTGCTCAAATAGACCTGACGCGGGAGCACTCCGCAGCCAGAGCATGCGTTGTGGGATCACCAGCAAGGTAAGTAAACACAGGGATCCTGCGGATTTCACACATTGGGGCATCCCTAATCCGCCATCCAGTCTTATAGACTCTAAGTCTGGTTTGGCCTACTTTCAATGTGGCTGCAGCAGCCACAGCACAGACATGTATTGCATCTCCACCCACAGTGTTAGCAAAGCTTTAAAGAGGAACATTGGCTGGAGTCTAAATGACTGGGACTGTGTGTCCCCCGATTGTCAGTTTCACTCACCTTCTTCTGGAGCCCTCGCCGCATCTGTGCTTTCCAGCCACATCCCTGCTCACCTCTAGCCGTGCGCACACCTGTGCTTGGTCTTTTAGAATGGGCGGCGCGGGCACGCCTCGGCTGCAAGGTGGGTAGGGGATGTGGCTGGCGGCGCCGCTCGGCTGCTTAGCCATTCAGGCAGCTTAACCATCAACGGAGTTGAGTGACAGTGAGTGCGCTGATTGGCTGAGGGTGCCGCTCAGCCAGTCAGTGCACTCGCTCTTGCCCGAGTCTTCCCAGCCATGAGAGTGGAAGAAAGGTGTGTGAAACAGCGCGACCTGGGGGGGGGGGAGGGGTACACAAAGCGAGGAATCCCAATTTGGGATGCCGCCTCACAGAGGTACAACACGCACGAAAGTGAAATTCCTATGTGTTGTTCCGCTTTAAAGTTGCAAACTGGGAGGGAAAAGGGAAAGGAGGGTACTGGGGGGGGGGGGGGGGGATACTAGTTTAGTAGTTTCTGGCTGGGCCAGATGGTTACTTTTGGACAGTACCTATTTAGCCTTGTGGGGCTATTTGAGGTAACTGTTATACCAGGTCCACACACTGAGGAAGCCTATTGGCGAAACACGTTTGTGATGGAACCTCACTTGCTACAAACAGATCATAAGAGGGTAACAGTAAGGGTGGAGAGAGCTCTCAAGAAGGAAGCTCTCCACCCTGAAAAGCCAGAGAATGTCATTGTTGCTGAATCACCAGCTAGGAATTCAATTAAAATTCAATGGTACTTTTTTTTACTCCTACGAAAGTAGTGGATTTTTTACTCCTTCACTTGTAGTAAAACGTGTCATTGACTTTTATTTATATTCATAGAATCAAAGTGCTAGTGCAATCTAAAAACAAAGTGCTTTTGGATTGCACTAGCACTGTGATCACCATATTTTTCACCCCATAAGACGCACTTATTTTTCCCCAAAAGTGGAGGGGGGATATCCACATCCAGGCGAATGCAAAAATCGGAAAAAAAAGTAAACTTACATGCTATGGGTGCTCCTGGGAATGCCACACTGCCTATGGGAATGGGGGGGAATGCCACACTGCCTATGGGAAATGGGGGGGGGGGATGCCACACTGCCTATGGGAATGGGATTGGGGGAATGCCACACTTCCTATAGGATTGGGGGAATGCCACACTGCCTATGGGAATGGGCGGGGGAATGCCACACTCCCTATGGGAATGGGGGGGGAATGGCACACTGCCTATGGGAAATGGGGGGGAATGCCACACTGCCTATGGGATTGGGGGGGAATGGCACACTGCCTATGGGAATGGGGGGGGAATGCCACACTGCCTATGGGATTGGGGGGGGAATGCCACACTGCCTATGGGATTGGGGGGGAATGGCACACTGCCTATGGGATTGGGGGGGAATGGCACACTGCCTATGGGAAATGGGGGGGAATGCCACACTGCCTATGGGATTGGGGGGAATGGCACACTGCCTATGGGAATGGGGGGGAATGCCACACAGCCTATGGGATTGGGGGGGAATGCCACACTGCCTATGGGATTGGGGGGGAATGGCACACTGCCTATGGGATTGGGGGGGAATGGCACACTGCCTATGGGATTGGGGGGGAATGGCACACTGCCTATGGGATTGGGGGGGAATGGCACACTGCCTATGGGATTGGGGGAATGCCACACTGCCTATGGGATTGGGTGAATGCCACTCTGCCTATTGGGAATAGGGGAGGGCGAATGCTACTCTGCCTGTAATTGGAGGATTCTGCACCTTGACTATTTGGTTCAGAATATTTTTCCTCCTCCTCCAAATCCCAGGTGCCTCTTATGGGCAGGTGCGTCTTATATGGCGAAAAATACGGTAGTGATAGTGGTTACTTTGTGTTTGGTAACATAATGAAATGTGTTTTATAGATGGAATGTAATATTATTTCCTTGTTATTTATTGATAATTAAATTGGACCAAAACCCACTGAACTTCATTTGGCCATAGGCCCTGCCGATATTCCCTTCTTAGGGTGTAGAACTAGAAATGGATCATTTTGTTTTTCAAATCATCCTGGAACAAATCATCCTGTGTTTTTTTTTGCTGTGCCTCTCTGTAAGATTGCAGTCATTCCATAGGTGTGGCTATGACATCATTGCCACACACAACAATGGCAATAAATGGAGGAGGCGGAGCTTTACAGCTAAAACAGGCGCCATTGTGTGGGATTGGAGTGAAGCAGGAGCACTAAAAATTGTCAAAAGGCGCTCTTCATGGGGGGAGCAATTCAGGGGATGCTAGTAAAATATGTGGGTTTTGATCCGCTTTAACCGGACCTTCAGCGTGATTTAATGAAAAGCCCAAACTCTTAAAAAACGGTTCCCCAGCATCTAAAATTAATATATTTTACGTTTTTAGTCACTAACTTATTATTCTTTCCCCCACTGGGCTGCAACTCTGTTCAGGAATTTAGGATACGGGCGCCGCCATCTTGACTCAGAAGCATCACACTTACTGAGGAGAGGAGAGTGGGATAAGGTACAGGGGGGCAGGTTATAGCTGTGCTTTGCTCAGACAGAGCAGAGCTGGGGTCAGGTAAAGGTCAGCAGTCCCAGAATGCAGAGCAGCACAGTCAGGAGGCACTTCCTGTTTGCAGGCTGCCTGATAAGATGGCTGCTTCCATAAGCCGCCATCTTGGATGTTTAAAGGCTTATAACATGCAGTAGATGCAGGTAGGGTGATTTTTAATGTGGACAATCTGTATGTACAGGGTGTGGGAAACATATAAGATAGGCTCTTATTCAGGGTGAGGGTCCGCTTTAAGTTGTACATGGTTATAAGGGTTTTTTTTTTCAATGGTAAATTTTCTTAAAGGGGACATGCCCTCTAGGTATCCAAAATCTGACCGATGTATGTATTTATTAGCACTTGATATATTTACACTATGAGCCTAAGGTTCCTTTGGTGACTTTTGCTTTTATACTGTAGTGTTGTATGTTTTTTAATAGTTTGCAACTAATTTAAATAAATTGATTATCCTTTATAAATTGGAGCGGTGGCCTATTTATAGACCCTAAACAGTTATTTGGTTTGTGTGCAGCAGTAGTAGTGTGGGTCTGGGGAGCACGCCCTCTTGTCTAAGAAATATTGTCCAATTTGCTCATTAAAGTGGACCAAAACCCTGCGCAATCGGCTTAGATCTTATAGATTCCCAGGACGATCGATCCCCTCCCCCCCCCCGGGGCATCCAAAATCGTGATGCCTCACTGTGTGAAACCCCTCAGGTCGCCCCGTTCACTTATCTTGCTTCTCGGTCTAACAGCGCATGCGCAGGCCGCATCCCCGCAATCCCTCTAGCAGGGCGTGTGCCCACTCCAGCCATTTGTGAGGGAAGCAGGGGATGTGGCCGCCAGCTTGCTTGGAGCTGCTGGCTTAAGACGCCATCTTAGATGGTGTGACGTCAGCGGCTCCGTGCACGCTGATTGGACGAGCGGGTGTGCATGCACCATAGGACCTGGAAGAGGTGAGTTTGTTCTGGGCGATCCAGGGGGTTTCACACAGCAGGATGCCCCTGGGGGAGGGAACAAAACACACTTTAAAGTGGACCAACACCCAGGGGGGGGTCGGCCCGGGAATCTATAAGATTCCCGGGCCGATCAGATCCCTCCCTGCGGGGCATCCGAAATCGAGATGTCCCGCGGGGTGAAACCCCCAGGAAGCCCACAATCCTACCTTCTCCCCGTTCCAGCGGCGCATGAGCGTCTGCCGCCGTTTGTGAATGGCCGGCGCGGGTGCGCTCCCTGTAAGAGGGATGCGCGGGAGGCGGCGGCGGACGCGCTCTGCTTATCCGTCGCTGCCTCCCGCTTGTCCGTCGGCGGGGATTGGATGCAGCGGTCACGTGGGAGCGGGGTGAGGTGAGTTTTCGGGGCTTTCTGGGGGGTTTCACACAGCGGGGCGCCCCACCGAAGTGGACCAAAACCCAGGATAGTCAAAATCCTGGGTGTTGGTTCACTTTAAGTTTAGACTTAAAGCGGACCAAAACCCAAATTTTTAACTAGCATCCCCTAAATTCCTCCCCCCATGAGGACCATGTTTTGCCCATTTTTAATGCTCATTTTTCATTCTGGGGGGTTTCACACAGTGGGGCACCCCCGATCAGGGTGCCCCGGAGGAAAGGTCCAAATCCCAGGGTAGTCAAAATCCTGGCTTTTGGTCCACTTTAAGTGCGATTGTAGAGGTTACTACTGCACACTATAGAATGAGATCTAGAGCTTTGCTTTTATTTAATCCCTTACTCTAATGTTGCAGTCAGCAGAGAGGCCGCTGAAGACCCTCCTGGAGCTCATCACTAAGTTTTTTCTCGACAATATTGAAAACAACAAAAGGCTGAGAATGAGAGGAGAGCAGAATTCAGAATCGGCCCCGTTATTTATCCGAGGAGAGCCGAGGCCAGAGCGGGCGCGCGCCAACCTGGAGCTGCGAGAGCTCTCTGACGATGAGGCCGGCGAGAGCTGCGCAGTGTCTGACACAAGCTGCACCGAAACCCGCAGGTAACCCCTTATGCTTAATATATTATTTCATATATATTATATATATTGCCTTGAAATGGTATTCACACGTCTTGAACTTTTCCACATTTATTTGTTATAGCCACAAACGTAAAGTGGACCAAAACCCATTTTAATTATCCTGGGTTTTGGTCCGTACCCCGCTGTGTGAAACCCCGCAACCTTGATAAAGTGGCCTGTGAGCGGGGGGCCACGAAACGCGTTGGGGGACCGTTACTTTACCGGGGCATTCCTGTGAACACGTTAAAGTTATTCACTCAGGTGATGTGTGTAGACTAATTGGCTTGTTGTATTTTGATATATATATCTTCTTATCTGTCTTTATCTTCTCTGTCTTGCCACATTATATAATCAATGTTGTATTTGCACAGATTGACACTTATGCACTTTATAAATTATTTTTATGGGTATTTGGGATAAGTTGGAATGCCCTTGGAAATGTATGGTTTAGTTTTGAATGTTTTTTAATTGTCTGTCATGTAATTTTTGTGGGTAATTGTTAATAAATTATTAATGAATTCATGATGACTATTTAATTTATTACATATTGTGGAGGAGGTGCGATGGTGTGAAGCTATATTGGGTGATTTGCTGGTTTCACCATTATAATATTTTGGTGTGAAACCCCGCAGGTCGCCGAAACAAACTCACCTCTTCCCGGTCCTACAGCGCATGCGTGGCCGCTCATCCAATCAGCGCTCGGATCCGCTCATGTCAGCTTATGTAAGCCTTCGTCTAAGGCGAGCGGATCTCGCTGGTGGCCGCATCCCCGCTACCCTCTAACAGGGAGCATGCCCATGCCGGCCATTCACAAATGCCTGGCGCGGGCATGCGCCTTGCTAGAGGGATAGTGGGGATGTGGCCGTGGCTCACACATGCGCCGTTGGACCGGAAAAGAAGGTGAGTTTATGGGCGACCTGGGGGGTTTCACACAGCGGGACACCCCCGATTGGGGGAGGGAATCGATCGGCCCGGGAATCTTATAGATTCTCCATGGGTTTGGTTTACTTTGAAGGAAAACTCAATTTTTGTCAGGTGTTTGGTGTTCTGCCTTATTGTTCTCCTCTTCTGTAGTATAACATAATCATTTGTGTTAGGATTGTACCCCCAGACCTGTGATTGACTTATCAGCACGCTGTTTCCAAGTTTCTTATATTCCCGTGGCTCTGTCTTTTCCTGGTCTTGAGTAAAGCCCTTAGTATAGCTTCTACCTACAAAACCCCGAATCCTTCCATTGTCACAGATGAGCTCATCCGCTTTGGCAAAATCAAGCAGCAGTAATGACCTCCCCAGGTGAAAACGCTGCCAGTAACCCTACTGCAGCGCAAGATTGTGATCCCCTCATCTGCAAAGGCTGAGTTGCAGCAGGAAGGGTTAATCCTGTGAGCTCAGGAATGTGAAGCATTGTCTCTGCCTCCACCAATCACATGATTAACAAGCCAGAGTCAGGAAGTCTCTGCTCCATAGACCGAATACACCAGTGTGTATATTGCTGACATTGTTACTTATCACACAGAGTTGCAAACAAATCGAAAAAAAAATAACAACAGATAAGCTCATCATTTTGGCACAATGAAAGTGGATTTTAATGTAGTTTATTCAAATGTTGTGTGATAGACAGATAGAACAACATAAAATAGCATCTAAAGTATAGAGAAAATGATACATGTTTTTCCAAAAAGATACAAATGAAAAGTGTGCTGTGTGTATTAGAGGTCGGGCTGTAAGGGCACCACCAAAACAATTGTAAAGCTCTATAGAGGAAGTGGGTGCTCCCAAAAACCCCAAAACCAACCAAGTTCAAGAGCACAATGTATGTATGGGGTTTAAGAAATGGGCACTCTCACTGCATATATCAAGGGGTAATTAAATAAGGATAGTTTATTAGGAAGTGCTATATACAAAATTTTAAAAAACACATAACAAAGGGATACAAGACAACTTAAAAACAGGAAATTAATGAGTTCAGGGTATCCACTTATTATTAGATAAATATGCAGAAAATTATATATATAAATCCTAATATATATAAATCCTAGTATGAAAAGCAAACTATATAAATACATATAATGAGCATGAATAAATGTTGCCCCCTAATGTTAGAACGATAGTATTACAGGGAGTCAATAAGATGTGTATAAAGAAGAATATTTGATATATATTGAACCTGAAGTGACACTATACTAAAGTGTCTAGTGCAAGAAGGAAACGATCTAAAAGGTGCTACAAAAAAGAACAATAAAAGAGTCATAATATAGCCTAAAGACCGTGTGAGGAAATGTATAAATTATCCCTAAAGTGTCAATGTAGTAAAGTGCTGAGTGCAAAAGAGATTTTTATCTCATAACATGTGCAAAACAATATAATAATAAGGATAAAAAATCACATATAACTCATAAGTATGCAGAGTAACAGTGAACTACAAAAAATATAAATAACAATATTCTAAAGCAACCACAGTGTGTAATACAACCCCCTATATATATTTAGATAAGAGACCAGCAACAATAAAAAGTATTTGATGCTCAATAAGAGATATGTGCAGTCTACAGTGGCCTGTCCAGGGCCACACTAAGGCTTAGCTCAGGGAGCAAGGAGGGCACAATAAGCATGCAACCATAACAGACTAATCAATCATAATAAGAATAAATACCGCCATTGTAAATATAAGTCCGGGAACCCAGGCTGCCCCGCGCGCTCCGCCGTGCACCCACGGCTTCTGATCGGGGGGAACTCATTAATTTCCTGTTTTTAAGTTGTCTTGTATCCCTTTGTTATGTGTTTTTAAATTTTGCATATAGCACTTCCTAATAAACTATCCTTATTTAATTACCCCTTGATATATGCAGTGAGAGTGCCCATTTCTTAAACCCCATACATACATTGTGCTCTTGAACTGTGGTGTGTATGGCGCCCCCTGAGGCAATACTTTGTAGGAGCACCTTCAGCTGCAAGTCTGTTGGGCTCTGTCTGTAGCAGGTCGGCACATCTAGAGATATTGCTGCCCATTCGTCTTTGCAGATCATCTCTAGCTCTAGTTTGGATGGATAGTGTGTATGCAGCTATTTTCGAGTCATGCCCCAAATTCTCAATGGGATTTAGGTCTGCACTGTGACTGGGCCGTTCCAACACATGACTAGGCTTTGATATAAACCATTGCATTGTAGCTTTGGCCGTATGATTAGGACAGGGCCGGATTAAGTGAGGTGGAGGCCCCTGGGTACAAAATCTGGTTGAGGCCCCAGATACAGTATTTTTTTCCTTTAAAATTATGGTTCAGCCAAGTAACTGATTGGTGGTTGTCTGGCACCCGCCTACTTACTGGAACATCAGATGGAGTCCCTTGTGCCACCCTTGTGTGGGTGCGTGCTGCTCGGGAACTCCTGCTTTGCCATTCTGGGTGGGGGGTAGTGTAGTCGCCCGGCTGGTTCCCTGCATTGAGCTGCCAGCGGCTGTGCTTGGTGGCTTATGTGCAGTGACAGCTCTGCACCCATCACTGTAGCGTTGCTGACGGCGGCTTTGCTGCTCTAGACTCTCCGTCCTGCCCTGCGGTGGCTTTGGCTGCAGGTTTGCAAAAACAAAAAAAGACTTGCCCAGGCATTGGGGGGGCTCACTGCTGCCGATAGCTTTGCTGCTGGCCCCGCGACCTGTCAGACCAAAGACTGAAAAGCCTCCTGGAGCAGACCATTTCCCAAAGGTTGGTGAGGCCCCCTTTGCAGGTGAAGTGGTGGAGGCCCTGGGGTGTGCACCCCTCTCATAATCCAGTAGTGGATCAGGATGGTTAGGAGAACCTGTGTCCTAGCCTCAAGTCTTTTGCAGCCTCTTAACAGGTTTTTCTCCAGGATTGCTTTCTATTTAGCTGCATCCATCTTCCCATCATCTGTGACCAAATAAGGCCACTTTCGCTCCTGATAAACATAACAGAGCCATTTGTCGAACATTACATATGCACAGCAAACAGCTCTGATTGGACGAGAGCACACGCATGCACCATAGGATCTGGGAAAGGTGAGTTTTTTTCTGGGCGATTTCACACAGCAGGATGCCCCTGGGGAAGGGGACAAAACACGCTTTAAGTTAAAGCGGACCAAAACCCACATTTATAACTAGCATCCCCTAAATTTCTCCCCCCATGAGGACCATGCTTTGCCCATTTTTAGTGCTCATGTTTCATTCTAATCCCCGATAATGGCGTTTGTTTTAGCTGTAAAGCCCCGCCTCCTCCATTCACTGCCATTGTTGTGTGTGGCAATGATGTCATTAGCACACCTATGCAATGACTGATCACCTGACATCTTACAGAGAGGAACAGCGAATAAATCGGCGGGAAAAAAGCAGAAATATCCATTTCTAGTTTTACAGCCTAAGAAGGGAGCATCAGCAGGGGTTTTGGCCAAATGTATTTCGCGTGTTTGGTGGGTTTTGGTCCACTTTAAAGGCTGTAACATTTAGACTTGTGGAAAGTTCAAGGGGTTTGACTGTTTTTTTAAGGCACTGTATGTTAAACAAGACCAACAGCCTGGCGCAGTTGGAAAAGAAGGGTAGCGGCCATTTTGGAGCTTCTTCTCCCAGCCTGGATTCAACTGACATAACTGACAATGCACAGTAACAGGAAGCCCAGCAGCACTTCCTGTTTGCAGGTGGCCTGAAAATGCATGAACCGCCATTTTGTTTCTAAAATGTACTACAACAAGAGTTAGAAAAAGGTAAATGCATTTTTATGTGTAGCAATCTAAATTGCCCTGGGGAAGGATGCATATGAGCACAGTTTGTTGTGTTGGTCTGGTTTAAGTCACTGTTGACTGTTGGTCCCCTTTAAATGTAGAATGAGTGAATGCAGTAGTGAGCATTGCCTTTAAAGCAGAACAAAACTCACCAGCGGCACGTCTGGAATCTAAAAGATTCCAGGGCTGGCTGCTGGCTTCTCCCCGGGGCATCCCAATTCCGCTGTTTGAAACCCCCCAGCTCGGCAATAAAAACTCACCTTTCCATGCCCCAACGGCACTTGCGTGGGCTCTCGTCCAACGAGAGCAGTCTGCTGTGACTATGTCATTTGGCAGGCAGCTCTCATTGTTTTGCACGCTGTTGCATCCCCTGCATCTCACGCTCCCGCCCCAGCTAGATAGGCTGGGACGGGAGCACGTGCATGGCCGGGGATGCGGGAGATATGGCACTGTGCTCTTCCCATTTTGGCAGTACCGAGTTTTGCTCTGTGCTCCCGGGTATCCCAAGTTGGGATGCCCGCTGTGTGAAATCCCCAGATTGCCCTTTCAAACTCACCTCTCCTGGTCCAATGGCGCATGCGCAGGCTCTCATCCAAAATGGACAGTTCGGCGTGTGTATTCAATGCTCGGCAAATATGCTCTGTTTACACGCAGAGCCCGGCAATGGGAGCAAGAGCAGCCGCATCCCCTGCAGAGCATGCGTTCCCGTCCCAAGCCTAAATGGCTGGACGCAGGAGCATATGCCCAGGCCAAAGGTGTCCTTGTT
The DNA here is from genome assembly GCA_027917425.1 of Gastrophryne carolinensis. NCBI lineage: Eukaryota > Metazoa > Chordata > Amphibia > Anura > Microhylidae > Gastrophryne > Gastrophryne carolinensis. The sequence goes on along the minus strand of CM051239.1, from coordinate 28,589,289 downwards.
TACATCAGCGAGGGAGCTCCAGGAAGTGGTGAGTGCTGTGACACCCCAGGGCATTTCACACAGCAAAGCGTCCCGATCTAGGATGCCCTGGGGGAAAGGCCAGCGGCAGGCCCTGGATTTTTTTTTTGTTTCCAATAAAGTGGACCAAAGCTCAGCCTGGAGTCTGAGACTCCAGGGCAGGCATACGCCCTCACTTCAGGGCATCCAGGTTCGGGATGCCCCGCTGTGTAAAGCCCCTGAGATCACCCGGAAGCTCGCCTTCTTTCCCGGTCCAATGGCACATGCAAAAACAGCAGCCGCATCCCCGCTATCCCTTTAGCAGGGTGCATTAATGGCCGGCGCAGACACGCTCCCTGTTAAAGGGTAGCAGCTTTTGTTCTGCTTTAAGAGCATTAAACACACGCCGATCGCCCCGGAAATCCCGGGCCAATCGTTTCCCTCCCCACGTGACATCCAAAATCGGGATACCCCGCTGTGTGAAACCCCCAGGTCGCCCCATACACTTACCTTGTTTCCTGGTCCAATTGCGCATGCGCGACCCGCTATCCCTCTAGCATGGTGCGTGCCCGTGCCAGGCATTTGTGAATGGCCGGTGTGGGCATGCTTCCTGTTGAAGGGAAGCGGGGGAATACCGCCGCCAGCACGCTCGATTGGGCGCTGATTGGACGAGCGGCTGCGCATGCCCTGTAAGACCGGAAAGAGGTGAGTTGGCATCAGCGATCTTGGGGGTTTCACACAGCGAGGCATCCCCAGGGGCAAGAACCAAAACCCAGGATAGTGAAAATCCTGGGTTTTGATCCACTTTAAGGACTTTGCATTTTGTTTCCTGGTGATGCCATGATCCTCTGTCTGCACAGGTCCGAGGAATTCATATCACCCTATAAGAATGTGTATTCAAAAGAATCGGCGTATCAAAGTAAGAAAACTGACAGCAGCCCGAGAAGCAGCAGCTATGCCCCGGATGATGAAAAGAAGAATAAAAAGGAAATCAGAGGGGAGGTGCTGAAGACTTCAGACTCTCCCTGTGAGATAAAGAAAACTCCTGCAGAGCCTCAGAGGCCTAAATCCGGCAGGATAGTTCGTGGGATGATGTCTGGTGTGATCTCCAGCTCACAGGAGGTAAGTCAGCATTTTATATAGCTAACCAATCAAAACTCCAAGAATTCTTTATGCTGCTATTTTTGGGATTCAAGTGTTGGCACATCACTGCTTCCGGGGGACCCATGAGCGTTGGCACAGCTTCCAGGGACCCATGAGTTTTGGCACATCACAGCTCCTGGGAAGGGGGGGTGAAATTGCCCAGTGGAACTCGCCTCTTGCTGGTCCTACAATGCATGCGTGGGCTCTTGTCCAATCAGAGCCATATGCCATGCATGTTTAATGCTCAGCAAACGGCTCTGTTTAACCCTTTGAGTGCCAGCCTACTTGGAGATTTTGTCACCCGTAGTTGCCAGACCATTGCAAAGAAATGACGGCTTGGGACTCTCCACCTCGGTCCGGCACAAGCCATCGGCTCTCTGAAAGGTGCAGAGTCCACCACCGTAAAAGGGAGCGACTGCAGCACCAGCAACTTGGACAGGAGCACGTTTAGCTTCTGCGCCGTAGGACGAGTGGGTACATACTGTTGTCTCTTGGACATGGCTTCGCTGATGGATTGCTGGTGGGATGAGTGACTTTTAGTAGGAGGAGCAGGAGCATCTGGAGCTGCAGAGGATGGGTATGACGCACAGCTACCTTCGGCGGTGGGTGACGGCGTGTGCCCCGTTGCTGCTCCTTGTTTCCGCCGCGGGCGTGCTGCGCTCTGCAGCGGGAGGCGCTATTATTATGTGGAGGGTGAGTGTCTCTGTCATGGCGCTGGGCACCTTTTCACGTGGTGCGGGTGGCTTTCGCGCTCTTCGTGGGGGCGGCGCCGCAGGATGACGTGTATCGTGTCATCCTTCCGCGGCCCGCCCCTCGAGGTGCTCTGCTGTGCCGTCATCTTGCTGGCACGCTGCGTTGGAGGAGAAGTGAGCTCCTGTGGACGCCTTACGCGTTGTGTGCTGCGGCGGTGACACCTGCCCTCCTCGGTCTCTCTCTCTCTCTCTCTCTCTCTCTCTCTGCGGATCCTTAGCCTGTGCTGCCTGTCGCTTGTGCGTGCTGAGCTCTTAGTCCGTGAGTCTTTCCATGGGGGTACTTTGTCAGGGCATGTGCTGCGGGATACTCATGGTGTTTTTATGATTATGTCTTACAGGCGGGATAGCAGTGTTTTGTGGTTTCTCCCGGTCCAATCCCTCCCCTTCCCCTCCTGTCCTTCTCAGTGGGCATCCCTTGGGGGCATCCCGGGTGGCTTCCTTAGCCCTTACCCTGTGCTGGCCTATTGTGCCTGTGATAATCACCATATGGAGGCTTCTGGGGATAGCGAGCTTGTGGGCCCCTCGGGGCAGCCTCGGCTGTGTGTCATGTGTGGGGCATCCCCTTTGAGTGGTGGTGGCGGCGCAGTTTGTGTGCCGTGCGCCCAAAATATTATCAGGCTGGGCCGAGCGCTTCTCTTTCCGGTCCTGCGTTCCCTACGGCTTCTCCTGCCCCTCCATGCCTGCATTTAGCCCCCAGTGAGGGGGATACTAGCAGGGGGTTGCAATCAGATCTGGCACTGTGCGTGGCCAGCATTGAGCAGCAATTGGCCCGATCGGCGGCGGGCAAGGCCTCTAGCAAGAAGCGACACCTTGACGATGCGTTGTCCCTATTTGCCGAGGAGGGGGAGCTTTTCCGTGACTCGAACTCCTCTGGGGATCGCCAGGACGGTTACGATGGTGACCTAGGGTCCTACTCTGATGAGGATACTTGGCTCCCGGATGATACCGATAGCCTCTTGTCGGCGGTTTTCGATACATTACACATTGCCCCCCTTAAGGCGGCGAAGAAGAGCAGAGTGAGCTTTTCCGCCCTGGCAAGCAACACTTGGAGTTCCTGGACCAAGGCCATTTCTCAAATATGGTTCTGAAGGAGTGGGAACGTCCTAATAGGTTACCCTCGGTGCCCAAGGAGTTGGATCGAAGGTATCCGTTTTCGGCAGATTTGGTTAAGCGCTGGTCGTGCCCTCCTGAGGTGGACGCTCCGGTCCTGGGGCTATCTAACACTTCAGTCATGCCATCCCCCGACACTACCACGCTGCGTGATAGCGCAGACCGGCATATGAATCAGTTGGCTTGTCATGCCTTTACCTTTGGGGGGGCCGGTTTGCGCCCGGTCTGCGCCGTGGCCATTGTGGCTATTGCCATTAAAAAGAAGGTCAGACGTCTGTCTGAAGCCGCCCTGTCTGGTAAGAATAGGGAGGATTATAAGGACCTCTTGCTTTGCTCTGATTTTATTGCGTTTGTGCTGGCCGCCATGGACGTTGCCGTCCAGCTTGACGGTAGGGCCTTGGCCCTGTTGGTGGCTATGCATCGGTCAGTTTGGTTGCGCCAGTGGGCTGCTGGCACTGCCGCTATGAAGGCTCTCACTGGGCTTCCCTTCACGGGTCTCCATCATTTTTGGTGAGCGTCTGGATGCTCTGGCCAAGGATGGTAGGCTCCCCCAGCGTAGAAAGCAGGCTCGGCCCTTTCGGGGTTCCTCCTCCTTTCGTCCTTCAAGGGGAGGTCGTGGCCCCCCTTTCTCAGGTAGTCGCAGAGACTCTTGAGACTGAGGCCCCTCAGGCTTGAGGAGGTGCCCTCACACGACCGGGTGGGGGGACGGCTTCGGCTTTTTGCTCACGTCTGGAGACTTCGCGTCTCAGACCGGTGGATTCAGGAGGTGGTGTCCTCCGGTTACAAGAAGATAGTTTGCAGCCTGGCCGCACCCAAGATTCCTCCGATCCCAGATATCCCAAAACCCTGTGTCGGCTCAGGGACTGCATCTGGCCGTCCAACGTCTTCTGGCGTCAGGTGTCATTTGTCAGGTACCCCTTCAGGAACAGGGTCGGGGGTACTATTTCAACCTGTTCACGGTGCCCAAGAAGGACGGCTCCCTGAGGCCCATCATGGACTTAAAGGGTCTCAACAAGTTTGTCAGGTTCAAGTACTTTCGCATGGTGACTTTACCCTCGGCAGTAAGTTCTCTTCGGCCAGGTGACTTCATGACCACGGTGGACATCAAGGATGCCTATCTTCACGTGCCAATCTTCCCAGGTCACCAGAGGTTCCTGAGGTTCGCTCTGGGGGATCAACTGTCTGTGCCTCAGCCACCTGTGCCCATGGGATTGGTGTGGGATCCGGTCCAGGTAAGGGTTTTTTTGTTTCTAGTGATGACCAGAGACTAGACTTCCACTTTAAAGTTCTGTATTCACACCGTGAGGCTCTAGCGTGCATCTTCTGGCAGCCAGCTGTGTCAGTGGATCTCCCTATTACCCCCCTCCTTTCCTATCTCCCTGTTATCTTGTATGAACCAGTCAGGTTTGGTGCTGAGTGTTTGTATTGCTCAGATTTCTGGTGTTGAAGCTTTTCTGTCTTCTGTCCTGTTAGGAGTCTCAGAGAAAACGATCCCAGAGACGACCCTCTGCAGTGTATTCTGGATCAACAAAAGAAGGATCTCCAGTGAATGGAAAAGCGGGAGAGCCTGAGGGCAGCGACTCCCTGTCCCCGGCGCTGCAACGGGGGAGAGACTTGTCTGTTAAACTGCTGAGCTCTTTTTCACCCAGCATCTCTGCTCTAACTGCCTCCAACACCATTGAACAGGACGGACAACTAACCAGCGTGTCTCAGACAGCAGAGGGCGCTGCAGACCCATACAATAACTTTAAATCCAAGTTTGCTTCGGCTATAGAACAGGAAAAGCAACAGAAGCCGTCCAGGAAGAGTGCAAGCTCTTCTTCCAAAAGGTTGGTGAACAAACATTAGTAGATTGTCTGTATATTAGGGCACTTGTCTCTAAGGAAGGCGCCACCCAGTCCTGTTACTTTGGATATATAAGGCCTAAAGCAGATTTAAACCCGTGCTAGGGAGGATTCTGGTCTGCAGGGACACTAAACTAACCCTTCCCATCATTAGTGAGCCATGCATTTTCCTAGTGCAGCTCCATCTACTGTGAAGAGCTCCCCCCCCAAAAAAGGAGACATGGCATGGCTTTAAAGCAGCACAAAACCCAGGATTTTTACAATCCCAGGTTTTGTTCCCCCTCCCTGGGCACCTCGATTTGGGATACCCACCATTTGGGGTGCAGGCTCGCCCCTCCCTGGTCCAGCGGCGCCTGCGCGGGCTTTTGTCCAATCAGAGCTGCCCGCTGAAGTTACATAATTCGGCAAGCAGCTCTGATTAGTGTGAACAGGGAGCAAGGGCGTCTGCATGCCCTGCGCACACACAGCCTGGGGATGCTACCGCACTCGCTCCCCATTCACAACAGTCATAGCCGCCTTGCCAAATTATGTCATTTCAGCAGGCAGCTCTGATTGGTTGAAAGCCATTGGACCAGGGAAAGGTGAGTGTGTACCATCGTCGTGGGGAGGCTCACACAGTGAGGCATCCCGATTCGGGATGACCTGGGGGAAAGCCAGCGGCTGCCTCTTAGATTCCAGGGCCAGACCAGGTGGGTTTTGTTCTGATTTAAAGGGATTATACACCTATTTAAAAGAAAAAAGGGGGTACTCACCGTTTGTCTCCTGCAGCTAACTGGTCCTACTCCGGTGATCAGCAACTCTCCTAATTTCTGGTGACCATAGGGGTAGTTACGGATTGTTATTTTAGGGTAATAGCACGGTGGGGGGTTGATAGGCCTGAGCTGACTATTAGCAGTTGTAAAAAGGTATTAATTAAAGTGGACCAACACCCAGGATTTTTGACACGTCACTCTTGACGTGTGCGCGCCCGCGCCGGCCATTCAGAGACGGCCGGCGCGGGCACGCGCACGCCTAGAGGGGCGCGAGGGAAGACCAGGTATATTTAATAGTGGGGTGCACTACTAATACATAGGTCTGTGCTCACACCACTAACAACCAACAACTCTATTGGGAGTGGACGTGAAAAGTCACACCTCCCTCCCTATGTGGAGCACCAATCAATATTAAATCTGCACAAAAGCTTGTCTATAAAAAATTATATAAATTTTATTAATTGCATAGCTAATCATAAAAGACATTCAAGACAATCATACACCACAAACAAGTATAAAAATACCATTTTGTGAATACTCACCTTGTAAAATGGGTATTATAAGTATGTCACACACCCCGCTTCAAGAATCCATAACATGTGGGTAATATCGTCCTGAAGAGGGCGTTCCTGCAGAGATGATAGCAAAAGAAAGCCCCTCCCCGATCCATAAATACCTGGGACCTCCCACTCACTACCCAGTATACAGAAGCAGTAAGGTAAGGGACCAGGAAGAGGCAAAAATAAACAACAACCACGCAAAGTTCGCAATAAAGAGGATCCTGAATACAAAAGGGCGGGTTGAAGCGGGGTGTGTGACATACTTATAATACCCATTTTACAAGGTGAGTATTCACAAAATGGTATTATTCTTAGTATGTCACACACCCCGCTTCAAGAATCCATAACATGTGGGACATCCAACAGCAGTGTCCATAACAAGGGCGGGGATCCAAAACTAGGCAACAATGCACAACTTTAAACCACTACAGCTTGCAAAACTTTGCGGCCAAAAACAGCATCCGCTGAAGCCCGAACATCAACCTTGTAAAACTTGGAAAAGGTGTGAACAGAAGACCAGGTAGCGGCCTTACAAACTTGCTCAACAGAAGCCTGGTGCTGAAAAGCCCAGGACGCACCAACTGCACGAGTAGAATGAGCAGTAACACGAAAAGGGGGACTCCTCCCCTTGGCAGAATAGGCCCCAATGATGGCCTGACGAATCCATTTACTAATGGAAGATTTGGCAGGAGCCAAACCTTTCCTAGGCCCGCAGGGCACCACAAAGAAAGCATCAGTCTTGCGAAAGGAAGACGTAACCTCCAGATAATGTTCCACAACACGAACTACATCCAAGGAATGCAATGCCCTTTCCTTGTCGTCACTGGGATTTGGGCATAGAGAAGGCAACACAATGTCCTGATTCAGATGAAACTCCGAGACCACTTTAGGAAGAAAATCCTGCTTGAAACGAAAGACAACCTTGTCCTGATGTTTCTCGAAGTACGGAGCTGTAATGGATAAAGCTGCCAACTCAGAAACACGCCTAACCGAAGTGATAGCCACCAAAAAGGCCACCTTTTGCGTAAGAGAAGACAAAGCTATCTCATTCAAGGGCTCAAACGGAGGGCCCTGGAGAGCAGAAAGAACGAGGTTCAAATCCCAAACTGGAACAAAAGGCTTCCTAGGAGGCCGAACATGTGTAACACCTTGGAAAAAGGTCTTGACTAAGGGATGAAGTGCAAAAGACCTTTGGAAGAACACCGCCAGGGCAGAAACCTGCCCTTTCAATGTACTAAGCTGGAGCCCCAGATCCAGACCATGTTGGAGAAACTCTAAAATTCTAGGAATGGAGAACTCTCGACAAGAGAAAGACCTACTTTCACACCAATCAATATAGGCCCTCCAAGTCCTGTAGTAAATAGAAGAGGAAGAGTGCTTCCTGGCACGGATAAGAGTCTGAATCACCGCGTCAGAAAGACCTTCTTCCTTCAAGATGGCGGTTTCAGCAGCCATGCCGTCAAAGCCAGCGATGGTAAATTGGGATAGCGCAGCCGACCCTGGGTGAGCAGGTCCGGCAGCAGAGGCAGGGCGAACTGATCCTCTGCCAGTCTTACGAGGTCTGCGAACCAAACTCGCCTTGGCCACCTTGGGGCCACCAGAATCGCCGACGCACCATCCAAGGCCAGTTTGCGCAGCACTCTGGCTAGCATTGGGAACGGAGGAAACAGGTAAAGGAACCCCAGATCCCTCCAGTTTAGAGACATGGCATCCACTGTCAGAGCCAGAGGATCCTGCGAGAGAGACACAAAGACTGGAAGCTTGTGATTGTGACGAGAAGCAAAGAGGTCCACCGCTGGGAACCCCCACCTGAGACATATCGAACGAAACACCTTGGGACTGAGAGACCACTCCCCCTGACGAGAGGAGGCCCTGCTCAGCAAGTCCGCCTCCGTGTTCTCCACTCCCGGAATGTAGACTGCTGAGATACACGGGACGTGGGTCTCTGCCCAGTCCAGAATCAAAGACACTTCCCTGAGGGCACTCCTGCTGCGAGTCCCTCCTTGGTGATTGATGTAAGCAACCGCCGTTCTGTTGTCCGACCGGACCTGAACTGGCAGGCCTCTCAACTGATGAGTCAAGCGAAACAGAACCAACCTGATGGCTCTCAACTCCAGAACATTGATGGGCTCGTGAGCCTCCCGCGGGCCCCACAGACCCTGAAACTGGAGGTCCTTCCAAACACCCCCCCAACCTGACAGACTGGCATCCGTGGTAACTGTTTCCCAACGCGGAGCCAGAAAAGATCTGCCCTTCAACAGATTGACCGACCCCAACCACCATTGCAGGGATCGACGAACTCGGGGAGTCATCAGGAAGGACTGATCCAACGATAGAGGAGACTTGACCCAAACCTTCAACAGATGAAGCTGAAGCGTCCTTGTGTGAAACTGCGCAAAGGGAACTGCCTCGAATGAGGCCACCATTAACCCCACCAGCCTCATCCCTAACCGGATGATCGGATGAGGGGTTGACAAGAGAAGCCGAACTAACTCCTGAATCAAAAGAATCTTGGCCTGGGGTAGAAAAACCCTGGCCTGTGAAGTGTCCAGAGACATTCCCAGAAAGGTCAGAATTCTGGACGGGGAAAGAGAAGACTTGGGGTGGTTGATCACCCAACCGAACCTCTCCAGAGTGGACACCACCGCTCTGGTGTCCAACTCCGCTTGGTTGAAGGAAGAGGCCATGATCAGTAGATCGTCCAAATAGGGCACGATGCGGATACCCTGACTTCTGAGCAGAGCCATCACCCCCGCTAGCACCTTGGTGAAAACCCGAGGCGCTGAGGTGAGACCGAAAGGAAGTGCCACAAACTGAAAGTGCCGATCCTCCACCACGAACCTGAGAAACCTCTGGTGTGCTGGAAAAACCGGAACGTGTAGATAAGCATCCTTGATGTCTATGGACGTCAGAAAGTCTCCCTGACGAAGAGAGTGAATGGCCGAACGCAGCGTTTCCATGCGGAATTTCCTCTGCCGGATGAACCGGTTGAGAAACTTCAGATCCAAGATGGGTCGGACCAACCCATCCTTCTTGGGAACCGTGAACAGATTGGAATAAAAGCCCCTGCCCCGATCTGAAGGGGGCACTGGGCAAATGACAGCCATATCCAGAAGATTCTCCACTGCCACCAGGAGCCCCTGCGCCGCTAGAGGCTCCGACGGCATCCGAGACCTGACAAATCTGGAAGGGGGGCGGAGCTCGAACTCCAGCTTGTAGCCGGAAGACACCACTTCCCGGATCCATCTGTCCGAGACCTCTTGATCCCAGATCTGAGAGAAGTGCTGCAGCCGTCCCCCCACCCGCATGGGTGAGGGCGCCCCCTCATTGCTGAGCCAGCTTAGCAGCCGGTTTGGGCTTAGAGCCCCAACTGTATCCAGAACGGGCACGTCCTCTGCCCCTGTTTCCGAAATCTCCTCTGGAAGAGGGAAATGCAGAACCCATGCCAGATCTGGCCCCCCGAAAGGAGGGGTTAAAGGCAGGCGCCCCCCGAAAGGGGCGGCGTTGTTTCTTACGTTGAGGTAACCTACCACCCTTGGTGACAGAGTCCAATGTCTCTCCAAAGAGCCGTAGACCAACAAAGGGTAAAGCCGTCAGTGATTTTTTGGACATAAAATCGGCCGCCCACTGGCGCAGCCACACCGACCGCCGAATAGCCACAAGCAGAGCCGAAGTCCTACCACACATCATCAAAGTATCATCCAAGGCGGTCAACACAAAGGATAGAAACAACTCGCACCGTTTAAGGCTAAGGAACTCGTTACTACCAGGACGAAGCCCGGAAGAAGTCAACAGGTCCCTGACCACAGACCTGGTGGCCAACACCATTAGCTCCGAAGCGCACACAGGCCGGATGGCCGACCCAATGCTAGTAAAGCCATGAGAAGCCATCTGATCAATACGTTTATCCTCTCCATCTTTGAGAGTGGAACAATCAGGTCTGTTTAACACCGAGGAGTTAGACAACCCCAAAACCGGTGCATCCACCTCGGGGGGAGATGCCCAGCGCTTGATCGCCTCAGAAGGAAAGGGATATTTCCTATCCCACCCCTGAGGGATGCCAGGGAGCCGAGCCGGCCTATCCCATTCCTTGTCAATGATTCTATCAAAATGGCGTTGCGTAGGAAACTCCAGGCGCGGCCTGGATTCCTCAAACAATTCACCTTTCTGCTGTGACGCCTCCTCGGGAGGGGAAATATTCAGAACTTCCAGCATGAGAGACAGAGCGTGAGGAGAGTCCAAGGATCTCCCTAAATCAGAAAGCTCGGCATCAGCGCCAGCAGACTGCTCATCATCCGAAAATTCTGAACCCTCATCAACTTCCCCCTCCTCTAGCTGGGGATAATCAGACCAATCCAGATTATCTCTGTCATCAAGATCATCCACCGGCGGAGCCGGTGACAAATGCTTTCTCTTAGACGGAGCCTTACGGGTGACCGAGCTAGAGAGCATTTTCTCAAGGCTAGCCAATCTGGCACACATCTCGGATTGCAGATCCCTGCCCATGACCACGTCACACGGGGCACGAGTCAAGGCGGGAGGGGGAGTTGAGGTGGCCGGCTGTGCTGACCCCGACGCTTGGGGTTCGGACTGCCGCGTAATAGTTTGCTGTGCACATGGTATACACAGTAACACATCATCCCCAGTAATGGAAATCCCACACAACATACACTTTTTGGGATGCCCCGAAGGGGTCCCAGTCCCAGTATCCGGGGATGCCTCCATATGGTGAATTTTGAGTGGTCGCTATGACCCAGGGAATTACGCCAGCTAGGCAACCCGGGATGCCCCTTTAATGTCCCGAGTGGGAGGATTTGTGATGCTAAAATGGACCCAGGGACCCAGGATCAGGAGAGACCTTGCAATACTACAGAAGATCCTCCTGGATAACTTTCACCTAAAAGACAGAGAGAGACCCATAAGACCCTACAATAAAACATGACAGATAAAGAAATAAATGAGGCCCACAGGGCCACTCACAGACGCTGCGGTGAACGATCCGCCTCAGAACAATTGTGTGGCGATCTCTGAGGTGAAGTGAAGAGAGAAGCACGGCCGTGCCAGGGGCGTGGTCTGCGCAGCCCGCGCAAGCTGATCTGTGCCCCCTTCTGCCCAGTAACAGGGAGCTGCCTAGAGACAGGGAGCTCAGCTCCGCAGCGGCGCCAGGACAGAGGAGGGCGGAGCCGCGGCAACGCGCCGAAAGCCCGGCTCCGCCCCCGCTTCCAGTGTGAATGAAGCGTGAGGGAAGAAGTCCCTCACGCACCAGCCCAGAGACCGGCGCCGCCGACAACCGCGGCGCCGGCTGCATGACAACGGGTGCATCCGCTATCACTAGCGGAGCACCCGCCCCGCTCGCTGCGGCGAGGAGTGAAGGAGAGAACGGGGGCTGGCCGCGGCAGAGCGCCGAGTGCCAGCCCCGCCCCCCCAACGCGCGTGAGGTGAAAAATCACCTCACAGAATGAAAAACCCCGGCACCCGGCTGCAATGACAGCCGCGGTGCTGGGACATAGTAACAAGAGAATAACACATTGATGGACTACTCTAGATACACACATCAATAAAGAGACAGTAATAAAGAGAAAGTGAATAAGCTAACCCCGATGAGAGGAACCCCCAGCCCCCATAATTGGTAAAGGGAAGGGCCCCCCCCCAGGGGAAAGGTCAAGGGACGGGGCATCCCAAACCGGGATCACCTAACCGGTATGACCGCCTACCCTCTCTTTTAGGGTCTCACGGTGGAGCTCTGCTCCTCAGCACCAGAGGTGCCAATGTACCCTCGCTCGGGCCAGCAGCCAAGACTGTGGAGGCATGTAATATGAGGTAAATTTTTGGGACAAAAGGGGTCCGAGCGGAAATAAACAAAATAAGAGGCCGGGAGTTACCCCGGCTACCTGAAATCCCCCTGTGCAAGGAGGAGCCATCATCTTCTGACTTGCTCGCCGTCTGCAGAGATGGAAAACTGGGTAGTGAGTGGGAGGTCCCAGGTATTTATGGATCGGGGAGGGGCTTTCTTTTGCTATCATCTCTGCAGGAACGCCCTCTTCAGGACGATATTACCCACATGTTATGGATTCTTGAAGCGGGGTGTGTGACATACTAAGAATAACAAGGCTGATCCCCCTTCAATACTCAATAATGGAATATAAATCTTAATCAGATAATTTTTATAATTAAAGTGCATGTGCTGTGTACTCTCATGAGAAAAAAATGTATTAAAAATACTTATCACTAATACATTTATATGGATATGTGTGTGTCTGTAAAGACACACCAAAATCCAAAAGCATTATGCCGGCATAATAAACAAAAGATAATATATACACTCAAAAAAAGAATTATTTATACCTATATATTATTATATTATTAACCAAAAGAAATATTTTTCTGTAATAATAAAAGTTGTGAAAAATATGTGAGCAACCCACTACAATGCTATATAACAATCAATAAATAATATATTACAATCAATGAATGATATATATATAATACAACAAAAAACAATATATATACAACTACCAGTGTAGACAATTAAACAATTAAACCTGTGTAATCCAATGTGAAACTGTGTATAACCACCAAGTGCTAACTAACCCTAATGTTGATCTGCATATCCCTATCCAAACCAAATGAACAGGTGATCATGTGAAGCCTAAAACACAAAAAAAAATATATTGTGCCAGCAATTTCAAAGAATAATACTACCAAAATCCACACAGAGCCACAGACATCAAATGAAGGGGGGGACCGCACAAAAGGACACCCACGCGCCCGCCGCTGCCCGTGCGGCTTCGAAGGGTGAGGCCAGGTAGGTGGATTTGGGGTGTTCAGGGGGGGTTCACCCCGCGGGACATCCCGATCTCGGATGTCCCGCGGTGTGTGAGGTGATCGGCCCGGGAATCTTATAGATTCCCGGGTCGATCACCTCAGGGTGTTGGTCCACTTTAAGATTGTGCGACCCTGCATGCATCGATGATGGCTGGAGTTCTCCTTTGAACTGTTAAAAATAACTTTTCCCTATATCCAGTCCAGGTCGTCCCAGAGTGATGACATGTGGGTATTCCGCCCCCAGGGGGCGCTCGACTGCAAGATCAAAAGCTGTCGCTCCTCCTGGACCCCTATAAAAGCAGGTGTCTCACTATGATTTCCCAGTGTTCATCTTGCAGTCTGGCTGCTGAAAATCGTTGGATACTCTCTCCTGGATATTGCAGCTGAGCGGGGCCTCCTAGCCCGTCGGCCGCTGCGGACCCTATTACCACTGATCCCGTGGACCCACTATTGCCTCCCAGCCACGGGTGTCGGGACTGTGATGGTAGGGAAAATGCCGGGGTCAGGTGTTTTGGCAGAGCTAGGCTCTGGCCGCAGACCCTGACTAAAGGGTAGCCGGCCATAGGCTGATGGTGAGCCTACAGGGGGGGGGAACCACTTATTGTCCACTGGTTTTTTTATTCCTTACTTGCCCCACAAGCTTTATTGCTGTGTTGTGTTGGTGATACTGTCACTGTATTTTACCTTGCACATGTTATACGTACCTCCCTCGCTCCCTCGTGTTGTCTCCTGCTCCTCTCTCCCCTCCATCTTTAGGCTTTACGCTGTGAGGGGGGGGGGGGTCGGACGCCGCCCGGAAGTTTTTCTGATGACGCATCTTCGGTATACTGGCGGCTGTGATGCGGCCCCCCCGCTGTGGGCCACCCAGTGACATGCTATGCGGGGGCTTGTGGTGGAGGAGGCCTCCATCTTGGGACGGGCGCTCCTTTTCACACCGCCGGAGGGGAGCGGGGCCGCGGGTGGAGGAGGCCACCCAGTGACATGCTATGCGGGGGCTTGTGGTGGAGGAGGCCTCCATCTTGGGACGGGCGCTCCTTTTCACACCGCCGGAGGGGAGCGGGGCCGCGGGGACGCTTTTCGCGTCACTGCCGTGCGGCCCGCCCCTCGAGGAACGCGCCGAGTTGCTGGCTCTGCGCCATTTTGCTGCTGCCTCCCCTGCCACGCTGCCTAGGACCCCTCCGGTGTTGGCCTACGCTGTCGGTGTCGTGAGTCCTTATTACTAATATCCATTGTATTGTCCACTTATTGTCCACTGGTTTTTTATTCCTTACTTGCCCCACAAGCTTTATTGCTGTGTTGTGTTGGTGATACTGTCACTGTATTTTACCTTGCACATGTTATACGTACCTCCCTCGCTCCCTCGTGTTGTCTCCTGCTCCTCTCTCCCCTCCATCTTTAGGCTTTACGCTGTGAGGGGGGGGGGTCGGACGCCGCCCGGAAGTTTTTCTGATGACGCATCTTCGGTATACTGGCGGCTGTGATGCGGCCCCCCCGCTGTGGGCCACCCAGTGACATGCTATGCGGGGGCTTGTGGTGGAGGAGGCCTCCATCTTGGGACGGGCGCTCCTTTTCACACCGCCGGAGGGGAGCGGGGCCGCGGGGACGCTTTACGCGTCACTGCCGTGCGGCCCGCCCCTCGAGGAACGCGCCGAGTTGCTGGCTCTGCGCCATTTTGCTGCTGCCTCCCCTGCCACGCTGCCTAGGACCCCTCCGGTGTTGGCCTACGCTGTCGGAGTCCTTATTACTAATATCCATTGTTTTATCTATGATGCGCATGTGCTGTGGGATACTTATGGCCTTCTTTTGCTTGTGTCTTTTAGGTGGGCCCATTGATAGATTGTGGGTTGTGGTTCCTCCCGGTCCCCCGCCCCCCTCTCTCTTTATATTAAGAGGGATCACAAAAGAGGGAATATATAAGAGGGCTAATTAGGTTTGGGCCTGCATACAAATTTTCTGCTAATCACCATAATGGAGGCATCTGGGGATAGTGAGCTAGGGGCCCCATCTAGGCGGGTGAAGCTCTGGCCCATGTGCAGTGTATGCCCTCTGGGCGGGTTCAGCTCTGTTTGTACCACTTGCGCCAGGAGCGTCCTTTTGGAGCATGACCGGGCGGGCGTACCTGCCCCTAGCCCTTCAATGCCTGCTGCCCAGGGGGTCCCATGTTGATTTGGCATACCGGGTGGCCAGTCTCGAGAGACAGATCTCGCGAACGGCGCCTAAGAAGGCCTCAAGTAAGAGACGGCACATCTAGCCCGTTTACTCGGATAATGATGATGATCTTTTTGATGATCTGGGCTCAGTGGAGGAAGGCGAGTTGCCAGAGGATTCCTGTTCCACAGTGGATTAGTCTGCTGGCGATGACAGTGTGCCTGGTTCTTCCTCGGATGATGATGCGTGGCTCCCTGATGATACGGAGAAATTGCTTGCTTCAGTTTTTTGAGAGTTTGCACATTGTTCCTCCAAGAGCAGCGAAGAGGAAGCAGGGTGATTTGTTTCGGCCTGAGAGACAGAGGCGTGTCTTTCCTGAGCAGGCCCATTTTTCTAATATGATTTTCAAGGAATGGGAAAGGCCTAACAAGCTACCGTCGGTGCCTAAGGGCCTGGACAGGCGGTATCCCTTTCCTGAGGAGCTTGTTCGGCTTTGGTCCCATCCTCCCGAGGTGGATTCCCCTGTGTCGGGACTGTCCAATACTACGGTTATGCCTTCACCCGATACCGCTTCTTTATGTGATCCAGCTGACAAGCGCATGGATCAGCTGGTCTGTCATGCCTTCACTTTTGCTGGTGCTTGGTTTTGCCCTGTGTGTGCCGTGGCTATTGTCTCCCTAGCCATCAGAAAGAAGGTGAGACGTCTTGTGGATATCGCTAAGTCTCGCAAGTGGGTGGAGGAGTATAAAGACCTCAAGCCTTGCGTGGATTTCATTGCCTTCGTTGTTTCTTCCATGGACGATGGTGTCCGGCTCGGTGCCAGGGTTTCGGCCCTGCTTGTTGCGCTTCGCCACTCGCTCTGGTTACGGCAATGGTCGGCTGATGCCGTGGCCAAAAAGTCGCTCACTAGTATCCCCTTCGTGGGGCACAGGTTGTTCGGGAGCGTCTGGACCTCCTGGTCAAGGATGGTAGACTCCCTTAGCGACGGAAGCCTGTGCGGCCCTTTCGGGGCTCATCTGCCTATCGCTCCTTTCGAGGAGGAAGAGGCTCTTCATTTTCAGGTGGCCGCAGAGATTCCTGGAGACGAGGTAGGTCGACCCAATCCCTCCTGGGGAGCCAAGTCCAAGCCCCCATCCGGGTGGGGGGACGGCTTCTGCTATTTGCTCATATCTGGAGACAGCGCGTCTCGGATCAGTGGATTCAGGAGGTGGTGTCCTCCGGTTACAAAATAGAGCTGGCAGTCAGGCCGCCCTCAAGATTTCTGCAGTCGGGGCATTCGTGTGTTGCCCTATCTGGACAATTTACTGATTGCGGCTCAGTCCCTTCAGCAGGCCGAGAGCGACACCCGGATGGTGTTATCCACTCTCGAGGATTTCGGCTGGGTAGTCAACTACCCAAAGTCTTCTATCACTCCCTCAACGGTGAGGTCCTTCCTGGGCATGACGTTAGACACCTCTCAGGTCAAGGTATTCCTGCCACAGCAGAAGGTGTTGGGCCTCCAGACGCAGGTGCAGGCCTTGCTGTCTTGTCAGCAGCCATCGATCTGTCTGGGGATGAGACTTGTGGGCCTAATTGTGTCATGCTTCGAGGCCGTGCCCTTCGCCCATTTTCACATGAGACCTCTTCAGTTGAACCTGTTGACCGGCTGGGACCGGATGTAGGAGTCGCTGGAACAGGAATTTTCACTGTCCCCCCTGGCCAGGCAGTCCCTATTGTGGTGGCTGGACTCCAGGAACCTATTGGTGGGCAAGTCCTTTCTGACTCCCTGGTGGGAGATAGTTACCACGGATGCCAGTCTGACCGGCTGGGGCGGCGTTTGGCAGACGCAGAAGATCCAGGGTCAGTGGGGTCCGTAGGAGAATCGCTTACCCATAAATCTCCTGGGGCTGAGAGTGATCCGGTTGGTACTTCTTCGCCTGACTCCACATTTAAGGGGTCGTGCAATCCACGTTCGCTCGGACAATCAGACGGCTGTCGCCTACATCAATCACCAGGGCGGGACTCAGAGCAAGCGAGCCCTCAAGAGGTGACCCAGATTTTGACTTGGTCAGAGGAGATTGTTCCCTGAATCTTGGCGGTTTACGTCCCCGGGGTAGAAAACCAGGAGGCAGATGCTCTGAGCAGGAACGCCTCATGTCTGGGGGAATGGTCTTGTGTGGGGTCAGCCGCACGTGGACCTGTTTGCGTCCAGACACAATCACAAGCTCCCAAGGTTCGTCTCCCTGTCAAGAGATCCTCTGGCCTTTGCCACAAACTCTGGCAATTTCTTGGATGGAGTTCAGGCTCCTTTATGCATTCCCTCCGTTTCCACTCCTGGGCCGAGTGCTGCGCCCAGGAGATAGCCCAGGAGGGGGTATCAACCATCCTGGTGGCTCCTCGCTGGCCGAGAAGGAGTTGGTTTGCGGACATAGTTCAGATGTCAGTGGATCGACACATCATGCCCGATGACCCAGGGCTTCTCACTCAGGGGTCGCTGCTGCACCCCAATTTACAGACGCTGGCTTTGACAGCCTGGCTATTGAAACCTCAATCCTGACGGAAAAGGGGCTGTCTGCCACAGTTGTGCATACCATGATTCAGGCACGGAGGAAGACTTCTTCCATGATATACTACAGAGTTTGGCACACCTACATTGCTTGGTGCGAGTCCAAGAGTCTCCCTTGCCGCACATTCTCTATCTCTATGATTCTGGAGTTTTTACAACATGGCTTAGACTTAGGTTTCCAGCTGAGCACCCTCAAGGGCCAGGTCTCGGCCTTAGCCATCTTTTTCCAGAGATCCTTTGCCAATCATAGGTTGATCAAGACTTTTTTCCAGGGAGTCACCCATGTCTGTCCACCGCGTAAGTTAGTGATACCGGTTTGGGACTTGAATTTGGTACTTTCTGCTCTTCATGGTCCTCCTTTCGAGCTTTTGTGCGATGCTGCATTGTCTATTTTGACTCTTAAAGTGATCTTTTTGGTAGCGATCACCTCGGTGCATCGCGTGTCAGAGCTGGCCGCGCTTTGTTTGAAGCCTCCAGACTTTGAGCGGCATAAGGATAAGGTGGTTTTTCGATTTAAACCTGATTTTTTGCCTAAGGTCGTGTCTCCCTTTCACCTTTAATGAGGAAGTTGTCTTACCTTCTTTGTGTCCAGCACTGACTAATTCTAAGGAAAGTACCCTCCATGCCTTGGATGTGGTCAGAGCCATTAAGTATTACCTGGTTGCGACTGAATCCTTCAGGAAGTCGGATTTGCTTTTTGTCCTAACAGAGGGCTCTAGGAAAGGTTTGCCACCAGCCAAGTCCATTCTCAGTAGGTGGATCAGACAGGCGGTGGTGCAAGCATATTCTGCCAAGGACGAAGGAACCCCCTTTTCGTATTACAGCTCATTCTACTAGAGCTATTGGTGCCTCCTGGGCTTTTCAGCACCAGGCATCGGTTGAACAGGTTTGTAAGGCCGCCACTTGGTCTTCAGTTCATACCTTTTCCAAGTTTTACAAGGTTGATGTTAAGGCCTCAGCTGATGCTGTCTTTGGCTGAAAGGTGCTTCAGGTGGTAGTGAAATGAACAACATGCTATTCCGCACTGGGGATCCCGCCCTAATGGACACTGCTTTTGGATGTCCCACATGTCATCACTCTGGGACGACCTGGACTGGATATAGGGAAAAATACAATTCTGTGAAACTCACCTGTAGAATTGTTTTTGGGTATATCCAGTCCAGGTCGTCCCACCGCGCCCTTTGTTCATTATTACTGTTTGCCTGTTATGGTGATTTGTATTTGTATTCTTGGACTTGTTGTCCTTCAAGTTCTTTGTTGGAGAGAGTACAAGCTGAAGCTATGTGAAGTAACTTGGTTTCTTGGCCTCCCGGCCTGTCTCTTTTTTTCTTACTGCTTTTTAACCACTGGGAAATCATAGTGAGACACCTTGTTTTATAGGGGGCTGGAAGGAGTGACAGCTTTTGATCTTGCAGTCGAGCGCCCCCTTGGGGGGCGGAATACCCACATGCCATCACTCTGGTTTGACCTGGACTGGATATACTCAAAAACAATTCTACAGGTGAGTTTCACAGAATTGTATTTTTACCCTGCACAGTTTTTGATATTTTTAAAAACCACCAGGTGGCAGCACTTACTCACGTTTGATGCAAATGTTACACTATTCTAAGTATGTCACACACCCGCTTCAAGATATCCATAACATGTGGGTAGTACCGACCTGAAGAGGGCGTTCTGCAGAGATGATAGTAAAAAGAAGGCCCCTCCCTGATCCATAAATACCTGGGACCTCCCACTCATTACCCAGTTTTCCATCTCTGCAGACGGCGAGCAAGTCAGAAGATGATGTCTCCTCCTTGCACAGGGGGATTTCAGGTAGCCGGGGTAACTCCCGGCCTGTTTTTTGATTATTTCCGCTCGGACCCCCTTTTTCCCTGGATTGACCTTAGATACATGCCTCCACAGTCTTGGCTGCTGGCCCGAGCGAGGGTATATTGGCACCTTTGGTGCTTAGGAGCAGAGCTCCACCGTGAGACCCTAAATAAGAGGGTAGGCGGTTACACCGGGTAGATGATCCCGGTTTGGGATGCCCCGTCCCTTGATATTTGCCCCTGGGTGGTCCCTCCACAGTCCCCCTTTTTACCACAGTGGGGGTTGGGGGTCCCTCTCTTAGGGCTAATCCTTATTCACTTTATTCTCTTATTCACTTTACTCACTTTATTTTGTGTGGTGTGACTGTGAATGTATGTGTGTGTGTTTTATACTGTCTGTTTGCGGCGCCGCGGCCGCCATTGCAGCCGGGCCGCCGCTCTCTTCACTTTTGTGAGGGGAGTATTTTCCCCTCACACACTTCAGGGGGGCGGGGCCGGCCCTCGGCGCGCTGCAGCGGCCAGCCCCCCGTTGTCGGTGTGTTTCCCGCAGCGAGCGGGGCGGGTGCTCCGCAGGACTCTGCGGTCGCACCCGCTGTCTGTGTGACTTAGACCGGCGCCGCGGGATTTCGGCGGCGCCGGTCTCTATGTGGGCAGTGAGTGAGGGAGCTTCTTCCGTCGCATCTACGTCGGGGGGGGGCGGGGCCGGGCTTTCGGCGCGTCGCCGCGGCTCCGCCCCCTCTGTTTCTGGCGCCGCTGCGGAGCTTGTTGCTCCTTACTGGTAAAGGAAGGGGGCGGAACTTGATCTTCGCGCGGTCCGCGCTGACCACGCCCCAATCTCGGCCTGCTTCTCCCCTCATCGACGCTGCAAGGTCTCCATTGTTCCTGCTTCCAACGGATCTGTGAGTGGCCCTGTGGGCCCTATTCATTCCTTCTTATTTCTTTCTAGTAGTCCTATTTGGCATTTATTGGGTTCTTCTGTCTTTCAGGCGGAGGTTTATCAGGAGGATCTTCAGTAGTATTTAGGGGGTTTCTCCCGGTCCTGGGTCCCTGGGTTCATTTTATTGATCATAAATCCTCCCACTCGGGACATTACAGGGGCATCCCGGGTTGCCTATTGGCGTAATTCCCTGGGTCATAGCGACTATTAAAAGTTCACCTTATGGAGGTATCCCCGGATACTGGGCTCGGGACCCCTTCGGGGCATCCCCGGAAGTGTATGTTGTGTGGGGTATCCATTACTGGGGACGATGTACTTCTGTGTATACCTTGTGCACAGCAAACTATTACGCGGCAGTCCGAACCCCAGGCGTCTGGGTCAGCACCGCCGGTCGCTTCATCTCCCCCTCCCACCTTGATACGCACCCCGTGTGACGTCGTCATGGGCAGGGAGCTGCAATCTGAGATGTGCGCCAGATTGGCCAACCTTGAGAATATTATCTCCAGCTCGGTCGCCCGTAAGGCTCCGGCTAAGAGAAAGCATTTGTCGCCGGCTCCGCCGGTGGATGACCTTGATGACGTTAATAATCTGGATTGGTCTGATTATTCCCCGCTAGAGGAAGGGGAGGTTTATGAGGATTCAGATATTTCGGACGATGAGCAGTCTTTTGGCGCTGATGCCGAGCTTGGTGACTTGGGGAGATTCTCGGATACTCCTCACGCTCTGGCTCTGATGTTGGAGGTTCTGAATATTTCCCCTCCCGAGGAGGCGCCACAGCAGAAGGGTGAGTTGTTTGAGGAATCCAGGCCGCGCTTGGAGTTTCCTACGCAAAGGCATTTTGACAAAATTATTGCTAAGGAATGGGACAGGCCGGCTCGGCTCCCTGGCATTCCTCAGGGGTGGGATAAGAAATATCCCTTCCCTTCGGAGGCGGTTAAGCGCTGGGCATCCCCCCCCCGAGGTGGATGCACCGGTTTTGGGGTTGTCCAACTCCTGTGTTTTAAATAGACCTGATTGTTCCACCCTCAAGGATGGAGAGGATAAACGCATTGACCAGATGGCTTGTCATGGTTTTGCTAGCGTTGGGTCAGCCATGCGGCCCGTTTGCGCTTCGGGGCTAATGGTGTTGGCTGCCAGGTCTGTGGTCAGGGACCTGTTGACTTCTTCCGGGCTTCGTCCTGGTAGTGCCGAGTTCCTTAGCCTTAAACGGTGTGAGTTGTTTTTATCTTTTGTGTTAACAGCCTTGGATGACACCTTGATGATGTGTGGTAGGACGTCGGCTCTGCTGGTGACTATTCGGCGGTCGGTGTGGTTGCGCCAGTGGGCGGCCGATTTTATGTCCAAGAAGTCACTGACGGCTCTACCTTTTGTTGGATTACAGCTCTTTGGAGAGACATTCTTTTACCCCCTCCTTTCGTGGGGCCAGATCTGGCAGGGGATTTGCATTCCCCTCTTCCAGAGGAGATTCTGGGAGCAGGGGCAGAGGACGTGCCCGTCCAGGATACAGTTGGGGCTCTAAGCCCAAACCGGCTACTAAGCCAGCTCAGCAATGAGGGGGCGCCCTCACCCATGCGGGTGGGGGGACGGCTGCGACACTTCTCCCAGATCTGGGATCAAGAGGTCTCGGACAGATGGATCCGGGAAGTGGTGTCTTCCGGTTACAAGCTGGAGTTCGAGCTCCGCCCCCCTTCCAGATTTTTCAGGTCTCGGATGCCTTCGGAGCCTCTGGCGGCGCAGGGGCTCCTGGTGGCAGTAGAGAATCTTCTGGACATGGCTGTCATTTGCCCAGTGCCCCCCTCAGATCAGGGCATGGGTTTTTATTCCAATCTGTTCACGGTACCCAAGAAGGACGGATCGGTCCGACCCATCTTGGATCTGAAGTTTCTCAACAGGTTCATCCGGCCGCGGAAATTCCGCATGGAAACGCTGCGTTCGGCTATTCACTCTCTTCGTCAGGGAGACTTTCTGACGTCCATAGACATCAAGGATGCTTATCTACACGTTCCGATTTTTCCAGCACACCAGAGGTTTCTCAGGTTCGTGGTGGAGGATCGGCATTTTCAGTTTGTGGCACTCCCTTTCGGTCTCACCTCGGCTCCTCGGGTGTTCACCAAGGTGCTGGCGGGGGTGATGGCTCTGCTCAGGGTTCAGGGTATCCGCATCGTGCCCTATTTGGACGATCTTCTGATCATGGCCTCTTCTTTCAACCAAGCGGAGTTGGACACCAGGGTGGTGGTGTCCACTCTGGAGAGGTTCGGTTGGGTGATCAACCACCCCAAGTCTTCTCTTTCTCCGTCCAGAGTAGTGACCTTTCTGGGAATGTCTCTGGACACTTCGCAGGCCAGGGTGTTTCTGCCCCAGGCCAAGATTCTTTTGATTCAGGAGTTAGTTCGGCTTCTCTTGTCGGCCCCTCGTCCGGCCATCCGGCTAGGGATGAGGCTGGTGGGGTTAATGGTGGCCTCATTCGAGGCAGTTCCCTTTGCGCAGTTTCATACAAGGACGCTTCAGCTTTATCTGTTGAAGGTTTGGGACAAGTCTCCTCTATCGTTGGATCAGTCCTTCCTGATGACTCCCCGAGTTCGTCGATCCCTGCAATGGTGGCTGGGGTCTGTCAATCTGTTGAAGGGCAGATCTTTTCTGGCACCGTGTTGGGAAACAGTCACCACGGATGCCAGTCTGTCAGGTTGGGGGGGGTGTTTGGAAGGACCTCCAGTTCCAGGGTCTGTGGGGCCCACAGGAGGCTCACGAGCCCATCAATGTTCTGGAGTTGAGAGCCATCAGGTTGGTTCTGTTTCGCTTGACTCATCAGTTGCGGGGCCTGCCAGTTCAGGTCCGGTCGGACAACCGGACGGCGGTTGCTTACATCAATCACCAGGGGGGGACTCGCAGCAGGAGTGCCCTCAGGGAAGTGTCTTTGATTCTGGACTGGGCGGAGAGCCACGTCCCGTGTATCTCAGCAGTCTACATTCCGGGAGTGGAGAACACGGAGGCGGACTCTCTGAGCAGGGCCTCCTCTCGTCAGGGGGAGTGGTCTCTCAGTCCTCAGGTGTTTCGCTCGATTTGCCTCAGGTGGGGGTTCCCGGCGGTGGACCTCTTTGCCTCTCGTCACAATCACAAGCTTCCGGTATTTGTTTCTCTCTCGCAGGATCCACTGGCCCTGGCGGTGGATGCCATGTCCCTGAACTGGAGGGATCTGGGGTTTCTTTACCTGTTCCCTCCGTTTCCAATGGTAGTGTCTTTGATTCTGGACTGGGCGGAGAGCCACGTCCCGTGTATCTCAGCAGTCTACATTCCGGGAGTGGAGAACACGGAGGCGGAC
The DNA here is from genome assembly GCA_027917425.1 of Gastrophryne carolinensis. Classification (NCBI taxonomy): domain Eukaryota; kingdom Metazoa; phylum Chordata; class Amphibia; order Anura; family Microhylidae; genus Gastrophryne; species Gastrophryne carolinensis. The sequence continues at coordinate 28,565,546 of CM051239.1, read as the reverse complement.
TCTCTGAGCAGGGCCTCCTCTCGTCAGGGGGAGTGGTCTCTCAGTCCTCAGGTGTTTCGCTCGATTTGCCTCAGGTGGGGGTTCCCGGCGGTGGACCTCTTTGCCTCTCGTCACAATCACAAGCTTCCGGTATTTGTTTCTCTCTCGCAGGATCCACTGGCCCTGGCGGTGGATGCCATGTCCCTGAACTGGAGGGATCTGGGGTTTCTTTACCTGTTCCCTCCGTTTCCAATGGTAGCCAGAGTGGTGCGCAAGTTGGCCATGGAGGGCGCGTCAGCGATTCTGGTGGCACCAAGGTGGCCAAGGCAGGTTTGGTTCGCAGACCTGGTAAGGCTGGCAGAGGATCAGTTCGTTCTGCCTCTACTGCCGGACCTGCTCACCCAGGGTCGGCTACGCTATCCCAATTTACCTTCGCTGGCTTTGACGGCGTGGCTGCTGAAACCGCCATCTTGAAGGAGGAAGGTCTTTCTGACGCGGTGATTCAGACTCTTATTAGCGCCAGGAAGCGCTCTTCCTCTACTATTTACTATAGGACTTGGAGGTCCTATATTGACTGGTGTGAAAGTAGGTCTTTCTCTTGTCGGGAGTTCTCCATTTCCAGAATCCTGGAGTTTCTTCAACATGGTCTGGATCTGGGGCTTCAACTTAGTACCTTGAAGGGGCAGGTTTCTGCCCTGGCGGTGTTCTTCCAAAGGTCCTTTGCACTTCATCCCTTAGTCAAGACCTTTTTCCAAGGAGTTACGCATGTACGGCCTCCTAGGAAGCCCTTTGTTCCAGTTTGGGATTTGAACCTGGTTCTTTCTTCTCTTCAGGGTCCTCCGTTTGAGCCCTTGAATGAGGTTGCTTTGTCTTCACTTACTCAAAAGGTGGCCTTTTTGGTGGCTATCACTTCGGTTAGGCGTGTTTCTGAGTTGGCAGCTTTATCCATTAAAGCTCCGTACTTCGAAAGGCATCAGGACAAGGTTGTCTTTCGTTTCAAGCCGGATTTATACTGGGTAATGAGTGGGAGGTCCCAGGTATTTATGGATCAGGGAGGGGCCTTCTTTTTACTATCATCTCTGCAGAACGCCCTCTTCAGGTCGGTACTACCCACATGTTATGGATATCTTGAAGCGGGGTGTGTGACATACTTATAATACCCATTTTACAGGTGAGTATTTCACAAAATGGTATTTTCACCATTCAGCCCCTACTACCTTACTTCTGATTGGTTGAACATCTTGTGATTGCCGCCCATTATAGCCCCTGACAGGTACAATATCGAAAACAAAGAAGCAGTGATGTGTAGCATTATAGATTGAATTTTTGATCGATTAAAAAATAAAAAAGAAAAACACAGAAGGCTGGAAGATTAGTTTGATCATATGATCATTTTTACAATGTCTCTGGTTTATCGAATATTGTATTTTCTGCTATTAAATCAGATCTACACTGTACTTAACATGGACCTGAATCTTCCTTTGAAACGCCAGAGAGAATCCTGGTCCACAGGGGCACTAAACTAACCTTTAGCATCCCCTTATGCCATCAATGAGCCCTGTATTAGAAAGATATTCACCTTTTCCTAACATTAAAACAGATCAAAACCCTTTTAAGCATTTCATTATAAAAGACTCCAAGGCTGGTTTACAGCTTGCCCCTGGGGCATCTTGATTTGGGATGCCCATATACTTACCTCAGGGGCCAACCCCACGACACATGCTCGGGCCTCCAGCAGCATCCCCAGCATTCCCCTATCTGATGTGGGTTGCCCCTGCCAGCATATCTGGTTGGCCGTGGCAGGTGGGCATATCAGGTAGATGGGGGGGGGGGGGCGCCCAGCAGAAGGCACATAGCACGAGGCACATAGGAATTGAGTGAAAATTCTGGGTTTTGTCTGCTTTAAACACCTGCGAAAATAAAATACTATGATATGATAAGCTACAGAAAAAGAAACATTTGTTTATAGTGGACCAAAAGCGGACCTGGAATCTATAAGACAGCTGAGCGCGCTGATTGGATGAGAGACCATGACAGCGCCATAGATCAGGGAAAGCTGAGTAAACTGGGCGACCTGGGGGTTTCACACAGCGGGGCATGCCGAATGTTAAACTAGACCTTCACCATGATTTAATGAAAAGCCCAAACCCTTAAAAAACGATTCCCCAGCATCTAACATTAATATATTTTAAGTTTTTAGTCACTTACTTATTCTTTCCCCCACCGGGCTGCAACTCTGTTCAGGACTCTAGGATACGGGTGCTGCCATCTTGCCTCAGAAGCATCCCATACTGAGGAGAGGAGAGAGGTGAAAATTGCAGGGGCGGGTTATAGCTGTGCTTTGCTCAGACAGAGCAGAGTTGAGGTCAGAAAAAGAACAGCAATCCCAGAATGCAGAGCGACACAATCAGAAGACACTTCCTGTTTGCAGGCAGCCTGATACTCCATGTGCCACCATCTTGGATGTTTAAAGGCTCATAACATGCAGTAGATGCAGGTAGGGTGATTTTTAATGTGAGCAATCTGTATGTACAGGGAGGGGGAATTATATTAGATAGGCTCTTATTCAGGGTGAAGGTCCGCTGCGCATTCATTAGCCTGGCCCACCCCTCAATGGCAATGAATGGACGGTGCTGTGTGATTGACATGAAGGGTGGGACAGTGCGCAAGGCATCGGGAGCAAGTTCTCGGGGAGACCAGAAGGTTTCTGAGCTGCGGCCGACCAAAATCTGCTGCGTGAGAGAGAAGTTCAGTGCCTGTTTTTATGTTCATTAACCCTTCAAAATATTTAGAAATAATCTCCTATACCTCGCTATACTTTTTGCTACTTAAAGTGGACCAAAACCCACATTTTTAACTAGCATCCCCTGAATTGCCCCCCCCCCCATTAAAAGTACCCTTTGCCAATTTTTAATGCCCCTTCTTTTTAATCCCAGATAATGGCGCCTGTTTTAGCTGTAAAGCCCGGCCTCCTCTATTTATTGCCACTGCTGTGTAATGACTGATCGTCTGCCATATTACAGAGAGGGACAGCAAAAAAATCAGTGTTCCAGGACCATTCGAATAGTGAAAATATCCATTTCTAGTTCTACACCCTAAGAAGGGAATATCGGCAGGGGCTTTGGCCAAATGTAAAAAAGTTCAGTCGGTTTTGGTCCTCTTTAAGGGCTAGTTCAGCACGAAGGTGACAGGACTGAGCAAACTGACCAGGAGTGTGGGGCAGCATTATTCTGCTCTCAAAGCTTCCAAGCACAGTTCTGTGTCTTAAAGTAGAACAAAACCTGGAATCTAAAAGATTCTAGGGCTGGCTGCTGGCTTTCCCCCTGCCCTCCCAAATCGGGTTGCCCTGCTGTATGAAACCCCCTAGGTCGAAGGTAATCCTTTACCTTTCCCCGGTCCAATGGTGCATGCGTGGGCTGTCGTCCAATGACAGCCACCTGCTATGACTACTCATTTAGCAGTCGGCTCTCATTAAAGCGGACTTTCACCCTGAATAAGAGCTTTTCCTGTATGTTTCCCTCACGCTGTACATACAGATTGCTCACATTAAATATCATCCTACCTGCCTGTTGTGTTTTTTAAACCTTTTAACATCTAAAATGGCGGCCCCTGGAGTTTCAGGCTGCCTGCAGACAGGAAGTGTCATCTGACTGTGCCGCTCTGCATTCTGGGATTGCTGTCCATTTCCTGACCCCAGCTCTTCTCTGTCTGAGCAAAGCACAGCTATAACCCCGCCCCCTGCACTCCCCCCCCCCCCCCCCCCCTCTTCTCTCCTCTGAGGCAAGATGGCGGTGCCCGTATAAGTCCTGAACACAGTTGAAGCCCAGCGGGGGAAATAAAAATAAATAAGTGACTAAAAACTTAGAATATATTTTAGATGCTGAGGAATAGTTTTTTAATGTGGACCAAAACCCAGGATCTTGACTATCCTGGGTTTTTGTCCTTTCCCCTGAGCACCCCGTTCGGGGGATGCTCCGCTGTGTGAAACCCCCAGATCGCCCGAAGAAACTCGCCCTTTCCTGGTCCTACGGCGCATGAGCAGCCTTCCAATCGGTGGAGCTCTTCCAATCGGTGGAGCTCTTCCAATCGGTGGAGCTCTTCCAATTGGTGGAGCTCTTCCAATCGGTGGAGCTCTTCCTATCGGTGGAGCTCTTCCAATCGGTGCACTCAGAGCTGCTGATGTCACGCCATCTAGGACGGCGTCTAAGGGCAGCGGCTCCGAGCGCACTGCCAGCTGCATCCCCCACTTCCAACTAACAGGGAGCGTGCCCGCGCCGGCCATTCACAAATGCCTGGCACAGGCACATGTCCTGCTAGAGGGATAGCTGGGCTGCGGCTGCGCTCTGCGCATGCGCCGTTGAACCGGGAGGAAAGGTAAGTAAACTGGGCCAGCTGGGTGCTTTCACACATCGGGGCATCCCGATTTTGGATGCCTTGGGGGGAGGGAATGCTGGGTTTTGAGCCACTTTAAGGGTTTGGACTTTTCATGAAATGATGCTGAAGATCCGGTTTAACTGTAATGGAGAGGGCGCGCTGCCGCATCATCATTGCTATTGGCAACCGTACACTGTCTATACACCAAGATCTACAGGAAAAGAAGCGGGAGTCTTGCAGACACAGAACACTGCTGCTATGGCCGCTGCTGAAGTGAGGGAGCTCACTAACACTTACACATACCCAGCAGCAGTGTTCTGTGTGTTCAGGACTTGCTTCTCTCTTCTTGTAGATCTTGGTGTACAGACGGTACAGAAGGTGTAATGTAGAGACTTGGTGGCCCTTTAATGCGTCTTGGATTTTCCCCGTCCATATGAAAGACATTTAGCTGATTCCAGCTGCTGTCCTTTATGAGTCATGCGTCATATGGAACGCCCGGCACACCCACCACTCAGTCACCCAAATGTCTGGACACCGGGGTTTGCTCTGGAGCTGGAAAGCAGTCGCTTTGCTCAGAATCTGGCGGTGTGCAGCGGAAAATGTCCCCCATCACCTCCCCCCGAATCTCCTCTGTTACTGGTGTAAGGTTTTACTTATGGTGGCCTCACTTCCTCCCCCGCCATCCTCACAGGACAATAATGGCTCCTCACTTCTCCTTCTCATCCGCCTACTCTCTGTTGTTAGTAAGTTAGGGCACCCCCTAGTGGGTTAAACCATTAAAGTGGACCAAAACCCACTCTGGAGTCTATGAGACTCCAGGGTAGGTATACTTGGTGCCCTCGGGGCGCCCCGCTGTGTGAAACGCCCCAGGCCGCCCAAAGACTCACCTTCATCCCCGGTCCAGGGTTCTAGTTATGGTGGCCTCGCTTCCACCCCCGCCATCATCACAAGATAACTTACTTACTTCTCCCTCTATCATCAGCCTGCTCTCTGTTGTTAGTAAGTTAGGGCACCCCCTAGTGGATTAAAACAAAAGCTCTCGTTAAAGTGGACCAAAACCCACCCTGGAGTCAATGAGACGGGGATGCCCCGCTGTGTGAAACCCCCCAGGTTGCACCTTCATCTTGATACAATGGCACATGCGCGAGCTATCCCTTTAGCCCAGGCCAGGCATTTGTGAATGACCGCCGCGGGCACACTCCCTGTTAGAGGGTAGCGGGGGTGCGGCCGCCAGCGCCCTCTGATTCGCTAGGATTAGACAAGCTCCTGAGCGAAGGGGCTTGAACGGATCCGAGCGCGCTGATTGGGCGAGCGGCCGCACATGTCTTGTAGTACCGGGAAGAGATGTGTTTGTTCGGGCGACCCCCGATCGAGGTGCCCCGGGGCAAGGACCAAAACCCTGGATAATTAAAATCCTGGGTTTTGGTCCACTTAAAAGGGGACCAATCACCCGGATTTTGACTACTCTCTTTTTTTTTGGTCCCCATACCTGGGGTATCCCGATTCGGGATGCTCCACTGTGCGAAACCCCCCAGATCGCCCACACCACTTACCTTTCTGACGCTCCCATGGCGCGTGAGCAGGCTCTCATTCAATCAGCACTTTATATTAATGCACGGCATAAAGCTTTGGTTTAGACAGAGTGTCAGCATAGGGAGCAGGGGCAGCCGCATTCCCAGTTTCCCTGCGGGATGTGTGCCCAAACCGGAGTGTGTCTCCACTTCCCTCTAACAGGGAGAAAGCCCGTGCTGGCCATTCACAAATGCCTGATGCGGGTATGCACCCTGCTAGAGGGATAGCGGGGATGCGGCTCACGCATGCGCTGTTGGACCGGGAAGCAAGGTAAGTGTACAGGGCGACCTGGGGGGTTTCACACAGTGGGGCATCCTGATTTTGGATGCCACGGGGGGATCGATCAGCGCTGGGATTTGATCCACTTTAAAGGAGACCAAAACCCGAGAGTCCATTGCCAGGTGATGCCCTGTCCTTTGAAATGTTTTGCAGTGTGGAAACCCCTGACTACCCCTGTATAACAATCTTGATCCCACAGCACATGTGCTGGTCTTGTATTCATGCCTCCCAACTGTCCCGATTTTCCCGGGATTGTCCCGATTTTTGAGAAGGATCCCGCGGTCCCGGAACATTACCAAATGTCCCGGGACGCCCTGCGCTGTGACAGCCCAGGGCCGCAATGACGCCGGCGCGAAGATAACTTCCTGGCGCGTGGGGTGAGAGAGTGGGGCGGGCGCACGGGGGTGGGTGGGCAGGCGCACGGGGGTGGGTGGGCGGGCGGTATGCTGGTTTGGGGATACGTACGCATGCAGGGGTGAAGGCAGCCGACATTGCTGGAGCTGGAGAGCGTGGCCGGGGCGTGACGGGGGCGTGGCCGGGGCGTGACGGGGGTGTGGCCGGGGGCATGGCTTGTCCCGCTTTCACGTTTTCAGAAGTTGGGAGGTATGCTTGTATTGTATATATCAGAGTTGTTACCAGTGTTCTGTACAAGGGGCATCATTGTACCTGCACCCTGGATTCTAATCCCTCGCTTGATACAAGCCATAAATCTGTTGGCCTTTGCAGCTGCTGCTTGGCACTGGGTGCTGCTTATTGCCGGGGGAAGACATGTTTGTAGCCCTGATAGCATGTGCAGAGCCGACCGCAGAAGGATTCTCTTTCCTTTTGCAAAGTAGCTGATCACAAACAAGGTGGCAGTTAGATGGAGACCTGGACAAGAAGGCATTTAGTCTATGCCTTTCACCTTACAGGTCTCCCATATCATTTTGAGTGCCAGACCATTTATTGTACTAGTTTCTCTGTTCAGAACAACCAACCGATAAAGTTGTTGGCTTTTGAGGCAGCTGCTTGACCCTGGGTTCTGCTTGCCTGCTTTTTGCTGATCAGTATTTCCAGGCCCAGCTCTTCCCTGGTGATTTAGCCCTGAGATCCTGAGATCCTGTCTAGAGCAGAGACTGACAACAGAAGGATTCAGTCACTTCTATTGGAGAGATGCTGATCACAAAGCATTTAGTACTTAGATAGAGGCCTGGGGAGGGGGTTAACATTTATCACACATTTATCACACACATGGTCTATGCATTTTGAACGAACCTTCAGCATCATTTAATGAAAAGCCCAAACCCTTAAAAACCTATTCCCCAGCATCTAAAATTAATATATTTTACTTTTTTAGTCCCTTACTTATTCTTTCCCCCACTGGGCTGCAACTCTGTTCAGGACTCTAGGATATGAGCGCTGCCATCTTGCCTCAGAAGCATCACATACTGAAGAGTGCAAAAGTGCAGGGGGTGGGGTTATAGCTGTGTTTTGCCCAGAGAGAGCAGAGCTGGGGTCAGGAAAAGGACAGCACACCCAGAATGCAGAGCGGCACAGTCAGAGGACACTTCCTGAGACTCCATGTGCCGCCATCTTGGATATTTAAAAGCTCAAAAAAAGGCAGTAGGTGCAGGTAGGATGATTTTTAAAGTGGACCAAAACCCATGCCCCAACGGCCCTGAAATCCATAACATTCCAGGGCCGCTGGAATCGGGATGCCCTGCTGTGAGAAACCCCCTAGGTCGCCTGGAAACTCACCTTCTTTCCCGGTCCAATGCCACATGCGCAAGCTGCAGCTCTATCCCCGCTATCCCTTTAACAGAGCGCATGCCCTTGCCAGGAATTTGTGAATGGCCGGCGCTGGCACATTCCCTGTTAGAAGGTAATGGGGGATGCGTCCGCCAGCGCGCGGCCCGAGCGTGCTGATTGGACAAGAGGGCTGCACATGTGCCTTAGGACTGAGGAAGGGTGGGTGAGATCGGGCGACCTGGAGGGTTTCACACAGCGGGGCATCCCCGATAGGGGTGCTCCGGGGGCAAGGACCAAAACACAGGATAGTCAAAATCCTGGCTTTTGGCTTACTTTAATGTGGGCAATCTGTGCGTGCAGGGTGGGGGAAACATACATAATAGGCTCTTATTCAGGGTGAAGGTCTGGATTAATGTGGGCAATCTGTGTGTGCAGGGTGGGGGGAACATACATAATAGGCTCTTATTCAGGGTGAAGGTCTGGATTAATGTGGGCAATCTGTATGTACAGGGTGGGGGAAACATACATAATAGGCTCTTAATTAGGGTGAAGGTCTGGTTTAAAGTGGTGAATGTCCAGTCTCCAAAGTACCTTCTGCCCTTCCTCCCTCCCCCGGTTCTGAAGCGGGAACAGCTTACCTTGCCCAGGATCCAGCACGACTACCGGCGCCACAGCCACCCAGGCGATGAATGGGCGAGTGGAGCCGCACACAAAGCAGGGGACTCGGGTTTGTGCAGCCTGGTCAGGATGGCTGTGCCCAGGACCCGAAGCGCTGGGAGACCAGCCTTAGATCCTGACCGTGTGAGTCCTACAACACCTGCAGTATTGTACTTTTATCCTGTAATCTCTTGTTTTATACTTGCCATATCTTTGATGGCTTTAGCAGCAGCTGTTTGGTACTGGGTGCTGCCTGTTGGCCTATTGCTGGTCAGTACACACAGCTCCAGACTGCTCCCCCACATTATTGCACCCATCTTCTAGATCAGGGGCACTCAACCACTTCCTGTAAAGGTCCATTTAAAGGCATCCGGTGATAGATGAGGGTCCGGGTGGAGGGGGGGGGGTGGATAGTTACAAGTCAGCACTCAGGAGGAAGGGGCTATAGATTCCCCAGGCAAAACTAAAAAAGGCTGCTTGCCTTAACTCACCCCAAAAATCCTATTGGGCACTGGGAAAAAACAGGAGTTTTTTTTGGCACTACATTACCTACAGCTAACATGGATGGATAGATAGTGCTCAAGGGAGAGGGATGGAGAGACAGAACAGGAAGGGATGGATGGAGACAGAGCTGGGAGAAGGGATGAATGGACACAACTAGAAGGACATGAACAATTGGCCAGAGCTGGGAGAATAATGGATTGACAAAGCTGGGAGGCTGGGGATTGGCTGGGCAAAACTGTGAGGACAGGAATGGATGGATGCATAGATACTGGGCTGGCTGGGCCACAGTTGAAGGGGCAGGAATGGATGGGTCAAAGCTGGGGGAACAGGAATGAATGGGGATGAGATGGATGGGGCAAAGCTAGGGGGACAGGGATAGATAGGGCTGAATTAGGGCAGGGGGGGGGGAAGATTGGATGGACCAAAGAGACTGAGAAACAAAGTTTGTGTGTACTTAGCAATGCCACTACCCATCTGTGTAGTACTTTATATTGCAATGCTGGTGCAAGGGAGCCATGACACTGGCTGGGAGACTAAGCACTACATCAGCAATTAAGGGGGCAGCTCTGAGCGCAGCAACACATAAGCAACTGAGTACAGGGGTGTCCGGGCATGGGTCCGGAAATCTGGTGCCAAGGTCCACATTCGGACCCCGGTCCGCCACTTGAGTATCGCTGGGGATTGGCTGGGCAAAACTGTGAGGACAGGAATGGATGGATGCATAGATACTGGGCTGGATGGGCCAGAGTCGAGGGGACAGGGATGCATGGGGCAGAGCTGGAAGGGCCGGAAAGGATGTGTCAAAGCCGTGGGAACAGGAATGGATGGGGATGAGATGGATGGGGTAAAGCTAGGGGGACAGGAGTGGATGGGACTGATTTGGGGTGGGGGGAAAAGATTGGATGGGCCAAAGAGAATGAGAAACAAAGTTTGTGTGTACTTTGCAATGCCACATCCCGCCGTGCAGTACTTTATATTGCAATGCGAGGTGCCAGGGAGCCATGACACTGGCAGGGAGACTAAGCACTACATCAGCAATCAAGGGGGCAACTCTGAGCACGGCAACACAGAAGCAACTGAGTGCAGGGGTGTCAGGGCAGGGGTCCGGAAATCTGGCACCAAGGTCCGCCAGTTGAGTATCGCTGTTCTAGATCCTAATCCCTAATTTTATACAACACATACATTTATTGGCTCTTGTAGCAACTGCTTGACACTGGGTGCTGCTGATTAGGTTATTGCTGATCATTACTCCAAGGTTTCCTAATTCCCTAGTGGGAGACTTGTTTATAGCCCTGAGATCCTGTATAAAGCCCAGACTGACACTAGAAGAGGATCCTGCTTGTGTTATGCCAGGGTTTGTTTTGTAACTTGCACACAATATAGGGAAGGGGTCTGGAGCGAATCCTTGAATAACCCCAGGAATCTCATAAACTGAGAATAATGGAGGATCTGCACATTTACTACTTCCCGGCTGCCTTCCTCCCAACCATGTGCCAGCTTCACATGCTTCAGGCCGTATCCCTGCCATAAAGTCCGGCATGTGTTTCCAGCTGTCGTTGACGCCAGCGCTCCCCTGTGTTTGGCAAACAGGAAGATGGCTAAGAATACAGACAGTCCCTGGCGAGACAGTAGGGCATTACAGATTGGGATGCTCCAGGGATAGGAAATCAGCTGGGATGGGCAACTTAAAGGCAGAACAAAACCCAGCACTTTTTTTCCCCTGGAATCTAAATCGAGAACCCAAACATTCGAGGAGATGTGGGAACCAGCTGTGGCGGTGACCTCCCAGTCTGACGCCGGTCAAGCATAGTTGCACACCCCAAAGGCCGGCCCTGTCAGTGGGCCCCCCTGGAAGCTGGGGGCCCCCGGCAGCTGCCCCTGCGGCCGAACTTCCCACTGGCACCTCTGTGGCATGAAATAAGGGCGCACTGGATGGACCAGCTTCTCATCATAACCTTCTCTATTCCCATCATGCATTGTGTATACTCACAATGAACAAATAAAAGCCCTTCAAGCGGAGGTTTGCCAGCGATTCATATCCATTGCTCTTTAGAAAGAGTGAAGTCAGAAGTCATGCTGGTGTCTTGTGATCATCCACACGCTCATGAAATGTGTCCGTGGGGTCCCCCAGCAGTTGGCAGAACCATTAAACGCTTCCACTCTGGCAAGCGTTGAAACAGCGTGGCGTTGGAAGGACACCGTGGGACTAAATACCCCATTGTATCGCTTCAAGTGATGTTTTCATCAGGGGCCTGTAATCACTTCCTGGAGTTGGTCTGGAACAATCGCATCTCTACTGGGGGAGATTCAGAGTGGATTCTGACGCTGACATAAATTGCAGTTTTGTGCCATGTTTTGGCTTTAAAGCATAACTCCAGCCAGAAGTCCTTTGTACGGTTGTAGGAAAAGGTTTTTGAGACCGACACAAATATTGCTTTTCATAAAGTTTGCTGCCTCTGAGTTTTTAGATCTTTTAGTCTAATATTGATATAGATCAGCGGTTCTCAACCTGTGGGTCGGGACCCCGGTGGTTAAAGGCTCATAACATGCAGTATATGCAGGTAGGATGATTTTTTTTATGTGAGCAATCTGTATGTAGGGGGTGTGGGAAACATAGAAGATATGCTTTTATTCAGGGTGAAGATCCGCTTTAAAGTAGACCCTCCGACCTTGTAGGAACAAACGGCTCGGTTGCTGTACCCACTCCCAGGCAAATTTCGCCCCTGTTTTCTAGAAAATGGGTTTAGGGCCACATTGTATCAGTCTTGGGGGGGCGTCCAGATTGCTGAAGCATAGATCCCAACAATCCCCCGCAATTCCTAGCTGCACTTTGATCCCCCCCGTGAAATGTGGTTCCTCCTGCGGTCACGTTAACCAGCCTGGACCAGCAGACAGGGCAGGAAAAAGCGACCCCAGTCCATGTGACCCCTAGTGGCCAATCACGGAGCCACATTGTGTGAATGTACTGCCAGATTTATGGCATTTCCCTGGATCTGAGCTGTTAGTGCTGCCTATGTAGGGGGTGATGGATGAAACAGAGGTTTCAATGGCTAGAGGTCTGCCTCAGGCTTGTAAATCATCAGCTTAATTCTGCAGAGCAGAGGTGTCTCCATTGTCCGTTTACTTTGGTGACTTTCTGGGGGTTGCAATCTCATTTGTGTTTTCACTTTTCCATCAAGCCAGGCAGCTAGCGAGGCAACAGTCACTAGGGCCATACACAATTGTGTGGTGTTGCCAGTGGTACTGTGTCATTGTAACTTCCATATGTTTCACCCTATAAGACAAACCTAGGATTTGGAGGAGGAAAATAAGAAGCAAAATATTCTAAACCAAATGTTGTGCTAAAACACCCCATTACAGTCAGTGTGGCATTCCCCCATCCCATTCCCAAATGCAGTGTGGCATTCCCCCATCCCATTGCCATAGGCAGTGTGGCTTTCCCCCCATCCCATTCCCAGATGCAGTGTGGCATTCCCCCATCCCGTTCCCATAGGCAGTGTGGCATTCCCCCCCCTCCCGTTCCCATAGGCAGTGTGGCATTCTCCCCCTCCCGTTCCCATAGGCAGTGTGGCATTTCCCCATCTCATTCCCATAGGCAGTGTGGAATTCCCCCCTCCCATTCCTATAGGCAGTGTGGCATTCCCCCCTCCCATTCCTATAGTCAGTGTGGAATTCCCCACCTCCCATTCCTATAGGCAGTGTGGCATTCCCCCTCACATTCCCATAAGCAGTGTGGCATTCCCCATAGGCAGTGTGGCATTCCCCATAGGCAGTGTGGCATTCCCCCTCCCATTGCCATAGGCCGTGTGGCATTCCCCCTCCCATTCCCATAGGCAGTGTGTCATTCCCCCCATCCCATTCCCATAGGCAGTGTGGCATCCCCCCCCTCCTATTCCCCATAGGCAGTTTGGCATTCCCCTTCTTCCATTCCCCATAGGCATTGTGGGATTCCCCTCTTCCATTCCCCATAAGCAGTGTGGCATCCCCCCTCCCATTCCCATGGGCAGTGTGGCATTCCCCCCCCCCTTCCATTCCCATAGGCATCCCCCCATCCCTTTCCCCATATAAGCAGTGTGGCATTCCCTCCAACCCGCCAGAAAAAAAAAAGTACATGAACGCTGTCCCCACTCTGGCTTCCGGTGCCGCCAATGCCTCTCGGGCTGATGCACACTGACCAAGAGGCATTGGCGGAGCCGGAAGCCTGAGCTTCCAGTTAGCCATCGCAAACTGACAAGCACAGTTAAGGCCCACGACGATCTCACAGCTGCGCAAAATCTCGCAAGATTTTAGGCAGCTCCATTGCATCCCACTGTGGACACGTGAGATCAGGGGCCGTTCGCTGTGCCTGATGGCATGCAAGGTGGTGCCACCCGTCAGGAGGTTGCCTAAAATCCGAGGGACCCAGAAGATGGATCCCCTGGCGAGGTGAGTAAAAAATGCCCAACGGTAAAACTGTAGGGGGCAGCAGATTGGTGATGTTCCATTTTAAAGTGGACCAAAACCCAGGATTTTGACTATCCTGGGTTTTGGTCCTTTCCCTCGGGGCACTCCCTGCTGTATGAAACCTCCCAGGCCGCCTGAACAAACTCACCTCTTCTCTGTCCTACGACGCATGCGCAGCCGCTTGTCCAATCAGCACGCTCAGATCTACGTCCAGGAGCTCATCATAACGAGCCGATCCGCTGGCGGCCGCATCCCCCACTACCCTCTAACCGGGAGCGTGCCTGCGCTGGCTATTCACAAATGCCTGCCACTGGCATGTGCCCTGCTAAAGGGATAGCGGGAATGCAGGCACTGCTCGCGCATGCACCGTTGGACTGGGAAAGAAGGTGTGTTTTGGGGCGACCTGGGGGGTTTCACACAGTGAAGCACTGAGTTTCCCTCCACTGGAATCTCATAGACTCTGGGGTGGGTTTTGGTCCTCTTTAAAGTACTTTGTGATTGACCAGGATGACTGCCTTGTTGATAGCGTGCACTCCTCAGCTCAGGCCTCTCACACTCCTCTTGTGTAACACTGACATCCTGGTAAAGTTTTTTTTTGTCTCAGACAAACAAAAGTTTGGGAAGTTATAAACTCTATCAGGAGACTGATTGTTCCTGTCTTCAGAGACTCCATCGCACAGGCTTCTCGTTCCTCGCAGATCCCAGTTTCCTGTGCAAAGCTGGTGAGGAAACGAGGAGAGAACAGAATGTTCCAGATTCTATAAAGCGCTGCGGCCTATTGTATTGGGCGAGTCCTCAGAGATAGCGCCACGCTGTCACACTATATCACGAGAATAGTCACTAAGCCGAGATCTGCTTTCGCTAACAGTAAAGGCGCACAAATGTTTCCCTTCTCTATTTTCCCACAGCCAGTGGGGGCGTGGGGGGGGGGGGGCGTCTTGCGTGATGAACAATTTCAGGTAACCGCTGTCAGGATCTGGGGCCAACGGCAATGACTCTGAAGACAATTCTTTTTCAAATAATAAGCAATTTATTGTAAATAAATTCCAACAGGCAAAATCTCTTATCTTCAGAGTTTAATGCAGGACACAATGCAGTACAGCAAGCGGTTACCTCACCAACTTTAGCAATGTCCAGTGTGTGATAATTACAGCGTATTGCAAGTCCTGGATATCACAGGTCCTCTTTTGGGGCATACAAGTCCAGGCTGTTAATCCACAGGTTCCCAGAATGGATAACACATGAAGTCCTTTGGTTGCAATTCAGCACTGTCAGTATTGGGAGCAGCAAGGCCCTGGCTCCTCATCCCAGTCTCTCCATCTCTACACTGAAAGCCTCAGAAATTGCTTTTATAGGGCTTCCTTCAATTAGTCTCATCACCTGGGAAGACCTGTGAGTAGGGGAAAAACCTGTAGAGGACCCGGGATATGAATTGGATCTCTGACATCCCAGCATGGATCGTGCCTGCCTGAAAAACTTATGAGAAAAATAGACCCCATCCACCACTTTTCCATACACTTTACCACAGCGCACGCTTATTACTGCATTCCTGGTTTATGTAACAAAACCACAACGGGGTCGATTTAGAGCAGACCTGGGCATTATATGGCCCGTGGACCCTTTGATTGGCTCTGACCGGCCCGGGCTGAGCTGGCTGGCGGAGCCCCTCCGCTCGTGGTTTGGCGTCCCACCACTCGTGCTGCCTGCGAGGCGCCTGCCCGTCTCTCTTCGCAGCGGGTCGGCGCCTCCGCTTCCTGCACTGTACTCAGGCGATCACTTAAAGTGGACCAACACCCAGGATTTTGACTATCCTGGGTTTTGGTCCACTTTGGGGGGGGCACCCCGATTGGGGGTGCCCCGCTGTGTGAAACCCCCCAGAAAGCCCCAAAAACTCACCTCGCCACGCTCCCACTTGACCGCGCCGTCCAATCCCCGCCGACGGACAAGCGGGTGACAGCGACGGACAAGACAGCGCGTCCGCCGCCGCCTCCCGCATGTCACTCTGACAGCCGGCCGCCGCCGATGAGGTAAGGTTTTTGGGGGGTTTTGGGGGGGGTTTCACCCCGCGGGACATCCCGATCTCGGATGTCCCACAGTGAGGGAGGTGATCGGCCTGGGAATCTTATAGATTCCAACAGCCAACTGGGTGTTGGTCCACTTTAAGCAGCAGTTGGGTCTGGCGTGTTCTCCCTTTCTCACTCAGTGATCGCCTGTGTACAGTGCGGGAGGCGCCGACCCGCTGCGAAGAGGGACAGACGGGTGCCCGACAGTGAAGAAGAGCCCAACCAGGGGAGGAGAAGGAGGTAGGCTCCGGCACCATCTTGCCTGGGTGGAGGGGCGGAAAATACAATTAATACAATACAATTAATATTATGCAGAATTGAGTTCAGCCTTTTGGCCCGGCCCTCCACAATATTTTTAGTTTCTCATGCGGCCCCATGGAAAAAATAATTGCCCACCCCTGATTTAGAGCCAGGGGAGAATTCTCACTCCTTTTTTTAGGAGAGAAAACCACCATTCACTTTGTTTTATTGTCTACCTTGGGGCTGATTCAAAGACAGGTGAAAATTTACACCTGCTTTGACTAGGCCATTCCTATACATTTTCATATCTCCCATTAAAGTGGATCAAAACCCATCACGATCGACCCGAGAATCTATAAAATTCTTGGGCCGGTTCCCTCCCCCCTGGGGCATCCAAAATCAGGATGCCCCGCTGTGTGAACTCCCCAGGTCGCTCCATACACTAACCCGTCCAACAGCACATGCGCGAATTGCCGATGCGGGCACGATCCCTGTTAGAGGGTAGCGGGGGATGCGACCGCCGACACACTCTGAGCCACTGACCTTAGACGAAGGCTTAGATGATGTGACGCCAGCAGCTCCGAGTGCGCTGATTGGACTGGGAAGAGGTGAGTTGCGCTTGGCGATCTGGGGGGTTTCACACAGTGGGGCATCCCCAATTGAGATGCCCTGGGAGAAAAACCCAGGATAGTCAAGAGAACTGCCATTCACTTTCATTGTCTACCTTGGGGCTGATTCAGAGCCATGTGAAAATTTACACCAGGCAGACAATGAAAGTCAATGGCAGTTTTCTCTACTTAAAAAAAGAGTAAGAATTCTCTCCTGGCTCTGAATCAACTCCTAGTGTGGCAAGACCCATGTTAGGCTTAAAGTGGACCAAAACCCAGTATTTTGACTATCCTGGGTTTTGGTCCTTGCCCCCCCCCCCAGGGCACCCTGATTGGGGGTGTCCCACTGTGTGATACCCCCCAGGTCGCCGAAACAAACTCGCCTCTTCCCGGTCCTACGGTGCATGCGCGGCCGCTCGTCCAATCAGGACACTCGGATCCGCTGATGTCCCTTCAGGCGAGCAGCTCCGAACGTGCTGACGGCCGCATCCCCCGCTACCCTCTAACGGGGTGTGTGCCCACGCTGTCCATTCACAAATGCCTGGCACAGGCACATGCCCTGCTAGAGGGATAGCGGGGATGCAGCCAAGGGAATAGTTTGGCCTGGGAATCTTATAGATTCCTGGGCCAATCACCGTGGGTTTTGGCCTCTTTAAAGTGGATCAAAACCTGTGGCCATCAGCCCTGGAATCTATATTATTCCAGGGGCTGCTAGATTCCTTCCCCAGGATCAAATAGAATCGGGATGCCCCTCTCTGTGGAACCACCCAGGTCGCTCAATATACTCACTTTCTCCCCCAGTCCAGCGGCACATCCCTTTAGCAGGACACATGTGTGGGGTGGTCACCCCCAATTCGGGACGGCCCGGGGGATGGCCAGCGGCTGGTCCTGGAATCTTTTAAATTAGATAGTCTTATAGATTCCCCGGCCGATCATGCTGGGTTTTGGTCCACTTTAAGGATTCGTTTTAGGCTACCCTTCTATATGACTCAAAAGCCTTTGTTGTGAAGAGGGGGACTCTGCACAGTCTTTTGCTTTTTAGGGTTTGCGATTATTTTAGTATTATAGTGGGCCAACAACCGTTTTACACCAAAAGTGTGTTGGTCCGTGCATCCCGATTGATGATGCGCGCCCTGTTTTCAGTTTTACTTACCTTGCGTTGCATTTCCACCCGCCAAATCCATCCCCACTATTGATTGTGTGCGGTCACATGACCTGGGCACTTTCAGCGAGTACAAGTAGGAAATCAAAGACAGGCCTCGGGCCTTTTGGGAGAAAGCTCTCAGCTTCACAGCTGCAATCGGCCAATAAGCTGAACTATCTAGGTTGTACTTTTCTAGTAAAAACTATTGCCCTGGGGTCAGTATGTTGGGGTGCAGAGGCGGCAGCATGGAATAAACCCCACTTTCTAGGGGTTGTATTATTTTTTTTTCAGGGTCGCCTCTATTTAGCATGATTTAATGAAAAGCCCAAACCCTTAAAAAACTATTCCCCAGCATCTAAAATTAATATATTTTAAGTTTTTAGTCACTTATTATTCTTTCCCCCACTGGGCTGCAACTCTGTTCAGGACTTTAGGATACGGGCGCCGCCATCTTGCCTCGGAAGCATCACATACTGAAGAGAGGAGATAAAGCACAGGGGGCAGGGTTACAGCTGTGCTTTGCACAGACAGAGCAGAGCTGGGGTCAGGAAAAGGACAGCAATCGCAAAAAGCAGAGCAGCACAGTCAGAAGACACTTCCTGCCTGATGCTCCATGAACCACCGTCTTGGATGTTTAAAGGCTCTTAACATGCAGTAGGTGCTGGTAGGATGATTTTTAATGTGAGGAATCTGTATGTATGGGGGGGAGGGGAACATATAAGATAGGCTCTTATTCGGGGTGAGGGTCCGCTTTAAAGTGGACCAACACCCACCGGTGATCGGCCCGGGAATCTATAAGATTCCCGGGCCGATCACCTCCCTCCCCGTGGGACATCCGAGATCGGGATGTCCCACGGGGTGAAACCCCCCCAAACACCCCAAACTCCTTACCTTATCTCCCTCGCGCCCCTCCAGACGTGCGCGCGCCGGCCGTCTGTGAATGGCCGGCGCGGGCACGCGCGCGTCAAGAGGGACGCGCGGGAGGCGGCGGAGGAGCCGCTTGTCCGCGGCTTGTCCGTCGGCGCGGGGAGAGGTGAGTTCGGGGCGATCGGGGTGCCCCACCGAAGTGGACCAAGACCCAGGATAGTCAAAATCCTGGGTGTTGGTCCACTTTAATGGTCTTTCTCTTTATAATACTGGAAGGAATGAACAGCGAGTTGACAGTCTAAAGAAAACTTTACTTTGTTTATTTAACTGAATGAGCTCCTCAAATAGAGGATGTCCTGGACTATGAGGAACAATTGTGTCTGGACAGACAGATTTACTCTGAGGCCTGGTGTCTTTATCTCTAAAGGGCTTCCTGAAGCTCCTGTTCATTGACTGCTTAGAGGACGGATCGCATCAGGTGCCTACAAACAAACAGAAAGTTCTTATGTGAGCCATTTCCTATCAGCAAGGAGTAACAAGGGTCCTGCGAAGGAGCCTATAGCCGACCATTTTTCAACCCGGTCCCTTATTTTCAGACTAGACTGTTGGTAATGCAAGCTGGACAGCATAATGTGACATTACCACTCTGGAATGCTCTCCCCCACTCGATCACTTACTCTCCAACACTCCCAGACTTTAAAGTGGTCTAAAACCGTGCGAGAGCGGCCTGGGAATCTTATAGATTGATTCCCTCCCCCGGGGCAAACAAAATCGGGATGCCCCACTATGTGAAACCCCCCAGGTCGCCCCATTCAGCTACCTTGCTACCCGGTCCAACGGCGCAAGCCGCATCCCGCTATCCCTCTAGCAGGGCGCGTGCCATTTGTGAATGGTTGGCGCGGGCACACTCCCTGTTAGAGGGAAGCGGGGGATGCAGCCACCAGTGCGCTCGGAGTCACTGGCTTCAGACGCCGTCTTAGATGGCGTGACGTCAGCGGATCCGAGCACGCGCTGTAGGACTGGGAAGAGGTGAGTTAGATTGGGCGATCTTGGGGGGTTTCACATAGCAGAGCACCCCCGATATTCAAAATCCTGGGTTTTGGTCCACTTTAAAAGTGCCCTCAAAACTCACCTCTTCAGACAAGCATGTAACCTTGCTTAAAGAGGAACACTTCAGGTATTGGGGAGTTAATAAAAACTCCCCAGGCCTGGCTTGCTCACCCCCCCTGCCGCTCCAGTTTCACAATTTACAACTATAAACTTACCTATTTGGTTGCATTGGGCTCCTACATCCCTCGGTCCCGCGCCGTCTCCGTTGGGCAGCACCATCTTGCCGCCCCATCATGCACTGTGCTGCCCCCCAGATCTCGCGCGTGCACAGTGTCACTGCATAGGCTGCAATGACAAGTCCTGCAAGATTCAGAGAGCGTTGCGGGACATTTGAAGATGGACTATGAAGGGTAAGTACTGGTTAGGCTTTGCAGCCTTCACTCCGGGAGGCTAAGGGGGGGTGCAAAGGGGCCAGCAATGCGGCTGGATGTCGGCGTTTTAGATAACATCGACATCTAAAAGGCAGTGAGGGAGGGATGTTTAGAGAGGAACATCAGCAAAGGTCTCTTTAAAATGGACCAAAACCCACGCTGATGGGCCTGAAACGAAATTCAAAAATTGGGATGCCCGCTGTGTGAAACCCCCCAGGTGCCCCATTCACTTACCGTGTTTCCCGGTCCAATGACGCATACACGAGCCGCAGCTGCATCCCCACTATCCCTCTAGCAGGGTGTGTGCCCGCGACAGGCATTTGTGAATGGTCCCCTTTGCAGAGCAAGTGGTGAAGCCCCCGGGGGGCCTCCCCCTCATAATGCGGTCCTGGGAAGCATGGAAAACAAAGGATGTGGAAAGAGCAGAATAAGCAAATGTGGAAAATACCTGGAGGTATGTGGAATTGAGATGGAAGAAAAAGAAGTGGGGGTCACAAAAGAGACAGGTCAAGGAAGAATAAGAGAGAAAGTGGAAGTGTGAAAATGTGACCTGCTGAGAGCTTTTTCTCTAAAGAGGGTGTCTGCATGGTGTCTCAGGCCGCCCTCTTAAAGTGGACCAAAACCCAGCAGGATATAGATTCCCGGCGTTCCATTCCCTCCCCACGGGGCATCCAAAATCGTGATGCCCCGCTGTGTGAAACCCCCCAGGACGCCCGCAAACCTTACCTGAATCCCGGTCCAACAGCGCATGTGCGGGCCGCGGCCGCATCTCACGCTTCTCTCTAGCAGGGATAGCCAAAATCCTGGGTTTTGTTCCACTTTAAATGGCGCCCTGTGCCATCTCTCAGACTGTACATCCCCATGGCTGCACCATACACACTTCTGTGGGTGGTCAGATATCTTATAGCTTCAACAAAATAGGGAGAGGCACACTAGAATTAATACTAGTACAAAAAAATATTCTTTTATTTGATCTTGACACAAGTTAATCACTACATATAATCCTAAACATGCTAAAACCAATTAAAAAAACATGAATCAAACAATGACAAACAAAAAAAAAACATAGATAGGTGTGTAGGCGATGGGGAGAGCACCATCAAAAAATATATATTTTGCCATCAAATTCCTATATATATATCTGTATACACATCATAAAAAAAAAGGTTTCTGATATAAATATGAAACCATGTGCATGTACTGTGCCAAACCTGCCTATGATCCGGATCATAAAAATATATATGTGCTGTAAAGTGCAAAAAATCAATAAATAAATTTGATTGTAACCAATCGGAAATTGGTGATCAGAGAACCAATCCCATCAAGATAATATAAGAAAACTAACACAATTCATTGCCTATATGAAACAATCACAAATAACAGTATCAATGTGTGCTAATGTCCTATGATGTGAACCACAGTATAGGTCACAAAATGAAACCAAAATACAACCAAAATAAACCAAATTAAAGTGGACCAACACCCTGCTGGATCGGCCCGGGAATCTATAAGATTACCAGGCCGATATAATCCCTCCCCGCGGGGCATCCAAAACCTGGATGCCCCGCTGTATGAAACCCCCACGGACGCCGGCTACACTTACCTGAATCCCGGTCCAACAGCGCATGCACTGGCCGCGGCCGCATCTCGCGCTTCTCTGTAGCAGGGTGCATGCCTGCGCGAGATGCGGCCGCCAGCGTGCTTGTAACCGCTGAGTTAAGACGTTGCTTTGACGCGCATATCTCAGCGGCTCCGAGCATGCTGATCGGACGAGCGGCCGCGCATGCGCCGTAGGAGCGGGGGTAAGGTGAGTTATAGCTAGGGATCTGGGGGGTTTCACATAGCGGGGCA
Organism: Gastrophryne carolinensis; assembly: GCA_027917425.1. NCBI lineage: Eukaryota > Metazoa > Chordata > Amphibia > Anura > Microhylidae > Gastrophryne > Gastrophryne carolinensis. Next base: position 28,543,756 of record CM051239.1, on the reverse strand, counting down.
CCCCCGATTGGGGTGCCCCTGGGAAGTGGACCAAAACTCAGGATAGTCAAAATATTGTGTGTTGGTCCACTTTAAGCCAAGAAGGTCTCCTCATGGCCTACCACCCCAAGAGCAAGAACTTCTGTGGGTGGTCAGATACCTTATAGCTATACAAGTGATCATCGGGGGGCGCTCCTCAATCTCCATTGGATGGCATTGTCCTCGGCTGGCGGCAGCGGCAGGGAATGGCACCATGTCAGCACAATCAGCAGCAGCACCACAATAGTTGGCCTTGTAGCGTAATTATAGCACTTCCTTATCTGCAGGCCGCTCTTTGTGTTCACAGATGTATGACCTGAATAATTCATTTCTGTGTGTGACCACTTCTGACCTTCTTATTTGTATGTGTGTTTTTTTTTCAGGACATGGAGGAGACCTATACTGAACGAGGAGGGAAGCCCCGAGGAGGATATGAAGCTAGGTAAACTACATGATGTCCCCCTCACACTGTAATGAAGCATTGACCTGCCCAAATGGTCTAATTCCTGTTTAGGATTCCTACACCCCACCGCTAGGAGATGAGCAGACAGTTTACAGTTTAGAAAAGTATCATTAAAGCAGAACAAAATCTTTCCCAGGTTTTGTTCCATTCCCCTGTTTGGCATGCCCCACTGTGTGAAACCCCCCAGAATGCTGCTGGACGCTCACCCCTTCTTTGTTCCAGCGGGGCGCTTGCACAGACTCTCGTCCAATGAGATGTCATTCAGTGAACGACTCTCATTGACTTCAATGGGGAGTGGGCGCTGTCGTATACCCTGCATCCCCGGCAGCACGTGTGCTCCTGCCCCAGCCAATCTGAATGGATACGGCAGCACGCACTCCGCATTGACAGCAAAAAGGGACATAGTCACAGCAGACGAGAAACCCTCACATGCACCAATGGAGTGTAGTGAGTACTTACGGGCACCCCCGGGGGGGGGGGGTTTACACATCCGAATCAGGATGCCCCTGAGGAAGGCCAGCGGCCGGCCCTGCAATCTTTTAGATTTGTTTTGTTCTGTTTTAAAGTGGACCAAAACCCAGCTTGATCGAATCTATAAGATTCCCGGGCCAATCGACCCCCCCCCCGGGCATCCAAAATCGGGATGCCCCACTGTGTGAAATCCCCCAGGTTGCCCTATTCACTTACCTCATTTCCCGGTCCCACGGCGCGTTTAAGAGCAGCAGCCGCATCCCGCTATCCCTCTAGCAGGCAGTGTGCCCACGCCAGCCATTCACAAAAGGTGAACGCTCCCTGTTAGACAGAAGCGGAGGATGCAGCCAGCAGAGCCACTGCTCTTAGACGCGCCGTGGGACCGGGAAGAGGTGAGCTGGGCTTGGCGTCCTGGGGGGTTTCACACAGCCGGGCACCCCGGATCTGGGTGCCCCGGGGGAAATGACCAAAACCCAGGATAGTCAAAATCCTGGGTTTTGGTACACTTTAAAGTCCCTGTCCAGCCAAGTGAAAAAAATAAGTATATTTTTTCGGCCCCCTACAACAGAGGTGTGGCCAAGCTTTCTCCATTCACTACAATGGAGGCAGCGTGTCCGGCCAAGACACACCCTCTGTATTGTAATGAATAGAGAGGGCGTGGCAGTGCTCCTGTGAATGATATTTTTTTTTTGTTTCTTACCCTTCCACTATTCAGGTTTTGTACTTGTGTTTTCTCTAGATGATGTTGAAGAGGATTTAATTGCAGCAGAAGTGGCCCAGATTTCGGTCTTTAACACGGGAAGCAAGCCTCAGTGGGAAGGAAAGGCAATCGACTTACAGCAAGCTGTGGTACCTTTTTTTTTTTTTTTATAATTTATGACTTGTCTGAGCTCTGGTGGATTCAGAAAAACTGCCAGGAACAAGTACAGGGCCAGATGAAAATCCCATTGATGGATAAGGTCAGGTTGATTATGGGAGGACAACACCAGAGGCTAATGTATTCCCTGAGTAGGTAGAACAATGTATTTTAGGATAACCATGTTCACAGGGTGGAGTTGTGTGAAGATCATTTTGTGCTGTGATGGGAAATTCCTTTCTTCTAGCGGCGGTTAAAGCAGACCTCCATGTGACACTTGGTCAGACTGATCTGATCGGTTGTTTGATCGAATCAGTTCCAACAAATGGACACACACGTGTCTCTATGGGACAACAGGCCCATGCCCTCAGCCAATCCCCCTTTAGGGGTAGGGGGGGGTTTGCCTTTGCGATGCCTGGGTCGGGGAACTTGTCTCTTCCGTGTACAAGATCAAGTTCTGGGCCAGACCTCCACACAGGTTTGTGGCGTCCAAGCCTTTCCGCACGGCAAAGCGAAGTCGCTGGAACAGGGAGATTTTATGGCCACGGACATAAAGGATACTTATCTGCATATCCAGCTTTTCCCTGGTCATTTGCGTTTTGTGGAGGGCACCTGTCATTTCCAATTTGTGGCGCTGCTGTTCGGCCTGTCCACGGGCCTGTGGGTGTTCATGAAAGTCTTGGTGGTGGTGATGGCGCTCTCGACTACTTGCTCATCAGGGCACCATCACTGCCAGAAGCGCTGCAGGGCGTCATGTTGGTGCCTCGGAATGGAAGATGACAGGAAAAATAATTTACCGGTGAGTATGCAAATTTCTTTTTTCACTATCCTGGTGATAGGTCCTTGTCCCTGGGGCAGAGCGCCCAAACAATTCACCTTCTCATCGTTCCCACGCTGCATGTGTGGGCTATTGTCCAATCAGCACTTTATCTTGTGCGCGATAGTTCACAGTGCAAAGCCTTGTTTTGAACTCGGTTTCTCCGTTGTGTACGGAACGTTTCAATGCCCAGCCTATTTGAATGCCTGGGCCTGGGAGCGTGCCTCGGCTGCAGGGATGCCGGGGATGCAGGACTGCTAGAAAGGTGAGTGATTGCGGGCCTGCACAATCAGGATGCCCCAGGGGCACTTAGTTGGCTTGCCTTGGATTCTTTTAGAGGCTTATTGCTAAAACTGAAAAAATAGCCTGCCAAGGAAGGGGGGAGGGACACTCTGGCGATTAAGTAGTTAAAGGAGCACTATTGCGAAATTGTGTAATATTAAAAATCCATATAAACACCTCGGCTAATGAGAGGAGGGGTCACTTATACAGCCAAACTGAATAAAACTCCCACCAAGCTTGTGGTTTTCTTCTCCTTGTTGGAATAAAATCTAGGGATGACAGGTTTAGTCCATGAGGGGTGATAGACCCTGTCACCCGTGATCTCCTCCGTCGTCCATTAAAATAAAAAAAAAAACAAGCACAAGCCTGGCTGGATATTTCCTGATGCTGGGTGTATAAGTGACCCCTCCCCCCCCCCCATCTAGCATATTTATATGAATTTTTATTACTGGGGCATTTTTCGCGATAGTGCTCCTTTTAACAACGTTGTAGGTCCGCAGCTTAAAAGTGAAGCTGGATGGTCAGCTTGACAGATTTATTTTCCAAGTAGGTCGACAGGTCTGTCATTGCAGGTTTTCTTGAACACCAGTACATTCTCTTTGCAGGAGCTGAAGAAGCTTCTCTTTGGGTCCACACTTTGTTCCTTCAGTGAAGAATGGAAAATTCAGAGCTTTACCTTTTGCAACCTTCAGGACTTAAAGTTTGGCATTGTACAGAAAAAGGTAAGTTTCATATTGTGACCATTACTCTCCTCATACTTCTGTCTAGCGCAGACACTGCTCTGATCATCCCAATGACCGTCAGATTTGACTGTGCCACCTTTATGTACAGGTATGTAAAAGGTGTCTATAGGCAAAAGATAAAAAAAAATAAATTCCTCCATATCTATTTACTTACCAGATCAAGAGCACAAGAGAGCAGTGCCCATAATGCATCGCAGCTAAATGAGTACTCAGAAACTGGTGAGGTCCCTGTGCCTAGTGAGTTCTAAGAAGCTGCTGAGGTCCCTGTCCCTACAGAGTTCTTAGCTGCTGAGGTCCCTGTCCCTAGTGAGTTCTAAGAAGCTGCTGAGGTCCCTGTCCCTAGTGAGTTCTAAGAAGCTGCTGAGGTCCCTGTCCCTAGTGAGTTCCCAGAAGCTGCTGAGGTCCCTGTCCCTAGTGAGTTCTAAGAAGCTGCTGAGGTCCCTGTCCCTAGAGAGTTCTTAGCTGCTGAGGTCCCTGTCCCTAGTGAGTTCTAAGAAGCTGCTGAGGTCCCTGTCCCTAGAGAGTTCTTAGCTGCTGAGGTCCCTGTCCCTAGTGAGTTCTAAGAAGCTGCTGAGGTCCCTGTCCCTAGTTAGTTCCCAGAACCTGCTGAGGTCCCTGTCCCTAGTGAGTTCTTAGAAGCTGCTGAGGTCCCTGTCCCTAGTTAGTTCCCAGAACCTGCTGAGGTCCCTGTCCCTAGTGAGTTCTTAGAAGCTGCTGAGGTCCCTGTCCCTAGTTAGTTCCCAGAACCTGCTGAGGTCCCTGTCCCTAGTGAGTTCTAAGAAGCTGCTGAGGTCCCTGTCCCTAGTGAGTTCCCAGAAGCTGCTGAGGTCCCTGTCCCTAGTGAGTTCTAAGAAGCTGCTGAGGTTCCTGTCCCTAGTGAGTTCTAAGAAGCTGCTGAGGTTCCTGTCCCTAGTGAGATCTAGGAAGCTACTGAGGTTCCTGTCTCCAGTGCTGAGAAGCTGCTATGGTACCTGTCACTAGTGAGGGTGAGACATTGCTGGTGTCCCTGTAGATAGTGAGGGATGCAAATCTGCCGAGGTCTTCTCCCTAGTAAGGGATAAGAAGCTGTGGAGCTCCCTGTTCCTAGTAAGCTGTGAGAAGCTCCTGAGGTCCCTTTCTCTAGTGAGGCTTACAGATGTAGCAATCGTTATCCTACACATCACAGCTCAGCCCATTGTGATATCTTACAAAGAAACCATTTAAATGCAGTCCCCCAAGCAAAGTTTTAAAGAAAGCTGCATCTGTCCGGGCTGCTGAGGTCCCTGTTCCTAGTGAATGATGAGAAGCTTTTGAGGTTTATTTCTCCAGTGAGGGGTAGCTGCTGTGGTCCATGTCCCTAGTGAGGAAGGAGAGGCTGCTGTGGCCCCTATACCTAGTGAGGGATAAGAAGCTGCTGAGTTTTCTGCCGCTATAAGCTGCCAGGGTCCCTTTCTCCAGTAAGCTGCTGAGATCCTGGTTCCTATTAAGGGATAAAAAGATTCTGAGGTCCCTGTCCTGAGTAAAGGTTTAGAAGTTGCTGAGGGACCCTTTTTAGTCCAGGCTTATAAAGTGCATAATGGAGCACCATCGCGAGAAAATGTCCCAGTGATAAAAATCCATATAAATTTGCTGGATGGCGGGAGGAGGGGGCTTATACACCCCGCATCAGGAAATATCCAGCCAGGCTTGTTTATCTTTCTTTTAATGGAAGGAAAAGGACATCTGGGGTGACAGGCGTTATTAGCAGATGTGTTTATATGGAATTTTAATATTACACAATTTCGTGATACTGCTCCTGCCTGCGAAACCTCTTTGGCTGCTGATGGTCCCATGTGGCACTGAAGCGTGGACCAGATGAGCAATGCTGTATAAACTGTAGGATTGCTCTTTCACTGGAGGGGCATCCTAAAGCTGATCTCCCTGGGATGAGAGCATGTTTTTTCGACACTTTAACCCAAGAAAAGGTGCTCGACGTGCCTTACTAAGCAACCGGAGCGGTGCAGCAAGTGTGTCCATCCAGAGGTTTCCAGGAGATCCAGTAACACCGGACTGCAACACAGCTTCTAGCAGGTCACCCCCCCCCCAGCTTCTCTATTCACGATGATTGAAGGGACTTGCAACTGCAGAATGTTTATGGAAAGGAAACACTTTATATTATATACTATGACCACCTACCCAGAGTGAATGGTTTTATATAGAAATCCTCGCTCGTTAGTCGGGATGGTGTAAACAATTATTATAAAAAACATAACTAAAACATATCAATGAATAATATAACAAATAACTGCCCACTGTAGGTTCTAGGTCGTGGATGACGAAAGGAATCACACCAATGAGAATGTATAAAAGATTGTATTGTGCACAGACTTATGATACAGGACAGTTGTACATGTGTAAAAATAATACAAAATATATAAAAATAAGGGCCTAAACAGTTACATTAACCACTAGACAGTATAGGCATCACAGGGACTAAACAAATACATAAAACTATTCTACTATTTACTAATTATACTATTCTACTACTTTCTACTATTGCTAAGTACAATTTGCCAAATAGGGTGGTAATGTTGTGTATATCAGCGCTTGGAAAATACAATTCTGTGAAACTCACCTACAGAATTGTTTTTGAATATATCCAGTCCAGGTCATCCCAAAAATAATTACATGTGGGTAGTCCGCCACCAGGTGGCGCAGTCACTGCAAGATCCAGAGCTGTAACTCCTCCCAGCCCCCCATAAAAGGGGCTGTCTCAATAGAATTCCCAGAGTGTCAAAAAGCAGTTAAAGGAGACAGGCCGGTAGGCCAAGAAACCATGTTAACTCACATAGCTTCAGCATGTACTCTCTCCAACAAAGCACTAAGGACAATGGTCCAATATAAAAGGTAATCACCATAAAAGGCAAACAAGAGATAATGAACCAAGGGCGGGGTGGGATGACCTGGACTGGATATATTCAAAAACAATTCTGCAGGTGAGTTTCACAGAATTGTATTTTTCACTATATCCAGATCAGGTTGTCCTAAAAGTAATTACATGCGGGACATCCAAAAGCAGTGTCCAATAGGGCGGGATCCCCAGTGCGAAACAGCAAGTATTTCATTTCACTACCGCCTGAAGCACTTTTCGGCCAACCTTGTAAAACTTGTAAAGGTATCAACAGAAGCCAAGTAGCGACCTTACAAACTTGTTCAACAGACGCCTGGTGCTGAAAAAAACAGGAAGCACCAATAGCTCTAGTAGAATGAGCTGTAACATGAAAAGGGGGTTCCTTCCCCTTGGCAGAATATGCTTGCACCACCGCCTGTCTGATCCGCTTACTGAGACTGGCCTTGGCCAGAGGCAAGCCCTTTCTGGAACCCTCAGTGAGAACAAAGAGCGAATCCGATTTCCTGAAGGATTCAGTCGCAACCAGGTAGTACGTATTGGCTCTGACCACATCCAAGGCATGGAGGGTCCTTTCCGTAGAATTAGTCGGTGCTGGACACAGAGAAAGCAAGACAACCTCCTCATTAAGATGAAAGGAGAAACAACCTTAGGCAAAAAATCAGGTTTTAAGTGAAACACCACCTCATCCTTATGCTGCTCAAAGTAAGGAGACTTCATACAAAGCACGGCCAGTTCTGACATGCGACGCACCGAGGTGATAGCTACCAAAAAGACCACCTTTAAAGTCAAAATAGACAAAGCAGCACAAAGGCTCAAAGGGAGGACCCTGGAGAGCAGAACACCAAATTCAAATCCCACACCGGTAATACAGGCTTAGGCGGTGGACGTACATGGGTAACGCCTTGGAAAAAAGTCCTGATCAGTCTATGATTGGCAGAGGATCTTTGGAAAAAGATGGCCAAGGCCGAGACCTGGCCCTTGAGTGTGCTCAGCTGTAGACCCAGGTCTAAGCCGTGTTGTAAAAAATCCCAAATCCTACATTGAGAAAGAGCGACAAGGGAAAACTCTTGGATTCACACCCAGCAATGTAGGCATGCCAAACTCTGTAGTAAATCATGGAAGAAGACTTCTTCCTCGCCTGAAACATGGTCTGAACAACCGTGGCCGACAGCCCCTTTTCCGTTAGGATTGAAGTTTCAATAGCCAAGCCATCAAAGCCAGCATATGTAAATTGGGGTGCTGCAGCGACCCCTGATTGAGAAGCCCTGGGTCTTCGGGCATGATGTAGCGATCGACTGACATCTGAACTAAGTCCGCTAACCAACTCCACCTCGGCGAGGAGCCACCAGGATGGTTGGTACCCCCTCCTGGGCTATCTTGCACAGCACTCAGTCCAGGAGCGGAAATGAAGGAAATGCATAGAGGAGCCTGAACTCCGTCCACAGAATTGCCAGAGCGTCTGTGGCAAAGGCCAGGGGATCTCTTGACAGGGAGACGAACCTAGGGAGCTTGTGATTGTGCCTGAACGCAACAGGTCCACATCCGGTTGACCCCAGTGGAGACACAGAACGTGAAAGATATTGTTGCTGAGAGACCATTCCCCCAACGGAGAGGTCCCCCCTTCAGGGAGTCTGCCTCCTGGTTCTCTACCCCTGGGATGTAAACCGCCGGGATGCAAGGAACATTCTCCTCTGCCCAAGTCAGGATCTGGGTCACCTCCTGGAGGGCTTGCTTGCTCCGAGTCCCGCCCTGGTGACTGATGTAGGCGACAGCTGCCTGATTGTCCGAGCAAACTGGGATCGCACGACCCCTGGATGGGGAGTCAAGTGGAGAAGCACCAACCGGATCGCTCTCAGCTCCAAGAGATTGATGGGCAAGTGGGCCTCCTGCGGCCCCCACTGGCCCTGGAACTTCAGCGTTTGCCAAAAAACCTCCCCAGCCGGCCAGACTGGCGTCCCTGGTGACGATCTCCCAACGGAAAGTCAGAAAGGACTTGCCCACCAACAGACTTCTGAAGTCCAACCACCACGAGAGGGACTGTCTGGCCGGGGGGGGGGCAGCGAAAATTCCCGTTCCAGGGAATCCTGCGTCCGGTCCCAATAGTTCAACAGATTCACTTGAAGAGGTCTCATGTGGAACTGAGCAAAGGGCACTGCCTCGAAGCATGACACCATTAGGCCCACCAGTTTCAACCCCAGACGGATCGACGGCCGCTGGCAAGACAGTAAGGCCTGCACCTGCGTCTGGAGGCCTGCCACCTTCTGCTGGGGCAGGAATACCTAGACATGATAGGTGTCATGCCCAGAAGGACCTCGCCCTTGAGGGAGTGATAGAAGACTTGGGGTAATTGATTACCCATCCGAAATCCTCGAGCGTGGATAACACTATCCGGGTGTCGCTCTCGGCCTGCTGAAGGGACTGAGCCGCAATCAGCAAATCGTCTAGATAAGGAAGCACACGAATGCCCTGGTTCCTCAGGATAGCCATGATGCCCGCCAGCACCTTGGTGACACATGGGGGGCTGAGACTATCCCGAACGGTAGTGCCACAAACTGGTAATGCTGATCCACCAGCGCAAACCTCAGGAACTTCTGATGTCCCTGAAAGATCGGGATGTGCAGATAGGCATTCTTGATGTCCACCATGGCCATGAAGTGGCCTGGCCGAAGTTAACTCACTGTGGACTGTATGGTCTCCATGTGGAAATGTCCCACTCTGACAAACTTGTTGAGACCCTTCAGGTCCAGGATAGGTCTCAGCGTAGAACCCTCGACTCCGTTCCTGGCGAGGCACAGGACAAATCACACCTGATAGCAGAAGGCTTAGAAGGGCCATTCTTAGGCCCTGCGCCATCAATGTGTTCTAGGAAATCCGTGACTGAAGAAATCTTGAGCGCGGCAAAAATGGCAGCTCCCTAACATGTTCCAAATGGCAGCTCCCTAACATGTTCCAAAAGTACGCTCCCGGCACAAGTGACACAAACCGTGCTAAGTACGCCCAGGGGGCTGGTACCGCACATGGGGCAGAGCTTCACCCGCCCAGATGGGGCCCCTAGCTTATTATACCCAGAAGCCTCCATTATGGTGATAAAAATACAGGTTACAAGGCACTAACGGCCCAAACCTGAGTGAACCCCAATTTAGTCCCTCTTTTTAGTAATCCCTCTTGAAGGGGAGAGGGTGCGGAGAGAGAGGGGGGTGTAGGAGACCGGGAGGAACCACAACCCTCATCTGGCAATGGAGGGGACCCACCTAGAAAGGATTCATGAGCATCCCATAGCACATGCACATCAACCAGAGGACTCACAGAACCGACCGGCGCGGTAGCGGGGGTCTGGGAGGCAGGCACCAGAAGCACAGGCAGAGTAACTGAGGTCGTCGGCCCATGGGGACCCTCGGCAGGGTCCGCAATGACACAGTGTGCAGCAAGGAAAATGGCGCTTGCGCGCAGCAAGGCTGAAAAACGAGGGACGGGCCGCGCAGCAATGACGCAAAATGCGTCACGACGCAGCCCCACCCCCCTCTAACCTACCTAAAATGGCGCCGAGAGCGCAGGAAGGGGGGGGGCCACGGAGGAGCCCCCCCCTGGACGCGGAGCACGGCGCGCCCTGCACAGCATGCCGGGTCCTTACCAGAAGAGGGCCTCAACAAACCCCCCCCCTCCCCTCACAGCTACCAAATGGAGGGGAAGGAGAAGAGGTGATTATGAACACAGCTGCCAGCAAAGTCTGAGGTAAAAAAGAAGTAAAACTGCGGTAAAAGGCACAACACATGACAATAAAGCTAGTGGGCACAGATAAGGGCATAACCCCGGGCAATTCAGGTGGTCCCCCCCCCAATAGGCTCACCATCGCCTATGGCCGGCTACCCTTTATGGAGGGTCTGCGGCCCTCCCTACCTTCACCTGTCCCGTCAGCCGAGGCTGGGAGGCATACGCAGGTCCACGGGAACAGTGACAATAGGGATGCAGCGGCCGACAGGCTTAAAATGCCCCGCTCAGCTGCAGTATCCAGAGAGAGTATCCAGACGATCCTAGCAGCAGCTACTGTGCGCTTCAAGGAGTGAAATGGTGTGGGTTGACCAGTTGTAAGATAGAGTCTATTAAATTGGGGGGGGGGGGGGGGGTTGAAAGGTGAGTAATTTGTTAAATCTGGGTTTCGCTGAAAAAAAGGTAAGTAATTTGTTAGATCAGTGTTTCTTCGAAAAAGGTGAGTGTTTGTTTGTTTTTTCTTAGTGGTGCAGGCTCCTGGTGTTGTCCGACCCGGATAGTTACCAATACAGGGCCCTTCTGCCCACGTGTCCTTTCTCCTTCTTGGACCCCTCTCCACTGCCAAAATATTACTCCACCTCTTTCTAGGACACATCACTTCCTGTTGGAAAGGACTAGCCCATCCCTTTAGCCACAAAATCTGCTCACAAAAGGATTTCATGGGCAGGTATTGACTTCATTTACATTACATAGTTAAGAATCCTTTTTACACCCAAATCTATCGTGTCCACCCAATCGTAGCCAAGATGTCTGGGTTGATGCCAAATTAGCATCTCAGAGGCTTAATTACCATCCTAGCCAGGGCAGCTACTTGGAGACCTAGTTTAGATATTCAAAACTTATATCTCTAATATTTTAATGGAAATTCTCTATTTCTTACATTGGGGGAGGGAAGGGGGGTTTGGGGTCTGGTGACCTGTACAAGCTCTGCTGTCATTCTGAGGGAAATATCTGCAGTCTCTAACTGGCTCTTTGTCGCTGTCACTAAGCAACCCTTCCCCATCCCCAGCACTGATTAGATATTTTTTTCTTTATTAACTTCCATCATGACTTGTCATGTCTTCACTGACAGATACATTGTTTCCAATTAATGTGCTGTCACATCGCCTCTCTGCTAATCACCCCCCCCCCACCCCGGCTCATCTTATGTCTGATTTCCCTGTCACCCGTCACCAGGCATTAAGGAGAACTCTGCCCAGATTGCTTTCATTCCATGCATCTAAACATGTGCGCAACAAGGCAAAAAGGGACATGCTCCTCTCCTGAGTGCGTGCACTTCAATCACATCCCTCAGAATCAAGGTGGACCTAAAGTTAAGAAAGAGGTTAGGTCTGTATAACACCCCTGCCCTCTCTGGGGGTTAATGAGCCATTGGAAGTGCAAAAATGACTGCCCTGTCCAACTGTCAGGTGAACAATAGGGTGGCATGCCCAGCAGACCTGAGGACAGGGGGATGCATGGGCCACTGTTACCTGCAGTACAACAACATTAAAGAGGAACAAAATTTCAGGATTTTGACTATCCTTGCCACCGTTGTGTTAAATCCCCCAGATCGACCATACAAACTCACCTTTTCCCGGTTCTGTGGCACATGCAAGGGCTCGCTCACGTCATTAGGGCTGCTTGCTGTGCATATTTGAACTCTGTTTACGGCAATCAGGAGTAGGAGCAGCCACATCCCCAGCGGTGGGCACCGTCCCAGGCTTTCTGAATGGCTGGGGGCAGGAGAGCAGGTATTGCCCAGATATGATGGGGATGCAGGTGCTGAGATATACATCGCAGAGGGAGCCAGGAAGGATGTGAGATTTGCAGCAACCCCAGGGGGGGGTTTCACACACTAGGGCGTCCTGATCTGGGATACCCCTAGGGAAGGCCAGCCCCTCTTGGGTTTTGTTCTACTTTAAAGGGGAAAGTCCATCTTTGGTGGCATTTTCGAAATTGTATATTTTTCTGCCCAAAAATGTATTCTTATTTTGGCAAAAGTGTGTATTATGGAAGCAGTTTTCATTACCTGCAATCTGTTGCTATTGGCAACCAGACACCAAGATCTACAAGAAGAGAGAAATAATCCCTGCACACACATAACACTGAGGTGAGGGAGCTCACTCACACTTACACATGACCAGCAGCAGTGTTCTGTGTGTAGGTTCTAGATCTTGTAGATCACTTATATATGTATTCACTAATAATATATATATATATATATATATATATATATATATATATATATATATATATATATATATATCTATATATATATATATATCCTGTTTCCCCGAAAATAAGACACTGTCTTAGATTAATTTTTCCCCGGAAATATGGCACAGCGTGCGTCTCCTCCACCTCCCTGGAGCTCCCCCCTTACGTGCCCTGTCATTACGCCCCCTAGTGGTTACAATACAATTTTCGGGGGATGACTTATATAACGATATCCTCCGAAAGCAGGCACTAGGCCTTATTTTCGGAGGATGTCTTATTTTCGTGGGAAACGGTATATATATAATATATATATATATATATATATATATATATATATATATATATATATATATATCACTTACTGATATATCCTTGTAGATCACTTATATATACTCATATACATTTCTTATAGATCTTGTAGCTCACTGTTTTTTGCTTTTTTCCAGCCTTCAAGTGGGGGAAAACTTATTTTATATATAAATATATTTTTATAACCTGTCATATTAATAGCATTTAAAGGGAAAGTCTACTTTCGATTTAATTTTTGCTGAGCTGATCCAATATATTTTTCCTATGTTAGAACATTTGTGTTTTATGGAAGCAGTTTTAACCATATACAATCTTTTGCTGTTGGCAACTGTACACCAAGTCTGTGCACCAAGAAGAGAGAAGTGAGCCCTGTACACACAGAACACTGCTGCAGGCCATGTGTAAGTTGAGTGAGCTCCCTCACCTCAGTGTTGTGTGTACAGGGATAACTTCTCTCTTCTTGTAGATCTTGGTGTACAGATTTGGTTGACGTTGCCAATAGCAACAGATTGCAGATAGTGACAACTGCTTTTATAAAACACACATTTTCTAACATAGGAAAAAAAATAAATTACTAGGTCAGCCCAGCACCCCAAGGACATCCTTTTGGCGCAAAAATTATACACTTTCAAAAATGTCATCGAAAGTGGGCTTTCTCTTTAAGTTTCACAGGTGTTCAAAGTGGATCAAAACCAGGCCTAGAGTCTATAAGAGTGCATCCAGATTTGTGATGGCCCGCTGTATAAAACTGCACCAGTAGCCCATTACACACATACATATGGGCCACCGGCAGGGTTTCACACATTTGGCAGTACATACCAAAACTCAGGAAAGTGAAGACCTGGGGTTTTGTTACACTTTTCCGATAGTTGTCACTCAATGTCCCTTTTGTCACCAAATCTGCTGATATTCTAAGTATGTCACACACCCCGCTTCAAGAATCCATAACATGTGGTAGTATCGTCCTGAAGAGGGCGTTCCTGCAGAGATGATAGCAAAAGAAAGCCCCTCCCTGATCCATAAATACCTGGGACCTCCCACTCATTACCCAGTTTTCCATCTCTGCAAGACGGCGAGCAAGTCAGAAGATGATGGCTCCTCCTTGCACAGGGGGATTTCAGGTAGCCGGGGTAACTCCCGGCCTCTTTTTTTGATTATTTCCGCTCGGACCCCTGTTTGTCCCTGAATTTACCTCATAATACATGCCTCCACAGTCTTGGCTGCTGGCCCGAGCGAGGGTACATTGGCACCTCTGGTGCTGAGGAGCAGAGCTCCACCGTGAGACCCTAAAAGAGAGGGTAGGCGGTCATACCGGGTAGGTGATCCCGGTTTGGGATGCCCGTCCCTTGACTTTCCCCTGGGGGGGGGCCCTTCCCTTTTACCAACTATGGGGGCTGGGGGTTCCTCTCATAGGGTTTAGTTTTATTCACTATCTCTTTGTTGATGTGGTGTATCTGGGAGTAATTCCTCAATGACTTTATTTCTGTTTGTTACTATGTTGCGGCACCGCGGCTGTCATTGCAGCCTGGCGCCGGGGTCTTTCAGTCTTGTGAGGAGATATTTTACCTCACGCGCTTTGGGGGGGCGGGGCTGGCACTCGGCGCTCTGCCGCGGCCAGCCCCCGTTCTCTCCTTCTTCCTCCCGCAGCGAGCGGGGCGGGTGCTCCGCTAGTAACAGCGGACGCACCCGTTGTCACGGCAGCCGGCGCCGCGGTTGTCGGCGGCGCCGGTCTCTGGGGCTGGTGTGTGAGGGACTTCTTCCCTCACGCTTCATTCAGAGGGGGGGCGGAGCCGGGCTTTCGGCGCGTCGCCGCGGCTCCGCCCTCCTCTGTACTGGCACCGCTGCGGAGCTGAGCTCCCTGTTACTATGTCACTAAGGGGGCACAGCTCAGTTTTGTGCGGGCTGCGCCGACCACGCCCCTGACACGGCCGTTCTTCTTCCTTCTCCTCAGCAAGGTCGCCATTGTTCTGAGGCGGATCGTTCATCGCAGCGTCTGTGAGTGGCCCTGTGGGCCTCATTTATTTCTTCTTTTCATTTTCTGTTAAGTCTTATTGTAGGGACTTATTGGTCTCTCTCTGTCTTTTAGGTGGAGGTTATTCAGGAGGATCTTCTGTAGTATTGGAAGGTCTCTCCTGATCCTGGGTCCCTGAGTCCATTTTAGCTTCACATATCCTCCCACTCGGGACATTAAAGGGGCATCCCGGGTTGTCTAACTGGCGTAATTCCCTGGGTCATAGCGACCACTCAAAATTCACCTTATGGAGGCATCCCCGGATACTGGGACTGGGACCCCTTCGGGGCATCCCAAAAAGTGTATGTTGTGTGGGGTTTCCATTACTGGGGACGATGTGTTACTGTGTATACCATGTGCACAGCAAACTATTACGCGGCAGTCCGAACCCCAAGCGTCGGGGTCAGCACAGCCGGCCGCCTCAACTCCCCCTCCCGCCTTGACTCGTGCCCCGTGTGACGTGGTCATGGGCAGGGATCTGCAATCTGAGATGTGTGCCAGATTGGCTAGCCTTGAGAAAATGCTCTCTAGCTCGGTCGCCCGTAAGGCTCCGTCTAAGAGAAAGCATTTGTCGCCGGCTCCGCCGGTGGATGATCTTGATGACAGAGATAATCTGGATTGGTCTGATTATCCCCAGCTAGAGGAAGGGGAGGTTGATGAGGGTTCAGAATTTTCGGATGATGAGCAGTCTGCTGGCGCTGATGCCGAGCTTTCTGACTTAGGGAGATCCCTGGACTCTCCTCACGCTCTGTCTCTCATGCTGGAAGTTCTGAATATTTCCCCTCCCGAGGAGGCGTCACAGCAGAAGGGTGAATTGTTTGAGGAATCCAGGCCGCGCCTGGAATTTCCTACGCAACGCCATTTTGATAGAATCATTGACAAGGAATGGGATAGGCCGGCTCGGCTCCCTGGCATCCCTCAGGGGTGGGATAGGAAATATCCCTTTCCTTCTGAGGCGGTCAAGCGCTGGGCATCTCCCCCCGAGGTGGATGCACCGGTTTTGGGGTTGTCTAACTCCTCGGTTTTAAACAGACCTGATTGTTCCACTCTCAAAGATGGAGAGGATAAACGTATTGATCAGATGGCTTCTCATGGCTTTACTAGCATTGGGTCGGCCATCCGGCCTGTGTGCGCTTCGGAGCTAATGGTGTTGGCTACCAGGTCTGTGGTCAGGGACCTGTTGACTTCTTCCGGGCTTCGTCCTGGTAGTAACGAGTTCCTTAGCC
Organism: Gastrophryne carolinensis; assembly: GCA_027917425.1. Lineage (NCBI taxonomy): Eukaryota > Metazoa > Chordata > Amphibia > Anura > Microhylidae > Gastrophryne > Gastrophryne carolinensis. Next base: position 28,527,724 of record CM051239.1, on the reverse strand, counting down.
TTAAACGGTGTGAGTTGTTTCTATCCTTTGTGTTGACTGCCTTGGATGACACTTTGATGATGTGTGGTAGGACGTCGGCTCTGCTTGTGGCTATTCGGCGGTCGGTGTGGCTGCGCCAGTGGGCGGCCGATTTCATGTCCAAAAAATCACTGACGGCTTTACCCTTTGTTGGTCTACGGCTCTTTGGAGAGACATTGGACTCTGTCACCAAGGGTGGTAGGTTACCTCAACGTAAGAAACAACGCCGCTCCTTTCGGGGGGCGCCTGCCTTTACCCCCTCCTTTCGGGGGGCCAGATCTGGCAGGGGTTCTGCATTTCCCTCTTCCAGAGGAGATTCCGGAAACAGGGGCAGAGGACGTGCCCGTTCTGGATACAGTTGGGGCTCTAAGCCCAAACCGGCTGCTAAGCCGGCTCAGCAATGAGGGGGCGCCCTCACCCATGCGGGTGGGGGGACGGCTGCAGCACTTCTCTCAGATCTGGGATCAAGAGGTCTCGGACAGATGGATCCGGGAAGTGGTGTCTTCCGGCTACAAGCTGGAGTTCGAGCTCCGCCCCCCTTCCAGATTTGTCAGGTCTCGGATGCCGTCGGAGCCTCAGGCGGCGCAGGGGCTCCTGGTGGCAGTGGAGAATCTTCTGGACATGGCTGTCATTTGCCCAGTGCCCCCTTCAGATCGGGGCAGGGGCTTTTATTCCAATCTGTTCACGGTACCCAAGAAGGACGGGTTGGTCCGACCCATCTTGGATTTGAAGCTTCTCAACAGGTTCATCCGGCCGAGGAAATTCCGCATGGAAACGCTGCGTTCGGCCATTCACTCTCTTCGTCAGGGAGACTTTCTGACGTCCATAGACATCAAGGATGCTTATCTTCACGTTCCGGTTTTTCCAGCACGCCAGAGGTTTCTCAGGTTCGTGGTGGAGGATCGGCACTTTCAGTTTGTGGCACTTCCTTTCGGTCTCACCTCAGCTCCTCGGGTGTTCACCAAGGGGCTAGCGGGGGTGATGGCTCTGCTCAGAGGTCAGGGTATCCGCATCGTGCCCTATTTGGACGATCTACTGATCATGGCCTCTTCCTTCAACCAAGCGGAGTTGGACACCAGAGCGGTGGTGTCCACTCTGGAGAGGTTCGGTTGGGTGATCAACCACCCCAAGTCTTCTCTTTCTCCGTCCAGAATTCTGACCTTTCTGGGAATGTCTCTGGACACTTCACGGGCCAGGGTGTTTCTACCCCAGGCCAAGATTCTTTTGATTCAGGAGTTAGTTCGGCTTCTCTTGTCAACCCCTCATCCGACCATCCGGCTAGGGATGAGGCTGGTGGGGTTAATGGTGGCCTCATTCGAGGCAGTTCCCTTTGCGCAGTTTTACACAAGGACGCTTCAACTTCATCTGCTGAAGGTTTGGGACAAGTCTCCTCTATCGTTGGATCAGTCCTTCCTGATGACTCCCCGAGTTCGTCGATCCCTGCAATGGTGGCTGGGGTCGGTCAATCTGTTGAAAGGCAGATCTTTTCTGGCTCCGTGTTGGGAAACAGTCACCACGGATGCCAGTCTGTCAGGTTGGGGGGGTGTTTGGAAGGACCTCCAGTTTCAGGGTCTGTGGGGCCCGCGGGAGGCTCACGAGCCCATCAATGTTCTGGAGTTGAGAGCCATCAGGTTGGTTCTGTTTCGCTTGACTCATCAGTTGAGAGGCCTGCCAGTTCAGGTCCGGTCGGACAACAGAACGGCGGTTGCTTACATCAATCACCAAGGAGGGACTCGCAGCAGGAGTGCCCTCAGGGAAGTGTCTTTGATTCTGGACTGGGCGGAGACCCACGTCCCGTGTATCTCAGCAGTCTACATTCCGGGGGTGGAGAACACGGAGGCGGACTTGCTGAGCAGGGCCTCCTCTCGTCAGGGGGAGTGGTCTCTCAGTCCCAAGGTGTTTCGTTCGATATGTCTCAGGTGGGGGGTCCCAGCGGTGGACCTCTTTGCCTCTCGTCACAATCACAAGCTCCCAGTCTTTGTGTCTCTCTCGCAGGATCCTCTGGCTCTGGCGGTGGATGCCATGTCTCTGAGCTGGAGGGATCTGGGGTTCCTTTACTTGTTCCCTCCGTTCCCAATGCTAGCCAGAGTGGTGCGCAAACTGGCCTTGGAAGGCGCGTCAGCGATTCTGGTGGCCCCAAGGTGGCCAAGGCGCGTTTGGTTCGCAGATCTTGTAAGGCTGGCAGAAGATCAGTTCGCCCTGCCTCTGCTGCCGGACCTGCTCACCCAGGGTCGGCTACGCTATCCCAATTTACCATCGCTGGCTTTGACGGCATGGCTGCTGAAGCCGCCATCTTGAAGGAAGAAGGTCTTTCTGACGCGGTGATTCAGACTCTTATCTGTGCCAGGAAGCGCTCTTCCTCTTCTATTTACTACAGGACTTGGAGGGCCTATATTGATTGGTGTGAAAGTAGGTCTTTCTCTTGTCGAGAGTTCTCCATTCCTAGAATTTTAGAGTTTCTTCAACATGGTCTAGATCTGGGGCTCCAGCTTAGTACCTTGAAGGGGCAGGTTTCTGCCCTGGCGGTGTTCTTCCAAAGGTCCTTTGCACTTCATCCTTTAGTCAAGACCTTTTTCCAAGGTGTTACGCATGTACGGCCTCCTAGGAAGCCTTTTGTTCCAGTTTGGGATTTGAACCTGGTTCTTTCTGCTCTCCAGGGCTCTCCGTTTGAGCCCTTGAATGAGGTAGCTTTGTCTTCTCTTACGCAAAAGGTGGCCTTTTTGGTGGCTATCACTTCGGTTAGGCGTGTTTCTGAGTTGGCAGCTTTATCCATTAAAGCTCCATACTTCGAGAGGCATCAGGATAAGGTTGTCTTTCGTTTCAAGCCGGATTTTCTTCCTAAAGTGGTCTCGGCTTTTCATCTGAATCAGGACATTGTTTTGCCTTCTCTATGCCCAAATCCCAGCAACGACATGGAAAGGGCGTTGCATTCTTTGGATGTAGTACGTGTTGTGGATCATTATCTGGAGGTTACGTCTTCCTTTCGTAAGACTGATGCTTTTTTTGTGGTGCCCTGTGGGCCTAGGAAAGGTTTGGCTCCTGCCAAATCTTCCATTAGTAAATGGATTCGTCAGGCCATCATTGGGGCCTATTCTGCCAAGGGGAGGAGTCCCCCTTTTCGGGTTACTGCTCATTCTACTCGTGCAGTTGGTGCGTCCTGGGCCTTTCAGCACCAGGCTTCTGTTGAGCAAGTTTGTAAGGCCGCTACCTGGTCTTCTGTTCACACTTTTTCCAAGTTTTACAAGGTTGATGTTCGGGCTTCAGCGGATGCTGTTTTTGGCCGCAAAGTTTTGCAAGCTGTAGTGGTTTAAAGTTGTGCATTGTTGCCTAGTTTTGGATCCCCGCCCTTGTTATGGACACTGCTATTGGATGTCCCACATGTTATGGATTCTTGAAGCGGGGTGTGTGACATACTTAGAATAATACCATTTTGTGAATACTCACCTTGTAAAATGGGTATTGTAAGTATGTCACACACCCCGCTTCACCCGCCCTTTCTTTATTCAGGATCCTCTTTATTGTGAACTTTGCGTGGTTGTGGTTTATATTTGCCTCTTCCTGGTCCCTTACCTTACTGCTTCTGTATACTGGGTAATGAGTGGGAGGTCCCAGGTATTTATGGATCAGGGAGGGGCTCTCTTTTGCTATCATCTCTGCAGGAACGCCCTCTTCAGGACGATACTACCACATGTTATGGATTCTTGAAGCGGGGTGTGTGACATACTTACAATACCCATTTTACAAGGTGAGTATTCACAAAATGGTATTTTTGCGGTGTGTCCTGTAAATCCTGTGCCTGTGTCTTTCAGGGAGGGCCCTGCGGAGTGTTGGCCGCTGTTCAAGCCTGTTTGTTGAAAAATCTTTTGTTCGGGAAAGAATCTGACAGCAGGTAAGTGAGACCTTTGTAAGTGGACACATATACCTATGCAGGGCTGGCTCCAGGTTTATGTGGGCCCTTGGGCACAATTACCTCAGTGGGCCCCTTTGTGGTGGAGAGTCGAGGGTCAGGGGTCTATAAATTCCATGGTCAAAATTAAGAAGGGTTGCTTGCCCTCCAATCCTCTATTGGAGCTGTTTTTTTAGTTTGGCGCCACATGAATGGGCAGAGTATTGAGGAAGAGGGATGGACAAAACAGGAAGGGCAGGAATGGATGGAAGGAGAGAGAGCTGGAAGGAAGACGAATGGATGGACAAAATGTAAAGGACAGAAATGGCTGGGTAGAGCTGGTGTGGGGGGGTGGTCGATGGGCAGAGCTGGAAGGAAGAGGGGTAGATGGGCAGAGCTGTAAGGAATAGGGGTAGATGGGCAAAGCTGGAAGGATGAGGGGTAGATGGGCAAAGCTGGGAGGATGAGGGGTAGATGGGCAAAGCTGGGAGGACAGAGATGGAGAGGCATAAAACTGAGGGGATGGGGCAGACCCGAGGGTAGCAGTGTGGCTGGGACAGAACTAAGGGGACAGGGGTAAATGGGGCAGAGCGGAAGACACAGGGATGAATGGGGGAGAGTGGGGGGGACATGAATGGATGGGGCAAAACTGGGGGGACATGGATGGATGTGGCAGACCTGGGGGGACATGGATGGATGGGGTTGAGCTGAGGAGACAGGGATGGATGGGGCAGAGCCGAGGGGACAGGAATGGATGGGGCAGAACTGGGCTGACATGGATGGATGGGGCAGAGCTGAGGGGACAGGGATGGATGGGGCAGAGCTGAGGGGACAGGGATGGATGGGGCAGAACTGGGCTGACATGGATGGATGGGGCAGAGCTGAGGGGACAGGGATGGATGGGGCAGAGCTGAGGGGACAGGGATGGATGGGGCAGAGCTGAGGGGACAGGGATGGATGGGGCAGAGCTGAGGGGACAGGGATGGATGGGGCAGAACTGAGGGTACATGGATGAATGGGGCTGAGCTGGGGGGGACATGGATGGATGGGGCAGAGCTTAGGGGACAGGGATGGATGGGGCAGAGCTGAGGGGACAGGGATGGATGGGGCAGAACTGGGGTGACATGGATGGATGGGGCAGAGCTGAGGGGACATGGATGGATGGGGCAGAGCTGAGGGGACAGGGATGGATGGGGCAGAGCTGAGGGGACATGGATGGATGGGGCAGAGCTGAGGGGACAGGGATGGATGGGGCAGAACTGAGGGTACATGGATGAATGGGGCTGAGCTGGGGGGGACATGGATGGATGGGGCAGAGCTTAGGGGACAGGGATGGATGGGGCAGAGCTGAGGGGACAGGGATGGATGGGGCAGAACTGGGGTGACATGGATGGATGGGGCAGAGCTGAGGGGACATGGATGGATGGGGCAGAGCTGAGGGGACAGGGATGGATGGGGCAGAACTGAGGGTACATGGATGGATGGGGCAGAGCTGAGGGGACAGGGATGGATGGGGCAGAGCTGAGGGGACAGGTATGGATGGGGCAGAGCTGAGGGGACAGGTATGGATGGGGCAGAGCTGAGGGGACAGGGATGGATGGGGCAGAGCTGAGGGGACAGGGATGGATGGGGCAGAACTGGAGGCAGCGCAGGGGCCCGATGCAATGTTAGTGGCAAAAAAAGATCTTTAACCACATTGTGTCTGGGGTGGGGCCCTCGGCAGTTGACTTGGCTTGCCGGGTGCCGACGCAGGCCCTGGAGAGGGCACGGTGCTCAACTCTCCCTCAGGCCCGCTCCCCCTTCCAACAAGATTGTGGCGTCACAGTCAGCGGGAGAGTGTCGCTTGATCTCGAGCAGATCTTCACATCCGGTTTGCTGGCCACAGAGGCTTCGGGTTTGCCAGCCACAGGCTGCCCACCTCCATTACTACAAAGAAAATGAAGAATTAAATTAAAATAAAAAAGTGAGACCAATTTCATTTACATCAATCTGGATAGGGCGGGTGCGCTTCCAGATGGGCCACACTTCAGTTAAGGATGTTGTTCTAGTTTAAATATGAAGGAAAACCGCTCTGATTGGACAAGTGCCTACACATGTGCCGTTGGGCTGGGAACATGTGAGTTTTACTGGGTGATCTGGGGGTTTCATACAGCAGGCACCCCAAATAGGGATGCCCGGGTGGGAAAGGAAGAAAACCTGAGATAGTTCCAATTTAAAGCAAACCCCCCCTTTCACACTTTTATGGCACTGGCGGGGGAGGGGGGGTCATGTAGTGATCGGGATGCCCTCTAGGGATCCTACTAACTAGACCACAAGTCTATTTGTACTTGTGTTTCAGTTTAAGTTCTTCCTAACATCCTTCCAATGCTTTGATGCAATGTGTGATGATCACAACTTCAAACACAAACATCATCAGTGTTGCCATGACTACAGGTGATGCTGGCCATATAGCTTGCGTGAATGTGGCTAGAGCAATCTGTGTGATTGTAGTTCATGCATTCTATCCCTAGGGGGCTCTCTTTCCTGTCTTGTGCTCTGTAATTATAAACAGATTAACCTGTTTGTTTTTTTTTTTTGTTTTTTTTTAGCCGGTCACTGCATCCTTCAGACACCCTCCGAACCAGCTGCCTATACAGAGCCATTGCCGAAATCCTGTGGCGAGCAGGGGATAGTAAAAAAGCAATTGTCACCTTGTGAGTATAATCTGAGCTTGGGGGGGTCTGATATAAATGGGGGACTGCTTCCAGTTCAGACTCGACCCCTGCTTCTCTCCGGAATGAGAACGGCTTTACGTAAAGCAGACCAAAACTCACCAGTGCAGAAAAACCATATAACTCACTTTCCTCCGATAGACCCCTCCCTGGGAGTAAAAAAGTCAATCACTATTTTTCTTACCCTGACATAGTTGAGGTCAGGGCCGGCTCCAGGTTTGTGGCGTTCCTTGGGCAAGAGAGTCTTAGTGGGCGCCAAAGTAGTGAGTCACATGATGTCATCTTTCACCTCCGCTGCCACAAATGGGTTATCTCCTGCTGCTTAACGCCCCCCCCAGTCCTTGTCACTTCCGTCACCTTCTGAGCTTCCATCAATTGCCCTCCATTCCATGCCACCACCTCCAGTGTTGCTGAGGCCAGCCATGAGCAGGTCTGCACACAGCACCCGGCATTCGGTGGTTCGAGTCCACTGTACAATAATACCATGGCCAAGTGTGAGCCTGACTGGGCCCCTATAAATGCCAGGGGGCCCTCGCAATTGCCCAGGTTTGCCCTGTGCTGGCACCAGCCCTGGTTGAGGTCATGCTGAAGATCTGGTGAAGCAAGTTTACTGCTTTCCAGTGGGAACTGAAAGTTACAACTGAGTGACATTCTTTACTTGAATACACTAAGAAAAAAATCATTAAAATATTTCCGTTCTAATGTTTCCTAAAGAATCAACTACCCCTGTGATGGGGCATTTTTACAGGTGGGGGGCATTATTTTTGCAATGAGGTAAAGGTTTTCAAAATTTGGAAGCAGCATCCTATGCGCTATGAAGAACAAATAGGCAAATTATTTAGCATAGGCCATAGCCATAGGGTTATTTGTTAAAGGTTGTTAAAGTGGACCAAAACCCAGGACTTTTGGTCCTTTCCCCGGGGGCACCTCGCTGTGTGAAACCCCCCCAGATCGTCGCAGCCAACTCATCTCTTGGTCCCACGGCGCCTGTAAGAGACGCATCCTCCGCTTCCCTCTAGCAGTGAGCTTGCCTGCGCCAGACATTTGTGAATAGAGGTAGGCGGCTTTTCCCCAGGGAATCCTAAATCGGGTCCCGGGGTGCCCGCAAAAACTCACCTGTCTTTGCTCCAACAGCACATGCGCGGGCTCTCGCTTTTCAGCAAACGGCTCTGATTGTTTACAATGGGGAGTGTGTGATGCCGCATCCTCGACAGTGTGTGCTCCTGTCCCTGCCTATCTGAATGACTATGGTGGGAGCACATGCACGCTGTCGGGAATGTGGCATAACACACTGCCCATTTTTAAAAAATCTGAGCCATTTGCCCAAAAGCGAGAGCGTGCACGAGGCTGGGGATACAGTAGTGCTTCCCATTCATTTCAATCTGAGCCCTTTCACGAAAGACATATTCAATGCAAATGGCTCTGATTGTTTACAATGGGGAGTGCGTGATGCCATATTCCCGACAGCGTGCGTGTGCTCCGTTCTCAGCCTATGTGAAGGATTATGGCGGGAGCACACGCACGCCATCGAGAATGCGGCATCACGCACTCCCCATTGTATATAATCAGAGCCATTTGCCGAAAAGCGAGAGCGTGCACGAGGCAGTGAATACAGTAGTGCGCCCCATTCATCTCAATCTGTGTGTAGCCCTCACGCACCGGGTGTTCGGTGAGGACGGCAAGGAGCAGGTTCTTCTGGGCCCAGGATGCTCTACGTGTGTGTGTCGCTAGGTAAGGGTTAAGCTACAGTCGCAGGGAAGGTTAGTACTCACTGTTGCTGCTTGGAAGGATGGCCACTATTCCAGGAGATGAAAGCAGAGTTCCTCTTTATTTAATCCACAGGCAAACAGCAAACATGGCAGAGGTACAGTATATCCATCCAGTTACAGTTCTGGTTCTGTCCATAATCACAGGTACAATTAGAAAGTATTGCTTCCCCAAGGAGAACTCTTTCCTTGTTGGATCTCCCTTCTATCTCTGTCAGAGTCTGTACTACTGCTCCTTTACAATTCAAGATGGTTAATAACCAGTGGCTTTAGGATTGGGGCTTCCCTATATCTCTTCTCACCACCTTGCAGAACATTCCTTCACATGTTCAGCCTCATGTCCGACATCTGATAGGCTGCTCTATAAACCCCTCTAACCGATCACTACCCTTCTAGTTATAACTATGTTTCCACTCGGCATACTGTTATGGCTAACAACCCTTCATATCTTACATTCTAGAACAACCCCCATTTAAAGTGGACCAACACCCAGGATTTTCACTATCCTGGGTGTTGGTCCACTTCCGCGGGGCACCCCGATCGGGGGTGCCACGCTGTGTGAAACCCCCCAGAAAGCCCCCAAAAACTTACCTTACCGCCGACGGATAAGCAGCGGACAAGCTGGGGCCGCTGCCGCCGCCTCTCGCGTGTCCCTCTTACAGGGAGCGCGCCAGCCATTCACAAACGGCCGGCGCGGGTGCGTGCTCTGCTAGAGGGATGCGTGAGAGGTGGCGGCGGCGGAGAAGGTAAGGTTTGTGAGCGTCCGGGGAGGTTTCACACAGCGGGGCATTCCGATTTCGGATGCCCCTCGGGGAGGGAGCTGATCGGCCCGGGAATCTTATAGATTCCTGGGCCGTCAGCGGTGGGTGTTGGTCCACTTTAAAGTCTATGGTCTAATGCTTGTCTATGGCCTAATCCCACTACTGCCATCTTGAGTCTAATTAAGGGTACTGTACTCTCCATACACTTCCATGGTTGGAAACCACAAAAGGGCTTAATGTCTTATTAACTCTATATGTATGGGTTCTTCTTAGCTGACTGGCATGTCCCTATCCATACCCAGGCCCCTACACTAACCCTTTCCCGGATGACGTAGTCAAGGCAAAGGGCTCTGTTTGGACGAGAGCTTTAGTTGGCGGGGGGTTCACACAGCCGGGCATCCAACAAAACCCGGGAAAGTCAAATTCCCAGGCTTTGTTCCACTTTAAAGCGCAAGTCCTCTTTACACTGTCTCTTTCACAATATATTAATTTTAGATGCTGGGGAATTCTTTTTTCAGGGTTTGGGCTTTTCATTAAATGATGCTGAAGGTCTGGTTTAAGGGTGTTGTTCCAGTTTAAATATGAAGACAAATAGCCTCACATGTGCCATTGGCTGGGAAGAGGTGAATTTTACTGGGTGATCTGTGTGGTTTCATACAGCAGGCATACCAAATTGGGATGCCCAGGTGGGAAAGGAAGAAAACTCAGGTTAGGTAAAATACCGTAATTTGTTCAAATTTAAAGCAGCCCCCCACCTTTTTGGCATTGGAGGGGTGACATGTAGTGCTCAGGATGCCCCCTAGGAATCCTAACTGGACCACAAGTCCACTTTACATTTTTGAAAGTGTATATTTTTGTGCCAAAATGATGGCCACAAGGTGCTGAGATGATCTAGTATTTTTTTAAACTTTTTTTCCTAATGTTAGAAAATGTGTTTTTTTGGAAGCAGTTTTCACTACCCGCAATCTATTGCTTTTGGCAACGTACACCAAGAAGCGAGTCCTGTACACACACACATCTCTTCTTGGTGTACAGAGTTTGTGTACATTACCACTGGTAACAGATTGCAGATAGTGATAACTGCTTCCATAAAACACACATTCGCTAACATGAGGTAAAAAAATGAAATTAGCTCAGCAGCAGCTGAGGACATCATTTTCGCACAAAAATATACACTTTCAAAAATTCCACGTGAACGTTCCTTTTAAAAAAATATATCCTTACCTAACTGGAAAAATGATGGACCTCACCTGTAAAATGCCTCATCACAGGGGTGATTTGGAGGAAAATCAGCACAAAATTATTTCTAATTGTTTAGTGTGTTCAAGTTAAAAAGCTTATATAAGATATAAGCGTCAGGTCACACCGAAATCACAGCCAAAGGTAACCTTGCTTCACCAGATCTTTCATATCACCCAGATTGTAAACCCTGTGTTTTGGTGTTCTTGTCCCGGACCCGGGGGAAGGGGGAATTTTATACATGAAAGAGGGTCCAGTACCGCAAGATTTCAACAACCTTCCAATCCTTGGGTCAGGATGTAATCCGGCAATAGCTGGTCCTGCCAGTTAAACTCCAGGACCTCAAGGAAACTGGGCAGTAAGTTTAGTTGGGCTAGGGTATTATGGACCATCTCCCTAGTCGATGGGGATTAGAATGGGGATCATAATATTTGAAGCAACCTCGCCTCAGTATACAAATCACTAAATATTTCTCTAAAAAAATCAAACGTTTTATTAATTCCTCCTTAAAATGTACAATCATACATTTTTTTTCCACACATTGTCTCAATGATTATTTGAAATAACATCTCACTCATGCTGCCATAATGGATATAAAGTAGACAATTTCACATTGTCCTGCAGAGCAGACTAGTTTCGCTTTCATTGCGAGCTTCGTCAGTGCTTGCTAGGACCCAAGATATTTTCTATGTAGAAAAAATGGATATATGCTTTTATAAGCCAAGAGGAAAATAGTACATATCATGATGAGTGTAATTAATTGATGAGGAACTATTACCTGGATATGATGGGCAGCTGCTTCCCATTTGGAACACTCCGTGTGTCCGGTACAAAGCTAATAGACTCGTTTAAGCCCGGGGGGGTGATGGGCTTTAAAGTAATTTATCCACTTTGTTTCTCTTTGGAGGGTGAGTTTTTCTATGTTACCCCCTCTGATGTTGGCATGTATGCGATCCAGTCCTACTATTTTCATTCCCTCCGGGTTGTTTTTGTGGTGTTTGGAAAAATGTCTTCCTATGGGGTTTTACATTACCTGTGCGAATATCATAGGAGTGTTCGTAAATACGTTTTCTCAGCTGTCTATTTGTTATTCTAAGTATGTCACACACCCCGCTTGGGTTATACCGACCTGTAGAGGGTGATCTTGCAGAGATGTCATGAAAAAAAGTGAGCCCCTCTCGGTCCATAAATACATGGTACCTCCAACTCATTCCCCAGTCTTTCATCTCTGCAGATGGCGAGCAAGTCAGAAGATGGATGTCTCCTCCTTGCAGGTAGCCGGGGTAACTCCCGGCCAGCTTGTTAGTCTATTTCTACCTGGACCCCCTTTCTTAGTATTCACCTTGCCTCCCAGCCTAGGCTGCTGGTCCGGGCAAGGGTAGACGGCACCTAATGGTGCTAAGGAGCTACGTTCCACCGTGAGATCCCATACTAAGGGGTAGGCGGTTTTGCCGGGTTGGTGATCCCGGTTCGGGATGCCCCGTCCCTTGCCCTTCCACCTTCCACCTTCCAGCGTGGATTCCCCCTCTCCCGGATTGCCCTTGATCCTTAGAGGGGGGGGGGGCCCTTTCTCCCTTAGTGAAAAATTGGATTCGGTCGCAAAAGGAGGTAGGTTACCTCAGCGGAAGAAGCAACGTCGTCCCTTTCGGTGTTCGGTGGGCGGCTTCATTTACCCCTTGCTGGACGGGCATCGGCTGTCTTCCCCTCCAGAGGTGATTCCTGGAACAGGGGAGGAGGACGTGCCCGTCCAGGTCACAGCTGGGGCTCCAAGCCCAAAGCCGCTGCTAAGCCGGCTCAGCAATGAGGGGGCGCCCTCACCCTCGCGGGTGGGGGGACGGCTGCGACACTTCTCCCAGGTCTGGGACCAGGAGGTCTCGGACAAATGGATTCGGGAAGTGGTGTCTTCCGGTTACAAGCTGGAGTTCGAGATCCGGCCTCCTCCCAGATTCTTCAGGTCTCGGGTGCCCTTGGATCCTCTGGCCGCGCAGGGGCTCCGGGCGGCAGTAAAAGATCTCCTGGAAATGGCTGTCATCTGCCCGGTGCCTTCCTCGGACCGGGGCCTGGGATACTATTCCAATCTGTTTACGGTGCCTAAGAAGGATGGCTCCGTTCGTCCCATCCTGGATCTGAAGTTTCTCAACAGGTTTATCCGTCCCCGGAAGTTCCGCATGGAAGCTCTGCGCTCTGCCATAAATTCACTTCGGCAGGAGGACTTCATGACGTCCATAGACATCAGGGATGCTTATCTGCACATTCCAATCTTCCCAGCACATCAGAGATTTCTCAGGTTTGTGGTGGAAGATCAGCATTTTCAGTTTGTGGCCCTTCCGTTTGGCCTTACCTCGGCTCCAAGGGTTTTCACCAAGGTGCTAGCGGGGGTGATGGCCCTCCTCAGAGCCCAGGGAAACCGCATCATGCCTTATCTGGACGATCTTCTTATCATGGCATCCTCTCTCAGCCAGGTGGAGCTAGATACCAGGACTGTGGTAGCCACCCTGGAGAGATTCGGCTGGGTGATCAACTATCCCAAGTCCTGCCTCTCTCCGTCCAGGGTGGTGGCGTTCCTGGGAATGTCTCTGGATACTTCTCAGTCCAGGGTGTTCCTCCCCCTGCCCAAGGTTCTTTTGATTCAGGAATTGACTCAGCTTCTCCTATCCATCCCTCGCCTGTCCATCCGGCTGGGGATGTGACTGGTGGGATTTATGGTGGCTTCGTTCGAGGCGGTTCCCTTTGCCCAGTTTCACACAAGGACGCTCCAGCCCCATCTCTTGGCGGCCTGGGACGGGTCCCCGCTGTCATTGGATCAGTCTTTTCTGATGTCCCCCCGGGTTCGGCATTCCCTTCGGTGGTGGCTGGAGCCGAGCAATCTGATGAGGGGCAGATCCTTCCTGACCTCTCGTTGGGAGACGGTCACCACGGATGCCAGCCTGTCAGGTTGGGGGGGATTTTGGAAGGATCTTCAGTTTCAGGGACTGTGGGGGCCTCAGGAGGCTCACAGTCCCATCAATGTTCTGGAACTGAGAGCCATTAGGTTGGTTCTGGCTTGGGCAGAGAGCCCCATGCATCTCGGCGGTGTACATTCCGGGAGTGGAGAACACAGAGGCGGACTCCCTGAGCAGGTGCTCATCTCGCCGGGGGGAAATGGTCGCTCAGCCCCAAGGTGTTTCGGTCGCTTTGCCACCGGTGGGGGACTCCGGAGGTGGACCTCTTTGCCTCTCGTCACAATCACAAGCTTCCGGCATTTGTGTCTCTCTCGCGGGATCCGCTGGCTCTGGCAGCGGATGCCATGTCTGAACTGGAGGGATCTGGGGTTTCTTTACCTGTTCCCTCCGTTTCCCGTGGTGCGCAAGCTGGCCCTACAGGGCGCATCAGCAATCCTGGTGGCTGCAAGATGGCCAAGACAGGTTTGGTTCGCAGACGTGGTAAGGTTGGCAGCGGATCAGTTATATCTGCCTCTTCTGCCGTATCTGCTCACTCAGGGTCCACTGCTCTACCCCAATTTACCAACGCTGGCTTTGACGGCGTGGCTGCTGAAACCTCCATCTTGAAGTAGGAAGGTCTTTCTGATGCTGTCATTCAGACTCTGGTTAGGGCTAGAAAGAAGTCTTCCTCTGCCATCTACTATAGGATTTGGAGGTCTTATATTGATTGGTGTGAGGTCCGGGCCTTGCCTTGCAGGGTGTTTTCTATCCCTAGGGTTTTGGAATTTCTGCAACATGGTCTGGACCTGGGTTTGCAGCTTAGTACGCTGAAAGGGCATGTTTCTGCCCTGGCGGTTTTCTTTCAAAAGTCTTTTGCTCTTCATCCTCTGGTTAAGACCTTTTTCCAGGGGGTTACGCATGTGCGGCTTCCTAGGAAGCCTTTGCTCCCAGTTTGGGATTTGAATTTGGTTCCTTCTGCTTTTCAGGGTCCTCCTTTTGAACCTTTGCAGGATATTGCTCTTTCTACGCTTACTCAGAAGGTTGCGTTTCTGGTTGCCATCACTTCCGTTCGGTGTGTATCGGAGTTGGCGGTTTCTCCATTAAGGCTCCTCACTTTGAGAGGCATCAGGACAAGGTTGTTTTTCTGCTTCAAGCCAGATTTCCTTCCTAAGGTGGTCTCTGCTTTCCATCTTAATCAGGACATTGATCTACCCTCCTTGTGTCCTAAGCCCAGCAATGACACGGAGAGGGTTTTGCATTCTCTGGATGTGGTTCGCTGTGTGAAGTACTATTTGGTGGCTACTTCTTCTTTTCGTAGGACTGACGCCCTTTTTGTGGTACCCTCCGGGCCTAGGAAAGGTTTGGCTCCTGCCAAGTGTTCCATTAGTAAATGGATTCGCCAGGTCATTGTTGGGGCCTATTCTGCCAAGGGGAAGGTTCCCCCTTTTCGTGTTACTGCTCATTCTACTCGTGCCGTTGGGGCGTCCTGGGCCTTCCAGCATCAGGCCTGTGTTGAGCAGGTTTGTAAGGCTGCTACTTGGTCTTCCGTTCACACTTTTTCCAAGTTTTACAAGGTTGATGTGTGGGCCTCAGCGGATGCTGTTTTTGGCCGCAAAGTTCTGCAAGCTGCAGTGGTATTAAGTTTGTGAGTTATTACCTTGTTTTGGATCCCCGCCCTTTATGGACACTGCTATTGGATGTCCCACGTGTAATGACTATCTGAAGCGGGGTGTGTGACATACTTAGAATGATACCATTTTGTGATTACTCACCTGTGGTGAGTAATGGGTATTATAAGTATGTCACACACCCCGCTTCACCCGGCCCTTTGGTTTTCTGGATCCTTTCTATGGTGAACCTTTCTTACTGTTACTGGTTATTTTGGCTCTTCCTGGTCCCTTTACTGCTTTCTTAATACTGGGGAATGAGTGGGAGGTACCAGGTATTTATGGGCCGGGAGGGGCTCACTTTTTTTCATGACATCTCTGCAAGATCGCCATCTACAGGTCGGTATAACCCAAGTGTAATGACTATCTGAAGCGGGGTGTGTGACATACTTAGAATACCCATTTTACAGGTGAGTAATCACAAAATGGTATTTTTCCTATATAAAACTTGTTGCACGGGCACATCAGCACATAGATAATATGGCAGGATTTGCAATTGACAAAGTGTTTAAGATTCAGGGGTGGCCTACCCCCTAGGGTTAATGTCTTAGTTTTGTACATATATTTGCACATATTACAAATTTGGCATTGAAAAGTGCCACTGGTGGTACAACAAGACTGCTTGGGATCGCCAGAAAAATGACTGTGGACCAATCGGTCCCTCAGATTTCTTGGTCTCCTATATGTAAAGTTAGGATTTACATAGAAAATATCTTGAGTCCTACAAGCACTGAGGAAGCTCGCAATGACAGCGAAACTAGTCTGCTCTGCAGGACACTGTGAAATTGTCTACTCTATATCCATTATGGCAGCATGAGTGAGATGTTATTTCAAATAATCATTGAGACAATGTGTGGAAAAAAAATGTATGATTGTATACTGTAAAACGTTTGATTTTTTTTAGACAAATATTTAGTGATTTGTATACTGAGGCGAGGTTGCTTCAAATATCATGAGCCCCATGGGTGAGGATTTTCCTTCCAGCTCGTCAGAGCCATGTCGCCTAGAAACTGCCCCGGCTATACCAAAGCAGCATTGCCCCCCCCCCCCATAAAAAAGTCCTTTTAAAGGGACATGCCAGGCAATGGCAATAAGGCAGCACAGTAAGGAGCCCCCCTGAGGCCTGTACCATGTGCCCTCCTTTCTTTTCTACACACATGGCTACCCGTGTCCTTCAGCGCTCCCAGAAAGCCATGGTGTCCTTACTTGCCAGGCTCATTCACACTGGGAGTGTTGAGGGACTGGATAGCCATGTGACTACATCTGGTGCGTGGTCGTGGAAAAATGGAAAGGAAAGGAGGGGCAAACTTTGAAGCCCTGCTTCAGCATCTACATAGCGCTGCAGGAAAGCGAAGAGAGGCGCATGGGACAGGCTTCAGGTGAGCTCCTTGCTGCTATATTATTACAATTGCCTGGGCTGTCCCTTTAAATTCTTTTACAAAAATCCTCAAACCATGTGAAGTTTATATTAATACCATATGTATAGAAAAAAAAGCAACTAACCCACGTACAAAAATATGGGAGCATATGACGCATAAGCACAGATGGGGTCTTGTGGTCAATGGCAGCTGTGTGGCACACACTGTCCATTACGCCGATTCGCTGCTTCATCAGGGAACAGTACGAGTATATATTTTTGTAGATTTATACTATTTACAAAACTCTTTTATAAGTGTTTTATATTGTAGCTTTGCTGTGATTTGTTGGTAGTCCTTAGGATTTATCACGCTATTATTTATTACAATGGAGGTGGGTGTTGATTTTGTAGGGCAACACATGGGCTAGCCATGTGACAGGCGAGGTGTATGGGTTGTTGTAATTTAGGAAAGAAAACGGGTTATTCATAGGGACAGTCCAGGCAACGACAATAATAAGGCAGCAAGCAGCTCACCCGATGCCTGTCCCATGTGCCTCTCATCCATTTCCTGCAGTGCAGCGTAGAAGCCATAGCTCCTTTCAATTCCATGGATCCAGGTCCATACAAAAAAAAGTGGTCACTCTATCCCTTGGGGCTCGCAGTGAAAACGACCAACGGAAAGCCTCACTGGTCTCATAGCTGTCTCCAATCATAAAGGTTTCACTACTGACCAACAAATCTACACAGGATGCAACTCCAGCTCCCAATAAATCAAATTTTATTCATGAACATATAATGACAAT
Organism: Gastrophryne carolinensis; assembly: GCA_027917425.1. Classification (NCBI taxonomy): domain Eukaryota; kingdom Metazoa; phylum Chordata; class Amphibia; order Anura; family Microhylidae; genus Gastrophryne; species Gastrophryne carolinensis. Next base: position 28,510,595 of record CM051239.1, on the reverse strand, counting down.
GTTCTCACACACAAAGATGGATTAAAAACCTTAAAAACATAAACACAACACAGCCAAATAATATGGGGTGTGAATGCAGGGAGATGGAACTTGGATAAATGCATACCGTATATACTCGAGTATAAGCCGAGTTTTTCAGCCCACTTTTTGGGCTGAAAAAAGCCGCCTCGGCTTATACTCGAGTCAGTGAAAATTTTGGCCGAAATGGAGGAGAAAAAGGGGCAGGGCCATCACTGTTCCCGCTAAGGTGCGCGCGCGCGCGGCCACGCATCCACGCCTGACCCCCCCCCCCCGCGCAGCCCCGCCTGCCGTCCGCACATGGTCGCCGTCAGCAGTGAGGATGTTTAAGATGCTGGAGCAGTGCGGGGCATGTGGTCCTCTTGTGTCCCCCTCATCAGGTAGGTGTGTGTGTGTGTGCCACACAGAGGTGACGGGTGACTTACCTGTGTACGGCGGAGCCAGTGCGGGGCGGCGGCAAAAGCCGGAACTGGAGCACAGCGCCGCGGAGTCTCCTCACACAGCGCCGCCGTGTCCCCTTCCCCAGAGCCAGGCCACAGCTTCCCCACCTGCAGCTCAGTCACACTGTCACACTGCCCCGCCACCCCGTCCCTTCATAGAGAGCCTCCGGCTGTGGGACAGCTACTGGGATATATTGCCATTTCCACTGATAAAGCTGGGACACGTGCACTGCGGGGGTAAAGCATTTACAACTATTAGTAATTAACTTTTACACATCTCTCTCTTTTACTCTTTCTTCCCTTTTCCACATTCTTTCTTTCTTATTTTACACCTTTACCTTTTTTTCTCCTTTTCAGATTGCATCAGTCTTCTCTTTTCTACATCCAACATTTTCCACATTCCCTCCTTCTTGCTCTTTTTCGGCTTATATTCGGGTCGACCTATACTCGAGTATATACGGTATATTAGTATAAATATCAATTACAATTTAATCAATAAGTTACCATGATTAATATGTCATACAAAATATAAAAATATAGGAAGATAATAAATATAAATATCGTGACTATATATAAAACACCACTTTGAAAAACTGTACAATCGACTAAATAACTAACGTACCTATGATCCAGATCAATCAAGCCTAACTAATATAACCATTGTATCACTATGTGCAAACAAAGTTGCAATCTAAGAATGGATAACCATCAATCACAAACAACCCATAACCACAATTAATACTAAAGGCTAAAACAGGGTCACAAGCCAGTATGTGGAGAGACCCGTGTTAGGCTTAATATAGGGGGCTAAAGAAACCAAAAAACCCTCTACTTAGGCAAAGGAAAAGAGGCAGAAAGTATTTGCACAGTACCCAATACAAGGACAGATAGCATTACCCATCAATCCTTGCAACGGGTATTGGGTATTGTGCAAATACTTTCCATTTTATGAAAGCTCCACTCTTCCTTTACCTAAGTAGAGGGTTTTTTGGTCTCTTTAGCCCCCCTATATTAAGCCTAACATGGGTCTCTTCACATACTGGCTTGTGACTCTGTTTTGGTACTCACCAAGTCTCACTCCCCATACAGCCGGAAACATCCGGCCTAGTGCTGATGAGAGCATAAAGCTCGAAACACGTGTCTACTAGTTGGATGTGTTTGGCTGTGTCAATTTACTATCCTGGGTATTGGTCCACACAGCGGGGCACCCCCGATCGGGGTGCCCAGCAGTCAGGGAGCTGATCAGTCCGGGAATCTTATAGATTCCCGGGCCGATCAGGGGAGGGTGTTGGTCCACTTTAAAGATAATCCTTGGCATTGCACTCTTAGCATTTCTAAGGGCCTTGGATTGCTCAGAGACATAAAGAGATGATTTGCATAGCTCCGCCTGCTGCAAGGATAGATGGGTAATGCTATCTGTCCTTGTATTGGGTACTGTGCAAATACTTTCAGTTCTAGGAAAGCTCCACTCTTACTAAAGGCTAACAAAGTGTATAAGTCATAATCACATCATTAAAGTGGACCAACACCCAGGGGTGATCGGCCCGGGAATCTATAAGATTCCCGGGCCGATCACCTCCCTCACCGCGGGACACCCGAGATCGGGATGTCCCGCGGTGAGGGACCCCCCCCCAAAAGCCCCAAAAAACTGACCCTCTAGGCGTGCCCGCGCCGGCCGTTTGTGAATGGCCCTGTCAAAGGGGCTGTCTTGTCCGCGCTTGTCCGTGGCTACGTGGGAGCGTGGTGAGGTAAGTTTTGGGGGGTTTCTGGGGGGTTTTACACATCGGGGTGCCCCCCTGAAGTGGACCAAAACCCAGGATAGTCAAAATCCTGGGTGTTGGTCCACTTTAATCATGGTAAAATGCAAACAAATAGATCAAAAGATACATATCTCCCTTGCAACCAACACGTCACAAGAGCACCAATCATAAAAGGACACAGCCAGGACTCCTAATGCTGCGCCATGACATGTCCTTCCAGCTCAGCCACAACCCAGACACTGTGCACATTCTCCTGTGCCAACATGGGTTGTTACCACTCACAGTACAGTGGCATCGCCAGACCAGGTAAGTATTTTACAGTGGGAAAGTATTGTGTGTGTATGGGGGGGGGTTATGACATCACACAAATAAAACCTGAAGCCGACTAAAACCTGGGATTTTTACTATCCTGGGTTTTAGTCCTTGCCCCCGGGGCGCCTCAATTCGGGATGCTCCACTGTGTAAAACCCCCAGGTCACCCACTAAAACTCACCTTTCCCCGGTGCTACGGCACATGCGCGGCTTCTCATCCAATCAACGTTCTCAACTGCTCTTACGTCAAATCGTCTTAAGACTTGGCGCTAGCCAAGCACTGGTAGCGTGCCCACACTGCCCATACACAAATGCCTGGTGTGCGCCCTGCTAAAGGTATAGCAGCCGGCTGGCACATGCACTGTTGGATTGGGGAGAAGGCGAGTATACTGGGCAACCTGGGTGTTTTTACACAGCGGGCCGTGTGTGTGTATGAGGGAGGAGGGTATGACATAACAGAAATAAAACCTGTGGACCAAAAATTGGGATTTTGACTATCCTGGGTTTTAGTCCTTGGCCCTGGGACGCCTCGATTCGGGATGCCCCACTGTGCAAAACCCCCAGGTCGCCCACTAAAACTCACCTTTCCCCAGTCCTACGGTGTATGCGTTACCTTTCGTCCAATCAGCACGCTCAACTACTCTTACGACAAATCGTCTAGAACTTGGCACTAACCAAGTCTAGCCGAGCACTGGGTGCATGGCCGCTCTGCCCATACGCAAATGCCTGGCGCGTGCCCTGCTAAAGGTATAGCAGGCAGCCGCAGCTGCTGGCGTATGCACAGTTGGATTGAGGAGAAGGTGAGTATACTGGGTGGCCTAGGGGTTTTTACACAGCGGGCCGTGTGTGTGTGCGTAAGGGGTTATGACATCACAGAAATAAAACCTGAAGTGGACCAAAACCTGGGATTTTGACTATCCTGGGTTTTAGTACTTGCCGCCGGAGCACCTCGATTCAGGATGCCCCACTGTTCAAAACCCCCAGGTTGCCCACTAAAACTCACCTTTCCTCGGTCTTACGGTGTATTTGTGGCCTCTCGTCCAATCAGCGCACTCGACTGCTCTTATATGAAATCGTCTAAGACTTGGCAACAGCCAAGTCTAGCTGAGTGCTGGTTGCATGCACACGCTGCCCATACACAAACGCCTGGCGCATGCCCTGCTAAAGGTATAGCTTGGCAGCTGCCGCTGCTGGCGCATGCACTGTTGGATTGGGGAGAAGATAAGTATACTGGGCGACCTGGGGTTTTTTACACAGCTGGCCATGTGTATATATGTGTGTGTGTGTGTGTGTGTGTGTGTGTGTGTGTGTGTGTGTGTGTGTATGTGTGAAGCGGACCAAAACCTGGAATTTTGACTACCCTTGGTCCTTGCCACCGGGGCACCTCAATTCAGGATGCCCCATTATGTAAAACCCCCAGGTCGCCCATTTAAACTCATCTTTCCCCGGTGCTACGGCGCATGCACGGCCTCTCTTCTAATCGGCACACTCAGCTGCTCTTACGTCAAATCGTATAAGACTTGGCTTCAGCCAGATCTAGCCGAGCACAATGATGACCACAGCACCGCTACCTTCTAACAGGGTGAACGGTGCGTGCCCCCATTGCCCATACACAAATGCCTGCTGTGCGCTTGCTAAAGGTATGGCAGGCGATGGCCGCTGCTGGTGCATGCCCCGTTGGATTGGGGAGAAGGTGAGTATACTGGGCGGCCTGAGGGTTTTTACACAGCGGGGCACCCCGAATATGGATGCCCCGGGGGTAGGGAACCAGGTGGTTCTGAAGTCTTATAGACTCCAGGGATGCTTTTAGTCCACTTTAAACCCACTCTTATTTTTAAAAAGTTCCTGCCCAGACATAAAAAAGCCATACTTGCATTTTGTCCCCCACAGCTGGTCCATCCCGCTACAGTTTGATAGACCACCAGAGCAAACTTGCTCGAGGCTTTGTGACTGACACAAAGGGGGGGGGGGGGGCTGCTGTTGGTGAGTGGTGGACAATCGGAGACTTAGTAAGTTTTATCAAGTTGGAGCGGGAAAGGCCAGCTGCAGGAGACCCAAGGTGAGTATTACTTTTTTTTGGGGGGGGAACTGGACTAAAACCCAGGATTTTCACTTGATGCCCCTCCCCCCATTGGGTTTTCATCTCCTTTAAAGTGGACCTATCACCGGGATTTTTACTATCCTGGTGATAGCTCCTTGTTCAAATTTGGGATGCGCTTCTGTGTGACACCCTCACACAATTCACCTTTCCACCATTCACATAGTGTATGTGTGCGATCCCATCAGCCACGCATAGCACAGGAATTGCTGCATCTCCGGCATCTGAATGGCGCGGGACCACCAAAAAGGTCGAGTGATTGCAGGCCAGTGTGTGCGGGCCTTCACACAGTGGGGCATCCCGAATCTGGGTTCCCCCAGGGGCACTTAGTTTTCCTAGCCCTGGAGTCTTTTAGACTTTGAAAGTGATAAATCCCACTTTAAAAGGGGCATCCTGATGCTTCTGTGTGTGAAACCCGCCTTTTCTACCAGTAACCTCGATCCCTATTTCCCCTGCGCATGCATGCCATGTTGATTGCCAGGCATTAATATGAATGCATTGCGGGGGCATCCTCACTGGCTGCTCCCTCCGGCTTTGTGCAGCCGCCACCATCCATTCATATATGCCTAGCAAGAGTCTCTGCAGGGATGCTGCCTGAGTTATGTGGTAAGTGTACGGGCAAACCTGGGGGTCTCCCACTGCATTGCTTCCCAAATAGTGATGCCGCTGGGCAGCCCTTTTACCCGATTTTATAGTCTTTTAGACTCTAGGATCAGGTGCAATGGGTTTTGGTCTGATTTAAACCGGACCTTCAGCGTGATTTAATGAAAAGCCCAAACTCTTAAAAAACTATTCCCCAGCATCTAAAATTAATATATTTTACGTTTTTAGTCACTAACTTATTATTCTTTCCCCCACTGGGCTGCAACTCTGTTCAGGAATTTAGGGTACGGGCGCCGCCATCTTGACTCAGAAGTATTACACTTACTGGGGAGAGGAGAGCAGGATAAAGTACAGGGGGGCGGGTTATAGATGTGCTTTGCCCAGACAGAGCAGAGCTGGGGTCAGGTAACGGTCAGCAGTCCCAGAATGCAGAGCAGCACAGTCAGGAGGCACTTCCTGTTTGCAGGCTGCCTGATAAGATGGCGGCTTCCATAAGCCGCCATCTTGGATGTTTAAAGGCTCATAACATGCAGTAGATGCAGGTAGGATGATTTTTAATGTCGACAATCTGTATGTACAGGGTGTGGGAAACATATAAGATAGACTCTTATTCAGAGTGAAGGTCCGCTTTAAAGACTTCTGTCTTGAGGCAGAGGCCACCATGTTGTGCTGTTTTTCACACTATCCTCTGTTGCAGGTTGTCGGGTCGGCAGCAGTTTACGCCAGCTGGGAGATATAAAGCCGATGGAATCCTGGAAAGTGTAAGCTTATTGTTGGCACTGATCTTTGATGTACACACACGTGTGCGCTTTACCTCATCTGTGTACACAGCATGTCTCACTCACGTTATTCCTCACACTCAGGCATGTAGATCTGATAATAGAGGGGGTCCGGCATGTTGCTGGAGGGGGCATCCCACCTGTGCTCCCCAGTATGGCAGATGTGATCAATGGGATAAGGAGAGAAGAATTCTTCTGCCAGCACTTCATCATATATCCTGCTGGAAACACTGGAAACACTGGAACCCTGGCAATGCCTGTGGGCTGCTCCGTTCTACTGCTTAAAGTGGACCAAAACCCAGCGCAATCGGCCCGGGAATCTATAAGACTCCAGGGAGCGATCGATTCCCTCCCCTCGATTTTGGATGCCCCGATGTGTGAAACCCCCCAGGTTGCCCCATTCACTCACCTTGCTTCCCAGTCCAACGGCACATGCTCTACCAGGGCGCATGCCCGTGCCAGGCATTTGTGAATGGCCGGTGCGGGCACGCTCCCTGTTAGAGGGAAGCTGGGGATGCGTCTGCCAGCCTGCTCAGAGCCTTTAGACAAAGGCTTAGACGCGCTGATGTGAGTGGATCCGAGTGTGCTGATTGGACGAGTGGCCACGCATGCACCGTAGGACTGGGAAGAAGTGAGTTTGTTTTGGCGATCTGAGGGGCTTCACACAGCGGGGCATCCCCGATCAGGACCAAAAACCCAGGATAGTAAAAATCCTGGGTTTTGGTCCACTTTAAAGCCTTTGCCCAATATCAGTAAAAAGACTAACAGGAAGTAGCGGGGGGGGGGGGGCAGGGATCAAAAACTCAGGATAGTCAAAATCCCAGGTTTTGCAGGAAAGCTGTAACTAAATGGACGAGCGGCCGCGCGTGTGTCAGAGGACCAGAGGTGAGTTGCGCTCAGCGATTTCACACAGCAAGGCACCCCCCCCCCCCGATCGGGGTGCCCCAGGGGAAAGGACCAAATCCCAGGATAGTCAAAAAGTGGACCAAAACTTGGGATTTTACAGTCCCAGGTTTTGGTTCTGATTCCAGGGCTGGCCGCTGGCCTTCCATATGCCCCGCTATGTGTGAAACCCCTCAGGGTCACGGGTAAACCTTTTCCGGCAGCTCTCTTGACGATGTAAGCAACAGCGGCTGCATCGCCAGCATTTCTGGGCTGAGGCGCACTCCCGCGCCCAGCCATTTAGATAGGGGGCAAAACTGTGTCCGTGTTTAAAGGGAACTGGTGATCTGGCCACTCCCGAACGCTGGTCTAAACAGTCGTATTGCCGAGCATTAATATACACAGCATGCGTCTCTGATTGAACGAGAGCTCCATAATGTGCCGTAGGACTGGGGAAAGTTATGTTTTTACTGGGGATCTGGGGGGGGGGGGGGGTGTCACACAGCGAGGCATCCCAAATCAGGATGCCCCCTAGGGCAAAGAGCAAAACTTGGGATAGAGCTAATCCCAGGCTTTTTTCCACTGCTGTATGGCACATGCGCAGGCACTCATTCAGTCAGCTGATCTCTTCCCTTGGGGCATCACAGACCAATCAGTTGTGTGGATGCGGCCGTCGGCACGCTTGGCTTCATTTGGCTGCATTCGGCCCTTAGCCGATTCTTAACCGAAAAGCCCGAATGGAGCCGATTGGGTGCACACTGATTTGGTATCCTTGGATGGCCACACTGGGTTTTTATCCGCTTTAAAGATGAACAAAACCCACAATTTGGGAAGCCCCTGCTGTGTGTATCACTCAGGTTTGCCCGAAAACTCACTTATTTTTCGTTCCCACAGTACATACCCAGGATGCTTAGCCAGTCAGTAGCTTGTGTTTTGTACAGATTTTCTTTGCTCAGAGTGGCAAGAAAATCTGAATGTAGCTTGGGCTGCCAGCCGCATCCCTGCTCACCTCTAGCTGTGAGTACGGACCTAGGTTAAAAGAGCACTATCGCGAAAAATGGCCCTATGATAAAAATCCATATAAATATGCAGGATGGCGGGAGGAGGGGTCACTTATACACCTGGCATCAGGAAATATCCAGCCAGGCTTGTTTTTTTAATTTTATTGGAAGGAAGAGGAAATCCGGGATGACAGGCTCTGTCAACCTTGATAGACTAAACCTTTCACCCCTGGATTTTATTCCTACCAGGGGAAGAAAACTACTAGTTTATTCAGTTTGGGTGTATACGTGACCCCTTCTCCCATTGGCCGTCGTGTTTTTATAAATTTTTAATACTACACAATTTCGCAATAGTGCTCCTTTAAAGGTATAGTGGAGATGCAGCGCGGGATCTCCGGCGAGGTGAGTGTACCTGGGTGATCTTCGGGGATACACACAGTGAAGCAACCCAATTCAGGATACCCTAGAAAGAAAGAGACCACCAGACTCTTATAGACTCTACAGAGGTTGTTCCTCTTTAAAGAGAAGTAGCCCTCTTTCCTGATTTGGGATGCCTCGAAATGTGACAACCCCCTGGTTCGCCGTAAAACGTACCTTTCTTGGAAGGGGGGGACCGAAACTGGATTGGAGCAGCCCTGGGGATACTTGCCACTCTCCTTACATTTGTGGTTCTCATTAAAGGAGCAGTATCGCGAAATTTGCATTAAAAAAGATAAATTATTAAATAGCCACACAATAGCTTCTAACGTGTATAAATAATGTGGCGATAGAAAAAGGAAAAAATATCTGCCTTTCTTTTAAATTGTATAATGACAATGGCTCAGTCCATTTGCTGAATAGGGGGATCTGCTGGGTTGTATTTAGTGAGCTGCTTCATTTAGCCCACTGGTCTCCTAGCAACACTTTACCTCAGAGGCTGACACTGTAATCAGTGGTAACGGCTGTGTGTGTGTGAGGTGCTGCTTTTGTTATGAGACCAGGTGACTCAAATGTGTAAAATCTATACAAAATAAACTAAACTGACTGAAAATAACTGAAATTCTTCTTTGAATAACTGTGCAGGAAAATCTAAAGGCATTAAAGTGGAACAAAACACTGAGTGGCTGACCCTGAAGACTATAAGACCCGGCCCTTGACCTTCCCCCTTGGGCATTCTAAATCGGGATGCCCCACTGTGTGAAACGACCCCTAGATAACCACAGATCCCCCCATTTTTCTGGCGCGCTCACGCAGATAGTCATTTAGCGAGGCCGGGCGGCCAGGAAGGTTACTGCTCAGGCTCCCCATCTGCGTGCAAACAGCGGTGATTGGATGAGAGCCCGCACATGCGCTGTGGGACAGGGAAAGGTACATTTTCACAGGCGAACTTGGGGATTTCACATATCAGGGCATCCCAAGTCAGGATGCCCCTAGGGGCACAAAACAAAACTCCAGATAGTGAAAATCCTGGGTTGGGCTTTGCTCAAAACACACAAAGTTGAAAGAAAGATCATATGGAAAAATGAAAAATAAGAATATGAAAGAGAAAATGGTAAACTGAAAGATTCTGCAGCAGAGCCAACATGAAGGGGAAACTGTCAAAATAAAAAATGTTTAGAGCAAAAAAAACAGGATGTAAACATAAAAATCCAATTCTGAAATAAAATAACCCCCCCAAAAAAAACAAAAAACTGGTGAGTCTGAGATTTGAACCAATGACTCTCTGGTTCAAACTGACATTGAATTTACCAATGAGCTAAATGACTTCTAGAGCTTTTCTTTCTGTTTTAGATATAAGTTCTGGCCAGGCAATGTTGCAATGTTATCTTATGCTGGACGGCTGCCAGCACTGAACAGCTGATTACTTTGTTACATTGTTTCCCCCTCTCCTCAGCGTGGAACAGGCCATAGTGTCGGCCCGACACTCAGCAGACATAAACATGAGCTATTAGTCTCCAGCTGCACAACACAGACATAATTTTTTTCAAAATTTGTAATTCTTACTCCAACACTTACCTACATTCAAAGTACCATTTAAATATAAGTCACCAAGAAAAATTTGCGATACTGCTCCTTTAATATTCACAGCATAGAACACTTATTGAAGAGAGCCTGCACATGCGCTTTGGGATTGATTGATTCACACATCCCCCAGTCGCCTCTCCTACCGTTACTGACTTTAAACCCCCACAAAAAAAAAGTATAAAAGTTAAAAACTCACCTGACTCCTCGTTGGATCGGGCCGGGTCTTCTCTTCACCCGGGGGGCAGATGACCCTCCCCCCCCCAGGGCTCTTCTCGCTTCAGGAGAGCGCCCAAAATCCCTTCAAAAATAACAGTTGAACTTGTGCAGCTCAAAATAGTGAAATGTGGTCTGGCAACAGAGGGTGATAAAAACTCTAGGAAGGCTGCCACTTAAAGGGTTAAACCACCGCCAAGACCATACCCACCTGCCATTTCTGAGATCACGATTGGCTGATCTCAAGTATGCCAGCTGACGTGACCCAGTTTGTTGGCCTCATCCCTGGCTTCCCTGGTCCTATTTGAAAGGTTGAGCAAGGGAGCAGGCCTCAGCTACTGGGAAGGCAGCTGCCTGCAAAAACAGCGCCATCGGAGCCGCTCATAAAGGTGAGCTTGCCGGCAACCCTGGGATTTCATACGACGGGGCATCCTGATTTCGGATGGCTGAGGGCAGGCAAGTGGCTGGCCCTGGGGTCTTTTAGAATTAGGGATTTTACATCTGCTTTAAACGGGGGTGTCACACAGTGGAGCATTTCAGCTTGATTACCCCTAGGACGTGGAACAAAACCCAGGAGAGTGTTTTGTTCCTCTTATATACTGTGTGCCCTCCCATCCGTGTAGCGCTTACCTGTCTAACTGATCCTCTTGGGAAGGGGTCCCCAACCTTTCCTAACTCGAGAGCCGCTTTTACAATTTAGGGATTGTCAGGAGCCACATTCAAGATAAATAGTAACAAGTGCGCTTTGTGGTATTAGGGGAGTTAGATACATGTGATTTAATTATTTTGAATCTAAGTATATCAAGTTAGTGTTTTTTTTTTAAAAGGTAAGTAATTTGTTAAATTCAAGTTCCTACTGGTTGGTGTTGGGTGATTGAAAGTGTTTGAGGATGACACTGGTGTGCCTTAAAACTACAACAAAGGACACAGTTATTAGTTGTCCTTGTATAGTTAATCCTCAGTGTTAATTTTCTGTTTTTTGAAACTAATTTAGCCACTCCCCCCACTAAAGGAGAAAATTACTGATTTTAGATTAATTTCTAAAAACAGAAAAGTAACACTGAGAATTAACTATACAAGGACAACTAATAACTGTGCCCTTTGTTGTAGTTTTAAGGCACACCAGTGTCATCCTCAAACACTATCAATCACCCATCACCAACCAGTAGGAACCCGAATCTAACAAATTACTAAAAAAAAAAACACTAACTTGATATACTTTGATTCAAAATAATTAAATAACATCTATCTAACTCCCCTAATACCACAAAGTGCACTTGTCACTATTTTTTTCCCAGGATCGGAATCTTAGGACAAATCTAAAATTGCCGTACAACATACCCAAAAATAGGGAGTTTTGGTCATCTCCCAACAGGTGCAGCTAAAAGACAAATTTCCAAGTGCTGATATACACAACACTATTACCTATTCAAGATAAATAGATTGTCGAAGCATGTAACTGGAAATGGTTCCTAAAATCAACGCAGTGTCAACCTTGACAGTTCAGTGTGCATGTAGATCCCCCTGATCCATAAAATACTTTGTCCCTCTCAAATGGATCCCCCATCCCTGACAAGATTAAATGGCAGAATAAAACCCAGACACCATACCGGAAGGCTGAGAAACCAAATACAGTGCTAAAAGCTGCCAAAACAGGTAAGCCAACATGTTTCTCCACTTATATAAATATGCAATAGATCCACCTACTAGGTATGCACAACCCTGATAGACACTAACAAACAGGTGCTAACTATAGGGACCACTCCTCATATACCCTTTGTAGCTGGTGGGACTCCAGGGCTAGCCCACCTATAGGTCCACAAAACTAGTTTGCACACTCCTATATTTATTAATACAATTTTATTTGAAAGATAGAGTACATACATATAATGCTACATACAGACAATACTACATACAGACAGTTAAAAAACATATAATAAAAAACCCAAAAAGTGGGGAGGAGCTTGGGGCTATGAGTATGGCCAATAGATTATTCACTAAAATATATATCAGAAAATTAATACAATCCATACATCGTAATGTGCAATGGGGCTTATGAGATGTGCAAAGTGCATAAAGTGCCTAGTGCCTACTATAAAAAGTGTCCTATCCAAAGTGAAAAAAAAAATACTGTGCTAGGAACTTGCAGTTATCAACATGATAAAAAATCGTGCATATCATGCAAACCAAGAAACTCTAAAATAAAGTGCAACGTGCAATACAGAAAAGTGTGCATCTGCTCTAGTACTAGCCTATACCGTGCCCCTATAGAGCTCAATAAGCGCCATCCACAAACAATGTAATACAAAATACTGCAATGGGTCAATATAAGATCTATATACTCAAATAACCGGCCAAGCCCACTGTCCTCCCCACTTACCTCACCTACCTAATATAGATATTATATTGACCCATTGCAGTATTTTGTATTACATTGTTTGTGGATGGCGCTTATTGAGCTCTATAGGGGCACGGTATAGGCTAGTACTAGAACAGATGCACACTTTTCTGTATTGCACGTTGCACTTTATTTTAGAGTTTCTTGGTTTGCATGATATGCACAATTTTTTATCATGTTGATAACTGCAAGTTCCTAGCACAGTATTTTTTTTTTCACTTTGGATAGGACACTTTTTATAGTAGGCACTAGGCACTTTATGCACTTTGCACATCTCATAAGCCCCATTGCACATTACGATGTATGGATTGTATTAATTTTCTGATATATATTTTAGTGAATAATCTATTGGCCATACTCATAGCCCCAAGCTCCTCCCCACTTTTTGGGTTTTTTATTATATGTTTTTTAACTGTCTGTATGTAGTATTGTCTGTATGTAGCATTATATGTATGTACTCTATCTCTCTAATAAAATTGTATTAATAAATATAGGAGTGTGCAACTAGTTTTGTGGACCTATAGGTGGGCTAGCCCTGGAGTCCCACCAGGTACAAAAGGATAAATATGCAATAGCCTAACCAATGGTCCAACCCTAGGCTCAGTGTATCTCTACAGTCTCAAAAGTGTGCTATACATTCTCAAGTGTCGGTCTGGTAGACAGCTGGCAAGCCACACAATAGGGGTTTGCATGCCACATGTTGGGGACCCCTGCTCTAGGGTGTTCAGTATCGCACTGATGCTGCTTCATGATGTCAGAGGGGCCAAACAGCAGCAGGTAGATTCCATCACATCACAACCAGAATGGCAAATATTTCTTGTGGGGCCCCTTTGGCTCCAGAATAGTTTAAATGCCCGGGAGAGTGATGTTAGGATCAGCGGCATCTCCGGCATTTCCGGAAGTGGGATGAAACACACTTCAGGTAGATGTGATGTTTGGTGTGGGGAAACCTCTGACACGCTGATGTTTTTAAATGGGTTTTCATGCATTGTGCAAAAGAGAACTGCAAGGACGTTTAAAGCGGAAAAAAACCCACCGCTAGCCAGCCTGGAATCTAAAAGATTCCAATGCCGGCCACTGGCTTTTTTCCACCGAATCCAGGATGCCCCGATGTGTAAAACCATCCAGGGCACCCATAAAAAGTCTCTTTTCCAAACACAAAGTGGATATGACTTGGTAAGCACACTCAATGCAAGTTAGGTATGTCAATAACCTCATATATGGGTGCATCTATAAGTATTAGGGAATTAACCCAGAAACCAGCCTAAAGAACTAATTTATAAATGCACGCCGTAATACCGGGGGGGGGGGGGGGTCTGATGCAAAAAATAACAAATTTATTGTGGTACAATATATAAATCACATTGTGGTGGTTTAGGTACGCACAGATATATACAATAGTTACAAAAAGTGAAGTTACATATATGCGGTGCTGAATACTGTGGAAGCTTTTGGCTATTCAAGTTCTGCGGCGGGCACAGTATTCTGTCAGCTGATAGTAAAGCAATGATGGCAATTGTAGTCTCAAAAGAGTGATGGAGTACCTGGAAGGTAGTGCAGGAGGCACCTTTAGCTGCGAGCTCAGATACTGCTTAGTGCTGAGTCCATAAAAGTCCATACAGGATTAGTGGATGTGACAGACTCTATGCCCTTTGGACTTTACACAGGTTCATTACTTTCCTTTTCTTAAGCATGTTACAGACTGCCAGTGTATTGATTGATTACGTCACAGACAATGGCATTGTTCTGATTGAGTGTATTACAGACGTCTCTATTGTATTGCTGATTGCATCACCGGCAGAGTTGAGGGATTGTGTGCCCTGCTGCTATTGGTCGGTGTGTGTGTCATGCAATGGAGACTTGTGTATATAAGGCCTAGAGTGGCACTAATAAAGACAGTTCATCTTCACCCTCAATACTGAGTTCTGTCTCTTATTGGGGGAAACGTTATATTACAGTTCACTAGCCCTTGTAAGGGCTGTTCCTGGTTCCTCACGGATGACTCTGGAATTCCAGCAGCACCTCTCACCATTGGGAATAGACGTCTCGGGCGGTGAAGCCCTCCGGCGATAAGGGTTATCGCTACAGTGGATATCAGGCAAAGCTTTGTTGTGGCGTATTGTTGGTCCGGTCCGTCACCCGTTATACTGCTGACACGTGTTTCGGTTTTATTGTTAACCTTCGTCGGAGCTGGTGCGGAAATGCAAGTATGCGGTGCACCGCATCCTCGCATACGAAGGTTAACAATACGAAGGTTAACTATAAATAGGTGCCTCGTGCACTACCTTCCAGGTACTCCATCACTCTTTTGAGACTACAATTGCCATCATTGCTTTACTATTAGCTGACAGAATACGGTGCCCGCAGCAGAACTTGAATAGCCAAAAGCTTCCACAGTATTCAGCACTGCATATATGTAACTTCACTTTTTGTAAATATTGTATACCGTATATACTCGAGTATAGGCCGACCCGAATATAAGCCGAGGCACCTAATTTTACCACAAAAAAATGGAACAAGTTATTGACTCGAGTATAAGCCGAGGCGGCTTTTTTCAATTGGAGTGGACACACAGAAAGAGACACACACACACACACACACACACACACAGACACAGAAAGGGACACACACACACACACACACACACACACCATACCACCCAAGTGTCCCTGATTTGGAGGGACTGTCCCTCTTTGAAGCTCATGCCCCCATATCCCTCGTTGTTCTTCTTTGAGGTGTAACATGCAGATCTGCATTAATAAATGATTCATTCCCCTATTCAAAGTGTTTCTATTGTTGTAAGTAAATTGTCCCTCTTTCCCACCCTGAAACCCTGTGGGTACCTGCTGCTGCTGCCGCCGCTCTCAGACGCGCAGGTGTCGGGGGTCAGGGTTTGGCCGAGGTTACCCTCCTCCATTCCTCCGCAGCCGCCAGCCGCCGCCGTCTCCGTCGCCGCCATTCTCACACACACCAGCACTTCCTGGCTGTTGCGCGCTCGTCGTCGGTGGGCGTGCCCCATATGGCAGGCGTCCAATGAAAACATTGGACGCCGCCCATTGACGACCAGCGCGCAGCAGCCTGAAGTGCCGGTCAGTGTGTGAATGTGTGTGCTTGTTTGTATGAATGAGAGCGGCGGCGGCCGCCCCTGGACTCGAGTATAAGCCGAGGTGGCTTTTTTCAGCCCAAAAAGTGGGCTGAAAAACTCGGCTTATACTCGAGTATATACGGTATATCTGTGTGTCATTGATAAATGTGTGTGCCCCATACCTAATGGATTATAATCTCACAAGCGTACCTAAACCACCACAATGTGATTTATATATTGTACCACAATAAATGTGTTATTTTTTGCATCAGACCCCCCCCTGGTATTACGGTGTGCATTTCTAAATTCGTTCTTTAGACTTTTCCAAACACACCAACGGTGTATTTGCGGGCTCTCGTCCAATGAAAGCCACCTGCTGTGACTACGTCATTTAGAAGATGGCTCTCATTGTTTACAATGGGGAGTGCGTGCTGCCACATCCCCGGTGGCTGGGGCGGGAGCAAGTGCATGGCTAGGGATGCGGGGGATGCAGCAGCACGGGCTCTCTTTTAAAGCCAATGACAGCTGCCTGCAACTTAATTTCCTTCCTCATTTCTTTTTTTCTTCCTGCTCTCCTTCATTCCTCTTTTTCTTCCTTTCTTTTTTCTTTTTCCTGCATCCCTTCCATTTCTCGTCTTTCCTTCCCTCCCACCTTCTGCTTTGTTTTCTGCCTTCCCTTTCTTTCCTTCTTTCCTATTTCTTCTTTTCCTTTTTTCTGTCTTCCTTCCTTTCTTCTTTCTTTTCTTTTTTCCCAACTTCCTTTTTTTCCTTCCTTTCTTTGTTTCCTTTTTAATCCTTTCTTTCATTCCTTTCTGCCTTCCTTCACTCTTTCTTCCTTTATATTCCCCCTCCCACCACCGTTCACTCCTTCTTCCTTTGTGTGTTCTTTTGTCTCCACTTCTCTTTCGTTCCTTCTCTTGTTTTTTCTCTCTCCCCTTCCTGCTTTACTCCCTTCCCTTTTTCTTCCTTTCCTTTCTTCCTACCTGACGAGCGTGTGTGTGTGTGTATGTGTGTGTGTGGTGGGGTATTTGATCTTCTCATCCTGACAGCTATTTAGGCTGGAAAGTGTCCTGAGCAGCAGTACAGTACAATGAGAACACTATGGTGGACATGTGTCTTGTTTTCTTTCCCTCACCTTCGCTTATTTTTTCCTTCTTATCCACATTACTTCTCGTTCCTTCCTTCCCTTGTTTTTTCCTTTCTCCCTTTCCTTTATTTCTTTCCTCCCTTTCCTTTTTCTTCCTTCCTTCCTGCTTTCTCACCTGATTAGCACTTGTTTATGTAATGGGGGGGGGGGGTATTTGCTCTTCTCATCCTGGCAGCTATTTAGGCTGGAAAGTGTCCTGAGCAGCAGTACAGCACAATGAGAACACTATGGTGGACACGTGTCTTGTTTTCTTTCCCTCACCTTGCCTTATTTGTTCTCTCTTATCCACATTACTTCTCGTCCCTTCCTTTTCTTGTTTTTTCTTTCTCCCTTTCCTTTATTTCTTTCCTCCCTTTCCTTTTTCTTCATTTCCTTTCTTCCTTCCCTCCTTCCTGCTTTCTCACCTGATCAGCACTAGTGTATGTGATGGGGGGGTGGGGGATTTGCTCTTCTCAACCTGGTAGCTATTTAGGCTGGAAAGTATCCTGAACAGCAGTACAGTACATTGAGAACACTATGGTGGACATGTGTCTTGTTTTCTCTTCCAGCTCATCTTTTACAGCTTTAATAGCTATGAAGACCTTCTGACGTTCCTCCAGAAAAATGTTTATCAGGTAATTTTATTCCTCTTTCCTAGAACCTATTATATTTTGCCTTTTTAACACTTTTTAGCCACATTAAAAAAAAACAGCTCCTGAGCAGCAGTACAGCACAATGAGAACACTATGGTGGACACGTGTCTTGTTTTCTTTCCCTCACCTTGCCTTATTTGTTCTCTCTTATCCACATTACTTCTCGTCCCTTCCTTTTCTTGTTTTTTTCTTTCTCCCTTTCCTTTATGTCTTTCCTCCCTTTCCTTTTTCTTCGTTTCCTTTCTTCCTTCCCTCCTTCCTGCTTTCTCACCTGATCAGCACTAGTGTATGTGATGGGGGGGTGGGGGATTTGCTCTTCTCAACCTGGTAGCTATTTAGGCTGGAAAGTATCCTGAACAGCAGTACAGTACATTGAGAACACTATGGTGGACATGTTTATCAGGTAATTTTATTCCTCTTTCCTAGAACCTATTATATTTTGCCTTTTTAACACTTTTTAGCCACATTAAAAAAAAACAACCAAACCCCATAAGCTAAAAGCCCTTTGTTTTCTCCCCCCCTCAATTTGGGATGCCCTGCTGCATGAAACCCCCTCCAGTTCGCCAGATACTTATCTTGATTATGGATCCCATGGCGCATGTGCAGCATCAACCAGCATCCCTGCTGTGCTGCAGGTAAGCAGAGACCTGCACCCTATTCCCTCCAGCTAAAGGTATAACAAGGATACAGCGTGGGGACGCTGGTAAGTTGAGTGTACCAGGTGATACACAGCAGGGCATACCAATTCAGGATGACCCTTAAAGATACACTGGTCCTATAGACTGATGGTTGTTTCTCTTTAAGTGGTCCTAAAGTGGACTTTTCAGACCTTTAAGGGTCAGAAAAATGCAACATGAGACTCCAGGGCAGGCATACTCACTCCCCCCCCAATCAGGGATGCCCCGCTGTGTGAAACCCCCAGGTCACCCGAAAACTCACCATCGTTCCCGGTCCACCGGCGTATGCGCGAGCAGCGGGCGCATCCCCGCCATCCCTTTAGCAGGATCCGTGTCATTTGCGAATGGCTGGTGCGGGCACGCTCCCTGTTAGAGGGTAGCGGGGGATGCTGCTGCCAGCGCGCTCTGATCCGCTCGTATTAGACAAGCTCCTGGACGCAGGGGCCCGAGCGGATCTGAGCACGCTGATTGGATGAGCAGCCGTGCATGCGTCGTAGGACCAGGAAGAGGTGAGTTTGTTCGGGTGACCTGGGGGGTTTCACACAGCAGGGGGAACAGACCAAAACCCAGGATAGTCAAAATCCTGGGTCTTGGTCCACTTTAAAGTGGACCAAGACCCAGGATTTTGACTATCCTGGGTATTGGTCCACTTCCTTGCCCAAAACCCCCCCAAACACCCCGAAAACTCACCTCTCCACGATCCCACGTGACTGCGCTGTCCAATGCCCGCCGACGGACAAGTGACGTCCGTCGGCGGACAAGGGATCACGCCCGCCGCCGCCTCCCGCACGTCACTCTTGACGTGTGCGCGCCCGCGCCGGCCATTCAGAGACGGCCGGCGCGGGCGCGCGCACGTCTGGAGGAGCGCGAGTGAGGCGGCGGCGGAAGCAGCGTCTGGAGAGGTAAGGTTTTTCGGGGTGTTTGGGGGGGGTTACACCCCGCGGGACATCCCGATCTCGGATGTCCTGCGGTGTGTGAGGTGATCGGCCCGGGAATCTTATAGATTTCCGGGCCGATCCCCCCTGGGTGTTGGCCCACTTTAAACAGAATGGCTTGCAGAGCAGGAAGTGAGGGGGGCAGAGCGGTCAATAAGATTAATTGTGGGGCAAACAGACCTCCAGAATAGCGGCATCCAGTGTGCTCTACAACATTTAGAGCAAACTATAAGGTTTGCTTTATTTTCCCTGTGTTTGGTCAATTAAAGTGGATCTAATCCCTCGAATCTATGGCAAGGAGGGTCATTGTCCACCTAACCTACCCCCTCACACCATCAAGTAAGTATTGCATCGGAGGGCTGCTCATCTCTCCTTTTCCCTGCATAATGGAGGATAGGAAAAAGCTTTACACACAGGTGAAGCTGCACCTCCTCCCAATAGGAGGTGTGTGGCTCTGCAGCTGTTTCCTGACCCTCCTCATGAACCCCATGAGGAAATAGTGACTATCTCCTCAATTTGGGCCTCATGTGCAGCAGGAGTAGGTGGGCCAATTTTGGACCCTACCTAGAGGGTTTGGGTCTGCTTTAACTGACCCTTGGCCAGTGTTACATGATTTAAATTGTCTTTTTTTATTTTATCCTTTTTAGTTTGAGCGCGGGCCGTACGGCTGCATTCTGCTAACAGTCTCTGCTGTCCTATCAAGATCTACTGACCTGTGAGTATTTAATTACTCTATTATTAAAGTCGACCTACAGCAAGTTAAACCGGACCTTCAGCGTGATTTAATGAAAAGCCCAAACTCTTAAAAACAGTTCCCCAGCATCTAAAATTTATATATTTTACGTTTTTAGTCACTAACTTATTATTCTTTCCCCCACTGGGCTGCAACTCTGTTCAGGAATTTAGGATACGGGCGCCGCCATCTTGATTCAGAAGCATCACACTTACTGAGGAGAGGAGAGTGGGATAAGGTACAGGGGGGGCCGGGTTATAGCTGTGCTTTGCTCAGACAGAGCAGATCTATGGTCAGGGAAAGGTCAGCAGTCCCAGAATGCAGAGCAGCACAGTCAGGAGGCACTTCCTGTTTGCAGGCTGCCTGATAAGATGGCGGCTTCAATTAACCGCCATCTTGGATGTTTAAAGGCTCATAACATGCAGTAGATGCAGGTAGGATGATTTTTAATGTGGCCAATCTGTATGTACAGGGTGTGGGAAACATATAAGATAGACTCTTATTCAGGGTGAAGGTCGGGATTAATGTGGCCAATCTGTATGTACAGGGTGTGGGAAACATATAAGATAGACTCTTATTCAGGGTGAAGGTCCGGATTAATGTGAGCAATCTGTATGTGCAGGGTGTGGGAAACATATAAGATAGACTCTTATTCAGGGTGAAGGTCCGGATTAATGTGAGCAATCTGTATGTGCAGGGTGTGGGAAACATATAAGATAGACTCTTATTCAGAGTGAAGGTCCGCTTTCCCCTGGCACCTAAACCCAAGTGCTGCCCCCTAGTGGAGTAGGTGCATTATAAGCTGCGGTGGCTGGACCTCTATTGGAGGAAGAGCTATGGAAAAAGGGGTTTGAGCGTCTCCTTGATTAAAAAGGACCTAAAGCCGATTGCTTCCCTGCTCCATGATTCTTACTGCGCTAGTGATTCTACAGCGCAAGTGCGGGCAGCAACAGCATCCCCGCTTCCCTCTAGCAGCTGTACATACCCGCAACCCGCTTATCTGATTGTCTGCCACAGGTACACCCAGCCGTAGGGGAGCAGCTTGCCTTTTCTTATTATTAAAGTGGACCAAAACCCTTAGAGCTTAAAAGGCTCCTGTGCTGGGCTATTCTGTTTGCAAAATTGGAGGGGGTCTGTTATACTTATAGGTTCCGTTATACTTACTGATCAGCGATCCCACAGTGTATTCAAGGGTCACAGTGCCATTACTGGCCTTCCCCAGCTGATGCACGTACTTGCGCAAGCCATTTCTGAATGCCTGCCATGGGAGCACATCTGGGGGAGCACTCCATTCATTCAGAAAAGATTGCTGGATGGTGCAGTCCATTCTGATTGGCTGGCATCACCTGACACTCTATTCTGATTGGAGGCGAGCCCGCACATGCACTGTGGGATCGCCGGGGAGGTAAGAATACCCGGCAAGCTGTTCACACATGACACAGGATGCTCCATTAACACTTGAATTTCACTCCCCTGTGTGTTGTTCCTCCCCCGAATTGGGATACCCCGCTGGGTGTACCCCCCCCTGGTCACCCTGGTTCACTCACGTTCCTTTCACTCCCGCGACACAGACTCGATGAAAGCGAGTGTGCTCAGCCAATCAGCGCGCTCACCGCCGTTTGGAAGGCTAAGAAGCTAAGTGGTGCCGCCAGCCGCATCCCCGCCCACCTTGAGCCGTGGCGTGACCGCACCGCCCGTACAGGAAGGCGCAGATGCACGCATGGCTAGAGGTGAGCGGGGATGCGGCCGGAGTGCACAGACGCGGTGAGTGTTTCGGGGGGTTCGTGGGGGTTTCGCACAGCGGACTGGAACTCTGGAGACTCCGGGACCTCCGATGTTCCTCCTTAAGGCACCAAACCTGGGTTTTGGTCTGCTTTAATGCTTAGCTAATAAAGCTTATTATAGGAGAGCTTATGGGGTGAGCCGGGGGGGGGGGGGGGGGATAACATATTTGGGATGCCAAAACCTAGCATTTTAACTTCACTCACCCTCATGCCATCATAGAGAGTCTCTACTCTTCCTTGCAGAGATCCATCCAGTACGGACAGTAAACAGCTGCACACATCAAGCAATTTCTCTGCCTCCTCCAGTAGAAGGCACACAGCTGTTTCTTGTTCTGTACACTTAAAGGGACTGTAACCCCACCTGCAATGCTTAGAAATGGCTCATTTTACACTGTTCCCAATGGGGATAAGGGGGGAGGAAGTTAGTATGTGCCTGGACGTGGACATTACATTTGAGGCATTAGGGCGACAGGTAGGTGGGTTAGTGTTCCCATCGGGGATTTAGGTCCACATTAAAGCGGACCTTCACCCTGAATAAGAGCCTATCTTATATGTTTCCCCCACCCTGTACATACAGATTGCTCACATTAATCCGGACCTTCACCCTGAATATGAGCCTATCTTATATGTTTCCCCCACCCTGTACATACAGATTGCTCACATTAAAAATCATCCTACCTGCACCTATTGCGTATTTTTAACATTTTAACATCCAAGATGGCAGCCGTAGAGTTTCAGGCTGCCTGCAGACAGGAAGTGTGCCGCTCTGCATTCTGGGATTGCTGTCCTTTTCCTGACCCCAGCTCTGCTTTGTCTGTGCAAAGCACAGCTATAACCCCACCCCCTGCACTTTACACCGCTCTCCTCTCCTCAGCATGTGATGCTACTGAGGCAAGATGGCGGCGCCCATATCCTAGAGTCCTGAACAGAGTTGCAGCCCAGTGGGGGAAAGAATAATAAGCGACGTAAGCGACGAAAAACGTAAAAAATATTAATTTTAGATACTGGGAAATAGTTATTTCAGGGTTTGGGCTTTTCATTAAAGTGGACCAACACCCAGGATTTTCACTATCCTGGGTGTTGGTCCACTTCCGCGGGGCACCCCGATGGGGGGTGCCCCGCTGTGTGAAACCCCCCAGAAAGCCCCAAAAACTCACCTGACACCACTCCCACGTGACTCGCTCCACCAATCACTGCCGACGGACAAGCGAGGTCCGTCGACGGACAAGGTGAGAGCTCCCGCCGCCGCCTCTCGCACGTCCCTCTTACAGGGAGCGCGCCTGCGCCGGCCATTCACAAACGACCTGTTGGAATAAGGAACAGGTAGGATTTGCGGGCGTCCTGGGGGGTTTCACACAGTGGGGCACACCCGATCGGGGTGCCCCCCAGGCAGGGAGCTGATCGGCCCCGGAATCTTATAGATTCCCGGGCCAATCAGCATCGGGTGTTGGTCCACTTTAAATGATGTTGAAGGCCTCTATAATGTAGGGCTGCAGCTTTAGCAGCACGTGTCAGACACAGATGCTGGTTACACTTGGCCTGGCTGTGGTTTGCTGTAGTAATTGCGAGTTGCCGGTGAGCCGGCGGTTGCCGGGTCGGGCATTGTGCTGGCGCCGGTGTTTACATACCTGACATAGTTCTGGTGCTGGATGAAAAGTTACGGCAGGACATTGGGATTTGCTGGGGATTTATCAGCCTTCAGGGAGGTCTCTGTTTATGAAAGCTAATCGGAAGCATAAAGCCTGAAGCGGGGCAGCTAATTGGGTGCAAATAGCCAATCACGGAAGCCCCTGATAAAGGAGGCCAACCCCAGATACCTTGCCTGATCTCTCAAGCACGCTACAACCCGCCACCCCCCCGGTCTTGGTAGTGGAATAGCGGGACAGTATCAGGAAAGGTTGATCATCATCACTGTACAGGGAATCTGGAAAAGGTGCTGCCCATCCTGGAGGTGTAACAATAGCTGAGGGAGTGACCGGGATCACTGGAGAGGTAAGCAGAGAGGGCGTTCCGATGGGCTTCAAACAGTGGGGCATCCCAAATCAGGATTCCCCCAGAACAAGGAACAAAACCCTGCAGAGCCTTTAGCAGCATTGCAATCCCGATTGCTCAATCAAGCAAACCTCCTTAAAGTGGACCAACACCCTCCCCTGATCGGCCCGGGAATGTATAAGATTCCTGGACCGATCAGCTCCCTGACTGCTCGGGGTGCCCCGCTGTGTGAAACCCCCCAGAAACCCCTAAATCCCTACCTGCTCCTCGATCCAGCGGCGCCCGCCGCCGCCTCCCATGTGTCCCTCTAGCAGGACGCGCACCCGCGCCGGCCATTCACGCGCCCTGTAAGAGTGACGCGCAGGAGGCGGCGGCGGGCGCGCTCTCTTGTCCGTCGCTGCCTCCCGCTTGTCCATCGGCAGGGATTGGCTGCAGCGGTCACGTGGGAGCGGGGAGTTTTTGGGGCTTTCTGGGGGGTTTCACACAGCGGGGCACACCCGATCGGGGTGCCCCACCGAAGTGGACCAAAACCCAGGATAGTCAAAATCCTGGGTGTTGGTCCACTTTAAAGCAGACCTTTGCCCTGAATAAGAGCCTATCTTATATGTTTCCCCCGCCCTGTACATACAGATTGCTCACATTAAAAATCATCCTACCTGCATCTACTGCATGTTATGAGCCTTTAAACATCCAAGATGGCGGCTCATGGAGCATCAGGCAGCCTGCAAACAGGAAGTGTCTTCTGACTGTGTCGCTCTGCATTCAGGGATTGCTGTCCTTTTCCTGACCCCAGCTCTGCTCTGTCTTTGCAAAGCACAGCTATAACCCCGCCCCCTGCACTTTATCCTGATCTCCTCTCCTCAGTATGTGATGCTTCTGAGGCAAGATGGCGGCGCCTGTATCTTGGCGTCCTGAACAGAGTTGCAGCCCAGTGGGGGAAAGAATAATAATTAAGTGACTAAAAACGTAAAATATATTAATTGTAGATGCTGGGGAATAGTTATTAAGGGTTTGGGCTTTTCATTAAATCATGGTGAAGGTCTGGTTGAAGGTAAGTTGCATCAGCATATGCTTTCACTTATGGCTAGACAATGGCCTCGATTCAATAAAGGTAGAAAACAATTCTCATGGTAGTAAAAGATTCAATTCATGAGAAAAAAGCCTGAGAATTTCACTGTTACTGAATCACTAGATAAAAAGACAATGAAAGTCAATGGCAGCTTTTACTACAGTGTAGAAAGGAGTAAACAGTTCTCTACTTTTCTTAGGAGTAAAAAAGTGCCATTGACTTTCATTGTCTTTTTATCTAGTGATTCAGTAACAGTGACATTCTCAGGCTTTTTCTCATGAATTGAATTTTTTACTACCATGAGAATTTTTTTCTACCTTTATTGAATTGAGGCCAATACGTTTAAGATACTAGTGCACCCACCACCGTGTGCTCTGAGCTCTGGCGCTGCCTTTTTTTTTATATATCTCAGACAGACAGAACACTCCCCATGTTTGTTACGTTTTTGGCTCTTTTTACTTGCTATCGGCTTTACTTTATGGCCTTTGATAAAATAGGTTGTGTTACTGTTACTGCATCTAACCTCCTGCATGTTTATCCCCTCCCCCCTCCACATCAGCCATTAAACTGACAACATTAGTAACTCCTCTATTAGGCCATTTCATAACACTCCATTCCTCTGACCCGAGTCCAGGTTCCGCCTTCTGCTTCCTGCAATGTCGTACAGAGGAACAAGATGTTGATGTTGGTGCGTTTAATCTGGCGAGGACCCTAGGCTTTTATTCTGTGCACCTGTTTCCAGGCTTAGACTGGCCCATAGGGTTACCAGGAAATCCCAAGGGCCCCTTTGAGGCCTTCATCATCACGACCTTAAACCGGACCTTCAGCGTGATTTAATGAAAAGCCCAAACTCTTGAAAAACGGTTCCCCAGCATCTAACATTAATATATTTTATGTTTTTAGTCACTAACTTATTATTCTTTCCCCCACTGGGCTGCAACTCTGTTCAGGAATTTAGGATACGGGCGCCGCCATCTTGACTCAGAAGCATCACACTTACTGAGGAGAGGAGAGTGGGATAAGGTACAGGTGGGCGGGTTATAGCTGTGCTTTGCTCAGACAGAGCAGAGCTGGGGTCAGGTAACGGTCAGCAGTCCCAGAATGCAGAGCAGCACAGTCAGGAGGCACTTCCTGTTTGCAGGCTGCCTGATAAGATGGCGGCTTCCATAAGCCGCCATCTTGGATGTTTAAAGGCTCATAACATGCAGTAGATGCAGGTAGGATGATTTTTAATGTGGACAATCTGTATGTACAGAGTGTGGGAAACATATAAGATAGACTCTTATTCAGAGTGAAGGTCCGCTTTAACTATGTATAGCTTATTTGCAGCATCCGAAGTACATACCTTCCAACTTTTGAGGGTGGGAAAAGGGGGGGGGGGGGGGTGTGGGGGACTGCATAGAGCACCCGGCAGGTTGGGGGAAGAGAAGGGCAGAAATTTAGTGAAATTGAGAAGCTGATTGGCCTCGGTGAAGTAGTAAAGGGTTGGTTGTGTTGGGGCAACATATTGCAGTTTGCTTAGATATATAGTGAAGACAACATCTAAAGGAGCCCCAACCTTCACCCTGAATAAGAGCATATCTTATATGTTTCCCACACCCTGTACATACAGATTGCTCACATTAATCCGGACCCTCACCCTGAATAAGAGCTTATCTTATATGTTTCCCACACCCTGTACATACAGATTGCTCACATTAATCCGGACCCTCACCCTGAATAAGAGCCTATCTTATATGTTTCCCACATCTTGTACATACAGATTGCTCACATTAATCCGGACCCTCACCCTGAATAAGAGCCTATCTTATATGTTTCCCACACCCTGTACATACAGATTGCTCACATTAATCCGGACCCTCACCCTGAATAAGAGCCTATCTTATATGTTTCCCACATCTTGTACATACAGATTGCTCACATTAATCCGGACCCTCACCCTGAATAAGAGCCTATCTTATATGTTTCCCACACCCTGTACATACAGATTGCTCACATTAATCCGGACCCTCACCCTGAATAAGAGTCTATCTTATATGTTTCCCACACCCTGTACATACAGATTGCCCACATTAATCCAGACCCTCACTCTGAATAAGAGTCTATCTTTTATGTTTCCCACACCCTGTACATACAGATTGCTCACATTAATCCGGACCTTCACCCTGAATAAGAGTCTATCTTATATGTTTCCCACATCCTGTACATACAGATTGCTCACATTAATCCGGACCCTCACCCTGAATAAGAGTCTATCTTATATGTTTCCCACACTCTGTACATACAGATTGCCCACATTAATCCGGACCTTCACCCTGAATAAGAGTCTATCTTATATGTTTCCCACATCCTGTACATACAGATTGCTCACATTAATCCGGACCCTCACCCTGAATAAGAGTCTATCTTATATGTTTCCCACACTCTGTACATACAGATTGCCCACATTAATCCGGACCCTCACCCTGAATAAGAGCATATCTTATATGTTTCCCACACCCTGTACATACAGATTGCCCACATTAATCCGGACCTTCACCCTGAATAAGAGCATATCTTATATGTTTCCCACATCCTGTACATACAGATTGCTCACATTAATCCGGACCCTCGCCCTGAATAAGAGCCTATCTTATATGTTTCCCACACCCTGTACATACAGATGGCTCACATTAAAAATCATCTGCATCTACTGCATGTTATGAGCCTTTAAATATCCAAGATGGTGGCTCATGGAGAATCAGGCAGCCTGCAAACAGGAAGTGTCTTTTGACTGTGTCGCTCTGCTTTCTGGGATTGCTGTCCTTTCCTTTTCGTATCCTAGAGTCCTGAACAGAGTTGCAGCCTGGTGGGGGAAAGAATAATAATTAAGTGACTAGAAACTTAAAATATATTAATTTTAGATGCTGGAGAAGGGTTTGGTATTTTCAATAAATCATGCTGAAGGTCTGCTTTAAACCCTGCACGTGGAAGCCGCACCACCACGCCAAAGCGCCTTTGTTAGTGCAAGCCCCAAAATTTGTCACATGCACAGCAATGGATAAGGCCTGAGGTTGCCCTATACTTATATGGAAAGGGAAGGGCTTAGCCCCCCTCCTCCCCAAACATGCTTGCACACATCCCAAACATTCATAACTGAACCTTGGTGGGTGATGTGGGCAAGGGAAATTGCTCCCAATGTATCTATTGCTGGGATCATGTATGGCCAAGATGTGGAGCTCTCATAGATTAGAGTAGGGACTGCACTGCAGAGGCATCTTGTGTTGGCCTTCCTACACAATATTGACAAGAAATATATTGTAGAGAACATACCTCAGTCAAAAACAAAAAAAACACTATACTCACCTTTCATCCCACACAGACTATCACTGCTAGTCCAGTGCTAAGACAATTACCATATAACCCAATCCCAGCCCTGCACCAGGCGCCACTCCCTCCTCCTTGAAACCCCTGTGCAGAGGGGACTGTGGCCCTCCCTGCCCCATCGTCACAGGATCTATGGCATGTCCCTCTCCATTGACGTAAATGGAAAGGGGTGTGCGATAGTTCCTATGACAATGGGAGAGGTCCCACATCCTGTACATACAAATTGCTCACATTAATCCGGACCCTCACCCTGAATAAGAGTCTATCTTATATGTTTCCCACACCCTGTACATACAGATTGCCCACATTAATCCGGACCCTCACCCTGAATAAGAGTCTATCTTATATGTTTCCCACACCCTGTACATACAGATTGCCCACATTAATCCGGACCCTCACCCTGAATAAGAGCATATCTTATGTTTCCCACATCCTCCCTCCTCCTTGAAACCCCTGTGCAGAGGGGACTGTGGCCCTCCCTGCCGCATCGTCACAGGATCTATGGCATGTCCTTCTCCATTGAAGTAAATGGAACGGGGCGTGCAATAGTTCCTATGACAATGGGAGAGGTCGCGCCATAGTGACTGATGTATGATTTTAAAGGAGGCCCAGCTAAACACTATAGCCTTTCTCTAAAATGGCTAAAAATAGAGGCACACATTTTCAAACACACATGGAAGCTGCACCACAACACCAAGGCTCCTTTGTGAGTGCAGTCCCTAGTTTGAGAGCCCCACCTTTAGGACATAATGTACACAGCAATGTATAAATTGGGAGCTATATACCTGTATGGAAAGGGTCGGTACCCCTCATGCTGGCACACACCCAAAAGATGGCAGCTGCTTACCTGATTCATAACTGATCTGAGCTGGGGATGTGGGTAAGGCAAATGGCTCCCAATGTATTTATAGCTGGGAAAATTGTATTTCCAAAATGTGGGGCTCTCATAGATTAGGACCACACTTGCAGAGGCATCTTGATTCTTCCTCATGCATTTGCAAATGTGGGCAAATGAGACCTCTGTTTTTTAACTAAGTTTAGTTAAAGGGTTATAGGACATTGAGAAATAGGTACCATAGAGAAATAGGTCTACTGTTGATAAAAGTTGTAAAAGAACTGAGAGATGCACCAAGTTACCCTATGATAACAGCAGAACAAGATATAAAAAGAGCCTCATCTCAGGGTTCCAGCAGTTTTTGTATTTTTAAACAGCCAAGGTATTCGTGAGGTTTATAGCTTAGAGAGGAACATCAGAGGCCCTGGACTTTAAAAGACTCCAGGGCCATCTGAGTTCCACTCCTTGGGGTATCCTGAATTGGGATGCCCTGCTTTGTAAAACCCCCAAGAAGCTTTGTTTCATTCACCTTGTCCCAGAGCCCTTGCCGCATCTCTGTGCCGCGTCCACATCCCGGCTCACCTCTAGCCGTGCTCGCACACAGCTCTTCTCAATGGGTGGCGCAGGCACGTGGTGGCTCGGAGGTGAGCGGGGCACGCAGCTGGCGGCGCACTCGGCTCCCTTCAGCGGCACACTTATTGGTTGAACGCCCCACTCAGCCAACCAGTGCGTTTGTTCTCACCCAAGTCTGCATCCTGGGAGCGACAGGAAGGTAAGTGACCAAGGGGCATACAAACATCGATTCAGGATGGCCCCAAAAAGTGAAAATCTTGTTGTTCCTCTTTAATCTATGTACGTTCATAGATGGTACAATTCTTATATCCTAGAACACAGTATTACAATACAGTGCCAATAGTAATGGCTCTAGGTAGTACAGTCCAGATTCTTTTAGCCTTAGTCCACAGTTGGTCGCACTGTGGGGTTCGGTTTTCAATGTTCCATAGAAAGTCCTAAGTTTCTTAATGGTGATATCTGCCCTGCAGTGTTTCGCCAATGCTGGACGTCCTCAGAGGGAATGTGATATACAAGTAGGTGGCGGTGTCACAATGTCCAAGGTGGAGCCACGATGGCGGTGACTAGCAAGCTGGCTCGCCTCCCAACCCAGAAGCCTGGGGTCTAACCTTGTCTTTACTAGAGCCCCTGATGGGGGGGATAGGCTGGGCTGCCGGAAGGTCCCAGGTCAGGCAACCGAGGAGTGGGTTCTGCCGTGCAATACACAGACCAGGAATAGAAAACAGTTGGAGGATGTGTAGTCTGGGGAAGCTTAGGTTGGGGGCTGGCAGATCAGGTTCAGATGCTATAAACAGGCCGAGGTCAGGGCAGGCAGCACAGGATCAGAGTTGATGAACAGGCCGGGATCAGAGAAGAAAGCAGGATCGAAGTCAGACAACCCGAGTAATACACAGGAACGTCAGACTCTCAGCAGCAGCACCGGAGAAGTGACCAACTGGTACTGAAGGCCATGGCTGGCTTTATAGACCTCCACGCACAAGTGAACGCGGTTTCGTGTGCACGCTTAGAAGGAGCAAACAAATGCGTGCATGCATGTGCAGAAACGCGCTGCAACAACTAGATGAGCTGCTGCTGGTGCATTCACACTGGCCTACGCTGTTCTAGTTCGCAACTGAGAATGCTTAGGTATATTGGTGCCTGCCCTACTTCTGGAAAGGCCTCCTGGAGCCCTCCACTGGCGAATGGATAGAGCTGCTCTGCTTCTGTGACAGGAGGTTCCTGAAGGTAGAACCAATTCCGTTATCCCTTTGGACTGTGTTTAGGCATTGTGTAGTCCCTGCAGGTAGGTGGCAGGGCCGGATTAAATGTGGTGGAGGCCCCTGGGTGCAAAATCTGGTGGAGGCCCGAGATACAGTATTTTTTCCTTTAAAATAATAGACCAACCAAGTAACTGATTGGTGGTTGCCTGGCACCTGCCCACTCTGCACGCACCCATCTCTGTAGTGTTGCTGACGGCGGCTTTGCTGCTCGAGACTCTCCGCCCTGCCCTGTGGTGTCTTTGGCTGCAGATTTGCACAAACAAAAAAAGGCTTGCCCAGGCATCGGGGGGCCCCGCTACTGCCGATAGCATTGTTGCTGGCCCCTCAGACCAAAGACTGAAACGCCTCCTGAACCAGACCATAACTCAAAGGTTGGTGGAGGCCCCCTTTGCAGGGCAAGTGATGGAGGCCCTGGGGTATGTTCCCCTTGCACCCCCCTCATAATCCGCCCCTGTATGGTGGTCATATCTGGGGTTCCTGACCTTGTAGTCAAATGCGTGGCTTGTCAAGCACCAGGTGTGGATGGTGTGCAGGATGTCTGGTATCATGGGACAGTTGTGTCTGGGGCCGGAGCACTTGTCCAGGTAGGGTCCCCAAGATGGATGGCGTGTACGCAAACCAAGGTGCCTCTGGTGCCAGGGAAAAGGTGTCACTGGTGGGTGCCCTGGGTGTAGCAGGATAATGTTGGCCTGCAGTAGTGCTTGGCCCTGTTAGTCCCAAGAAGATAGACCGCTCAGAAATCCCCTGAGATATTTCACCTGGGAGCACGGACAGACCTCTGTAAGTCCCAATTGTGGTAATGTGCTGCAGGTCCAGCTCACCAAGTGTGATAAAACATAACATTTAATGTAACATTTTAAAATATAGCATGACCTGTGTGGAGTGAATATCCTGGGCTCCCCATTCAAAGGTAGCGCGTTTCGGGGTTACCTCACCCCTTAATCCTACCTTAAAAAGCGCTTGGCCCTGTGCCATGCTGTGTAGTGGCAGCTGGCTGACAGGGTTTGGGTTGACCACCACTGACATAGACTAGGTTAATCCAGAGATTTGCAGATGTCTGGGAACCGCGGGTCACGTGATCCAAATCAATCAGGGACCTCCGGGCACGCAACACACTTTCCCCAACCCCCGTCCGTCCACTTGACTACCAGGCCCAAAGCCTGTGGACGCAGATTCTTGGCTAAGGTAAAAAGATTGCTCAAGTTAAATAAAGGTTTTAATGTAATGAGAACATTAGGCAGTGATAACAATCATTTGGCTTTAATGGAATATGAATAAATACAAAGTGGGTTACAGTGAGTTACACAGAGATATATAATAGTCAGTTACCTTAAGGAGCAGTTGATGAAGAGCTCCCACAAGAGGTAAGTGGCAAGCTTGTTGATGGGCACCTCCAGCACGCGTGCACCGTGACCTCTCCAGAAGTGACGCTATTCTCATCTCCTTGGCCTACCTTTAAGCGCGGTCTCTGCCCCTCCACCCCCCTCATCCCAGACACAGGTTCTATTGAAGCTCCCATATGCTATCACACCTCCCCAGCAGAGAAGGATCATGGCTCCTCTCTGTCTGACCAAGGTGTTAGGGGAGCCACAGGGGGCCTTTCATTCTCAAACTTCCTTTTCTGGGTGTCAGAACCTCATGCCCATATATGGACTTCCATTTCCTGCTGGCCTTGTAAGGGTGACATTTGCTATCTACAGAGAATCTTAAAGTGGACCAACACCCAGGATTTTGACTATCCTGGGTATTGGTCCACTTCCCCGGGGCACCCCGCCCCGCTGTGTGAAACCCCCCAGAAAGCCCCAAAAAACGTACCTCACCGCCGACGGACAAGCTGATTGACAGCGACGGACAAGCAGCTTGCCCGTCGGCGCCTCCCGCGCGTCACTCTTGACGTGTGCGCGCCCGCGCCGGCCATTCAGAGACGGCCGGCACGGGCGCGCGCACGTCTAGAGGAGCGCGAGTGAGGCGGCGGAAGCAGCGGCTGGAGAGGTAAGGTTTTTCGGGGGTTTTGGGGGGTTTACACCCCGCGGGACATCCCGATCTCGGATGTCCCGCAGTGTGTGAGGGCCGATCACCTCAGGGTGTTGGTCCACTTTAAAGGGTTCTTCACATTTAAACTGGATCGTTCCTTCACAGCAGAGCTGCCTCAGCTTTATTTAGCTCACCAACCATGGTGGATCCTGGAGATGTCCGCCTTGGCCTGAGGAGACGAGTTTATGAAAGTGAACCCAACCACCTGGCTTGTGATTTGTAGTAAGTTTAATAAATGAATATCCTAATATTTCCTCTTCGGAATGTGATCCCCCGCCGTGTTTACGGCCCTCGCCCATCCGCCCTCTTATCACTTCTTTGGCGTATCCCACATTACTGCAGCTTTTGAAACCTAGGAACTGCTAATAGCGCTCATTATAAAACAAACAGCCTAAGCCTCGGCTGCCAGGAGGTAATCTGAACATTATTAAACGCGGAGAGGAGTCGGCTCGCCCGCTCTCTTCCTGGAACCACCATCCAGCCAGAGATTTATGGCTGCCTGTAAACAGAGGACACAACCTTCTCATGCATTTCAGTCAAGTTTGCAAAAAAAACCTGATGTCTGAACATGTGAGTTAATTTTTAAAGCTGACCTAAATGCAAATAAGACTTTCTGATTAAACCTTTTCCTCCGTGACATCTCGGAGGGCCAGTTCTTAAAGCGGACCCTCAC
Source organism: Gastrophryne carolinensis (assembly GCA_027917425.1). NCBI lineage: Eukaryota > Metazoa > Chordata > Amphibia > Anura > Microhylidae > Gastrophryne > Gastrophryne carolinensis. The sequence continues at coordinate 28,477,293 of CM051239.1, read as the reverse complement.
CCTGAATAAGACTCTATCTTATATGTTTCCCACACCCTGTACATACAGATTGCTCACATTAAAAATCATCCTACCTGCATCTATTGAATGTTATGAGCCTTTAAACATCCAAGATGGCGGCTCATGGGGCATCAGGCAGCCTGCAAACAGGAAGTGCCTTCTGACTGTGTCGCTCTGCATTCTGGGATTGCTGTCCTTTCCCTGACCCCAGCTCTGCTCTGTCTGTGCAAAGTACAGCTATAACCCCACCCCCTGCAGTTTGTCCCGCTTTCCTCTCCTCAATATGTGTGATGCTTCTGAGGCAAGATGGCGGCGCCTGTATCCTATAGTCCTGAACAGAGTTGCAGCCCAGTGGGGGAAAGAATAATAAATAAGTGACTACAAACTTAAAATATATTCATTTTAGATGATGGGGAATAGTTTTTTAAGGGTTTGGGCTGTTCATTAAATCAATCTGAAGCTCCAGTTTAAATCGGACCTTCACACTGAATAATATGTTTCCCACACCCTGTACATACAGATTGCCCACATTAAAAATCATCCAACCTGCCTCTACTGCATGTTATGAGCCTTTAAACATTCAAGATGGCGGCTCATGGAGCATCAGGCAGCCTGCAAAAAAGAAGTGTCTTTTGATTGTGCCGCTCTGCATTCTGGGATTGTTGTCCTTTCCCTGACCCCAGCTCTGCTCTGTCTGTGCAAAGCACAGCTATAACCCCACCCCCTGCATTTTATCCCGCTCTCCTCTCCTCTGTATGTGATGCTTTTGAGTCAAGATGGCGGCGCCCGTATCCTATAGTCCTGAACAGAGTTGCAGCCCAGTGGGGGTAAGAATAATAAGTAAGTGACTAAAAACTTAAAATCCTATGGGTCATACGCGGCTCTGAGTGCGCTGACGGCCATATTTCCTGCTACCCTCTAACAGGGAGCAGGTCTGCGCCGGCCATTCACAAATACCTGGCACGGGCAGGCGCCCTGCTAGAGGGATAGTGGCGATGCAGCCACGGCTCAAGCATGTGCCATTGGACTGAAAAACTAGGTTAGTGCACGGGGCATCCCGATTTTGGATGCCCCGGGGGGGAGGGAATCGATTGGGCCGGGCCCATTTTAGAGTTTTGGTGGGTGAGTTTTGGTCCACCTTAACTACTGAACGACTCATAGGCTTACAACAGACATGATAATAATCTCATGACAAAGTGTCACAAAAACACATCGGTGTGAAAAGCTGGGTTTATCATTCTTGTGTGTTGAAAATGTCCCACTTTTAGCTCCAGGTATTTCTCTAATGATCCTAAAAACAGGCGGGTGCCCCTCCGAAGCGCCCGATTGGCTGCTCATTACACCGGAGGAGCTGTGCCGGGGCCGGTCCAGTCCGGTCTCCCCTGATTGCGGCTTCCTTTATGGGCGGCTGATCTAATATGCAGATGGATGCCTGGGATTCTCTGATGCTCCATTCCCACGTTGTTTGCATGCAATTAGCACATCCTCCTTTTGTCACCAGCAAGCAATCTGTCATGCAGATATTCATCTAGCTGACATGTTGACTTGATATGATTGGTCACGTAAAAAAATAAAAAAAAAGACAAATAAAAATGCTATTATTAGGTAAGAAGTATGCCGCCATTGATGGGGTGCGGCCGAAGGTCTCATTACATTCATTTAATAGGAATTTCGCTCTTGTTAAGGAAAGATCATCCATGGGACAGTCCTGTACATCTTGGGGTTGGAGGGACGTGTTTTGCGAGCCTTATGGCTAATGCTTACCTGCTTCTGTCTGGGGGATCCCAATTTGGGATGCCCTGCTGTATGTATTCCTCAGCATTGCCTGCAAGCACACCTTTCCTTCGATCCCACAGTCATGCGCGGGTCACCGGCCAATCACCAGCTCGCATTCCATTCTGCTTTTGCTATGCCGCTCTGAGCTCAGCTGACTATTCGGAAATGCCTGGTGTGGGTACGTGCCTCAGCAAGAGTTATAAGACTCCAGGGCTGCCTGATTCTCTCTCCCCATGTGTGAAACCCTTGAACCCCAGCAAAACTTTCCTTAACCCCCGATCCACTGGTGCATGGGCGACCCGCGGCCACACTACACTAGGCCGAGGTATTACTAATGAACAGCGTACACTAGAGGCCAGCGGGGATGCGGCTGTCTGCTTGGGCTCTATTTGGGCCTTAGCGGAGCAAAACCCAGCAGTGGTCGGGCTGGAATCTTAATAATTCCAGGGCCAGCCGCTAGCTTTTCCCTGGGGCATCCCGAATCAGGCCCCCGTAAAAACTCACCTTTCTTCGGTCCAACGGCGCATGCACGGGCTCTGGTCCGATGTAAGTTGTCTGCTGTGACTACGTCATTGGGCAGACAGCTCTCATTGTTTACATTCAGTTAGCATTCAAGTCAATGAGAGCAGCCTGCTAGTTACAGCTGGCGGCTCTCATTGGACGAGAGCCCGTGCAAGCACCATTGGAGCCTGGACAGGCGACTTTTTATGAGCGAATAGGAGGGGGTTCAGTCAGTAGGGAAAATTCATTATGCCCCGGGGATACCGAACAAAACATGGGAAAGTCAAATTCCAGGTTTTTGTTCTGCTTTAAAGTCTATGATCAGACATGTGTGGCAATGCAGCGTGCTGTTTCCTCCTGCCCCCCTCCCATCATAAAGAACTTCATGATTTTACCTCTTTAGGAATCTTTAATTGGAGGCCCATCCCAAATCTGGATACCTCAGGGGTAAATGTTAAAAGACCTATTTAAGTTTAGGTCCATTTTAATGTGCACATTATTGGTCTTTTTCATATTTACTGGTCCAGAGATCTTGCACATGTTGATAAAAACACACAATGACTTTCTACTCTATTTACAGGGTCCAGGAGGATTTAGACGATCCCAGCGGCTGCCTAATTGGTGCTCATGCGTACTGCACGCAAGTAAGTCATCATAAATGCATGCAGCATGGTGCCTGTGTTCAGCATGGTGCCTGTGTTCATCATAATGTAGAACGAAGAGAAAGAAAGAAGTGCAGGACTCAACCCCACAACCTCTGTGTTCCTACAGCAGTTCATTGGCTACCGCTCTGAGCTAAATGCTGTATGACAGGATAGTGACTATTCCTTCTAATGAGATACTTTTACTGTATGGGTGTTCCCTTTATGCTTATATCAAGCAAGATAGGACCAGAGAAAAGGGGCTAATGTTATTCAGCTTGTCTATCAAGCATGGAGAGGCTTTAGGGGCGGGGCTAATACCCTCCAGGGTATCAAGCATGGTTAGATGAAAGGACTAAGCTAATGTTCCCCAGCATCAAGCATGGGGATGTTTAAGGGGTATGGATGATGTCTTCCAGCCTATCAAGCATAGTGAGATACAGCAAGGCTATTGGTCTCCAGCCTGTTCATCAAGCATGAGGAGGCTTTAGGGGTGCGGGTAATTTCTACCAGCCTATCAAGTTAAGATGAAAGGGTGGGGGGCGAATGTTCTCCAGTTTTTCATTAGGTATAAGGTGACCTTAGGAGTGGGGCTAATGTCTTCCAGCCTATCAAGCATTGTAAAACAAAGGGGCGAGGCTAATGTTCTCCAGCCTATCAAGCGCTGAAAAATTAATGGGCTGAGCTAATGTTCTCCAGCCTATCAAGCACTGAAAAATTAATGGGCTGAGCTAATGTTCTCCAGCCTATCAAGCATGGGGAGGATTTAGGGGTGTGGATGATGTCTTCCAGCCTATCAAGCATAGTGAGATACAGCAAGGCTAATGTTCTCCAGCCTTTTCATCAAGCATGAGGAGGCTTTGGGGGTGCGGCTAATTTCTTGCAGCCTATTAAGCTAAGATGAAAGGGTGGGGGGCGAATGGTGTCCAGTTTTTCATTAGGTAAAAGGTGACTTTAGGAGCGGGGCTAATGTCTTCCAGCCTATCAAGCATGGCAAAACGAAAGGGCGAGGCTAATGTTCTCCAGCCTATCAAGCACTGCAAATTGAAAGGGCTGAGCTAATGTTCTCCAGCCAATCAAGCATGGGGAGGTTTTAGGGGTATGGATGATGTCTTCCAGCCTATTAAGAAAAAGAGGGGATTGGCTGCACCAGCCTGGAATTCAATCCACAAAAATGGTGTGCCTGGGCTGACTAAACACTACACACTATAGACAAATATGGGATCCCACATGACCCCAAAAAATAGCCTAACCAAAATATGGCACCACCACAATATTCTAATCAAAATATTATTATCCAATGCAGACAGACATTACACAAAATACATATATGCAAACCTTAACAAAGAGTGCCAAAAAATTTCTCATCCAAAAAACTATATACAAGTGTGCTATAAATCAATACAATAAAAATACAATAAAGTGCAACTATAGTGCTTATCCTACTGATATAACCCTAAGGACCGCCAGAGGGAGATAAAAAAGCATCAAAAATCATAAACAGTGTGCTATATACATCACCATCGGGGAACCATCAACAGAGCATCACACCCCGTCCCAGCCTATTAAGCATAGTGAGATGATACAGCGAGGCTAATGTTCTCCAGCCTGTCCATTAAGCATGAGGAGGCTTTAGGGGTGAGGCTAGTTTCTATAAGCCTATCAAGCTAAGATAAAAGGGTTGGCGTGAATGTTCTCCAGTTTTTTCATTAGGTATAAGGTGGCTTTAGGAGCGGGGCTAATGTCCAGCCTATCAAGCATGGCAAAATGAAAGGGCGATGCTAATGTTCTCCAGCCTGTCTATCAAGCATAAGGAGGTTTTACGGGTGGGGCTAACATATTTCAGCTTTCAAAGCATGGTGAGATGATAGGAGGGGGATAATACTCTCCAGCCTGTTCATCAAGCATGAGAAGACCTTAGGGGTGGGGCTAATATCTTTTAGCCTATCAAGCATGGCAAAATGAAAGGGCTAATGTTTTCCAGCCTGTCCCTCAAGCATGAGGAGGCTATTTTCTTACAGCCTATTAAGCTAAGATGAAAGGGTGGGGGCGAATGTTCTCCAGTTTTTTCATCAGGTATAAGGTGGCTTTAGGAGCGGGGCTAATGTCCAGCCTATCAAGCATGGCAAAAAGAAAGGGCGAGGCTAATGTTCTCCAGCCTGTCTATCAAGCATAAGGAGGTTTTTATGGGTGGGAATAACATATTCCAGCCTTTAAAGCATGGTGAGATGATAGGGCGGGGCTAATGTTCTCCAGCCTGTCCATCAAGCATGAGAAGATATTATGGGTTGGAGCGAATGTCTTCTAACTTATCAAGCATTGTGCTTTAAATGGTTGGTACTGAGGCTTTAGTATTGTAAAAGCAGATAATGTGACGGGTGGACCCTGAAAAATTATAATGGGGGGTTGGGCAGAACATGGGCTGTGGTTTCTTGGCTGGGGGGGGCAAGGGAGGGAGGGACTGGATGGGGTTGTTAGAAGCAGCAACAGAAACAGCTGGCCTTAAAGCTGAGCATCCCACTAGGAATTTTCCCGATTCTCCTTGTGGCCATTCTGCCCCCTGGTTACACGCAGCAGTATTTAGTGCTACAGATCATTCTGAACTGAGAAAGCTCATCAGATGGCAAGAAAAAACCACCATTCTGCTTGCCTTGATTTACCTGGATGATTGAGAACCATGCAGTGTAGGCCACATCAGATTGCTTTGTTTTTATCCCAAGCATCCATGTATCCCGCCCTATAACTGCCTGACTATTCTTTCTTCGTGGCTTGGCAGGGTGAGAAGAAACATACACGTGTATTAGAAATTATTATCACACAATAGTGAGCTCCCGGCAGTCCACCCAGTCCCAGCAAAGGAAAAAGGGGAATTATTGGCAGCGCCGCGTTTCCCTGCTTGGATTCGCTCCTCGCATGTGTGAGGCGGGGAACCTTTCATGTCTCGTTGGAGGGGGACATTTCTTTCATTATATCAGCACGCATAATTAAAACTACCATAAATCTGGGTTTCCCTCGTACTTGTCAAATGGCTTATTGTTCCCAACTTCACAGCGAGCGTCAGAGAAACAACAAAATGAGGTCATGAGACCTGTGCACATAGAGCCGCCAATGTGAACTTTTGCCCCACATACAGCCCACATGTCGGACCTTGTAAACAGTTATGTGCTCATCCTCTCGTTCCATATAAGCACTCTTATGTACCCCTGAGCCCCCTGACCTGGAGCCACTGGCATATTTGCCATCATCACTCACCTGCTTGAAGATTGGCCTGTGTCCAGAACATGTTTGCTCACCCTTCCTGTTTCCAAGGTTTGTTTTTGTCCATTTTCAATGCGCATGTGACAGCTACATGCCTTGGGAGTGCAGGTAACGTGTCCTCTTCACTGACACATTACTTGTCCTCTTCATTGACACATTACTTGTGTCCCCCAACCATTATTTTCAGTAGTCAGCCACTTGTGTCCCTCAACCATTCTATTCTAAGCATACAGCACGTCCTACTCCAGATGTAGTAATAACATGTGGGTAATCCTCCGCCTCCGGCGCCGTACACTGCAGACATGTAGAAAACAAGCTCCTCCCAGCCCTACATATACCGAGGGACCTCCCACAAATCCCCAGATTTCTCTGCAGTGCTGGAACTGCGAAGACATGAAGTATCACGCTCTCGCAGGCGAGCGGGGCTTACAGCCCGAGGCCCTGCGGGACTATTTCCACCCGTCCTTTTGCGAAGAATATGCCTCCCAGCCTGGGCTGCGTTGGTCGGGTGAAGGTAGGCAGCACCTAGTGTGCTTAAGGAGCTAGACTCCACCGCAATCCCCCACCATAGGGTAGGCGGTCAAGGCTAATGGTGAGCCTTTAGTGGATGCCCTTCCTGCATCATTGCCCCACGCCCCGTGTAGCGGTGAACCCCGATTGCTGGGTCACCTTCTTCCTCAGTTCCCCCCGTTAGTGGGGGGCAAAAGAGGGGGGGGGGGTTGTGTATACGTTGACCTAACCTTGCCCTATTACACTGTTTGCTTATAGCCTTATTGGTTACCGGGGGTCAGAGCCGCACTTCAAGCATTATGTTAATGTCGGCCGCAGCGCCTTTAATATACCTTGGTTTTGGTGCGTACGGCGGCTCCGTTTAGCGACGCTATGGCGTTTATTACTGTCTCCTCTTTCTGTCTTGTTCCGCGTCGTCTGAGCTCTGGCCCGCCCTTCGAGGTTCACTTGCCGCCATTTTGTCGGTCTTCCCGCGAGCGCGTGGTCACGATCCTCCTCTTCCTTGGTTACTGTAAGTGCCCTCACGGGCGTTTTCGGTTATTAGTCTTCCTATAGCGCATGGCTCTGACACCCCCTTTTCTCCTTATGTCTTTCAGACGCCAAGATTCCAGTGGCTTCTCCCGGCCTGATATATATATCTTAGCGGGTTTATTCCTAAATTCTCCCACATCCCTAGCGGGTCTTGGTGCATCCAGGGTTGCTTATAGCATAAATCCCTACTGCCATATTACTTAGATTAATCACCATATGGAGGCATCTCAGAACTATGTGTCCGGGGTCCCGAGGGGACAGAGCACGGGTCTGCGGACCGTGTGCTGAACAAGTGCTGGCCCTGCAATCAGGTTTACCAGTAGCTGCACCTCGCTTCAATACTCCGGTCTCCCAGTGCTTAGATCTCACTCCAGATGAGTCGCACTCGAGCGGGGATAACCAGCAGGTGGTGCCACGCAGGTTACCCACGGCGGAGCAGGTGATGTCTGGTTTGGCAGAGTGCTTGGGCGCTGGAAAGAAACGGTCCCTAACGCCCCCTGGTTCTAGGTGTCCCACCGAAACTGAGGAGTCTGCTGCTATGCAGGACCTTGATCCTTCTGATGAGGGTGAACTGTTCTCAGGTTCCAGTTCCTCAGATGAGATGTCTTGGAGCCGTGACAGTTCTGGCCCAGGTTCTTGGGGCCTGTGTGACACTGATGAGTTACTTATAAAGATCTTTGAAGCACTGTCCATCTCTCCTCCGGGAGAGTCTCCCAAGCCCAAGAGGGAGAGTTTCCACACGGCGACGCCGCGCCTGGAATTTCTGGAACAGGATCATTTCCAGACTTATATCTAAGGAATGGGAATCACCTTGTAAACTTACAGGGGTTCCGGGGGTCTGAGACTGGAAGTACCCTTTTCCCCCTGATTTGGTTGATCAATGGTCAGTCCCTCCCGAGGTGGATGCACCTATTATTGGGGTTGCTAACCCTCCCTTCATGGCATCTTCCACTCATCGTACCCTTCGGGATGCTGAGGACCGGCGCATTGACAGATTGGCTTCCCACGCCTTTTCGTGTGCAGGGACGGCTCTGCGCCCGGTCTGTGCTGCGTCCGTCACCGCAGTGGCCGCCAGGACCCTTCTTAGGAAGATACTTGACCAACAGTCGGAGGATCTCCCTTGGGAGGTCTTTAATGCACTGTCTGATTGTGATGTTTTTGTGAGGTTTATTCTCTCAGCGATGGATGACACTGTTAAAATGTGTGCTAGAACCTCGGTTCTTGTGGTGGCTATTCGCCGCCTGCTTTGGCTGCGACAGTGGGGGGCTGACAATGATACAAAAAAGGCTCTTACTGGTCTTCCTTTTAGAGGACGACGCTTATTCGGGCCCGGTTGGACCTTTTTGGAAGAAAGGGTAAGGCACCCTTGCGCAGAAGGCCGTCCCGGCCGCCTAGGGGCAGGGATACCCCTCCCCCTCTCTACGTTAGTGTCAAGCGAGAACCAGAAGTGTGCTTCCAACTTTTTGGAGTGGAGGCCCGCCCCAGGGGGGGCAGGCAACGCCCTGGGACCTCCGGCAGGGCGAAGTCCAAATCTGCCAAAACCACGCAAGCATGAAGGGACGCCCTCGCCCTGTTGGGCGAGGGGGCTGCCACAGCACTTGGCTCCTATCGCAGGGCGCCATGCTCCGTTAAGGCTGTTATGGGAGATAGTCCCCCTGGATGCAGAATGGAGTTTTGCTGGTCGGTCCCTTTCTGAGGTGGTCAGGGTTCTTCTAGTCCCTGCTTTCCCTTCGGGGGTTGAGGCAGGCCGAGCCAGGCGTGCAGGATCCGGGCTCTCTTACAGGTTGGCCCTTTACTTGTGATTGTATCCACATACCTTTTCCCTCTGGGATGAAGCAGTCTGACCCGGGCGGGCATTCTGGACCTAGCATTTACCTTTCACAGGCAGCTCCTACATGGTATTTACCTGTTGGGCCACAGGAGCTCTTGTCCAAGTGGACTTCTTGATGCCTGTCAGGATCTATATTCCTTCTTAGTCCCCTGTTCCCTCAGGACACCTAGGCTATTTCCAGACGGTATTGCAGGACCAACTCTGCGGATTGCGTCTTGTTTTGGGCCCCTCTCCTGTTCCCAGACGGCTTACCAAGGCGAGTATGGGAGTGTGGTCTTGGACGTGCCCCTGTGACGTCCGCGCTAGGTCCCACTTGATTGTCATTCTTTTCCAATTTTGCGTCAGGCCGTGTTGGCTATTGACTTTGGGCTCCTTGGGGAGTCCTCTGGATTGGTGCTCAGGCACACCTCTTACTTAGTGTACCCCGGTTTGGTATCTCCCTACGGGGTGGCTTTTAGATGGGTTCACGTTAAACATTCCCTTCGGCTATGTGTGGCCTTAGTATGGTAGGGGCCTTGCCCTCCGGTTTGTCACGCTACCTTAACCTTGCAGCTGGTGGGCCTGTTGGTGGCGGTCCAGATGCTGTCCTTTATTCTCAGAGGCCTTGGGGCCTGTGACACCTTAGGTTACTTATCCTGGTCGGGGTTCCAACACCCCTGGAACTAGGTCAGTACGCTCCCCCTTGTTACGGGGGTTCCTTTTGGAGTTGGTAAATTCAAGGGAGGTGTCAGAGACCATCCCTTCCTTTTTGCCTTTCCCTGTAAATGGTCACCATGGGGACCAAGTCTGGCAGGTTTTCTGGGGGTTCTCTATTTCTTCTGAAATCCCCCGTGGCTCCTAAGGGGGTCCCCTTTTTGGGGTTCAGTTTTCATACTGTTTTTCGGTTATCACATTGAGCCTTGGCGGCTCTCAATTGCTGGACTACTCCTCTTCAGGACTTGTCTCTTGGGGACACTCGGTCAGTCTGACGACAGTGGCCTGTCCTTTTGTATCTGTGAAGGTCTCGGAACAGGTTGACCCTTCAGGAAGGGTCTGGTTCTGATCTAAGTGGGGGTTTACATTCCTTACACTTCATTGGTATTGGCTTGTTGGCTGTCCTACTGTGCTAGAAGGGTCTATTCTAGTGTCTCACTGAGCCCCTACTGGTGTGACCCTGTGGGGCCCCGTTCCTATTACAGGAACTCTGTCCTGGGTTATTGTCCCAAACCTCGCTAGCCTGGTCATGGAGGCCTAGTATTGCTTGCTGTCAAGACATTATACTCTATAGGTCTTAACCTTTTTTCACCCTGCTAGGTGGGGTTTTGCACAAAGTTTGCTGTAGCAAGGGTGAACCTTTACGCTGGGGGCCCTGGGTGGCCCAGTGGGGCGTGGTTCGCTGATTCTGCTGAAGACAGTTGTACTATATGCCCTCTCTCAAGGGCTGTTCTGCCTATTCAGGCTCCTTACTACGTCACCCCTATCTACAGGCCTTTTTAGGCAATTGAATGGTTTGCTCTTCATCCCATTGGAGATGCTTGCCTCGGGGTGTCTTTTTTTCTATTGGAGGACTAGGCCTAGCTCCCTCCTCTTCTTCTTCTTCTCCCTTCTCTGCCTGCTAGATTGGGAGATGTCGTTCTAGTTTGCCTTGCTGGGATTGGCTCTCTCTCCTGCGGGATGTTGCCTGACCCCTGGGTCCTAGAGTTATTACAGCACGGTTGAGTTGCTCCCCAACTCAGTTCTCTGAGGGTTGTCAGGGCTCGCCCTGTTCGCCTACTGTAGAAGTCTAGTTCAATCTTCTGTGTGGAGCATTCCTCATGGGTTGCTCAGGTGCATTCCCCAGGGAATTTCTAAGCTCCCTTTTGGGGGGGGGGGGGGGTTACTTATCCTGATGCCCTGCTAAGGGTTCCTTGGGTCTTATTCAGGTTCTTGTCTGAACTGTTCCATCCCTCACATCCTCCTTCTGGGGCGGTTGCTTCAGTCAGATGCGTGCCATAGGGGATGGCTCTGTTAGTGGTCCTAGTCATTATCTATCTATCTATTTTCTATCTATATATATGTTTATATATCTGTACACCATTAGGTGAGGGTGTTTCGCCTTACACCGAGTTTGGATGCAGGCGGAGTTTTTTATTCTCCTCTATTCCAGACCCTCCGGCCTCTGGACTAGTGTCTTGCTTACTCTGAGCTTAAGGGATCTGTATCCCTCTACAGGCATTGGAGATTCCTGGACTGTTCCCTGTCCCTGGTTGGGATTATGCCCCTTGGGGCTTATAGGCGTCTCCATCTTTATGTAACAGGATTTGATTGCTTCCATGGGTGTAGGAGCCCTTTGAATTGGTCTTGCTCAGTTGGTTTGTCCTTCTGAGCCTAAAATAAACGTTTCGGCTCTTGCTGAGCCTTGTTAGCGTTGTTTTTCAGTATTCCCACCGGTCTCACCTGAGACCAGGGTTCATATTACCCGACGGGGAGGGTTCTAAGGTTGCCATGGCTACCCTCTCTTTGCAGTAGCATGGTTAGGCGTTAATCCGGCCTACTCGTTTAGGGGAGATTCTTTCTTCTCTCTTGGTTTTGTTCTCTTCTACTTGTGCTTGGCTCGGGCCTTTCAGCACTCGGTTCTGTTGAGCAAGCTGACTAGTTCGCTGCTTGTGTTTCACTCAGCCTTGTAAGGTTTCATAAGTTTGAGTTAGAGCTTTTGCTCACATTGCTCCTGGTAGCAAGGTTGCGGGTGACAGTGCTATTACTGTTGGCTGTGCCTTTTCTCATGGGGATCCCACCCTACTTTATGGACACTGCTATTGGATGTCCCACATGTTATTACTACATCTGGAGCAGGACGTGCTGTATGCTTAGAATAATACAATTCTGTGAAGTACTCACCTGTAGAATTGGTATTATACGCATACAGGACATCCTGCTCCACCCCACCCTGGTTTAACGTTGTTCTGGATCCCCTTTATGGTGGTTATTATCTTGAGATTATTGCCAGTCTCTGGGTGGTTGGTTTTCTCCTGGCTTCTCCTTCTCACTGCTTTTCAATGCTGGGGATTTGTGGGAGGTCCCTCTGTATATGTAGGGCCGGGAGTAGCTTGTTTTCTACATGTCTGCAGTGCACGGAGGCGGAGGATTACCCACATGTTATTACTACATCTGGAGCAGGACGTGCTGTATGCGTATAATACCAATTCTACAGGTGAGTACTTCACAGAATTGTATTTTTCAGTAGCTAGCCACTTGTGTCCCTCAACCATTTTTTTCAGTAACCAGCCAATTGTGTCCCTCAAATATCCTCCCCAGTCACCTGCCACGTGTCCCCCAAACATCCTCCCTAGTAGCCAGCCACAGGAATCCCTCAAATATCCCCCCCCACTAATGACCACATAAGGGCCCCAAACATCCTTCTCAGTAACCAGTCACGTGTGTCCCTCAGATATTCTCCTCAGTAACCACTCGTGTGTCCCTCATTCTCCCCAGTAACCTGCCACATGTGTCCCTCAAATATCCCCCCTATTGAACCAGCCACAAATGTATCTCAAACATCCTCCTTTGTAATCAGTAACGTGTGTCCCTCAAACATTCTCAGTAACCAGTCACATGTGTCCCTTGACCGTTCTCCTCAGTAACCAGCCACCTGTGTCCCCAAAATATCCTTCCCAGACACCTGCCACATGGGTCTCTTAAACATCCACCTCAGTTACCAGTCACATGTGTTCTTCAAATATTCTCCTTATTAACCAGCCAAGTATGTCGCTCAAATATCCTCCCCAGTAACTTACCACATGTGTCCCTCAAGCATTCTCCTCAGTAACCAGCCAAGTGTTTCCCTCAGACTTTCTTCCCAGTAGCCAGCCACAAGTATCCCTCAAATATCCCCCCCAGTAACCAGCCATGTGTGTCCCTTGACCATTCTCCTCAGTAACCTGTCACATGTCCCTCAAGTATCCTCCCCAGAAACCTGCCACTTGTATCCCTCAACCATCCACCTCAGTAACCATTCATGTGGCCCTCAGACATTCTCGTTAGTAACCAGTCACTTGTGTCCCTCAAACATTGCCCTAGTTAACCAGCCAAGTATGTCCCTCAAATATCCTCCCCTCCCAGTAACTTACCACATGTGTCTCTCAAGCATTCTCCTCAGTAACCAGCCAAGTGTGTTCCTTAAACATCCTCCCCAGTAACCTGCTGTGTGTCTCTCAAACATCCTCCCCAGTAGCCAGACACAAGTATCCCTTGCCATTCTTCTCAGTAACCTGTCACGTGTCCCTCAAGAATCTTCCCCAGAAACCTGCCACGTGTATCCCTCAAATATCGACCACAGTAACTATTCACGTGTCTCTCTTAGTAACTAGTCGCTTGTGTCCTTCAAACATTGTCCTCGGTAACCAGCCGAGTGTGTCCCTCAAACATCCTCCCCAGTAACTTGCCACACGTTTCCCTTAAGCATTCTCCTTAGTAACCAGCCAAGTGTGTCTCTCATTTTCATCAGTAACCAGCCAAATGGGTCCCTCAAATATCCTTCCCAGTAACCAACCACAAACGTTCCTCAAACATTCTCTTTATTAACCAGCCACGTGTGTCCCTCAAACATCCTCCCCAGTAGCTAGCCACAAGTGTACCTGAAATATATTTCCAGTATCTTGCCACATATGTTCCTTAAACCTCCTCCTCAGTGATCAATAACGTGTTCCTCGACCATTGTGTGCCTCAAATAGTCGGTCAGTCTCAGCCATGTTTTTTGGCAGCATTTGACCCACTGTGTAGGAACATGTGTCCTGAATTCACTGCCACAGAATTCAGAGCTAGACCTGGCTGCAGGGTTTAGGTGAGTGCAGGTTCTCTTCAATAGATTTATTATTGAAAAAAATACACCATGTATCACAGAAGCCAGATTAATAAATCCCATCTGACTGATATAGAACAGAGAGAACAAGGAGGCTTTTTTTATTTGTACCATCTGATGTGTGATCGGGTTGTGTATCATCATGCAACAGTGTAACCGGCCAAAACATGGATCCCACAGCCTCCCATCATGATAACCGCAGATCACAAGACAGTCACAGTGCCAGCCTGAGTCCAAGAGACACAATGTTTGACCACAGGGCTTGCTAGTTATGGGTAACCTTATTATAGATGTTCCAGAAAATGTAACAATCTGCCTCTATCTTCCTCACTCTGATATCCCTCGCTCACCCGCCATTACCCGCCACACTGCAGATGTGTGCGGATACATTGTAGAATGCAGACTAACATTATTCTTTTTTAATACTTTATTAGTGTTACTGTTGTTAAACTTAAGTTGGACCAAAACCCGGGCCCCCCCCCCTGTGTAAACCCCTATTGTTCGTCGAGCCCACAGTGCAGCTAGGCCAGCTGAAGGGAATCCTAACCACACTTGCAATCGGCGCACAGCATCACACGCTCTCTTCGGCTGTGTGCGGCCATGCACGGCCATTCAGTGCCGGGGAACAGGACCGCGCACAGCCAAGAAGGGAGGCGAGTGATGCTGGCGCAGTCGCACAGTTCGGGATGCTCCAGCAACATTGAGTAAGCCTGCCCTGGTGTCTCATAGACGCCAGGGTGGGTTTTGGTCCACTTTAACCCCAGGCTTTATTGGTCTGTATTTTAAAAAGTCTACATACAAAAATAAAAAAATGCCCATACTAACCTGTTGGCTTGGGGCACTCGAACCCTCCTATAGTGCCATTCATTGCATTGAATGGAATAGGTGTGTTCCAGTCAATGTCACTAATAGATGGGCCTGGCCATGTCTCCTTTTCTCACCTGTGAATGGTGGGAGCGGGCACCCAAGGCTGAAATGTTTCTAGGGGCAGGCCAGCAAGGCGATCGTCATGAAAGCCAAGGCCATTGTATATGTAGGCATGTAGGGGGGCACCTTTATCTCAGCCATCCTGTTTTCGGACGATGGGTCCGCCATATTGGGGTCATAAGGATGGGCACTGTCTGCTGCTAATAAATTGGCACAGTATGGCACATCATTTGGATGGGACAGAAGTAGCACCATGGGATGTATAAGGAGGGGGCATATTTTTGTATTCCTTTTTACACTATTAGCTATTTTACCTAGAAGCTGTCATTCCCCAAAGAATCCCACTGCCTCCCAGACCTAAATCCCATCACTAAGCACTTAATGCCAATTCTAATTAACCCACTCCAACAAATGTCTAAGACCCACCTGTTTCCCCTCTCAACTCCATACATGTTACTTGAGTAACAAGATAATTAACCGCCTACTCCCACCCCCCCTTACTTTCTAAACTCTTCCATCATACACTTTCATTTATTGATGTCCAACCCCTCCCCCACTCTTGTAATGGGTTTGCAGCACCTGTGCAGAAACCTATAAATAGGAAGTCCTGGCTCCAAGATGGCACTAGAAGATCATCCTAGTATCCTATGTGCCGTGCCTCCTGTGTCTACCTTCAACTCTGACCTCTGCCTGGACCCGGATTACGCTACCTGAAGTATGCCCCATGACTTTTGGATCTGGACATTTGTTTAAGCTCTTTTTGCAACCTGTCCTTTGCTCATGCTTGCATTCTCCAACCCTCGACCTCAGCTACATTTGACTATGCTCCTGTGTTTGTGCTGCTCAACCACCCGAACCAGGGAATCACTGCACAGTTCCTCGATTTCCCTTGGAACTTTCCATGCAGAACAGCCTATCCTGCCTTGTGGGGGGCTCTAGTGATGACCAGTGACTCCGCCCACTTGGTTGAGCCTTGGGTTCTGGGCAGTAGTATCCATGCTGCCTTACAAGTAGTGAAGCTCTGATTCCCTCAAGCCTGAAGCCTCAATTGCCACAAGCATTCCATGTGTGTGCAAATAATTATGTACTATGGCATATAAACCCGCATGTATGTTGTATCACACATTCTCTCCCTAGCTACCTCCTGTTGCCTCCAACTTAAAAACATCTCCCGCATCCGCCCCTTCCTGTCACATTGTCCACTAAAATGCTAGTGTGTGCCCTGGTCATATCCCAACTTGACTACTGAAACACCTTCCTTTGTGGTTTAACAACAAACAAACTGGCACCCCTCCAATTTATTCTCAACTCTGCTGCTCGCCTCATTCATCTCTCCTCACGCTTCTCCAGTGCCCTCCTCTGTAAACACCACTGGTTACCTGTCAGAGGGTTTAGTTCAAACTTCTACCCCTAACATACAAATCTCTCCCCAGCCAGCCAGCAATATCCCTTACATTTGACCCCCCCCCCCCACAAACTATATATATATGTATACACACCTCAAGCTTTCTAGGTGTAACAGACTTGTTGACATGGGTGCATAGCCCTCAATTCTTTGGTTGCACAGGGTTTCCCTATAAAAATAAAAAAAGAATAAAAAAGCAGAATCAAAGCCGGCATTCAAACAAGAAAAAATCTGAAAAAGCAAGGGCCTCAAACAAAACAATACCCAGCATGCATAGGTACTGTCAGGGGAAGAGTTTTCAAACACCCCAAAGTAAAGTATACACATAACGGTAATTTTACTTGATAATTTCAGCATTGCAGACAAAGTGCGCACAAAACACAAAAAAAATTGATAAAACACATTTTCCTTAAATATCAATATGCAAACAAGAAAAAACAAGCTAAATCTGAAAGCGCAAGGTTCCCCAAACAAAACAATAACCAACATGCATTGGTAATTTTAACCCTTTTAACTGCCAGCCTACTTGAGATTTTATCACCCTCTAATGACAGGTCATTTTTCACCATGTTTAACTGTGATTTTTACAGGAATCTCCAGGAAAATATATATATTTTTACAGTTTTAGGCTTTAACATGAAATGTCTTGTTTGTAATTTTACCAGTGTTTTTTTTAAATATTTTTGAGTGAAAAAAGAAAAAAAATGAAACAAATATTTTTTAAAAAGTGTCTTGTTTATATAGTTTATCGTATTTAAAACATTTATTTTATCCAAGAAAAGTAAATTGCTTGTAAAAGCCCAGGAGACAATCCAAACTGAAAAGAATACTTTATAACATTTACAAATAAAATACAACTACTTTCCACCTTATAAAGGGATAAATCCAAAAAATAATTGGCTTGGGGTCATCCCAACTTTTTTTTAATGTTTAAGGGTCCCCCCCTTCCCATCATAACCAGCCCAGGCACCAGTTATTGGGGGCTTGTATACTAGGGTACGGAGGCCAGCCGCGTGGCCCCTGACACTAAAGGCTACAAGCCCGCATAGCCTTCGTGGCCTCCGGGCTCTTCTGCTTCCCTCCCCGGGCTTTGGGGAGGCAGATAATAGGGAGCCGGGGGTTAATGGCAAGTCACCTGCTAGCCACACTTGCCAGCCCCCTAAGCCTTCTGAATTGGTATAAGGGTCTCATGGGTCCCTTACCAGTTCACAAAGAGTTAACAGTAAAAATAAACCACAGCGAGTTAAAATGACATTTATTAAATGTTTTTTTTCTTTACACCTGCGATCCTCCACTGTCCCTCGCTAGTCCGATGACAGGTATTGGTGGAGGGGGACAGGGGAGGCAGGGTGTCAGTCTCCTGCCCCCCCCCCCCCCCCTCTCTCCACCGATCACTGAGAATTGTCTGGCCGGATGCGGGATGACGTCACGGAATGAAGTTATCCACCCACCCAAAAAAGGCTGGGATAGAAGCAGAAGCAGGTAGAGGGGGCCTGTTTCAGACCACCTCCTCCTGGTGGAAGAACCCAGAGGGACATGGCAGGAGGGATCACAGGCGCAGGTGAGTAAATGTCATTTTTTTACATTGCAGAGATGTGACTGGCGGCAGGATCGGGGGGAGCCCACTTTTGGGCCCTTTCCTGGAGCTGGAAAAGCGTCGGAGGGAGGGGGAATCAGATGCCACCCGGGTGATGAGAAAACCCGGTTGGATCGATCGAGGGGTCAGATGAGTTTTTAACTTTTCTTTTTAATTATAGTAGTCAGCTAAGTGATTCTCACGTAGCCAGCACTTAGCGGTTGGAGAGGTAGGTGCGTAAAACTCACGTAGTTGGCAGTAAAAGGGTTAAAAGTGCCCTCAAAACACCTCTTCAAACAAGCACATAACCTGGCTTAAGAAACCCCTATAGCCTTCACATGGCACATGCTGCCCAACTCAAGCTCTACCACTTGTGATCCCTCCCCACCCCTATCCTTTAAACTGTAAGCTTGCAAGGGCCGGGCTCTTTCCTGTTGCCTCCTGTGCTCACATTTGGTTTGAACTTTGTAGTATCTAATTTGGATTGGTCCCTGTACAGTATGTTTACCTTGTCTGTAATTATACCTGGTAAAGCTCTACGGAGGATGATGGCACTATATAAATAAACAACAATAATAAATGGATATTAATAATTGGATCTTAAAGGGATTATCCATGCAAGGGGTTAATAAAACCTACAGCCTCCTCACATCTGTGAATGTTGGGCTTATGTGCAGCTTGGAACAAGATTTACAGCGTCTGATTTCTCCCCCATCCCCCATGGGCTCTGCTTTGTTGGTCAAATAAAAATAAAAAATGGCTGCCCCCAGCTCCCTCTCAGATTGTGCACAAGCAAAGCATTACATTCCCTCTGCTCTACATGGCCACGCCCACTCTGTGTGTGAGAATGTAAAATGTTTAACTGTATATCTCAGCAACAGTTTCTTTTTGGAAAAGGGAAAAAGTTTAGGACATTGCCAGGGAAAGCCCTAAACAATGGGCCAACGCTTGCCATTGCCCGCTGAACTCCTTTAACTATACGTTTCTATCTAATGCTCTGTTTATTGTTTTTTAAACTGTTCTACCAAGTAAACATTTTATTGTTCTGTTACAACAGGAGCTTGTAAATCTTCTCCTCGGGGGCAGAGCCGTGTCTAATGTTTTTAACGATGTCGTAGAGCTGGACTCTGGTAATGGAAATATCACCATTCTGAAAGGGATCTCCACTCGCAGTGACATTGGCTTCCTCTCCCTCTTTGAACATTATGGCGTGTGCCAGGTAAGGATAAAAACTATTCACTGTGATTGGAGGAAAGAACACATCTGACCTGTAAACTGAGTTGTTTTCTCTAGTTCGTGTTCAGTTCCCCTGTTATATACGGGAACCACTTTCATCTGTCCTCCTCCAGGCTCAATCCTATGAGGTCCTGCTGGCTGCAGTGGTCGTGATGGCAGCAGGGGGTGACCTTCCATTGCTGATATGCGATTAGCTGGATACAATAATGCGTCTGGGGCCAGGCTCCAAAACAAAACTACTGCAGCCCACATGGCTATGAGAGGTCGAACCTGCAGGAAGGTTTTTATTTTTTTCGTATGGCTAATTTAAAGTGGACCATCACCCTCCCGTGATCTGCCCGGGAATCTATAAGATTCCCAGGCCGATCACCTCCCTCCAATCACCTCCCTCCCCCCAAACACCCCAAATCCCCTTACCTTGTCTTCGGCGGCGGCCGGCTGCCGCCGCCTCCCTTGCGCCCCTCTAGACGTGCGCGCGCCCGCGCCGGCCTTCTGTGAATGGCCATTCACAGAAGGCCGGCGCGGGCGCGCGCACGTCTAGAGGGGCGCGAGGGAGGCGGAGGAGCCGCTTGTCCGCGGCTGTCAAATCGCTTGTCTGTCGGCGCTGGGAGCGGGGTGAGTTTTTCGGGTGATCGGGGAGGTTTCACACAGCGGGGCACCCCGATCGGGGGTGCCCCACCGAAGTGGACCAAGACCCAGGATAGTCAAAATCCTGGGTGTTGGTCCACTTTAAAGTCACACTATTCACTCCTGTTCATTCCATTTTGGGATGCCTCTAAAATCAACTTAGCATCCAGATTTCGATAGCTCCAATGTATACACCCCCCATTCCGAGTTTGCCGCGTTTGCTTATCTTACAAGCAATTTCAAAGTGTATATACGCTGCTGGACCAACAGCCTGGTACAGTTGGAAAAGAAAGGTAGTGGCCATTTAGAAGCTTCCTCTCCCAACGGACTCAACTAAAATGCACAGTAACAGGAAGCCCAGCACGACTTCCTGTTTGCAGGTGGCCTGCAAGCTCATGAGCGGCCATCTTGTTTTTAAAATTTATGCCAGTAGGCGTTAAAAAAAGGTAAGTTGTTTGTTATGTTCAGCGATCTAAATTGACCTGAGGAGGGATGCATATGAGGACTGTTGTTGGGTTGGTCTGATTTCATTCATTTTTGACTGTTAGTTCGCTTGAATAACCGCACAGCCAGAGGTGAGCTGCCAGCGGTCACCAAATCCCCTTCAGCAGTGTGACTGTGTTGGTCTGTCACTCAAGTTTATGGCTGCCATGCAGAGCTGACCTCAGGATTGCGGCAATCATGTAATTTCCCAAAGTGGACCTAGTACAGAGAGGGGAGTTGGGGAGGTTACAAAAGTTTGACATTTCTCTTTAAAGTGGATCAAAACTCTTTGCGGCCAGCCCTGGAATCTTAAAGACTCCAAAGATGGCCATTAGCCTGCCCCCAGGGCAACCCCTAGGGTTGCCGGTAAGCACCTCCCACTCTCTGTGTCTTGGTTTGGGGGGGCGATGGGCTTTGCTCTGCTTTAAAGCGATCCCACACCCCATAATGTTGGACGGCGCTGTGATAGGCTCGGGGGATTTCTGGAGCCCCTCCTGCACAATGACCTCAGGAACACACTGATATCATTAGCTTTAGCTCAATCCTCAGCCGAAATGCGACCTAAAACTGGCCACTGGCGGTCACGTTGGCCGTATTTCAAGGCTGGACCTTGTTACCACCAGCACCCAATTAGAGAACCACATTTTGTAAAGGTAAAGATTTCGGGGTGTTGCAGCAATCTGAATAACCCCCCGAGCCTGTCACAGAGCCATCCCACACCCATTAAGTAGAAAATGGCTGTGGGACCATTTTAATTAAACTGATTGGAGCCCGCACTGGCACCAGGGAACACTGGCAAAGTAAGCAAACAATTTGAATTGGGGGAAATCACAAATTTGGATGCCTCCAGTGGTACTGATCAAAACCTGAGATTGGTTCTCCTTAATGATCTTTAGCAAATCAAAATCTGCCATGAAACTTTTTATTTTGGGGGGCAGGAAAAAGCTGTGCAATGCAGTAAAGCATGTAGTGCGGCTGCCTCACGTGTGTGTGTGTAGCCATATGTGTGTAGGGAAGGAAAAGGTGAGTATGTCTCTAATGCAGGGCTCACAAAGGCATGAGTGTGGTAGTTTAGGTTTAGTCTCTCTGTCATCCAGGACCTTCCATGGCACAGAGTTGCAAGGCAGGGTGTAGGTCAGCTTTGAAGTGAACCAAAACCCAGGATTTTGACTATCCTGGATTTTGGTCCTGACCCCGATCGCCCAAAGAAACTCACCTCTTCCTGGCCCTACGGTGCATGCGTGGCCGCTCGTCCAATCAGCACGCTCTGAGCCACTAACATCACGCCTTGTAAGACGGCACGCTGACGGCCGCATCCCCCGCTTCCCTCCAACGGAGTGTGCCTGCGCCGGCCATTCACAAATGCCGGCCCGGGGACGCACCCTGCTAGAGGGATAGCCGGGATGCGGCTGCGGCTCACAGCAGGGCGTCCTGATTTTGGTTGCCTTGTGGGAGAGAATCGATCATCCCGGGAATCTATCAAGCTGGGTTTTGGTCCACTTTAAGTGGAGTTTGGCCGCTTGTTCCCCGCTGAGCATTGTTTCCATTCTCCGCAGAGGCTGCTGATAAGGGAGACACATTTTTATTGTTTAATATAAACACACACAAGGCAAAAAAAATGCGGCTCCTCATTCCGCACATTCCACCTTTTGATCCCTGAAAGAGTGGAAAGTGATATAACAGGGGAAAAGTAACAGGTTGCCAGAGAGACCTTTCAGGACCCATTTCCCACTTTGGGTGTTTGATTTGGATCAGAAAAGTTAAGTGTGGTCACGTGACCACAATGGGCGAGTAGTTCAAAGAGCAAGGGAAACATTTGTGCACTTCACTGTCCTATCTGTTTGAGGTCACATGGGTTCATTGCATTGCAATAACACACTCCCACCACTCTCAGAACTGGCTTTTCTGTGAGGCAGCTTGTTCAGCAGTTAAAATAAAGGAACAGTGAAGCAAAGGTTTAAAGTGGACTAAAACCCAGGGTTTTGACTATCCTGGGTTTTGGTCCTTTCCCCCAGGACACCCTGATCGGAAGTGCCACGCTGCATGAAACCCCCCAGATCACTGAGCTCAACTTACCTCTTCCCGGTCCTGCGGGGGCACTCATCCAATCAGCGGGCTCAGAGCCCCTAACGTCACGTCGTCTAAGGCCAGTGGCTCTGAGCATACTGGAGGCCGCATGCCCCCACAACGTTCTAACAGGGAGCGTGCTCGCACCGGCCAATCACAAATGCCTGGCACAGGCACGCACCCTGCTAGAGGGATAGCGGGTTAGGTACTTTGATAAAGGCTGTTTGAGTAAAGTGGTCAGAGCTGAATCCAGATTGAAGAGTTTGAAGGAGTTAGCAGAGATATAGTGTGCAAATTCAGAGTGAATGGGCTGTTCCAGAAGTTTGGATCAAAAAGGAAGCAGCGAGATCAGTCGGCAGCTGGTGAGGGCCAACAGGTCCGGGGAGGATTTTTTGGAGAGTATTGAAAGTTATGACGGCGTGTTTGAATAGTGAAGGGAAGGTGCCAGATGAAAGAGAGAGGTTAAATAGTGATATAAGAGCCGGTGTGAGGGATGAGGTCAGTTGTGGAATAAGGTCGGATGGAATGGGATCTAGAGGGCAGAGAGTGAAATGGGTTAGGGAAGTCGTTAGAGAGGGAGATATGCGGGGTAAAGTAGATAGAGGCATTAGGCCATCCATTTTGTTAGTGCAGAATGTGGTAAGCTGCTCAGCTGTTATTTGGGAGGTGGAAGGAGGAGGTAGTGGGCGAAGCAGGGGATTAAAAGTTGTTTGGGATTCCTGGGTCTGTGTAGATATGAGAGAGGTAAAGTGCACTTGCTTAGGGGATGAAAGAGCAGTCTGGAGTTCCTGAAGGGCTTGTTTGTATAGAAGGAAAGCTTTATTCGATTTCAGTTTCCGCGAGCGCTGTTCAGTGACTCGGAGATGCTGTTTCAGTTTAGTGATGTTCATAGACATGGTTGTTTGTTAGCACGTTGAAGGTGGGTGTGTGGAGTAACAGAATCAAGGGATGAAGTTAAGGTGTTGTGGTAATGCAAGGATGCAGAGTCTGTGTCAGTGAATGAGGAGAGAGCGTGCAGAGGTTTCAAAAAGTCAGCGAGTGAATGAAGGTCAAGCAAGCATATGTTTTGGCGCAAGGTTGTCTGTGTGCGGGTAGAGGGAGTAGAAGAGAGGGTCAGAGTGGCAGAGCGGATGAAAGGAAGTTTGATACTGAGCAGAGGTTAGTAAAAAGGAGGTGTCACGATCGCACTCTATCAGCCCAGCCAAGATGCTAGAGAGAGTGTGATGGTGCAAGGGTAAAGCCACCAGACCCCTGGGTATTCACTACTAGTCCCAGCAAGTCACCAAATTAACCCTTTGATAAACGTGTTTCACAAGAGCTTCCTTCAGAAAGGTGAGCTCATATATTTAGAGATCAAAGACCAGAGCTGATTAATTAAACATTTAGGCCTCGATTCAATAAAGGTAGAAAAAAATTCTCATGGTGGTAAAAGATTCAATTCATGAGAAAAAAGCCTGAGAATGTTACTGTTGTTGAATCACTAGTTAAAGTGGACCAACACCCTGGGGTGATCGGCCCGGGAATCTATAAGATTCCCGGGCCGATCACCCCCCTCACCGCGGGACATCCGAGATCGGGATGTCCCACGGTGAGGAACCCCCCCGAAAACCCCCCAAAAACTCACCTCCACGGCGGCGCCACTGCCTCCCGCGCGCCCCTCTAGCCGTGCGCGCGCTGGCCGTTTGTGAATGGCCGGCGCGGGCTGTCAGAGGGACGTGCGGGAGGCGGCGGCGGACGCGCCGGCTTGTCCGTCGCTGTCAGCGCTTGTCCGTCGCTGTCACCCGGCCACGTGGGAGCGTTTTGAGGTGAGTATTGGGGTGTTTCTGGGGGGTTTTACACAGCGGGGCACCCCTAATCGGGGCCCCCCTGAAGTGGACCAAAACCCAGGATAGTCAAAATCCTGGGTGTTGGTCCACTTTAAGAAAACAATGAAAGTCAATGGCACTTTTTTACTCCTAAGAAAAGTAGAGAACTATTTACTCCTTTCTACACTGTAGTAAAAGCTGCCATTGACTTTCACTGTCTTTTTATCTAGTGACAGTGGCATTCTCAGGCTTTTTTCTCATGAATTTAATTTTTAACTACCATGAGAATTTTTTTCTACCTTTATTGAATCGAGGCCTTAATCTGATAAAAAAGGTATCACAGTGCTAGATGTAATATACAGAAACAAATGACATACAGGTACAAAAATACATAAAAGAGTACAGCAATACAAGTTCAGAAAACAAAAAGAAAGTCCTTACAGCATAATGGCATAGCAGTCCTTGTGAGTGAGTCTCCAGCTGTTGCTTAGGGTCTTTTGTCCAGCTTTTGCCACAGGCTTGTGACAGAGGTTCGTGACTCAGGTTTCTGACTCCAGAATGTCCTTAGCATCTAGGTTTTATTAGCTAAATTTAGGAGGAAAACGCTTCATCCCCCTCTCCTTTGACCCCACCTGGTGAGGGCATCTCTTTTCCAGGTCCCTTATCTCAGTTTGGTTTTATGGTGGGTCCAAAGGCTTTTGACTTCAAAGAAGGAAGTACCACAAACAGAACCCCCAATAAAACTGGAATACACAAAACAACAGGCAGTCTGAGTGATCCCTCACCCAGGTCTTGGACTATACATTACACAAATACAATACACATGCTTATTCTATAACCAGGCCTTGGGCCTGACAGGAGGTCTATGGTATTGCCATCTTTGTGGGTGGGAGAGGAGGACCACTGTGTGAGGCCGATCGATTCCCTCCCCCCGGGGCATCCAAAATCGGGATGCCCCGCTGTGTGAAACCCCTCAGGTCGCCCATACACTTACCTTCTTTCCCGGTGCAAAGGCGCATGCGCCAGGCCCAGCCGCATCCCCGATATCCCTCTAGCAGGCCGCATGCCCGCGCCAGGCATTTGTGAATGGCCGTCACGGGCATGCGCCCTGTTAGAGGGTAGTGGGGGATGCGGCCGGTCACTTGCCTTAGACAAAAGCTTATATGACGTGACGTCAGTCATAGGACCGTTAATAGATTGGTTGGTTTTGGCGACCTGGGGGGTTTCACACAGCGGGGCAAGGACCAAAACCTATAGTCATAATCCTGGGTTTTTGCTCCGGCAGGGGGCCTAGGTGGCAATTCCGACTTCTGCAGGGGTATCCCAATGCTGTCCCTGCTTATAAATAGGCTGCATGGCAAACGGCTGTGTTCCATTTTGAATTTTGCAGCGCCCTCTGCAGTGCCTGTCTGTTCTGACTCCAGTTTGTAGGTGAGTTTATAAAGGATTATCATTCTGAATGCTGAGCTCTTCCTTTGCTTCAGGCACCAACCTGTTCATGTAGTTTAAGTTTCTTGTACGGGAATTTACTCTTCATCCCGATCATGTCTGTGTCACCTGCCCCCGGCATTTTCCCTTTACCTCATGCTGACCAATGTTCGGGAGCCGAGAAACATGTGTTACTAACCCACGACTGACCTCTGTGAGCCCTGAGGTCACAATGCTGATTCTGAGATCTCTGGAGAGGAAATCCTCCAGAATGAGAGGCTGTGGAGAATGCAGGAATGCACGCCCTGGACCAAAGTAATATGTTCAAAACATCTGCCTTTACTATCAGAGGCCGGCAGAGCTTACATAAGGAGGAAGGGGATTTGGCGTCCTTTATTCCAACCCCATTTTCTTTTAAGCATTTTTGGAATAAAATCAGAAGGAGGAATGTGGGAGAGTAAAGGGTCACACTGTCAATTCAGTCTGTAAGCCAAGTACTTTGGTTAGAGCACTGGAACTACTGAACCTTGGCTGCCATAGCAGCCCTCTATAGCTACCACCAAGGCAGTGATGACAGTTGATCAGGGACCTCCACCAGGGACAGAAATAATACTAGGGTGGCCATAGGGCTAGCAGAAAAGAGAAATGTGCGGACCTAACAGAAACATGGCCAGAAGTGCACCCATGCTCAGGCTTTGGTCAAACATGACAATGGGACAGCAACAAGACTAGCAGAACAGAGTAGCCGGAGAATCTGTTCCTCCAGCATTTTGCCTCCTCTTACCTCTGCCCCATAAATAAGGCAATACATTACCCCTTCTGCCCCTCCAGTGGCACCCTGCCGATGTGGGCCACCATTATTAGCTCAAAGAGCTAGTCCAGGCCACGCCCCCCTCTCTATTGATAGCTTGAATGGCACTCTAAGAGTTACCATATAAGCCCAGCTAACCGCTCCCTCCTCTCCGCCAGGGCCATGCCCACATGCTTCAGAAAATTAATCAATAAGGTAAAACTGTAGACCTTGATACCTCGGCCATTTTGGCTTCAATTTAGAAACGGAAAACTATTTAGGACTTTAATGGAGACCGCTTTTATAGAAGCTCTTACTATTTAAATGCCATGCTGATCCCGCCATACGCAGGGAAATACAAAGGCTGCAGTGACAAGGCATCCAGCCAACCAGGAAGTGACAAGGCATTCAGCCAACCAGGACGTGACAAGGCATTCAGCCAGCCAGGAAGTGACAAGGCATTCAGCCAACCAGGACGTGACAAGGCATCCAGCCAACCAGGTAGCGGCAAGGCATCCAGCCAACCAGGTAGCGGCAAGGCATCCAGCCAACCAGGTAGCGACAAGGCATCTATTTAAATGCCATGCTGATCCCGCCATACGCAGGGAGATCCAAAGGCTGCAGTGACAAGGCATCCAGCCAACCAGGAACTGACAAGGCATTCAGCCAACCAGGACGTGACAAGGCATTCAGCCTACCAGGACGTGACAAGGCATCCAGCCAACCAGGTAGCGACAAGGCACCCAGCCAACCAGGAAGCGAACAAGGCACCCAGCCAACCGGGAAGCGACAAGGCACCCAGCCAACCAGGAAGCGAACAAGGCACCCAGCCAACCAGGAAGCGAACAAGGCACCCAGCCAACCGGGAAGCGACAAGGCACCCAGCCAACCGGGAAGCGACAAGGCATCCAGTCAACCAGGTAGCGGCAAGGCATCCAGCCAACCAGGTAGCAGCAAGGCATCCAGCCAACCAGGTAGCGACAAGGCACCCAGCCAACCAGGAAGCGAACAAGGCACCCAGCCAACCGGGAAGCGACAAGGCATCCAGTCAACCAGGTAGCGGCAAGGCATCCAGCCAACCAGGTAGCAGCAAGGCATCCAGCCAACCAGGTAGCGACATTACCCGGCAGTTTCAATTGGTTTAGCTGCTTGCTGGGCCAACCCCACCTGTTCTCTCGCTTTGGGGAGAGTGGGGGCAAGGTTGGTTGGGTCAGAAGGAAGGGGGGCCATGCTCACCTCTGTTCTGCTCTTTAAAGTGGATCAACCTGGCTCATTCCCTTATCACCGGAGCATCCCAGTGTGAAGTGCTGTGATACAGATGATGCTGCACATTCATGAGCTTAAGTGTTTTACCCCTCCTGCTCTAATTCAACCTTTTCAGTTGAGCAGGTCACAATCTTGTGTTCCTGTAGCTAAAGGGTTACTAGCAGAGTTCTCGTCTGGGGACGTCATAACTGCTACTTTTATTTAGCCAAAGCTGCTGATTAGCTCACCTGTTGCAGTGGAAGGATTCTGGGACTTGTAGTCAGTAGTTTTTACTCAAGACCAAAAAAGCCGCTCTCACTTTAGCAACACAGAGCCACAGAACTATAGTAAACTTGGAAACAGCAGGCTGATAAGTAAATCACAGGTATGAGGGCAAAATCCTAACACAAATGTTTATTTTACATTCCAGAAGAGGAAAAGAATAAGGTAGGGCACAAAAAGTGAATGTTCCTTTTAATATGTATGTTATGTAATTAGTGGCGTAATTGTGTAGCTCTTAATTATTACAATGTATTAATAGATTCACCATTAGTTAATTAGGTTAACTCCCTGCAGACCCCGGTTTAATTTCCTGAAATGAAGCCCCACGATTGGCTGCTGGCAGTCATGTGATGTGTTGGGGGGGGCTGCATTTTAGAGGGGACTGCAGTGCAGGTGAGTGAAACTGGGGGTTTGCAGGGGGAGGCCCCAGCAATCTGGATGCCCCCCCCCCCCCCACTTGTCCGAATGCGGTTCGGCACCATTTTTGTTTCAAAGAGGTATTGAGCCGCTTTAAATGGCTGTTGTGGTATTTTTAGTCAGTTTAAGGTTTTGGATAACCAATATGTACCATCCAGGTGGTAGAAAGTGGTAATAATAGATAACTGTTACTACTATCCCGGAATATACATTTGATCCTTCATGTACTAAACATGGCCAATACAAATGTAAAACCACTGAATTCCTCATATATATATTTTTTATTTGCAGGTTGGTTCCTATCTGAAGACCCCCAAGTATCCTATCTGGGTGGTTTGCAGTGAAAGCCATTTCAGCGTCTTGTTTTGCTTGAAAAAGGAGCTGGTGAGCGACTGGAGAGCAGAGCGAAGGTTTGATCTGTATTACTATGATGGGCTGGCCAACCAGCAGGAGGAGATCCGCCTGACTGTCGGTGAGTGGCTACAGTAGCGTGCCTTTACCTGGATTTTTCCCAAACACTTAAAGTAATCCTATACTCAGAAAGGAAGTTTATTTTGCCACCTTGTATAAAGCACGGGCCTACCAGCTCAGACCCAAGGTCCACCCATTTAGCCGCTCAACAGAACCATCAAAGAGAATATATTAAATATATCACACAATTTTATTCACTATTGGCCTAAACATACATAAAAACAATTAAAAACATGATTGCTGGAATAGGAAGTGTTATGGACTAATTCAATTGTGCAGAAATTGATATCTAGTCTATTGCAAGTTTAAAAAATTAGATATTCAATAAGCCCACCAAATAAACATCCAAATCTATTTATGCCCGGGAATTTCATAGGAGCTGTGCAAGTGATAATTTATAATGCATATAAATTCAGAACAAAGTGCATACTGCAAAGATATAGATACAACAAGAGAGTTAGATGAATCTCAATATTCAGTGATAGTCAGTAAGAAATAAAGTGCTAAGTGCATAGAAGGTGCCAGTGCTGAAAGTGCAAGTGCTCAAGAGGAATGAAGCTCCAGGGCATATATCATATACTACTGCCAAGACAAATAATCAGGATCACTATCCCTACTAGGTATAAATGATAACAAAGATCAATCTACATTACCACATGGTTAGTAATAAAGTCCCACTCCACAATCCAGCATGCCACCGCCACTTATTTTGCCACCTTCCATCCCCAGCCCTGTGCCATAAAACAGCCTGTGTTCCTTTTCTTTAAAAAAAAACCTTTGCTCAATATTCATAAAAAACATGAACCAAACTGGGGATAGAAGATGACGAGATACACTTCCTGTCTGGGTATAGGATCATTTAAAGTGAACCAAAACCCAAGATTTTGACTATCCTGGGTCTTGGTCCTTTTCCTCAGGGCACCCCGATCGGGGATGCCCCGCTGTGAAACCCCCCCGGATCGCCAAGCGCAGTTCACCTCTTCTCAGTCCTACGGCGCATACGTGGCCGCTTGTCCAATCAGCACGCTTGGAGCCTACGTCTAAGGTCAGCGGCTCCAAGTGTGCTGGCAGCCGCATTCCCCACTTCCCTCTAACAGGGAGCGTACCGACGCCGGCCATTCACAAATGCCTGGCAGGGGCATGTGCCCTGCTAGAGCGATACCGGGGAGGCAGCCGTGGCTTGCGCCGGTGGACCAGGAAACAAGGTAATTGAATGGGGCGACCTTGGGAGTTTCACTCAGTGGGGCTACCCGATTTTGGATGCCCCGGGGGGCAATCTATAAGATTCCTGGGCCGATCGTGCTGGGTTTTGGTCCACTTTAAAGCAGACCAAAACCCACTGAACTTATGAAATACCTTTGGCCAGAGCCCCTACCAATACTCCAAAGCCCCTACCAATAGAAATGGATATTTTCACTTTTTAAATCCCCCTCAAACATTTTATTTTTTTGCTGTTCCTCTCAGCAATATGTCATGGGATTGGTCGTTGCATTGGTATGGCAATTACATCATTGCCACACACAATAGTGACAATGAATAGAGGAGGCGGAGCTTTACAGCTTAAACAGGTGCCATCTGGGATTAGAGTGAAGTACAAGCAGTGAAAATTGGCAAAAGTTGTACTTCATGGGGGGAGCAATTCAGGGGATGCTAGTTAAAAATGTTGGTTTTGGCCCGCTTTAAAGTGGACCAACACCCAGGATTTTCACTATCCTGGGTTTTGGTCCACTTCCGCGGGGCACCCCGATCAGCGTGAAACCCCTCAAAACGACCAATAAAACTCACCTCACCCCGCTCCTACGGTGCATGCGTGGCCGCTCGTCCAATCAGCGCGCTCGGATCCGCTGTGGTATGCGCATCCAAGTGGCGTCCAACCACAGCGACTCCGAGCGCGCTAGCGCCCGCATCTCGCGCTTCCCTCTAACAGGCCGGCGCGGGCACTCGCCCTGCTAGAGAAAAGGGTGATATGCGGCGTGTGCATGCGTCATTGGACCGGGAGTAAGGTAAGGTTAGAGGGCGTCCTGGGGGGTTCCACACAGCGGGGCATCCCGATTTTGGATGCCCCGCAGTGAGGGATCGGATCAGCCTGGGAATCTTATAGATTCCCCGGCCGATCACGGAGGGTGTTGGTCCACTTTAAGAAAGTCAAATTTGATTGGCCATCCCGCATTCCCGACCGAGAGTCGAGGAAGAGGTAAGAATTTCAGGGGGGCTCCAGCATTCTGGATGTCCTCCTCCAAGACTGTCTGAATGCGACTGGACCTGGATCAACACCCGTTAGCAGGGAAATGTGTGTTGGTCTGGATAAAAATAAGAAATATTTTAATATTTTTAATATATGCTTTTTTTCAATCACTGTAATTAATCATTAAATAAATGGCTGACCACATACGATAGGTCTGTACTGGTCTATATATGAGGCCATGTAATACAATGGTTGTGGTGTGTAGGGTATAATGGCATAGCAACTAATGTAACAGTCAAGTCATTGCTTAATGCTGATTACACTGTCTCCCATAACTGAGCGGTTACACATCTGCATATATCCCAGAACATCCCCCCATAGTTGCTGCTAATTGCTGGGAATAATCGCCCACAAGATAAGATAAGAGGGGCGGGGCCTGGATCTGGGTTGTTGGATCCCACATTCTACCTCTCACCTGCTTTACAGTCATTCATATGGAAGAATAACATAGCTGGGGCTGGGGGTGTAGGCTCACAGCAGACCATTGCACCAGGGAGTGTGTAGGTCCTCTTTAAAACCCCCAAAAAATACAAGACAAGGAGGGAATTCTCCTTTATGTTTTTGTTGTCCCGTCCTATGGATGTCATTTTTTGTTTTCCAACTAAACTCATGGATGACATTTTGTCTCAGAGCTCATTGGTTCATTTAAATTATTAACACCTGTGATAATTAGTTTGTCAGATGAACTCAATAAACTACTTGAAGTGAACCAAACCCATAGGATTCCTGGGCCGATCGATTCCCTCCCTTCGGGGCATCCAACATCGGGATGCCCCGCTGTGTCAAACCCCCCAGGTCGCCCTATACACTAACCTTATTTCCCGGTTCAACGGCACATGCGCATCCCGGCTATCCCTCTAGCAGGGTGCGTGCCCGCGCCAGGCATTTGTGAATGGTGGTGCGGGCACTCTCCCTGTTAGGGGGGTAGCGGGGGATGCAGCCACCAGCGCACTTGGAGTCGCTGGCCTTAGACAAAGCCGTAGATGACGCGACGTCAGCGGCTCCAAGCGCAGTGATTGGACGAGCGGGTGCGCATGTGCCGTAGGACTGGGAAGAGGTGAGTTGTCTTCGGCGATCTAGGGGGTTCACACAGCGGGGCGCCCCTGATCGGGGATAGTCAGTATCCTGGGTTTTGTTCCACTTTAAAAGTGGACCAACCACCTCCTTGGCTGGCCGATCAAGAAGCTTGGTGCATCCTGTGAGCCCACAAGATCACCCCGCATTCACAATCCCGCGCTCGCCAGCTTTGGGCACATCCCCAGCATCCCTGTCGCTGAGACATGCTCCTGAGCCCATCAACGCATGGAATGCGCCACACACCACATGGAAACCAGGAATGTGCCCACACCTTTATGCCGGAGCTCTAGTCTAAACAGAGCTGATTGGATGAGCGCCTGTACATGGATCACGGGACTGGGGGAAAGGTGAGTTTTTGGGGCTAACTAAGGGGGGGTTCACACTGTGGAGCTTGTGTCAAAAGCCGGGGTAGTGAAAATCCCGGCTTTTAGTCCACTTTAATAGGTTCAGGTTTCAAAGTTAAAAATTCCCAGTTGAAACTGTGTTTAGAAGCTCTTAGCTCTGAGAGGTGGATTTGTGATTTTTTTCGGACCAAAACCTGGGATTTTGATTATTCTGGGTTTTGCTCCTTGTCCCTGATTCGGGATGCCCTGCTGTATGAAACCCCTCAGATTGCCCAATAAGAATTATCTTTCCTGGGTCTGATGGTGCATGTGGGAGCTCTCGTCCAATCAAAGTGCTCGGCTGTGCTCATCAATTTCGACTAAGGGCCAAATCCAGCTGAAAGCAGCTGAGCCAGCAGCCG
Organism: Gastrophryne carolinensis; assembly: GCA_027917425.1. Classification (NCBI taxonomy): domain Eukaryota; kingdom Metazoa; phylum Chordata; class Amphibia; order Anura; family Microhylidae; genus Gastrophryne; species Gastrophryne carolinensis. The sequence continues at coordinate 28,444,603 of CM051239.1, read as the reverse complement.
ACTATTCACAAATGCCTGATGCAGCCAATCACCTAATGGTATAGCTTATGGCGAATGCGTCTTGCTCATGTGCCGTTGAATCGGAGAGGTGGTGAGCGCCGGGGGAGAGAATCAGGCGGCCCTGGAGTCTATAAGACGCAGCACACGCTCACAACACCCACATCAGCAGCTGGCTGCCCACACCCACAGCTGCGCACCCGACATACTCACTGGCATGCACACACCCCCACAGATGCACATGCACATACTTCCAACAGATACACACACCTGCAATACATGCAAAGGCACACATGTGCACAAATCTTGAGTCACAGGCACACACACTGACACGCATGTGCACACACCTGAGTTGCCGGCGCACACACTAACACGCATGTGCACACACTTGAGTCACAGGCACACACACTGACACGCATGTGCACACACTTGAGTTGCCGGCGCACACACTAACACGCATGTGCACACATTTGCAGCTCTTTTAAAGCACTGTGTATTTCCTCCTGGAAATACTTATCTAAATGAGCTTATTTGAAGCCCCCACCCCCCTCACATGCCATTCTCAGAAACCTGGACTCTTCTACGCTCGCCATTTTCCTTTCTTTTATATAAGTGGGGCAGCGATATCGAACAGAAATAAAGTGACCCTCAACCACATTTACTATTAACCCCACTCACCATGCACGGAATGCACAAGGTTGTTGAACTCTTAAAGTGACCATCCAGTCAAATAAGACTTCGGGGTCCTTCAAGTGGCCCAAAACCCACGCTGATCGGCCAGAGAATCTATAAGATTCCCGGGCCGATCGATTCCCTCCCCCCAGGGTATCCAGAATCAGGATGCCCCACTGTATGAACCCCCCCCCCCCCCAGGTAGCCTCATTCACTGACCTCATTTCCCCATCCAAGAGCAAATGTGCGAGCCACGGGCGCAATCCCCGCTATCCCTCTAGCAGGGCACTTGCCCACGACAGGCATTTGTGAATGGCCGGCATGGGCACGCTCCCTGTTAGCGGGAAGCGGAGGATGCGGCCATCAGTATGCTCTGAGCCGCTGCTCTTAGACGCGGCGTAGGACCGAGAAGAGGTGAGTTGATCTCTGCGTTCTGGGGGGTTTCATGCAGCGGGGCATCCCAGATCTGGGTGCCCCAGGGGTAAGGACAAGGATAGTCAAAATCCTGGGTTTTGGTCCAATTTATTTTCAGGCTGAAAACAAAAAACACTACTCACCATGTGTCCCACGCAGGCTTGTCACTGATATCCCAATACCCGAGATCTTACCTGATAGCTGGATCTATGTCCTACACACTGGCAGCCCAATGCAGAGACACCCCTGTCATCACTCACAGTGAGCTGGCACGCCACCCTCCATTTAATGCAATGTTAGCCCATCTGAATTGCTGGGGCAGGAGCATGAGCACACGCATGCCGTCGGGGACATCTCTAATACAAGACCCGAGCATAAACCAAAGCAGCTAAAAAAAATAGGTAATTAACCCCCTGTTTTGCCCAATTAAACCAAACCTTCAGCATCATTTAATGGGAAACATATAAAATAGGCTCTTATTCAGGGTGAGGGTCCAGATTAATGGGGGCAATCTGTATGTACAGGGTGCGGGAAACATATAAGATAGGCTCTTATTCAGGGTGAGGGTCCAGATTAATGTGGGCAATCTGTATGTACAGGGTGTGGGAAACATATAAGATAGACTCTTATTCAGGGTGAAGGTCCGGATTAATGTCAGCAATCTGTATGTACAGGGTGTGGGAAACATATAAGATTTGCTCTTATTCAGGGTGAAGGTCCGGTTGAATTTGGTTTGGTTGAGCAGACTGCTGACCTCATGCTCCGCACTGTGTGTCTAGAGCTGCCTCTGCAAGTGGAGAAGTTTTCCTATTTCACCAGGACTGTTAGGGGATTAAGATATAGGGAGGTGAGGCAAAAACATTTAACCCTTTCACTGGCAGCTTACCTAGAGATGTTGTCAACCTCTGTTGCCAGACCATTTTATGGAATATGTAGGGCTTTAAAGGGTTAAAAATAACACATTTTCGCCCTATAAGACGCACTTATTCTCCCCAAAAGCTGGGGGGGCGTTGGGGGAGAATGCCCATACGTCTTATAGGGCAAAGACCATGTGACAGACCCCTATACCCGACCTCCGCTGGGTCAGTTATTTAAAGAAAAAAAAAGTCTTACCTTCACGGCGATCCAGAAGAAACCGCCACTCTTGTCAGCCAGCATAATGCATGAATGTCATAGATGCATGAGTGCGTGCTGCCTGCGGAGAGTGGCAGCTTCTGGATCACGATACAGGTAAGAAGTTTTGAACTGACTGACTGGGGATGGGCCACACTGCTCCTTCTGTGGTGGATTGGGGGCTGCACGCTGTTATATTGGGAGCAGGATTCTGCATGCTGCTTGTTTTTGGGGATGGGGGGATCTGCAACATTACCCTGCACGCTGTCTGTTATATGGGGAGGCGGGATCTGCCAAACTACCTGTTTTAGGGGTAATTGGGCTGGGTTCTGTCATATCCTGTAAGGTTCTAGGGGGAACTATTTAAGCACACCATTTGGTTCAGAATTTTTTTTTCTTTTTTCCTCAAGAATCCTAGGTGCATCTTATAGAACGAAAATACGGTATATGAATAGCCTTTATATTAAAGTGGACTAAAACCCAGCTCAATCGGCACGAGAATCTATACGATTTCCGGGCCAATCAATCCCCCCCCCCCCAGGGCATCCAAAAACGGGATGCCCAGCTGTGTGAAACCCCCCAGGTCGCCCTATTCACTTACCTCGTTTTCCAGTCCCACGGCGCATCTAAGAGCTGCAGCCACATCCCACTATACCTCTAGCAGGGCACGTGCCCGCACCAGGAATTTGTGAATGGCCGGCGCAGGCACGCTCCCTGTTAGAGGGAAGCATAGGATGCGGCTGTCAGAGCTGATCTTAGATGCGCCGTGGGACCGGGAAGAGGTGAGCTGGTCTCAGCGTTATGGGGGGTTTCACACAGCGGGGGCACCACCGATCGGGGTGCCCCTGGGGAAAGGACCAAAACCCAGGATAGTCAAAAAATAGTAAGGTTTCCTTACTGTGCCAAAGGTGGAATATTTTCTCTAATTTTAACATATAACGATGCTTCTCAGAGAGTGAAATAGAAATACTGTAACTCTACAGCTAAAATCAATAGACAGCAGAATGCTGATCCTGGGATAAATATGAATATTATTACGGGTCCAGGAAAGAATTGATCTCTCTAATATATCGGCCTCTTCCTTTGTTTTTCTTCCTCTGGATCAGCTGAAGGTCCTCCCGTGCTGCTTCCATTTTCTCCGCTGACCCTGATGGGCATCTGTAATCCATAGCCAGACCTCTGCATTGTCAGACATGAGTTATTTATCAGACATCTTCCTTTCCGTTTCCAAAAATAATGCCTGAAGCACCAATTCTCAGCTTTATCCTTCTTTTATTGACCCCCTGAATGCCTCCCTGTCAGGCCTAACCTCCCTGCTGCTTCCTTACAGACACCTCGGGGCAGTACGAGGAGGACAACAATGATGAGCTGATCCCTCCACTAGAGCACTGTATCAGAACCAAGTAAGTAGAGCTAATGAAGGTTAAAGGGATTTTCTTTGAAGGCTTTTCCCTCTTCAATTCCCAGTGAATGTAAAAATGTCTGGGATAAGCACACATCTATCCTAAGATGAAAAGAACATACAGTATACACATAAAATAAAGAGAAAATACAGTATACACATAATGGCAGACTAGATGGACCGTATGGTCTCCTCCTGCTGCCAACCTTCTATGTTTCTATGTTTTTCACTGCTGTCACATAACAGGAGCTATTTACTTATAAAGCTGAGATAAAGGGGTTCCACACTGTCCTACAGAAAATACATTCTTGGTAAGCCATTAGTAGACTGGAGAAGTGTAAGTCCAGTAATCGGCCCCAGCCCCCCATCCCTGCCACCCTCCCCTGGTGCTGAGGCAGGATGGGTGGGGGGTTTCAAAGAAAAAAAACCCTTACCACACCCTCAGTCTAGCACTGTTCTGCATGCAGTCAATGCGGCTGTCACACAGAAAGATACAAAGCAGCATCCCGCACAATGTGCACGCTCCTGTCCGCCCATTGACTTGAATGCTGATTTGTTCTTTCTCCCAATATGGTGGCTCCCAGGACCCAGAGTGCCAGGAGAACAGTGCTGGACTGTGGGCAAAGTAAGGGTTTTTTTTTTCTTTGTAACCCCTCGTCCTGCCTCAGCAGGAGGACGGTGGACTTCTGCTTTAAAGAGGAACATTGGAGGAGGTTAAAACGGTCAAAAAGTAGGGGCTGATGGGGGGAATTGGCCCCTTTTTATTTTAGGTCTGATGTTCCACTTTAAACCTACCGTAATGTCCTACTACTTGCTGAAAGTAAAGCAAACAAGAGATCTTTGTGACATAAGAGCAGCTTGGACAATTCTGCCCTACGCCAATTGACCTGACTAACTACAGGCCACATTTTACCTTTCACCCCAAAACCTCATAAAAGCAGGCCAATACCCATATGCTTACCACGTTCTCATTCATTGTATGGCGCCATTCACTTAAAGTCATTGACCACCCAATAAAAAAAAAAACAAAAGTGTACTTTTTTTCCCCCCCCGTAGCTGATCGGTCCTAATCCAGTAATTAGCAATCATCATCTGATCGCTGGATCCCAGCCCCCACATCCACATCACCCCTGGCCCCAACATGAGGCTGGGATTGATGGTATGGTGGGGGTGTGCGGAGGCCTGACACGCCCCTCCATTGTAGTTAATGAAGAGGGCCTGGCTGTACCTCTGTGACTGATGGGAGGTGGGCGCACCAGTTACAGAAGCTCCGGTGAATGGAGTTCGGGCCTGGGTCGATGCAAGAAAGGATCCAGAGATTAGGTAAGTTGCTGAATGAAAGGCGCATGCCATTTTTGTTTTTTATTGTGTGTTCACTTTAACCGCCGGCGACCAAATTTGCTTACACAAAAAACATGAATGGTTGCCAGAGGTCACATGATTAGCTTGCATTCAGGTGAATGAGGAAGTGGTGACTTGACTTACTCTTTAAAGTGAACCAAAGGTGAACCTTCCTGACACCAGGGCATCCCGATTTGACTGTTTTTACTGTGTGAAACTCACCTTTCCCAGGTTCCTCGCCCCCCGGGTGCAGCCCCGGCTTCTCGTTTGCTTAGACGCACTCCAGTGCCCAGCCATTTAGACAGGAGCGCGCCTCAGACTAGAGCAGACCTGGGCATTGTATGGCCCGCAGGCTGTATACGGCCATTTGATTGGCTCTGACTGGCCCGGTCTGAGCTGGCTGGCAGAGTCCCTCCGCTCGTGATTTGGCGTCCCTCCGCTCGTGCTGTGTGCGAGGTGCCCGCCAGTCCCTCTTCGCAGCGGGTCGCCGCCTCCCTGAGTGAGGAAGGGAGAAGGCGCCAGACCTGACGAGCCGAGCGGCTGATCGGCTGCTGCTGAGTGAGGAAGGGAGAAGGCACCAGACCTGACGAGCCGATCGGCTGCTGCTTAAGTGATCGCCTGTGTACAGTGCGGGAGGCGCGGACCCTCTGCAAAGAGGGACGGGCGGGCGCCCGACAGTGAAGAAGAGCCCAACCAGGAGAGGAGAAGGGGGTAGGCTCTGGTGCCATCTTGCCTGGAGGGGCGGGAAATACAATTAATACAATACAATGCAGAATTGAGTTCAGCCTTTTGGCCCGGCCCTCCACAATATTTTTAGTTTCTCCTGTGGCCCCATGGAAAAAATAATTGCCCACCCCTGGACTAGAGGGAAGCCGGGGGTCCGGCCAGCAGGCTTGTCACATGTCAGATTTGAGTTTAGCCAATCGGATGATTAACACACACACAGCATAGACATGTATGTCATACTCCGGGCACTTTACACTTCCTGTCCGATAATATCTGATGGCTTTCCTTTGTGTCTCAGGTGGAAGGGGGCTGCCATAGACTGGAACGGGGCAGAGCCCATCCTGTGATGACCGAGGCCAAGGATTAAACCCTTCCAATGTTCAGCGGCTGGTGGGACCCATCCAAAGACTGTGACCTCGAGTCAGCCACTGTGGATCCATTCTCATGGTCCTCCCTGGCGGCTGTAAGCCCTGGATTATAATCATTCACAGTGGTGTTTGTTCCCAAAGCTTTACCTGATTACTAAAGTGAATGACTAAAAATGCCATTCTGGATGTTTCTAGAAGCACCCCCTGCATGGAGGTTGTGAAATTTTAATATTGTTTATTAGATTTTCTAATTATGAATTTTACACTTTGTTCTTGTAAATGTTTTGTACATGTGGTAAAAAATATCAACATTAAAAGGTAATTCCACTTTTAATGGCATTTTTAAAGTTTTCATTATTGTGCCATGTCCAAAATTATGTCTTCAATGTGTTAAACCGGACCTTCACCCTAAATAGGAGCCTATCTTATATGTTTCCCCCCTGTACATACAGATTGCTCATGTTAAAAATCATCCTTCCTACATCTATTGCGTTTTTTAAACCTTTTAACATCCAAGATGGCGGCCCATGGAGACGCAGGCTGCCTGCAGACAGGAAGTGTCTTGTGACTGTGTTGCTCTGCATTCTGGGATTGTTGTCTATTTCCTGACCCCAGCTCTGCTCTGTCTGTGCAAAGCACAGCTATAACCCCGTCCCCTGCACTCCTCCTTCTCTCCTCAGTATGTGATGCTTCTGAGGCAAGATGGCGGCGCCCATATCCTAGAGTCCTGAACAGAGTTGCAGCCCAGTGGGGGAGAGAATAATAAGTAAGCAACTAAAAACGTAAAATATATTAATTTTTTATAATTAATTTTAGATGCTGGAGAATAGTTTTTAAGGATTTGGGCTTTTCATTAAATCATGCTGAAGGTCCGGTTTAAACTTGTTATTTTTTTTTGTATTTTCTATCTGTTTGCAACTCTGTGTTACAGTTTTCCCTAGCAGCAATGTGTTTACCTTAGCAATGTACATCAACTGGTGCATTAGATGTACAGATCAGAGACTTCCTCACTTTAAGCTTGCTAATCATTTGATTGGCTAGGCACAGGCAACAGGCTTAACCCATTCTGCTGTAATTCAACTTAATCAGATAGGGAGCAGCACAATCTTGTATTCAGTAGATAAAGGGTTACTGGCAGCGAAGGGTCATAACTGCTGCTTGACTAAGCCAAAGCTGCTAACGCGCTCACCTGTTACATTGGAGGAATTCTGGTATATGTAGTTAATACTTTACTCAAGCCCAGAAAAACCACTCCTAAATTAGGATCACAGACACAGAGGAATATAGGAAGCTTGCTAATAAGTAAAAAAAACAAAAGGTCTGGGGGCACAATCTTAACACAAATATTCTAAGTATGTCACACACCCCGCTTCAGAATAGTCATTACACTTGGGTTATGTCTAGTAGAGGGCGAACTTCTGCAGAGATGACTGGAAAAAAAGGAGCCCCTCCCGGTCCATAAATACCTGGGACCTCCCACACACTCCCCAGTAATCGTCTCTGCAGACGGCGAGCAAGTCAGAAGATGGCTGTCTCCTTCCTTACAGGTAAGCCGGGGTCACACCCGGCACTTTATTGCCCTATTTCTTCCCGGACCGGATTGAATTTTAAACCCCTATGCCTCCCAGCCTTTGCTTCAGGTCCGGGTAAGGGTAGGCTGCATCCGAGCTGGTGTACTTTAGGAGCCATGCTCCACCGTGAGACCCCATATCAAGGGGTAGGTGGTTTACCAGGTTGGTAAATATATATATATAATATATATATATATATATTTATATATGTTACATGGATATATATAGTTTGTTATATAGCAAGTCTTATTAGCTTGTGTGTTGTGTGTGACTTTTGTGTTTGACCTGTGTTTTTCTTCTGGGGCCCTTCTTTTTTTCTCTTAGTGTCTTTCAGGAGGACTCCCTGTTCACATGAAAAAAGGGGGTTCTCCTGGTCCTAGGGTCCCTTGGATAAATTGGGTTTTTACAAAATCCTCCCACTAGTGGACTTAAGGGGCATCCCGGGCAGCTTAATAGCGTAATTCCCGTTGGTCATTGCGACTAGCATAAAAATCACCATATGGAGGCTTCCCAGGATACCGGGCTCGGGCTCCCTTCGGGGCAATCCCGGCAGTGTGTGGGTTGTGGGGTATCCCTTGCGGGGGATAATGTACTGGTTTGCATACCATGTGCTCAGCAGGCCATAACGCGGCAGTATGGTTCCCGGGCGTCTGGGTCAGTGCCGCCGGTCTCATCACCTACTTCACCCCGCCTGATCCGTACCCCAAGTGACACCGTCATTAGCGGGGAGTCGCAATCTGATGTATGTGCTTGTTTGCCCAACATAGAGAAATTGATTTCTAGCTCTGCGGCCGAAAAGGACCCGGCTAAGAGGAGACATTTGTCACCGGCCGCGCCGGGTCTGGACCTTGAGGATTATGTTTCCCTTGACTGGTCTGATTATTCCCCTCTTGAGGAGGGGGAATTGTGTGCTGAGTCTGATGGCTCTGAGGATCAGCAGTTTTTGGATGCTGATGCTGGGCAGAAGCATGGGGATGATGTGGATACCCCCAGGATTCTGGCCCATTTATTTGAGGTGCTGGCTATTTCTCCTCCGGCGGAGCCCCTCCGCAGAAGGGGGAATTTTTTGGGACCTCTAAGCTTTGATTGGAGTTCCCAAACCAGAAGCACTTTGACAATCTGGTTCTTATAGCATGGGAAAGGCCTAGCCGGCTTCCCGGTTCCTCGGGGATGGGATAGAAGGTATACCTTTCCGGTGGACCCGGTCAAGCGCTGGTCGTCTCCTCCCGAAGTCGATGCACCCGTCCTGGGATTGTCCAACACGTCTGTTGTGCACTCTCCGGATGCCACCACGCTAAAGGATGGTGAGGACCGACGTATTGATCAATGGCATGTCATGCCTTTGCCAGCGTAGGTTCGGTCTTGCGTCCTGTTTGTGCTTCGGCTCTCTTTGCTGTGGCTACCAGGTCTGTGATTAGGGGCCTGTTGAGTGGTTCCCAGTTTAACCCGGCCAGTGATGAATTGGCAGCGCTTACGCGGTGGGAATTGTTCATGGCCTTGGACGACATAATAGGTATGTGTGGCAGAACCTCAGCGTTGCTGGTGGCTATTCGCCGATCTGTCTGGCCGCGCCAGTGGGGCGGCTGACGTTGCGGTTAAGAAGTAATTTACAGGGCTACCCTTCCTGGTTATGCAGCTGTTTGGAGATAAATTGGATTTGGTAGCGAAAGGAGGAAAGCTACCACAACGCAAGAGGCAGCGTCGCTCCTTTCGGGGGGCAGGCTCCTTTTAATCTTTCCTTTAACGGTGCCAGAACAGGCAGAGGAGCTGCCTCCTCTACTGTCAGTGGTGACTCTTGGGGCATAGGCAGAGGACGCACCCGTCCTGGACCTGCCTGGGGTTCCAATCCCAAGTCCGCGGCCAAGCCAGCTCAGCGATGAGGGGGCGCCCTCACCCTTGCGGGTGGGGGGGCGGCTGCGGCACTTCACCCAGGTCTGGGCCTGGGAGGTCACAGACAACTGGGCCTTGGAAGTGGTCTCTTCCGGATACAAACTGGAGTTCGGGTTCCGGCCTCCTCCCAGATTCCTCAGATCTCAGGTCCCCTCGGACCCCCGGGCTGCGCAGGGGCTCCGGTTGGCAGTGCAAATCTTCTGGACATGGAAGTCATATGCCCGGTGCCTCTCTCAGTGGGAGGCCGGGGCTATTTTTCCAACCTTTTCGCGGTGCCCCAAAAGGATGGGTCCATAAGACCCATTCTGGATTTGAAGCTTCTCAACAGGTTCATCAGAACCAAGAAGTTCCGCATGGAGACTTTGTGCTCAGCCATCGATTCTCTTTGTCAGGGGGACTTTATGACGTCCATAGACATCAAGGTTTCTTACCTTCATGTACCGATCTTTCCAGCACACCAGAGATTTCTTAGGTTGGTGGTGGGAGATCAGCATTGTCAGTTTGTGACCCTCCCGTTCGGGCTGTCTTCGGCACCAAGGGTGTTCACCAAGGTGCTCGCAGGTGTAATGGCCCTTCTCAGAGCCCAGGGCATTCGTATTGTGCCGGTTCTGGACGACCTTCTCATTACGGCATCTCTCTCTCAGATAGGCGGAGCTAGACACCAGGACGGTGGTGACTACGCTGGAGAGGTTTGGATGGGTGTCCTTCTTTCCCCTTCAATGGAGTTTTCATTTCTGGGCATGAATCTGGATACCATTCAGACCAGGGTGTTCTTGCCTCCGTCAAGGGTGCAGATGTTTCTGGACCTGATCCGCCTTCTTTTGTCCAAACCCGCGGCCGTCTATCCAGCTAGGGATGAGGCTGGTGGGATTGATGGTGGCTTTATTCAAGGCAGTTCCCTTTGCTCAGTTTCACATGAGCTCCATCTACTGTTGGCTTGGGACAGATACCTGCTGTCATTGGATCGGTCAATCTTCTTAGGGGCAGGTCTTTTCTGACCCCTTGTTGGGGGACGGTCTCCATGGATGTCAGTCTGTCGGGCTGGGGGGGGGTTTCTGGAAGGAACATCAGTTCCAGGGGCTGTGGGGTCCTCCGGTGGCCCACACCCCCATCAATGTCTTGGAGTTGTGAGCCATTCGGTTGGTACTGTCACGCTTAACGCATCTCCTCCAGGATTTACCGGTTTGGGTTCGATCAGACAATCGGACTGCGGTCGCTTACATCAATCACCAAGGAGGGACTCGCAGCAGGAGTGCCCTCGGGGAAGTTTCTCTGATTCTTGCATGGGCAGAGAGCAATGTCCCATGCATCTCAGCGGTATTCATTCCGGGAGTGGAAAACATGGAGGCGGACTCCCTGAGCAGGGGATCCTCTCGCTGAGGGGAATGGTCGCTCAACCACAAGGTATTCCGGTCCCTCTGTCGCAAGTGGGGGATTCCGGAGGTAGATCTCTTTGCCTCACGTTACAATCACAAGCTCCCAACGTTTGTGTCTCTGTCTCAGGATCCTCCGTCCCTGGCAGTGCACGCCATGTCTCTTGCCTGGAGGGATCTGGGGTTTCTGTATCTGTTTCCCCCCTTCTCCATGGTAGGCAAGGTGCTGCGCAGGCTGGCCCAGAGGGTGCGCCAGCAATTCTGGTGGCCCAAGGTGGCCACGACAGCTGTTGTTCGCAGCCGTCGTACGGCTGGCGGTGGATTAGTACAGGTTGCCCCTGTTTCCGGATTTATCACTCAAGGTCAACTTCGTTACCCCTATTTACTAATGCTGGCTTTGACGGCGTGGCTGATGAAACCTCCATTCTACAGGAAGAAGGTTTGTCTGTTGACGGTGATTCAGACTTGATTCAGACTAACACTTGTTAGAGCTAGGTGGAGATCTTCCTCTAACATCTACTACAGGACTTGGAGGTCCTATATTGCTTGGTGTAAGGCTAGGGCCTTGCCTTGCAGGGTGTTTTCTATTCCTAGGACTTTGGATTTTCTTTAGCACGGCCGGGACGTGGGGTTCCAGCTTAGTGCCTTGAAAGGGCAGGTCTCTGCCCTGGCGTTTTTCTTTCAAAGGTTCTTTGATCTTCGTCCTTTGGTTAAGACTTTCTTCCAGGGGGTCACTCATGTGCGACTCCCTCGAAAGCCTTTGTTGCCTGTTTGGGATTTGAATTTGGTTCTGTCGGCCCTTCTGGGGCCTCCTTTTGAGCCAGTGCAGGATGTTGCACTTTCTATGCTCTCACAGGGGGTTGCCTTTTTGGGGCGTGTCTCTGAGTTGGTGGATCTGTCCATTCCGGCCCCTTACTTTGAAAGACACCAGGACAAGGTGGTCTTTCGCTTTAAGCCAGATTTCCTTCCTAAGGTGGTTTTCTGCCTTCCTTCTCAATCAGGAGGTGGTTCTTCCTTCCTTGTGTCCTAAGCCCTAGCAATGACAAGGAGATGGTCCTTCTCCCTTTCGTAGGACGGACGCCTTGTTCGTGGTGCCCTTTGGGCCCAGGAAGGGGTTGGCCCCCGCCAAGTCTACCATTAGTAATTGGATACATCAGGCTGTTGTTGGGCCCTATACTGCCGAGGGGAGGGTTCCCTCTTTTCAGATCACTGCTCATTCCGCTCGTGCTGTTGGGGCTTCCTGGGCTTTTCAGCACCAGGCTTCTGTTGAACAAGTTTGTAAGGCTGCTATTTGGTCTTCCGTTCATACTTTTTCCAGGTTTTATAAGGTTGATGTGCGGGACTCAGCGGATGATGTTTTTGGCCGCAAAGTTCTGCAAGCTGCAGCGGTTTAAGTTTGTGCATTATTGCCTTGTTTTGGATCCCCGCCCTTTATGGACACTGCTTTTGGATGTCCCGAGTGTAATGACTATTCTGAAGCGGGGTGTGTGACATACTTAGAATAATACCATTTTGTGATTACTCACCTGTAAAATGGGTGTTATAAGCATGTCACACACCCCGCTTCATCCCGCCCTTATTTTAATCTGGATCCTCTATAGGGTGTACCTTGTTTTGGTTAATAGGTTTTTATTGGCTCTTCCTGGTCCCCTTACTGCTTTCCTATACTGGGGAATGTGTGGGAGGTCCCAGGTATTTATGGACCGGGAGGGGCTCCTTTTTTTCTAGTCATCTCTGCAGAAGTTCGCCCTCTACTGGACATAACCCAAGTGTAATGACTATTCTGAAGCGGGGTGTGTGACATACTTATAATACCCATTTTACAGGTGAGTAATCACAAAATGGTATTTTTACATTCCAGAAGAGGAAAAACGATAAGGCAGAACACAAAAAAACGAGCACCCGATTGTTGTCCCATTGTCTCGGGCTACACGGTGCACTGTCCCAAACTTCATTCAGTTTTCAGTAAGACCCCGTAGTTCTTAACTTTTTTGTAAAAGTATTAGAGCATTGGAGTTGCAGAGAAACAGTGGGTGTGGCAACAGCGATGTGATGTAAGCACACTGTGTGCTTTACATATATCATTGTAAAAAAAAGTGCATTGTTTTGCCTCTAGTTATTACTGCCAGGACATAGTGTGACCAGAAAAAGAGGACGAGAGATGCTGCTGGCTAAGAGCGTCTCCAGTCTGCCAGCACATAGTGTGACCAGAGAGGAGGGCAGGGTTTCAGAGCTGCAGAGAGAGGTAGCCAATCAGTACGTCTGGGGAGGGAATGGGAGGTGTTTCGATTCTCGGTCCACTGAAGGACCAGGTCAGTGGGGTGAAGACTGAAAGCTGAATGAGGAAGTGATTTCCTCACTAAATAGACCGGAAGGCGAGCGCTGGAGGGATGTAAGGTAAGCTACTGATATTTATTTTTTTACTTTTTGCCAAGCGCATTAAGGTTTCTTTTATGAACCAGAGTTCATGCCTCATGTTTATCATGGCAAAGAGATGTCTGTCATATATGTTCCACAGGTTAAGGATCTTCCCTAATTCAACGCAACAGAATCAGGAAGAGAATAATGCCTATAGGAATCAATGGTCACCTTCACTTCTATGTGCTCCGGCACATTGTAACACACTCTGCATACAGCATTTGCTCTTCAGTGTGTCTATGTGTAGCGGTAAGGTGCAACTCACCTCTGCTTCGAGGGTCCCGCTGGCCCGGGTGACACTCGGGCATCTAGTGAAGCCTCCCCTGGGTCTCCTATGCTGCTGCCTCCACCCACTGGACAGGAAACAATGGTGCCGTGCAAGCCAGACAGAGTATCCTGGCATATGAGTTGACATGGTCTAAGTGCTCCTCAGAGTTTGCAATCGGAAGTGTTCATCTTGCCACCTATGATCTCCTTCAGATATGAGGAAAATCTCAAAAGACTTAGTGGGGAAAATGAACCCCCCAGTCTCCCTTTATCAACAGACACAGTCTAACAGGTATGAATGTTTGCTGCGAAGGTCGTAGGGCCCTGGCTCTGGTGTCAAAAGATTGGGCCTTAGCACCTTACCAGGGAGATTGGAAAACAGACTGCTCCAGCACATGCCCCCTCAGACATCCAGACTGCTACACGGTACCAAGAATTACTGGGCCGCCATTTACCCTAGCTACAAGCCGAGTATCCACACATAGTTGTCCCATCTCCGGTACTGATTCATACCAACCCTCTGTCCTTGGGCTCACCAGATGTGCTGAATCAGGCCCAATCTTTTGACACCAGAGCCAGGGCCCTACCACCTTCGCAGCAAACATTCATACCTGTATTCTGCTCCTTAGACCTGTATATGAATTGCTTAGCATGCATATATCGCATTAAAATATATAATCAAACTTGAGCTGGTTCCTATTGCTGTGATCAGAACTCGTACATCCATGGCCTCTGGCTACATTACTGGTTAACAGACCTAAATTAGGCACGCTAGACATATTGCGTGATTCCACACGCTGTGGATGAGTGGACAGTGTAGCCAGGCAGTGGGAAAAGCAAGCAGGATGCTCGGCTGCATAGCTCGAGGCATCACCAGTAGGAAGAGGGAGGTTGTGATGCCATTATATAGAGCTCTGGTGAGGCCACAGCTAGAATACTCTGTGCAGTTCTGGAAACCTTACCTGCAAAAATACATTATTCAAATAGAACGGGTCCAAAGGCAGGCAACAAAAATGGTAGAAGGGCTTAAACTTAAAACTTATCAGGAAAGACTCAAAGAACTTAATCTGTTCAGTCTGGAGGAAAGAAAGGAGAGAGGGGGCATGATGGAGACCTTTATATATGTGACAGGATTCAATAAGGTTCAGGAGGGAAGTGTTTTTAAGAATGATATAACAAGGGACCCAACCTGAAGATAGTTGGGGGGAAGTTCAGGAGCAATGTTAGAAAAGATTATTTTACAGAAAGAGTAGTAGATTCCGGGAACAAACTTCCAGCAAAGGTGGTTGAAAAATCGTCAGTCAGTGAATTTAAACATGTCTGGGATAAGCCTCCATCTATCATAACATAAAGAGAACATTCAGTATACACATAAGATAGAGAACATACAGTATACACATAAGGGCAGACTAGATGGACCACATGGTCTACTTCTGCTGTCACCCTTCTGTTTCTATAGCTGTGGCATCAGCTAGACTCGCAGACTTGTACAGAGTTTCTTGGATTCTGGCATGTGCATGAGCAAAAGGTTCTTGAATTTTGGTCGGTTGCATCTTTGTTGCGGGTCATCAACCAGATTTTGTGACACTGCCAAAGTACAAATGAACAAACAAACACGGAGGCAACACACTGCACACGGGGGGGGGGGGATAATGGTCTGATGGGGACACCGTTAAGGAAGTGTAAAGCACACAGAAAGTGACAGAACAACCCGTGGAAAAAAACAATAACCCTGCGCTGCTTAGGGATGTGTTTACTAACCAGACCATGACAATGGGGGACCCACTTGTATGTGTGACCAGTCACTGTACTTATATTATTAATGCATGTAGATTTTAGGAAACAACTGTATAAAAGTCTTTTTTCCTATTGCATGGCACGGCCTGCTTCAAGAAGTACTTACGTATGGGGTATTCCGCCACAAGGTGGCGCAGTGTACTGCAGAAGAGTTGTGGCTCCTCCCGGTACCATATAAAACAGGATCACCAATAGACCTCTCCAGTGTTTCCTCTGCAGTGATACTGCGAAGATAGAAGATGGCTCTTTATATTGCGCAGGTGAGCGGAGCAACCAAGCCTGCGGCCCTGCATGTCTATTTCCACCCGTTTCTGGACCCTCTGTGCCTCCCATCCTCGGCTGACGGATCGGGTGACGGTAGAGGAGCACTAGGGTCATGTCCTCAGGGAGCGCTGCTCCAAGCTGCAGACCCTGTACCACAAAGGGTAGCCGGCCATAGTCTTTATGGTGAGCCTACTGCGGGATGCGGAGTTCCTGTCCTAGTTTCTGAAAGGGTGAGTGTTTTGGGGACTGTGTGCCTTGTTCTCTGGTTTCTGGGCCCCCCCTCCCTGGCCCGGCTCTAGCCGCTGCCTGCTCGTTCTCCTCCCCCCCTCTCCCCGGGGTGTGTTCGGGGGGGGGGGGGGGGGGCGGGTTGGTAGCGGCGAGTGGGTTTTAACTGTGTTTTTCGCCGCCGTTGCCGCTTTGTACTCCGCTCCACGGCGGGCGGCGCTATAACTGTGAGGCGTTTTTGAATTGCGATGGCGCAGTTTTCGCGCTCTTCGGGGGGAGGGGTAGGGGACGGCTTCGGCTATTTGCTCACGTCTGGAGGCTCCGTGTCTCAGACCGGTGGATTCAGGAGGTGTGTCCTCCGGTTACAAGATAGAGTTTGCAGCCTGGCCGCCCCCAAGATTCCTCAGATCCCGGATGTCTCAAAACCCTCTGTCAGCTCAAGGTTTGCGCCTTGCAGTTCAATGCCTGTTGGAGTCAGGAGTCATTTGTCTGGTGCCTCCCCAGAAACGGGGTCAGGGGTTCTACTCCAATCTTTTCACGGTTCCCAAAATGGACGGGTCTTTGATGCCCATCCTGGACTTGAAGCGTTTCAACAAGTTTGTCAGGTTCAAGCACTTTCACATGGAGACGCTACGCTCGGCTGTCAGTACCCTTCGCCTGGGCGACTTCATGACCTCCGTGGACATCAAGGATGCCTATCTTCACGTGCCAATCTTTCCGAGTCATCAGAGATTCCCGAGGTCGCTCTAGAGGATCAGCATTACCGGTTTGTGGCTTTACCGTTCTGTATCACCTCGGCGCCTCGGGTGTTCACCAAGGTGCTGGCGGGCGTGATGGCTCTGCTGTGGAATCAGGGTATTCGCATCCTCCCTTGCCTGGACGACATTCTCATTGTGGCTCAGTGTCTTCATCGGGCCGAGAAGGACACTTAGGTGGTGACCTCCACTCTCGAGTCCTTCGGCTGGGTGATCAACTTTCCCAAGTCTTACGTCTTCACTGTCTCCATCTTTGGTGAGGTCCTTTCTGGGCATGACTCTGGATACCTCTCAGGTCAAGGTGTTCCTGCCTCAGCAGAAAGTGGAGGGCCTTCAGAAGCAGGCACGGGCTCTGCTCTTGTGTCCCCATCCCTCCATCTGGCAGGGGATGCAGTTAGTGGACCTGATGGTGTCCTGCTTTGAGGCGGTCCCTTTTGCTCAGTTTCACATGAGACCTCTTTAGTTGCACCTCTTGTCAGTTTGGGATCGGGACCCTGTGTACCTGGATCAGGAATTTGTTCTGTCCCCCCTGGCCAGACAGTCCCTCTCGTGGTGGCTGGACTCAAGGAACCTTCTAGTGGGCAGGACCTTTCTGCCTCAGTGCTGGGAGACTGTCACAACAGATGCCAGTCTGACTGGTTGGGGGGGGGGTTTTGGACGTCTCTGAGGTTCCAGGGTCGGTGGGGCCCCCAGGAAGCCCATGCTCCCATCAATGTCCTGGAACTGAGGGCGATCAGGTTGGTTCTTTCTCAGCTGACCACACACCTTCGGGGTCGGGCGGTTCAAATCCGCTCGGACAACCAGACGGCGGTTGCCTACATCAATCATCAGGGAGGGACTCGGAGCAAGCGAGCCCTCAAGGAAGTGTCCGTGATACTGTCTTGGGCGGAAGAGAATGTCCCTTGCATCTCGGCGGTCTACATTCCGGGGGTGGAGAACCAGGATGCAGACTCCCTGAGCAGGGGGACGTCTCGGCTGGGGGAATGGTCCCTCAGCAACGAGGTATTTCACTCCCTGTGTCATCGCTGGGGTCAGCCGGATGTGGACCTGTTTGCGTCCCACCACAATCACAAGCTCCCAAGATTTGTATCCCTGTCGGAGGATCCTCTGGCCTTCGCCAAGGATGCGCTAGCAATGCCTTGGACGGAGTTTCGGCTCCTCTATGTGTTCCCTCCTTTTCCTCTGCTGGGCAGGGTGCTGCGCAAGATAGCCCAGGAGGGGGTACCAGCCATCCTGGTGGCCCCCTGTTGGCCAAGGAGGGTGTGGTTCGCAGACGTCATGCAGTTGGCAGTAGATCGGTACGTCTTGCCCAAGGATCCAGATCTTCTCACTCAGGGACAGTTGCGCCATCCCAATTTACAAACGCTGGCTTTAACGGCTTGGCTGCTGAAACCTCCATCTTGATGGATAAGGGGTTGCCGGCCTCTGTTTTTAATACTATGATTCGGGCTAGGAAGAAGTCCTCGTCCTTTAGCTACTACAGGGTCTGGCATGCTTACATTGCCTGGTGTGAGTCCAAGTCTCTTCCTTGTCAGGTGTTTTCTATCCCTAGGATTCTGGAATTTTTGCAACATGGTTTGGATTCGGGCCTTCAACTTAGTACCCTCAAGGAACAGGTGTCAGCTCTGGCAATTTTTTTCCAAAGATCCTTTGCCAATCACTGGTTGGTTAAGACTTTTTTCCAGGGAGTTACTCATGTGCGTCCACCACGTAAACCTATGCTATCGGTTTGGGATTTGAATCTGGTGTTGTCTGCTCTGCAGGGTCCTCCCTTTGAGCCTATCCGTGGGGCTGCTTTGCCCATTCTGACTCTTAAGGTGGCCTTTTTGGTGGCTATTACTTCGGTCAGGTGAGTTCCTGAGCTGGCGGCGCTTTCAATCAAACCTCCTTATTTTGAGCGGCATCAGGATAAGGTGGTGTTTCGGCTTCAGCCGGATTTCTTGTCTAAGGTTGTGTCTGCTTTTCATCTCAATCAGGACATTGTCTTACCTTCCTTGTTTCCTAACCCTGCTAATTCCAAGGAACGGGCCCTGCATTCTCTGGATGTTGTCAGGGCTCTGAAGTTTTACTTGGTTGCTACTGAGTCTTTCAGGAAATCTGATGCTCTTTTTGTTCTTCCTGCTGGACCTAGGAAGGCTTTGCCTCCGGCTAAATCGACTATCAGCAAGGGGATCCGTGAGGCGGTGGAGCAGGCCTATTCTGCTAGGGGAAAGTGCCTCCTTTTAAGGTTACTGCTCATTCCTGTCACAAATCGGCACTTACCTGGGCCCCGGTCCAGCGTTGTCGGCGGCCGGCCGGACCCAGCAGCTCCTGCCCGGCGGCCGCGCCGTGCGGCGTCTGCTCAGGCGGCGCCGAGCACGGCCGCTCTCCCTCCTCGCGCGCGCGCACGTGGGCCGATGAAGCCCGAGACCTGTTTTCCCTCCGGCGGCGCTGTGCTCAGCGCGCCCGCCGGAGGCTGTAGATTAGCCAGGGGGCACTGGCACGCCCCCTAGTTCGGATTAAAGGGCCAATGAGCCCTAGGTTCTGTGGGGGTTACGCCCCCCTCCTTGTCTGGGCCAATGAGCCCCATAGATGGGATTGGGCACTCCTTGCTCTCCCAATCAGACCTGTGATCATACGTACACCAATCACATACACCTTCCCTTCTTGTCTGTCCCTATATAAGGTTTCCCCCCTCAGTTGCCCAGTGCCTGTTATAGCGCCTTGTACCTTGCTTTGACTCGTGATATACCTTGATCTGATCTCCGTTGCCGACCTCTGCCTGAACCGACTACTCTCAATCTGATCCCCGTTGCTGACCCCTGCCTGAACCGACCATCCTCAATCTGATCCCCGTTGCCGACCCCTGCCTGAACCGACCATCCTCGATCTGATCTCCGTTGCCGACCCCTGCCTGAACCGACCATTCTCGATCTGATCTCCGTTGCCGACCTCTGCCTTGTACCTTGACCTCGAGCTGTCTCACCCCTCTGTACCGCTGCAAACTCTGACTCCCCGTGTTAACCTCTGGCCTGGTTCTGGACTTCTGCTACACTCGCTCTTAGCCATTGGTTCTTCAGACCTCTATACCTGTAAGCTCTCATCCTTTAAGCCATTGAAGTCCTGGGGGCAACCGATCCCGGGCAGACGTATTCTGCGTCCCGGCAAGCGGGGGCTCCTACAAGCTGCGGAGATTGGGGGTTGAGGGCTTACCTAGAGGGCTGGAGTTACCAGAGCGTGACATTTCCACTTGTGCTATTGGTGCTTCTTGGGCTTTTCAGCACCAAGCTTCTGTTGAACAAGTTTGTAAGGCGCTACTTGGTCTTCTGTTCATACTTTTTCCAAGTTTTACAAGGTTGATGTTAAGGCCTCAGCTGATGCTGCTTTTGGCCGCAAGGTACTTCAGGCGGTAGTGGTTTGAACTACTCGCCGTTACTCTTTGGAGATCCCACCCTACCTTACGGACACTGCTTTTGGATGTCCCATACGTAAGGACTTCTTGAAGCAGGCCGTGTCATGCAATAGGAAAAAGACAATTCTGTGAGTACTCACCTTTAGAATTGCTTTTACTATGCATGGCACGGCCTGCTTCACCCCACCCTTGTTTTTGTTATTCTTGGTTGCTTCTTTATGGTGATTGTTCCAAGTTATTTGGGGTTGTTACCTTTTTTACCTTTATTATCTCCCAGCTTCTTGTATAACTGCTTGTCAACGCTGGAGAGGTCTATTGGTGATCCTGTTTTTATATGGTGCCGGGAGGAGCCACAACTCTTCTGCAGTACACTGTGCCACCTTGTGGCGGAATATCCCATACGTAAGGACTTCTTGAAGCAGGCAGTGCCATACATAGTAAAAGCAATTCTACAGGTGGGTACTCACAGATTTGTATTATTCAAGCTGTAACCATCATGTTGAGCATCAGTTGTTAGCTATACTCTCTTTTTGCTTTTACCATTGACATCCATGGAATCCCGATCACTAGACCCGAGCCCCCGCTGTCCCGCTGCATGCACCCACCACATGTAAAAAAAAATTTGAGCTCGACCTATTTTCTACCTTTCTGGTGCTGCTGAAGCCTGTACCAAGGTAGGTCAATGCTTGGAACAACTTACCAGTGTCCAGCCTCCTGATGGGCAGAGCTATACACCAAAGAAATTCATATGTTCCCCTTAGTGAACTTTAGGAGAAAAGGATTTTTGAAATTCCCAGTAGACTGATTGTGCAGCCTTTGGGGGACTTTTTCCCCCAAGATAAAAAATGTTGAGACAATACTTGAGTCTAATCAGTAACAATAAATGTAAATTGAATATCTGGAATATTTTCTGTAAGACATGGCAGGATGCCCAGTGATTGCATTGTGAGTTTACGACCTATAGCAAGGTGGCTCATTTTATGTCGGCAGGCAGAGGTCAAGGCTCTATTGAGGCCTGTGCTAGTAGATAAGAGACCTTAATTGACTTTTTCAGGACTTCATTGTGGATTGCTTTGTGTAAGCGGGACCGACCCTCGCAGCAGGAGCGTTGTAACAACACTTCCTATGTCTGAACAAGCTGGCTAGATTTGTTTTTGTTGGACAGACAATGTTGAACCCAACTGTGAGCTGTTTGGTCAAAGGGAGGAAGTGGTTTCCAATGCACAGTAGTAGGCACGCTTATATGATCATGCTTCATAAAATGGAAAGGAACTAAATGTTGAAATATATCTGGCCACGCAAAGAGAGCTGGATCATTTAAAACAACCCATTTTAAAGTAATCACTCATTCCCTCCATACCACATTTTTTAGTTTACCAGTTTAGATCCTTAGGGAACAGGGAAAGATTGGGGTTAATAAACAGCCTGGGACTTCTCTGGTCATACTGGCTGTTCTGCAGGGTGTCTGACTGGTACAATATGCTAATTCACATTTATGTGTATATACTGTATTCTTAACAGTATAAGACACACCTAGGGTTTAGAGCTGGAAAAATACTGTGAAACAATACGTGTGCTAATCCCCTTCCAAGAACCCCCCTAATAAACCCATAACAGATAGTGTGCAGGACCCCCCCCCCCCAATCCCCATGACAGGCAGTGTGCAGAATTCCCCCCTAATCCCCCATGACAGGCAATGTGCAGAATCCTCCCATAACAGGCAGTGTGCAGAACCCCCCAACCCCCCTTAACAGGCAGTGTGGAAGAATCCGCCCTCCAAATGGCCCCATAACAAGCAGCGTCAGTGTACAGAACCCCCCCCCCAATCACCCCATAACAGGTAGAGTGGAGGAATCCCCCCTCCAAATGACCCCATAACAAGCAGCATGCAGAACCCCCCAATCCCCACATAGCAGGCAGTGTGGAAGAACCCCACCCCCCAATTATCCTATAAGCAGCAGTGTACAGAACGCCCCCAATCACTCCATAACAGGTAGAGTGGAGGAATACCCCCTCCAAATCGCCCCATAAGCAGCATGCAGAACCCCCCAATCCCTCCATAACCACCATAACTGGCAGGACCCCCCCAAATCACCCCATAATTGACAGCATGCAAAATCCCCCCTCCCAAATCACCCCATAACTGACAGCATGCAGAATCCCTCCTCCCAAATCACCCCATAACTGACAGCATGCAGAATCCCTCCTCCCAAATCACCCCATAACTGACAGCATGCAGAATCCCCCCCCCCCCCCATATCACCACCTAAATAGGCAGTGTGGCAGAATTCCTCCTCCCAAATCACCCCATAACTGACAGCATGCAGAATCCCCCCTCCCAAATCACCCCATAACTGACAGCATGCAGAATCCCCCCTCCCAAATCACCCAATAACTGACAGCATGCAGAATCCCTCCTCCCAAATCACCCCATAACTGACAGCATGCAGAACCCCCCCCCCCTCCCAAATCACCCCATAACTGACAGCATGCAGAACCCCCCCCCCCATATCACCACCTAAATAGGCAGTGTGGCAGAATTCCTCCTCCCAAATCACCCTATAACTGACAGCATGCAGAATCCCCCCCCCCCCCCCATATCACCACCTAAACAGGCAGTGTGGCAGAATTCCTCCTCCCAAATCACCCCATAACTAACAGCATGCAAAATCCCCCCTCCCAAATCACCCCATAACTAACAGCATGCAGAATCCCTCCTCCCAAATCACCCCATAACTGACAGCATGCAGAATCCCCCCTCCCAAATCACCCCATAACTGACAGCATGCAGAATCCCCCCCCCCCTCCCAAATCACCCCATAACTGACAGCATGCAGAACCCCCCCCCCCCCCCCCGAATCACCCCATAACAGGCAGTTTGTCAGAATCCCCCCAAATCACCCCATAATGCCTCGCTCACCTGTCTTTACTTTTCTTCAGGAAAGTCCCGGGGTCAATGGGAGCTATCCGATGCTCTGTGTACCAGTTTATGATGGTCAGACAGCAACACAGTATCAGCATGATCTCCCATTCACCAGGCCTGCACTTGAAACATTGCCGGAGCCAGCATTAAACTAGGGGACCAGCAGGTGGCCAGTGTGGGGAAGATGATAGCCTTCCAGAATTTCTCCTGGTGTTCCCGACAGCCAGTCTGCCCCTGTTAGTGAGCTGGCAGTCACAGGCTATGGAGCCCAGAGACTTGGTGTGGAATATTAGGCAGTCAGTTCTTGTAATAAATGGGTTGTGTTAAACAGTTCTGTTCAATTAATCTAATCTTTCCATTAAACGTTTTAGATGGACTGTTGAGGTTAGAGTAATTTTAAAGCAGAACAAAACCCACCAGTGGCTGTCCTGGAATGAATTGAGGTGCCCGCTGTGTGAAATCCCCCAGGAAGCCGGGAAAAACTCATCTCGTCACGCTCCAACGGCACATGCGCCAGCTCTATGAGAGCCGCCAACTGTGACATCATTCGACAGGTGGCTCTGAATGGGAAGCGTGCGCTGCCACATCCTCGACATCCCCAACATCATGCTCATGCTCCCGCCCTAGCCATTCAGATAATGATGTCAATGAAAGCTGCCTGCCAAATGACATGGTCACAGCAGGCAGCTCTCATTGGATGAGAGCCTGCACATGAGCCGTTGGAGCATGGCGAGGTGAGTCTTTTCCTTCCTGTGGGGCTTCACACAGCGGGGCATTCTGATTTAAATTCCCAGGTTTTGTTCCGCTTTAAAGGACAACTCTCATTTGTCAGGTTTTCTGGTGTTGGGCTGAATTCTTTCTTTCTTCCCTTCCATTTGTTCTCTATTCTAAGTATACAGTACGTCCTGCTCCAGACATAATACTTACACTTGGGTAATCCTCCGCCAGATGGCGCTGTGCACTGCAGACATGCAAAAACAGGCTCCTCCCGGCCCTTCATATACCCAGGGACCTCCCACAAATCCCCAGATTTCTCTGCAGTGCTGACTGCGACGACATGAAGTATCTCTCTCTCGCAGGTGAGCGGGGCTATTACAGCCTGCGGCCCTGTTGGACTACTCCCAACCGTCTTTCTTGTGATGTGCCTCCCAGCCTGGGCTGCGCTGGTCGGGTGAAGATAGGCAGCACCATGCGTGCTTATGGAGCCTTGCTCCACCGCAGTCCCCCACCAAAGGGTAGGCGGATGGTGAGCCTTTAGGGGATGCCCCTCCCGCATCATTGCCCCACGCCCCGTGTAGCGGTGGACCCTGTGTAAAGGGTCGCCATCCTCCCTCGTTTCCCCCCTTAGCCCGGGGGGACAGAAAGGGGGGGGAGGGGTTTGTGAGTATGGCAGCCTCAGTGTACCCTATTACACGCTTATGGCCTTAGTATCGTGTTTTACTGGGACCGGGTGTCAGAGCCGCGCTTTTACTTTTATCCTATATTGGTAGCCGCCGCGTCCTTCCTATATGGTTGTACTGCATGGACGGCGGCGGCTTTGCAGACGCTGAGGCGTCTCTTTTTTAGCTTGTAGTGGCTCTTCTGATGTAATCCACTCGATCAATTCCCTTCAGGTGTCACTGCCCTGCTGTCTGTATTGGCTACGCGCCTTTTTGGAACTTCGCGCTCCCCGGGGGTGGGCGGGGTCTTGGCTTGGCGCGCTCCGTGTCGCGGTCAGCTCTGGCCCACCCTTCGAGGTTCGCTTGGCGCCATTTTTTACTCGCGCGCGCATGCTGAAGACCGTCCTCCCCCCTCTGCCTGTAAGTGCCCTCGCGGGCGACTTTATATTACCTTTTATACTCCCTGGCGCATGGCTCTGACTTCCTTGTTCCCTTTATGTCTTTCAGACCGTGGATTCCGGTGGCTTCTCCCGGCCCGGTGTAGCTCCCGGTTGAGATTATTAAATTTACTCCCACTTCCCCGCGGGTTACTGGGGCATCCAGGGTAGCTTTTGGCGTCAATCCCTACTGGCCTATTGTGCCGATTAAATCACCATATGGAGGCATCTCAGGATATTGTGAACGGGGTTCCTTCGGGACAAGCCCGGCTGTGTGTAGCTTGTGGGGTATTACCTGGCAGCGGTGACAATGCACGGGTCTGTGTTCCTTGTGCACAGCAGGCGCTATCGGCCCTTCCCGCCTCTTCCGTGGCAGGGCCTGCACCTCGCCTCACTTCACCTACTCCCCCAAGCCTGAGTCTAACCCCCAATACAAGCGGGGATTCTCATCCTAATATGGCTGCTAGACTGGCCAGTGTTGAAAAATTGCTTGCTAATTCCTTAGCGCGTAAGGCCACCGCAAAGAGGCGGCATTTAACCCCCGACACTGCTCTTTTCCCTATGGAATCTGATGAATTGTTGCATCCTTATGGCCATGCCCCCTCGGACGAAGGGGAACTGTTCTCTGACTCAGGGTCATATGACGAGGAGCCCAGGGGTCATGACGAGTCTGGTTCCGAGCATTGGACCTCGGATGATATTGACAGACTGCTGGTTCAGAGCTTTGAGGTTTTGTCCCTCTCTCCCCCTGCTGCGGCTCCCAGGCAAAGGGGTGACCTTTTTCATACTGCTAAGGCTCGTCTGGAATTTCCCGAGCAAACCCATTTCAATAGCCTCGTGCTTAAAGAATGGGAACATCCCAGTAGACTTCCTGGAATCCCTAAGAGTGTAGACAGGAAGTATCCCTTCCCTGCTGACTTGGTTAAGTGCTGGTCATCGCCCCCCGAGGTCGATGCTCCTATTCTAGGGTTGCCCAACACCTCTATTATGCACTCCCCTGACACTACTACGCTGCGGGACTCTGAGGACCGGCGTATTGACCAATTGGCATGCCATGCCTTTGCATTTGGGGGAGCGACTTTGCGCCCGGTTTGCGCCTTAGCCATCACGGCAGTAGCGCTCAGGGCCATGGTCAGGAATGCGCTCGATGGCACAGATGAGTAGCCACCTGATACTATCAGGCATGAAGGGGCGCCCTCGCCCGTCAGGGTGGGAGGACGTCTGCTGCACTTCGAGCATGTCTGGAGGCGCCACGTTTCAGACCGGTGGATTCAGGAGGTGGTGTCCTCTGGCTACAAGATAGAATTTGCTGTACGGCCCCCCCACCAGATTCATTGGGTCCCGGATTCCGCAGGACCCCGCCTCAGCTCAGGTCTTGTTGCTGGCCGTGCAGGGTCTCCTGGATCTAGGGGTCATTTTCAAGGTCCCATTAGGAGACAGGAGCATGGGGTTCTATTCCAACCTTTTCACAGTACCCAAGAAGGATGGGTCAGTCAGGCCCATTCGGGATTTAAAAATCCTCAACAGATTTGTCAAGAACAGGCACTTTCGTATGGAAACGCTGTGCTCGGCCATCAGCTCTCTGCGCCCAGGGGACTTTATGACGTCCGTAGACATCAAGGATGCTTACCTTCATGTCACGGTGTTTTCAGGACACCAAAGGTTTCTGAGATTTGCACTGAAAGATCAGCATTACCAATTTGTGGCCTTGCCATTCGGCCTCACTTCGGCTCCCAGGGTGTTCACCAAGGTGCTGGCAGGGGTCCCTGTTAAGGCTGAAGGGCATACGCGTGCTGCCCTACCTGGACGATATACTCATCACCTCGTCACGGATATTCCTTCCTCAACAGAAGGTGGAAGCTCTGACTGCGCAGGCGAGGTTCCTGCTCTCGTGCCCACAGCCCTCCATCTGGCAGGGAATGCAGCTGGTGGGCCTGATGGTGGCGAGCTTCGAGGCAAGCCCTTTGCCCAGTTCCATTTGAGACCTCTACAGCTTCACCTTCTGTCAGTGTGGGACAAGAACCCAGCGTCCTTGGACGGGGTCTGTGTGCTTCCCCCCTCGGTCAGACAGTCCCTTGCGTGGTGGCTGGACCACAGGAACTTGATGGGGGGCAGTTCTTTTCTGGCCCCCTCCTGGGAGACGGTCACAACGAATGCCAGTCTGTCAGGTTGGGGGGATTCTGGAAGTCCCTGCGTTTCCAGGGGAGGTGGGGCCCTCAGGAGGCCCATTTACCCATCAACATTCTGGAATTGAGGGCAGTCAGGTTGGTTCTGGAGCGGTTGACTCAACACCTGAGGGGTCGGTCGGTCCAGGTACGCTCGGACAACAGAACGGCGGTTGATCAACCATCAGGGAGGGACCCGGAGCGAGGGTGCCCTCCAGGAGGTGTCTCAGATTCTGACGTGGGCGGAGGCCAATGTCCAATGCATTTCGGCTGTGTACATTCCGGGGGCGGAGAATCTGCTAGCAGATGCTCTGAGCAGGGGGTCGTCCCGTCAGGGGGAGTGGTCCCTCTGCAACAGGGTATTCCAGTCCCTGTGTCACCGTTGGGGTCTACCGGATGTGGACCTGTTTGCATCCCATCACAATCACAAGCTCCCGGCCTTCGTATCCCTGTCTCAGGATCTTCTGACCTTGGCCACGGATGCCCTGTCCATGTCATGGAGGGAGTTTCGGCTCCTGTATGTGTTTCCACCATTCCCCCTTCTGGGCAGGGTTCTGCGCAAGATTGCTCTGGAGGGGGTACCTGTGATTCTAGTGGCCCCAAGGTGGCCAAGAAGAGTGTGGTTCGCAGACGTGGTTCAAATGGCAGTAGACCAGTACGACCTGCCAGGGGTGCCAGATCTGCTAACTCAGGGCTCCTTACGCCATCCCAATTTACAAACGCTGGCTTTGACGGCCTGGCTGCTGAAACCTCCGTCTTGATGGAGAAGGGTTTGTCTGCCTCTGTGGTAGGTACTATGGTGCAGGCTAGGAAGAAGACTTCTTCTGCTATCTATTATAGAGTATGGCGTACCTACATTGACTGGTGTGAGTCTAGGTCTCTTCCCTGTAGGGACTTCTCAGTCCCTAGGGTTCTGGAGTTCTTACAGCATGGTTTGGAGTTAGGTCTCAAACTCAGTACTCAGGGTCAGGTTTCTGCCCTGTCCGTCTTCTTTCAGAAGTCTTTTGCTCAGCATCACTTGATTAAGACCTTCTTTCAGGGGGTCACTCATGCGCGTCCCCCTCGTAAACCTATGGTCCCCGTCTGGGATTTAAACTTGGTTTTATCTGCCTTGCAGGGTGCTCCCTTTGAGCCTATTCAGGATGCTGCTCTGGCTGTTCTTACTCTCAAGGTTGTCTTTTTGGTGGCCATAACTTCGGTTAGGCGTGTGTCTGAGCTTGCTGCTCTATCTATTCAGCCTCCGTACTATGAGAGGCACCAGGACAAGGTGGTGTTCCGTTTCAAAACGGATTTTCTGCCTAAGGTTGTGTCTGCTTTTCATTTGAATCAGGATATTGTTCTTCTTCATTGTGTCCCAATCCTAGCAACGACAAGGAGAGGGTTCTGCATTCCTTGGACGTAGTCAGGTGCTTGAAGTATTACCTGGTAGTCACTGCGGCTTTCAGGAAGACTGATGCTCTCTTCGTTGTGCCTTCTGGGCCTAGGAAGGGTTTGGCTCCTGCCAAGTCTACTATCAGCAAATGGATTCGTCAAGCTGTGATTCAGGCCTATTCTGCTCAGGGGAAGAGTCCCCCCTTCCGTCTTACTGCCCATTCTACTCGTGCTATTGGGGCCTCCTGGGCCTTCCTGCACCAGGCTTCTGTTGAACAAGTTTGCAAGGCCGCTACTTGGTCTTCTGTTCATACCTTTTCAAAGTTTTACAAGGTTGACGTTAGGGCCTCAGCTGATGCTGTGTTTGGCCGCAAGGTTTTGCAGGCGGCAGTAGTTTAAACTGCCTGCTGTTGCCTTTTTTGTTGGGGATCCCACCCTACTTTATGGACACTGCTATTGGATGTCCCAAGTGTAAGTATTATGTCTGGAGCAGGACATACTGTATACTTAGAATAATACAATTCTGTGAAATACTCACCAGTAGAATTGGTATTATACGTATACAGTACGTCCTGCTCCACCCCACTCTGGTTTTTGCATTATTCTGGATCCCCTGTATGGTGATTGTTATCGTTGTTGTTATTACCAGTTTTGGTGGTTGGTTTCTCCCGGCTTCTTTTTCACTGCTTTTCAATGCTGGGGATTTGTGGGAGGTCCCTGGGTATATGAAGGGCCGGGAGGAGCCTGTTTTTGCATGTCTGCAGTGCACAGCGCCATCTGGCGGAGGATTACCCAAGTGTAAGTATTATGTCTGGAGCAGGACGTACTGTATACATATAATACCAATTCTACAGGTGAGTATTTCACAGAATTGTATTTTCTTTCCACCTATTCTTTGTTTCTTACTTTCATCTGTTCGTTCTGCCTTTTTTTCTTCTTTCTCTTTATTCTTTCCTTCCATCTCCTCTTTTTCTCCCTTTATTTCTCTCTTATTTTTAGCATTTTATTTTTATTCCTCCCTTTTATTTTATTCTTTCTTTGTTTTGGTCATTCATTCTATGCTTATGTTCTTTCTTTGTTTCATCCAATTTACTTTTTATATTTCGTTATTTCTTTCCAACTGTTCTTTCTTTTTTCCTGTCACGCCTTCTATTCTTCTTTATTCTTCCTTTTTTTGTCATTCCCTCTATACTTGGTCTCTCCTACTATTTTTCTCTTTCTATTCTTTGGCAGTACACATGCAACTTTATCACCATGTATGAAGTCATACAACACTGCAAGGGGCTGCACAAATCTGGAGCCAGCCCTGTATACATACATAAGCTAGGCAACCACAGCAAGGTAGTTCTATGATTGGCTGGCCAGGACATGTGGCCCCGTTGGTCAATCATGCTTCATGGAGAAAAAGTGGCTCCCGCGATTAGCCGGCAGCC
Organism: Gastrophryne carolinensis; assembly: GCA_027917425.1. Classification (NCBI taxonomy): domain Eukaryota; kingdom Metazoa; phylum Chordata; class Amphibia; order Anura; family Microhylidae; genus Gastrophryne; species Gastrophryne carolinensis. The sequence goes on along the minus strand of CM051239.1, from coordinate 28,414,911 downwards.
CCATATGATCTCGCCAGCCAATCATAGGTGCCAATTTCGCTGGGAAAAAGACTGTGAGGGGGGTATCCTGGCATTCGGGATGACCCCCAGAGCTGACGAATGCCCTTTTTATCTAACATGGATGTTGAGTTGAAAACAAAAAAGCAGTTGAGTGTTAGGGCCCCGATCCTGATCCAGACCCGCGGACCAGCCCCTCACCCCACCTCTGGGGTGCCCAGTGTATACAAACAATGAATCATATATTAGTTGCCTGCAAAGTCACAGTGCTGCTTGGCCAATCTCATGTAGGCAGGCGAGATCCTCTTAGCTCTATGGATGCCAGCAGGCCCCTCTGTTGCATTAATCATCTTCTGAGATTCCTGGCGTGACATCTTGGCCTTGGCATTTACAGAGGGAGCAGGTGATGTCAAAGGAACAATACTCGAGAGGAGCGCGGAGGACCAACGCCTCTCCCTAACAGAGTGGACAGGACAAAGCCTAACAATGCGCTTCCTCTGGTTTATTGCCCGGCTTCACTTTATGTGGTGCCAGGGAAGGCTGGACCAGGAAGTGCCGATCATTAAGCACCGATGTTTGTCTCGCGTTCCCATGAGATCCGTCCTGTCCTATTTGTTTTCATAGGAAGTCGGATTCTCGGGAGCTCATGGATAGCTCACATGGACAATGGCTTCCTCGGCTGGGTTTAAAGTGATGGCTCCGGCTCAGGCCGGTCTGGGCCGGTGACACGGGTTAATAATGGCACAGTGAGAACGGGCTGGCTGGTGGCTGTGATGGAAGCGGAGCATTGCAGGGAAATGGAAAAATAAACAGAGCGGCCAACGAGGAGGCTGCAAAACAATCGAAAGTTGTAAATGTTTGGTTCTGCCTGCCAACTGCCTCGCCACTGAAAGATTTAAAAATAAATGATTAAGAAGGAAAAAATAAATCCCGCCATTGTTATTGTATACAGAGGCTTCCTGTGGCACGCGGTGTGTTGTGCTTCTGTAAAGCCCAGCTCTGGCCAGAACCTCAGGCTTGGATAGAATGAGGAAGGGTTACAACTAGGGATGAGCGCACCCCTTAAAGTTTGGGTCCGACAAATTTGTCTTCCCATTTCCTTTTTATTTATAATTATCCATTATTGCAGTAATGTTAGCAGTGGGTATTGCTGGGTGTTGCAGCTCCACAGTGCATGACTGGGCTAGCCTTCCTCAGTTAACCTCCCACTAAATAAAATCTCCAGACCACCATTTCTTTGGAAAGATTACGTTTAATCGGCCACAGCCCAACATTCATAACATCAAATAACAAGCAAATTAAAGCGCCCCTCCTGTTTCAGGTCTGAGAAGCCCAAAGCTACGACAAAAGTGGGGGGAGGGAAAAAGATTGTGGACGGGGGCAGAAGGCCGAAAAAATGACCCTACGACCATCCACAAAGCAGAAGCTGATTTACAGTGGACCAAAACCCAGGATAGTCAAAATCCTTTCCCCCGGGGTACCCCAATCGGGGGTGCCCCGCTGTGTGAAACTCCTCCGATCGCCAAGCTCAACTGACCTCTTCCTGGCCCTACGGCGCATGCACGGGTGCTCATCCAATCAGCTCACTCGGAGCCGTGGATGTCACATTGTCTAAGCTTGGCAGCCACATCCCTGCTTCCCTCTAACAGGAAGCGTGCCCCCGCCAGCCATTCACAAATGCCTGGCGCAGGCACGCGCCCTGCTAGAGGGATAGCGTGGATCCGGCCAGGGCTCGCGCATGCACCGTTGGATCGGGAAACAAGGTAAGTGAATTGGGCGCCCTGGGGGTTTCACACAGTAGGGCATCCCGATTTTGGAAGCCCCGGGGGGAGGGAATCGATCGGCTTTCCCGGGTCGATAGCGTTGGGTTTTTGTCCACTTTAAGCTCAGCCGCGTTCCTCCTAGGCCTGGGAGCTCAACTGGGCTAACCACCAGTGGCAAAAATTACCCCCTCCCCTCGTCACTCCCTCCCTAATTAAAACCATAAATTCCCTAACTTACCTCAAAGATCCTTCCTGGCCGGTTTCTGATGAAACAGCCACTTGCTCTGCCAAATTGACCTGCTATCTCAGTCCGAGAGGAGACTCGCCCATGGCTGCGACAAATCAATGACAAATTACCAACATTACAACAGTTACCCCTTAATTGAACCCCAATCCTAGCAAAACCCACTATACATATTACTACTTACATACAATGCACACACAATATATATTTTTTTGGTATAAAACATAAATATATCGGGGGTCAAAGAAGAGGAGGGGGACGAATGTCCCTTTTATACTCCCCACCCCCCATGAAGTCACTTCCCCCTGATCTCCCTCCCACAAGGCAGTTATGCTTCCAGAGCCGGAACGCAGGCCAGTCATGGGGCTGCCATCCTTAAGGGGTCGGCACCCCTGTGGAGCACAGCTTATCCACTTACAGTAGGGGAAGGTTGTGTTTTGTTTCATTGTAGCGTCAGTTACTCTGATAGTAAAGTGAGTGTGTGTAAGGCCAGGATTACTATGTGAGTGTTATGTGTTGAAATCTCTGTGGGTGTCATGGCCAGATAAACCCCACTAAATATCAATTACTTTTAGTCCAGTCTAAAAGACTCCAGAGAAGCCAATTTCAATTTGGGACACTGTGTGAAACCTGTGCGATCGCGTGGTATACTCACACAGCCAGTAACCGCGCTGCGCATGCACAGGCCACAGACACATTCCCAATCAACTCTATCTGATTTGTGTACCAACCATTCATCTTTACCATGCAACTTGATGTCAGGTCAGCAAAGCAAGGAATGAATTAAGCACTAGCACTGATTTGCTGATTGGCTTGGTGAGTTTTTATGGGCGATCCCGGGGCTTTGACACAGTCAGACATCCCAAATCTGAGAGCCCCACTGAGAGTAACACCTGGGAGAAATAAAATCCTGGGTATTGTTCCTCTTTAAAATCCTTGTCCAGGCACTGAAATATATGCTCACCTTTTGGCACCTGCAGCTCTTCCTGTAGCACTGCCTTCTTCGTACTTACTGATGAAACAAAATGAGCGATACAGTTGTTTTGGAATTGGGCAGACATAGGTTTATGCCCCTCTAACACATCTACTCTATTTATTGCAATGGAGGGGCCATGCTAAACCCACCAACGAATGGAGTAGGTGTGTGGGGGCATAAACAAATGGACACCACCATGCTAGGTTGCCAACGCTAGGAGTCTTAATCATTGGATTCCCACCCTCAGTAAGCACGAAGATGCTGGTACAGCACAGAGTATCTGCAGGGGAACACAAGACTTGTGTTAGCCTGGACATCCCAACTCCATCTTAAACATTGTTACCAGTTTGCACTATAGTGAGGAAGGATTACAATAAATTTAAGACCCATTGACCTAATTGGGAAGAGAATCAAGCGCATTAAGATCAGTGTACACCTTCTCACCTATGCACTGCGTTGTGACGAGTACTAGAAAATGTTGCATGCAGCTTTTGGCCCCTAACTCAATCGGCCCATATATGAATATAGACAATGCAGGTAACACACATGTTCCTGGTGTGGTAGAAGGTAGAAGATATTTGCTGCCACCTCCCAGTCCATTGCTGATCCTGCTGAGCCATCCCTGCTGGCACACAGGCATCCAGCAGTCGAAGCAGATCCAAGGCTCCAGTCAATACCTGGGTAGTTGAAGTCCCCCATTATCACCACTGTGCCTGCCTGTGCTGCCCACTCTATCTATTCTTGGTGTGCCACACACCCCGCTTCACTTTTAATATTCTTCACGATTGGGTTACTCACCGCCAGGTGACGCCGTGCAGAGAGGAAGTCTTGTAACGAGCCCCCTTCCAGCCTATATATACCTGGTACCTCCCATTTATCACCAGTGTTTTTCTCTCTGCATGACGACAAGACAGAAGATTGAAGTCTCCTGCTTACAGGTAGCCGGGGTCTTACCCCGGCACCCCCTTTTGGTCTATTTCTGCCCGGTTTTTGATTGTTTGTACCTTTATGGTGGAATGGAAGCCTCCCAGCCTAGGCTGCTCACTGGGCAATTGTTAGACGGCACTATAGGTGCCTAGGAGCTTATCTCCTCCGCTCGACCCCCTCTTTTGGGGGCAATGCGGCTATCCGGCATGGTGATCCGGAAGTGGGATGCCCCTGTCCCGAGGGTCCCCTTAGCCCCTTACTCTCCCGTTGTGGTCCCTTCTCCCTTCACTATGGGGGGGGGGGGGGGGTAGAGGGATGTTTATTGTGTGTATGGTTTACTGTATGTTCATGTGTTTTGCTTATTTCAACGTTGTCAGGCTGCACCGCAAGTGAGTGTGCATATGGCCTGACTTTGATTCCTCCTTATATGGCAGTCTCTGTTTTGCGGGCTGCTGCTGCTGGCCTGTAGGGCCAGAGCTTTGGGTCAGCTTTAGGGGTGACCGAGGCGGGCTGTATGGTGTCAGGCTTGCTTATGGCTGCCTGCGCTTTTCTCACTTTATCCAGCTCCCCTCCCCCCTCCGCTTATCTCCTTTGTTTTAATCGGCCACTCCCGCCTTCGCTGACATTTGCTGCCTGTCTCCACCACCTCTTTGGTCGGGTGCTGGGCTTTTGTAAGCCTTACTGGGGCAGGTAAGCGGCCTCACCTGGCGTGGGGCCGTCTATTTTTTTAATGGTGTTTGACTGTTTATTTAAAAAGTAATATATTTAATGGAAAAATACTTTTATTTAAAAAAAAAAAAAAAAAAATAGAAAAATATATAAGGAGGAAAATCAGAGGCCAGTTTTCTTGCCTCTTCAAAGCACTTGGTGCTGTGTATGTATGTTATATTGCATGTTGCCATTGGTTTCTGGGGGTCTTACTGTTGGTTTGTTTCTTCCCCACAGTTCCTGGGATTCCCTCAATACAGCGGCCTCCTGGTTCTTTTTTGCCTGGCTAGTCCTTTCTTTTCCTCCAAATTGGGACATATTTATATGTTTATATATATATACATGTATATATATTAAAAAAAAAAAAATATATATATATATTTATTTAAGGGGATCTTTATTATAAATTAAATCCTCCCTCCCGGGACATTAACATAAAGGGGCATCCCGGGTGGCTTATGCCTTAAACCCAAAATTTTTGCGAATACCATAAATCACCATATGGAGGCTTCCGATATTACCGGAAATGGTTCTTCTGGACCAATTAGGGTGTGTGGAGGCTGTGGGACTCCGCTCCCAGCTGATGATGTTTTTGTATGCATTCCTTGTGCAAAGCAGAGTATTGCGCGTCAGTCCGTTGCTCCGGCTGCTGGCCCTTCGCAACTTCCATCATCCCCTACACCTCCCTCCCTGTTCCGGACCCCTTGTGACATTGTCAAGAGTGGGGATTCGCAATCCGAGGTGGCGGCACGGTTGGCCAACCTCGAGAAAACAGTTTCCGTTAAAGCAGGGTTAAAGGCCACTGCGAAACGGAAGCACCTGACTCCTATACCTCCGGCTTCACAGGATGATGTATGTGAGCCTGTGGTTTGGTCCGATTGCTCCCTGGGCGAGGAGGGAGAATTTTTGGTGGAGTCAGATGAGCCTGCAGATCAGCTTGAGGTTGATGCTATTGGCGATTTGTCTGCGGGGGGTTTTCGTTACACCCCCTCCATTCTTGCTCAAATGTTTGAAATTTTGAATTTAGATCCACCTGAGGCTGTCACCCTGCCAAAGGGTCAGTTGTTTAATGTCCCTCAGCCGCCTTTGGTTTTTCCCAGACAACACCACTTTGAGAAAATTGTGCTCAAGGAATGGGAACATCCCACGCGGTTAACTGGAATTCCTTCCAGTTGGGAGAAACGTTATCCTTTTCCGCCAGAATTGGTGAAGCTTTGGTCAGTTTCTCCTGACGTCGATACCCCTGTACTAGGGCTCTCCAGCACGGCTATGGTGCAGTCTGCTGAGACTACTGCCCTTAAGGATGGTGAGGATCGTCGGATTGACCAGTACATTCGCCATGGGTTTAGTTACGCCGGGTCAGCGATGCGCCCGGTGTGTGCTTCAGCGCTTCTTCTATTGGTGGTTAGATCTGTAATTCAGGGTCTGTGTGTGGATCTTGATCCCACTTGCAAGGAGCTTATTGCTCTCAGGCAGTGTGAGTCTTTTGTTTCCTATGTTCTGTCCGCTCAGGACGATGCGCTGGCTATGAGTAGCAAGACAGCTGCAATGCTGGTGGCTATTCGTCGGGCAGTATGGCTGCGCCAGTGGTCGGCGGACACAGCTTCTAAAAAGGTGCTCACAGCTCTCCCCTTTTTGGGGTTGCGGCTGTTTGGTGATAAAATTGATTCAGTTGCCAAAGGTGGTAAAATGCCCCAACGTAAGAAGCCTCGTCGTCCCTTTCGGGGGGCAAGTTCTGGTCGACCTCCCTTTCGGGGATTCAGAGCGGGTAGGGGGGCTTCCTTTCCCGCTACCAGAGGTGCAGATTGGACTCGGGGGAAGGGTCGTGGCCGTCCCACTCAGTCCTGGGGCACCAAGCCCAAACCTGCTGATAAGCCCGCTCAGCAATGAGGGGCTGCCCTCACCCGTGCGGGTAGGGGGACGATTGCGACACTCCTCCCAGGTTTGGAACCAGAAGGTTCCGGACAGATGGATCCGGGAGGTGGTGTCGTCCGGTTACAAACTGGAGTTCGAGTCTCGCCCTCCTTCACGGTTCTTTCGGTCTCGGGTGCCCATCGATCCTTTGGCCGTGCAGGGGCTTCTGGCGTCGGTAAAGAATCTGTTAGAGGTCATCCGGCCGGTACCGCGCTTAGAGATGGGCCTCGGTTTCTACTCCAATCTTTTCGCAGTCCCCAAGAAAGACGGGTCAGTTCGTCCCGTCCTGGACCTGAAATTACTCAACAAGTTCATCCGTTTTCGGAAGTTTCGCATGGAAACTTTGCGAACGGCCGTCGGTTCCCTTCGGCAGGGGGATTCATGACGTCCATAGACATCAAGGATGCTTATCTTCATGTTCCCATCTGCCACGCTCATCATTTTCTTCGATTCGTGATGGAAGATCAGCATTTTCAATTCGTGGCACTTCCGTTTGGCCTTACCTCGGCTCCATGATTGTTCACCAAGGTGCTGGCAGGGGTGATGGCCATTTTCAGATCTCGGGGCATTCGTGTTGTACCTTATTTGGACGACCTTCTCATCATGGCTATGTCTCTCAATCAATCGGAGACAGACACCAGGATGGTGGTCTCCACGCTGGAAAGCTTTGGTTGGGTGATCAATTTCTCCAAGTCCTCCCTCGCTCTGGCCAGGGTGGTGTCCTTTCTGGGGATGCAGTTGGACTCTCATCAACACAGAGTGTTTCTTCCCCAGTCCAAAATTCATCTGATTCAGGAGTTGGCTCGGGTCCTACTTTCCAATCCTCGGCCGTCCATCCGTCTGGGGATGAGGCTGGTAGGCTTGATGGTTGCCTCCTTCGAGGCAGTTCCTTTTGCTCAATTTCACACGAGGACGCTTCAGCTTTATCTGTTGGCGTCTTGGGACCGGCAGCCTCGGTCGCTGGATCAGCCCTTCCAGTTGTCCTCCCAGGTCCGGCAGTCCCTCCAGTGGTGGTTGGTCTCGACCAATCTCGTGAAGGGCAGGTCTTTCCTGACCCCCTTTAGGAAATTGTCACCACGGATGCCAGTCTGTCGGGATGGGGCGGATTCTGGAAGGAGCTGCAGTTCCAGGGGCAGTGGGGGCCTCAAGAGGCCCACTTATCCATCAATGTTCTGGAACTGAGAGCCATCCGTCGGGTTCTTGCTCTCCTGACTCAACACGTTCTGGGCCTTCCGGTCCAGGTGCGTTCAGACAATCGAACAGCGGTTGCTTACATCAATCATCAGGGAGGGACTCGCAGTCTGAGTGCTCTCAGAGAGGTGTCCCTGATCCTGACCTGGGCAGAGGCCCATGTTCCTTGTCTCTCGGCGGTATACATTCCAGGAGTGGAGAACCAGGAAGCGGACCAGTTGAGCAGGGGCTCTCCCCGTCTGGGAGAATGGGCTCTCCATCCTCAGGTTTTTCGCTCACTGTGTCTCCGATGGGGGACACCGGAGGTGGACCTATTTGCCTCTCATCACAATCACAGGCTCCCGAACTTCGTGTCGCTCTCCTGGGATCCTCTGGCTCTGGCAGTGGACGCCATGTCCCTGAGCTGGGGGGATCTGGGATTTCTATACCTGTTTCCTCCGATACCCATGCTGGGCAGGGTGGTTCGGAAGTTGACTCTGGAAAGGGTGTCCGCCGTTCTCGTGGCCCCAAGGTGGCCAAGGCGAGTGTGGTTCGCAGACATCGTTCGGCTGGCAGTGGACCAGTTTGTTCTGCCTCTTCGGCCCGATCTGCTCACTCAGGGTCGGTTGTGTTACCCCAATTTACCAGCGCTGGGTTTGACGGCCTGGCTGCTGAAACCTCCATCTTGAAGGAGGAGGGTCTTTCTGACTCAGTCGTTAAGACTTTGATCAGTGCCCGGAAGAGGTCTTCTTCTATCATCTACTATAGGACTTGGAAAGCCTATATCGCTTGGTGTGAGATTAGATCCTTTCCTTGTAGGGTCTTCTCGGTCTCCAGGATTCTGGAGTTTTTACAATCTGGGCTGGACTCTGGTCTTCAGCTAAGTACTTTGAAAGGGCAGGTCTCTGCCTTATCTGTCTTTTTTCAGAAGCGTTTTGCGCTTCATTCTTTGGTTAAAACTTTTTTCCAGGGGGTTACGCATATGCGGCCTCCCAGGAAACCATTACTCCCGGTTTGGGATTTGAATTTGGTTCTTTCTGCTCTACAGGCTCCTCCTTTTGAGCCTCTGCAAGATATTGCTTTGTCTACCCTGACTCAGAAGATTGTCTTCTTGGTAGCTATCATTTCGGTCCGGCGTGTCTCAGAGTTGGCGGCCTTGTCTATTCAGGCGCCCTACTTTGAGAGGCATCAGGATAAAGTGGTCTTTCGGTTCAAGCCAGACTTTCTTCCTAAGGTTGTTTCTGCTTTTCATTTGAATTAGGATATTGTTCTTCCCTCCTTGTGTCCTAATCCTAAGAATGACAAAGAGAGGGTTTTGCATTGTTTGGATGTAGTACGCTGTGTTAAGTACTACTTGATTATCACGTCTCCTTTTCGTAAGACGGATGCCTTTTTTGTTGTGCCCGGTGGGCCTAGGAAGGGTTTGGCACCAGCCAAATCTGCCATTAGCAAATGGATACGTCAGGCCGTTACTGCGGCCTATTCTGCTAAGGGGAAAGTTCCCCCTTTTCGTATCACTGCTCATTCTACTCGCGCCATTGGGGCGTCTTGGGCTTTTCAGCACCAAGCTTCTGTTGAACAAGTTTGTAAGGCCGCCACTTGGTCTTCTGTTCATACTTTTTCTAAGTTTTACAAAGTTGATGTGCGAGCCTCAGCGGATGCTGTTTTTGGCCGCAAAGTTCTGCAGACTGCAGTCATTTAAGTTATGCTTCACCTGGCCTTGAGATGCTCATCCCTTGTGGACACTGCTTTTGGATGTCCCAATCGTGAAGAATATTAAAAGTGAAGCGGGGTGTGTGGCACACCAAAAATAATACCATTTTGTGAGTACTCACCTGAAAAATGGATATTGTTGGTGTGCCACACACCCCGCTTCACTCCCACCCTTTTCGGTATTCCGAATCCTTTATATGGTGAAGCTTTTATTTATATTGATTTATTTTGAGGTTACCGTTAATTTACTGGTACCTTGTCTTTCTGCTTTTTAATACACTGGTGATAAATGGGAGGTACCAGGTATATATAGGCCGGAAGGGGGCTCGTTACAAGACTTCCTCTCTGCACGGCGTCACCTGGCGGTGAGTAACCCAATCGTGAAGAATATTAAAAGTGAAGCGGGGTGTGTGGCACACCAACAATATCCATTTTTCAGGTGAGTACTCACAAAATGGTATTTTTTATGTAGTTGACCCTCTATTTTCTCAGTTATGTTGGGGGTCTATAGATTGCACCAAGATGTATTTTAACATTGTTTGCATCGCCCCACACTTCTACCCACACGGATTCTACATCCTTACAATCTTCATCTAGTATCCCCTCACTAATGTATGCTTTAAAATCTTTTACATAAAGACACACTCTGTCCCCTTTCCTATTTGTCTTTCCGAAAGAGAGCAAACCCTTGAAGATTAGCAACCCAATCATGTGTGGAGTCCAGCCATGTCTCAGCCACACCAATAACATCAATGTTTTCCTCTAGTACCCCACTTTACTTGCCAGACTTCTGGCATTTGTGAACATGCACTTCAAGTTGCCATCCAATTCAACACATTTGGTATTAGTGTCAATAACTCTTGCCCTGTTGTGTCCACATACTTTTTCACTGCCAGTTTGTAACACATGGATCTCCTTATCCAACATAGCAGTCCCCCTCCCCCTCCTATTTCTTCACCCACCATCATATACTGTCCCCTAAGTAACCTGTCTTCCCCTTTCCTTTCATCCTTCCTCATTTCTAGTTTAAATACTCCTCCACCCCCTATAGTATCCTCTTACCCAGCACAGCAGCAGAGCCCCTTACATTCAGGTGCAAATTATCTGTAAAATACAGTTTGTATCCCAGGGAAAAGTCAGCTCAATGCTTTAGGAACCCAAATCCTTCTGCTCTGCACCAGGACTTGAGCCATGCGTTTAACTCTCTAAGCTCCCGCTGTCGTTCAAGTGTAGCGCATGGCACAGGCAGTATTCCCGCGAAATACAGCCTTGGAGGTTTTTCCCTTCAGCTATATTCTTAAGGATCTTCCATCCCCCATAAATTCTGTCATTAGTTCGAACATGGACCACAACAGCTGGGTCATCCCCAGCCTCTCCAATTAATTTATTCAACCTTTGCACCGGTGAGACGGTGAGAGGTGGTCTTGGCGATAAATTGTTCTGTCAGTTCATCTGATAATAGAAAGCACATTGTGGAGTCTGGAAAGCTAGAGTGAGTCATCTTCAAAAGCAAAAAAGTCAGCACAGGGTTAAGTCTGCTGTGAAGGAATCTGATATTTCTGAATCGAAGCTGATGTCCAGCAGCGTTTAATGTAAACACAGGCACAGCCACATAGAATGCATGGTGTATAGATTCAGATGCCACAAGCCATATGACAAACAACAAAAACGTTTTCTCTAACCTCGTTGAAAGCAAGTCATAAAGAGTTATCTTAGCTAATGGTCGCTATATGACTTACAGAAGGTGTGGGGAATGATTTTATCCACTGTCCTATTTTCCCAGTGCAAATCAGTATCCCAGTAAATGTGTTCCTAGTCTTGAAAGCAATCACTTGTCAATGAAAAAGCTCAATGTCACGATCAACTCATCTTAACGCCGGCCCCGCGGCGTCTGGAGGCAGCGCGGGCTCTGGCGCTTGTCTGCCTTCGTCCCCGCTCGGCGGCCGCGTCTCTAGTTTTTTAAGGTGGACCAATGGTCCTACCTTCTGGGCGGAACGCCCTATAGTCTCAATTTGGCAATCAGCCCATGGATCACAGTCGCACCAATCACGTCCCTCTCACCCACTAATCATGTCATCCCCATCAAATAAAGGTCATTTCCTCACACTGTTCCTTGCCCGTGATAGCGTGCTGCTGGGTGTGATTATCCGTATTGATTCTTCCCGTTTGATCTTGCTGTGTACTGACCATCCCGTGATTGCTGCCTGGACCGACCATTGCCTGTTTCTGACTACGATTTTGCTTGCTCCCTTGTACTGCGTACCTGTGACCTCCCGGCTTGACCCTTGGCTCAACTTTGACTACTCTTCCATCTCATCATTTGGTGCCGCACTTCTGGACTGATCTTCCGTGTATGACCCCTGCTTGCCCGACCTCGCCCAGTCTCGCTCCTGGTTCATCCGCCTTCCTCCCCGTAAGTCCGCATCCTTTGTGCTACCAAGTCCTGGGGGCAACCGTGCCCCGGGAGGCGTATAAAGCGTCCCGGCAGACGGGGGCTTGACTATAGGTGAAGCTAGCAGCGGAGATTGGGGGTTGTGGACTTACTCAGAAGGCGGGTGTTCCACGGGACCTGACATTATCACGGGCCCACAAAAAATGGAAGAACTAATGCAACAGGTGCAGGTTATGGCCACCGCCATCAATCAACTAGCCCAACGAGTGGCTACGCAGGAAAGTCACCAACTACCTGCACCACTGGCACCTGTTTCCTCAGTCGAGCCGAAGGTTCCCCTTCCAGAAAAATTTTTGGGGGAACGGTCGAGGTTTTCGAATTTCAAAAATTCATGCGAGCTTTACTTCCCCCTGCGCCCAACTCCTCTGGGTCTGAGACACAGCGAGTGGGCCTAGTCATCTCGCTTCTTCAAGGTGACCCACAGACCTGGGCTTTTGGACTGGCACCTTCCGATGAGGCCTTACAGTCAGTCTCCACCTTCTTTGCCGCCATGGAGGTCCTGTATGCGGACCCCGACCGGGCTTCTACGGCAGACTCTAAGTTACGGAGTTTGAAACAAGGAAAATGGTCGGCCGAAGAATACAGCGCCGAGTTCCGTCGATGGGCCATCGACTCCCAATGGAACGATCCAGCCCTGTGCAGTCAATTCAGAATCGGCTCTGAGAAAGTATCAAGGATACTTTAGTTAATTTCCCGCAGCCAAAGAGCCTTGATGAGTACATGCAGCTGGCCATCAGAGTGGATAGACGGCTCAGAGAGAGACAGAGAAAAAGTTAAGGACCAGCCATGGGGGCCCCCCTCATCAAGAATTCAGCCCTAGGGGTGCTGCTGCCTCTACTTCATTGGCACCCGAGGAGCCCATGCAACTTGGCGTGACTCACCTCTCCCAGGCGGAAAAGACAAGACGCAGATCGCAAGGGCTTTGCCTGTACTGCGGAAATCCTGGCCATTTCGCCAAGAATTACCCTAACAAGGCTTTGGTGGCGGGAAACTACAGCGCCTAGATCCGGTTGAGGGAACTCATCTAGGCGATCAGATAAATAGATTGCTTTTACCCGCTATGATCTCTTGGGGACCTTCCAAGATGTCTGTCACCGCCTTCATTAATAGTGGGGCGGCCGGCAACTTCATGGATAGGTCGCTTGCATCCACTTTAAATATCCCGTTGATCCCCTTAGAAAATTCCCTACGGGTCCTGGCTGTCGATAACAAACCAATTGTGGGAGGATTGGTTTCCCATAAAACCCCTCTTGTGAATTTAGTGGTGGGTTCCTCCCATGCCGAGAAGATGGAAATTTTTATCTCAGAGAGCCCTGTATCTCCTATAGTACTAGGATTTCCATGGTTAAAGATCCACAACCCGGTTGTTAATTGGGTATCTGGGGACTTGGTTAAATGGAGCCCATTCTGTTTAGATCACTGATCTCTCTTGAGGGATTACCGTCGGCCTATGCAGATTGGGCGGATGTTTTCTCCGAAAGATCTGCTGACTCTCTTCCTCTGCATAGGGCCTATGATTGTCCCATCAATCTGCTACCAGGTACCATGCCCCCTAGGGGGAAAATTTACAATCTCACCCGCTCAGAAGAGATAGCCATGAAAGAATATATTGCGGAAAATCTTAAGAAAGGATTCATCCGTCCCTCTACCTCCCTTGCTGGTGCCGGGTTCTTCTACGTCCCTGTATCGATTATCGGGGACTAAGCAAAATCACGGTAAAGAATAGGTATCCGTTACCTTTAATCGATGACCTCTTTAACCAAGTATCTGGGGCACAGATTTTTTCTAAACTTGATCTTAGAGGGGCGTATAACCTCATTTGCATACGCCAGGAAGATGAATGGAAGACAGCCTTTAATGTAAAAGATGGACACTACGAGGTTATGCCGTTTGGTCTGTGCAATGCTCCCGCGGTCTTCCAAGATTTTGTAAACGACATTTTTCACGATTATTTGGGCCGATTTATAGTGGTTTATCTAGACGATATCCTTATCTTCTCCCGTTCGGTGCTGGAACACCACCAGCATGTAAAGGCAGTGTTACAAAGATTACGGGAGAACAAGCTTTATGCCAAAATTTCAAAATGTGTGTTCGAGGTTCCTGAAATTCCGTTTTTGGGGTATCTGATCTCTAATTGGAGTGGGAGCAACCAAGAACCCTTAAGGCGCTACAGAGGTTTCTAGGATTCGCCAACTTCTATAGACGGTTTATAAAGGGTTTCTCTTCTATAGCAGATCTAACTCAGAAAGGGGCTTTTGTTGAGAATTGGCCTCCCTCAGCAATAAGCGCCTTTCAGACTCTAAAAGAAACGTTTACATCAGCCCCAGTCTTAATCCACCGCGATATCAATCGTCCGTTTCGTTTGGAAGTATATGCCTCCGAACTTGGCGTGGGTGCGGTCCTCTCTCAGTATTCAGGTGATCCTGAGAGACTACATCCCTGTGCCTTCTTTTTGCGAAAATTATCGCCGGCTGAGCAAAATTACGATGTTTGGAATAGGGAACTGTTAGGTATTAAACTGGCCTTTGAGGAATGGCGACATTGGCTGGAAGGCTTTCTGCATCCCATTACTGTATATACTGATCACAAAAATTTAGAGTTTATAGAATCTGCCAAAAGGCTCAACTCTCGTCAGGCTCGCTGGGCGCTCTTTTTCTCCCGTTTCAATTTCATTATCACCTTTAAACCGGGGGCAAAGAATACCAGAGCGGACGCCTTATAACGCAATTTCGGAGAGTGTAAAGATCGATTTGATCCCACAGAACCAATTTTACCTTTAGGTTGTGTAGTCGGTGCCCTTCTCCCTGATTTGCCTAGCTCGCTAATTCCATACCAGGTTGATGCTCCTCCGGGGAAACCCACTGGATGTCAGTTTGTTCCACCTCAGTTGCGTCTCTCCGTCCTACAAGAATTTCATGACGCCAAGACCGCCGGCCACTTAGGGCTTCGGAAAACACTGGCTCTCGCCAAGCGCCATGTATGGTGGCCTACCATCAGACGCGACGTGACCGCCTTTGTTGAAGCATGTCCTGTATGTGGTGGTAATAAGACAATCCATGGATCTCCAGCAGGATTGTTAGTACCACTGGAGATTCTCGGAGAACCTTGGACACACATATCCATGGATTTTATTTTTGATCTGCCACAGTCTCAGGGTAATACTGTAATCTGGGTGGTGGTCGATCGCTTCAGTAAGATGGCCCATTTTATTCCCCTGGCAAAGCTTCCGTCTGCACCGGAGCTGGTACAACTCTTCTTTAAGCACGTTTTCCGTCTCCATGGTATACCCCAGAATATAGTTTTGGATCGGGGGGTTCAGTTTGTATGCCGCTTCTGGAAAGCGTTTTGTGCACGGTTGGGTATTAAGGTGTCTCTTTCCTCAGCCTATCATCCCCAGTCTAACGGGCAGACTGAGAGGGTGAATCAGTATTTGGAGCAATACTTGCGCTGCTTTGTGTCTGATCATCAAGAACAGTGGGGGGAATTTATTGAGTTTGCGGAATTCGCCTTTAATAGCGCGCCTAGCAAGTTTTCGCCGTTTTTCTGTAATTATGGCAAGAATCCCAAGGCCTCTTCTCTCTCTGGCCCTTCCTCCAATTTGCCGGCCTTGGAGGAATGGTTACGAGAGAGAATGAATGTATGGTCTGAGGCACAAGGAAATCTTAGAAAAGCCTCGGCGAGGCATAAAGTGTTCGCCGATCGACATAGATCACAAGAACCACCGTTTCAGGTGGGAGACTTAGTCTGGGTATCCACTAGAAATATTGCTCTTCGACAACCCTCGCCGAAGTTGGGCCCTAGGTATATCGGCCCCTTTCTGATCACTAATTGGCTGAGCAATGTTACCTCCGTCCATGAAAATTCTGAGTACATTTCACGTATCCCCGTTAAAATCCACCAGGAATGTTCGGGAGTCATCTTCGCCTCCAGTCGTGGTTGAAGATATACCTGAGTTCAAGATTAACAGAATTGTCGACTCTCGATTGGTTCGGAATTCAATACAATATTTAATAGATTGGAAGGGTTTTGGTCCTGAGGAGAGATGTTGGATTCCAGTTAGGGATGTACATGCCAAGCACTGATTAAGGAATTCCATAGAAACATTCCTGACAAACCTAGGAAGGGTCCCGAGGCCCCTCGTGAAGGGGGGGTAGTGTCACGATCAACTCACCTTCACGCCGGTCCCGCGGCGTCTGGAGGCAACCGTGCCCGGTGAGGCATATAAAGCGTCCTGGCAGACGGGGGCTTGACTATAGGTGAAGCTAGCAGCGGAGATTGGGGGTTGCGGACTTACTCAGAAGGCAGGTGTTCCACGGGACCTGACACTCACTAAACAGGGAATGTGGTTACTTTTAAAGATGACAGCTGCATTATTTCAAAAAGGAGGGACACGCTCTAGCAGAAGGGACAATTAAAGGTGAACTTTATCAGCTAAACTGCAAAGAAAGTGTGTACAGTGCCAGGCAAGACCTGCATAAAAACTGTATTCATGTATGGCACAGAAGTCTTGGGCATAGACACCCAGAAGCAGTAAAGAAGCTAGCTCAACAACAGCTTGCAGATGCAATTGCAATTGACCAATGTAGTCGAATCATGAAGTGCACTAGTTGTCTTAAAGGGAAAATGTCAAGAAAATCCTTTTCTAAAAATAGCAGCACTAGATTGCAGAGCTACTGGATTTAGTAAATACAGGTGTATGTGCTTCAAACCCCCAGCAAAAAAAGATATTTTCTCACGTTGATTGATAATACACAATTGTCTACCTGCTGCACAGCAAAGGTGAATTGTCACAGAAACTTGAAGAATATCTTACTGTAGTGTTTAACAAATTTGGAAGAATGCCAACAACACTGAATGCAGAAGACAGATAAAGAAAGAAATTGTGTTTCAGACTACCGTTCTATACAACCCAGAACAAAATGGTGTTGCAGAGAGAAATATGTGAAAGTGCTAGAAATATGCTGTTTAATGCAAACCTTCATACAACAATTTGGGGAGAAGCCACCATGACAGTGTGCTATTGTCAAAACAGACCGTCAAGTACAGGTACAAACAAAATTCCATATGAGCTATGGAACTGCAAGAAGCCTGACCTGAAGCACCTCAGAATAATTGGAAGCAAAACATTTTTGCATGTTCCCAAGGAAAAACGTTCCAAGTGGGAATCACAGGAGTCCTGGTTGGCTATAGGGAAACTCAAAAGGGATACAGAATCCTGCACCCAGAGACCAACACAGTAACAATCAGCAGAGATGTAGTGATTGATGAGAACTCTGTATCACTCAAATTTAATGAAGTTTTGGCAGTAATTCAACCAAAGCAGAAAGAACAAGAATCTCAGTCACAAGCTCCAGATGATGAAAAAGAAAGCACTGAAGTCTGGATAAGCTCTGAAACCACCAAGGAAAGTACAAAAGAACCAAGTCAACCTCCAGATGCCACCCAAGCCCCAGGTACAGCACCCACCAGTGTGGTCAGCCCCTACATCACATCTTCAGGTGACATATACCTTTCCCCTGAAGAAGCCCGAAACACGCCAGGGACACCTGAAATGAAAGCAACTGTGACCATTTGCTTCTATTCTGTGCTAAAAAACATGACTGCTAATACGTATATAACCTATGAAGTGCGTTATATGCTGTGATGTAAACAAGCATTTAATGATTAAATCTTTGTACAATCCATAGCCACATGAGTAAATTTTTCCAACTCAGGGACCAAGGCCCTTTTAGCTTCCAAATGTATTTTTCTCAGTTCAGGCAAAACTAAGCAATCTAAAGCCGATGAACATGCCTGAATAAAGAAAAAAATGTGCTCGAAAGCTTACCTACAATATAGTTAGTCTTTAATAGGCATCACCTCATACCTTAACTTTCAGCCGCTAGGCAACAACAGGCTGGTCAATTGCTGAGTAGGGAAAACTAAGCAATCTAAATCGGTCACTGGGAAGTTGCAATTGGCCAATCACGGAGCAATCCAGGCAAAACTAAGCAACCTAAAGTTGATCATTATGTCTGAAGAAGACAATTAAGTGTTATCAAATCACTGTCCAATCAGAATACAGGATATGTACATTTTTTATTGAGAGGTTATATTTTGTGTTCGGCAAGGTCGGCTGAACTTTGAACAAAAGTTCGGTTCAGGTGGCGAACTTGCCGAACCTTAACCCAAAAACGGGTCCCCATTGAAATCGATAGGGACGCAAACTTGTGATGTGTGAAGTGTCGGCACTAGGAGTGTTCTACTCATGGGAGTGGCGGCCATCTCTCTGTGGCCCCACTCAGACATATTTTGCAAGCCAGTGGGATTGTAGGAACCAGATTACGGGCATCAGGTAAGTTACTTCCAGCTTCTTCCAGCTACTAACAGCATAAGTAATCATCTTTTCCGTGTTCGGGCTGAACACCGAACCCAAACACGGACTTCTGGCTGAAGTCTGTGTTCGGGTTCGGGAACCTGAACTTGCTATATGAACCTGAACTTTGTGATTCGGATTCGCCCAACACTAGTGGAGAGGAATTATGGTGAAATGGGGAAATTACTTGAAATACCAACGTGTAAAAACCCACTTCCCTCCCTTTATCACCAAACACCTTCAATCCAAACCTTATTGCAGATAACAATTCAGATAAAAAAATACAAACATTTATTGAAATCTTAAGTTTTGATATATATTTTTTAATGATATTATTCAAATGGATCAACAACGTCAGTTTTCTTTATCTCTGTAATAGAGATAAGTATCTGTAATTGCAGTGCTACATGTTAACGGCTTTATAAGCTTAGCCCATTGGAAATTATAGAAAGGAAATGATGCTTACCAGAGTATGGCAGAGATGTTGAATGTGAGTGGAGATGAGTCTCGCCCCTCTGTTTCCTGGAATATGGGAAGAGAAATGGCTGCCAGCGCCTCTCCACAGTTCCCAGCCCGGCAGTGAGTTTCTTTTCTGTGCAAGTTTTTTGTTTGTGCACAAGCGAGAATTTTTTTTTCTCTCATGTAGGAAAGTCTGCCAAATGTGAGAATGTCTTGCATGAAAAACTCACAAAATGTGATACTCATATGATTCAGGGAGTGTTTTTTTGGGGAGAGAGAGAATTTTTTGTGCTGACTACCCCTGCCAGAAGCGAGAGTAAAACGTCTGTTTTACCAACTGGCACGCTTTATTAATTGAAAAAGGCCATTCCGCAAAGGCCGTAATGATTTTTTGCAATTAATATTACATTATTATTATTGTTTATTTATAAAGCGCCATCATAGTCCCTGGCGCTGTACAATGTAAAAGTTACAGGGATGTAAAACAAATGACAGCAATGCGTATAATTGAGTCAGATGTAACAGAAGAGTAACTAAACACATACTGTAGATGCAGGAATACATTAGAAGAGAGGGCCCTGCCCTTGCAAGCTTACAATCTAAATTACATTCAAGAGTGTTTCCTTTATTTTTTGTTGTAATTTGGGGGAAGCTGTAGAAAATGAAGGAGAGGCACACGGGACAGGCTTCAGGTGAGCGCCTTGCTTTCTCAATGGGGTCGATTCAGAGCCAGGTGAGAATTTTCACTCCTTTTTTAGGAGGCTCTGAATCGACCCCAATGTTTCCATGGCATAGGCTGTTGATAAAACCATTTATATTACTATGCAGTGGTCTGAATGGGATCCCTGGAGAGAACATTAATTGGAGCACTGACATGGTTCAAACAGCACCTTTTTTCCTGTTATTTTAAAGAGGACCAAAACCCACCCTGGATCGGGGGTGCCCCACTGTGTGAAATCCCCCAGGTCGCCCAAAAACTCACCTTTGTTCCTGGTCCAAAGGCACATGTGCGAGCAGCACCCTTTAGCATGGTGCATGCCTGCCCCCTGACATTTGTGGATGGCCAGCGCGGGCACGCTCCCTGATAGAGGGTAGTGGGGGATGCAGCTGCCAGCGTGCTCGGATTCGCTCATATTAGACAAGCTCCTGGATGAAGGAACTCGAGCGTATCCGAGAGCGTTGATTGGACGAGTGGGCATGCGTCGTAGGACCAGGAAGAGGTGAGTTTGTTTGGGTGACAAAACAATAGTCAAAGGATAGTCAAAGTCCACTTTAAGTCAGTTGGATACAACTTGACAACCAAAAACTGAAACCGCCGAGACAAGTGGTGCTTCTTTTCCGTTATATGATTTCAAGTGAGCACAAATCTGATATAAGAAGGAGCCACAATAATGTGGCCCTAGCAGCTTCGGGCCCCTGGTGTAGGCACACCCCCTACACCCCGTATAGTTACGCACCTGCTGCTATGTGGTAGTGGGATATGTGTCTCATCTAACAAAACATTAGATAAGTCTAACCTTCCCCTACTTTATCCAAAACTTAAAACTTGACTGGAGTTGAGATTTACTTTCCACTTCATTCACAATCCTGTGTGGTTGGTCCTATAATTCAGGGCATTGGGTACACAATTCCTTTAAAGATAAAAAAAAAACCTTGCAATGGCGGCTTCGTGTTAAAGAGCTGTTATTTCCCTGCAGTCTTATCACGTATTTCTTCCCTGGCTTCCTGAGGCGTGAGTCTATGCCATGCTGCCGGGAGGGCAGCCAAAGGACTCTTTTCTGTTTGCTTTCTGATTTTACTACAAGCTTGTACCTGACCTTCTTCGCTCTTTTCCTGCCCAGCATTGGGCTCTACCTGCTCCTCATTTCCTTTTCTTGTTATACAACATTTTATGGGGGCCCATTCTCTACATTCCTGTGATAAGATATATCCTTGATGCTTGGGGCAGCCACTTAGGTGGTGACCTGGGATCAAGAAAAATTGCAATAAAATTTGGTAGCAGATTACTTGCTGTTCTTGGAAAAAGTCACTGGTTTAGTGGTTCAGCAATGATCACCGCTGATGCTGTAGTTGGTTGGTCAGTGTTGCTGGTGCAGGGCCTGATGTGGAAAATGAAATATTATAATTAGTATTACTTATTTAGTTCTAGTCACCTGTATGCCATCTCTCACATTATCAGTGTTTATGGGGATTTTCACCCCTCCCTCCTCATAGGTTTAAACCATTACCAAGAATGTTATGTCTGCTTGATGAGAAACAGATGTTCTTCATGTCTGAACTATACTGTCCATATATGTGAATCTGTAGATGTTTGAAATATCCAATGGACAGTGGACATGTGTCCAGGCATCCAATCAGGATGGTCATTTAAGATTCTTTGTCTAAAACTGTATTTAAGCAAAGGCGGAGAGCCCTTGAATTGGGCAGAGGCATATCGGGCCCCCGTTGACCGAATAAACATTGCATTTCCTGAAGATATTTTGCTTCTGAATGTTTTTTCTACTTCAGGCCAAATTAGGAGTGTTCATGGGTACGGAGCCAGGGGAGGCGGAAGCACATCTGATGGGCGGCGATCACATGACCCCTTTTTTTTCTACTAGTTCATTGCTGGCTTAGTGGCTGCTCTCTAACCCCCTACAGCAAATAAGGGCTCACTTTGGGGTGTAGGGCCTCCAAGGCACCAATGATATTTGACATACATGTGTATGTATGTAGTATACATTTACTATTTGATAAGGTGACTGTGTGGGGGAGTTTTTTTTTATGCCCCCCTCCCCAAAGTCACACAGTCCACCACACATTTCCCAAGGCCCACCTTGTCCCACTCCACAACCAGAAGCAAAAAAATACAATACTTCACACAAAAGTTGTCCGGCCCTGGAGCCTTTAGACAGCAAGGCCAGCAACAGTGGTGATTGTTTCTCTTTAATATGCAGAGCACCAGCAAATCT
This sequence comes from Gastrophryne carolinensis, assembly GCA_027917425.1. Lineage (NCBI taxonomy): Eukaryota > Metazoa > Chordata > Amphibia > Anura > Microhylidae > Gastrophryne > Gastrophryne carolinensis. Next base: position 28,393,282 of record CM051239.1, on the reverse strand, counting down.
CATTTCCCAACACAAACATTAGAAACATAGAAACATAGAAGGTTGACGGCAGAAGGAGACCATACGGTCCATTAATATGCAGAGCATCAGCAGACCCTGCCACGGGGACCCTGTGCAGATATTTGCGGGAGTTATGGGGAGCACCTTCTGTGGGAGGCTCTGTCTGGATACTTTGGGGGTGTGGGGGGTTGAGGAAACACATTCTGTGGGGCCCCTGTATAAATACCTGGAGGTGTTAGTGAAATACATTCTGTGGGGGGCCCTGGCAGGATACTTGGGGGGGGGGAAGGTTATGGGAGCACTATCTGTGTGAGGCCCTGTCTGGATACTTAGGTGGATTAGGGGAGCACCTTTTGTGGAGGAGCACCGCCTGAGTACTTAGAGGGGGGTGGGGGGATAACAGAACACATACTGTGGGGGAGAGCCCTGCCTGTATACTTGGGGGAGGGGTAGGCTTTATGTGGGGGTGGGGGTCTGCCTGGATACTTTGGGGGGGTAGGGCACATGCTTTTCTTGGGGGGGTAGCTGTTTGTATACTTGGTGGGTATAGGGCCACAGCCTGGGGTGCAGGGGAGAACCTGGGGAGGGGGGACTGTAGCAGAACATGGGGGTGTGTATATGGGTGAGTTGTGTGCACCCACCCAAGGGAGATCACCTAGAACTGGAGGGGAAGTGTCATGATGACCAGGGGGCATTGGGATTTTATCTACCCTCTGTCTAAATCTCTAGGGGGGCACAACTTTTTTAACCTTCATGGCCACTTTGGGTAAGGCACCGGTAAGGAGTGCAGAGTGTGCAAACAGAGGGTGTGCTCTATACTCAGAGCCTTACTGGTGTCTGTACAAATTTCCCCTGCTGGGGAGCCTCGTGCAGGCAGTAAATGAGTATACAGTATGTTTTCTGCTTGCACACTATGCACCCATTACAGGTGCCCTCTACCTTGCGCTGCCATGGAAAGGTTTAATATTCTCCCTCCCAAGGAATTTTCAGGGGCTGCATGTGAGTCCGTCGTCCAGGGAAAGTAACTGCCCTGAGTTCAATAAACTTCTTAGTTATTTCTATTGCATCCCTTGTCATTTATTGATAATGATTCTGACTGCTCTGTGACATCCCACTGTCAAAAATTAAAAATTCTATCCTCCGTCCTTCACATGTTGCAGAAGATGAAGAGATTTTAGTACTTAATGTAATGGCACTTTTACATTTCTGGAGGACGCAGGTCCCGCCCACTTTCATGGCCGCATATTTTACCATGATGGTCTATTTAAGTTACATTTCTGCGGATGTTTAAATTGTCCAAGGTTGTTATTGGTTTCCTAACGACTTGTAGATATAGAAATATATTATCACCTTATGTTTTGCTCCATAAGACGCCCCAAAAGTAACGAAATAAAAAACGTACTGATAGTGCTCCTGCCGGAATGGGGCGCCTGAAAATGGAGGAATGGTGGGCAGGCAGGGTAACTGAACTCTGATCACTCGTCCCCTGGCTGCTGTCGTTTCTCCTAGGGTGCGGGCTCAAACACACATTCACGCACATACACACTCAGGTCCTATAGGTGTATATGCAACTGTGAGTTCGGAAAAGGATTAGTTGCCCTGTCCTTGGCCTTCTCCATTTTCGGGCATTCCGGTGGGGGAGGGAGATGGCATTGCCGGTGATTTGGGGGGAAAGGGGGATGCTGCCACACTGCCTATAATGGGGGAATTGTGTGTGTGGGTCGATTCTGCACTCTCACATGGCCTGTAATAGGATGATTGTAATAGGGTGATTCTGCACGCTGCCTGGTATGCGGTGATTGGGAATCTGCTCCCTACGTTTTATGAAGTCATTGGCAGGGTTGTATTTTAGCACACCATTTGCTTCATAATATTTTTTTTCTTATTGACCTCCTCTAAATCTTACGTGCGTCATATGGTCAGGTGCATCTTATAGTGCGAAACGAAATAGTTGTTCAGTAATTCTGCACACATAGGCTCCTAGAAAGACAAAACCTCAGTTTCACTTTAAAAATTCAGGCACTTACCTTCTCTTCCCTGTATCGGCTTCTGGCTGGTCCACCGCTCAGATCCCTCACAGTTTCCCGAGGACGAGGCTCTTGGTGTCATTGTGTGCTGTCCTCACCTCCTCACGTCAGTCTCTTTGTCGGCTCACTCAGTTCATATATAGGGAGGGGGTGTACCATGGCAGTTCAAATACTGCTGTGTGCAGCATCTGGACTGATGCTGGGGATGTTGGTGGTGGTGATGTAGGATCGAGGTGAGGTAAGGGAAGCCAGTGATCCAAAGGGGTTTCACAGCGTGTCGCATCCTTAACCAAGATGTCCCCATGGCGGTCCCTGGAGTCCTTTACAGTCTTCATCTTTAAAGAGGAACAATCCACAGGATTTTAATATCCTGGTGATTTAGAATGTCCTGCTGTGTGATTTAGAATGTCTGCGGGGCCACGGCTAACAGGAAGCATTGGTCGTGACCCAAAGAATTCTGGGTGGCGCATGCTCGCGACATGTTTATAGAAAGTGGGAGGTTTCTGAGTGGCGGACTGACCTGAAGCTGCTGCATTGGGTTTACAGTCCCTTTAACATTTTGGATTGATTGACAGCACTGGTGTAGTCAAATAATAACGTAAATTCTCAAAAATACAACTTGGCTAATAATTGTGCACACAGTGTAAAGTAACAGTGCCTTCACAGGTACAGGATTACTTGGTTATGGTCCGGCTGGCAACGTGACAGTTTAATTGGAAGTCACCTAAATTAGAGCATGTGCAGTTGATGTGGATGAGCTGCTGAAATCATTAATAATCCTGGAGAAGGGTCAAAAATAACCTATAAATGTAACTTTCTTGTGATAAAGCAGATGAAACAATGTATAAAGCTCATAATGGGAAACGATATATAAAATACAGGAAGCCTAAGAAGCTACTTTACACTCTGGTCCAACCTTAGATGTCGTGCTTTGCTTTGGGATGACTCATTCCATTCATTAGTGCACAATATTTGGGATGAGCAGGAGGATGGGGGATAGAACGGGCCATTTTAACTGTGGGTCCACTTTAAAGAGGAACTAAATCAAGATTTCCAATATTCTAGGTTTTGTTCCTCCTGTTGGTGAAATCTTGATATGGAAGCCCGGCTGTGTGTATTACCCCAAATCTCCAAAAAACACTTTATTTCTTGTTACCATGGTGCACTGCATGAATTGCTCAATCAGCATCTCGCTCATGCAGCAAGGAAAGCTCAATGGATCACATGCCGCCGGCTGCACCCCCACTCACCTCTAGCTGTGGGTGTGCCCACACCAGCCATTCAGAAATGCCTGCCATGGGTATGCGCCCCAGCTAAGGGTATAGCGGGGATGTAGTCATGGCCCAGAGATGTGGCGTGGGTTCGCCAGCAAGGTGAATGTACCGGGCAATCCCTGTGGTTTCACAAAGCAGGGCATCCCAATGAAGGATGCCCTATAAAGAAAAAGACCACCGGCCATAGAGTCTTATAGTTACTAGGGAGGTAGATCAGTAGATGCTCGTCTTTAAAGAAGACCTTCCGCCAATTACCCATAGCTGTCAATGGGGCCGCTGATTCCCCTGCCACCCTTGGCATCACAATATGATAAATTGTATGCCCTTCTGTCTGACAGAAGGTGGGAAATGGCTGCAGAAGTGCAGCAGCCATGCCTCCACTGATTATAGACCGGGTGCATCTGACATGGAGCTCTGCAAGAACTGAGGCATTCAGCAGATGGGACATTAGGGAGGTGGGAGGTGACATTAAAGCAGACACAAAAACCCATTTCCTAGGGGCATCCTGATTTGGGATGCCCCTTAATGTGAAACCTCCTGGTCTCCCCATATGCTTACTTTGATCCCACATTGCATGAGCAGGTCTCTGGTGGTATAGCGCCCCCCCGCCGCCTGCACATTTACCAGGTTCAGCAGATTTGAACATCTGCCAACACAGGCAAGAGGGAGCGAGACCGCCATGACAAAGCTTTACCACCGCCATGGGATCGGAGATCAAGGAGAGGTGAAATTGGGATGCCCCCAGGGAAATTTCTTAAAGAGGGCCAACTTATTTTTATTAGCTTTGGTCCACTTTGTCATTTTTTACTTTACTACTTTAGGTCTTTTTTTTACCGAGGTCTTTTTGGAAGATTTGGTGACTTGATCTATGCTGAATGCATTTCCTGTATGATGCCATGTCATTTGGAGGCCCCGATGCTCCCTCTGTTCACATCCCCTCCTATGGCTCTGTGACTTCTGAGGACTGTAATGTGGTCGATTGAGACGACTCATGCAGAAGATATAGCATTAGCATCAAAGAAAATGTATTAATTAAAAGAACACAAAAGGTTCATGGGAGCAAACAAGACAAGCGCTATTATGACGAGCCAGAATGTAGGGCATAGCCCCGGTTCAGTCATGTGGCAGAATTTGCCGAGAGAAATTGCAATCAATAATTCTCAATGTTTTGAACTAGCCATTTTGTTTGCTGGCTCCAAATATCAAGACCTCACTTGCTGCCGACAACACAACAGGTTTGTAAAGTTCATTAAAGCGGAATTCCAGTCTCCTGGTAACACCTCACAGGGCCTTGAGATGAGTGAACCTCCTACCCACACAGCCTTTCCGGTCCAGGGCCTGGTCCAAATGAACAGAAGAGTAGGAGGTGCAGAAACAGAGGTTAGAGCTCAGAGTAGAGGATGGAGAATGAAGTGGGTGAAGAAATAGGTCAACACTGGAGGTTAGGGTTTGGGAGCACTGTCACAGCTGGATTAGGTGCGAGAGGTAGGGCTAGTGAGAGGACCCCTAATTATCAGTGGCATAAAGGGCCAGCTAGCCTGAGGGGTAATTAGTCCCATAGGCAGCTGCACTACATTATGAGATCACTCACTGAAGTGTTAAGTTTAGAAATTACCTAAACTTGTGCTCAGATTCCTTAGGAGCTCTGGAAGGTTCTGAACAGGGCAGGGACATGTGCCTGCCATGTCAACATTGCAACTAGGCTTTAGCTGGGTGGGATCAGTGCTATTATAATTAAACCGCACCTTCAGCATCATTTAATGAAAAGCCCAAATCACTTTTTATTCTTTTCTCCACTGGGCTGCATCTCTGTTCAGGACTCTAGGATATGGGAGCCGCCATCTTGCCTCAGAAGCATAACACACACCGAGGCGAGGAGAGCGGGGAAAAGTGCAGGGGGTGGGTTATAACTGTGCTTTGCACAGTCGGAGCAGAGCTGGGTTCCAGAATGTAGAGCGGCACAGTCAGAAGGCACTTCCTGTCTGCAGGCTGCCTGCTGCTCCATGATTCACCATCTTGGAGGTTTAATGGCTCAGAATGCACACTAGTTGCAGGAAGGGTGATTTTTACTGTGAGCAATCTGTATGTACAGGGTAACAGAAACATACAAGATAGGCTCTTATGCAGGGTGAAGGTCCGGTTTAAGGAAACAGGAAGTAGCTCAGTAATTGAACCAGCAAGAGACCAAAAGCTGAGGACACCCTGGGCCAGAACTAAGCCAATGACAACCACCAGGAACCCGAGGAGGAAGCCAGGCCCAGGTACTGTTTCTGTCAGTTGGACTTTGTTGTGTCAGCTGGTGCTACCAAAAGGGAACCAAGTCCTGGTATTGAGAGATAGAGAATGTGCTGCTCCCGCTGCTCAAGAATTTGTAGGACTGGATTTACTTGTCAAGCAGAGTTATCCCTTATAAAAGTAACGCCTTACTTTAATAAAGGATAACTCTTACTCCACAAGTAAATCCCTTAGTGCAACTTCTTGCAATGTTGAGTCAGGCTGGTGGATACCCGGGTATCACGCTGATATTGCCGCTTCTGTGGCAGCCGCATAGACAATGCAATGAGTGGCATCCCCCGCCATGTGCGCACTCATGTCTGCCCATTCAATTGTGGCCCGGACCAAGATGGTGGTGCCCAGGACCCAAAAGCACCGAGAGAGTGGGAGAATAGGTAAGATGTTTAGGTTGTAACCCCTTCCCCACGGTGCCTTACTATTGGGGGAGGGAGGTAGGGAGAGGTGGCCATTCTAACACTGGTTTTCTGCTTTAGGGGAACTGTCTGGGACTGTGGTTGTAGTCCTGCAATGGTGTGTATAGATCTGACAGTACCCACAGCACAGAAAAATCCACTCCATACACTCCTGTGACTGACTTTAGGAAACACAGGGAGAATTACCGGTGGCCACACTGATTTCGGGCCAACTGGGCCTAAACCTAAATCAAGTGCAAGAATTTACTTACGGTATTTTTCTTCCCCCCCCAGGTCCCTGTTTCCACCTATACCTGTCCCCATTGTACCTGTCCCCCCAGCTCACTTTTTGTCCTGGTTATGCTTATAGCCCCAGCCTGATGGCTTATAAGGCCATACCCACTCCTGGCATCTGCCCCTACAATATTAAAGGTTTACTATCATCAGAGTGGACATTTCCATCCCACATCTTCTCTGATTCAGAGTGCTATAGTCTCAGCTGGTATACCTACTGACTGGCACAGAAGCACCCAGGGGATGGGGCTCAAGAGCTCTTGGGTGGGCGATAAGCTGGACATGGTCAGTCAATTCCCTGGTTTATGTTTGGCCCCAGTCTGCTCCTGCCTTGTGCTAACCATAAGTTCATGTGAGCAACACAAGGATTCAAGTTAGTAAAGTCACTTTCACTGAGCATTCATGTTGGCTGTAACTAGTCAATGAGCGGCCAGGTATGGGGGCTAACTGCTTACTATTAGGGCATGCTGGTGAGGGTGAAGGTCCAGGAAGAACGAGGTTCCACCCCTGAGTTCCATGGGCTGCTAGATGTTTTCTATTAGGGATATGACTCTTCAATCCAAGGATCAAAGATGGTTTCTTGGTCATAAAACCCTTCTCCCTTTTACCAGTTACCATCCTGTTATCTCCTATTCTCTTGCATTCAGTATAATGGGAATCACTCTAAAGCTCTCATGTACCCAAGCTTTACATGTTACAGAAGAATGGGAACACTTTTGTCTTCAAACACAGGAAGCCACCGCTTGACCTAGTAACAGCACGCGCCAATATAACTTACTAACAAATGGCCGTGACTCGTCTTACCTCCCCCACATGTTCTCACGTTGGTCAAGGTGGGTCCCATTTTACTGGGAAAATGATTTCCAATTTTTGTTTTCACTTCACACAGGCTTTTGTTTTAGAACAGGGGCGAATATCATCTATCAACACTCATTTTGTACAGGGACAATAGAACACAAAACTAGTCACACCTCTCTGTGTATTTCCTCTGAGACCAAGCCGGGCTCCAGGGATGAAGGATACGTATATTAACTCTGGGAGGCCGATTCATTAATAGCGCCAGGTAGCGACAGATGAGCGCCAGTAGCGTTATTTTCACAGCGCACGCTAGTATTCGCTGTGCTTGGCCGTTGTTCGGTTGTTGACAGCGACTCAGTCGGTGTGCGGTAATGTTGAATACGGGGTTAGGAGTTTGACAGGTTCCGCGCTGTATGGGAGCGCATGACAGCGAATGGCCATAGTGAACGGCTCCCAGCATATTCATTAACAAATCGCTCAAAATATTCTCGCGCTGTGAAATGCTTGTTTAAACCCCAGAGCGCTGGCGGCGATGAGTTAAAAGTAGTTTTTTAACCCCCAAACCACCATATTTTTGGAAAAAAAAATAAACATGTTTTTACAAAGATTTTGTAATATGAATACATTAATATCAGACCTGTAATATCAATTCTGCACAAATTTTTTTTTTTTTTACCTTCAAAAAAATATCTAACATGGCAGAAGTGGTCACAGAATTTTTCACATTTAAAAAAAAAAAAAAAAAAACATTAATAGCAATGAATTATTAATATTTAAAGATTGCTCCATTGAAATGCATTGGAGAGCGTCAGGTAGCGAGAGGTCATACCTGTCGCTGTTCAAGGTCGGACGCTGGCGCTGTGGGCTGAGGCTGGAATAATGATGAATGATTCGCTATCTGGCGCTCTGTCAGTCGCTAAGCAGGATCGGCTTGATAAGTGTGTGATTGCGGAGGGGAGTCGGCGTTCTCGTGGTGGTGAGCGTCATTTCCGTTCGCTCACCATTCGCTACCTGGCGCTATCCCTTGTTAAATAAGGGTCTAAGACAAAATTAGTCAAGACCATCTTACATAACAACCATGTGTTACAAGCCCAAAAATCAGGGCCGGCTTAAGGTTTATGTAGGCCCCGGGCGATAGAGTCTTAATAGGCCACTTACAGTATGGTATGATACTCCATATATGGTGATAAAGTTACATGTATGGTGAATATGGCTAAAGAATAGAAAGATAAAAGAAATAGAAGGAATGACAAATTCTAGAAACAATACAAGAAATGAAAGAAAGAGAAATAAAGAACAAAAGAATAGAAGGAATGACAGGCAGGAAAGAAATAAAGAGAGAAAAGGAATGCCAAAAATAAAGAATAGATGGAAAATAAACATAAAAATAAATGCAAAGAGACAAAGAAAGAACAAAAGCTTGGAATGAACAACAGAAACAAAGGAAGAGAAGGATGAGATACAGAAACAAAGAAAAAAAGAAAAGGAATGACAGAAAAGCTGGGCACTACAGTGGGTCCAGGTATGGCTGTTGGCACAGGGTCTGGGTAAGGTGGGCTACATTCTTCTGGCTATGTTCTTATTCTCTTTTCTTGTTCATTCAATCTTTCTTTTTTCTTTCTCACTCTCTTTCTTTCTCCCTCTCTTTCTCCTATTTCCCTCTGAAGGCCAGGGGTGAAATAGTGGCACATCCAACTGATCTTTCTTTCTTTCTCCATGTTTCTCATCCATCTCTCCTGCCCCCGCATATCTCGCTCTCTTCATTCTCTTTTCTTGATTGTTCTATCTTTCTTTCCATCTATCTTTCTTTCTCCCTCTCTTTCTCTTTCTTTCTTTCTTTCTTTCTCCTATTTCCCTTTGAAGGCCAGGGGTGAAATAGTGGCACATCCAGCTGTGGCAGATGTTAAATTTTAGCTAAAGGGAACTGTGGCAGCCACAGGTGCTGTAGGGGATACAGATATGGGGCCGGGATAGGAAGGTGGCAGAGGTGTGAGGGAGCAGAGGGAAGGATGGGCAGCGAAAGTGAGATGGGAAAACAATCTGGGTCAGCAGGACATGGGATAGGTTAGCAGGGAGCGGGGGCACCCAAAGGTAGGATGAGGGCTAAGACACCTCAGGCTGTGAAGGGTGCAATGAGGGGCACCGAGAGCTGGGGGTGACAGATGTATTGCTATGTTAGGTCAATATTTAAACCAGACCTTCAGCGTGATTTAATGATAAGCCCAAAGCCTTAAAAAACCATTCCCCAGCATCTAAAATTAATATATTTTACGTTTGTAGTCACTTATTATTCTTTCCCCCACTGGGCTGCAACTCTGTTCAGGACTTTAGGATACGGGCGCCGCCATCTTGACTCAGAAGCACCACATACTGAGGAGAGGAGAATGGGATAAAGTACAGGGGGCGGGTTATAGCTGTGCTTTGCACAGAGCAGAGCTGGGGTCAGGGAAAGGACAGCAATCCCAGAATGCAGAGTGACACAGTCAGAAGACATTTCCTGTTTGCAGGCAGCCTGATGCTCCATGAACCACCATCTTGGATGGCTCATAAAATGCAGTAGATGCTGGTAGGATGATTTTTAATGTGAGCAATCTGTATGTACAGGGTGTGGGAAACATATAAGATAGGCTCTTATTCAGGATGAAGGTCCGGATTAATGTGGGCAATCTGTATGTACAGGGTGGGAGATACATATAAGATAGACTCTTATTCAGAGTGAAGGTCCGGATTAATGTGAGCAATCTGTATGTACAGGGTGGGGGATACATATAAGATAGACTCTTATTCAGAGTGAAGGTCCGGATTAATGTGAGCAATCTGTATGTACAGGGTGTGGGAAACATATAAGATAGGCTCTTATTCAGGATGAAGGTCTGGATTAATGTGGGCAATCTGTATGTACAGGGTGGGAGATACATATAAGATAGACTCTTATTCAGAGTGAAGGTCCGGATTAATGTGAGCAATCTGTATGTACAGGGTGGGGGATACATATAAGATAGACTCTTATTCAGAGTGAAGGTCCGGATTAATGTGAGCAATCTGTATGTACAGGGTGTGGGAAACATATAAGATAGACTTATTCAGGGTGAAGGTCCGGATTAATATGAGCAATCTGTATGTACAGGGTGTGGGAAACATATAAGATAGGCTCTTATTCAGGGTGAAGGTCCGGATTAATGCGAGCAATCTGTATGTACAGGGTGGGGGAAACATATAAGATAGGCTCTTATTCAGGACGAAGGTCCGGATTAATGTGGGCAATCTGTATGTACAGGGTGTGGGAAACATATAAGATAGGCTCTTATTCAGGGTGAAGGTCCGGATTAATGTGGGCAATCTGTATGTACAGGGTGTGGGAAACATATAAGATAGGCTCTTATTCAGGGTGAAGGTCCGGATTAATGTGGGCAATCTGTATGTACAGGGTGGGAGATACATATAAGATAGACTCTTATTCAGAGTGAAGGTCCGGATTAATGTGAGCAATCTGTATGTACAGGGTGGGGGATACATATAAGATAGACTCTTATTCAGAGTGAAGGTCCGGATTAATGTGAGCAATCTGTATGTACAGGGTGTGGGAAACATATAAGATATGCTCTTATTCAGGGTGAAGGTCCGGATTAATGTGAGCAATCTGTATGTACAGGGTGTGGGAAACATATAAGATAGGCTCTTATTCAGGGTGAAGGTCCGGATTAATGCGAGCAATCTGTATGTACAGGGTGGGGGAAACATATAAGATAGGCTGTTATTCAGGACGAAGGTCCGGATTAATGTGAGCAATCTGTATGTACAGGGTGGGGGAAACATATATGATAGACTGTTATTCAGGGTGAGGGTCCGGATTAATACAGCATTGCTCGGTTCCCCAATATCTCCCCTCAGCAATGGCTAAGGTTTAGAGGGAACATCGGGCCCCTAGAGAGAGATTTGGATCCCCTAATGGAATAGTTAGCTCCTCTCCTTGTTGGTAGCTGAAGAGACGATGATGGAGTACAAATGTGGAGGGATCGGCATGTTCACAGTGAAGGACAACAGGCTTGGAAGGCGAACAATCAACTCATTAACAAGGGAGGACTGTGACTGATGCTAAGCAACTGAAAACAAGAAGGACCCGGGGCGAGGGGAGGATGCGTGCTGGGCCTCCGCCAGAGACACATGGGACAATCATTAAGTGTCCTGGAGAGGAGCACAAAAGTGCCGGAGAGGCCGCGTTTATTTACAAGACCACTTGCCACTACATTCTCCCCTCATTTATTCATCCAGTCCAAGGAGAATGCTCCCCCACTTGTATCAATCACTTGTACCAGAACATCCGCTGCCATTCTGCCCCCCGCCCCGACATGTATCATTATTAGGTTATTTAATATTAATATTCACTTATCAAGCCATATTATGTTCAATGGTTAGCAAAAGTTTCCACCCTCTTGGCTCTTTTCCTATTTTGTTACATTTTGCCTGTATTTCAGTGTTTTTAAAAATCTGTTTTATGTAATGCATCTGCACTAAATAGTCTAATATATAGATACATATACATTATATATATAAAACTGAATATTGGCATGTGCAAATGTGTTCACCCCTTTGCTATGAAGCCCCTAAAACGTTCTGGTACCAATTACCAAAGTTCTGGTACCAATCTGGAACCAATTACTTTCAGAAGTCACATTGAAATAAAGGGGTTTATTCATCAAGGGACAGCGGCAGGTAGCGCCTCGTAGCGGCAGGCAGTGTCTGGTGAACGCCGGGCGCTGTACGCAATACCACATTTATCAAAGTGAATCTGGTGAGCGCCTCTAATAGCGTCTGATTCATCATTACAGGCAGCTGAGTGTATAGCGCCGGCATTCTGGCTTCCAGAGCGCTTGGTATTACCTGTCACTACCTGTCGTTCTTCCATACATTTCAATGGACGTTCCTTTTCTTCTGTTTAAAGTGGACCAACACCCAGGATTTTCACTATCCTGGGTGTTGGTCCACTTCTGCAGGGCACCCCGATCGGGGGTGCCCCGCTGTGTGAAAGCCCCCAGAAAGCCCCAAAAAACGTACCTCACCGCCGACGGACAAGCGACGGACAAGCTGAGGCCGCCGCCACCGCCTCTCGCGGGTCCCTCTTACAGGGAGCACGCCCGCGCCGGCCATTCACGAACAGCACGCGCGGGTGCGCGCCCTGCTAGAGGGGCGCGCTGCGGCCCGCACATGCGCCGTTGGAACGGGAGAAGGTAAGGTTTGTGGGCGTCCGGGGGGGGGGGTTTCACACAGTGGGGCATCCCGATTTCGGATGCCCTGCGGGGAGGGAGCTGATCGGCCCAGGAAACTATAGATTCCCGGGCCGATCAGCGGTGGGTGTTGGTCCACTTTAAACTGGGTTTTTTGTTTTTCATTTTTTTTTCTCTCTCAAATAATTAACTCAAATAATAAACTCTTCTGGCCTAGAAAGAGTCATTTTTGAATTTTTTTTGGATCTTTTAATTTTTTTATGCAGAATAGTCATTACAGGTCTGGAATTAAAGTATTAATGTCACAATTTTACAGCAATGTCATTCCATGTGTTTTCGCTTTGTTGCTGGTGGATATGTGTTCAAAAACAGACTTTAATCACACAGCGTCTACCGCTCTGTGCTACAGCGCCCAGATTTAGGGCGCTGACGCTGTGTGTGTCAGTTTTTTTGATAAGTATGGTGTCGCTAAGAGTCGGTCGCACTGAGCTGGTGCTACCACTCGCTCCCTGCAACGTTGTACTGGTGTTACATCGCCCAACATACATCTCATTCATCAATGCCAGGCAGGTTACTACAGCGAATGAGACGCTCTGTTGCAGCGCCCGATAGCCGATCACAGCGTATACTAGCGGTCGCTCTAAGCGCTGCTATACAGATGCTCATCTGCGGATACCTGGCGCTAGTAATGAATCAGCCTCAAAGTACACCTGTGTGTCACATGGTCTGTTAGTATAAATACACCATTTCTTAAAGGCCCAGAGGCTCCAACGCCATTAGAAGCACTAACCAAACACCACCATGAAGATCAAGGAGCTCTCCAAACCAGCCAGGGGACAAAGTTGATGAAAACTACAAGTCAGGATTGGGTTATTAAAAAATATCCAAATCTATGATGATCCCTAGGGCACCATCAAATCCATTATCATCCAATGGAAAGAACATGGTACCGCAACAAAAGGAGCTGCAGAGACGGGAGTATCTGTCCTTACAAGCACAATAACAGAGATGCCAACCTTGGAGACCAGTTTACAGGGTGATGGGCGTGGCAGGGTGTGGTTTAGGGGTGTGGCTTATTCAAGGGCTTTTGTGGAACAAATGGCAATTTGCAGGTATAAAAGGGTTTAAAATCCATAATCCGTAATTCTGCCCGTACTCTTCACTATTACAGTAACTGACACAAACAAAGCAATCGGGAAAGACCACCTAAGGTTGTAATTTTGCCTATTATTGGGATTCATTTACCTTTTTATGGCCAGTTAGTGGACCCCTTAGACATTTCTGAGTGGAGGGCAACTTTAAAGTGACCCTTAATCAGTGGGGGATGGCCAGCCTTCCACCCTGAATCACTCCGTTCATCTGAGAAGTAAGGTGTGTGTGTTGGTGTGTGTATGTGGTTTCTGAGGGAGGGAGGTGGGATGCCCTCACAGGCTGGAATAGAGGGATGTCCCTCACTGGTTGTAATGGAGGAATGTCCCTCACTGGTTGTAATAGAGGGTTGTGCCTCACTGGTTGTAATGGAGGAATGTCCCTCACTGGTTGTAATGGAGGGATGTCCCTCACTGGTTGTAATGAGGGATGTCCCTCACTGGTTGTAATAGAGGGTTGTGCCTCACTGGTTGTAATGGAGGGATGTCCCTCACTGGTTGTAATGGAGGGATGTCCCTCACTGGTTGTAATGAAGGGATGTCCCTCACTGGCTGGAATGAGGGATGCTCCTCACTGGTTGTAATGAGGGATGCCCCTCACTGGCTGGAATGAGGGATGCCGGTCACTGGTTGTAACGGAGGGATGTCCCTAACTGGTTGTAATGGAGTAATGTCCCTCACTGGTTGTAATGGAGTAATGTCCCTCACTGCCTGAATGAGGGATGCTCCTCACTGGTTGTAATTAGGGATGTTGGCTGGAATGAGGGATACCCCTCACTGGCTGGAATGAGGGATGCTCCTCACTGGTTGTAATGAGGGATGTTCCTCACTGGCTGGAATGAGGGATACCCCTCACTGGCTGGAATGAGGGATGCCCTTCAATGGCTGGCATGAGGGATACCCCTCACTGGCTGGAATGAAGGGATGTCCCTCACTGGTTGTAATGGAGGGATGCCCCTCACTGGTTGTAATAGAGGGCTGCCCCTTACTGGTTGTAAGAGACAGGTGTGTATTAACCAATGCGATTTTCAAATGTATGTAATGAGTAAGGACTGGTGGTTCCAAAATGCGTAAACATTTCTGGGATTATCTGTCTGAGATTTACCTTTTTACCACAGTATTTTATGGATTTTTCTAAAAATAAAGCGTTAAATATTTTTTCTTGGCTGGCGTTTTCCTGCTTAAAAACTTCTATGCACACCCTGCAGTTTTTTTAAGAAAAACAACAGTTAACGCCCCCAAACTATATATTCTTTGGAAGTACACACCTCAAACTTTCTAGGCATACCAGGCTTGTTGACATAGGCACAGTTTTCTAGAAGTAATCCCTTAATTAATTATTTGGTTGCACAGGGTTACCCTAAAAAAAGAATAAAAAAGCAGAATTAAAGTCACATTTTCCTAGAAAAAATATATGCAAACAAGAAAAAACGAATTAAATCTAAAAAAAGCAACATCCCGCGACCAGAACATGTATAGCTACTGTCAAGGAAAGAGTTGTCAAACACCCCAAAGTAAAGCATGTGCGTAACGGTAATTTTCAGCTCTGCAGGCGCACCTTGGACTTTTTCAACCAAAACAACACTTTACATTTGAAATACCCACCACAAACGATATATTCCCTGAAAGTACACACATTAAGCTTTCTCAGCATATCCAGCTCTTTGTAGTGGGCTTATCTTTCTGAGAGTAATCCATTGAAGACTTGCACAGGGTTTCCCTAAAAAATAAAACATTTTCCTAAAATGTCAATGCAAACAAGAAAAAAACAAGCTAAATCTGAAAGTGCAAGGTCCCCCGAACAGAGCAATACCCAACATGCATACTTTTAACTGCCAGCCTACTTGAGATGTTGTCACCCTCTGTTGACAGGTCATTTGTTTTAAAAATAAATACAATTTGTCTTGTTTATTTTAAATAAAAAAATTATTTTATTCCAGAAAACCATATGACACGTGAAAGCCTCTTTTATCCCAATTACAACGATACCACATATGTATCGGTAGCTCCTCGTTCCTGCCCAGGAGACCCCCCAAACTGAGAAGAACAAATGAAATGCAAAACAAATGCGTGGGTTCCCCCCTTCCCAGCATAACCAGCCAGCCTATGCAAGGCTTGTAGAATAGGGCACAAGGGCCAGCTTCGGTGCCCCCCCCATCCTGCAAGGCTACAAGCACGCGCAGCCTAATTGTCCCCTGGCTCTTTTGCCCCTCCCCGGCTTTGGGGAGGCAGGTACTGGGGGGGCTGGGAGTTAATGACAAGTCACCTGCTGGTCGCAGGTAACTTGCCAGACCCTGCACCTTGTGAACAGATATAGGGGTCTCATGGATCCCTTACCAGTTCACAAAGAGTTACCTGTAAAAAAAAAGACACCACACCAGAGAAAATGACTTTATAAAAAAAAATGTTTTTTTCTTTATTCACCTCCGATCAGCAATTCCTCTGTCCCTCGCCGTTCCAATGACAAATGCGGTGATCACTGGAGGGAGGGGTGGGGAGGCAGCTGATTAGAGGATCCCCTCCACCCCTCTTTCCAGCAATCACCGCATCTGACAACTGTCAGGCTGGGAGCGCGATGACATCAGCAGGGGCAGGGACCAAGGGGCAAGGTTAGTTATGAAGATGGCGGCGACAGAGAAGTGTAGAGAGGGGGCCTGTTGGGCCCTCTCCAAAAGACTGAAGAGCCCGTGGGGGGGAATTGAGGCCCCCCTTGTGAAAAAGAGACCCAGCTGGAGGGGTCACGCACAGGGGTGAGTAAATGTCATTTTTACTTATTTTCTTTTTACAGCTATCAACGCCGGCTGCAGAAGTGGGGGCTAGTTCGGGTCCTCTTCTGAAGCCGGAGGAGCTGGACCGGATTGATTATGGGTTCAGGTGCGTGACTTTTTTTTTGGCCCGCTAGCAGGGGGGAAAGCCAGGCTTGTAAAATTTACATGGATGCTGTTAGAAGGGTTAATGGTTAACAATGGCCTTATTTATCACGCACTATCTGACAGAATACGCCACACCGGTGGTGATAAATATTATTTAGAATTCAATTATTACTCCAGGATATGTTGCGGCATTGCATGAAACACATTTACTAAAACATTAGCGTTGCAGTAACATGCAGAAAATATATCAATCATATTTTGTACCACTCTAATTTGCACCCTTGTGGCGAAATCTGGCACATTGTGCTTAATAAATCCGGCCCTAAGTGCTAAGTTTTCATTAATTGATAACAGCTTAATAGTAGAGATGGGCGAATCCAAACCACAAAGTTTGGGTTCGTAGCTAACTTTGTGATGTCGGGTTCTCAAACCCCAGCACAGACTTCAGCCAGAAGTCCGTGTTTGAGTTCGGCGTCGGGCCTGAGCAGCCCATCAACCGGGCTTCACCTAAAGGATGCAGCAGCCACTGGCATTGCAGCTGGCACTAGAAGTATGCTCACTCATGGGAGCTGGCAGACATCTTTTTATAGCCCTGGCTGGGGCCAAATTAAAATGCAGCTGCTGCTTGAGTAGAGGATTGGGCTGAGGAGCTTCTGAAATGCCCCTTTAAAGCGAAGCAAAACCTGGTAATTGGACTTTTTTTTGTCTTGTTCTGTGCCCCCCCCGGGGCATCCCGATATGGGACGCTCCGTTGTGTGAAACCCCCCAGGAAACCAGCCGCTTGCTGAATGACATAGTCATAGTGGATGACCCTAATTTAATGAGGGCCTGAACATGCACCATTGGGGCTGGAAAAGGTGAGTTCTTATGGGTGCCCCACAGCAGAGAATCCTGATTCCAGATGATCCATGGAAAAGCCAGCGGACGGCCCTGGAAACTTTTAGGCCAGGCCAGCCGCTGCTGGGTTTTGTTCTTCCTTAATAAAACTTAGTGGACACTCTTTCTTCTGCTGGTCCACCTTAGCAGCAGGGCCTGTCTCTTTGTGATGGTCCCCTCAGAAGTGAATTCAATCTGGGGGCTGGGAAGTCAGCAGAAGGGAGCAAGTTTAAAAGGCCTTTTCAGGAAATGCTAAGTGCTGGTGAATGAAAGACACCGTCCCTGACAGCCAGCATGGGACGTGTGGAAAGCAGGCCCCCTGACCTGATAGGCCCTGATGCAGCTGCACCTCTTTAGCTGGTGCTGAGATGCTAATTTGGTCTTTTCTGTTCCTCAACAATGATACTGGCTAAAACCTTTTAAAGCAGAACAAAAACCAACACCGGCCCTGGAATCTTTTAGATTCCCAATTGGGAAGCCCCGCAGATCGCCGGTATCAGCTTACCTTTCCTCGGCCCAATGATGCATGCGCAGGCACTCATCCAATCAGAGCCATTTGTCGTGCCTATGGCTCTAATTGTTGGCAATAGGGAACAAGTGTGACTGCATTCCCTGCATCTTTGGGCTGGGCGTACACTCTGACCACAGCCATACAGATAGGCTGGGATGGGAGCGTGCATGCTGTTGGGGATGCGGCTTCTTGTGCTCTCTATTGAAGAACATCAGTGCTGTTTGCCAAATGACATAGGCAGGATGTGATTGGATGAGAGGCTGCGCATGCACTGTTTGACCAGAAAGAGGTGAGTTTTACTTTTCTGGGGGGTTTCACACATCGGAGGGCATCCCAAATTGGGAAAAAACCCTGGCTAGTCAAAACACTGGGTTTTGTTCTGCTTCAGTGTTGCAAAAGTACTAGACACTTGACTACAAGCATGGAGCCAAGCTACTTCTGAGAATACATACACAGGAAATCCATCATGTAGTCGGAAGGCTCATTGGGAGTTAATTAGTCCTGGAAGTACCCATTGTTCTGTGCAGTCACATGACCCACATGACCCGCTTTCCTGAAGATTTTCTTTATGCAAAGCTTCATAATAAGGTCTGATTTATGGTAAACTGGCAGGAGAGTTAAATAGGGGAAAATTGTTCTATTTTCCCCTTGAAAGTGGCAATCGTCTTGTGTCGATTGTGTCTTGTGTGCGCTTATGCAATACAGAGGCAAAGAAAAACATACAGTGCCTTGAAAAAGTAATCATATCCCTGGAAATGTTCCACATCATCAATAACTTGAATGTATTTTATTGAAATTTTATGTGATAGGGCAACACCAAGTAGAATGTATTTGTGAAGTGTAAAGAAAATGATACATGTGATACATTTTCAAAATTAAAAAAAATAAAAAAATTAGGTGTGAAATGCATATGTTTTATATTTATTCAGCCTCCCTGTGCTCCGACACCCCTAAATAAAACGCAGTGTCACTAATTGCCTTCAAAAGTCAGCCAATTAGTAGTGTACCTGAAATTCTCAGTATAATTACAGCTGTTCTGTGAAGGCCTCAGAGGTTTGTTAGAAAACATTAGTGACCGAACAGCATCATGAAAACCAAGGAACACGGCAGACAGCTCAGGGGTAAAATTGTGGTGAAGTGTATTGCAGGGTTAGGTTATAAAAAATAGCCCAAGCGCTGAACATGTCATGGAGCTCTGTTCCATCCATCATCTGTAAATGGAAGGAGTATGGCACAACTGCAAACCTACCAAGGCATGGCCGCCCACCTTTCCTGACTGCCCAGATAAGGAGAGCACTAATCAGAGAAGCAGCTGGTCAGCGATGATGCTGGTTAGAGAGCGCGCGCCCACATTTAGTTATGCCTCTGACTGAAACCCGTTTTCACTGGCTGATATCCCTAATTCTGGATGCCCTGCTACAGTATGTGCCTACCTGTAATCTCACAATTCCGAGGTGCATGCATAGGTCTGGTGCATGGTTAAAGTGGACCAAAACCCATGGTCCGACGGCACTAGGATTCCAGGGCCACTTAATTCACTCCCCCCAGGGCATCCAGAACTGGGATGCCCCGCTGTGTGAAACACCCCAGGTGCCCGGAAACTCACCTTCTTCCCCATTCCAATGGTACAGTGGCCACATCCCCACTATTCCTTTAGCAGGACACGTCCCCACGCCAGACGTTTGGGAATGGTTGGCTCGGACAAGCTCCCTGTTAGGGGGAAGCAGGGAATGTGGCTGCCGGGCGCTCGGGTACGCTTAGCTTAGATGAAGGAGGGGGAAGCGGATCCAACCACGTTGATTGGACAAGCAGGAGTCGTAGGACCGGGGAATCGTAAGTCAGATCTGGCGACCTGGGGGCTTCACACAGCAGGGAACCCCTGATCGGGGTGGCCTGGGGGGCAAGGTCCAAAACACAGAATAGTCAAAATCCTGGGTTTTGGGTCATTTTAAGCAAAGTGCATGTAGGCTTAACCCATGGGTCCCTATTGGCAGAAATCACCCAATCCCACCATGCCACAATCCCACTGGAGACAAGAGCTGCGCAGAGCTGTATGACAGGGATTTATCCGGGGACTTAAACTACTTGCATGAATAGCTGAGGGATGATTCCCCCCACCACCCCTTTTTTTTTCTTTTTCAACTTTTTTTTCTCTCTTCTTTCTCTTACTCCTTTTCTAAATTTACCCAAATACTCAATGGGTCAGAAGAGCTTTTTAGTGTGTTCTGTTCTAGAGAGGTATAGGCAGAGAAAAGTAGACACCGATTCTACCATCCCTTTCTAAATGATGTACATTTTAAACCGGAATAACACCCATAACAAGTTGTCTGCAGTTGGATAGCGCACCTGCACTATCCAGATTGCTGTCATTTAAAAAATGCTAACCTTTTTTATTTTCTTTAAAATGCTCTTTCACCATAGTAATTGTGGCTCCTGTGGTCTCTTTAGCCAGCACTGACTACAATTTCCCAGCTAGAAGGGGAGCGGGTCTGGTCATGACCCGTTGAGAGGGCCCACACGCCAGGCCCGCCCCCTTATAGCTGAGCATGCGCAGTCAGCGCCAGCGAGAATACATTGCTCACACAGGTGCTGAGCCGCACTTCCGGTTTGCAGCATGCTTCTGCTGTGCCGGCCAAAGACAGCATCATTAC
Organism: Gastrophryne carolinensis; assembly: GCA_027917425.1. Taxonomy (NCBI): domain Eukaryota; kingdom Metazoa; phylum Chordata; class Amphibia; order Anura; family Microhylidae; genus Gastrophryne; species Gastrophryne carolinensis. Next base: position 28,372,918 of record CM051239.1, on the reverse strand, counting down.
TATCCTAAAAGAGGATTTTACAAGGTAAATAAACAAGGAGAACATTTTTAGGGTTTTTTAGGATGTTATTCTGGTTTAATGTGAACGGGATAATAGAAGGGACATGTGGAGGCTGATTCACTACTAATGCCAGGTATCGGCAGATGGGAGTCTGTATAGCGGCACTTAGAGCGACCGCTAATAGACACTGGAAGTGGGTATCGGGCGCTGTAGTAACCTGGCCAGCATTAATAAATGTGATGTGTATGTTGGGCGCTGTAACACCAGTACAGCGCTGCAGGGAGCGAAAGGTAGCGCCAGCTCAGTGCGACCGACTCTCAGCGCTCCACACCATACTTAACAAAAAAGGACACGCACACAGCGTCGGCGTTCTAAATCTGGGCGCTGTAGCATAGAGCGCCCGATGCTGTGTGATTAAAGTCTGTTTTTGAACACATATCCACCAGTAACAAAGCGAAAACACATGAAATGACATTGCTGTAACACTGTGACATTAACACTTTAGTGCCAGACTTGTAATGACAATTCTGCATAAAACTATAAAAAGTCAAAAAAGGTTATAAAAGTGTTTGTTTGCAGCCAGGAGAGGTCACTCAATGATATGAGCAAAAAAAAAAACAAAAATAAAAAATGTCAAACACGCTGTTTAAACACAAGCAAATGAACGGCCATTAAAATGTATGGGAGAGCAACACTGAGTGGAAGGTAATACCTGGCGCTCTGGAAGCTAGACACTGAACCGCCTGTAATAATACATGTGGCGCTACATGGCGCTGTTAGAGGCGCTCACCAGATTCGCTTTCATAAATGTGGTTTTGTGTACAGCGCCCGGCGTTCTCCAGACGCTACCTGCCGCTATGAGGCGCTACCTGGCGCTAGACCTTCTTAAATAATCCCCATAGATACATTTTATGATAATACAAAAAAATGTCACAACCCCACTGATTATGTAGCCTTCTGAACTGTGTGATGGGATTTCTGGTTTGTTTCTTTCTTTCAATAAAAAGATTGTAACATAAATCCCTGGCATGTTTAAAGGTTATGTCCAGGTTCTTTTTAAAAAAAGTTGGGCTGGACAAAAGGCCACTCTTATCTATTTATCTATCCAGCTATAAACGTAGGAATGGTATAAATGACAACTTTGACAACAACAATAATAGTTATGGAGAGGAAGGAAGTCTATTTATAAGTCATGACTGACAAGGCATACTCCGTGAAATGGAAATTCTATATGTTTTCCTGTGATGCCCTACAAATGTAAAGCAAGCTGCCAGTGCCAGTAAGAGCCATCTCCTATATTTATTCTGCCTTGAAGAGCCTACTCAGTAACATTTCCTATAGCGGAATGGTAGCATCAGTCGGACGACGGGAAATAGGAAGCCGTGCAGTCGTAAGCATGGCCACATCTCTCCCTTGTCTGCGTAATTTACCTGAACTGGCTTTTGTTTGCCTCAGATTATTCTTCAGGGGTTCCTGAGAAAGCGGCCGGTGGCACGATATGATATGCACCAGGGAGCTGATGTTTCCATCTCAGTGCTTTGTCAACTGAGGGGCGAGATCTTCTACGCTCTGTGTAGTTGCCGAAAATACTGGCGGAAGGGAGGGTTCCCGAAATCATGCCACCCCAGGAGATTAGGATTTATCCAACCTATAAAATCTGAATCCGCCACCATCCGCTCGCCCTGCCCATCCAGGAATGAATTCTAGGACTGTTAGACATGGGAATGCCTGCCGCAGTGTCTCGAAATCACAAATTTTGGATACATGGATTGAAAGAGCCTGGTTACACATTGAGATTTTGCCATCCTCTTTTGCCAGGCATTTTTCCACCATTTTAGCTATGTTAAACTGCGATTTTTGAATGAATGTCCAGGGATTTCCCAGGAAAACTATCTATATATTTTTAGCAGAGTTTGGGCTTTAACTTGATATGTCTTGTTTGTAATGTTTTCAGTGCTTTCCCAAATTTTAGCGGTGAAATATGTGGAAACGTTTAAAAGTGTCTTTTTTGCACATTTTGTAACTTTGTTTAAATAAACAAGTGTAAGTTTTGCTTTTAAAAGCCCCATTCCTCCTGTTTACAATGGTACCACATATGTATCGGTAGTCCTCCATTCCTGCCCCGGAGACTCCCCCAAACTGCAACAGTGCTTTACGAGATTTTAAAATAAAATGCAACAGTTTTTCAAGCAAAAAAAAAAACAACTCTTTACATTTGAAATATCCCACTATATCCCACTATATATTCTCTCAAAGTAGACACCTTAAGCTTTCTAGGCCGTACCTGACTTGTTGTCATGGGTGCAGTTTTCTGGACACAGACCCTCGAAGAATGCTCTGGTTGCACAGGGTTTCTCTAAAAAATTAATAAAAAGCAGAATAAAAACCACACTCAATATCGAAGCAAGATAAAACAAGCTAAATCTGAAAGCGCAAGGTCCCCCGAACAGAACAATATCCAGCATGCATAGGTACTAGGTACCCTTTTAGCTGCCAGCCTACATGAGACTTTGTCACCCTCTGTTGCCAGGCCATTTTTACCATTTTGGCTATATATGTTTAACTGTGACCTTTGCAGGAATTTTCTTTATTGCATGGCACGGCCTGCTTCGGTATTCATAACAGTTGGGGTTATTCCGCCACAAGGTGGTGCAGCAGCACTGCAGAAGAGCTGTGGCATCTCCCGGCCCCCTTGAAAAATGGGATTAACCATAGAGTTCCCAGTGTTTCCTCTGCAGTGAAACTGCGAAGATAGAAGATGGCTCTCTCTCTTGCGCAGGTGAGCGAGGCAACCGAGCCTGCGGCCCTGCAAGTATATTTCCACCCATTTCTGGACCCTCACTGCCTCCCAGCCTTTGCTGACAGATCGGATGAGGGTAGAAGAGCACTAGGGTAAAGTGCTCCTGGAGCGCTGCTCCAAGCCGCAGACCCTGCACCACAAAGGGTAGCCGGCCATAGGCTTTATGGTGAGCCTACTAGGGATGCGGAGTTCCTGTCCTGGCTTCTGAGGGGGTGAGTGTTTTGGGGACTGTGTCCCTTCTTTTCCTTCAGTGGTCCCACCCCCCCCTTCTGGCGGGGATACTCGCCGCTGCCTTCTTGTCTCTATCTCTCCCCCCCTTCTCTGACTTTGTTCGGGGGGGGAGGCGGGTGGTAGCGGCGAGTGGTATAAGTTGTGATGTTTTGGCCGTTTACAGTGTGTTTTTTGGTGTTTTTGGCCGCCGCACCATTTTGTACTGCGCTCCGCGGCTGTGGGCGCTATAACCTGTGACGTTTTTGCTTTGTCATGGTGCCGGCAGGGTTACGTGGGCACCGTTTTCGCGCTCTTCGGGGGGGCGGGGCTGGGGGATGACGCGTATCGCGCCGTCCCATTGCGGCCCGCCCCTCGAGGTACCTCTGCCAGTGCCATTTTGGATTAGCTGCGCGGCTGGATTTCTCCCTTCTGGGCTGCAGCGCTGTTTCCTCCGGTGTGTCGCTTCTTCCTGCGGTCTGTGCTTTGGTGACCCTGCGGTGTCCCTGGTCCGTGAGTCCCCCTTGGGGTTTTTTTTATTGGTCTCGTGGGGCATGTGCTGTGGGATGCTCATGTGTTGTTTTTATTTATGTCTTTCAGGCGGGATACCAGTGGGTTGTGGTTTCTTCCGGCTCTACTCCTTCCTCCCCCTCATCCCCCCCACCCATTGCTAATCTGGGAGCATCCCGTGGGAGGGCATCCCGGGTGGCTTTTGTATTAGCCTTTACCCAGCGCTGGCCTATTGCCCCTGTGTTAATCACCATATGGAGGCTTCTGGGGATAGCGTGCTTGGGGGTCCTTCGGGGCAATCCCGGCTGTGTGCCATATGTGGGGTATCCCCTGTGAGTGACAGTGTCAGGATGTGCATGTCGTGCGCTCAAAGTGTCCTTGCGCTCCAGCTTGGTTTGCCTGCATCGCTTCCCATCGCTCTGCCCCCCCTTCGGCATCACCTACCCCCCCACTGCTGGAATTAGCTCCCAGTGAGAGGGATGCTAGCAGGGGGTCACAGTCTGATCTGGCACTTCGTGTGGCCAACATTGAGAAGCAGCGGGCCTATTCCTAGGAAGGCTTCTGGCAAGAAGTGGCACCTGACTTCCACACCCTCCCGCTCCACTGAGGAGTATGAGGAATTTGATGCCACTGGTGGACTTTATTCCCTAGAGGAAGGGTAACTGTTCCAGGACTCTGACTCCTCTGGGGACCAGCAGGAGGGTTGCATTAGTGACCCTGGGTCTGCGTCCGGGGAGGAATCATGGTACCCTGAGGACACTGACAATGTGCTGTCACAAATTTTTGAAATCTTGCACATTGCTCCCCCTGAGGTGGCTAAAAGAAAGCAGGGTGAGCTTTTTCGTCCTGGTAAACAGCGTCTGGAGTTCCCTGAGCAGGGCTATTTCACTTCTATGGTGTTTAGGGAGTGGGAATGCCCTAACAGGCTGCCCGCTGTGCCCAAGGGATTGCATAAGAGGTATCCCTTTCCTGCTGATCTGTTGGTCCTGTCCCCCTGAGGTGGACGCTCCCGTGCTAGGCCTGTCTAATACTTCAATCATGCCTTCCCCTGACACTACCACTCTGAAAGACAGTGAGGACCGGTGCATGGATCAGCTGGCCTGCCATGCTTTTACTTGTGTGGGGGCTGGACTGCGCCCGGCCTGTGCTGCTGCCATTACTGCTATTGCCTTTAAGAAACTGCTCAAGCGTCTCTGCCATGGCGCTATGGCTGGTAGGAGGAGGGAGGATTATAGGGCCCTCTTGCTTTGCTCTGATTTTGTTGTATTTATCCTTACTGCCATGGATGATGCTGTGAGGCTGGGCGGTAGGGCCTCTGCACTTTTGGTGGCTATGCGCCGCTCTGTTTGGTTCCGTCAGTGGGCAGCTGATGCTGCTGCTAAGAAGGCTCTCACTGGGCTCCCCTTTGCGGGGCTGCGGCTCTTTGGTGAGCGTCTTGATGTTTTGGCCAAGGACGGCAGGCTGCCTCAACGGAGGAGGCAGCCCCGGCCTTTTCGGGGGACCTCAGTCTCCCTCCCCTCCATTCGTGTTCCAGAGGAGTTCTTGGCTCCCTCTTCTCAGGTAACCGCAGAGATTCTTTGGGCCGTGGCAGATCCCGTAGACGTCCCCGTCTCTCCTGGGGTTCCAAGCCCAAACCTCCTCCCAAGGCCCCCCAGGAATGAGGGGGCGCTCTCACCCATCCGGGTGGAGGGACGGCTTCAGCTCTTTGCTCACGTCTGGAGGCTCCACGTTTCAGACCGGTGGATTCAGGAGGTGGTGTCCTACGGTTACAAGATAGAGTTTGCATCCTGGCTGCCCCCAAGATTCATCAGATCCAGGATGTCTTTAAACCCCGTGTCAGCTCAAGGGTTACTTTCGGCGGTTCAATGCCTGCTGGAGTCAGGGGTCATTTGTCCGGGGCCCCATCAAGAACAGGGTCAGGGGTACTATTCCAATCTCTTCACGGTCCCCAAAAAGGACGGCTCTCTGAGGCCCATTCTGGACTTGAAGGGCCTCAACAAGTTTGTCAGATTCAAACATTTTCGCATGGAGACGCTACGCTCTGCTGTCAGTACCCTTCGCCCGGGTGACTTCATGACCACTGTGGACATCAAAGATGCTTATCTTCATGTGCCTATCTTCCCAGGTCATCAGAGATTTCTGAGGTTCGTGCTGGAGGATCAGCATTACCAGTTTGTGGCCTTATCATTCGGTATCACCTCGGCGCCTCGGGTGTTCAACAAGGTGCTGGCGGGAGTGATGGCTCTGCATTCGCATCCATCACTACCTGGACAACATCCTCATTGTGGCTCAGTCCTTTCATCAGGCAGAACAGGACACCCAGGTTGTGATCTCCACTCTGGAGTCCTTCGGCTGGGTGATCAAGTTTCCCAAGTCTTCACTGTCCCCGTCCTTGGTGAGGTCCTTTCTGGGCATGACACTGGATACCTATCAGGTCAAGGTGTTCCTTCCTCAACAGAAGGTGGAGGGCCTTCAGAAGTAGGCACGGGCTCTGCTCTTGTGTCCTCATCCCTCCATCCGTCTGGGGATGCAGCTGGTGGGCCTGATGGTGTCCTGCTTCGAGGCGGTCCCCTTTGCTAAGTTTCACATGAGACCTCTTCAGTTGCACCTCTTGTCAGTTTGGGATCGGGACCCTGTGTCCCTGGATCAGGAATTTGCTCTGTCTCCTCAGGCCAAGCAGTCCCTTTCGTGGTGGCTGGACTCAAGGAATCTTCTGGTGGGCAGGACCTTCCTGCCCCCGTGCTGGGAGACTGTCACCACAGATGCCAGTCTGACGGGCTGGGGGGGCTTTTGGAAGTCCCTACAGTTCCAGGGTCGTTGGGGCCCCCAGGAGGCCCATGCTCCCATCAATGTCCTGGAACTGAGGGCGATCAGGTTGGTTCTGTCCCACCTGACCGCACACCTTCAGGGTCGGGCTGTTCAGATCCGCTCAGACAACCAGACGGCGGTTGCCTACATCAACCATCAGGGAGGGACTTGGAGCAAGCGAGCCTTCAAAGAAGTGTCTCTGATACTGTCTTGGGCAGAACAGAATGTCTCCTGCATCTCAGCGGTATACATTCCAGGGGTGGAGAACCAGGTGGCGGATTCCCTGAGCAGGGGGACGTCTCGTGTGGGGGAATGGTCCCTTAACTATCAGGTGTCACCGCTGGGGTCAGCCGGATGTGGACCTGTTTGCGTCCCGTCACAATCACAAACTTCCCAGGTTTGTCTCCCTGTCGCAGGATCCTCTGGCCTTCGCCACGGATGCACTGGCAATGCCTTGGACGGAGTTTCGGCTTCCCTATGTGTTCCCTCCGTTCCCTCTACTGGGCAGGGTCATGCGCAAGATTGCCCAGGAGGGGGTGTCAACCATCCTGGTGGACCCCCTGTTGGCCCCTGGTTCGCAGATGTCGTGCAGTTGGCAGTAGACCAGTACGTCTTGCCCAGGGATCCAGATCTTCTCACTCAGGGACATCTACGCCATCCCAATTTACAAACGCTGGCTTTAACGGCTTGGCTGCTGAAACCTACATCTTGACAGAGAGGGGGTTGCCTGCCTCTGTTGTGGATACCATGATTCGGGCTAGGAAGAAGTCCTCGTCCTTTATCTATTACAGGATCTGGCATGCTTACATTGCCTGGTGTGAGTCCAAGTCTCTTCCCTGTCTGTTTTTTTCCATTCCCAGGATTCTGGAATTTTTGCAACATGGTTTGGATTCTGGCCTTCAACTAAGTACCCTCAAAGGCCATGTTTCAGCTCTGGCAATTTTTTTCCAAAGATCCTTTGCCAACCACCGGCTGTTTAAAACTTTTTTCCAGGGAGTTACCCATGTGTGTCCACCTCGTAAGCCTATGCTACCAGTCTGGGACTGGAATCTGGTGTTGTCTGCTCTGCAGGGTCCTCCCTTTGAGCCTATCCGTGGGGCTGCTTTGCCCATTCTGACTCTTAAGGTGGCCTTTTTGGTGGCTATCACTTCTTTAAGGCGAGTTTCTGAGCTGGCGGTGCTTTCCATCAAACCTCCTTATTTTAAAAGGCATCACGATAAGGTGGTGTTTCGGCGTAAGCCGGATTTCTTGCCTTTCATCTCAATCAGGACATTGTCTTGCCTTCATTGTGTTCTAATCCTGCTAATTCCAAGGAGCAGACACTGCATTCTCTGGATGTGGTCAGGGCTCTGAAGTTTTATTTGGTCGCTACTGAGCCTTTCAGGAAATCTGATGATCTTTTTGTTCTCACTTCTGGACCTAGGAATGGTTTGCCTCCGGCTAAATCCACTATCAGCAAGTGGATCAGTCAGCCGGTGGTTCAAGCCTATTCTGCTAAGGGGAAGGAACCTCCCTTTAGAATTACTGCTCATTCCACTCATGCTATTGGTGCTTCCTGGGCTTTTCAGCACCAAGCTTCTGTTGAACATGTTTGCAAGGCCGCTACTTGGTCTTCAGTTCATACTTTTTCCAAGTTTTACAAGGTTGATGTTAAGGCCTCAGCGGATGCTGCTTTTGGCCGCAAGGTGCTTCAGGCGGTAGTGACTTGAACTGCCGGCTGTTACTCATTTGGGATCCCACCCTACTTTTGGACACTGCTTTTGGATGTCCCAATTGTTATGAATACCGAAGCAGGCCGTGCCATGCAATTAAGAAAAAAGCAATTCTGTGAGTACTCACCTGTAGAATTGTTTTTGTTCTTGCATGGCACGGCCTGCTTTGACCCACCCTTGTTATCGTTATTCTTGGTTGCCTCTTTATGATGATTGTTCCAAGTTAATTGGGGTTTTTAACCTTTTTTAAATTTTTTACCTTTATTCTCTCCCGGCTTCTTGTCTCACTGCTTGTCTACGCTGGGAACTCTATGGTTAATCCCGTTTTTATAGGGGGCCGGGAGATGCCACAGTTCTTTTGCAGTACACTGCGCCACCTTGTGGCGGAATAACCCAACTGTTATGAATACCGAAGCGGGCCGTGCCATGCAAGAACAAAAACAATTCTACAGGTGAGTACTCACAGAATTGATTTTTCCGGGAAAATTATAGATTGTCTTTTTCATCAGGGTTTGTGCATGTGAAAGCGCGTAAAAGCCCCATTCCTACCGATTACAAAGATACCACATATGTGGTACAAGGAGACCCCCCAAACTGAAGAGAGCATTTTATAACATTGTTAAATGAAATACAACTACTATCCACACTATAAAGGGTTACATTTTTTTAAAAATTGGCGTGAGGTCCCCCCCTCTGCTCCATAAAATGGCAAGAGGTCCTCCCTTCCTAATAAAATCAGTTATGCGGGGTTGTAGACCAAGGTGAAGGGGCCAGCCTGGGTGGCTCCTGGCCCTGAAGGCTACAAGGCTACAATATAGCCCCAGGCTCTCCCCCCCCCCCCCGGGCTTTGGGGAGACAGGTAATGAAGCCGGGGCTCATTGGCAAGGCATCCGCTTTCTGCAGTTGAGTTGCTAGTCTCATGGAGCCCCTTATCTGTTCACAAAGTGTTAAATGTAAGAAACACAGACCTAGTCAACTCTGTGCCACGTGTTTAAGTTCCCCTTTAAGGTTAATTTTCCAATAAAAATTCAGAAACTTGTCCCCTAAGAAGCTCAAGTATTCATTCCCCCATCTTGGCATATCTTCCCTGCTTGACAAGAAAAGAAAGAAGTAATTATTTTAGTGAATGACATATATAGAAATAATAAGAAGAATAGAATGAATAAAAGAAAGAAAGAAAGAAAGAAAGGAAAAACAGAAGCAAAGACAAAAAGAATAGACAGAATGAAAGAAGGAAAAAATAGATGACAGAAAGCAAAATAGAAGCAATGACAGAAAGTATGTCAAAAAGAAAGAAGTAATGAAAGCAAATATTAAAAAAATTGATAAAAGAAAGAAAAAATTGAAGAAATGATAGAAAGTAAGAATAGAAGAAATATAAGAATAGAATAGAAGAAGAGAAAAAGAAAGAATGGAAGACAGGATGTTGCAATGGCCAATATGTCCCTGGCTGACACCAGGTTAGAGGGAATGACTCCATCCAAAAACTGAACATTAGGAATGAGTGAACCTCCCCAAAGTTCGGATTCAGCAAGTTCGGCCTATCTTTGAGAAAAAGTTCTGGTTCGGTGACCTGGCGGGGGCGATTCTGCCTCTGGGGGCTGGGCGCAGAGTGTGCATCAGGAAGCTGCCGAACAACTTACCTGAACCCAGCAATCCCGGTCCAGTCGGTGGTGGCGTGGAATTCAAATGGTCCACTGCAAGGGGTCACAGAAAGATGGCCGTCGCTCACATGCGTGAGGACACTCCTAGTGGGTGTGGCAGCCATCATTTTGTGGCCCTGGCAGAGGACCATTTTAAAGGAACTTCGCTATCGACAGTACCAGGATCGCAGGGCTCAGGTAAGTTGTTTCAGCAGCTTCCTGCAGCTGCATCCTTTAGGTGAAGCTGGTTGATGATCCAAACGCTAAATTCCAACACAGACTTCTGGTTGATGTACGTGTTCTGGTTTGGGAACCCAAACTCGGAAAGTTTGTTGCAAACCAAATCTTTGAGGTTCGGGTTGGCTCAACAATTCTGTACATTACATTTATGCATTTTTCAGCCGCATTTTTGCAGTTAGATGCATTTTTTGCATTTATGAGATCTGATCATTGCACAAAATGTGGCAAATCTTTTTTGCATTGCTGAATTGCTCAAACCTGAATGTTTTTTTAAAAAGTGCACCTTTTTCTAACTAGTGTCCCTTCCCTGGGGCAAACATCCCAATTTGAGTCAGTTCTGATTAAATTGTTCCCTGGAGTCCTATGAAAACACATGATGCCATGCAGGACAATCTGTCAGCTTCTTATCAGGGAGCTGCTCTGCTCCATCACAAAGTTTTTATTGGCATTCTCTGTGAAATGAACTAACTTCACCTTAAAGCAGACTGAACGACTGCTTTGCAACTGTGTGCCAGGAAGAGCCCTGTTCCACACTAACCTACCCCCTCACATTACCATAGGTCTGGCATTGGATAGAAAAACACAGCTGTGTGTCAGGTCCCGTGGGACGCCTACCTTCCAATAAGTCAGCAACCCCCAATCTCCGCTGCTTTCTTCGCCTATAGCCAAGCCCCCGTTTGCCGGGACGCAGAATACGCCTCACCGGACACGGTTGCCCCCAGGACTTGTTAGCACAAAGGATGCTGACTTATGCAGGGGAAGGCAAACGAACCAGGAACAAGACTGGGTAGAGACAATCGGGCAGGGGTCATACACGGGAGATCAGTCCGAGGATGCACGGTACAGGAGGATTTAGATAGAAGAATAGTCAGGGCTAGCCAAAGGTCACACTGGGAGGTCAGAGATACGCGGTACAGAGGAGCAGGCAGGAATCGTGGTCAAAAACAGGCAAGGTCGGTCCAGGCGGCAATCAGGAATGGTCATACACGGCAAGATTCGTAGGGAAAACAGATATCACAATCACACCCAGCAGCACGCTATCACGGGCAAGGAACAAGTGCAGAGTGAACAGCTTTATAGGAATGATGGAGCAGGAAGAGGGAAATGATTGGTGCAATTTAGGAACCCTGAGGCTGATTGCCCCATATAAACTAACAAGCTTGGGCTCATTGGCCCAGATCTAATTACCTCCGGTGGGCGCCCTGTGTGCAGCGCCGCCGGAGGGCATAAATAGAAACAGCTGTCGCACGAGCGCGTGTAGGAGGCTGCGCGCCGGGAGCGCGCCGAGATGACAGTGGCGCGGCAGCCGCTCGCGACGGAAACAGCCGAGCGGCTGCTCGCGGCGGAAATAGCCGAGCGGCGGCCGGGGAGAGGAGCCGCCGAGCCGCCGCCTGACAGAGACGCCGCCCAGCCCGCACGCTGGCCGAGCGGGAGCAGCCGACGTGGGACCGGAGGACAGGTGAGTGTAAGGGGGTCCCCATGACACTACCCCCCCTTCATGAGGGGCCTCAGGACCCTTACCCGGTTTATCCGGATTCTCACGATGGAATCTATTAACTAAGGTTCTGGCATGGACATCTCTAGCTGGTACCCAACACCTCTCCTCAGGACCAAACCCCTTCCAATCAATTAAATACTGTAATGAATTTTGAACTACCCGAGCATCGAGTATTCTATTAATTTCATATTCAGGCTCATCTCCCACTATGACCGGAGGAGGAGATGACACCTGAATATTTTTGGCAGATTTTAACAAAGAAACATGAAAGGTCGATGGAATTTTCATGGATAAAGGTAACTTGACTTTAAAGGTAACATTGCTCAGTTTGTTAGTAATGGGGAAAGGACCGATGTACTTAGGGCCTAACTTAGACGAAGGTTGTCTAAGGGCAATTTTTTTTGTAGATACCCAAACCCAGTCACCCACCTGAAATGGTGGTTCTTGCGACCTATGTCGATCCGCAAAACCCTTATAACTTCTGGAGGCTTTCTTAAGGTTTGTCTGTATCTCAGACCACACCTTATTCCTTTCACGAGGCCATTCCTCCAAGGCCGGCAAGTTGGAGGAAGGACCAGAGAAGGATGTCGCCTTAGGATTCTTACCATAATTACAGAAAAACGGCGGAAACTTAGTCGACTCGCTAGGCGCATTGTTAAACCGGACCTTCAGCGTGATTTAATGAAAAGCCCAAACTCTTAAAAAACTATTCCCCAGCATCTAAAATTAATATATTTTACGTTTTTAGTCACTAACTTATTATTCTTTCCCCCACTGGGCTGCAACTCTGTTCAGGAATTTAGGATACGGGCGCCGCCATCTTGCCTCAGAAGCATCACACTTACTGAGGAGAGGAGAGTGGGATAAGGTACAGGGGGGCGGGTTATAGCTGTGCTTTGCTCAGACAGAGCAGAGCTGGGGTCAGGTAAAGGTCAGCAGTCCCAGAATGCAGAGCAGCACAGTCAGGAGGCACTTCCTGTCTGCAGGCTGCCTGATAAGATGGCGGCTTCCATAAGCCGCCATCTTGGATGTTTAAAGGCTCATAACATGTAGTAGATGCAGGTAGGATGATTTTTAATGTGAGCAATCTGTATGTACAGGGTGTGGGAAACATATAAGATAGACTCTTATTCAGAGTGAAGGACCGCTTTAAAGGCGAATTCTGCAAAGTCGATAAATTCCGCCCACTGCTCTTGACGGTCGGACACAAAACAGCGTAAGTATTGTTCTAAGCTCTGATTCACCCGTTCGGTCTGTCCGTTAGACTGGGGGTGATAAGCTGTAGAAAGAGAAACTTTAATACCTAAGCGATTACAGAAGGCTTTCCAGAAACGAGATACAAACTGAACCCCCCGATCTGAAACAATATTTTGTGGTAAACCGTGGAGGCGAAAAACATGATTAATAAATAGTTGTACTAAATCTGGTGCCGACGGAAGTTTTATTAAAGGGATAAAGTGGGCCATTTTACTGAAGCGGTCCACCACTACCCAAATTACAGTATTCCCCTGCGACGGGGGTAGGTCAACAATAAAATCCATGGATATGTGTGACCATGGCTCCCTGGGAATTTCTAGAGGAACCAATAATCCCGCTGGAGAGCCATGGGTGGTTTTACTCCGGGCACATACAGGACATGCTTCGACAAAGGCGGTGATATCGCGTCTGATGGTAGGCCACCAGACATGGCGTTTGGCGATAGCCAAGGTTTTCCGAATACCTAAATGACCGGCGGACTTGGCATCATGTAATTCCTGTAAAACGGCAAGACGTAGATGAGGCGGAACAAATAAACACTCAGAGGGTTTACCAGGAGGAGAATCAACCTGGAATGGCGTCAACGAGTTAGACAAGTCAGGGAGAAGAGCACCTACTACACATCCTAAGGGCAAAATCGATTCCGCAGAACCCACCTGGTGGGTCCCTAAAGTTCCGAGATAGGGCGTCTGCTTTGGCATTATTCTTCCCAGGTTTATAGGTAATAATGAAATTGAAGCGAGAGAAGAAGAGTGCCCAGCGAGCCTGACGGGAGTTGAGCCTTTTGGCGGATTCTAAATATTCTAGATTCTTATGATCAGTATATACAGTAATGGGGTGTAGAGAGCCTTCTAGCCAGTGACGCCATTCTTCAAAAGCCAGTTTAATACCCAATAGTTCCCTATTCCCAACATCATAGTTGCGTTCGGCTGGAGAAAATTTACGGGAAAAGAACGCACAAGGATGCAGTTTTTCTGGATTGCCCGAATATTGGGAGAGGACTGCCCCCACCCCTAGTTCAGAAGCGTCAACTTCTAACAAAAAAGGGTGCTTAGTATTGGGATGTACCAAAACTGGAGCTGAAGTAAAAGTTTCCTTCAGTAGTTGGAAGGCGTTTATTGCTGAGGGAGATCACTCCTCAACAAAAGCGCCCTTCCTAGTAAGATCAGTTAAGGGACTCACAATTGCAGAGAATCCCCTTATAAATTGTCTGTAGAAATTCGCAAACCCTAAAAATCTCTGGAGCGCCTTAAGGGTTCTAGGTTGCTCCCACTCCATTATTGCGGAAACTTTGGAGGGATCCATAACCAACCCACGCTTGGAGATTATATATCCCAGGAATACTTCAAACACACATTTGGAGATTTTTGCATACAGATGATTCTCCCGTAACCTCTGTAACACCGCTTTGACATGCTGACTGTGTTCCGACAGGGAACAGGAAAAAATGAGTATGTCATCCAAATAACCCACCAGAAACCGACCCAGGAAATCACGGAATATGTCATTTACAAAATCTTGAAACACTGCAGGGGCATTACATAAGCCAAAAGGCATCACCAAGTATTCGTAGTGCCCGTCTTTTACATTGAAGGCAGTCTTCCATTCATCCCCCTGGCGAATGCGAATTAGGTTATAAGCCCCTCTAAGGTCTAGTTTGGAGAAGATCTGAGTCCCCGAAACCTGATTGAATAGGTCATTGATCAAAGGTAGCGGATACCTATTCTTAACGGTAACCTTGTTTAACCCTCGATAATCTATACAGGGGCGTAACCCGCCGTCCTTCTTCTCCACGAAAAAGAACCCTGCACCGGCAGGTGAGGTGGAAGGACGGATAAATCCCTTCTTGAGGTTCTCTGAAATATAATCCCTCATGGCCAGCTCTTCTGACTGTGTGAGATTATAAATTTTCCCTCTAGGGGGCATTGTCCCCAGAAGTAAATCGATAGGACAATCGTAGGTCCTATGTGGGGGGAGAATTTCAGCGGATTTTTCTGAGAACACATCTGCCCAATCGGCATAGGCTGGAGGTAACCCATCAAGGATGACCGGTGAGGACCTAAGGGATATAGAGAAGCAGTGATCGTAACAGAAAGGGCTCCATTTTACAAGGTCCCCAGACTCCCAATCTATCACAGGATTATGGGTTTTTAACCAAGGAAACCCCAAAACAATAGGGGACACGGGACTCTCGATAATAAAAAATTCTATTTCTTCAGAATGAGCAGAGCCCAACATTAAATTTACCAAGGGAGTTTTAAAAGACACCAACCCTCCCTCAATAGGCTTGTTATTGACCGCCAGGACCCGAAGGGAATTAACGGTATATCAAGGGTGGCGGCAAGTGCCCTATCCAAAAAATTGCCAGCCGCTCCGCTGTCTATGAAAGCGGAGGCAATTGTCTTGGATGGCCCCCAAGAAATCATAACGGGCAGGAGTAAGCGATTAACTAGAGGGAATGATACCTGACCGCCTAGATGAAGTCCCTCAGCAGGATCTAGGCGCTGTAGTTTTCCGCCACTGGAGCCTTGTTTGGGCAACTCTTGGCAAAGTGGCCCGGATTTCCGCAATAAAGACAGAGACCTTGAGTTCTACGCCGAACCTTCTCAGCCTGAGATAAACGGGTTACTCCCAGTTGCATAGGTTCTTCGGGCGCAATTTTGGCAGAATTTTGGCAAATTTAAGGGGTTCTAATGGAGGATGGATGTAAAGACATATTATTATTTTGACACTTTAGGACTCATAGACAGATGTTTTAAAGAATTTGAAGGGCGGGATCCTTACTACCATTATAGGGTTGAGGGGATTCTGCCACACAGCTTGTTGTAGGGTATTGGGGGGAGGGGGATTCTTCCACACTGCTTGTTATGGGGGAAGGGTGATTCTGCCACACTGCCAAATACAGGATTGGGGCAATTCTACTACATTGTTTTCTTACGCCACTCTGCCTGTTATAGGGGGATTGGGGCAGATTCTGTCACACTGCCTGGTATAGGGGATTGGGAGGTGATACTGCCTATTATAGGGGATTGGGGAGGGGTGATTCTGCCACACTGCCTGTTATAGGGGATTGGAGGGAATTCTACCACACTATCTGTAGTGGGATTGGAGAGATTGTGCCAAACTGTTTGTTATAGGGGATTGGGGAGATTCTGTACACTGCTTGTCATAGGATAATGGGGGGGGGGGGGGGGGGGGATTTTAGCACACCATTTGGTTCACAGTGTATTTTTTCCCTGTTTCTCTCCTCTAAACTCTAGGTGCATCTTATGGTCAGGTGCATGTTATAGTGCAAAATATACACTATTGGGTTGATTCAAAGAAACATGTAACAGCTTGGATTTTGCTCACGATCATCCTATTTTTCACGTCCGCTCGTGCGTTCGTATGAACTTGCGAGTGATTCAATAAGCAAATACGTTTCTATCCTAAAAGATACGTCCGTTCGTATGATATCTCCCGAACTTGCCTCAGTCAGTTGCCAATCGTAAAAATCACGTTCATGTGCTCACCTGTTGCGGCGGCAGCCTGTTTTTTCGGCAGCTTCCATCGTCAAGCTCTTCCAATTACTTGCGTTAGCCTCTGGATATAAGATCTTGCGCATGCGCACCCTCAACCAGAAACTTACCTAAACCCCTTAGCGCTTGCATCCAACTTCATTTCTCGGTCCCTCAAACTTACCTAAACCCCTTAGCGCTTGCATCCAACTTCATTTCTCGGTCCCTCAAACTTACCTAAACCCCGTAGCGGCTGCATCCCACTTCATTTCTCGGTCCCTCAAACTTACCTAAACCCCATAGCGGCTGCATCCAACTTCATTTCTCGGTCTCTCAAACTTACCTAAACCCCTTAGCGGCTGCATCCCACTTCATTTCTCGGTCCCTCAAACTTACCTAAACCCCATAGCGGCTGCATCCAACTTCATTTCTCGGTCCCTCAAACTTACCTAAACCCCGTAGCGGCTGCATCCCACTTCATTTCTCGGTCCCTCAAACTTACCTAAACCCCATAGCGGCTGCATCCAACTTCATTTCTCGGTCCCTCAAACTTACCTAAACCCCATAGCGGCTGCATCCAACTTCATTTCTCGGTCTCTCAAACTTACCTAAACCCCTTAGCGGCTGCATCCCACTTCATTTCTCGGTCCCTCAAACTTACCTAAACCCCATAGCGGCTGCATCCAACTTCATTTCTCGGTCCCTCAAACTTACCTAAACCCCGTAGCGGCTGCATCCCACTTCATTTCTCGGTCCCTCAAACTTACCTAAACCCCATAGCGGCTGCATCCAACTTCATTTCTCGGTCTCTCAAACTTACCTAAACCCCGTAGCGGCTGCATCCCACTTCATTTCTCGGTCCCTCAAACTTACCTAAACCCCATAGCGGCTGCATCCAACTTCATTTCTCGGTCCCTCAAACTTACCTAAACCCCGTAGCGGCTGCATCCCACTTCATTTCTCGGTCCCTCAAACTTACCTAAACCCCATAGCGGCTGCATCCAACTTCATTTCTCGGTCTCTCAAACTTACCTAAACCCCGTAGCGGCTGCATCCCACTTCATTTCTCGGTCCCTCAAACTTACCTAAACCCCATAGCGGCTGCATCCAACTTCATTTCTCGGTCCCTCAAACGTACCTAAACCCCTTAGCGGCTGCATCCAACTTCATTTCTCGGTCCCTCAAACTTACCTAAACCCCATAGCGGCTGCATCCAACTTCATTTCTCGGTCTCTCAAACTTACCTAAACCCCTTAGCGGCTGCATCCCACTTCATTTCTCGGTCCCTCAAACTTACCTAAACCCCGTAGCGGCTGCATCCCACTTCATTTCTCGGTCCCTAAAACGTAAGAATATCACATAATTTACATATGTCTATATGTTTCGAAGTGTGTTGTTTCTGGTTTGTGTAATTTTTTGGGTGTGTGCATATTAGAAAAGACACATTTTTGAAGGCTTAAAATATAATTTATTTTAAATATTTTCTTAGTTTTTTTGGGAATAATTGTAAAAATTTTTATTTTTTTGGGCAAGTAAAAACACATAAAATTAGTTTGTATTTTTTTAACAGGAAAACACTTTTTTTTTTTGGTTTTTTTTTTTTTTGTTTTTAAAACAACTTTTTTGGTTTTTCACCAAAACAATAAAAAAAGTTTAAAAATTTGGAACCATTTAAAAACAACTGGAAGAAAGGAGCCAGGACCAAGGGCACTAATCCTCCTCGTCTTCTTCATCTGTTGGCCCCAACGTCGCCTGTATGGCCAGCAGCTCGGCCACCAACTCCTTAATTCTTTTTTTTTTTCCCGCCAAGGTTTGGGGGATCATCCCTGTAACCAATAGAGAAAGAAACATAAATAGGAGTCCCAGACCGGTTTGTATGCTGGAAATAGATTTAGGGTTAATCAAATACATGTAAATGCATGACATATGTCCTTCTTCAAAGGGATACAGTTAATGCATTTCCCACAGGTAAGTGTTTAAACTCCTTAAACCGGACCTTCAACATTATTTAATGAAAACCAAAAACTATTCACAAATGATTCTGCACCACCTCAAAGTTATTTAGGGTTTTTTTGGGATTACAGCGCCGCCATCTGGACTCTGAAGCATAACACTTAATGAGGAGTGGAGAGTTGGATAAAGTACAGGGGAGTAGGTTACAGTGGTGCGTTGGGAATCCAGAGCATAGCTGGGTTGAGGGAAAGGTCATCACTCACACAATGCATGGCAGCACCTTCCTTTTTTCAATCTGTATCCCATGCTGCCTGTAAATATTGTGCATTCCATATTCCCCAATATTGGTTTTGTTCTGTCTAATAACATGCATTAGATGGGTGAAGGGTGTTTTTCCATGTTTCTAATCTGTAGGTACAGTGTGATGGCTAAGTCTTTGGTTCTTAATACTAGTTAGGGTCCTCTTTAAGCTAACGAAGTGCCCACATGAAAGTGTGAACTACACATTGGCTACGCCTTTAGTTATGTGTGTGTTATTAGCTAACCAAACATTAATATGAATAATGGCATGGAGACTTACGGAGTTGGTGGCCGACAGATGGCTGGTTGGGGCCAACAGGCTGCCCTTGGTCCTGGCTCTGCTGTGAAGAAGTCCCTGGAGAAACATGTGACATTTGGTTAGTATTTGTAGAGAGTCACTATCCCCAACATATCTGGCTCCCAGTCTGGCTGACATCACTCACCTTCGCCAGGATCGACTTCAAGCATCTCTGCTGCCTCCTCCTCCACTATCTCACCCGCTCCTGAAGCTTCTACAAATACATAATAAAGGATAACTTAGTTTTTGGCCTGCCATGTATATCTTTGTGCCTATACATGAAGAGTGACATACCAGAGCCTTCCCCATGCGTGGCCAGGTATGACTCCACGCCCACGCGGCTTGGCCCCTCCTC
The DNA here is from genome assembly GCA_027917425.1 of Gastrophryne carolinensis. Taxonomy (NCBI): domain Eukaryota; kingdom Metazoa; phylum Chordata; class Amphibia; order Anura; family Microhylidae; genus Gastrophryne; species Gastrophryne carolinensis. The sequence goes on along the minus strand of CM051239.1, from coordinate 28,353,840 downwards.
TGTGGTAAGGTCCAGGGGCTGGTCTGAGGAGGCCACAGAGGAGGGGTAGGTCCGTCGCCCGGGAGATCCACCACCTTCACTCACAGATGCAGAGTCATGCAGCACTGGTCGGCCTGTACGTCTCCGGGTGCGGCGAATTCTGAAATCCATTTCCAACACTACCAAAGAAAAGTCATTATAAATAAAGGCATAACTTAGACATTTGGAACATATACCATGCAATTGCTTTGTACTTACTTGGGAAATGGATCCCAAAAAACCTCCGCACCCGGGGCATGTGCAGACGCTTCAGGTCCGACCAATGCTGCATTATCTGGGTGTGAGTGAAGGTGGTGCTGGTCACACGGTGGATCTCGGCGATGATCTCCCGGGCGATGTCCCTTTTCTCGCACACATTGGGCGCGAAGTCATACCGGCGCTGAAGCATGATCTGAAAAACATAATGGACACAGAGCTTTTACTTTTACACACAGACCCATATGTGTTGCATCACAAGTTGAGAATTTAATGTCATTAACACACACATTTCGAATGGCCGCCATTTTTGGGGAGTGCCTTAAAGAGGACGTTGACTGTGATTGACAGTCTGGTCTTATGTTATATGTATCACACACCATGTACATACAGATAATAGCCAACATCAAGAATCAGGCCACCTGCATCTATGGCATGTTAGGATGGTTTAAACATCCAAGATGTAGCCTAATGCTTAGGCTTTTGGACCACGTGTGTGGCTTCCCGTTGTGTTTTTATGGCTTAGGAAAACAGTGTTCCTCAAACATCCGCATCAAGGTCCGAGACAGGCCAGGTTTGACAGCTCGCCCCGCTACTCCACAGGTTAATTAACTGTTGCTAAGCCGGAGCAATTGGCCGAATTAGGACATCAGCATAGACAGGTGAAAACGTGGCCAGGCTCGGCCCTTGAGGATGAAGTGTGAGGAGCCAGTGATTAAACATTAAGAGACCCCAAACTAGTTCCCAACGCATCATTTACATTTAGGCCATCATTGACTATTCTATTAAAATGCACAGGCAGCCACTTACCAGCATGAGGATCTCTTCCTGTTGACGGGTGAAGATAGTGGGCGCCATCTTTAGGCTTCTTCCAGGCAGCAGATAAGTGAAACCCCAGCGGTTTCCTGGTTCCGCTCGAACGTACGTTCGTACGAGCGCGTAGTCGTGCGCATAGGCGTCACACGCTGGGCTCATTATTTAAAGGTCCCTGCACCCAAAGCTCATTCTCTTTGAGCATTTGTGTACGATGGCACCAAAAAAGGCGATGAGCAAGCGACCCCAGGCAAGCAAGACCGCGGAGGGCCCCACCACAAGGTCCCAGCAAGCTGGCCGAAAACTGAGATCCAAGACTCCCACCTCGGCCCCACCAAGGGACCCTGGACCCTCAGGTACCCAAAAAAGGGGCCCCAAGCCTCGTGCCCCTCCTGCAGCCAAAAAGCTGGCAACTGCAGCACCCACCACCTCTGCCCCCAGAACAGGCAGCACCAGTGAGCCCACACCGGCCATGCCTTCAAGTAGGGCAGTTCGGAAACCCATGCCCCGCAGCAGGGCCCGAACCCCATCCAGGGCCCGAAGCACAGCCAGAGGGCGAAGAACCCAATCCAGGGCACGAAGCCCAGCCAGGGCCCGAACCCCATCCAGGGCCCGAACCCCATCCAGGGCCCGAAGCACAGCCAGAGGGCGAAGAACCCAATCCAGGGCACGAAGCCCAGCCAGGGCCCGAACCCCATCCAGGGCCCGAACCCCATCCAGGCCCCGAAGCCCATCCAGAGGCCGCAGATCCCAAACCAGGGCCAGAAGCCCCTACAGGGCCCGCAGATCCCAAACCAGGGCCAGAAGCCCCTACAGGGCCCGCAGATCCCAATCCAGGGCCAGAAGCCCCGACAGGCCCAGAAGAACACAATCCAGGGCCAGAAGCCCCTACAGGGCCCGCAGATCCCAAACCAGGGCCAGAAGCCCCTACAGGGCCCGCAGATCCCAATCCAGGGCCAGAAGCCCCTACAGGGCCCGCAGATCCCAATCCAGGGCCAGAAGCCCCGACAGGCCCAGAAGAACACAATCCAGGGCCCGAAGCCCCTACAGGGCCCGCAGATCCCAAACCAGGGCCAGAAGCCCCTACAGGCCCAGAAGAACACAATCCAGGGCCAGAAGCCCCTACAGGGCCCGACGAACCCAATCCAGGGCCAGAAGCCCCCGACCTGGCACCAGCCGGGAACAGAGCCCACGACCTGGCACCAGCCGGGAACCTAGCCCCCCAAGAGGGCCCTGAATTGCCCCCATGACCACATCTACACCTGGAAGTTCGGTGGCCAGCCACGCAAGAACACCCAGTCCCTTGGCCAGTCCAGTCCAGTCATTGGGAAGCCACCAATCCGGCCATTCCCCTACCCAGCCCCAGGCCATAATGTCACCACATGTGTCTGCACACATGGAGGAGCAGCCAAGCCAACCATCTGGCCGCACATTGCGCCGCGGCCAGTTGAGTGGGAGATTCTCCCATGACCAAAATATGGCATTGGCTAGTGGCCTTACATTATACTATGACGAGCTATATGGGAGCAAATCCAAACACACCACCAAGCAGCGCAAGATGGAATTGTTTGAAACCATCCTCCGACAAGTAAATGCAGCGGGGGAAGAGAGGAAAGATGTGTCCCAAATTCAGAAGAAAATCTCTGATCTGAAGTATGCTGTACGGCAAAAAGAAATTAAAAGGCATAATTACAGGTAACTAAATGTTTACGCTAAATCTAATGTTTTGGATGTACTGTATGCACCTTTTCTGAGTACCAAACGATTTTCTCTTTTCAGCCTGAAAACTGGCGGTGGCTTTCCATCTAAATTGGAGTTTACCCCTGCTGAGGAGATTGTGCTTGGACTTCTCCATCCGGTCGCGGTCGGTGGACATGCTGGTCTAAGGGACACAGACTCACCGACCCGTACCCACGGTGAGTACTCTTAAATCTGCATGTTTGCCTGTTTGCTAAATAATCGACAGTTCACTAGTAACAAGCTAACGGGATGCCCCTATGGTTTGCCTTGCTTGGCCTCGCACTACTGTGGCTGTTTGTGTCCTCTTTTTGTCCCTGGGAATCACACATTTAGGCCCACAGCCATTCTGGCAAAGTTCAAATGTCCAATTGTATTGTTAAAGTCATGAAGTTTCGCAAGATAAGTGAGATATTTTGAATCAATCACAAAACACACATCATTATGTATGGGTTGCCTTTTGGTTGTGTGAGTTGTGTTTGAGTTAACAATTTAATTAGCCACCCACAAACATATGTGACCTAGAGCAGCGAGACTCAACTGGCGGCCCGGGGTCCCAATGCGGACCTTGCCACCACATTCAAGGACCCCTGCCCAGACAGCCCTGCACTCAGTTACTTCTGTGTTGACGTGCTCAGAGCTGCCCCCTTGATCGGCCATGTAGTGGTTGGTCTCCTGCCCAATGTCATGGCTCCGTGAAACATAGCATTGCAATATGAAGTACTGCCCAGGAAGTGGCATTGCAAGGTACACAGTAACTTATTTTAATTTTCTCTGGCCACAATCGTGTCCCGCTGCCCCTGCTCTGGCCCATCTGCCACAGTCCCCCCATGCCCCCCCCCACATAAGCCCCATACATTTGTAACAGATTGGCTCCATCCATCCCATCACCATCAATACGTTAACTCCCCCCTTTAGCCATCCAATCCCTGTCCCCTCAGCTCTGGCCCATCCAGCCCAGCAAGGGCAAGCAGCCTTTATTAGTTGGCACTTTGAAATCTCCAGCCCCTCCACCAGTGTCTTTATTTTTAACTAGACACCCCCTGCGTCAGCACCATGGCCAGACATTCACCTCTCACCACATACCTTTAAATGGGCGTTTCAAACAATTGTTTGAGTACCCCGGACCTAGCGAATGGTAGGCTAAATCCAAAAATGTGCCTTGAAAGTTGTATGCTGACTGGGTACACTTCATGACTTAGAACTGAGGTCACTTAGCAGTTTGTCAGAGCCATTGCACCTATGTAAACTTGCGTGTGTTTGAACAAAGGTCACCATTGCTCTAGAGTTGAATAATATTACAAATAGAGCTATATTTGATTACCTATCCTAAAAAAGGTTATGTGTGTGTGTTTACGTGGTTTGTTTTTCTCTTCTTCAGCCCAGCATGATCCCTCAGCAAGGGTAAACTCACCCCCCAGTTTGGTTATGCCTACCAGGTCCGTACAGCATAGGAGCCCAGATCAGAGATTTTCGGTAAGTTAATTTAGTAGCATAAATACTAACAAGTGCTTAAGAATGTGTTAAACTGTTGAAATCCAAAATTGGGACGCAAACTTAGCCTTTTTTTTTTGATATGTCCCTACAGACCCGCACACTCATGGAAGAGATCCAGGACATGGAGGAAGATGATGATGTCTCCGTACAGGGCACGTCGGATGAACTCCCCCTGGGTCCCAATTTGGAACTGCTCCATAATGTTTCTCTGGCCAATCCTCAGCAGCAGAGTGAATCTCCATCCATTGTGCTTGCACATGGGGAGACTGACACTACAGTCCCCAGTGTTCACTCTGCTGCTGAGGATTTGCAAAGCAGGCCGGTTGCTGTTGAGGGTACGACACCACGCGGCAGGGCACGCCCAAGAGCCAGGGTAATTGTGCGGCGGACGCCATTACGCCGCCCCACAATTTCCCAGGGGAGGCAGAGTGCCCTGCTTCAATTATGGACCCAACAAAGGGACTCTTATGACGCCCAGCTCGTTACAGAGCGTGAGCAAAGGCATGCCGACATAGTGAACATCCATACCAGTCTACAGGGCATCCTCGCGGAGTTGCGTACCCTCAACAGCAACGTGGCCAATGCAAGTAATGGCATCCAGTCAGCCATGGCTGAGATGACCAATATGCAGAGAAACATTGTGGAGCAGTTTCAAATTCACAATGCTGCCATGGCCCAGGCTAGGTCCCATTCCCATGGACCTCCACCTGGGTATTATGGGCAGCCACCCTATTAAGCCATGGGTGTGTGGGACATCTTTTCTCTTAACCCCCACTGTATTTACTTGTCCTTTGAGGTTTCAAACAATCCATTTTGTGTTGCTCTGGCAGGTTGTGTTTTGTATTTGCTCCCATATAGCTCCTTAGAGTAATGCTTAAGGCCACTAGCCAATGCCATAGGTCTATGTGGAGTTTATCTGGCCACTTATGGCTTTACCTATGTATTTGGTTGGTGCTCCTCCTGTTTGCAGACATGTTTGTGTGACATTATGGCCATGCCCAAATATCCCTGGGCACAGGCAATATTAATGACTGGACTAGGCTGGCCTTTGGAATGGGTGTCCTTGTTTGGTTGTGCCACTCACTTCCAGGTGTAGATGTGCTCGATGTTTTTTTTTTAATGTTATCCATTTGTTACCACAGATGTATGTGGACTGATTTCTGTTAACCACTATAATTTTTCATTTTCAAAGTAAAACAAAAAATTCACTACCAATACTTGTGGCGTTTTTAGTGGGAAGACATTTTTAACAGCTTGGGCTAAACCAGATAATTTTGGTTTGAAGAGGTGTAACAATGCAAAGCTAAAGCTAAGGAAACTACATGAAATACATTAGGCAACAATTAAGGTCTAAATGTTTTACTTAGAGGTAATGCCACATTACGGCAAAACAACATATGTAACAAAAAGGATAACACAGACATACAGAATGGTGAGACAGGGAAAAAAGTTAACTAAAATGCTGGCTGATCAGGTTGGCTCGAACAGATTGGCCAGACTCACTGGGGGGCCCCTCAAAATTCTCGGCTTCATCCTCGACGGCTGAAGAGGGCAGGCTGTCCACATAACGTGGGACACGTTCCATGATGGCAAAATTGTGCAAAACAGCACATGCCATTATAATGTCGATCACTTTCTTGGGATCATATTGCAGGGCCCCCCCAGTATGGTCAAGGCAACGAAAACGTGTCTTCAGCAGACCAAAGGCCCTCTCCACAACAGCCCGGGTCTTGCGATGCGCACGGTTATACGCTTCCTGAGAGGCATCCTGGGGCCGCAGCACAGGCGTCATGAGCCAGGGTAGAAGTGGGTACCCGGAATCACCTTAAACAGAGAATTAAATGTAATCAAAATTAAAAAGGCAACACAACCAACACCAAAAATTTCACAGATATCATAATGATGTAAGGTAAAGTGTTCCCAAAAAAAAACACGGCACATTAGGGCCCCCAAAAATTGCACTAAGGTATAACCTAAATAAAAATGGCACTTCTATATACCAATTAATTAACAAACATCTGCACGGCCAAGGGTATTTGTATTTTACATATATTTGTAGTTTTCAGACATGTTACAATTAGGATGCTGCGGAGGGCCTATCCACATTTCTCTGGAAACTACAATGTATGCAGTTTAAGTCCACTTTGACATTTAACGACCAATAGTCCCAAAGGAGCCAAAGGTCAAAGATCCCTATCCACATTTCACTGGAAAATACAATGTATGCAGTTTAAGTCCACTTTGACATTTAAAGACCAATAGTCCCAAAGGAGCCAAAGGTCAAAGATCCTTGGGTATAAACTCCAAACCAATATATTTAGGCACAAGGAACTTACAGACATCCTAACTAAAGGGAAAACATTCTGAAGGCCACAGCGAGACAAGGATTTTTTGGGTAAGTTCCTAATATATGAGCCAAGAAAAAGGCAGTTGTACGCTTCTGTAAAGTTTTCCAAAACAAACATATCAACAAATACAAGATTAATGCCACATTTAATAACACACAAATAGGACACACTTACCAAGCAGCCATGCCCCCGAAAATTCACCTGCCTCAAATCTCCGAAACAACCCAGATCGCCGGAGGATATAGGAGTCGTGGGACGATCCGGGGTAGCCGGCAAGGACACTCATAAACCGCATATCCGGACCAACCACGGCCTGGACATTAAGTGAGTGTCCCATTTTACGATTCCTTAAGGAAAAAACATACAAAAAGGGTAATTAATATTTGACCCAAACTAATAAATTAACCACAAAACATGTCTGCACTCTATTGGGAAAGACTAATGAAAAGCCGAGATAAAGCAGCTACACAAATGAGGGATAAACAAATATGCTGCCGCAAAGGAAAACAGGTTACATGACACGTTGGGCAACATAATAACCAATCTCAATACCTATATATATACTCGTCGGCTGCCCTAGGTACGAGTGCCACATGTGTGCAGTCAATTGCACCAATAACGTTGGGCATGTCGGCCACATTATAAAAACCAAGCTTAATGGCGTTTCTGGCTGCCATATCATCTGGAAAAAAAATATATTTTTGAGTTATGGCAGCCATGCCTTCCAAAAATTTAGACAGTGCGCGGCTCAGCGTAGGCTGTGACATCCCCACAGAGAGGGCACCCAGCCTCTGGAACGAGCCGTTCGCCAAAAATTGCAGGCAGCCAAGCATCTTGGTCATACCTGAAATTGCATGCCCCTTCCTTGTGGTGCGGGGTAACCATGGCCGCAGCTCACTATATAATTTATGGAGGGAAGCGCGATTAAGCCTGGTCAGCTCGAACAGCTCAACATCATTCATGCTATCGATGTTCATGCGACGACGCAGGGGCAATCTGCTCTCAGACATCTCGATCAACTCAATGCCAAAAAGCATAAGCCCTTGATGTGCCACAAACTCGCTCCGCTCCATCCTACTCCCGAGGCCAAATAGCTGCCGGCAAACATTTCGTAAAGCAGCTCTTTAATGGGCTTCAAAACAATTAGCAATCACCTCTCTGAATTGGGCGCAAGCCCATGTGAAGGACGTAAAAAATAGGATCGGACGCAAATAATACGATTTGGACGGGAAAAACACACGAACTAACGCAAATTATACGATTCTCGTACGAAATGCGTATGTTCATATACGTCTATGCGCGAACGATCGTGCGAATACGAAATGGCCAAAAAAACAAGAAAAAATTACAAACACCCACCCAAACTTACGATTCTCGATACGAAATCACTTAACTTTTGCTCTTTGAATCGAGGGGTATATGTAACACATTATGTTGCCACAACCTCTTGTGGACCCTCTGTAAAAAATACATATTTTTTATTTTGTTGTATGAGACATTAGGGTTGATTCATGGTCGGAGGACCAAAAACCTAAAACCAAGCACAAGCGATTCTACACGCGCCTAGGACAATGACCCACGGTGCACATGTGGAGTGCAACAAATTTCATGCGGCCGGGGGAAAGTGCAAAATTATTCTTCTGATGCCTGAAATTCTGCTGTTTGGAAGTGTAAATGGCCCTGCTCGACTTCTGGATCTGGAACCTCTGCACCCAGGGCCGGGCCGCTTTCGCCGTTTTGAGTGCATTTGTCCCCACATGTTTCTCTCCTTTCCTTTCCTTTTTTTCATAGCAATTTGATATCTCCAGCTTCTGTGTATTCTGCAAAGCTTTATTCATCATTTCAGAGTGTATTCCCTGGATAACCTGTGTTTTTGGAGAACCTGTGTTTTTTTGCCCAATGTTTTGTCCTAGATGTTCTCTTTAACCCTCCTTACCATGTTTAGTTTGCATATTAATGCTTAATAATTTAACTATTATTCTTAGTTTTTTTTTGGGGGGGGGGGGCTCAAAATCTACATTTTTGGTGTTTTACCTTAATTTTTTTGATTTTTTTTCTACTTAAAACCAAAAAAGGGTTCAATCCCTAAAAAGAACCTGTGGCTGACAGTTTCATTGGTAAAAAAACATGCTGGATGCGGCAGGCTTGTGTTTTTAGAATGAAATAAGCCTGTTATTCATTGGAATCGTCAGTTTCCGCCACCTATTTTCTGGAGTTCACGCTTTCATTTGACACATTTGAACACACTTTCTGGCCCTCTAAGCACACTATAAATCAGGCGTCAGAGGCAGTTTGCGCTTGCACAATTTTTTGAGGCGCAAGTTTGTGCTTTGGTGGGCACACGTGCAAATTGGTACACAAATATAGCTGCATCCCATGTACGACTTGGTGCTCCTAAAAATATGCGCAAATTCGTTGGTGCACAACCATTAATCAGCTCTATTGTGGTGTTACTCTTCTCCTCAGAGACAGTTTTTAGATGATATGGAGAGTTATGGTGTCAGCAGCCATAGATAGAATCCTAATCCTATCCTAGAATCCTAGGCATAAATATGACAGTATAGTGCCCCTGAAAATAGACTTACTCTATGGCAATTTGTGGTATTTTGGTTCTATCGGGGACTCTCCAAAGGTATATAAAGAATACAAATAGAAAAAACAGTCAAAAAGAAAAAATTAAATGTTGATGCTCATAAAATATAACTAAACAATAATATAACTAGCAAAGTGAGTATTGCCACAGCACAGCTAGCTGACCTAATTTGTGTTATTTTAACAAACAAATATTTATTACGAAAATTAATTCTGCAGAATAAAGAAGGTCAGTGCAAGTGGCACAAGTCATCCCAGGCAGCCTCTGTTTACTCCCAGTGCTTGGCAGAACCTCTGAGTCCGCTTTTATGACTGTTGGCAAGTAACACCAATGTGACAGCTTTCAGAACTTTGAGCCCGAGTGTTCATTCACAAAAATCCACCCAAAGAAAATCTCATGCAAATCACCCGGGAAAATCCATCCAGGAGGCCGACCTCGCTAATGGCTGTAAAAGTTTATAGGATTATTTTGCACATGAAAATACAGTTCTGAGCTGCTTAGACAGGAATTTCCTAATGGCAGCTGCTAAAATGTTACAAGCTACAGTAAAAGAGTTTGGAACAAAACCCAATGCGGCCAGCTGCTGGCCTTCCCCTGGGGGCAGCCCAAATCTGGATGCCCCACTTTGTGAACTCCCCACCCCCAGATCATCCCACAATTTACCTTCTTCCTGGCTCCCTCGCTGAAGCAATGGACAGCCACATCCCCAGCATCTTTGGGCTGTGAGCCGGCTTCTGTTCCCCACCATTTAGATATGCTGGGGACAAGAGTATGCGCGATGCCTGGGATGTGGCCCTTCCTGCTCCCGATTGGCACAACAGCTGTTTGCCGAACATTAAACATGCACGGCTCTAATTGGACAAGAGCCTGTGCATGTGCCATAGGACCAGGAAGAGGTTAGTTTTACAGGGTGAAATGGGGGGGTTCACAAAGTGGGGCATCCCAAATCAGGATCCCAGGGGATAAGGATTAAATCCCGTGATAGTCAATATACTGGGTTTGTTCTGCTTCAAAGCAGACCTCTACTCTTTACATGAGCTCTGGGGCATCCTAGTTTGGGATGCCTTACTAGCTAAAACTTAAATTCAAGACTTAAACACTCACCATGTCCCAACAGCAGCCGCCTCTCATTCTCCAGGCAGGTGGGACAAACTATGTTGGCTGCTGGAGGTCCCATGAGAATTGCAAGTGACATGGGAGCATGGACCTGGTAAGGTACCTACAGAAAGGAGGTGGAGCAGATGGGCAGGTGGTGCAAAGAGTGCAATCCGATTGTTAACAAGGACTGCGATGTACATCAGGCTTGAACAGGTGCACAGGGTAACCAGGGAATCACCTGGTGGGCCCTGGAATCAACCATAATATTTCTTTGCATGGGTCCTAAATATAAGCCCGTAATACTTACATCTAAGTTTGTGGTGGGTCACCAGAATCACTTCTACTAGTGGACCTCAGACACCTCAAACTCACACTGGTCAGACATCATAAAGAATCCTTCTGCGGTTTCACATACACATTAATGGTAAGGAAATTAAAACAGCAAAGGAGACCAAGTTTCTCAAGGTCACCATCACCAAAAAACTTTGGAGACGCGTCCCACAATTATATATTAAAGTGGAACAAAACACAGTGTGGCTGGCCCTTGATTTTTGAAGACTTCGGGGCAGGCCGCTACTTTTCTATAGGGGCATCACAAATCGGGATGTCCCCTGTGTGAAACCGCCCCTAGGTCACCGCAAAACTCCTTTGCTCTGGCTCTCACAGAAATGTAAACAATGCTGGATGCACCCCCAGCATCTTTGGGTTAAGGTGCGCTCCCACGCTTAGCCATTCAGATAGGCTAGGGGTGGTAGCGCGTCAACTAGAGATGAGCGAATTTTTTAAAAATTTGTTTCGCCAGCTTCGCCGAATTTTCTAGAAAAATGTGTTTGGGTCCAAATTTATTTGTTGCGAATCGTTATTAAAAATGGCTATTTCTGGCCTTCCGAGAGCCTCAATAGGGTTGTAGAACATTATGCCTTGCTGTAACACGCATAGGATGCGTGCTGGGTTAGTGAAATAATACTGTAAAGAAGTATGACATGCAGATCAGAGGCATCGCTATTAGAATCGCTGTCGCAGAGCGGCACAATTACAGAGCCTTGAGGTGGCATCAGCATGAGGAGCCCATATATTGCCTGAAAGACACATCATGATGTTGGCAGCAGCATGGGGAGCCCATATATTGCCTGAAAGACATGCCCTGGAGTTGGCAGCAGCATGAGATGCTCATATATTGCCTGAAAGACATGTCCTGGAGTTGGCAGCAGCATGAAGATAACATATACAAATTTTGGGCACATATATCTAAGAATTTTATTAAAAATTAAGATTAACATAAAGCATTTCCTCAATAATTACTTGTGGTCTGATGCAGAGGAATGTCTGTAACTGGAGAGCAGCGCCTTAAATCCGTTTTGCAGTATCCATATTTCTGAAGTGTTGGTCTGGCACCATGATCAATCTACTCTGATGCATCAGGCATTGGTGGGTGGAAATCTTGGCTGATCCATGCCTGATTCATCTTCACACAGGCCAGTCTCTCCATAGTTACACAACTGCTGGTGTTGTACAAAAAAAAACATTTTTCACGCGTACTGGAAAACATTGAACTGCCCTCATCAATGCATCACATTCGCACATCTAAGAGTTTTACCACTTTGTTCCTGTTAAAGTCTTCAGAGCCTAGTTACTACTTAGTGAAAGGCCATGCATAGTTACACACCTGCTGCTGTTATCTACAAATCCTGTTTTAACCCTTTCGCTGCCAGCCTACCTGCAGCATTTGCCACTCCCTGTTGCCAGACGATGTTTCACCATTTTGCGCTACACATATTCAACTGTCATTTTTGAAGGGATTTCCAGGGATTTCCCAGGAAAATTATATATTGTTTTTTTCAACAGAGTCTGGGCTTTAACATGAAATGTCTTGTTTGTATTTTTTAGGTGTATTCTCAATTTTTTTGGGTGAAATGTGTGAAAAAAAACAAAAAAAAAACATTTTTTTACAATTTGTAGAGTTTTTTTGTAATAAAAAATGTAAGTTTGTCAATAAAATCTTATTGCGTGAGAAACCCCAATTTCTCCCGGTTACAGCGATACCACATATGTATAGGTAGACACCCTTTCCTGCCCAGAAGCCTTTTATAGCTGCTGGATGACAAATGGTTAATTAAAAAAAAAAATGACATAGGGTCCCCCTTCCCGGGGAGGGGGACCCCATTTTTTTTGGGATTTTGAAGGGTTAAAAACCCTTCAAAATCCAAAAAAAAAAATGACGTGGGGTCCCCCTTACCCAAAGTAACCAGCCCGGGACCAGCTATGGGGGCTTGTAGGCACAGAGTGGGGGGGCCAGCTTTGGTGGCCCCCCCACCCTGCAGCCTACGAGCCCACATAGCCTATGTGGGCCCGGGCTCTTCTGCCCCCCCCTGGCCTTTGGGGAGGCAGGTAATGGGGGTGCGGGGGTCAATGGCAAGCCACCCGCTAGGGCAGGTGACTTGCCACCCCCCCAGCCTTGTGAACTGGTATAAGGGGTCTCATGGACCCCTTACCAGCTCACAAAGGGTTAATGTGAAAAAAAAACACCACACAATAAAAAAAAAGTATTTTATTAGAAAAAAAAAAATTTTTTTTTACTGTACTTACCTTCGATTGCAAGCTCTTGTCCCTCGCCGCTCAGCTGACAGATGCCGGTGATCGGCATCCAGAGAAGGAGAAGGCAGGAGATCAGAGGATCTCCTGTCACCTCCTTCCCCTGTGCCGATCACCGGCATCTGAGAAGCTGAGAAGGCTGAAGCCTGAGATCGGGGCCGGGATGACTTCATAAGCCCCGCCCCCAAGGGGGCGGGGCTTAGAGGCATGATGGCGGCCGCCATCGTGCAGAAGAGAGGAGAGAGCCTCCCAGGCTCTCTCCTGAAGATCGGTAAGTCCTGGGGGGGGATCGGAGGCCCCCCAGGTGAAGAGGAGGGACAGCGGGAGCCAGCGCACACACAGGTAAGTGAATGTCATTTTTATTTTTTTTTTTTTTTACAGTTAGAAGCTGCTGCTGCAGAAGCGGGGGGGGGGGGGCCTATTCCGGGGGCTCTCCTGGAGCCATCCGACCCCCCACGGGGGATTGGATGGCACCAAATTAAAGAGGAGACCTGGCCGGATCCAACAAGGGGTCAGGTGAGTATTTGTTGTTTTTACTTTTTAAACTACAAGCGAGGAAAGTCAAGCACGTAACACCTACGTGCTTGGCACTTAAGGCCCAGCCAAGCCAGCACGTAGGTGTTACGTGCTTGGCAACAAAAGGGTTAAGGGTAGTGTAGCGTTTTGTCCTCCCCTCATATACGCACTAAGTATGTCAGGCAGAGAAGTGCAAGGATGGGCACGAAGGAGTGGCAGAGGCCTAAATTCATCAAGCAGAGGTCGCAGCAGACTAGGGGTGAGTGGCAGCAGGAGTCTCAGCAAGAGGCCTGATCTCCCGGTATCAGCTAGTGGTCGTGTCTCGACCAGCAACCCATCTGCTGTCATCGATTGGTTAACACAGTCATCTACTTCATCACAAGTGACATATGACACCCCCAGTCAACTGTCGGTAGTATCTTATGCTTTGGGTTCAGCGCCACTATTCAGTGAGGACAATCTGAAAAATCAGCAGCTACTGCCAAGCCAAGAAGTGAAGGAGACACTCGCCGCTTCCTCCACTAGGCGGGCAAGTAGTGATGAGGAGAGTGGCGTGGGAGGTGGTGTTGCAAACGTTCTGGCTTCTCAAGCAGACACTGTTGAGGAACCTGAGGAGGATATCAGTGATGTGCAGACACAACTCGATAATGATGATGATGGTTATTTATATTGTTATTATTATTAATCATTTTATAAATATATATCACCATCATCTTCTGTAGCGCTTTACAAGGTGTGATTACAAACAAAGTAAAACATATAATACAAAGAACAATACAAAACTCGAAGCTACCAGGTTCAAACCAAGTGTTGTGAGCAAAAGAGACAATATGAAAGAGAGCCCTGCCCTTGCAAACTTACAGTCTAAAGGATGGGGGTGGAGACAAAAGGTAGGGATCACAAGTGGTAGAGCTTGAGTTGGGCTGCATGTGCCGTTTGAAGGTTATAGGAGTTGCTTATACCAGGTTATATGCCCTGTCTGAAGAAGACAGTTTTGAGGGCACCTTTAAAGGCTTGGAGTGATGGAGAGTGATGGATTTAGCAGTCAGCATGGTGGCAGAAGGGGAAAGTCTGGAGGCAAATGTGCCCGGGGAAGACCACTTGCTGCGCGGCAGGCTACCTTCCCGGGAGGTAGTGGAAGAGGGGTTCCTGGAGTCGGTGGCAGCAGCAGTGAATTAGTGCGGACTGTTGGCGGGAAAATCAGCTACTTGGCGATGTGGCAGTTTTTCATCAAGCATCCACAGCAGGTTAACATGGCTACATGCAAGATGTGTAGGCAGAAGGCGAAGCATGGCTAGGGTCGAAATGTTGGCCCCATAGCCCTGCGTCAACATATGCAGCATCAACATAAAGCGGCCTGGGAGAGCTGGCTCCAAAGTGGTGGTCCAGCCTGCTGCATTACCCAGTGGTACGCCGCTCCCTGTTCCAGCCAGCCAAGGCTCCACCACCTCCTGTGTGTCATACCCATCCTCTGTGGCTCCAGATGCTCCTCCTCCTCTTACTCCGAGTCAGTCATTCGGCCAGGAATCCATTGGCAAGCCATGGCCAAGAGACAACAGTATGAGTCCCAAGCTGTCATTTCTTTGCGAAGAAGGCAGTACCAGCCCTGTACAATTTTGTTGAACAGAAGGTGGGACAGTCCTTGAGCCTGTCGGTGTGTACCAAAGTGCATGGCAGCGCCTACGTCTGGAGCTATAACTACAGTCAGGGACAATACATGTCCTTTAAGGCCCACTGGGTGAATGTTGTTCCTGCACAACCACAACAGCAACTTGGACAGTTCACACCGATGTGGCCTCCACGCTTCTAGGCCGTTGTGCCTGTGACAGTGCGCAACTCCATCTCCTCATCCTCCGCCGTCTTCTTAGCCTCCACTGCACGGACAAGTCTCAGTGCCCCTCCAACCTACCATGTGTGAAGGACACGGCGGTGTCATGTTGTTCTTCTCATGGTTTGCCTTGGCGAACGGAGTCACACATGGGAGGAACTGCTAAAAATCATTAATCAAGAAATCAAATCTTGGTCACTCCACGAAAACTGCAAATGGGAACCATGGTGACCGACAATGGGAAGATGTAAGGTGTCGGTTCCTTGTGTTAACTTTAACAAGGACAATTGAGTCGTCCAGATATAATCTCAGCTATGATAAATCCAGGAACAAGTACTGGGCCGAAACCAGGGGCAGACTGGGGACAAAAAACGGCCTTGGAACTTTCTGGTCACACAGGCCCTGGATTTGCCTAGGCCCTTTCATTGCATCTGCAATTGTCCATTGCAATTGCATTGCAAAGGTTCTGCATGCAGTGACATTTCTGTGCTAGCGTTTGCAACCGCAC
Source organism: Gastrophryne carolinensis (assembly GCA_027917425.1). Classification (NCBI taxonomy): domain Eukaryota; kingdom Metazoa; phylum Chordata; class Amphibia; order Anura; family Microhylidae; genus Gastrophryne; species Gastrophryne carolinensis. Next base: position 28,338,076 of record CM051239.1, on the reverse strand, counting down.
TGCATTGAAAGGTGATCACAAGCATTAGTGCTAGTAAATCACCATGCTAATGCATTTGCATGTGTGCTAGCGATTTCCTATGTAAACCACTAGCGCACATGCAAATGCGTTAGCACAGTGATTATGACCACTGGGGTGAAAGTAACCTAAATATTCTTGCAAGTCATTATATATATATATATATATATATATATATATATATATATATACCACAGCCCCCCTGGCATCTTGCTGCTATCAACTCCTCCTGGCCCAACTGTGGGGGAGAAGGGACACAATGCAGAGAATAGGGGGAGTCTGGAAATGTTAAGGAAGGTGAAAAAGGAAGAACAGAGGCAAAACAGAAGGAATGTAATAGTAATGGGATAAATGGCATCATGTATTGGGGTCACAACCTTGCAATGCATTGAAGTGTGTTGCAACAATGGCTTTACAACCTTTTGTGAGCATTAAAGTGGACCAAAACCCACCTGTCACATGGCCAGTAGCATAACTAAATATGACAGGGCCCTAGTGTGAACATTAAGTGGGGTCCTTTCACAGCTCCTTGAGTAAACTTTTTCTATCTTTTAATTGCAATTTGATGCAGCTAAAGAACTAAAGACTGTGACAGCAGAGACAAATGATGCTTCCTTTATCTAAATGATACATGAATGATGATCACAAATATGATAAATAAGGTGGAGAAGCAACACTGATGGGGCCCCACTGACCTTCTGGGCATCCCACTTGTGTGAAATCCCTGGGTCACTGAGAAAATGCTGCTGGTGCAAGAAGCGGCTGGCATGCCCGGCTGCTGCACCCTCACTAGCTCTGCCTATCTGAATGGCTGGCAGGGATGTGCACAGCCAGAGGAAGCAGCCAAAGGGATGCGAACTTGGGCGAGAGACTGTGGAGTAAAGTAGAAATCTGGCAGGACTGGGTAAATCCCAAATCTGGATGTTTCACAGCAGCGCAAACAAATTGAATGTACTGCTTTTGTACTGTACTGGACCTCGACTTGCCCACTTAGTGGCCGTCCTAAACTGGAGTCATGGTTAAAGTGGCCCACGGCGCATGCACGGCCGCTCGGAGCCGGTATGCGTGTCAATGAGACGTCTTACCTCAGCAGCTCCGAGCACACTGGCGGTCGCATCTCGCGCTTCCCTCAAACAGGGCCAGCGCGGGCACGCGCCCTGCTAGAGAGAAGCGTGAGATGCGTCCACGGCCCACGCATGCGCCGCTGGACCAGGAATCAGGTAAGGTTTGTGGGCGTCCTGGGGGGTTTCACACAGCAGGGCATCCCGATTTTGGATGCCCCGTGGGGAGGGATCACATCGGCCCAGGAATCTTATACATTCCCAGGCCGATCCACCTGGGTGTTGATCCACTTTAATCAATATGCTGGTAGGTATGGGTAGCTCAGGGGTTAATAAGCCCTCTCTCCCCCCCCTTCCTCCCCGCACTCCTTGCTGACAGTCTTTACCTCTTTCCAAGTAAACGAGCAGCCTCCGCTCCCGCCATACACTGCCTGACAAGCAGCGCAGAGGTGGCTGGGAAAGGGTGACGTCACCCTCAGCCGCACTGCTCGTGGAGACGAAGGATGGCAGAACCGGAAGCAGTTTATTTACTTAGAGCGAGGTAACACTGTTAACAAGGAGTGCGGGGAGGAAGGGGGGGGGTGAGAGAGGACTTATTAACCCCTGAGCTACCCATACACCAGCGTAACGTTCTGACACAGCAGTAAAACTCAACCACCTGGTTTCTTATAAGTTTAGCAAAGCTGCAGCACCATGAATTTGACATTATTACAGTGTGGGGCAGGCGCGGCCCACTGGGATTGTGCCCGGTATGCCCTACGGCCAGTCCTCCCCTGGCCGAAACCAACAATCGATGAGTGGATTTAATTAAAATAGAGCCGGTTACATTACAGAGAAAGTAATAATATGATGTAAATTTGCAATTTCCATACAAAAAATGCGGCAATCTCTCTCAAGTTAATTCAGCCAGGACCTTTTGTCCTTTGCCAGGCCCCCGCCATACTGCCTGCGTGGCAGCCATTCATGTCTCCTGCATTGTCAGAGGGTAATCAGACCCTTCCCCCACGTTCCCTGCTTTAATATAATTCTTTGGTCGAACTTTAATTTCTCCTCCATCCAACTGCCCCTTTGACTTCCTGTTACAAAAAGAGGCCGTCATGAAATACAATCCTTCAGCCTAAACACAACAGATGTTTACAGTTAAATAGTTGAAAATGCACATCAAGTAATTACTGAGAGGGAACTCAAACATACCCAGACATTCTTTACATCTGCATATGAACTGCTTCCCTGAGGTCTGAAAGCAAAGTCAATTAACAGAAATAACCTTTATATTATATGGACATGTATATATGTTATATGTGTATGATTTCCTTTGAATCAGCCACATCCAGATCAGAATCATAATAAATGGCAGGTAAACAGCCACAGCTTCCACATTCATCCAAGGTACCTATATACATCAATAATATTAGTGATTTAATAATAATTTATTAATAATTGAGATCACATTTGTTGTTCACACGTGTTCAATCTAGTTGTCAAGCGTTTTCTGAAGTCTTCCCCCCATCTGCAAGACATTCTAACAACAGGAAGGAAGCTTTGTATGCATTTCAGCCACTCCTACATCGCCAAGCACACCCTTCTTGAGCTACAGCGTCAGAACGGTATCCCCCAACATAGTCTGATTTGCGATGTTTCCACCCTCCATATGTTTGATCGACTATACGAAGAGAGAAAAGCCATCACCGATTTCTTGATGATCCAAGCGGATAGGGGGACTCCACTTTATTAGTCAGTCACCACTGCTTCATGTACTACGACACATGTTGAAAACCAGGGCTGGTCAGGGCACTGGAGATATAGCGCCTACATTTCACGGCCACATGAAGCCTGTTGGAGCTGAACTGGAGGAGGAGGGGGTGGGGCACAGTGAAGCACAGTTTAGGTTTGACGAAATGGCCGGTTTTTCTAGTCAGCTGACAGGAGAGGAGGAGCAGGAGCAGCCAGAGGAGCTAGAGGGTAGTGAGGAAGGCAAGACAGAGGACCCAGACACACCATGGCAGTATGCAGTGGAGATGGAGACAGGTAGTCCCTCCGAGTCACTTGCACAAATGGCACGATGCATGCTCATGTTCTTGCGTAGTGACCGCCGAATTGTCACCATTCGGCCGGGGGATGACTTCTGGCTCTCCACCATATTGGACCCTCGCTTCCGGCACAAAATACTGTTAAAAGCCTACTGGAGAGCATTGACCTGCCCTTATCAGTACACATCACATACGTACATCTGCGAGTTGCACCATTTTATCCTGTTAAAGTCTTCAGGGACTAGTTACTGTGAAAGGTCAGACACAATTTTCGTGGACAAACATGTTCTCCTTGTGGTTACTATGGCCCCTGCCACACTAAACCCCCTCTGATGGCCCACTACTGGCAGAGCAGGACAGCTTTCCCAGGGCAAACTCTGCTAGTTGCGGCCACAGATCAAGTTTGGCTGCCCAGAGGTCCAGTGGATCCTCAAGGTGAGTTGGTATGGTCATGTCAAGGTATACCACCACCTGCTGATTCATGTCCTGCTCTATGTCTACCTGCTGCTCATGAGTTGCATCACTATGCGGGTGAAGAAAGCTACTCATTAGCGACTGAAGACTCAGAGGGCCCCCCGAGTCAGACCTGTGAGAGGATGGATGATGGCGCAGATAAGCATCGGCCAACTGACAGTGGGTGTAAAAAAGCCCCCGTTTTTACACAACAATGGCAGGTGTCTGGCCTTTCACACTAACTAGCCCATCAGCACTTGAGGATAAAACCAAATGAAAACACTGCCAGATTGCCTGCAATGGGATGCCCCATGCTCAAAGTTAGTTAATAGCACTACAGCAAACTTTAAATCGTGGTTTTTGTAGAAAAGCAAAAGCAATATAGACAGGTTCTCTTACTAAAAACAAATGAAAAGACACTGTCAGATGGCCTTAAATAGGATGCTCCTGGTCACAGTTAAATGCACTACAGGCAGTTTTAAAATGTGGTTTTGTTTAAAAAACAAGAGCGATATAGGCAGGTGCTCTAGCAAAAGATAAAGGCAAATACACTGTCACATCATGGGCTGGCATGGGATGCCCCCGGTGAAAGTGAAGCACTACAGATCTTTTAAAACTTGGTTTTTGTTACAAAAGGAAAAGCTAAATAGACAGGTTCTCTTTAAAGACAAATGCTAGCACGCTGTCACATCATGGGCTGGCATGGGATGTCCCCGGTGAAAGTGAAGCACTACAGAACTTTTAACACGTGTTTTTGTTACAAAAGGAAAAGCTAAATACGCAGGTACTCTTTCAAGACAAAAACTAGCACGCTGCCACATCATGGGCTGGCATGGGATGCCCCCGGTGAAAGTGAAGCACTACAGAACTTTTAAAACGTGGTTTTAGATACAAAACGAAAAGCTAAATTAGCAGGTTCTCTTTAAAGACAAATGCTAGCATGATGTCACATCATGGGCTGGCATGGGATGCCCCCCGGTGAAAGTGAAGCACTACAGAATTTTTAAAACATGTTTTTTGTTACAAAAGGAAAAGCTAAATACGCATGTACTCTTTAAAGACAAATGCTAGCACGCTGTGACACCATGGGCTGGCATGGGATGCCCCCGGTGAAGGAAAAGCTAAATAGGCAGGTGTGTGTGACCTGTATTAACACTAAATAGGCTTGAGAGATCTGGGCATGAAAGCTAATGCAAACACACTGTAAACTGTCTCTCTCTCTGTCCTTTTCTCTGCCTCTCTCTTTCTCGACCTGTCTTTTTCTTTTACTGTGTTTTTCTCTCCCTGGCTCTATCTCCCCCTGGCTCTATTTCTCCCTGACACGTTCTCGCCACAATACACCGCCGAAGTAAGCCTCCGCAAGATGGCCGCCGCATATATAGGGCTGTGACATCATCGGGGAGCCTGGCTGCTGATAGGCAGCATGTGATGCCTACCCAGGATTCTTTGCCCCATGGGACATGTCCTGACATGTGGATCCACCATTTTAGATGGCCTGGACCGCAGTAAATGGAGTTTAAGGAAGCGATATTCGGATTCGTTTAGAATTGAATTTTTCCTGAAATTCGTAACGAATTCGGATTCGTCAGATTCCATTCGCTCATCTCTAGCGCCAATGTCTAAAGAGAACCTGGGGATGCGGCTACTCCTGCTTCCTCTTACTGAGCTCTTTGTCTAAAACCATGGACGAGAGTCCCAGCATGCACCGTGGCCCTGGGGAAAGGTAATGTTTTACGGGGGATTTGGGGTGGTTAACATAGCAGGGCATCCCAAATTGGGATTCCCATGGGGCAGAAGTGAAAACCCCTGGTTTGGTTCTGCTTTAAAGTGGACCAAAACCCTGCATTTCTGGCCCTTTACCTATAGCAAACCTGTGGAGCTGAGATGCGTCATCCAGAGAGGCTGCGTCAGGAGCGTGTGCCATAGGGAAGCCGGGGAAGCGGACGCTCCACTCTCTGTATGTAGGGCTATGTCTGTAAAAATTATTCCAAAATGCCGATGCACACTTACCAGTGATAAGATTATCACTGGTAAGTGTGCATCGGCATTTTGGAATAATTGTGACACAAGTTCGGCACTTGCTGGTTGCACCTACCTGGATATACTGGTACCTCTAAGTACCTGAATGGAGATTTTTCGCGATATCGACGGCAACCCTGATAACCGCGCAAGGACACGCACGTACAATCAGGAAGAAATAGAGACTATTCTTTTCCCCTCAGACCCTGCAGCAGCCTTTGGTACAGATACACCCACAGACTTATTGAAAGAATTAAAGAGACTTAAGAGGAAGCGTGTGGATTTGGAGCTTCATGGCCAGACTTTATCCGAATACTATAGGATCAAAAAGATCCCCCGCGGCTTCAGAATCAAGAACCAGCCCACCATAGGTCGCAATAAACCTGAATTTTGCGAACGCTGGTGTGAGGTCTCGAATCAAAATTAATTGAATTATATGATTTTAGTCATTGAAGAAGTGAGAGCACAACTGTGCCAGTTAAATAGAGAAATCAACACACTAGAACTGCGGGTACAAACGGAAAAGTCAGAAACAACTGAAGTGGACTTGAATAATCTACACACGGAACTCACCAATTACACTGAGAGACTGAAACGCTATAAACGCGATAAATTTAAACAAGTCTGTCTGGACTATACGGAGAACCGGGTGTACCCCTGGCTTTCGGGGAAGGATCCAGACCAATTCAGACCTAGAAGAAATACAGGAGCCCCGTTGAGAAGAACTACATCCCGTGGACACTACCAACCTGCATCTGAGAGTGACCCCTTATCGGAGAATTTGTCGTCAGACACTGACACACAAGCGCGAGGCACAAAGAAATACCCGAAACGTAAAACCCGGGAGGCCCATTTTCGCGCGACCACCGTACCCATCGATCCCGGCGGGGAGGGAGGAAGCGGTGACAACTCAGCAATGACCCTACGGTCAGCCAACAGGAAACCCCTATTATGAACCTCTCCTCAAGATCACTCTCAACAGATGAGGTAAGCCTCCTGAGTCGAGGACTATCCTTTTGTCCCACTTCACGGTTTGATCAATTCCAATTTGATGTTGAACTCTTTAAATTGGAGAGATCTTTGAAGATAAAACAATTCTTCTCATCCCATCCTGGTTCCATCCAGGATACTAAGTCTTTGGGGCCCTCTAAATTTAAACTTAAAAGCCAATTCATGCCTGCTGGCAATTTTGGCACAATAGACGCTTATATCAATGTCATTAGATCTGAGACTGGACGGATTATGCGGTCCAAACGTTACTACCCCAATTTACCTAAAGGGGAACTTATAGCCTTGTCTAATTTAAGCAAGGACAAAAGTATTATTGTGAAACCTGCCGATAAAGGCGGAGCAATCGTCATCATGGATTATGACATGTACAGGCGAGGACTGCTGGAGATGCTCTCTGACACCGTCAGTTATGAACACATCTCCAATAATCCCATCTGGAGTATCCAGAACACTGTGCAACAATTTATCTCCCTAGGCCTGGTGAACGGATGGCTCAGTGAACATACTGCAAAATATATTGATATTGAGCATCCCATCACACCCGTTATATACGGGTTACCTAAGGTTCACAAGGGATGCAACCCGTTGAAATTCCGACCCATTGTGGCCGGCACGGACTCAGCCACACAACCACTAGCCCAATGGCTGGATTATTATCTGCAGCCATATGTTCATCAATTACCTTCTTATTTGAAGGACACTGGGGACTTCCTAAATAAGTTTAGGGATGTGCAGATTGAACAAAATGATTTGCTAGTGACGATGGATATTTCCTCACTGTACACAAATATCCCCAATGATCATGGGATAAAAGCTGTCAAGCATTTCCTTACATGTAACCCCCCAGAAATTCCAGTGGAATACATTTTGACGGGCCTAGAGATTGTATTATACAACAACTATTTCAGATTTGAACACGTTTTCTTTAAACAAATCCTTGGGACTGCTATGGGGAGCGCCATAGCTCCATCTTTCGCAAACTTATTCATTGGATTCTTGGAAGAGCGTTACATCTTCCCCTCCCCCCTATATATGGCACATATTAGATACTGGGGGCGCTATATAGACGACGTGATCACTGTATGACATGGAGATAGAGTGACTCTGGATGAATTTATTGAACATATAAATTCTGTGTTTCCCACGATCACGTTTAATCCCGAGATTTCAGAGACTGATGTCACCTTCCTAGATGTGGCCATTCATAAAGACGACAATGGAATGATAACTACTGGGCTTTTTTCCAAACCCACGGATAGGAACACACTTCTGAGATATGACAGTGCCCATCCCCGACCGCTGGTTAATAGCTTACCAATATCACAATTTCTCAGGGTATACAGGGTGAACACCAACCCGGACACTCGTCAACAACAACTACACCAGATGTTCACTAAATTTCGCACACGGGGGTACCCTGTTGGAGTATTGACCCAGGCTCAACACCGCGCAGAACAAATATGGTCAGGTGAAGACCGACCACAGATACCTAAGGAAGAGAGGGTTCCCTTCATTGTGACTTATAATCAGGCAGCTCCAGTAATTGAAAAAGTTACACATAGATACAGAAGCATCCTGACCTCGGATAAGACATAAGATGTGTCCTATGATAAAAAGACCACTCATGAAAGTGTACCAGCGTAACAAAAATCTGAGAGACTCCTTAGTGAAGGCCGACCCAGTTGATAAATACAGCAAACCACCTGTTATAATATCCCCCCGTACTGGGTGTTTCCGCTGCAACACCTGCAATGTCTGCAACTCACTTATTCTCGGTACGGAATTTACCCACCCACACACAGGTAGACGATATAAGATTCGTGGGACCTATTCGTGTCTTACGGAATATTGCGTGTATCTCTTGAAGTGCCCCTGTGGCCTCCTATATGTGGGCAAAACCATTGGGGCATTTAAGAAAAGGTTTCAGCAGCATCGCAGCGATGTGCGGGTGAGCATCAAAAAACACTAGGATGGAGAAACCTTAGACTATGATAAACCTGTGGCTGTACATTTTGTGAGACATAAACACCAGATATCAGAACTTCGCGGGATGGTCATTGAGCATGTTGAAAGACCACGCCGTGGGGGGGATCGCCACCTACGACTACTACAACGCGAGACTTATTGGATTCACAAATTAGATACTGTCCAACCAAGGGGATTGAATACTTCATTTGGCTTCTCAAGTTTCTTACCTAAACGTTGACATCTGTTGTTACTGTGATTAATTTTGTACCTTGGGTACTGCTGGTTCCTGGGTACCTTCCTTTCTAGTCTGTCTTGTCCCCTTTTCTTTTCCCTCCCTTCTACCTTTTCTCTATTTTTCCCACTTGCTCCTCATTGCCGCCCCTCTCATTTTTCTTATCACTCCCCTTGGCTCTGTTTGGTGTTTTCTACTGTTTTCTTCCCCTTTTGCACTGCCCCCTTCTTTTTGAACCCTTGTTCCTTTTTCCTTCTTTTGTTGTTTCTTTCCCCTTTTCTCTTTGATATTTCAGACCTGCCTTTCTTGTTGGTTTTCCCTGCACGTGTCTTCTTCCCTTTCTCTTTGTCCTCCTTTTTTCCTCTTCCTCTTCCTCTTTTTTCCTCTTCACTTTCTCCCCCCATCTCGGGTCCCACTTTCCTTTCCCTTCTTTCCTTTTTTGTTCTGTCTATTCCCTGCCTTCTGGCTGCTCTCTCTCTCTTTTTTTCCTGTCCCTCTTTTGTCCCCTTTTTCTCCTCCACTTGGTTTTTTGCTTTTTTCTTTCTTTACTTAATGCTCACTCTCCCTCTTTATCAGCCTTCTGGCTGCCCTCTCTCTCTTCCTTTTCTGTCCCTTCTTTTGTCCCCTCCTTTTCTTCCTTCACTCCTTCCCTTTTCCTGGTCTTCTCTTCTTACTTTCTTTCTTTCTCTATGTAAGCTTCTCGCTTCCTCTCTCTCTTTTATTCCTCCTGCTTGTGTTCTTTCTCCTTTCTCTATTCCATTCCATTTTGTGCCCATCTATTCTCATCCTTGTCCCTGCATTTCCCCTCAGGCTCCTGCTTCTGTCTGTTCTTGCTGTGATTTCTATCCCTTGCTGTTTTTTCCCTCTTTTCCTGTCCCTTCCCTGTCTCGTTTCCCCTGATAGTGATATACGGTACACATACTGTTGTTTGCCCCTTCCACCTGACCGGGAGCAGTACGCTCTCACCGCCGGTCAGGGGACATGACACGCAGCGGTCGAGGAGCCGAGTGCCGCTGGAGTGGTTTCCATGACAGCGGACGCTCGGCTCCTACGACGTCTGCCCCGGCGAGCTGTGACAGTGGAGCCTGGCGCGGCCCTATCGGGTTGCGCCGGCTACCACGTCACTTGTTACCGGGCAGATTTCAGGCCCGGCGTCATGCCTCCTTTCCCCTGGGCAGGCGGGGAAGCCGCCGATCGCGCATTTGCGATCGGTGTCCGGCGGTGATGGGGCCCCGAGCTGCGGGCCCCGGCGGCGTTAGGTGAGTTGGTTTTTGTGCTCTTTTATTATAGTGTGCATAGTAGTGGTATATTTGTTCCACACTTATTCTTATCCTTGTACATTGTTTCTACACTTATTCTGTTTACCCGCTGACGTCATTATGACGTCAGGCGGGAACTACAGCACATGGGGACTATTTAAATGCTTTGTCCCTTGCAGACGGTTTGAATGTCTGCCCTGAGGAAGGGGGTTTGCTACCCCCGAAACGTCGGCTTTAGTAGACTTTGCTTGCTGTCTGGATATCCCATAATTTTTCCTCACAGTTGGACTATATGCCATGGATTGATATATGGCTCCATTACCTTGTATGCTTACTAATACAAGTTTACTTGCTTTATATGGTGTGCTGGCCTTTTGTAAATATTCTGGCTATGTCTGTAAACAGAGCTGTATTTCATGCATTAATATGTAATAGAAAGAAACACAGTAACTAATATCTGGTATGTAGAACTAATGGGAGAAGACAAGAGGAGGTCTTAGGTCTGGACAGTGAGGACCAAGATGCCTGAGAGGTAACAGAAAGTGATCGGCACATATTGTACATGGGGCCTTTAATACCAACTCTACCCCAACTATACTGTCCATGGGCCCCTGTATACCAACTTTGACCCACCCATACTGTCCATGGGCCCCTGTATACCAACTTTGACCCACCCATACTGTCCATTGGCCCCTGTATACCAACTTTGACTCACCCATACTGTCCATGGGCCCTGTATATCAACTTTGACTCACCCACACTGTCCATGGGCCCCTGTATACCAACTTTGACTGACCCATACTGTCCATGGGCCCCTGTATACCAACTTTGACCCACCCATACTGTCCATGGGCCCCTGTATACCAACTTTGACTCACCCATACTGTCCATGGGCCCCTGTATACCAACTTTGACTCACCCATACTGCACATGGGGCCCTGTATACCAAACTGTGAACTGCCCATACTGTCCATGGGCCCCTGTATACCAACTTTTATCCACTAATACCGTCCATGGGCCCTGTATATCAACTTTGACCCAACCATACTGTCTAGGTACCCCTCTATATCAACTCTGACCCACTCATACTGTACATGGGCCCCTGTATACCAACTTTGACCCAACCAAACCGTCCATGGGCCCCTGTATACCAACTATGTCCCAACCATACTGCCCACGTACCCCTCTATACCAACTCTGTCCCACCCATATTGTTCATGGTCCCCCTCTATACCAAAGCTTACCCACACAACCTTCTCATGTCCCCTGTATACCAATTCTTACCCACTCATCCTGTTCATGGGCCCCTGTATAACAACTCTGACCCCCCCCATAATGTCCATGGGCCCATATATACCAACACTGACCCACCCATACTGTTCATGGGCCCCTCTGTGCTAACTCTGACCCACCTATACCGTCCATGGGCCCCTTTATAACAACTCGGACCCACCCCATACTGTCCATGTACCCCTCTAATGCAATCCAAATACAAAATCCTGCACTTGGGTAGAAGGAATCCTTTCTCTGAGCACCGTATGGGCAGCACTGTGTTATCCAGGACCTCGGAGGAGAGAGATTTAGGGATACTGATTACTGAAAGCTGCAAGATGAGTGGACAGTGTAGCCAGGCAGTGGGAAAAGCAAGCAGGATGCTCGGCTGCATAGCTCGAGGCATCACCAGTAGGAAGAGGGAGGTTGTGATGCTGCTGTATAGAGCCCTGGTGAGGCCACAGCTAGAATACTGTGTGCAGTTCTGGAGACCTTACCTGCAAAAATACATTATTCAAATAGAACGTGTCCAAAGGCGGGCAACGAAAATGGTGGAAGGACTTAAACTTATCAGGAAAGACTTAAAGAACTTAATTTGTACAGTCTGGAGGAAAGAAGGGAGAGAGGAGACATGATGGAGACCTTTATATATGTGAAAGGATTCAATAAGGTTCAGGAGGGAAGTGTTTTTAAGAGGAAACTTAATGATAGAACAAGGGGGCACAACCTGAAGCTAGTCGGGGGGAAGATCAGGAGCAATGTTAGAAAATATTATTTTTACTGAAAGAGTAGTAGATGCTTGGAACAAACTTCCAGCAGAGGTAGTTGAAAAATAGACAGTCAGTGAATTTAAACATACCTGGGATAAGCCTCCATCTATCCGAAGATAAAGAGAACATACAGTATATACATAAGGGCAGACTAGATGGAGCTTTTGGTCTCCTTCTGCCGTCACCCTTCTATATTTCTATGTTTCTCTATACCAACTCTGACTCCACCATACTGTGCATGGTCCCCCTCTATGCCAACTCTGACCCACCCACAGTGTCAGACTGGGATGCCTGGGGCCCACCAGTAGAACTGACACTGGGGGCCCACCCCACATTTAGATGCAAGTATTACCAGCTTACATTAAGGGCCCATGCACATAAACATTATGCCAGACTGTATTGTCTCTGTGTGTGCCCTTGGGATGACACAGATAAGCTATACATAGTTCAGGTTTGGTGATGAAGGCCCTCAAATTGGCCCCTGGGACCAATGGTCCAACATTTTTCCTGGGAACTCTGTGGGCCAGTCCAAACCTGCCCACCCATAATGTCCATGTACCCCTCTATACCAACTCTTACCCACCCATACAGCCATTTGGCCAATCTATACCAGCTAATGCCCACCCATAATGTACGTGTACCCCTCTATACCTACTCTGACTCACCTATAGGGTCCACGGGCCCCTTCATTCCAAATCTGAACCACCCATACTGTTTATGACTCCTATATACCAACTCTGACCTATCCATACTTTTCATGGCCCCCTCTATACCAACCCTGACCAACCCAACCTCCCCATGTACCCCTATATAACAACTGTAACCTACCTATACTGTCCTTGGGCCTTTTTTATATCAACTCTTACCCACCCATACTGTTCATTGACCCCTATATACCAACTCTGACCCACCCATACTGTACATGGGCCCCTCTATACCAATTCTGTCTCAACCATACTGTCCATGGACCCTCTATACTAGCTCTGACCCACCTACTTTATCCTGTCCAATGGATCCTATTTACCAACTCTGACCCACTCATATTGTCCCTATATACCCGGGGTTTCAATCTTTTTACACCAAGTAGTAATATTGCCAAGAAGTTCCAACCGAGTACCTTTAGGGGATCAGTTATAAATGCTACCAAAATAAGTCCCTGACCTCTGTAGCACCTTAAAAGCAAAAATTAATGATATTCTACTGTTATAAATACTGTTTTCCAGACCCAACAGTCCTCCTCTGTTGGTGCTCTCCTAAACATTGCTGTGTACCCCTCTAACTTGCGGCATCTACCTCTTGGGTTTACACATACTAAAGATTAAGAAACAGTGCTCTGTACCCCCCTGTGACCCACCCATACTGTCAATGTGCCTCTCTATACCAACGTGTGACCCACCATAAAGTTCCTCTATGCAACCCTATCCTCTGACCCACTCATACATTCTCCATGGGCCCCTCTATAACACCTTGTGACCCACCCATAAGCTCTATGGGATGTGCTATGCCACTATATGACCCACCCTAAGGTCCATGTGCAGCACTATACTACTGTGTGACCCACCCATACGGTCCATGGGTTGCTCTTTACCATCCTTTGAAACACCTGTACGGTCCATGGGCCCCTATATACCACCCTGTGACTTACAGATAGTGGCCATGGGTGCCCTTATGCCACTATACGATCCGCCATATAGTCTATGGGCGCCTCTATACTACTGTGTGACCCACCCATAAGGTCCATGGGTTGCTCTATACCACTCTGTGATCTAGCAATACTAGGTCCGTCTATGCAACCTCATCCTGTGACCCACTCATACTCTCCATGGGCCTCTTTATAACACCTTGTGACCCACCCATAAGCTCTATGGGATGCACTATGCCACTATATGACCCACCCTAACTATTTTGTAACCCACCCATAAGGTACATGGTTTGCACTATACCACTCTGTGAACTAGCCATACTAATCCATGTGACACACATATACTGTCTATGAGCTCTTTTACTCATATAATTTAGCTGCCATTCCACTGAAATGGAACCATACTGTATTAACACTTACTCACACTTTGGTTCTCCCTTCGCTCGGTTTTAACGCCCCTGTACTACCCTGTGTTTAATCAATGCCAACCATGGGGGGGGGGGGGGGGGCAAGACAAGTGGCTTACATTTCAGCACATATAGTTTAATCATTGGTGGTTACATTAGGAGTTTTTTGACACCCTTATAAAGCTGTGTCCAGGGGCACGCAAAAGCAAAACACCAAAATACCAGTGTAACCTTGCTTGGACCAGGAGAGTGCAAAAATGGCTTAAAATTGGGACCCCCAAATCTGTCAGAGAGTAAGGCAGAGATAAAAAAAGAACAAGAAACACCTTTGGCCTGTGACCAGGTATGTTTCCCTATAAATCTTTGGAGGCATCCCGCAGAGAGGGATTCTGATGGAGCCAATGATTCCCTCAAGAATCGTGGCCTCAAGAATGATTTCATCTGGTGGCCCCAAGAATGATTTTCTATTTCTTCCATTAATATTAATGGAAATTAATATGTTTTTTTAATACATTTTTATGCATGTCTATAGGCATGGTCACCGATGGCGAGAAATACTGCTGCCATTTACTGGGGATAAAGAGACAAGAGGACATCTCAGCGCTCAAACATAAATAGAGGGATCAAGTGGCACAATACATGTATAATTTCCTGTAATTGATAGAGAGGTAAGTTTTAGGGAGAGAGATATGCATGATAAGAGTCACTCACTGGCTTAGGCAAGGACAGTCAAGCAGCAGCTATTATTACATATAATCACGTCTTTGTAAGTGACAATTCAGTTCGCACTCACATTTTGCTATCCAATATTTTTTTTTATAACTAAGGAGATATTTCTATAATCCAGTTGTGATTCAGCCAGGAAATTTTACCCAGAGGAAGGGGTCATATGATAGACCCTGCAACATAGGCCTTGATTCCCTAAGAGTTGAAAAAAATTCTCACGGTAGTAAAAAATTCAATTCATGAGAAAAAGGCTTGAGAATTTCACTGTTAGTGAATCACTAGATAGGAAAGCAATGAAAGTCAATGGCACTTTTTTACTCCTGAAAACTTTTTACCCCTTTTTACCTGCAGTAAAACGTGCCATTGGATTTCATTGGCCTTGACTCACAAAGAGTTGAAAAAACCTCTCATGGTAGTAAAAAATTAAATTAATGAGAAAAAAGTGTGAGAATTTCACTGTTAGTGAATCACCAGATAGGAAGACAAGGAAAGTCAATGGCACTTTTTACTACAGGTAAAAGGGAATAAAAAGTTCAATGCTTTTTTCAGGAGTAAAAAAGTGCCATTGACTGTTATTGTCTTCCTATCTGGTGATTCGCTAACAGTGAAATTCCCTAGATTTTTTCTCATGAATTGAATTTTTTACTACCATGAGAGTTTTTTTCAACTCTTAGTGAATCAAGACCATTGTCTTGAAATTCTAAGGCTTTTTTCTCATGAATTGAATTTTTTACTGCCATTAGATTTGTATTCAACTTTTAGTGAATCAAGGCCATAGGCTGGATTATGGCAATTACTAGATTATAGATGTACTAGATATTGGAAATGTATATTTTTCCTGTGCCAGGAATGCAGGAAGCCACACGCTGGTTGAAACAAGTCTTGAGGGTTTGGACCAATAAAATGACAGATATGTCGGTCTCGGAGATGTGGAAGGTGCTGCTGTTAAGTGTCCCATGTGAACGGTGCATTGTTGTTGCTCCAGACGAGGATCTCCTTCCTCGAGATTTCCTCCCCAATAATCTTGACCAGCGACCGGCTGCCATCTGTGCCACTCCGGGGACGGCACGTTTCTGGAGGAAGTTGCTTGTTTGGTCTTCTCTGGCTGCTGATGACAGTTGACATAGCTGCCCCTCTTCTCTATTCCAGAAGCTTCCAGACACTGCGCCCTTTGTTCTCAACAGTGATTAAATTGTTCACACCTCTGCAGATGCCTCAGGACAATGCCGACCAAAGCTGCCAAATGTTCAGCTTCATAATTAAACATTTTTATGTCAGGCTCAGAAACATTGTAATAATGTATCAGTCACTTGTCTTAGATACATTATAACAGTGTGTCAGTTACTTTGTGTCTCAGATATAACAGTGTGCCATTCACATGTTTCAGATATTTTATGTCTCATGTATATTACAGTATGTCAGTCACATCATGTCCCAGATATTTTATAACAGTCAGTCAGTTACTTTATGTCTCATGCATGTTACAGTATGTCAGTCACATCATGTCCCCGATATTTTATAACAGTCAGTCAGTTACTTTATGTCTCATGTATATTACAGTGCGTCAGTCACATCATGTCCCAGATATTACAGTGCGTCAGTTACATCATGTCCCAGATATTACAGTGCGTCAGTCACTTCATGTCCCAGATATTACAGTGCGTCAGTCACTTCATGTCTCAGATATTACAATGCGTCAGTCACTTCATGTCCCAGATATTACAGTGTATCAGTCACTTCATGTCCCAGATATTACAGTGCGTCAGTCACTTCATGTCCCAGATATTACAGTGTGTCAGTCACTTTATGTCCCAGATATTATATAACAGTCAGTCAGTTACTTTATGTCTCATGTACATTACAGTGTGTCAGGCACATCATTTCCCACATATATATTATAACAGTGCATGAAACAGTTAAAGCAGTCCCACTCCAATTTCCAACCTAATGGGTTTGGGCCTGAGACATTCTTGGGGGGGGAATCCAGATTGCTGGAGCTCCCCTGTGCATAGACCCCCTAAATCCTAACCTTCACTTCAATCATTGGCCGAAAAGCAGTCCCGCAATCCAACTGCCAGGAAATGTGATGCCGTCATGACCGCTATGGCCAATCGCAGGATCGAGGTGGAGGTAAGGATTTTGGAGAGGAGGATGCACGGGGGGACCAAGATGTTCAGAATGTGGCCATACCCATCAGTTAGGAAATGGGTGTGGGACCGCTTTAATGTCTCATAACAGTGTCAGTCACTTAATTTAAGTTATTAGTACTCACTGGCTGCGCACCATTCAATGGGATACTGCAGGTGCTCAAGCTACAGTTAGCTCCATGCACATCAAAACTGTAAATATATTCCACCGCAACTCCATAATTCTTTACAGATTTTCTTTTCTTTTATTAAGTCAATATTGCAATGATCTAATAAAGGAAAAAACCCCTGGAAAGAATTCTGCTGGAATAAATGTGCAACTAATGGCTCAGATACAGTTTAACACCAGTCAGTTCAGGTCTCAGACTACACTTTGTCATTCGCTTGATTATGAATTATATTATAACATCAGTCACTTTCAGTCAAATCATGTCTCAGATACATTATAGCAATTTGTCACTTACATCAGATATATTATAACAGTGCATCAGTCACTTCAGGTCTCAGATACATTATAACAGTGTGCAAGTCACTTCATGTCTCAGATACAGTATAACAGTGCGCAAGTCACTTCATGTGTCACGTACATTATAACAGTGAGCCAGTCACTTCATGTCTCAGATACAGTATAACAGCGCGCAAGTCACTTCATGTCTCAGATACAGTATAACAGTGCGCAAGTCACTTCATGTGTCACGTACATTATAACAGTGCGCCAGTCACTTTATGTGTCACGTACATTATAACAGTCCGTCAGTCACATCATGTCTCAGATACATTATAACAATGCGCAAGTCACTTCATGTGTCATGTACATTATAACAGTGCGCCAGTCACTTCATGTGTCACGTACATTATAACAGTCCGTCAGTCACATCATGTCTCAGATACATTATAACAGTGCGCCAGTCACTTCATGTCTCACGTACATTATAACAGTCCGCCAGTCACATCATGTCTCAGATATATTATAACAGTGCACCAGTCCCTTTATGTCTCAGATACATTATAAAAATGCGTCAGTCACTTCATGTCTCAGATACAGTATAACAATGCGCCAGTCACTTCATATCTCATGTACATTATAACAGTCCGCCAGTCACATGATGTCTCAGATATATTATAACAATGCATCAGTCACTTAATGTCCTAGATATATTATACCAGTGAGTCAGTCACTTAATGTCTCAGGTACATTATAACAATTTGTCAGTCACATTTGTCAGATAAATAATAACAGTGCACCAGTCACATCATGTCTCAGATATATTATAACAGTGTGTCAGTCACTTGATGTCTCAGATAAATTATGACAGTGCGTCAGTCACTTCTTGTCTCAGATACATTATAACAGTGTGCCAGTGACTTTATGTCCCAGATTTTTATAAAAGTGTGTCAGTCACTTCATGCCTCAGATACATTATAACAATGCGTCAGTCACGTCATGTCTTAGATATAAAAGTGTGTTAGTTGCTTCATGCCTTAGATATTATATAGTGTATTACAGTGTCAGTCACTTCATGTCAGGCTCGGACACATTGTACTAGCATATAAATCTGATTGCTGTAAAGGGGGGGGGGGTGGTCAGGAAGGAATTCCCAGAATAAAGTACATTGGATCACCCTTCCTCTGCTTTTGTAAGACACCATGGCATATGTTTGCGCTATAGAAGTAATGAGTAAATTAAGAAATTTCCGCAATGTGACAGTCTGCTTTAGACATTACAGACAATAACGCCTTTTATATGACATTGGGGTCACCGACAATGTTGGAAAATCAGTGAGGCTGGCGCGCAGGAATTGGCGTTATTGCGTTCACTGCAGGGAGTGGTTGTCCTGCCGCCACTATATATATACCATCAGGTAATGCGTCAACAACACAACAAACACTCAATGTCGCATCCCCTGAAGAGGCATAAAACTGAATAGGGGGAAGCTCCATGGCTGCACATCGGCCAGCATGGGAGGAGAACCTCCTCGGGGGAGACATTCCTCTGCTATAGGAACATTCCTTCAATAAAGACCCAGACAGGAATAATTATGCTGCAATCAATGTTGGATCATACCTCTGGCGAGTGAGCTGTGCCTTTGCAGCAGCACCAAATACCTGACCCAAAAAGGTGATGCCGTTAAAGCTCACTAATGGCCCTTCAGGGCATTTTAACCCCTTGCTGGATGTGTTTGCTATGCTGTTACAGGGAGGTTATAGGAATAGTCTCAACCTGTACACTTTGCTTTCAGCATTGGGGGAGTTTTTTCCTTTCATGACCGCAAGGGGGATCCCACTCTCCTGTTCAGGGAGATCTATTCCCCGATCCAGAATCCTTGTGTGATTAACCCTATAGTGCCAGTCAAATCATTCTTAATTATCTAGATTGAAAAGAAGACACCTGATAACCTATTACCTCTTAAGCTATAACCTATTACAGTCTACGCATTATTTATATAAGATGATCATCACTGACATCATACTCAGAGGTTGCAAGAAATTCGTCGATAACTGGTGCTAAAGAACCTTTCCTGCTCCATAACAGCACACTGGCTATTAGCACCAACTGTGTCATGCCCATTCACCCCCACCTCCCACTTATATTCAGTCCACTGCACAGTCTTTCAAGGCACTTGCCAACACTTGTAATTCAGATGTGGCAGGTCTCACAGTGCCAAATTGAGTGCGAGATGGGAGTTTAAAAAATCAAAATGCACTCTTTCTCCTGCTGTAACTATAACAAACAAGGTGAGTCATTCTGAAAAGCTTGTCAGCTTCCTGGTCAGAGTTACATTGTTATAACCAAGGAGCTGTTGGTGTCTCAATATTGCGATGGGAGTTTAAAAAATCAAGATGCATCTCTTTCTCTTGCTGTGACTATAACGAACAAGGTGAGTCATTCTGAAAAGCTTGTCATCTTCTTGGTTAGAGTTACATTATTATAACCAAGGAGCAGTTGATGTCTCAATATTGGGATGGGAGTTTAAAAGATCAAGATGCATCTCTTTCCCCTGCTGTGACTATAACGAACAAGGTGAGTCATTCTGAAAAGCTTGTCATCTTCTTGGTTAGAGTTACATTGATATAACCAAGGAGCAGTTGATATCTCAATATTGGGATGGGAGTTTAAAAAATCAAGATGCATCTCCTTCTCCTGCTGTGACTATAACAAACAAGGTAAGTCATTCTGAAAAGCCTGCCAGCTTCCTGGTCAGAGTTACATTGTTATAACCAAGGTGCATCTCTTTCCCCTGCTGTGACTATAACGAACAAGGTGAGTCATTCTGAAAAGCTTGTCATCTTCTTGGTTAGAGTTACGTTGATATAACCAAGGAGCAGTTGATATCTCAATATTGGGATGGGACTTTAAAAAATCAAGATGCATCTCCTTCTCCTGCTGTGACTATAACAAACAAGGTAAGTCATTCTGAAAAGCCTGCCAGCTTCCTGGTCAGAGTTACATTGTTATAACCAAGGAGCAGTTGATATCTCAATATTGGGATGGGAGTTTAAAAAATCAAGATGCATCTCCTTCTCCTGCTGTGACTATAACAAACAAGGTAAGTTATTCTGAAAAGCCTGCCAGCTTCCTGGTCAGAGTTACATTGTTATAACCAAGGTGCATCTCTTTCCCCTGCTGTGACTATAACGAACAAGGTGAGTCATTCTGAAAAGCTTGTCATCTTCTTGGTTAGAGTTACATTGATATAACCAAGGAGCAGTTGATATCTCAATATTGGGATGGGAGTTTAAAAAATCAAGATGCATCTCCTTCTCCTGCTGTGACTATAACAAACAAGGTAAGTCATTCTGAAAAGCCTGCCAGCTTCCTGGTCAGAGTTACATTGTTATAACCAAGGTGCATCTCTTTCCCCTGCTGTGACTATAACGAACAAGGTGAGTCATTCTGAAAAGCTTGTCATCTTCTTGGTTAGAGTTACGTTGATATAACCAAGGAGCAGTTGATATCTCAATATTGGGATGGGAGTTTAAAAAATCAAGATGCATCTCCTTCTCCTGCTGTGACTATAACAAACAAGGTAAGTTATTCTGAAAAGCCTGCCAGCTTCCTGCTCAGAGTTACATTGTTATAACCAAGGAGCAGTTGATATCTCAATATTGGGATGGGAGTTTAAAAAATCAAGATGCATCTCCTTCTTCTGCTGTGACTATAACAAACAAGGTAAGTCATTCTGAAAAGCCTGCCAGCTTCCTGCTCAGAGTTACATTGTTATAACCAAGGAGCAGTTGATATCTCAATATTGGGATGGGAGTTTAAAAAATCAAGATGCATCTCCTTCTTCTGCTGTGACTAAAACAAACAAGGTGAGTCATTCTGAAAAGCCTGTCAGCTTCCTGGTTAGAGTTACATTGTTATAACCAAGGATCAGTTGATGTCTCAATATTGGGATGGGAGTTTAAAAAAATCAAGATGCATCTCTTTCTCCTGCTGTGACTATAATGAACAAGGCGAGTCATTCTGAAAAGCCTGCCAGCTTCCTGGTCAGAGTTACATTGTCATAGCCAAGGAGCAGTTGATGTCTCATTATTGTTTCTATTGTAACCAGATGTGATACACTGTAAAGCAGTCATGAGTTTGCTACTAACATTTAAATAACTCACAGATAGCTTACAGGCTTCTGTGATATGTGCATTGTGCTGCTGCGATGGAGAGAACCAGGTGAAGATTGTCTCCTCTGTACATTATACTATCACCAGTGATCTGCTTGGGGCCTGGGCTTGGGATCTGATCTGAAGCTAGATTTAACCCAGATCTTGGCAATTCGGTCTGGTTCACCCCTTCCCAGGTCAGATTGGACATGCCACCCATTGATACTGCCATGTGGTATGCCGGCCATCAGCCTGTTAAGATTGAAAAAAGACCTTTCCCCAGATTTCATCGGGATCATCCCCCCTGATTTCATCCGTCCATTGCTGGGTGGCATCCACCCTGTGGGTCCATTGGGTCACTATTGCAGCTGCCCTGCTAACATTTGTCTGTACTGAGAGGGGGACACAGGTCCCACCAAGCTAATGCTGGGCTGCCGGGGTAGGGTGGCTTTTATACCCCAGAGGAAATCCCCTTATATGACTAATGATGTCACTGAAGGGGGAGGGAGATTCTGCTGGGCATACCCCATGTGTTATAGGTAAATTACTATTACCTTGTACAGCGTCACAGAAGACGATGGTGGTTTTTAAACCGGACCTTCAGCATCATTTAATGAAAAGCCCAAACCCTTAAAAAACGATTCCCCAGCATCTACAGTTAATATATTTTAGTCACTTACTTTTTATTCTTTCCCTCACTGGCCAGCACTCTAGTATACGGGCGCCGCCATCTTGGCTTAGTAGCATCACACATACTGAGGAGAGGAGAATGGTCGAAAGTACAGGGGGTGGGGTTATAGCTTTGCTTTGCTAAGACAGAGCAGAGCTGGGGTCAGGAAGAGGACAGCAATCCCATGATGCAGAGCGACACAGTCAGAAGACACTTCCTGTTTGCAGGCTGCCTGATGTCCCATGAGCCGCCATCTTGGATGTTTAAAGGCTCATAACATGCAGTAGATGCAGGTAGGATGATTTTTAATGTGAGCAATCTGTATGTACAGGGTGGGGGAAACATATAAGATAGGCTCTTATTTAGGGTGAAGGTCCGGATTAATGTGAGCAATCTGTATGTACAGGGTGGGGGAAACATATAAGATAGACTCTATTTTAGGGTGAAGGTCCGGATTAATGTGAGCAATCTGTATGTACAGGGTGTGGGAAACATATAAGATAGGCTCTTATTTAGGGTGAAGGTCCGGATTAATGTGAGCAATCTGTATGTACAGGGTGGGGGAAACATATAAGATAGACTCTTATTTAGGGTGAAGGTCCGGATTAATGTGAGCAATCTGTATGTACAGGGTGGGGGAAACATATAAGATAGACTCTTATTTAGGGTGAAGGTCCGGATTAATGTGAGCAATCTGTATGTACAGGGTGGGAGAAACATATAACATAATAAAGAATGATGATTTACATCTGGTAAGCCTCCCGTCCATTAGGTGGTGGATTTGCACAGGAATTGATGTCAATCACTGGGTGTAATTGAAGTTTGGAAGAAATTATATTTTTTCAAGAAAATCATCATTCACCTTTTACATTTTTCTTTTTTTTGATTTTGTTTGGACTTTTATAGACATTCTTTATAGCTCTGTGTATTTTTATATTTATTGTCTTATTAATTTTCTGGGTGGAGGATTCCAGTATTTGCACGTTGAGCTTGGTTGCTTGAAGATAGCGCGGTTTTCTTTTGTTTCTGTTTAAACATAAGATAGACTCTTATTCAGGGTGAAGGTCCGGATTAATGTGAGCAATCTGTATATACAGGGTGGGGGAAACATATAAGATAGACTCTTATTTAGGGTGAAGGTCCGGATTAATGTGAGCAATCTGTATGTACAGGGTGGGGGAAACATATAAGATAGACTCTTATTTAGGGTGAAGGTCCGGTTTAAATAAACAATTATTATTTTCTCCCATGACCACTCTCTCACAGCCCTGACGCACCCCCCCCCCATGGCTTTTATACCCCAGAGGAGGATCCTCTGTGAAACCCCCCTTATGTGGCTAATGATGTCACTGAAGGGGAGGGAGATTCTGCTGGGCATACCCCATGTGTTATAGGTATATTACTATTACCTTGTACAGCGTCACAGAAGATGATGGTGGTTATTATTTTCTCCCATGACCATTCTCTCACAGCCCTGGCGCACCCCCTCCATTGCAGTGAATGTGGGGAGGGAGCAGCTGTTTATCCCAATTATCATTGGTGAGTGTGAACATCATGGGACTTGATCTCTGGATCCAGTAAGTTTTCTAGGTATATCCAGAAATACTCGTGACACAAGCAAGGAGGAAATTGCAGTCCATTAAAGTGGACCAAAACCCGGGATTTTGACTATCCACCCTGAAACCCCCCAGATCGCCAAGCGCAACTCACCTCTTCCCGGTCCTACGGCACCTGCGTGGCCGCTCGTCCAATCAGCGTTTTTGAATCTGCTGACGTCACATCATCTAAATTTTGTCTAAGTCCAGCAGCTCTGAGCGCACTGGCAGCCGCATCCCCGCTTCCCTTTAACAGGGAGTGTGCCCGCGCAGGCCATTCACAAATGCTTGGCGCGGGCACGCTCCCTGCTAGAGGGTTAGCGGGGATGCGGCTCGCACATGTGCCGTTGAACCGGGAAGCAAGGTAAGTGAATGGAGCGACCTGGGGGAGGGGGTTCACACAGTGAGGCATCACGATTTTGGATGCCCTGGGGGAGAGAATCTTATAGATTCCAGGGCCGATTGCGCTGGGTTTTGGTCCACTTTAAAGTAAATGAGCCCTTTCACATCTTTGTACTGCTTTTCCTGCAGCGTGTCCACAACAAAGGACATAGAAGTCTATGGCCAGTGCAGGTAGAGTGTGTGTATTGTGCTTTACCTGCGCTGTGTTGCTGTGCGGCTAAAGGGCCATACCGGGTTCATTAGCTCTGATCCTCAACTCTGTCATGGCCCTTCGTATCCCAGTCTGGGGCCTGCTGCAGACACCTTTCCTCTTGGTCCTAAAGCTGGGATCCTCTGCTCCTCCAGCTCTTTTGCCAAGTCTGGTGCCTCATCCAGGCCAGGTCCTGCTGCTTCTACTGCCGGGTCCCTAATTTCAGAATCTTTGCTTCCAGCCCATGACCCCTTGCTCTGGACCACAATCACAGCTTGGTTCCTGTTCATGACCTTTGGCTTACGTTTGACTTGCCTGCCTAGACCCTCATTCTTGGTGGAATCACCTAGGGACTCTAATGAAGACCGGTGTTGCCCTTTTCGGCCTGTCTTACCAAGTCTCGGGTTCTGGCTGGTAGTCCCTACTGCTCTCATTGTGGCCCTGCAGTCAGAACCACAAATGTTATAGCCCTAGTTGTGAGATCAAGCATGAAGTATATAGGGGAAACCTGGGGGCTTTACACTATGTGGCATCCCAAACCAGGATGCCCCCAAGGAAATCCTTTTAAGAATGCCAACTCATTTATAGGGTGTGGGAAATGTTGGATTTTTATAAAATGGACCAACACCCATTTTTCTTTAATGGGTGTTGGTCCTGCTGTCTGCTCATCACAATAAGCTCGGGGGCATCTAGAATGCTGGAGCCCCCCTAGCAGATAACCTCCTAGAACGCCCGTAATACTCACTTTCATTATGAGCCAGCACCAGGAAAGGAGTCCTGCGATGGTGGGCCGGTCCTGCCGGTGGGCAGCGCAGAGGATGCGGCTATGGCCCACGTGACCACCCAGCGGCCAATCGCGGGACTCCTTTCCTGGCACTGGCTCATAATGAAGGTGAGCATTATGGCATTCTGGGAGGTTATCTGCTAGGGGGGCTCCAGAATTCAGGATGTCCCCCCCTTCACTGAGCTTGTTGTAATGAGCAGACCGGGACCAAGAAAAAATGGGTGTTGGTCCGGTTAATTTTTCCTGTAGTTGTCCACTTTCGATGGCATTTTTAACAGCTTCCATTATTATGTGCCACAATGATGTCCTAACTGCTGAGCTTAACTAATAATTTTATTATTTTTTATTTGTTTGCAACAATGTGTTATAAAAAGAAAAGTTTTTTCTAGCAACAATGTACGGTAGCCAGGTACACCAACTACTGTGTTTGGTGTACATAGTCATAGACTTATTGCCTCTGGTTCACTAACCATCTGATTGGCTACACCAGAGATGACTCCTGAGCTCACAAGTTTAACCTCTCCTGCTCTAATTCAGCCTCTTCAGACGAGGAGATCACAATCCTGTGTTCCAGTAGGTAAAGGGTTACTGGCAGCGTTCTCACCTGGGGAGGTCGTTACTGCTGTTTGATTTTGTCAAAGCTGCTGATGAGCTCACCTGTTACAGTGGAGGGATTCTGGGATTTGTAGGCAACAGCTATACTAAGGTCCTTATTTAACAAGGGATAGCGACAGGTAGCGCCTGGTGAGCGGCCGGTAATGACGGGCACCGCCACGAGAACGCCGGCTCCCCACCACAATCACACATTTATCAAGCCGATCCTGCTTACCGACTGAGATAGCGCCAGATAGCCACTCATTCATCATTATTCCAGCCTCAGCCCACAGCGCCAGCGTCCGACCTTGAACAGCGACAGGTATGACCTCTCGCTACCTGCCGCTCTCCAATGCATTTCAATGGAACAATCTTTAAATATTCATAATTAATTGTTATTAATTAAATGTGAAAAATTAAATGTGAAAAATTCTGTGACCACTTCTGCCATGTTGTTTTTTTTTTTTTAAGCTAAAAAAAAAAAAAAAAAAAAAACTTTGTGCAGAATTGATTTTACAGGTCTGATATTAATGTATTAATATTACAAATTATTTAAAAAACTTGTTTTTTTTGTTTCCAAAAATATGGTTGTTTGGGGGTTAAAAAACTACTTTTAACCCATCGCCGCCAGCGCTCTGGGGTTTAAACATGCATTTCACAGCGCGAGAATTTTTTGAGCGTGATTTGTTAATGAATATGGTGGGAGCCGTTCGCTATGGCCAGTCGTTATCATGCGCTCCCATACAGCGCGGAACCTGTCAAATAGCGACTCCTCGCCCAATATTCAACATTACGGCAAACCGACCGAGTCGCTGTCAACAACCGAACAACGGCCAAGCACAGCGACTACTAGCGGGCGCTGTGAAAATACTGCTACAGTCGCTCAACTGTCGCTACCTGTCGCTATTAATGAATCGGCCTCCAAGTGTTTTGCTCGAGGAAAGCCGCTCCCACTTTATTAACACAGACAAACAGCATGCTGATTAGTAAATCACAGGTCTGGGGGCACAATCCTAACACAAATGTTTATATTACACCCCAGAAACACGGCAGAACACTTAAAGCGGAGCAAAACCCACATTTTTAACTTGCATCCCCTGAATTGCTCCCCCATGAAGAGCACATTTTGCTAATTTTCACTGCTCCTGCTTCACTCTAATCCCAGATAATGGCGCCTGTTTTAACTGTAAAGCTCCGCCTCCTCCATTCATTTCCACTGTTGTGTGTGGCAATGATGTCATTGCCATACCGATGCAATGACCGGTCCTCTGCTATTTTACAGAGAGGGAGAGCCACAAAATCAGTGTTCCAGGATGATTTGAAAAGCGGAAATATCCATTTCTAGTTCTACACTCTAAGAAGGGAATATCGGCAGGGGCTTAGGCCAAATGTATTTTACAAGTTCAATAACTTTTGGTCCGCTTTAAATCTGACAAATAGGGAGTTTTACTTTAATAGGTCATTCTGCCTATGTACTCAAATGTAACCTAACCCTATATGGGAATCCCTGTCGGTTAGTTGACATTTCTGTGTGTAACAATGAAGAGTTTCCACTGGGTCTCCATCAAAACCCTAGGTCACTTTGTAAGGAAATTCTATTGAGTCATTCATAGCGCCCCCTATGGGTAAGGAGTGGTACGGCAATAGAAGGATTTAGAGCATGTGACTTTTTCTACCTTGGCTTTCTTTGGACTATTGTCTTTAATTACTTTTAAGATTTAGCCCAGGAAGAGTCGGGAGGACAGCGCTTTGATTTTAGACTTTGTTGTGACTCTTTTGTTTCCTATAATTTATGGGACATTCCCATGTGTGAGAGCAAAGCCTGAGCCGGGGACGCCGCTACTGCACCAGCCAATCATTGCTCCTATTGTTAGTTTATTTAGAAAATAATAACTATTTCTATGCATTCCCAACCGCTGGCGTAATGGAAGGTCACATGATGGCGTTGGTTCAAACAGTATTAGAACATGGGCACAGATTACAGGGCATTATGAGTTCTGTCACCCTTACATGTGACCAGGGAATAAAAGCTGTATGAAAATTAAAGAAGGGGAATGGCACAGCCTAAAAATAAAATATGATAGTATGTGGGGTGCTCAACCGATTGGTGCTAACCAGAATGATATACAATTCCAAATGAGGGACCCTGGGGATGCCCCTATGGGCACAAAAAAGGTTTGCACGCTCCACAACACAGTAAGAAGTATATATCAAGTTTATTCCAATTCAAAATAAATAGGACCAAGAAACACACACTATACAACTAGCCGACGCGTTGCGTGGAGTTACTCCACTTCACCAGGGCTCGGAGGGACCTGATGGCTCAACTCTCTATTTAAGGGTGATGTACAATTGATTGATATTTTGGCGTTTATTAGACCATATTAGCAGGTGCCTGCTAGGTTGCAGGCTGTCTTTTCATTACAGCCCATTCACTTTATTGAATCTTGCACTCTATTTATTGTTACACATGTCACTTTGTTTGAGAATTACATTCTTGGCATGTTTTATAATATATATATATATATATATATATATATATATATATATGCACAAGCACTTTATATAGATTGTTTTTCATCTCCTCACTTAACAAAACCCTTTTATGATTGTTTCATTCATCTCATTAACTAGTTCCTGCTGGTCCTATTTTACTTGATTATAGTGTTATAGAACAACAATATTGAAGGTGTTATTAAGAGCCTTGATTGTTTTGGGCCGTCCCCGAGGCCTGTGTATTATATGTTTTTTAAAGTTGTATAGTGTGTGTTTCTTGGTTCTATTTATTTTGAATTGGAATAAACTTGATATATACTTCTTACTGTGTTGTGGAGAGTGCAAACCTTTTTTGTGCCCATAGGGGCATCCCCAGGGTCCCTCATTTGGAACAGGGAATAAAAGCTGGCAGACAGATAACTCCTTACCAGCTATTCACTGACACAGGTGAACCACCCTTAATTAAAGCGGACCTTCACCCTGAATAAGAGTCTATCTTATATGTTTCCCACACCCTGTACATACAGATTGCTCACATTAAAAATCATCCTACCTGCATCTACTGCATTTTATAAACGAGCGTACTCTGCCTGAAGAAGTGACCTCGGTCACGAAACGCGTTGCAGGGATTCTGGGGGTCCCAGTGGTGGTCCGCACATGGCACTTTATTTGGCAAGTAAGATGATTATGTCTGATGTATTTTGTTTGTGACTTGCACCTAATTCTTTATTAGCAATTTGTTTGCACTGAGTATGCGTATATATATATTGGGATCTGATGCACCCCTGTACATACAGATTACTCACATTAAAAATCATCCTACCTGCATCTACTGCATTTTATAAACGAGCGTACTCTGCCTAAAGAAGTGACCTCGGTCACGAAACGCGTTGCAGGGATTCTGGGGGTCCCAGTGGTGGTCCGCACATGGCACTTTATTTGGCAAGTAAGATGATTATGTCTGATGTATTTTGTTTGTGACTTGCACCTAATTCTTTATTAGCAATTTGTTTGCACTGAGTATGCGTATATATATTGGGATCTGATGCACCCCTGTACATACAGATTACTCACATTAAAAATCATCCTACCTGCATCTACTGCATTTTATAAACGTGTGTACTCTGCCTGAAGATGTGACCTCGGTCACGAAACGCGTTGCAGGGATTCTGGGGGTCCCAGTGGTGGTCCGCACATGGCACTTTATTTGGCAAGTAAGATGATTATGTCTGATGTATTTTGTTTGTGACTTGCACCTACTTCTTAATTAGCAATTTTTTTGCACTGAGTATGCGTATATGTATTGGGATCTGATGCACTTTGGAAGCACCTGAGACTTTATTAATTGATTTGTAAATATTGTACTATTAATTGTTTATTGATATATTAGGGTCGCCCACTGGGTACATCAGAATTTACCCCCTCGCCCCTCATTTGATGGCAGTCCATATACGTGTCATATGTTTTTAACTAGTTGTTAATGTGATATGATATGATACTTGTGATAATTCAATAAATTTGATATCAATTATAACCAATAGAGTGCCTTTGTTAGTCTCTGGTTACATTCCCTTGTTGGGGTTGGGGCACCCCTTGTGTTTGTATTATATGTACCTTGAATAAAGGGGGTGGGAGCAGCTCAATCATCATTATTTATACAAAATTATTATTATTATTCAGGGCCTGGGAACTAATTTACCGCCCAGTTTAACCCTCTCATCAACTAAATATCAAGCAACAAACATGTCTAGCTGTGTGGAAAGACAGAGATTTGGTTGCATATATCTGCAGATACATGTGGAAGCCACACTGCCCCGGCAAGGCACTCTGTGTTTAGTGTGGTCCCTACTCTTAATTCTGAGTCCCCAAAGTTGGGACATGCAATGCAGACAAATATCTGAGAGCTACTCACCTGGGAAGCAGCCAGCCTCCCTTTAGAGCACTTCACAGGGAGAAATCCATATTGACTGAATTCCTCCCTGCTTGTGCTCATGGCAATTCAAATGAATAAAGGGGGTGGGAGCAGCTCAATCACCATTATTTATACAAAATTATTATTATTATTCAGGGCCCACCCCCCTTTATTCATTTGAATTGCCATAAGCACAAGCAGGGAGGAATTCAGTCAATATGGATTTCTCCCTGTGAAGTGTTCTAAAGGGAGGCTGGCTGCTTCCCAGGTGAGTAGCTCTCAGATATTTGTCTGCATTGCATGTCCCAATGTTGGGGACTCAGAATTAAGAGTAGGGACCACACTAAACACAGAGTGCCTTGCCGGGGCAGTGTGGCTTCCACATGTATCTGCAGATATATGCAACCAAATCTCTGTCTTTCCACACAGCTAGACATGTTTGTTGCTTGATATTTAGTTGATGAGAGGGTTAAACTGGGCGGTAAATTAGTTCCCAGGCCCTGAATAATAATAATAATTTTGTATAAATAATAGTGATTGAGCTGCTCCCACCCCCTTTATTTATTATATGTACCTTAATAGGGATTTACCAGAGCAGGGCACCTGCACTGTAAATTATTGTTTCTCGCGCTGTGAAATGCATGTTTAAACCCCAGAGCGCTGGCGGCGATGTGTTAAAAGTAGTTTTTTAACCCCCAAACCACCATATTTTTGGAAACCAAAAAAAAAAAAAAATTTGAAAGAATTTAGTAATATGAATACAATAATATCAGACCTGTAATATCAATTCTGCACAATTTTTTTTTATTTTTACCTTAAAAAAATTATCTAACATGGCAGAAGTGGTCACAGATTTTTTCACATTTAAAAAAAAAACAACAAAAAAAAAACATTAATAACAATTAATTATGAATATTTAAAGATTGTTCCATTGAAATGCATTGGAGCGCGCCAGGTAGCGAGAGGTCATACCTGTCGCTGTTCAAGGACGGACGCTGGCGCTGTGGGCTGAGGCTGGAATAATGATGAATGAGTGGCTATATGGCGCTATCTCAGTCGCTAAGCAGGATTGGCTTGATAAATGTGTGATTGTGGTGGGGAGCCGGCGTTCTCGTGGCGGGGCCCGTCATTACCGGCCGCTCACCAGTCGCTACCTGTCGCTATTCCTTCATAAATAAGGGCCTTTATTTCACAAGTCATCCTAATGCTGCTCTTTCAGACTCTGAAGGTCCCTGACAAATGTAGTTTATGGAGGGGACGTACTTGACAAAGTCAGCAGGAGGGAGAAAAGAAATGTAAATAACTGGCAAATGAAAGACATGGCACATGACAGCTTAATTCAGGTGATCAGAGAGTAGGCTATTTAAAACCTTTTCCTGAACTATTCCTTTAGAGTGGACCAAAACCCAGCGCGATCGATTCCCACCCCCCAGGGTATCCAAAATCGTTAGATGCCCTGCTATGTGAAACCCCCCAGGACGCCCGTTCATCACCTTGTTTCCCGGTCCATTGGCGCATGCACAAGCCGCGGTCTCATCCCCACGATCCCTCTAGCAAGGCACGTGCCTGCGCCAGGCATTTGTGAATGGCCAGCACAGGCACGCTCCCGGTTAGAGAAAAGCGGGGGGATGATGACGCCAGCACGCTCGGAGCCACTGGCCTTAGACGCTGGGCTTAGACAGTGTGATGTCAGCGACTCGAGCACGCTAATTGGAAAGCAGCCGCGCATGCGCCGTAGGACCAAGAGGAGGTGAGTTGCGCTCCGCGATCTGGGGGGTTTCACACAGCAGGTCACCCCCGATCAGGTTCCCCGGGGGAAAATCCTGGGTTTTGGTCCGCTTTAACAGTAATAGGATAGAGTAAAATGGGGGCAAGAAAAAATAACAATTTTTACTATAGACTACATACATATAGACATCATAAACAATATATACCGAGGCATAAAATTGGGGTTGTCTCTCTCTCCCTTTTGCTGCGACTATACCAAAAACAAGATGAGTCATTCTTAAAAGCCTGCCAGCTCCCTGCTGAGAGGTCCATTGTGTTACATTATTTAAGCTAAACAACAATTCATTTATCTTGATTGTTTCTATTGCAATTTGCTGTGATACTTTCCAAAGAAGTCATAAGCCTATTAATGGAATGTAGATAGCTTACAGTGCAATGTTATGTGTGCATCATGCTATGGGATGGGAAGGACTAAAGATTGTCTTCTCTGTAGCTACACATAGCATAAATGTGCATCTAACCACTGTACACATATATTTATGGGCAGAATAAGTGTATACAAGAGAAGCTTTACAAGGCAGGTAAATGTGAAGCATGATGGGTTGATTGCCGAGCTCTGTGTCTAAACAAAGGCACTTACCAAGTATTAATATGCAGGGCATATGGCTCTGATTGGTCAAGAGACCACCGCACATGCAATCATTCTGGGTATCAAGACCATTGTATTTGTGTCAGTGCTATACCCCAGGGCCATTATCCCCCACGCAGCCTGATGAAGTGGGGGCAGTGCCCATGGAATGCGTGGCTCCTTGGTTGTGGTAGGCGGCGGGGTTCTCCCTTTTGCAGGAATATTTATATTGTTGGTCATTTTGGGGGATATTTTTAATATAGTTGGATTTCTATTGTATTTGGGCAGGTATCTAATAATTTACTGGAGTGTTGTTGTTTTTTTCTTCAGATTTGTTCAGATTTTTTCAGGTTACTGGGCCTAGGTGATCACTTTGGTAACGATGATTGATTATGATTGGTTTTAATTGTATTTGTATGCACTAGCACTTTACATACAATAAAAGTTTTTGGAGGACATTTGCGCATTTTGTACATTTTGCACGATTGGATTAATCACTTTATAGGGGCATTTTAGTGGATGAATTTATGTATCATTTATCAATTATTGATTATTCATTATATCCTTTGTTATTTGGCTATATACCATAGTTCTCTCCCCACCGCCTATCCATTTATGTTGGTCTGCCTTTTATGTTATTGTTCTATGTTTTTTAATGGTTTTTAATATGTCTGATATATGGTGTTACGGATACTATATAACTAAATAAATATTTTGTATTGATTTTGATATGGGCGTGCCTCCCTTTTTGTTCTTGGTTTTTCTTATCCCCCACATTGGACTCAGTCTGCCTGCTGTTAGGAAAGAGGCAAGGCATGGCACAGACCGGCATGGCACAGACCGGCATGGCACAGACCGGCATGGCACAGACCAGCATGGCACAGACCGGCACAGACCGGCATGGCACAGACCGTCATGGCACAGACCGGCATGGCACAGACCGGCACAGACAGGCATGGCACAGACCAGCATGGCACAGACCGGCATGGCACAGACCGGCATGGCACAGACCGGCACAGACCGGCATGGCACAGACCGGCACAGACCGGCATGGCACAGACCGGCATGGCACAGACCAGCATGGCACAGACCGGCATGGCACAGACCAGCATGGGACAGACCGGCATGGCACAGACCAGCATGGGACAGACCGGCATGGGACAGACCGGCATGGGACAGACCGGCATGGGACAGACCGGCATGGCACAGACCAGCATGGGGCAGCAACAATAAGGGGAGCACCCAAGTGGTTGGTTCAGTGGTCTGGACCCCCTAGACATTTTGTGGCACTATTGAGAGCAGCATAGCCACTGTAATTAGTAAAAGTAAACTGACCATTTTTGGGGGGCATCAAAGTGGTACTTTGACAGTTTACAGGTTGATGGGCATCCTGGGGGGTGTGGTTTAGAGGTGGCCAATCTGCAGGCTTTTGAGGAACACATGTCCACAGTGTTCTATGCTAAATAGGAGTAGCTTCACCCTAGTCTCAGCTTCACCCAAGTCTCGTGCTCAGGGATCTGCAAAGTAGGTTTCTGAATGACCTACCTACCATACATTCTACCACCACCATTTAGCCATTGAGCCGGAGCAAAACTGATGAGATGTCCTGATCTGGTGGAACAGTCTTCCCCATAATATCAGCAAAGGGGGAGCTTCACATGGAATTGCCAGTGAGGTAAGTATACTGGGATTTCTAGGGGTTTCACACAGCGCGGCATCCCAGGGACCAAACACCATGTTCAAAATCCTGGATTTTGGCCTTTTTAAAGTGGACCAATCCTGGGTTTTGGTCCTTGCCCCCTGGGGCACTCCCATTGGGTGTGCCCCACTGTGTGAAACCCCGCAGATCGCCGAACACAACTCGCATCTTCCTGGTCCTACGGCGTATGCTTGGCCGCTAGTCCAATCTGTGCGCTTGGAGTCGCTGACGTCACGGCATATAAGGCGTCATCTAAGGCCAGCGGCTCCTAGTGCTCTGGAGGCTGCATCCCCCGCTTCCCTCTAACAGGGAGTGTGCCCACGCCGGCCATTCACAAATGCCTGGCACACGCCCTGCTAGAGGGATAGCAGGGATGCGACTGCGGCTTGCGCATGCGTTGTTGGATTGGGAAGCAAGGTTAGTGATTGGGGCGACCTGGGGGTTTTCACACAGCGGGGCATCCCGATTTTGTATGCCCCAGGGGGAAGGAATCAATCTTGCTGGGAATCTTATAGATTCCCAGGCCGATAGCACTGAGTTTTGGTCCACTTTAAGCTGTGGCCTAATTTCTGTCCACTAGAGGGAGCACTAGGAAAAACAAAGCTAAGGAAATTATTATTTTTTTTTTTTTTTCTAGCATTTTAAGGAGCCTTCATTTTACCAACATATAAAGTAAAAAAATGCTTTAGGTCCACCTACACCCCTACCCTTATTTGAGCTGCTTTATGGTTAAAGAGGCACAATCAGCAAAATCAGGCAGAAGTACTAACTTGGTCTGCATCCCTGCACCACTTTAGTGACCCAGGTGACGGCCATCGGACATAGGGGCTCACCTGTCAGTGCCTGCCCACCCAGGGAACAATGGTAGTCTGAGCAAAGGGGGTGAGAGTAGCTCCATCACTATTATTTATACAAAATCATCATCATTATTATTAAGGGCCTGGGAACCAATTTACCGCCCAGTTTAACCCTCTCATCATCTAAGTATTAAGCACCAAACATGTCTAGCTACGTGGAAAGACAGAGATTTGGTTGCAATGTGGTTGTAATGATGATAATTTTGTATAAATAGTAGTGATGGAGCTACTCCCACCCCTTTACTCAGTTGATTTGCCATGAGCACACACAGGGAGGGATTCAGTCAATATGGATCTCTCCCTGTGGAGTGTTCTAAGAGGCTGGCAGCTTCCCAGGTGAGTAGCTCTGAAATATCTGATTGCATTGCATGTCCCAACTTTGGGGACTCAAAAATAAGAGTAGGGACCACACTAAACACAGAGCGCCTTGCCGGGGCAGTGTGGCTTTCACATGTATCTGCAGATATATGCAACCAAATCTCTGTCTTTCCACATAGCTAGACATGTTTGGTGCTTAATACTTGGATAATGAGAGGGTTAAACTGGGCGGTAAATTGGTTCACAGGCCCTGAATAATAATGATGATAATTTTGTATAAATAATAGTGATGGAGCTACTCCCACCCCCTTTGCTCAACAATGGTAGTCACTAGTGTGGCGAGGTGAGGATTTTGTCTCTCCTCTCCTTTGAGGGGCATCCCAAATCAGGAAATCAGGATGCCCCAGTGATGGGGGTGTATGTGGTCTTAAACTCTTATTCATATTCAGAGCCATTTTAAAGGTACAATAAAACGTTTTAGCTGGAGTTTCAATTTAAATTTAGTACTAATATACATAGCTTGGAACAGCAGACACTGACCTCAGTGGTACAAAGATACTGTACCTGCAGAAGCCTGTGAGAGCTCTGTCCTGCACACCGCCACCTAGTGGTGACAGCGCTTCACACCAACTGCATGCAGGTCATGTAAACTAAACTAAAAGTTTCCTAAGGTTCAGGTTGTGGTACAGAGGGATCAGGTTGTGGTACAGAGGGATCAGGTTGTAGTACAGAGGGATCAGGTTGTGGTACAGAGGGATCAGGTTGTGGTACAGAGAGATCAGGTTGTGGTACAGAGGGATCAGGTTGTGGTACAGAGGGATCAGGTTGTGGTACAGAGGGATCAGGTTGTGGTACAGATTGATCAGGTTGTGGTACAGAGGGATCAGGTTGTGGTACAGATGGATCAGGTTGTAGTACAGAGGGATCAGGTTGTGGTACAGAGGGATCAGGTTGTAGTACAGAGGGATCAGGTTGTAGTACAGAGGGATCAGGTTGTGGTACAGATTGATCAGGTTGGGGTACAGATTGATCAGGTTGTGGTACAGAGGG
Organism: Gastrophryne carolinensis; assembly: GCA_027917425.1. Lineage (NCBI taxonomy): Eukaryota > Metazoa > Chordata > Amphibia > Anura > Microhylidae > Gastrophryne > Gastrophryne carolinensis. The sequence goes on along the minus strand of CM051239.1, from coordinate 28,301,539 downwards.
ATCAGGTTGTAGTACAGAGGGATCAGGTTGTGGTACAGAGGGATCAGGTTGTGGTACAGAGGGATCAGGTTGTGGTACAGAGGGATCAGGTTGTAGTACAGATGGATCAGGTTGTGGTACAGAGGGATCAGGTTGTGGTACAGAGGGATCAGGTTGTGGTACAGAGGGATCAGGTTGTAGTACAGATGGATCAGGTTGTGGTACAGAGGGATCAGGTTGTGGTACAGATGGATCAGGTTGTGGTACAGAGAGATCAGGTTGTAGTACAGAGGGATCAGGTTGTGGTACAGAGGGATCAGGTTGTGGTACAGATTGATCAGGTTGTGGTACAGAGGGATCAGGTTGTGGTACAGATGGATCAGGTTGTAGTACAGAGGGATCAGGTTGTGGTACAGAGGGATCAGGTTGTAGTACAGAGGGATCAGGTTGTGGTACAGAGGGATCAGGTTGTGGTACAGATTGATCAGGTTGTGGTACAGAGGGATCAGGTTGTGGTACAGAGGGATCAGGTTGTAGTACAGAGGGATCAGGTTGTGGTACAGAGGGATCAGGTTGTGGTACAGAGGGATCAGGTTGTAGTACAGAGGGATCAGGTTGTGGTACAGAGGGATCAGGTTGTGGTACAGAGGGATCAGGTTGTGGTAACGAGGGATCAGGTTGTGGTACAGAGGGATCAGGTTGTGGTACAGAGGAATCAGGTTGTAGTACAGAGGGATCAGGTTGTGGTACAGAGGGATCAGGTTGTAGTACAGAGGGATCAGGTTGTGGTACAGAGGGATCAGGTTGTGGTACAGAGGGATCAGGCTGTAGTACAGAGGGATCAGGTTGTGGTACAGAGGGATCAGGTTGTGGTACAGAGGGATCAGGTTGTAGTACAGAGGGATCAGATTGTAGTACAGAGGGATCAGGTTGTGGTACAGAGGGATCAGGTTGTGGTACAGATGGATCAGGTTGTAGTACAGATGGATCAGGTTGTGGTACAGAGGGATCAGGTTGTAGTACAGAGGGATCAGATTGTAGTACAGAGGGATCAGATTGTAGTACAGAGGGATCAGGTTGTGGTACAGAGGGATCAGGTTGTAGTACAGATGGATCAGGTTGTAGTACAGATGGATCAGGTTGTGGTACAGAGGGATCAGGTTGTAGTACAGAGGGATCAGATTGTAGTACAGAGGGATCAGGTTGTGGTACAGAGGGATCAGGTTGTGGTACAGATGGATCAGGTTGTGGTACAGAGGGATCAGGTTGTAGTACAGAGGGATCAGATTGTAGTACAGAGGGATCAGGTTGTGGTACAGAGGGATCAGGTTGTGGTACAGATGGATCAGGTTGTAGTACAGATGGATCAGGTTGTGGTACAGAGGGATCAGGTTGTAGTACAGAGGGATCAGGTTGTGGTACAGAGGGATCAGGTTGTAGGACAGAGGGATCAGGTTGTAGTACAGAGGGATCAGGTTGTGGTACAGAGAGATCAGGTTGTAGTACAGATGGATCAGGTTGTAGTACAGAGGGATCAGGTTGTGGTACAGAGGGATCAGGTTGTGGTACAGAGGGATCAGGTTGTAGTACAGAGGGATCAGGTTGTGGTACAGAGGGATCAGGTTGTAGTACAGAGGGATCAGGTTGTGGTACAGAGGAATCAGGTTGTGGTACAGAGGGATCAGGTTGTGGTACAGAGGGATCAGGTTGTGGTACAGATGGATCAGGTTGTGGTACAGAGAGATCAGGTTGTAGTACAGAGGGATCAGGTTGTGGTACAGAGGGATCAGGTTGTGGTACAGAGGGATCAGGTTGTAGTACAGAGGGATCAGGTTGTGGTACAGAGGGATCAGGTTGTGGTACAGAGGGATCAGGTTGTAGTACAGAGGGATCAGGTTGTGGTACAGAGGGATCAGGTTGTGGTACAGAGGGATCAGGTTGTGGTACAGAGGGATCAGGTTGTGGTACAGAGGGATCAGGTTGTGGTACAGAGGGATCAGGTTGTAGTACAGATGGATCAGGTTGTGGTACAGAGGGATCAGGCTGTAGTACAGAGGGATCAGGTTGTGGTACAGATTGATCAGGTTGTGGTACAGAGGGATCAGGTTGTGGTACAGAGGGATCAGGTTGTGGTACAGAGGGATCAGGTTGTGGTACAGAGGGATCAGGTTGTAGTACAGAGGGATCAGGTTGTGGTACAGATGGATCAGGTTGTAGTACAGATGGATCAGGTTGTGGTACAGAGGGATCAGGTTGTGGTACAGAGGGATCAAGTTGTAGTACAGAGGGATCAGGTTGTGGTACAGAGGGATCAGGTTGTGGTACAGAGAGATCAGGTTGTAGTACAGAGGGATCAGGTTGTGGTACAGAGGGATCAGGTTGTGGTACAGAGGGATCAGGTTGTGGTACAGAGGGATCAGGTTGTGGTACAGATGGATCAGGTTGTAGTACAGAGGGATCAGGTTGTGGTACAGAGGGATCAGGTTGTAGTACAGAGGGATCAGGTTGTGGTACAGATTGATCAGGTTGTGGTACAGAGGGATCAGGTTGTAGTACAGAGGGATCAGGTTGTGGTACAGATTGATCAGGTTGTGGTACAGAGGGATCAGGTTGTAGTACAGAGGGATCAGGTTGTGGTACAGAGGGATCAGGTTGTGGTACAGAGGGATCAGGTTGTAGTACAGAGGGATCAGGTTGTAGTACAGAGGGATCAGGTTGTGGTACAGAGGGATCAGGTTGTAGTACAGAGGGATCAGGTTGTGGTACAGAGGGATCAGGTTGTAGTACAGAGGGATCAGGTTGTGGTACAGATTGATCAGGTTGTGGTACAGAGGGATCAGGTTGTAGTACAGAGGGATCAGGTTGTGGTACAGAGGGATCAGGTTGTGGTACAGAGGGATCAGGTTGTAGTACAGAGGGATCAGGTTGTGGTACAGAGGGATCAGGTTGTGGTACAGAGGGATCAGGTTGTGGTACAGAGGGATCAGGTTGTGGTACAGAGGGATCAGGTTGTGGTACAGAGGGATCAGGTTGTGGTACAGAGGGATCAGGTTGTGGTACAGATGGATCAGGTTGTGGTACAGAGAGATCAGGTTGTAGTACAGAGGGATCAGGTTGTGGTACAGAGGGATCAGGTTGTGGTACAGATTGATCAGGTTGTGGTACAGAGGGATCAGGTTGTGGTACAGATGGATCAGGTTGTAGTACAGAGGGATCAGGTTGTGGTACAGAGGGATCAGGTTGTAGTACAGAGGGATCAGGTTGTAGTACAGATTGATCAGGTTGTGGTACAGAGGGATCAGGTTGTGGTACAGATTGATCAGGTTGGGGTACAGATTGATCAGGTTGTGGTACAGAGGGATCAGGTTGTAGTACAGAGGGATCAGGTTGTGGTACAGATTGATCAGGTTGGGGTACAGATTGATCAGGTTGTGGTACAGAGGGATCAGGTTGTAGTACAGAGGGATCAGGTTGTGGTACAGAGGGATCAGGTTGTGGTACAGAGGGATCAGGTTGTGGTACAGAGGGATCAGGTTGTAGTACAGATGGATCAGGTTGTGGTACAGAGGGATCAGGTTGTGGTACAGAGGGATCAGGTTGTGGTACAGAGGGATCAGGTTGTAGTACAGATGGATCAGGTTGTGGTACAGAGGGATCAGGTTGTGGTACAGATGGATCAGGTTGTGGTACAGAGAGATCAGGTTGTAGTACAGAGGGATCAGGTTGTGGTACAGAGGGATCAGGTTGTGGTACAGATTGATCAGGTTGTGGTACAGAGGGATCAGGTTGTGGTACAGATGGATCAGGTTGTAGTACAGAGGGATCAGGTTGTGGTACAGAGGGATCAGGTTGTAGTACAGAGGGATCAGGTTGTGGTACAGAGGGATCAGGTTGTGGTACAGATTGATCAGGTTGTGGTACAGAGGGATCAGGTTGTGGTACAGAGGGATCAGGTTGTAGTACAGAGGGATCAGGTTGTGGTACAGAGGGATCAGGTTGTGGTACAGAGGGATCAGGTTGTAGTACAGAGGGATCAGGTTGTGGTACAGAGGGATCAGGTTGTGGTACAGAGGGATCAGGTTGTGGTACAGAGGGATCAGGTTGTGGTAACGAGGGATCAGGTTGTGGTACAGAGGGATCAGGTTGTGGTACAGAGGAATCAGGTTGTAGTACAGAGGGATCAGGTTGTGGTACAGAGGGATCAGGTTGTAGAACAGAGGGATCAGGTTGTGGTACAGAGGGATCAGGTTGTGGTACAGAGGGATCAGGCTGTAGTACAGAGGGATCAGGTTGTGGTACAGAGGGATCAGGTTGTGGTACAGAGGGATCAGGTTGTAGTACAGAGGGATCAGATTGTAGTACAGAGGGATCAGGTTGTGGTACAGAGGGATCAGGTTGTGGTACAGATGGATCAGGTTGTAGTACAGATGGATCAGGTTGTGGTACAGAGGGATCAGGTTGTAGTACAGAGGGATCAGATTGTAGTACAGAGGGATCAGATTGTAGTACAGAGGGATCAGGTTGTGGTACAGAGGGATCAGGTTGTAGTACAGATGGATCAGGTTGTAGTACAGATGGATCAGGTTGTGGTACAGAGGGATCAGGTTGTAGTACAGAGGGATCAGATTGTAGTACAGAGGGATCAGGTTGTGGTACAGAGGGATCAGGTTGTGGTACAGATGGATCAGGTTGTGGTACAGAGGGATCAGGTTGTAGTACAGAGGGATCAGATTGTAGTACAGAGGGATCAGGTTGTGGTACAGAGGGATCAGGTTGTGGTACAGATGGATCAGGTTGTAGTACAGATGGATCAGGTTGTGGTACAGAGGGATCAGGTTGTAGTACAGAGGGATCAGGTTGTGGTACAGAGGGATCAGGTTGTAGGACAGAGGGATCAGGTTGTAGTACAGAGGGATCAGGTTGTGGTACAGAGAGATCAGGTTGTAGTACAGATGGATCAGGTTGTAGTACAGAGGGATCAGGTTGTGGTACAGAGGGATCAGGTTGTGGTACAGAGGGATCAGGTTGTAGTACAGAGGGATCAGGTTGTGGTACAGAGGGATCAGGTTGTAGTACAGAGGGATCAGGTTGTGGTACAGAGGAATCAGGTTGTGGTACAGAGGGATCAGGTTGTGGTACAGAGGGATCAGGTTGTGGTACAGATGGATCAGGTTGTGGTACAGAGAGATCAGGTTGTAGTACAGAGGGATCAGGTTGTGGTACAGAGGGATCAGGTTGTGGTACAGAGGGATCAGGTTGTGGTACAGAGGGATCAGGTTGTGGTACAGAGGGATCAGGTTGTGGTACAGAGGGATCAGGTTGTAGTACAGAGGGATCAGGTTGTGGTACAGAGGGATCAGGTTGTGGTACAGAGGGATCAGGTTGTGGTACAGAGGGATCAGGTTGTGGTACAGAGGGATCAGGTTGTGGTACAGAGGGATCAGGTTGTAGTACAGATGGATCAGGTTGTGGTACAGAGGGATCAGGCTGTAGTACAGAGGGATCAGGTTGTGGTACAGATTGATCAGGTTGTGGTACAGAGGGATCAGGTTGTGGTACAGAGGGATCAGGTTGTGGTACAGAGGGATCAGGTTGTGGTACAGAGGGATCAGGTTGTAGTACAGAGGGATCAGGTTGTGGTACAGATGGATCAGGTTGTAGTACAGATGGATCAGGTTGTGGTACAGAGGGATCAGGTTGTGGTACAGAGGGATCAAGTTGTAGTACAGAGGGATCAGGTTGTGGTACAGAGGGATCAGGTTGTGGTACAGAGAGATCAGGTTGTAGTACAGAGGGATCAGGTTGTGGTACAGAGGGATCAGGTTGTGGTACAGAGGGATCAGGTTGTGGTACAGAGGGATCAGGTTGTGGTACAGATGGATCAGGTTGTAGTACAGAGGGATCAGGTTGTGGTACAGAGGGATCAGGTTGTAGTACAGAGGGATCAGGTTGTGGTACAGATTGATCAGGTTGTGGTACAGAGGGATCAGGTTGTAGTACAGAGGGATCAGGTTGTGGTAAAGATTGATCAGGTTGTGGTACAGAGGGATCAGGTTGTAGTACAGAGGGATCAGGTTGTGGTACAGAGGGATCAGGTTGTGGTACAGAGGGATCAGGTTGTAGTACAGAGGGATCAGGTTGTAGTACAGAGGGATCAGGTTGTGGTACAGAGGGATCAGGTTGTAGTACAGAGGGATCAGGTTGTGGTACAGAGGGATCAGGTTGTAGTACAGAGGGATCAGGTTGTGGTACAGATTGATCAGGTTGTGGTACAGAGGGATCAGGTTGTAGTACAGAGGGATCAGGTTGTGGTACAGAGGGATCAGGTTGTGGTACAGAGGGATCAGGTTGTAGTACAGAGGGATCAGGTTGTGGTACAGAGGGATCAGGTTGTGGTACAGAGGGATCAGGTTGTGGTACAGAGGGATCAGGTTGTGGTACAGAGGGATCAGGTTGTGGTACAGAGGGATCAGGTTGTGGTACAGATGGATCAGGTTGTGGTACAGAGAGATCAGGTTGTAGTACAGAGGGATCAGGTTGTGGTACAGAGGGATCAGGTTGTGGTACAGATTGATCAGGTTGTGGTACAGAGGGATCAGGTTGTGGTACAGATGGATCAGGTTGTAGTACAGAGGGATCAGGTTGTGGTACAGAGGGATCAGGTTGTAGTACAGAGGGATCAGGTTGTAGTACAGATTGATCAGGTTGTGGTACAGAGGGATCAGGTTGTGGTACAGAGGGATCAGGTTGTGGTACAGAGGGATCAGGTTGTGGTACAGAGGGATCAGGTTGTAGTACAGAGGGATCAGGTTGTAGTACAGATGGATCAGGTTGTGGTACAGAGGGATCAGGTTGTGGTACAGAGGGATCAGGTTGTGGTACAGAGGGATCAGGTTGTGGTACAGAGGGATCAGGTTGTAGTACAGAGGGATCAGGTTGTGGTACAGAGGGATCAGGTTGTGGTACAGAGGGATCAGGTTGTAGTACAGAGGGATCAGGTTGTGGTACAGAGGGATCGAGTTGTGGTACAGAGGGATCAGGTTGTGGTACAGAGGGATCAGGTTGTAGCACAGATGGATCGGGTTGTGGTACAGATGGATCAGGTTGTGGTACAGAGGGATCAGGTTGTGGTACAGAGGGATCAGGTTGTAGTACAGAGGGATCAGGTTGTGGTACAGAGGGATCGAGTTGTGGTACAGAGGGATCAGGTTGTGGTACAGAGGGATCAGGTTGTAGCACAGATGGATCGGGTTGTGGTACAGATGGATCAGGTTGTGGTACACAGGGATCAGGTTGTGGTACAGAGGGATCAGGTTGTAGTACAGAGGGATCAGGTTGTAGTACAGAGGGATCAGGTTGTGGTACAGAGGGATCAGGTTGTGGTACACAGAAATCAGGTTGTAGTACAGAGGGATCAGGTTGTAGTACAGAGGGATCAGGTTGTGGTACAGATGGATCAGGTTGTGGTACACAGGGATCAGGTTGTGGTACAGAGGGATCAGGTTGTAGTACAGAGGGATCAGGTTGTAGTACAGAGGGATCAGGTTGTGGTACAGAGGGATCAGGTTGTGGTACAGAGGGATCAGGTTGTGGTACAGATGGATCAGGTTGTGGTACAGATGGATCAGGTTGTGGTACAGAGGGATCAGATTGTGGTACAGCTGGATCAGGTTGTGGTACAGAGGGATCAGGTTGTAGTACAGAGGGATCAGGTTGTGGTACAGAGGGATCAGGTTGTGGTACAGATGGATCAGGTTGTGATACAGATGGATCAGGTTGTGGTACAGATGGATCAGGTTGTGGAACAGATGTATCAGGTTGTGGTACAGAGGGATCAGGTTGTGGTACAGAGGGATCAGGTTGTGGTACAGAGGGATCAGGTTGTAGCACAGATGGATCAGGTTGTTCTACAGATGGATCAGGTTGTAGTACAGATGGATCAGGTTGTGGTACAGAGGGATCAGGTTGTGGTACAGAGGGATCAGGTTGTGGTACAGAGGGATCAGGTTGTAGTACAGATGGATCAGGTTGTGGTACAGAGGGATCAGGTTGTGGTACAGAGGGATCAGGTTGTGGTACAGAGGGATCAGGTTGTGGTACAGAGGGATCAGGTTGTGGTACAGAGGGATCAGGTTGTGGCACAGATGGATCAGGTTGTGGCACAGATGGATCAGGTTGTGGTACAGAGGGATCAGGTTGTGGTACAGAGGGATCAGGTTGTGGTACAGAGGGATCAGGTTGTGGTACAGAGGGATCAGGTTGTGGTACAGAGGGATCAGGTTGTGGTACAGAGGGATCAGGTTGTGGTACAGAGGGATCAGGTTGTGGTACAGAGGGATCAGGTAGTAGTACAGAGGGATCGGGTTGTGGTACAGATGGATCAGGTTGTAGTACAGATGGATCAGGTTGTGGTACAGAGGGATCAGGTTGTGGTACAGAGGGATCAGGTTGTAGTACAGAGGGATCAGGTTGTGGTACAGATGGATCAGGTTGTAGTACAGAGGGATCAGGTTGTGGTACAGATGGATCAGGTTGTAGTACAGAGGGATCAGGTTGTGGTACAGATGGATCAGGTTGTAGTACAGAGGGATCAGGTTGTGGCACAGATGGATCAGGTTGTGGCACAGATGGATCAGGTTGTGGTACAGAGGGATCAGGTTGTGGTACAGAGGGATCAGGTTGTGGTACAGAGGGATCAGGTTGTGGTACAGAGGGATCAGGTTGTGGTACAGAGGGATCAGGTTGTGGTATAGAGGGATCAGGTAGTAGTACAGAGGGATCGGGTTGTGGTACAGATGGATCAGGTTGTAGTACAGATGGATCAGGTTGTGGTACAGAGGGATCAGGTTGTGGTACAGAGGGATCAGGTTGTAGTACAGAGGGATCAGGTTGTGGTACAGATGGATCAGGTTGTAGTACAGAGGGATCAGGTTGTGGTACAGATGGATCAGGTTGTAGTACAGAGGGATCAGGTTGTGGTACAGATGGATCAGGTTGTAGTACAGAGGGATCAGGTTGTGGTACAGAGGGATCAGGTTGTGGTACAGAGGGATCAGGTTGTGGTACAGAGGGATCAGGTTGTGGTACAGAGGGATCAGGTTGTAGTACAGAGGGAGCAGGTTGTAGTACAGAGGGATCAGGTTGTGGTACAGATGGATCAGGTTGTAGTACAGAGGGATCAGGTTGTGGTACAGAGGGATCAGGTTGTAGTACAGAGGGATCAGGTTGTAGTACAGAGGGATCAGGTTGTGGTACAGAGGGATCAGGTTGTGGTACAGATGGATCAGGTTGTGGTACAGAGGGATCAGGTTGTGGTACAGAGGGATCAGGTTGTAGTACAGAGGGATCAGGTTGTGGTACAGAGGGATCAGGTTGTAGTACAGAGGGATCAGGTTGTGGTACAGAGGGATCAGGTTGTGGTACAGAGGGATCAGGTTGTGGTACAGAGGGATCAGGTTGTAGTACAGATGGATCAGGTTGTAGTACAGAGGGATCAGGTTGTGGTACAGATGGATCAGGTTGTGGTACAGATGGATCAGGTTGTAGTACAGAGGGATCAGGTTGTAGTACAGATGGATCAGGTTGTAGTACAGAGGGATCAGGTTGTGGTACAGAGGGATCAGGTTGTAGTACAGAGGGATCAGGTTGTGGTACAGATGGATCAGGTTGTGGTACAGAGGGATCAGGTTGTGGTACAGAGGGATCAGGTTGTAGTACAGAGGGATCAGGTTGTGGTACAGATGGATCAGGTTGTGGTACAGAGGGATCAGGTTGTGGTACAGATGGATCAGGTTGTAGTACAGAGGGATCAGGTTGTGGTACAGAGGGATCAGGTTGTGGTACAGATGGATCAGGTTGTAGTACAGAGGGATCAGGTTGTGGTACAGAGGGATCAGGTTGTGGTACAGAGGGATCAGGTTGTAGTACAGAGGGATCAGGTTGTGGTACAGAGGGATCAGGTTGTAGCACAGATGGATCAGGTTGTGGTACAGAGGGATCAGGTTGTAGCACAGATGGATCGGGTTGTGGTACAGAGGGAACCGGTTGTGGTACAGAGGGATCAGGTTGTGGTACAGAGGGATCAGGTTGTAGTACAGAGGGATCAGGTTGTAGTACAGAGGAATCAGGTTGTGGTACAGAGGGATCAGGTTGTGGTACAGAGGGATCAGGTTGTGGTACAGAGGGATCAGGTTGTAGTACAGAGGGAGCAGGTTGTAGTACAGAGGGATCAGGTTGTGGTACAGAGGGATCAGGTTGTGGTACAGAGGGATCAGGTTGTGGTACAGAGGGATCAGGTTGTAGTACAGAGGGAGCAGGTTGTAGTACAGAGGGATCAGGTTGTGGTACAGATGGATCAGGTTGTGGTACAGAGGGATCAGGTTGTGGTACAGAGGGATCAGGTTGTAGTACAGAGGGATCAGGTTGTGGTACAGAGGGATCAGGTTGTGGTACAGAGGGATCAGGTTGTGGTACAGATGGATCGGGTTGTGGTACAGAGGGATCAGGTTGTAGTACAGAGGGATCAGGTTGTGGTACAGAGGGATCAGGTTGTAGTACAGAGGGATCAGGTTGTGGTACAGAGGGATCAGGTTGTAGTACAGAGGGATCAGGTTGTGGTACAGAGGGATCAGGTTGTGGTACAGAGGGATCAGGTTGTGGTACAGAGGGATCAGGTTGTAGTACAGATGGATCAGGTTGTAGTACAGAGGGATCAGGTTGTGGTACAGATGGATCAGGTTGTGGTACAGATGGATCAGGTTGTAGTACAGAGGGATCAGGTTGTAGTACAGATGGATCAGGTTGTAGTACAGAGGGATCAGGTTGTGGTACAGAGGGATCAGGTTGTAGTACAGAGGGATCAGGTTGTGGTACAGATGGATCAGGTTGTAGTACAGAGGGATCAGGTTGTGGTACAGAGGGATCAGGTTGTAGTACAGAGGGATCAGGTTGTGGTACAGATGGATCAGGTTGTAGTACAGAGGGATCAGGTTGTGGTACAGATGGATCAGGTTGTAGTACAGAGGGATCAGGTTGTGGTACAGAGGGATCAGGTTGTGGTACAGAGGGATCAGGTTGTAGTACAGAGGGATCAGGTTGTGGTACAGAGGGATCAGGTTGTAGCACAGATGGATCAGGTTGTGGTACAGAGGGATCAGGTTGTAGTACAGAGGGATCAGGTTGTAGTACAGAGGAATCAGGTTGTGGTACAGATGGATCAGGTTGTGGTACAGAGGGATCAGGTTGTGGTACAGAGGGATCAGGTTGTGGTACAGATGGATCAGGTTGTGGTACAGAGGGATCAGGTTGTGGTACAGAGGGATCAGGTTGTGGTACAGAGGGATCAGGTTGTGGTACAGAGGGATCAGGTTGTGGTACAGAGGGATCAGGTTGTGGTACAAGAGGGATCAGGTTGTAGTACAGAGGGATCAGGTTGTTCTACAGATGGATCAGGTTGTAGTACAGAGGGATCAGGTTGTGGTACAGAGGGATCAGGTTGTGGTACAGAGGGATCAGGTTGTGGTACAGAGGGATCAGGTTGTAGTACAGAGGGATCAGGTTGTAGTACAGAGGGATCAGGTTATAGTACAGAGGGATCAGGTTGTGGTACAGAGGGATCAGGTTGTGGTACAGAGGGATCAGGTTGTAGTACAGAGGGATCAGGTTGTGGTACAGAGGGATCAGGTTGTGGTACAGAGGGATCAGGTTGTGGTACAGAGGGATCAGGTTGTAGTACAGAGGGATCAGGTTGTGGTACAGAGGGATCAGGTTGTGGTACAGAGGGATCAGGTTGTAGTACAGAGGGATCAGGTTGTAGTACAGAGGGATCAGGTTGTGTTACAGAGGGATCAGGTTGTGTTACAGAGGGATCAGGTTGACCTATGAGGGGCCGATTATAACTGAAAGCAGCATTTAGGTAAATATACATATACTTAACCAATGTATTTACATATAGGATATTGGAACATGTCCCCTACTCGTTCCAAGTTCGATATCCTGTGGGGTCTATAAGTAAATACAATGGTCATTAGATGGGGGGTGTTAGATGGGGGTTGGGACTTGTGGGCCGAGGGGGATGCAGGGTGTCTTTGGGGGGGGGGGGGGGGAGCAGAGGAATAGATGGGTACCAATCATGGGAGATTCCTATATGACACTGTGTGCTGGTGGGGGGAGAAGCTGAATACCCCAGAACCAACATGTGGTTTAAAGCTTTCATGCAGAAGGGAGTGTGAAAAGGGAGCCGAGCAGCAGGAAAACCCCTGTGACAGGCACATCACTGTATTTGAAAGCTTTGTGAGCAGAGTAGAAACATAGAAACTTAGAAGGTTGACGGCAGGGGGAGACCATATGCTCCATCTAGTCTCCTCTTATGTGTACATGTATGTTCTCTGTATCTTATGTATATACTGTATGTTCTCTGTATCTTATGTATATACTGTATGTTCTCTGTATCTTATGTGTATACTGTATGTTCTCTGTATCTTATGTGTATACTGTATGTTCTCTGTATCTTATGTGTATACTGTATGTTCTCTGTATCTTATGTGTATACTGTATGTTCTCTGTATCTTATGTGTATACTGTATGTTCTCTGTATCTTATGTATATACTGTATGTTCTCTGTATCTTATGTATATACTGTATGTTCTCTGTATCTTATGTATATACTGTATGTTCTCTGTATCTTATGTATATACTGTATGTTCTCTATATCTTATGTGTATACTGTATGTTCTCTTTATCTTATGTGTATACTGTATGTTCTCTGTATCTTATGTATATACTGTATGTTCTCTTTATCTTATGTGTATACTGTATGTTCTCTGTATCTTATGTGTATACTGTATGTTCTCTGTATCTTATGTGTATACTGTATGTTCTCTTTATCTTATGTGTATACTGTATGTTCTCTGTATCTTATGTGTATACTGTATGTTCTCTGTATCTTATGTGTATACTGTATGTTCTCTTTATCTTATGTGTATACTGTATGTTCTCTGTATCTTATGTGTATACTGTATGTTCTCTGTATGTTATGTGTATACTGTATGTTCTCTGTATCTTATGTGTATACTGTATGTTCTCTGTATCTTATGTGTATACTGTATGTTCTCTGTATCTTATGTGTATACTGTATGTTCTCTGTATGTTATGTGTATACTGTATGTTCTCTGTATCTTATGTGTATACTGTATGTTCTCTTTATCTTATGTGTATACTGTATGTTCTCTGTATCTTATGTGTATACTGTATGTTCTCTGTATCTTATGTGTATACTGTATGTTCTCTGTATGTTATGTGTATACTGTATGTTCTCTGTATCTTATGTGTATACTGTATGTTCTCTGTATCTTATGTGTATACTGTATGTTCTCTGTATCTTATGTATATACTGTATGTTCTCTGTATCTTATGTGTATACTGTATGTTCTCTGTATCTTATGTATATACTGTATGTTCTCTGTATCTTATGTGTATACTGTATGTTCTCTGTATCTTATGTGTATACTGTATGTTCTCTGTATCTTATGTGTATACTGTATGTTCTCTGTATCTTATGTGTATACTGTATGTTCTCTGTATCTTATGTGTATACTGTATGTTCTCTTTATCTTATGTGTATACTGTATGTTCTCTGTATCTTATGTATATACTGTATGTTCTCTGTATCTTATGTGTATACTGTATGTTCTCTTTATCTTATGTGTATACTGTATGTTCTCTGTATCTTATGTATATACTGTATGTTCTCTGTATCTTATGTGTATACTGTATGTTCTCTGTATCTTATGTGTATACTGTATGTTCTCTGTATCTTATGTGTATACTGTATGTTCTCTTTATCTTATGTGTATACTGTATGTTCTCTGTATGTTATGTGTATACTGTATGTTCTCTGTATCTTATGTGTATACTGTATGTTCTCTGTATCTTATGTATATACTGTATGTTCTCTGTATCTTATGTGTATACTGTATGTTCTCTGTATCTTATGTATATACTGTATGTTCTCTGTATCTTATGTGTATACTGTATGTTCTCTGTATCTTATGTGTATACTGTATGTTCTCTGTATCTTATGTGTATACTGTATGTTCTCTGTATCTTATGTGTATACTGTATGTTCTCTGTATCTTATGTGTATACTGTATGTTCTCTTTATCTTATGTGTATACTGTATGTTCTCTGTATCTTATGTATATACTGTATGTTCTCTGTATCTTATGTGTATACTGTATGTTCTCTTTATCTTATGTGTATACTGTATGTTCTCTGTATCTTATGTATATACTGTATGTTCTCTGTATCTTATGTGTATACTGTATGTTCTCTGTATCTTATGTGTATACTGTATGTTCTCTTTATCTTATGTGTATACTGTATGTTCTCTGTATCTTATGTGTATACTGTATGTTCTCTGTATCTTATGTGTATACTGTATGTTCTCTGTATCTTATGTGTATACTGTATGTTCTCTGTATCTTATGTGTATACTGTATGTTCTCTGTATCTTATGTGTATACTGTATGTTCTCTGTATCTTATGTGTATACTGTATGTTCTCTTTATCTTATGTGTATACTGTATGTTCTCTGTATCTTATGTATATACTGTATGTTCTCTGTATCTTATGTGTATACTGTATGTTCTCTTTATCTTATGTGTATACTGTATGTTCTCTGTATCTTATGTATATACTGTATGTTCTCTGTATCTTATGTGTATACTGTATGTTCTCTGTATCTTATGTGTATACTGTATGTTCTCTGTATCTTATGTGTATACTGTATGTTCTCTTTATCTTATGTGTATACTGTATGTTCTCTGTATGTTATGTGTATACTGTATGTTCTCTGTATCTTATGTGTATACTGTATGTTCTCTGTATCTTATGTATATACTGTATGTTCTCTGTATCTTATGTGTATACTGTATGTTCTCTGTATCTTATGTATATACTGTATGTTCTCTGTATCTTATGTGTATACTGTATGTTCTCTGTATCTTATGTGTATACTGTATGTTCTCTGTATCTTATGTGTATACTGTATGTTCTCTGTATCTTATGTGTATACTGTATGTTCTCTGTATCTTATGTGTATACTGTATGTTCTCTTTATCTTATGTGTATACTGTATGTTCTCTGTATCTTATGTATATACTGTATGTTCTCTGTATCTTATGTGTATACTGTATGTTCTCTTTATCTTATGTGTATACTGTATGTTCTCTGTATCTTATGTATATACTGTATGTTCTCTGTATCTTATGTGTATACTGTATGTTCTCTGTATCTTATGTGTATACTGTATGTTCTCTTTATCTTATGTGTATACTGTATGTTCTCTGTATCTTATGTGTATACTGTATGTTCTCTGTATCTTATGTGTATACTGTATGTTCTCTGTATCTTATGTGTATACTGTATGTTCTCTGTATCTTATGTGTATACTGTATGTTCTCTGTATGTTATGTGTATACTGTATGTTCTCTGTATCTTATGTGTATACTGTATGTTCTCTTTATCTTATGTGTATACTGTATGTTCTCTGTATCTTATGTGTATACTGTATGTTCTCTGTATCTTATGTGTATACTGTATGTTCTCTGTATGTTATGTGTATACTGTATGTTCTCTGTATCTTATGTGTATACTGTATGTTCTCTGTATCTTATGTGTATACTGTATGTTCTCTGTATCTTATGTATATACTGTATGTTCTCTGTATCTTATGTGTATACTGTATGTTCTCTGTATCTTATGTATATACTGTATGTTCTCTGTATCTTATGTGTATACTGTATGTTCTCTGTATCTTATGTGTATACTGTATGTTCTCTGTATCTTATGTGTATACTGTATGTTCTCTTTATCTTATGTGTATACTGTATGTTCTCTGTATCTTATGTATATACTGTATGTTCTCTGTATCTTATGTGTATACTGTATGTTCTCTATATCTTATGTGTATACTGTATGTTCTCTGTATCTTAGGATAGATGTGTGCTTATCCCAGACATGTTTAAATTCAGTGACTGTTGATTTTTCAACTACCTCTGCTGGAAGTTTGCTCCAAGCATCTACTACTCTTTCTGTAAAATAATATTTTCTAACATTGCTCCTGATCTTCCCCCCGACTAGCTTCAGGTTGTGCCCCTTGTTCTATCATTAAGCTTCTTCTTAAAAACTCTTCCCTCCTGAACCTTATTCCCTCCTGTCACATATATAAAGGTCTCCATCATGTCCCCCCTCTCCCTTCTTTCCTCCAGACTGTACAAATTAAGTTCTTTAAGTCTCTCCTGATAAGTTTTAAGTTTAATTATTAGTATTAGTATTAGTATTCTAGCTGTGGCCTCCCCAGGGCTCTATACAGCGGCATCACAACCTCCCTCTTCCTACTGGTGATGCCTCGAGCTATGCAGCCGAGCATCCTGCTTGCTTTTCCCACTGCCTGGCTACACTGTCCCCTCATCTTGCAGCTATCAGTAATCAGTATCCCTAAATCTCTCTCCTCCGAGGTCCTGGATAACACAGCGCTGCCCATACGGTGCTCAGAGCAGGGATTCCTTCTACCCAAGTGCAGGATTTTACCCGCTCCCTCCACTTGTCAGGCTGCTCAAACCTGTCACTTTTTGCTGGCGCAGATAAATGAGGTTGCAGATACGAGAAGCCGTTTCCCGCATTATCTGGGATGGGTGAGCCCTGCAGCACCCTAGCCACCCATTCCTCTGGCTGTACGCCGGGGTAATAGGTGCAGGCTGGATGGATGATTGGAATTCCAGCTGTGAGCGCGTCTGCTTCCAAATATTCTGAGTTCACAATTAAAAATAGAACATGACCCCCAACCTGAAACATTTCTGCCAACTATTCTGGGAAACTGTGGATGGAAAAATACATTCAATGCAGAGGGTGGGAAGATACGGCTTACCCTAAATACGAGGCTTACCTGCAGAACCACTAACAGATAAACTGCGGGTAGGTGAGTAGCTTGACGCGCGGATATATTGGGCCCGAGGTCAGATTAGGGTCATGATAATGCAGCGATAAATTCCTCTGTGGTTAAGGTGAATCAGGCTACAATAGGTTGTTTTACGAATGAACCCAATGACACTATAGGCGTTAGCTCTATAACTTAACTGAACTTAAAGTGGACCAAAACCCAGGATTTTGACTCGCTGGGTGAAACCCCCAGATCGCCAATGTCAACTCACCTCCTCCCGGTCCTACAGCGCATGCGCGGCCGCTCGTCCATTCAGCTCGCTCGGAGCCGCTGAAGTCACGTCCTCTAAGCCTTCGCCTAAGGCCAGCGGCTCCGAGCGTGCTGACGGCCGCATCCCCCGCTTCCCTCTAACAGGGAGCGTGCCCGAGCTGCCCATTCACAAAACGGGTGACTAGAAAATGGGGGATGCCCCACTCTAGAAACCCCCAGAAAGTACTGAACAGAGTCTTATAACTGCACAACAGTTCATTCTAAAAAATCATTTTTTACATCAAAAACAGACTGTTAAAAAACATATAAGACAGGCTAAAATCCATGCTGCCAAGAGGGGGCGCTAATCCACATTACTACCATACAAGATTAATATATAATTATAAACAACAGTGTATCAAAATCTTAAAACTAAATCTATACAAAAACCTTAGTAAATCCAATCTCTAAATAAAGTGCTATGTGCTTATACAACGTACATTACTCATAGAGGTAGGTGCAAAGAGAATTTCCAGCTGTTAATATATAACAGCCTAACACAAATCAAATAGTGCAAAAAAGAACCATTACTTATCGATCAAGATGTGCAAACTGGCAGTATGTGTCCCCCCAAGAAAGAGTCTCCGCAAGCCCACGCGTTCCGAGACGTGGGTCTCTTTGTCAAGGCAGAGTGCGTTCACAAAACGGGGGGATAGTGGGGATGCGGCCGCGGATCGCGCATGTGCCGTTGAACAGGGAAATAAGGTAGCTCACCTGGGCGACCTGGGGGGTTTCATACAGCGGGCCATCCTGATTTTGGATGACCCGGGGGGAGGGAATCGATCGGTCCGGGAACCTTATGGATGGGATGGGTTTTGGTCAACCTTAAGTTAAACTTGATCTGCCACTTACTGAGAAAGGCCTTTAGGTCAGTGGGGTGATTTTGGTGTTATTTTTTAGTGGCTGGGGCAATGGGTGATGCTGTGTGTTGTAGTTCTACAGAAGGAGGGTACGGCTAATCCACTCTTGGTAAGAAGTGGCTTAAAGCGGACCAAAGCCCACATTTTTATTTAGCATCCCCTAAATTGCTCCTCCCGTGAGGAGCACATTTTGCCAGTTTTTACTGCTCCTGCTTCACTCTAATCCCAGATAATGGCGCCTGTTTTAGCTGTAAAGCTCCGCCTCCTCCATTCATTGTCACTGTTGTGTATGGCAAGGATGTCATTGCTGCACCTATGCAATGACTGATCTCCTGCCATCTTACAGAGACGGACAGCAAAAAAAGTGTTCCAGGACTTTTCAAAGAGTGAAAATATCTATTTCTCGTTTTACACCTTAATTAGGGATTATTGGCAGGGGCTTTGGCCAAATGTATTTCAAAAGTTCAGTGGGTTTTGGTCCGCTTTAATAGTATTGTCAACTACTGTTTTTATTTTCAATGGGCGGTGGATAAACTGTTATTTTGTCTGTGACTGCAGCAGGGGGCAATTCCGAGGCCCTTATTTAACAAGGGATAGCGACAGGTAGCGACTGGTGAGTGGCCGGTAATGACGGGCCCCGCCACGAGAACGCCGGCTCCCCACCACAATCACACATTTAGCAAGCCAATCCTGCTTAGCGACTGAGATAGCGCCATATAGCGACTCATTCATCATTATTCCAGCCTCAGCCCACAGCGCTAGCGTACGGCCTTGAACAGCGACAGGTATGACCTCTCGCTACCTGGCGCTCTCCAATGCATTTCAATGGAACAATCTTTAAATATTCATAATTAATTGTTATTAATGTTTTTTTTTAAATGTGAAAAATTCTGTGACCACTTCTGCCATTTTAGATAATTTTTTTAAGGTAAAAAAAAAAAAAAAATGTACAGAATTGATATTACAGGTCTCATATTAATGTATTCATATTACAAAATTATTTTAAAAACTTGTTTTTTTTGGTTTCCAAAAATATGGTTGTTTGGGGGTTAAAAAACTACTTTTAACCCATCGCCGCCAGCGCTCTGGGGTTTAAACATGCATTTCACAGCGCTTGAGTTTTTGGAGCGTGATTTGTTAATGAATATGGTGGGAGCCGGTTGCTAGGGCCAGTCGCTATCATGCGCTCCCATACAGCGCGGAACCTTTCAAATAGCGACTTCTCACCCAATATTCAACATTACGGCAAACCGACTGAGTCGCTATCAACTACCGAACAACGGCCAAGCACAGCGACTCCTAGCGGGCGCTCTGAAAATGCCGCTACAGTCGCTCAACTGTCGCTACCTGCCGCTGTTAATGAATCGGCCTCCGAGTGTTTCAAGTTAGATCTTGAGAGTACTACCAGGTGCATGGCTGCTGTTACAATGTAACAACAGCTATGCCCTGCTATTGCAATGTAATCAGACTCAAAGTGATCTCTTTACTGTGCTGTTGATTATAATGATGAGCGAACCCGTAGAAGTTCAGGTTCAGAAAGTTTGGCCGAACTTTGAACAAAAGTTTGGTTTGGGTACCGGACCTGACCCAAACCTCATTGAAGGCAATGGGGACCTGAACTTGTTGACCCAAAAATGGCTGTAAAATAGGGGGAGTAAAGGGTATAGAGCTGCGAAATGGGGGTAATACCAGGACAATTGCCTTGCACAAAATGGGGTAGGGGCATAACTTATATTATGCATACCTTATTATAAAATAATAGCAAACCCTATAACAGGCTGTGTGGCAGACCTCCCTGATATCCCATTTCTGCTTCAATTTAAAAATGTAAAAAAGTTTAGGACAGCCCCAAATGTAGCCCGACGCAATGGTGTAACGATTACCTTTACTTTCTGTATCACTTTAAAGTGGACCAACACCCTCCACTGATCGGGCCGGAAATCTATAAGATTCCCGGACCGATCAGTCCCCTGACTGCGGTGCCCCGCTGTGTGAAACCCCCCAGAAACCCCTAAATCCCTACCTGCTCCTCGATCCAGCGGCGCCCTCTAGCAGGACGCGCACCCGTGCTGGCCGTTTGTGGATGGCCGGCGGGGGTGCGCGCCCTGTAAGAGTGACGCGCGGGAGGCGGCGGCGGGCGTGCTATCTTGTCCGTCGCTGCCTCTCGCTTGTCCGTCGGCGGGGATTGGCTGCAGCGGTCATGTGGGAGCGGGGAGAGGTGAGTTTTTGGGGCTTTCTGGGGGTTTCACACAGCGGGGCACCCCCGAACGGGGTGCCCCACCGAAGTGGACCAAAATCCAGGATAGTCAAAATCCTGGGTGTTGGTCCACTTTAACAATTGTCCTGGTTTTCCACCCTGAAAAGTTAGATGGTATGACTGTGGCATTAACAAGCTATTCTGTATGATGGATGAGTTATGCAGCCTTTTACAATTATTTGGGGTGCACTTACTTTTTTACATGTCTGTAGGGGCACATGTATCTATTTATTACTATAGAGTTGCATATTGATGTCACAAAGGGATACAAAATGATGAAGATACAGTTGCTACATAATAGATGACACAATACTGTATATACAGACTACACTTTCCTTGGAAGTGGCTGCGGCACGCGCTGGCGCCGGGCAGGGTTTATATACAGGGACTATTTTAGCAGCCCTGTGACTCAGTTCCACCTCCGCATAGTAAAAAGAGTTTTTGACCGGGTGGAAGTGATGACTGTGGACCTCAGGCTGAGCCCTGGAAACTGGAAACTGATACATTGTATCATTCCCATGGCCAATCCGTGGGGAACCAGGTGTAAGCGGGGTGGGGGCTTCAATGATTATATCCCCTCTAAGGCATCTTGTATTGTCTATGGGGTCAGCTCTTCATGCAGTGAAGGGTGTCTGGAGGGAGGGTGCAGACAGCTGGAATGTTCACACCGCTTTTCTGTAAGGGGAAAAAAACTGCGGTTACAATGGCAAAAACGTTTATTCCGTCGCTGTCAGCATCCTGAAATAATTCCAATGCACGCTGGCTGGCGGAGAGAGATGCCAGACGCCAGGGAGAACACTGCCGTCATGATCATCCGTCTTCTGTGTGTGGCACCAACCGTCAAATGTACATGTGCCAAAATCAAGGCACGGGGGCTGGATGTGGCCCTCCAAGCCCTGTTATGTGGCCCTCTGGTGCCAGATGGTGGCAGCTGTGCGACACTCCTTCTAGCCGGCCCAGTCACTCCTGAGCTTCTGACACCACGTGTGTGTGTGTGTGTGTGTGGTGCTGGTACATGGTGTTCCAAAGAGAGTAGTGTCTGCAACTGCTGTGTGTATCTGCCATTAGCTCTCACTACACAGGGGGCCCACCTAACCCACCCAACATCTGCTGCAGGGGATATTGTCAGCTGTGCAAATTAAGGTAGGGCTGGGCAAAATAATTCTGTGTCTGTCCTGGGCAAAATAATTATGTGGCTGCCCTGGGCAAAATAATTCTGTGACTGACCTGGGTAAAATAATTCTGTGGCTTTCCTGGGTAAAATAATTCTGTGGCTGCCCTGGGCAAAATAATTCTGTGGCTGCCCTGGGCAAAATAATTCTGTGACTGACCTGGGCAAAATAATTCTGTGACTGACCTGGGCAAAATAATTCTGTGGCTGCCCTGGGCAAAATTATTATGTGGATGTCCTGGGCAAAACAATTCTGTGGCTGCCCTGGGCAAAATAATTCTGTGACTGACCTGGGCAAAATAATTCTGTGGCTGACCTGGGCAAAATAATTATGTGGATGTCCTGGGCAAAATAATTCTGTGGCTGACCTGGGCAAAATAATTCTGTGACTGACCTGGGCAAAATCATTTTGTGGCTGTGAGCATAGATTTAAATGGTTGTGCTTTAACTAGCCCTTTGAAGGCCACCAGAATGGACGTTTGACACCTCCGGACCTACTATAACTGACCAGCAATAGGCTGACCCTCAGTACCCAGTGCCAAGCAGAAGCTGGAAAACACAACAAAATTATGGGATGTAAAAAAAGGGAACATTACCAGCCTCACCTTGGATATTTGGGGTCCAGATTAAGGCACCACACTATAAAGAAGACATATGCAAAGGAGGGAAGTTTATTACATGGGCGCAAAGTCTTTCTTACAAATAATGGTTAGAGACACTGAACATGTTTAGTTTAGAAAAGATGTGTCTCAGAGGCAGAGGAGTAGCTGGGCTTTCTGGCACCGGGGCAAAGATTCAAAATGACACCCCCCTTTGGCACCCCCCTGATCTGCTGCACCTGGGGCAAGTGCCCCCCCCCCCCTAGCTACGCCCCTGCTTATAGGGGATCTAAGCACTGTGTATAAATGTATATAAGGCCAATAAAATGAAATGTCTCAAAGCAGAACAAAACCTGGGATTTTGATTATCCTGACTTTTGTTCCGTGTCCCCAGGGGCATCGCCAATTAGAAACCCACTCCCTTACATCCTTACACAGTCCTCCCAATAAAGTGCACTTGTTAGGAACCTTCATGCTAACAGCAGGGCGGGGAGGCTGATTCATTAATAGCGACAGATAGCGACTGTTGAGCGACTGTAGCGGTATTTTGACAGCGACCGCTAGTAGTCGCTGTGCTTGGCCGTTGTTCGGTGGATGGTAGCGACTCAGTCAGTGTGCCGTAATGTTGAATACAAGATGCTGGGTCGCTATTTGACAGGTTCGCTGTTGTATGGGAGCGCATGATAGCGACTGGACATAGCGACCGGCACCCACCATATTCATTAAAAAATCAGCCTTAAAAATTCCTAGCGCTGTGAAATGCATGTTTAAATCCCAGAGCGCAGTAGGCGATGTGTTAAAAGTAGTTTTTTAACCACCCAAAAAAAATGGAATGATTTTGAAATAATATTCAAACCTGAATAGTTTAAAATCAGACGTGTAATATCAATTCTGCAAAAAAAAAAAAATTTTTTTTAAAAATCCCCAAAAAATACATTTTCAAAGGAAGAAGTGTTCACAGATTTTTTTTTTGAAATAAAAAAAAAAAATATATTAAAAAATAATTATTAATTAAAATACATTCTGCCATTGAAATGCATTGGAGAGCGCCAGGTAGCGAGAGGTCATACCTGTCGCTGTTCAAGGATGTTCGCTGGCGCTGTGGGATGAGGCTGGGATAATGATGAATGAGTTGCTAGGTGGCGCTATCTCAGTCGCTAAGCAGTATCGGCTTGATAAATGTGTGATTGTGGAGGGGAGCCGGCGTTCTAGTTGCGGTACCTGGCTTTACTGGCCGGCTCCCCAGTCGCTATCTGTCGCTATCTGTCGCTATTCCTTCATAAATAAGGCCCTAAGTCTTGCATGTATGAGGAGGCCCAGCAGAAGGTAGAATGTTCACTAGGGTTTTTCAATAAATTATATCCACAGCTAAATAAAGCTTGAGTCATATTCCCTCTTAATTTTTGGTTTGGACCCACATCATTTAGGCAGGTGGGGGACTCTCCTTCCACTGCTCTCTTTAGGTTTGGGCAGGAAAAAGGACATTTGTCCTATAAGAACAGGAAGCAAATTAAGTCATTCTGCCAATTAACATTTTTGGATGGATGTCCTCATTAAAGTGGATCTAAAGCAGGCGTTTAGATCCACTTTAGACATCCAGCCAAAAGCATTAAACTGGACCTTCACCATGATTTAATAAAAAGCCCAAACCCTTAAAAAACGGTTCCCCAGCATCTAACATTAATATACTTTAAGTTTTTAGTCACTTATTATTCTTTCCCCCACTGGGCTGCAACTCTGTCCAGGACTCTAGGATACAGGCGCCACCATCTTGCCTCAGAAGCATCACACATACTGAGGGGAGGAGAGTGGGATAAAGCACAGGGGGCGGGTTATAGCTGTGCTTTGCTCAGGCAGAGCAGAGCTGGGGTCAGGGAAAGGACAGCAATCCCAGAATGCAGAGCAGCACAGTCGGAAGACACTTCCTGTTTGCAGGCTGCCTGATGTCCCATGAGCCGCCATCTTGGATGTTTAAAGGCTCATAACATAATGCAGTAGATGCAGGTAGGATGATTTTTAATGTGAGCAATCTGTATGTACAGGGTGTGGGGAACATATAAGATAGACTCTTATTCAGGGTGAAGGTCCGGATTAATGTCAGCAATCTGTATGTACAGGGTGTGGGGGAACATATAAGATAGGCTCTTATTCAGGGTGAAGGTCTGGATTAATATGGGCAATCTGTATGTACAGGGTGTGGTAAACATATAAGATAGGCTCTTATTCAGGGTGAAGGTCCGGATTAATGTGAGCAATCTGTATGTACAGGGTGTGGGAAACAAATTAGATAGGCTCTTATTCATGGTGAGGGTCCGGATTAATGTGAGCAATCTGTATGTACAGGGTGGGGAAACATATAAGATAGGCTCTTATTCAGGGTGAAGGTCTGGATTAATGTGAGCAATCTGTATGTACAGGGTGGGGGAAACATATAAGATAGGCTCTTATTCAGGGTGAAGGTCCGGATTAATGTCAGCAATCTGTATGTACAGGGTGTGGGGGAACATATAAGATAGGCTCTTATTCAGGGTGAAGGTCTGGATTAATATGGGCAATCTGTATGTACAGGGTGTGGTAAACATATAAGATAGGCTCTTATTCAGGGTGAAGGTCCGGATTAATGTGAGCAATCTGTATGTACAGGGTGTGGGAAACAAATTAGATAGGCTCTTATTCATGGTGAGGGTCCGGATTAATGTGAGCAATCTGTATGTACAGGGTGGGGAAACATATAAGATAGGCTCTTATTCAGGGTGAAGGTCTGGATTAATGTGAGCAATCTGTATGTACAGGGTGGGGGAAACATATAAGATAGGCTCTTATTCAGGGTGAAGGTCCGGATTAATGTGAGCAATCTGTATGTGCAGGGTGTGGGAAACATTTAAGATAGGCTATTATTCAGGGTGAAGGTCTGGATTAATGTCAGCAATCTGTATGTACAGGGTGTGGGGGAACATATAAGATAGGCTCTTATTCAGGGTGAAGGTCCGGATTAATGTGGGCAATCTGTATGTACAGGGTGTGGGAAACATATTAGATAGGCTCTTATTCACTGCCAGTAAAGTGCACGTCAGACATTACATCCAGTTCTGTTAGTATAGTTCCAGGGGCTTCTTATTTGGTGGATTGGTGGTCGGGGAATCAGGGTAAGTGCCACGTTTCTGCCTCTAGGTGCAGGAAGGGAGAGGGCACATATGATGAGGTAAGCTGCTGAATCATGGTTTTTACATTTTGCCTGGACAGTCCCATTAAATGGATTGTCCAGCTAAGAGTTAAAGGGACTGTCCAGGCAGCAGCTAGAAACAGATTCCCCTAGCAGTAGACCACCAATCGTAGGGCTCGACTGATGGTATATTTGCCCCCGGTGGCCATCTGTGTAATGGAGCATAATGATGTGGAGGCTGATTCATTACTAACGCCAGGTATCAGCAGATGACCGTCTGTATAGCGGTGCTTAGAGCGACCACTAGTAGACGTTGTAAACATGTATTGGGCGCTGTTACAGAGCGCCTCAGTCACTGTAGTAACCTGGCTGGCATTGATGAATGTGATGTATGTTGGGCACTCGTAACACCAGTACAGCGCTGCAGGTTGCCAGCTCATTGCGACTGACTCTCAGCGACACCGTATTCAACAAAAAAATACAGACACACACACACAGCGTTAGCGCCAGACGCTGTGTGATTAAAGTCTGTTTCTGAACACATATCCACCTGTAATAAAGTGAAATCACATGGAATGACATTGTTATAACACTGTGACATTAACACTTTAGTGCCAGACATGTAATGACAATTCTGCATCAAAATAAAAAAATCAAAAAAGTTTCTAAAAGTGTTTGTTTGCAGCCAGGAGAGGTCACACAATGATTGGAGCTAAAAAAAATTGTCATACACGCTGTTTATACACAAGCAAATGAACGGCCATTGGAATGTATGGGAGAGCGACACTGAGAGAAAGGTAATACCTGCCGCTCTGGAAGCTAGAGTGCCGGCGCTATACACTGAGCCGCCTGTAATAATACATCAGACGCTACATGGCGCTATTAGAGTCTCTCACCAGAGTCGCTTTCATAAATGCGCTTTTACGTACAGCACCCGACGTTCACCATACGCTGCCTGACGCTACGAGGCGCTGCCTGGTGATATCTGTTCTTAAATAACACCCTAAGGGTTTTATTCATCAAGCCACAGCGCCAGGTAACGACTGGCAGTGACAGGTAACAACAGGCAGCGTCTGGTGAGCGCCGGGCGCTGTACGCAATACCACATTTATCAAAGCGAATCTGGTGAGCAACTTAACAGCGGCACGTAGCGACCAACTCATCATCACAGACGGCTCAGCGTATAGCGCCGGAGCTCTGGCTTTCAGAGCGCCTGGTATTACCTGTCGCTACCTGTCGCTCTCCCATACATTTCAATGGACGGTCCTTTTCCTCTTTATACAGGGTTTTATTTTATTTTTTCTTTTAATTATCAAATCATTTATCTGAAAGACATAATAAAAAAGGCTAATAAGAAAAGCGGAGTATAAAATATATATATATATGACATAAAAATATATAATTATAGGTGATGGGACAGAAGGGGGGCCCACCGGGCCACTCACTGTGGTCCTGAAGACAGCTTCCTCTCTCCGTGAGGTAAAGAGCAGCTCTGAGGAGAGAAGGGGGGCGTGACCAGCGCGCAGAGCGTGAAGCGCCAAGCTCCGCCCCCTTCTGAGGAAACAGGCACAGAGAAAAGCACCTCAGCGGTGCCTGAGACACAGGGGCGGGCCGCAGCGCTGGAAAGCCCGGCCCCGCCCCCAAGAGTGAAAGCGTGAGGGGAGAAGCTCCCCTCCGCCATGACAATGCAAAAAGGCCGGCACCGCAGCCATGTGCGGCCGCGGCGCCGGTCTCAGAAGAGACAGAAGGAGGGGAGCGGGCCGTGGCTTTGACCCTGACGCCCGGCCCCGCTCCTCGCTCAGAATCCAAGCCGCATCAGCGCCAAATAGAAGGGTGGGGGCCGCGGCTCGCGCCTAAAGCCCAGCCCCGCCCCTTTTACCTCAGGGAGAAAGCCTGCATAAAAATGGCGGCCACAGCGCCGTTTTGACAGAGAAATACACGCTGTTATGAAGTAATAAATAAGTTAATAACTATTGGGAGAGTAACTTAATAAATTAATACATTAAAACATTATTAAGAATTAATGATTACAAAATTTTACAAAAACACCGAATAAGGGGCCCTGCTCCTACCCTCCGCTATCCCGCTAGAGAGAGGGGCATTACCCAAAGGGGGGGGGGCCACCCAAAGTGTAAGGCCAAGGGACGGGGCATCCCAAACCGGGGTCACCGTCCCGGATGACCGCCTACCCTCTTATATAGGGTCTCACGGGAGAGCATTTGCTCTTAAGCACCAAGGGTGCTTTTCTACCCTCACCCGGACCGTCAGCCTAGGCTGGGAGGCATGAGGTAACAGAAAAAAAAGATCCAGGCGGAAATAGAGAACTAAAGGGCCGGGAGTCATCCCGCTACCTGAAATCCCCTGTGCAAGGAGGAGACATCATCTTCTGACTTGCTCGCCGACTGCAGAGATGAAAGACTAGGGGAATGAGTGGGAGGTCCCAGGTATTTATGGACCGGGAGGGGCTCTCTTTTTTCCTGGCATCTCTGCATATCGCCCTCTACAGGTCAGTATTACCCACACGTTATGAATTTCTTGAAGCGGGGTGTGTGACATACTTAGAAAAAATTAAGAGAAACAATGGGTGTGGCAACAGTGACGTGATGTGAGCACACTGTGATAACTGTGAGATGAGGGCGGGGTTTCAGAGCTACAGAGAGAGCCAGCAGGGATCGGGGGTGTTTCCGTTCTTCGTCCACCAAAGGTTGATTTATGGACCAGATCAGCGAGCTGAGGACCGAAAGCTGAATGAGATGTGATTTTCCTCACTAAGGAGACAGACATGAGAGGAAGGACAGCTGGAGCCACTCAATGAAAGGCAAGCTACTGATATTTATATTTTAACTGTTGAATTGCCGAACCCTTTAAACAGTCTTTATTCAGCACAGAGAACAAGAAAAGACCCTGACTCCCCCCAGTGACCTACAGCTACCCTGACTCCCAGCTGAGGACCTACAGCTACCCTGACTCCCAGCTGAGGACCTGAGCTACCCTGACTCCCAGCTGAGGACCTACAGCTACCCTGACTCCCAGCTGAGGACCTGAGCTACCCTGACTCCCAGCTGAGGACCTACAGCTACCCTGACTCCCAGCTGAGGACCTGAGCTACCCTGACTCCCAGCTGAGGACCTGAGCTACCCTGACTCCCAGCTGAGGACCTGAGCTACCCTGACTCCTAGCTGATGACCTGCAGCTACCCTGACTCCCAGCTGAGGACCTGCCGCTACCCTGACTCCCAGCTGAGGACCTACAGCTACCCTGACTCCCAGCTGAGGACCTGCAGCTACCCTGACTCCCAGCTGATGACCTGAGCTACCCTGACTCCCAGCTGAGGACCTGAGCTACCCTGACTCCCAGCTGAGGACCTGAGCTACCCTGACTCCCAGCTGAGGACCTGAGCTACCCTGACTCCCAGCTGAGGACCTGCAGCTACCCTGACTCCCAGCTGAGGACCTGCAGCTACCCTGACTCCCAGCTGAGGACCTGAGCTACCCTGTCTCCCAGCAGATGACCTACAGCTACCCTGACTCCCAGCTGATGACCTACAGCTACCCTGACTCCCAGCTGAGGACCTGCAGCTGCCCTGACTCCCAGCTAATGACCTACAGCTACCCTGACTCCCAGCTGAGGACCTGCAGCTACCCTGACTCCCAGGTGAGGACCTGAGCTACCCTGACTCCCAGCTGAGGACCTGAGCTACCCTGACTCCCAGATGAGGACCTACAGCTACCCTGACTCCCAGCTGAGGACCTGAGCTACCCTGACTCCCAGCTGAGGACCTGAGCTACCCTGACTCCCAGCTGAGGACCTGCAGCTGCCCTGACTCCCAGCGATGACCTACAGCTACCCTGACTCCCAGCTGAGGACCTGCAGCTGCCCTGACTCCCAGCTGATGACCTACAGCTACCCTGACTCCCAGCAGATGACCTACAGCTACCCTGACTCTCAGCTGAGGACCTGAGCTACACTGACTCCCAGCTGAGGACCTGAGTTACCCTGACTCCCAGCTGAGGACCTGCAGCTACCCTGACTCCCAGCTGAGGACCTGAGCTACCCTGACTCCCAGCTGAGGACCTGCAGCTACCCTGACTCCCAGCTGAGGACCTGAGCTACCCTGACTCCCAGCTAAGGACCTGAGCTACCCTGACTCCCAGCTGAGGATCTACAGCTACCCTGACTCCCAGCTGAGGACCTGCAGCTACCCTGACTCCCAGCTGAGGACCTACAGCTACCCTGACTCCCAGCTGAGGACCTGCAGCTACCCTGACTCCCAGCTGAGGACCTGAGCTACCCTGTCTCCCAGCAGATGACCTACAGCTACCCTGACTCCCAGCTGATGACCTACAGCTACCCTGACTCCCAGCTGAGGACCTGCAGCTGCCCTGACTCCCAGCTGATGACCTACAGCTACCCTGACTCCCAGCTGAGGACCTGCAGCTACCCTGACTCCCAGCTGATGACCTACAGCTACCCTGACTCCCAGCAGATGACCTACAGCTACCCTGACTCCCAGCTGAGGACCTGAGCTACCCTGACTCCCAGCTGAGGACCTGAGTTACCCTGACTCCCAGCTGAGGACCTGAGTTACCCTGACTCCCAGCTGAGGACCTGCAGCTACCCTGACTCCCAGCTGAGGACCTGAGCTACCCTGACTCCCAGCTAAGGACCTGCAGCTACCCTGACTCCCAGTTGAGGACCTGAGCTACCCTGACTCCCAGCTGAGGACCTGAGCTACCCTGACTCCCAGCTGAGGACCTACAGCTACCCTGACTCCCAGCTGAGGACCTACAGCTACCCTGACTCCCAGCTGAGGACCTGCAGCTACCCTGACTCCCAGCTGAGGACCTGCAGCTACCCTGACTCCCAGCTGAGGACCTGAGCTACCCTGACTCCCAGCTGAGGACCTGAGTTACCCTGACTCCCAGCTGAGGACCTGACCTAACCTGACTCCCAGCTGAGGACCTGCAGCTACCCTGACTCCCAGCTGAGGACCTGAGCTACCCTGACTCCCAGCTGAGGACCTGCAGCTACCCTGACTCCCAGCTGAGGACCTGAGCTACCCTGACTCCCAGCTGAGGACCTACAGCTACCCTGACTCCCAGCTGAGGACCTGCAGCTACCCTGACTCCCAGCTGAGGACCTGCAGCTACCCTGACTCCCAGCTGAGGACCTGAGCTACCCTGACTCCCAGCTGAGGACCTGCAGCTACCCTGACTCCCAGCTGATGACCTGCAGCTACCCTGACTCCCAGCTGAGGACCTGAGCTACCCTGACTCCCAGCTGAGGACCTACAGCTACCCTGACTCCCAGCTGAGGACCTGCAGCTACCCTGACTCCCAGCTGAGGACCTGCAGCTACCCTGACTCCCAGCTGAGGACCTACAGCTACCCTGACTCCCAGCTGAGGACCTACAGCTACCCTGACTCCCAGCTGAGGACCTACAGCTACCCTGACTCCCAGCTGAGGACCTACAGCTACCCTGACTCCCAGCTGAGGACCTACAGCTACCCTGACTCCCAGCTGATGACCTACAGCTACCCTGACTCCCAGCTGATGACCTACAGCTACCCTGACTCCCAGCTGAGGACCTGCAGCTACCCTGACTCCCAGCTGAGGACCTGCAGCTACCCTGACTCCCAGCTGAGGACCTGCAGCTACCCCAAATCTTGGCTAATAACTTTCAGCTACCCCGACTCCTTGCTGATGGCCAGCTACCACAACCCTTGACTGATGACATGCAGCTACCCCTGACTCTCAGCTGATGACTCCCGGCTGATTACCTGCAACTACCCCGAATTCCGGCTGATGATC
Source organism: Gastrophryne carolinensis (assembly GCA_027917425.1). NCBI lineage: Eukaryota > Metazoa > Chordata > Amphibia > Anura > Microhylidae > Gastrophryne > Gastrophryne carolinensis. The sequence goes on along the minus strand of CM051239.1, from coordinate 28,270,451 downwards.
TGCAGCTACCCCAGCTTCCAGCTCCCTGGCTGATGACTTGCAGCTACTACAACAGCTGGCTGGTGATCTTCAGCTACCCCGACTATCTGCTAATGTGCTGCAGCTAAACTAACTACCAGCTGACAACCTGCATTTACCCCAACTCCTAGCTGATGACCTGCAGCTAACCAGAACTTCATCTGACAATGTGAAGCTATTGTGACTACTTCGACTCTGAAGCTCTGTAACTACCCTGGTTCCTGGCTGATGATTCAAGCTACCGAGAAAGTGGTAACAACAAGCTACCCCAATGCCCAGATGATGATATGCAGCTACCCTGACCCTCAGCTGATTACCTAAACCTACCCCGACTCTCAGCTGATTACCTAAACCTACCCCAACTCTCAGATGATTACCTAAACCTACCTCAACTCTCAGATGATTACCTAAACTTACCCCAACTCTCAGATGATTACCTAAACCTACCCATACTCTCAGATGATTACCTAAACCTACCCCAACTCTCAGATGATTACCTAAACTTACCCCGACTCTCAGATGATTACCTAAACCTACCTCAA